>JARCFY010000004.1:115300894-116550894 GCA_029233225.1 Lepidodactylus listeri | reverse complement strand
TTTTTCAAAAAACAAGACCGATACAGCAGCAGCAGGTCAACGTCTAATGGAACGTGTTGAAGCCATGCTGAAGGGCTCCTCCCCCTTTTATATGCTTCGAGCCCTACATCACACCTGCAACAGCTGCTTCATGTCTCCTCTGGTGACATTTCTCCTTCCTCTGCAACTGATTGCTGGTGCTGAGCTCTGAGGTGTGCTGACCTGCATCGGGACTCTACACCTGCGCCAATGTTGCTCTTGCAGTCCTGGAGGAGATAGGGCAGCTTGCTGACCCTGAACTGTCAGCTCCGGGCGGGGGGATTAAACATGTGCCTCATAGCCTCTTAACTGTGATTCCTCATCTGATTGTTAAGCTACAGTTGGCTGGTGGGTGATAGGCATGGAACCCAACTGTTATTCGTCAGAGGAGTCAGAGCTGTCTCCAGGGCCTTGCTGTTCCACGACAGTAGTGCTTTTGAGCGAGTGGCCCTCCTTGACTGGTATGTCAGCAAACGTTCAGGGTCAAAATTATGGATCTCTATTACTCTGTAAAAAGTAAATCCCACTTGGGGTGGGTGGGGGCTGAAGTCACAGCTGATTTATGGCGACCCCATAGGGTTTTCATGACAAGAGACATTCAGAGGTGGTTTGCCCTTGCTTGCCTCTGCATAGTGACCCTCATGTTCCTTGGTAGTCTCCTATCCAAATACTAGCCAGGGCTGACCCTGCTTAGCTTCCAAGATCTGAGGAGATCAGGCTAGCCTGAGCTATCCAGATCAGGGCAAATTCCACAGTTGCAATTCAAATCAGAGCCATAAGGGAATTTAAACACTCCTTTCACCTTCTGACTGAGATATGAGGACTCAGGGATCTCCACTGCCACTTGTATCTGATGAAGGGAGATTTGACTCTTGAAAGCTTATACCTTGGAAATCTTATTGGTCTTCAAGGTGCTACTGGACTCAAATCTTGCTCAGCCTAACCTGGAGCTTCATCTACCCACCCAATTTCCCCCAATCGCCCCATTAAATACAGATGAGGGAGCACCAACGTGGTTCCCCTACTAGCAGTGGGCAAATGGTAACATTTCTGGGATCCTAACTACTCTTTCACACAGGTTCTGCTCATGAGGAAACATATTCAGCAGTCACAGCATTAGAAAGTGCATCAGGATCAGACTCTTTAATTGCTTCACATGAATAAGATAGAGCTTTATCCATTCAAAAAGTGGCATTTTTTTAATCTAGAAAATCATTCCATTTGCAGCATTCAAACAGGTGAACCATGGCCTCATTGCTGTTGTTACTGTGCATATCTGACTTTGTACTGTTGACTCTTGGAGACCACTGGGAAGTTATTAGCAGAATGCTTCCAACATCCTATTAAAAATGATAATGCAGTCCCCTTGGCACAAAAAAGGGTATGGGTATGGGTAAAGGTTAAGCTTATTACCTGCAAAATGCCTGTTCTTCAGCTGTTTGCTTCTGCTGAGCAAACATAATGAGTGATCTGGCATTTGACTTATGTCAAACAGGAGAAGGGAAGAACAGAAATATTTTTGCACATCTAGTGCCACAATTTCAGTAATGAAATATTTCTTCTGCCTCTGAATCGAGTCTTTGGCATGATATTTGTGACTTGATGTATTTAGCAAGTAAGAAGGGAACTTAGTAGTTTTCTCCTTTTTACATATATCCCATTTTCAATAATAAAACCAAATGTGATTTGTTTCTTTGGCGCTGTTATTTACTGTCTCAATAAAGTCCTCCAGGAAAACATAGGGGGAGAATAAACTGAAACAACAGCATAAATATTACATGTTGTTATGATAAAAATATTAAATGAAGATGCACAGGAGATAGCCAAAGGCTGAAGCAACTTTATATCACTCAAAACAAGGTTCCCTCCCTATTTTTTATCCTGGAATCTAATCTAGCTACAAACTATATTGTAATTTGGGGCATTTATTTTGAGAATTTCTTTGCAGCAAGGCCACTTCCAACTGCTGTAGACATCAAAACCAAGAATTACTGAATTACTGGATTACTGAAACTTTTTCTATAACTATCTACTAGCTTTCTGGGGTTTTAAAGGCTGCCTTCCTTAGCTGGGTTCTGAATTTCAGGTTTATCTCTATGCAGGGCAATCAGTCATATGGTCATATCTTTAGTTTCCACCCCAAATGGCATGCATACAAAAGTTATTACTTCGAGAAAATGACAAAATGTGATTGTGGGGCTTTGTGGCAGAAATTTCAGGTCTAGTGACTCTTACAAAGGAGAGGCTGTATCTAAAACATTAAACTGTGGTACAGAGCAGCTACTGGGCAAAGGCAGCATTGTGCAGTATTTAAACTGTCAGACCAAAGTTCAAATCCCCATTTAGCCAGGAAGCTCAGAGGCAGGCTTACCATTTGCCAAACCATGGTGGGTAGACTGCACTCTCAGGCCCATCCCCCATCCTCATGAAGTTTAGAAAATTTCCCATGTCTCAACAGTCTTTTTTGCCATAAGGATTAGGAGAAATTCCTAAATCACCATCCAGAAGTGATGTCACATCCTCCCCAAACTCAGTCCTCCCCAGGCACCACTGGCATCTCCCACCATGTACCAGAGGAGTGCTAGCAACCCTGTCACTGAGTGACCTTAGGTCTATCATACTCTCTCTCTCTCTCTCTCTCTCTCTAACATACCTTATAGGGTAGGGTTGTGAACTCCAGTCTGGGAAATTCCTGGAGATTTGGGGGCAGTACCTGTGGAGAGAGTCATTTAGGGAGGGATTTCACTCAGAATCTATAGTATGCCATAGAGTCCACCATCTAAAGCGACCATTTTCTCCATGGGAACAGATCTCTGGACTCTGGAGGTCAGTTGTATTTCCCAGAGAACTCCAGGGCCCATATGGAAGTTGGAGACTCTGTCACAGTTTGAGGATAACCATCTGTAACAGCCTCATAGAGGAAGGGCAGGCTAAAAATATACCCTTATACTTTGTCTGACATTTATCCCATTTTCCTGCCAAAACTGAAACTGTTCACATGAGAAATGATATTAAATACAGATGTCCTGTGACATGTTCTCCCTCTATACCCAAGCCCACCTGCAACTCTGACATGCAGTCTCCTGCAAATCTTACCTGCTGCAGATTATTTTATTTTATTTAAATCATTTTTATGATACCTTTCTTACCCTATCAGGGTCCACAAGGCAGCAAGCTTAAGAAAGAAAGAAGAAAGGCTGAAGCACTTGGAGCTCTTTAGCTTGGAGAAACGACGGCTGAGGGGTGATATGATTGAGGTTTATAAGATTATGCATGGGATAGAGCAGGTAGAGAAAGAAGTACTTTCCTCCCTTTCTCACAATACAAGAACTCGTGGGCACTCGAAATTGCTGAGCAGTCAGGTTAGAACAGATAAAAGGAAGTACTTCTTCACACAAAGAGTGATTAATACATGGAATTCACTGCCACAGGAGGTGGTGGCGGCTACAAGCATGGACAGCTTCAAGAGGGAATTAGATAAATATATGGAGCAGAAGTCCATCAGTGGCTATTAGCCACAAAGTATAGATAGAAACTCTCAGTCTGGGGCAAGTGATGCTCTGTATTTTTGGTGCTTGAGGGGGGCCAACAGTGGGAGGGCTTCTAGTGTCCTGTCCCCACTGCTGGACCTCCTGAGGGCACCTGGTGTTTTTGGCCACTGTGTGACATCAGGTTGCCAAGTCGTTACTTACTTGCAGTGGGGGGAAGGCTTTCTCCATTGGGAGGCTTCTGGCACGCGTGCAAAACACGCATGCAAAGCGCACATGCCACAATGACATCACTCGGAAGCGACATCATCACGTTGGGCACCTTTGGGGCAGGACCTCTTTAATTTGAGGGAAAACCATAGAGTTTTCCCTCGAATTATAGAGTGTCCCCCCAAACATGTCCGACGCGATGATGTCACCTCCAGGTGACATCATCATGCCGGGCATGTCCCCTCAGCCCAGCAGTTTGGGGGGGGGGGGTTTTCCCCCCGGTGGCCCAATCCCGGCTGGTGGGCAACGGGCCGATGGAGCGGGGATTTCCTTGCCCCCTGGGGGGACTTGGGAACCCTGGTGTGACGGAGTGGATGGGCCACTGGCCTGATCCAACATTAGCTTCTCTTATGTTCTTATGTTAAAAAACATTTGAGCAATTTAAAAAGGTTTAAAGTTATTTTAAAACTCGATAAAAACATATAAACAACTTACACCAGAAGGAGATAGTAACTGTTATTGGAGGTATGCCAGACAAAACAAAGAAGTCTTCACCTGCTGGCGAAAGTCACCTGTAGAGGGAGACAAATGAAATTCCCTGGGGATGGAGTTTCAAAGCCTTTCTTCATTGTCACTTACCTAGCTTCAGATGACAGGGGCAACCGAAACATGGCCTCTGAAGATGACCAGAGTGTACAGGTAGGTTTATGTGGGAGAAGGCACTAATATGGACTAATATGGCAGTCCCTACAACCCACTTCAATCAACACTCTGGCTGCAGCATTCTGTCCCAACTGTAGCTTCCAGACAATCTTCAGCTAAAACTCCACTTAGAGCACAAGCATGCCCCGCAGTGATAAGATCTGTTTTGTTCAGGAAGGGCCGCAGCTGGCTTACCTTGTGTAAACTTTTGACATACTAGTAATAATAACAGGAGTATCTCTGCCTTTGGCGTTCCAGAATTCTGGAAATACAGGGGTACATTATAGGTACTTGTAAGCATTGACCCCTCCCATGTAGAAAACAATAACTGTTTTAAAATAAAACACCTTAAGGTTGGGGGGTGGGGATGGGAAAGCACATTATCTTCCACTGAAAAGAATGAGATACAGACTAATCCTAAACTGAGTTTAGCAGTCCTTAAAAGGTAAATGTGCTATTGATTACAGTCTGAATAGGGTGGAAATTTTCTGAACTTTCTCTGGTATGTACCACACTTCTCTCTTCCACCAAATGAAGATTTTTCAGATTAGACAAGCTTTGAGCAATAATGTTACCAGGTTGCCCACCATGGTGGGCAACACTCTGCCCTTCTCTCAGTAGAAGCAAAACTGGGCAGGGTGGTGGTGGCAGCACTTCTGGGAGCGTACTTGGAAGTGACTACACAGTGTCAACCCCAGCCCACATTTGGTGAAGAGAATGTGAAAAGGAAGGCTGCATCTCCATTGTGTAGTTGGGGGGGGGGATAGTCACAAGATTTTTGGATATTGCTTTCAAGCCACTACAGAGACTTGGGTTCCTTTCTCTTCCAGCCAAACAATGTGTGACTTGGCTTTATCTCTCTGTAGCCAGAAGCACATTGGGGTGTGTTTGCAAGAACATGGGAGAATAAAATGAAGAAAGTCATGATCTCTATCAGCCACTTGTGTTCCCTCTGCCTTTACAGAGATAGGATTAGCTAGATGGACAACACAGAAGATAATACCTTTACTAAGAAATGATCCTTGGGTGGTTGTAGGGGGAGGGAACAAGCAAACAATGCCCTTGCTGTGTTGTAGCAATTATTATGGCCTGAAACACTTGCTTGGAAGAAACGGCATTGCAGCTTCTCCCTCTCCAAGGCTCCTTTGTGTCCCTCTCAAAGGCAATTATCTGCTACTATCAGGCCTGGGTTCCCGGTAGGGCAGGTGCAGCAGTGTTTTATTAATGGTGCTCGGCAGTAAAATGTGTATTGAATTGTGCTGTTTCATTAAATACTAAATCCTCTTCATGGCCAAGAGGATATTGTTTCCCAAGCGGCTTTGCACGCCCTCTAATCTCTCCCCACCCTACCCTCCTGGTTTCATTCTGACAAGTCTGAGTGTACCAGATTGTGTGAGAGCATAAGCTCCTGTTTCTAAACACACATCATTACAATCAGATATCCTCCCCCCGCCCCAGCCAGCAAGCGCATAACGACAGTGAAATAACAGGTTTATGCAGTACATATATGCAATGTGTGTGTGTGTGTGTGTGTGTTTACCACTCCCTTCCTCTTTTCCCCCCTCTGTGCTGTTTTCCCTAGGGCAGGGGTGGGCAAACTGTGGCTCCGGAGCCACATGCGGCTCTTTCACATATATTATGTAGCTCCCGGCAGGGTGGCTGGGGAAGCTAAATATAATTAGCAAACAAATATCATTGGACAAATTATCAATATCTGCTTTTACCCCTTTTGTTATTATTTTTGGCAGTCTCATTTAATGTTAATAGAAAGCAAATTTGCTTATTTTCCAATAAAAGCAGGTAATATTTGTTCATGTCTTGTGGCTCTCAAACATCTGATGTTTATTGTATCTTGCTCTTACTTTAAGCAAGTTGGGCCACCCCTGTTCTAGGTGGCTCTTACGCTGAGCAAGTTTGCCCACCCCTGCCCTAGGGGATCTGCCATACATTGATTCTGGTTGCTTAGGAATGGAATAAGAACTTTGCTGAGAACATTAAATAGACTATATCCTCATTTCGTCCAATGCTGAGGCCTGTTATTCCCTTGATTCTAATGGCAGAGATGTGCACAAGCCTTTGAAAGGCAGGGCAGGGCAGAGGAATGTAAAAAGTAAAGGTTTCCCTTGCTTGAAAGCTAGTTGAATCCGACTTTAGGGGGTGGTGCTCATCTCTCTTTCCAAGCTGAAGAGCCAGCGTTGTCCATAGACTTCTCCATGGTCATGTGGCCGGCATAACTAAATGCCGAGACATACAGAACACTGTTACCTCCCCACCAAAGCAGTACCTATTTATCTACTTGCAACTTCTTGCTTTCGAACTGCTAGGTTGGCAGGAGCTGGGGCCAGAGACGGGAGCTCACCCCGTCATGTGGCACTCGGGTCTCAAACTGCCAATCCGCCAATCTTCCAGTCTGCAACTCAGCGTCTTAATGTACTGAGCGTATTTTATGTCCCTTCTCAAGACCCATATTCTTCTGCATAGCAGTTCTTGAACCACTCTAGCCTCACATTACAGGATGTACACATTGTTGATAGGATTCATTTTCCTGTAGGGCAAGAAAATTCAGGAGACGTGGATTCATTCTTATGTGTGGCTTATTGGCCACCAAATTCTGATGTACATCAGGCCCATTACTAGTTTGCCAATATCTGATCTCCTTTCTGTCTGTCTTCTCTGTTTCTCCCTGTGCAGCCTTACTTCTTCCTATAGTAATCATAGATGCTTAGGGAAGATGTCCCATGCTGTTTTCTCCCATCCATTGAGTCCTTGCCTGATGGGAAAGCACTAACTGTTATTTTTTTAAAAAAAAAAATCCAGCAGTCCAGACATGAGTACCCCCACCCTATAGAATTACTATACAGACACTGAATTAGGTGTTTCAATTACAGGCTAGGTCTCCACTTGAGAAACCTGTCCCATGTTCTTTCCTGGCCCTGTGAATTTGTGACCAGCTACAATCAACAGCAACTCCTCCCACCAAAATGGCAAGCATTGTATGGAGCCACAAACAGAATGGAAGGGAAGGAGACGATGGCTGATTCCACAGTCTATGGTCACCAGCTCTTGGTTGGGAAATTTCTGGAGATTGGGAAGATTGGAGCATGGGAAGGGCAGGATGGGGTACAATGCCATAGAGTCCACCCTCCAAAGGAGCCATTTTCTCCAGTGGAATTGATCTCTATCATCTGGAGATCAGTTGTAATTCCAAGGGATCTCCAGGCCCCACCTGGAGGATGGCAACTCTATCCCACACTGAGGTCTTCCCATTTCAACAGCTCTGTCCATGGGCCCTTTTTACTTCATTTCCATGCAACGTCATCTTCCATCCCTGCACTAATTGTGAACAGCCCATTTTTTCCTGTTTAAAAACTCCATTTAAAAAAAAGAAAAATGAATACAACTTCCTTCCCTGAACGTTGTTGTTGGCGCAATAGGGCTGCCAAGTCCCCCGGTAGAGCGGGGGAAACACCGATTTTTAAAGCTTTCCCCCACTTTTCCAGAATTGGCCACCGGGGGGACAAAATGGCTGCCAGCAGGGGAACCTCGGAGCCTGCCCTGGCCAGCCTCTTGAACTTCTTAAAAGGGAAATTTCCCCTTTAAGAGCTGAGCCAGCAAGAGAGCCCCGCCCAGAGATTAAGGCGGGACTAAGCTCTTTCTACTGCGTGCAAGGTTGCTGCTGAGTAAACTGCTCCGGTAAGCTGGGGTCTGCGAGCTCTTTTCCTTCTCTGTCTCTCCCGCTCCCCCTCTTTCTTTTTTCTGTCATCTGTCCACTGTGGTTTTGTCAAAGGAATAAACTGTCACTTCCAAAGAGGTAAACATCACAAGGAGAGGTTGCCTGTAGAAGGTCTGGGAGTGGGATTGTTTAAAATGTCTTGTCGTGGCTGCTTGGGTCCCCCCAATCCTCATTTCCCTTCTGCAAATAAAAGTTGGGATTCCTCATTTTTATGCCAATTTTCTGTTTCTTTCAACCGTGTCTCCCCCCCCCCCCCCCCAGTAAAAATCTGCATTTTTAAAAGCATTTGTACATCAAGTAACCGGTATTTTAAGTTAGGGATGGATCCAACTAGCTTTTCTGCTGGCTAAAAGGGGAGGACAAAGGTCCTCTTTAGCCACCAAAAAGCCTATGCTGGGGGGGGAGAGAAGTTATGGGACTTACATGGACAACAGCTGGGTGAAACAAGGGCCAGAAATAAAGCCTGGGAATTGGGCAAGAGTAAGTGAAAAGGCTGTCTGTCTGTCTCTCTCTCTCTCTCTGTCCCCATCCAGCAGAGGTCTGTCAGTGGCTATTATTAGCCACAAGGTCTAAATGGAGCCCTTTGTCTGGGGCAGTGATGCTCTGAATTCTTGGTGCTTGGGGGGCAACAGTGGGAGGGCTTCTGGAGTTCTGGCCCCGCTGCTGGACCTCCTGAGGGCACCTGGTATTTTTGGCCACTGTGTGACACAGAGTGTTGTACTGGATGGGCTGTTGGCCTGATCCACTGTGGCTTCTCTCCTGTTCTTATGATATGAAAATCATATTTAGCACTTGTGTAGCACTTAGGGCTTCATATTCTGCCAAGATGAGGAAGGATTCAGTAGGGCCATTGCTCAGTGATAGAGCATCTGCTTGACATGCAGGAGGTATCAGCCTCTTCAGCTAAAAAAGGATCAGGTAATAGGTGACATTAAAGATCTCAGCCTGAGACCCTGGAGAGCCACTACCAGTCTGAGTAGTCAATACTGACCTTGATGGACCAATGGCCTGATTCAGTATTAGGAAACTTCATGAGTTCATGTGGAAGCATGTGGAAGCAACATCACAGGATGTGACATCACAAAATGATGTCACTTCCTTTCTCCTGGCTCCACCCCCAAAGTCTCCTGGCTCCACCCCCAAAGTCCCCAGATATTTCCCAAGTTGGACTTGGCAGCCCTATGGCGCAACCTTCTTCATGAGCCTGGAAGGAAAGATATGCCTTGTGTTTGAATGAAAGGAAATGCCCCCTTCACAGCCTTCCTCTGCATTTTCAAACTGAACTGCCTTTGTGTCCCTGCTGACACCAATAAAATTGAGGGGGGGTGGGGTTCAGAACAACATTGAATTGCTGTTACTACAACAATGCAAGTGTTATTCTTTGTTCTCTCAATTACCATTTGAAAAGTTCCCAAAGTGCTTTCTCCCCTCTCCTTCCCCCAAGAAGAAGGCCAATTAATCTTTTCAGTGTAGATGGCTGCAAGGTAGGGTTGCCAAGTCTGGTTTGGAAAATACCTGGAGACTTTGGGGGTGGAGCCAGGAGAGGGTGGGGTTTGGGGAGGGATGAGGCCTCAGCAGGGTACAGTGCCATAGAGTCCCCCCTTCAAAGCAGACATTTTCTCCAAGGGAGCTGATCTCTGTCAGCTGGAGGTCAGTTGTAAAAGTGGGAGATCCCCAGGCCTTACCTGGAGGCTGGCAGCCCTACTGCAAGGGGACACTCAGTACCTTCCAGCAATTAGCATTTCCAAAGGATTCAAGTACTGAGTTATTCTGGAGCAATGCTATGCAAATTTTCCTTTTTTAAGCCTAAAACAAGGTGGGCAGAGAATCATAACAGCACCATGACAAGAGCCAGCTGAGGGGGAGGGGAGAATGCAGTCCGCATCTGATGTGAAAGTGAAACTACAGCTAACCTTGTGCCATGTGGAATCTCTAATGCCAGTGCAAACTGCACAACATTGTGCCAGCAACATGACCACTATGGAAAAACCCACTTGTGTGTAATGAGCCATAATCAGACTGAGAAGCAGCCCTATGTCCCTGTCCTCTTTTAAACCCTAGAGTTGGACCTCACAGATTAAATTCTCTCCCAGTTCCACCCTAGTGTGTCCCACCATCCATCCGGTATCATAGCAGACCACATCAAAGAGGAGCACATTCTTTTCCCGACTGCTAAGCCTTAAAGCTCACGATGTGCTCCCCCAACCCCGAAGGGGTCCCCCACCTGAGCCTCCTTTTCTGTCAAGCCACTGGGTACCCAGTTTGAGGACCCCTCGTATCACTGATATCTCAGGATGCTTGCCATCTCCAATCTACCCCCTCAACCCATGCTTTCCTGTCGTCCCAGAAAGGCCTAACCAGATTACCAGGCCTATTGCCTCAATCCTCATGGACCATATGAAGCAGGCGAAAAAGGTCCCCTTCGAAGCCAATTCGAGAGAGACCAAAAAATTCCTGCTCAGCCCCGTAACTGGTAACTGGCTATTCCCACATGGTTGCCAGTTGAGGGCAGGCAGGTGGGAAGCTCATCTTCTGCTAGAATGACCAGGAAAATGGCTGCTGCCACTAAATCTGGCTGTCCAGTCTTCCCTGATAGGTCAGCGCTCCCGCGATGCCTCTTCATAGGCTCACCCCACCCATATGCTTTCATCCGAGGATGTGGGGGGTGGGCAAAAGCCTGTGCTTACTTATGAGCAAGCACTGGTCTTCTTGTCATACACAGAAAAATCTGGTTCCTCTCTGAGGGGAAGAACAACTCTTATCTGCACCATGTTGAAAGAGCAGCAGTAATACCTGGTCAGATATTCCCATATTGAAATTAATGCAATAAATATAATCCTTGTGTTGTAATTTACTAATCTAATTATTAATTGATAAATCAGTCTAGAGAGGGGTGCATTGCATCTGTTTTTACCATGCCCCTCCCTGCTTCATTGTACATGAATATAGAATGGCTGTGTGAATGTGACACCAGCTTTAATTGTCATTTCTTGGTCCTCAAGAGAATGGGGCTTTTGAGTCTGTGTTCCTCTTTAGAGACAGGGAAGAAGTTGAACTAGAATTTCCTTTAAAAGTAGAACAAATGTCCTTCCAAAATTTTTGTTTATTGCCATTGATAAAATGGAGGTTAATGCTATGACACTTGGATTGTGACGAAACTGAATCCTGAAATTTATTTTGAATAATACACCTCCCTGATGTGATAAAGGGATGTATGATGGGAGGGGGGAGAGTGATTGAAACCCCTAAAATGAGAATACATGTGAATTAGCTTCTTTAAAGAAGTGGTTACATCTAGATGAGTTCTTAGCTAAAGAACAGAATCTTTTGACATATGACCTGTCTAATTTTATTTAGTTCTAGGAAAGGGCATGGAGAAGGAAATTTAGTGAAGAAATGGGAACCCACAAGGACTTGTGGGAGTTATCTTATTTCCCCCTCCCAAACTGTTTCCTCTTTCCCTTTCCTGAAAGCCCCCATAGCCTCTCCTTTTTTCCTGCTTCCTTCTCCCCTTCCTACCCAATAGCCAACTGTGACAGACTGCACTTTAAAATCTTTTAAGTGCTATGTAAACAGGTAAGAGACTGTGAAGGGTTAATGCCTCACAGCCAGAGAGCCTTGAGTGACAGGCTGCTTCAAGAGATCTTATTGGTTATCATCAGTTGAGCAAAGACTTGAGAGCTGAATGCTAAGGAGAATTGCCCTGCTGTACAAGTTGACAGCTTTTCAATATAAGTAAAAACAATGTAGTGGCAGGAAAATTTGTAGGGAAATTAAGTTTATTTGTTGTTTGCTTGAATAATATCAAGACAATATCCATTTATAGATCTTTTTTATTTATTATAGACGTTGGGATAGATGCTGCCTAAAATTTCCAGGTGTGAAAGAGGAATGTGGTGGGAAGGGAGAGTCAGGGAAGTTGTACTCCCATTGATGGTACTTGTTCTTTCCATGAAAATTTTAGGTGTGATCCAACTGAATAAATGTAATAAATTTTATATGTGTTGTTTTATACAATTTATAAATTGATAGATATCTATTTTCATTTTTTCTAAGTTTAAGGTACAATTTCTTTTTCTTATTTATACTAGTGTTTTTCTAGGTTTATAATAAATCATAAAAAGAATGTTCTGGATTTAGCTTAGTTAGCTCTCAGTGTTTCAGGGAAACACCATTTTGTGTTGTGTTTTAGATCTCTTCAGGCCCCCTGGAAAACGAAGACAGGATTGGAACTGGAAATTCAACATCTTGCCCTCACACCAACCTTTTCATTCCAGTATCTCATTTGGAAGCAGCATTTGAAATTGCTCTTTCCATTTTCCCTCCCTGCCTTGAAATCACATAAGTGTTGAGCACACATTTGAACATGACATAAGTTTTTGAACTTATATAACCAAGCTTCCTACCAGTATCTCTACATTCAGAGGGAGTTGTCATGGTACAAACAAGCAAACAACCTTACCAACATCCAGTCTCCCAAATGGTGGAATTAAACCAAAGGCTTCATTTTGCTCAGCCAATTAATAATGTAACAGGCTATATAAACATATTTTAGCCCCAACAGCTAAACTGCTGCTTGAGTCTCTTTGGAGATTACAATTCTTCTTCATGTAGGTTAAGAGAGGAGATGCAACGTGGGTGTCATGTGATATGCTGTGTTATAAAAGGAACCAGGAAACAAATACAAGGCGAGCATTGCCAGTGAAATACACTGAGAATACCAGCACATCTGGGAGCAGTCTAATTAGCTGGCTGAGGATGTTGCTGTATTAGTTGTATGCTCAGCATGTTCTCTGGGCAGCAGGGATATTACATCAGCAGTGCAATCAGAGAACAGCAGCCCCTTGTGACTGTTTAAGTTGTCTGTAAATTACAGGTTAAACCTGTCCCCTTACTGGGGACTTGCTTATTGCAGACATGCTGAATTATAACTTCAGGGATTCAAAGTCTTTTTCTTTGAGAGAGAAGCTAAAATGCAGTAATTGTTTTCATTTATCAAAGCCATGGTGTGCAGTCCTTAAATGCATTTTGCTGGGCCTATAGGCAATGGGCATAAACCTGTGCATAATGTAGGTTTGGACTCATTTTGCATCAGTCCCCTTATTTTTATGGAAATCCCCATAGATCACAAGGTTATCTTCTAATTCTTCTTTTCCCCTGATTTAGCTGTAATTGTATTCTCTGTTTGATGGTAGCAGCTAGGAATTGAGAGACATTAATGAAAAAAGAATAGGAACTTGTCTGTAAGATAGTTGTCTAGAAAATAGGAAGGTGGTACGTGAAAGGAAATCACAATAACAGTGAGTTTATTGTCGAACTGGAACAAATATGTCTTCTCTGAACCTTGATTGGCTAATCATTTGATAATTGCCAAATTATTAGATGTATACAAGTGGGGATCCATGTGTACGAGTGGGGATTCATGGGGGATCCATCCTCCCCCCACACACACACTCTACCACCACGATCAAGCCTAGCATGGCTCCAGGCCTCTGCACCCGGTGTGGCTTCCTGGCCCAGTGCAGCCCAGAGCAGCTCCTGGCTTTCATCACCAGGCCCACCGTGGGGCTTTGCACCCTTAACTGTCACCACCACCAGGCTTGGCACAGCTCTGGTGCCAAGCCTGCTGTTGCTCTCTGCACACCACCACCACCACTGCTGGGCCCAGCACCCAGGGCTCCGTTGGGGCCGGAGCGGGCCGGAGCGCCGCCCCGCCCCCGTTCAACCCCTCCCTCCCCCAGTCGCCGGCCCCGTCTGAGAACCCGGCCCCGCCTGAGAGCCCCCTCCCTCGACCAGTCATCTTCCCCGGGGCTCAATGGGGGCAGGAGGCGGCGGCGGCGCGGGGTCGGCCTCGTCCTCTTCCTCCTCAGCTGCGGCAGCGCCTCCCTCGCAGCCCCCTCCGTCTCAGCCGGCAGGGGCGAGTGGGGCGGAGGCCAGCACAGCCGCGGGGGCGGCGGCAACGACAATGGCGGCGACAACGAGCGCGCCCAGCAGCAGCAGCAGCAGTCGTCTTCCCCGGTCATCTTCGCCCAGTTCTCTTCCCCAGGCGGCGGCTGGCCGCCGGCCCCGAGTCCCCTCCCTCGCCCAGTTCTCTTCCCCGGGCGGCGGCTGGCCGCCGGCCCCGAATCCCCTCCCTCGCCCAGTTCTCTTCTCCGGGGCGGCGGCTGGTCGCCGGCCCCGAGTCCCCTCCCTCTCCCAGTTCTCTTCCCCGGGGCGGAGGCTGGTCGCCGGCCCCGAGTCCCCTCCCTTGCCCAGTTCTCTTCCCCGGGGCTGCGGCTGGCAGCCGGCCCCGGCCCCGAGTCCCCTCCCTCGCCCAGTCGCCATCCCCGGGGCCACCATTCCCGGGGAGGGAGAAGCCGGGCCTGAGTGGCTTAACGCCACTCAGGCCCAAGCAAGGGGGGGAGGGAAACGCCAGCCCTAGTGGGGGGAGAAGCGCCCCTCCCTCCCTCTCTCCCCCCACCTACCTACATACCTACCTGTTCCTTCCTTTCCCCCTTCCTTCCCCTCTCCCTTCCTCCCTCCCTCTCCCCTTCCTTCCTTCCTTCCTTCCTTTCTTCTCTCTCTCTCCCCCCAACTACCTACCTACCTTCCTGTCCCTTCCTTCCTCTCTCCCTTCTTTCCTCTCTCCCTTCCTTCCTTCCTTTCTTCTCTCTCTCTCTCTCCCCCCAACTACCTACCTACCTTACTGTTCCTTTCTTTCTTTCTTCCTTCCCCCTTTCTTCCTCCCTCCTTCCTTCCTTTCTTCCTTCCCCCCTCCCTCTCTTTCTTTCTTTCTTTCTTTTTTTCTTTCTTTCTTCTCTCTCCCCCCATCTACCTACCAACCTTCCTTTTCCTTCCTTTTCCCCTTCCTTCCCCTCTCCCTTCCTCTCTCCTTCCTTCCTTCCTTCCTTCCTTTCTTCTCTCTCTCTCCCCCCAACTACCTACCTACCTTACTGTTCCTTTCTTTCTTCCTTCCCCCTTTCTTCCTTCCCCCCTCCCTCCCTTCCTCTTTCTTTCTTTCTTTCTTTCTTTCTTTCTTTCTTTCTTCTCTCTCTCTCCCCCACCTACCTACCTACCTTCCTTCCTGTTCCTTTCCCTCCTTCCCCCTCCCTCCCTCCCTCCCTCCTTGCCTTCTGACACACTGCCCATGACGTCAGGGATGTGTGGCCTTTTGACACTTCCGGTGACGTCAGGGGGTGTGGCATATGCAAATGAGTTATGCTAATGAGCTCCTGCACCTCTTTTTTTATGAAAGGACCCCTGCCAGCACCACTACCAACTTCCACCACTGGGCTCACCATGACTTTCAGCACCCCCCAACCATTACCATAGCCTAGGCCCATTGTGGCTCCTAGCCTCTGCCTGTAGAGGAAGAGATAAGTGCATTTTCTGCATATGGACAGGCAATGCTTATGTTTTTTAAGGCTTTCAGATTTTTTTCTGCAAATCTGGGTGGTCCCCAAATTTGCAGAAGTATCTATTTTATGTCAATGTATCCCAGTCTGCAGATTTAAGTATCCACAGATCAGACTACACTTGACAGAAACTCACAAGGATTTGTGGGATGAATCTAATTCCCCCCCCCCTCACACTGTTTCCTCTTTCCATTTCCTGAAAGCCCTCATATATTCTCCCCTTGTCCAGCTTCCTTCTCTCCTTAAAGCTGCCAGCTCCAGATTGGCTTCTCAGGCTTGCCCTAACGGCTGGCTCCAACTGGACCTTTCCTCATTGGACAGACTTCCCCCACATGTTTCCATTCAGACCATGGGGCTCAGGCAAATGCCAGCTCCAGCATAATCAAGCAGGAACTGGTCTTGGTAAAAAAGATCTGTCTTGCCTGTTAACAGCTCCAGTCACTGGATTCAAGTATCCTCAGATTTGGCTGACTTTGCTATTAAAATATGAGGTGTTTGACATCAAAATATATTTATTTCATTATTTGAAGCTAGACAGTGTTTTTATGGTTGAACCATAACAGTTTTTCATGATTGCTTGGGTCCTTTGGAAGATGTAAACAGATGGAAGGGATTTCTGTCTTTGGAGTGTGACTACCCTCAGACCTACTGCAATCCAAAATGCATGGCAAAATGCTCAGGATGGGACATGAGAGTTGGAGAGCTGCTGCAGGAGGTGGGAATCATCAAAAATCACACATCCCCTCTACCCATGGAAATTATCTGGTGGATCTAAATCAGTATTTGCATGCCAATACACAATGGTATGTCATCTTCAAATTTCATAATCAGCATGGGACAGAATTAAACATTTGACAGTGCTGAACATATACCACCATGCAACGGTATCTAGAATTGAATAGCATTTGATAGCTAATAAGCAGCGGTATTTAATATTTAACTATATTGGATAGCTGACATGATATTAAGTTTTCAAAAAATACCTGGAGACTTTGGGGGTGGAGCCAGGAGAGGGGGGGGGGTGGGGGAGGGGAGGGGCCTCAACATGGTACAATGCCATAGAGTTCACCTTTCAAAGCAGTCATTTTCTCCAGGGGAGCTGATCTCTGTCAGCTGGAGATCAGTTGTAAAAGCAAGAGATCGCCAGGCCCCACCTGGAGGCTGGCAACCCTAAACCAAAAAGATATAATACACAAGGGATGCAGCCTGGAAGAAAAATTGTATGGGAGGGGAGATCAGTCTGACTATGAGTATTTATATCTAGCTGGGGCATAAACTGATCTTCACCACTTCTAGTCATAGCCTTTTTTATAATAGTAAATAGTATTAACTAGAGTCACATTTGTTACTTCAAAGGCATGGCAGAGCTGTGGAATCAAACCAATACTGTTCTTTCTCAGTACAGTCAGCCCTGGCTGGCTGTTGATTTAGGTCATGATTTCCAGCTCTTCTGCTTGCATTTCTTAACCAAAATCGTCCCATGTTTTGAACTTCATGGTTACACATACAAAGCTTATTCTTTCCTCAGCTGTTTATTGTTTGTTTATAAGATTTATGCTCCATTTTTTTTTACCTCATCAGAGCCACCAAGGGTGACTAATAGGTTAAAGACACATATAATAAAACCACATCATTAAAACAATTAAAACCAAAGTTAAATGCACATGCAGGAACATAAAAACAATGGTTAATACATTAGTTTTAGAAACATAGCAGTTTGTATTGATGATACAGCCTTTGCAAATAGTGTTTCAAAAATCAAATTTATCATTTTCACAATGCTTTTTTTTTAAGCAAGCATTTCATAAGCTCCTATTAATGATTTGTTTTCTATTCAAAATGAGCAGTATTTTCAATGTTTTTGCATCTGCTAGGGTTGCCAGGTCCCTCTTGGTCACCGGAGGGGCGGAGGGTGTTGAGATGCCAGATCCAGATTGGGGAAGATGGGGATGACAGGGACCTCAGAGGGGTACAATGCCATAGAGTCTACCCTCCAAAGTATCCATTTTCTCCTGGGGAAGTAATCACTGTAGTCTGGAGATGAGCTGTAATTCTGGGGGATCTCTAGGTCCCACTTGGAGGTTGGCATCCCTAGCATCTGCAAAGGTGGTGCAATCATCCATATAGGCAGCTAGCAGCTAGTGGCTACTTTTGGTGCATGCTCAGAATTTTCTGGATGCCAGGATTCATGGAAATTGTAGGTTTCTTGATCTTTCCTTCACCGAAAACCATGATGGAAATATTATGAACAGCAGTTTACTAAATAAATAAATAATAGGCTCCAGTTTGAGCCTATCTTCTGCTCAAAGAGCCATCCCCTGTGGATGGCTATCCATTGTCTTCAGAAAGATAAGGTTTGTGGCTTGAGGGAAACAAACTGCTAGAAAAGGGGAACTAGTCAGGAGAGAGAAGTTTGGCAGGCTGATATGTGTTATGTGTGCATGTGTATCATGCAGGTGTTGCTCAAAAGTTCTCAGATGCCTAACATTTTACAAGTCTTCAGCAGGCAGACATCCTTGGAAAAATGAGAATGGTGGTGGTTGCCCATCATTTGCCTTTTGGGGGGTTACTTATGATCTTCTGGCCCCACACTTTGCATGGCTGGCTCAATCAGTGATGGTATACGTCCTAAATAAGATATATACAGTGTGGACAACATATTCCTGTCCTTAAATACGTATATTTACATGCCTGAGAACTATATTCCCTCAAAGAGTGTATGCAAATATTGCTTATTTAAAGCTCAGTAAGATTCATTTTATTATTAATAAACCCTCAGATTGTTCAGTCCTACTTTCATGACCCAGCCGTGTAGGAGAAGATACAACGTATATAATGAGAGAGAGGAAAAAGATGGGGGAAAGGAGAAAGGACAAAGGGAACCACAAAAGATATAAAGAGGTCTAGAATTTTAAATGCTCCAGAAATTCAAACCAGGTGCTATTAAACTCGGTACTAAGGTCGCACTATTTCTCTAACAAGTAAAGACGTTCATTTATCCGGGATCTGATGTAGATTAGAGTCAATATTTTTTTGCCATCATAGCTGTCCATAAGGTCAATCGTTGTTTTACATGATACAACAGCCTATGTCAATCTTAAATGTAGGTTGACTACTAATTTTAAAGATATTCCAAGACACAGATGTGTCATCTGTACTGCACCCTCTTGCTGTGGGGATCACCGGGCTAACAGTAGTGCATCTGCAGCAACCACTGCATAAAGTAGGAAACCACCCTTGGCGAGGTGCCTTGCTGCTGAGAATTGGGCAGCAGATCTTGTTCTAAATGAAACAACATCACTCCTGGTTTTGTACAGCTTCTTCTCTATCTCTTATGCCATTTCTTGCCTGGTTTGTATGCATCTTGGAACATACAGTCAACTCTTAAACCAACTTGTACCTGGCCCTTTTGTATTGTTTATCTTATCGGAGAGATTTTGTTACAGAAAACCAATCTTCCAGACTTTACAGCTATGACACTGTTCATGTTCATGCTTAGATCCCCATGGCAACTAGTCCAGCTGCTTGCGCAGAAAACAGATTCTAACAAAGCACTCTTATTGTTTGTCCTTTTGTGAGAAACAGTTAATCATACTGTTTCCTGTGGCTCTTAATTTCATCTTTTTACTCCCAACAGTTTTTTTTTTGCCTCCTTTTTTCCCTAGTCCATAGTGTTGACGAGAATATACTGTCCGTTTAGTTAACGCATTAGGTAAAGGTTTCCCTTGCTCACAAGCCAGTCAAATACCACTCTATAAAAGTGGTACTCATCTCCATTTCCAAGCTGAAGAGCCAGCGCTGTCCAAAGACTTCTCTGTAGTCATGTGGTCGGCTCGACTAGATGCCAAGGTGCACAGAACACTGTTTACCTTCCCA
Organism: Lepidodactylus listeri; assembly: GCA_029233225.1. NCBI lineage: Eukaryota > Metazoa > Chordata > Lepidosauria > Squamata > Gekkonidae > Lepidodactylus > Lepidodactylus listeri. The sequence continues at coordinate 116,531,473 of JARCFY010000004.1, read as the reverse complement.
CTGAAAGGGTTCCTATTTATCTACTTGCAATTTCTTGCTTTCGAACGTCTAGGTTGGCAGAAGCAAGGGCCAGAGACAGGAGCTCACTCCGTCATGCAGCGCTCAAGTCTCAAACTGCTGAACTACCGACCTCCTGGTTCGCAGTTCAGCGGCTTAACCACTTGAGCCACTGAAGCCCCTAGTTAATGCATTAGAGAGCAGGAAATGCTGAAACTGAAATGAGGAACATCAAGCTAGGGCATATTGATTAGTGAAGTTCAGGAGTGGCTAGCCTGTTTGAACACTGGAAGTTGTATTATATCACATCAGGCCATTGGTCCATCTCCAAAGCCTCAGGTAGAGAAACTATTTAAGAACACAAGAAGGTCCAGATCTGGATAGCCCAGGAAAGTCCGATCTCATCAGATCTCTGAAGCTAAGCAGGGCTGACCCTGGCAAATACTTGGAAGAGAGACCTCCAAAGAATACCAGGGCCGGGATGCAGAGGCAGGCTGTATTAAGCCACCTCTCTGAAAAATGTCCTAGCCCCAGCAGGGGTCACCAGAAGTCACCATGACTTCCAGGCACGCAAGCACACACACACACACACAAACAAAATACTTTTTAAAAAGAACACAAAAAAGAGCCCTGCTTTAACAGATCTGTTGTCCATCTAGTCCAGCTTCCTGCCTCACACAGTGGCCAGACAGTTCCTCTGGTGGTCCAAAAACAGGGCACAGAGGCTGAGGCCTTCCCCTTATATTGTCTCCTGGGCCTGGAATTCAGATGTTTACTGCCTCTGAATGTAGAGGTTTCCTTTAGTCACCATGGCTAGTAGCCACTGATATTTCCAAAAAACTTGCTACTAGAGACTCTGTAAATGATTAGTGATTACAGGTGCCTACCAAATTGCTCCCTCTAAGCTGGGGAGTCTTGTGAGCAAAAGTTCTACTTTGTGAGCTACTGGCATTAATGTTGTGAGCAAAGGATTTACCTGCTGCATAAGTAAGTTTGCTCTGGAGCCATCCTTCCTGAGCTAAGACAAACATCTGTGAGCTGGAGGCTGAAAAACTGAGCTAGCTCACACTAAATCAGTTTAGAGGGAACACTGGTGCCTACCAGGCAATGGTGAAGATACATGTAGAGGACTTGAATCTTGGGTCTTCACACTAAAAGGCTGATGTTTCACGTCAGTCCATTTGGGAAATGTGCCACAAATGATGAGTACAGAACTATTGCAGATATATTGCTGCAATATCTATTTCAGCCTGAAATAGCCCACTCCAAGTTACACTGACACCCATGTGTGACCTCTGTCCATTCCTTGAAGTGATTCTGTCTCTTGCGAGCAAGGAAAGAAACAAGTGCAGTACTAGACTGGGAAACAATGTGTTGGGAGTTCCACAAGTTTTCCTAATCCTGCCATAAGTTTCCACTACCAGTGACACACATGCCTCAAGCTGGCCCTTGTTGCTCAAACAGAGAACCTGCCAGGCAGAGTATGATCATAATCCATATTTTTTTTAAAAAATCCAGATTATATTTATGGTTAAACTAGTGAGTCATTCTAAAGTCAGGAAAAAATGCAATCAAAAGGTTCTTCTAGTTAAGAGCTAGGAAAACAGCTCTTCTAGCTAAGATCACCTCTGGTGATGTAAACCACTTTAGTCACAAATAAAGGCTGAAAGCAACCAAGGTGCCCAGTGATAAGACTTTGCATTTTATCAGGCTAGGACACGTCTGTGGCTTGCACTGGTTTATTCCCTCCCCCTCCCACCAGGACATTAGTCTGAGCTGATTCTCATCCTTTCTGTGCAACATGTTACAGCAGGTTCTGTAGTCTGGCAGGAGATTGTGCATCCCCAGAAGGGAAGTGTTGCTTGCTAAATTACTAAGAGAAGCTTCAAAGAGCAGTGGAGCTGATGGATTTTGGATTGATTCTGATGTTGTCATAGGGAATCCAGTTAGTCTATTGCAAAATCAATGCCACTTTGCAAAATATTGAGAGTGCCTAAACCCCTAATTACTACAAATGTGGCTATAACTCCCCGGATCCTAATCACTATCTGTCCAATAATTACCATGTTCAAGGTGATCACCCTCTGCTAGTCTTTATTTGTATATACATCCCATATAGTCAGCCAAGCTAACATTAACATTTTTTTAGTTGTCCTACTTGGGGGGGGGGGTTTCCCCTCTGAACCAATACCTTTATGAACTAGACCTCCTGCAGAATATTATTATTCCAATTCTATACACACCACAAACAGGAGGAAAGGTGATCTAGAAGGCCGTAGTCAGCTATAAATATTGGTTGTTAAATACTGAAAGCCTCCCATCCTTTTACCATATTGACAGAACATGAACGTTGCTGATCAAAATGGAATGATGCTGTAGATGCGAAAATAAGACAATTGGGCTTACGGAAGACAGAGAACTTAACCAAAAGAAGACAAACTTTACTCACAGGAAAGTTGTTCCAAAATTGCTGAGACGCTCTTCAAATAGATGCTAGACTAAAATGTTCCCCACTTCATCTAGGAATTACATATTCCACCAGATTTGACCTGCCCTTTTACTTAAATATGTTGATCGTTCCAAAACTGAGGTGGTCATACATGACTGCATGCTGCAATGTGTTTCCAACAGCCCAGATGAAGGGCCGTTTTCTCAAGACCCCTCCGGTCAGTGCTATCATGACTGCCCTTTGACAGAACTTGACTCGGCATGTCATGTTTTATTCTATTGTCCAAAACTTGCAGCAGCAAGAGAAAGATTCCTAAGAAAATGACTGTTGAAATATTCATCTTTTCCTGATGCAGCAAGATTAAGACTACTTCTGAGCATCCTCAGCCAAAATTGCATTGTGGATGTGGCAAATTTTTGTTTTACTGTTTTTTTAAACTCTTTTTTTTATGGTGTATGACATATGGGCTATTAAACCTAAATAAACTTTGAACTTTTGAACCTGGTAATCAGTCCTTTGTTCAAACTCTGTAACTAGCCAGGTGAACACTCTGAATAGTCTTCTATTTTCACTGATACCCATGCAAATTCAAATGGAAGTTATCTAGTTTTTATGTTACGCAAACCATGGCTTTTTGTACAAGTATATATTATCTCATCATGTACGGAGAGTGAACAAGCAGCTTAAATGTGATTGGATATGCTACTCCATTGCTTGTTCATGTAATGAAAATGGTTTCTAGTTGTCTATGAATCTTGCCATAGGTACAGCCATATTTGGGAAATTTACCTTATATGCAGGTAGGTGGAATGCAAAACTAGGAATTTTGTTGGTGTTCTACATCTATCCAGGAGAAGGCCATTTATTCAGTGATTCATAGAAGGGGAGATATGTGTCAGTTCTGGAGAAAAAAAGCAGGAAATCGTGCTGCATACTGTTCAGAAAGAAGGGTGCCTCCAAAGACCTACCAATTAGCTTTATTGACATAGCCAGTCATACTTCCCCTTCCCACTGCAGCACCCTAAAGAAGGAATGAAATGAAGGGAAAGTGTCTACAGTGGGAAAAGAGGGGATCAATGCAATTTATTACATTTTATTGCATGAGCAGAAAGTACCCTTTCACTTGTGGGAGTTTAGATTCAAACCATATTTCAGTATAAATGAGTACAGTATAGACAAGGGTCCACACCCTTGTTGAGCCTGTGAGTGCTACTGGCTTATAAAATAGAGGTTGGGCACCACCACAAAATGGGTATTGTATGCAGGGTTGCCAGCCTTCAGGTGGGGCTTGGAGATCTCTAGGAAGTACAACTGATTTCCAGATAACAGAGATCAATTTCCCTGCATAAAATGGCTGATTTGTAGGGTGGACTCTGGCATTTTATCTCAATGATGTCCCTCCCCACCCCAAATCCTGCCTTCCCCAGGTTCCACTCCCATAATCTCCAGGTATTTCCCAATCTGGAGTTGGCAACCCTAACTGTAGGGAAAGGGTCAATCACAAAATGTCGGTCATTGGGGTGGAGCAGTCACAAAATGGCTGTGAGTGGGGAAGGAGTACCTCTTTGCTTTGCTGTTTGGTTTCTGTTTCTGAAGAAAGTGAATTATTTTTTCCCATGCACAACCCCTGGGATAGGATGGTAAGCCTAGAGTCATAATATTTGCAATTATGACCAAGTTAAGGGCACACAACTGTGACATACCTGCCTAGGATAAGCTCAGCACTTTGCTAGGCAGTTCTGTTCCAGACCCTTTATATCCCTCCCACACACATCTTAAGGAGCAAATGGGTACCAAGAACCACACTAGGAAGTACCAACATAACCATAGGCACCACATTGGGGATTACTGGTCTACTGATGTTTATGACCAGCTGGGACTTGAAATTATTATGTCAGATCATAAGTTCTCAGAGTCCTATCTGAAGATGCAGGAACTAGATGCAGTTTTATGACCCTGTCCGGAATTCCATGTTTCTAAAACCAACCTTTACTCACCCCTTCCCGTTCCATTAAACTGGTAGGTCTTACTTTGTTAAGAATGTTTCCTGTGTTTCAGCATGTGAGTACTGAAACTTTGAATGACATTCAATTCCCCAACTCTGCAGATCTGACAAATTCTGATAGGGTCTAGTGATCTTTGAACAAGTGTACTGTTGTCCAGTGCTCATTCAGATGGAACCCAAGATTCTTCTGTGTTCTGCCCATTGCTAGCCTGGTTATTTATATTCTTCCTTCTATACACTTTGTGAAGTGATCCTTACTTTTGTCTTGGCAAGAAAACTGACAAGCAGTTTTGAGTGAAGGTCAATACTGGCAGCTTCCCATCTCTCTGTCTAGCCCAGATCTAGTTAAAAGAGCACCATGTCAATAATGAATGAAGAGTGCATGTTTAATGGTTACCCATGACTTCCTGCTGCAGTTTGGAACTAATCTGAAGTGCTAATCAGAAAATATTGCTCCATTGGCCTTGCTGAGTCTGAAATCTGCGTCCATTGAGAATAACTTATTTTTTTAAAACAAGGATCTCAAAAATATTCTTTTTTGTTTCCGTGGGGCTTAATGCCATAACTCCTGATAATCTCAGACTGGCCAATTTGGGGTTTTTTTTTCTATCTTCTCTTACACTACTGAAAGCCCCACCCTTCCTTTAAGCCCCTTGTTCTACAGTTGTGTGGGTCATGGTGGCTCAGAGGTTAAGACACTGAGCTGCAGACCAGATGGTCGGTAACTCGGCAGTTTGGGGTGATGGGGTGAGCTCCTGTCTCTGGCCCAGCTCCTGCCAACCTAGCAATTTGAAAGCAAGAAATTGCAAGTAGATAAATAGGTAGTGCTTCGGTGGGAAGGTAACCATTCTGTGTGGCTCAGCATTTAGTCATGCCAGCCACATGACCATGGAAATGTCTTCAGACAGCACTGGCTCTCTTTTTCGGCTTGAAAACAGAGATGAGCACCATCCCCTAGAGTCATATTCGACTGGCTTTCGAGCAAGGGAAACCTTTACCTTTACTCTACAATTGCAATGACTTTTTCATATTCTAGTCCCCCTGTAAAAAAAAGTTTCCTATTCTGACATTTCAATAAACCTAGACTCCTGATCAGATGTTGACTATATGCAGTGTGTGGTCTACCATTTAGATCATCTAATTGGAACATTTTAATAGAAAGCACCATCAATAGTAACTTTCTATTGAGATGGCCGAAATAATAAAGTACAAGCTTTGCATACAACATTAGCAATACCAGGAATTTTCTGGTGGAAGGATCTCAGGTACCTGGCTTGGGAGGGACTGAGACTCTGGAGACTTACTGTCAGTAAGAATAGACAGTACTCAGCTTGACGACCAATGCTCTAATTTAGGGCAAGACAGCTTTATGTATTTATTTGTAATCTTGCCTCTAGCTAGGTCTGCCAGGTTCTTTCAGTTCTACCGCTAACTCAGAGTGTTTAACCTTGGGCATAAGCTCTTGGTCCCACCTTATTTTATTTACTTCATTTATATTCTTCCTTTCTCCCCAAGTGGTTGACCTAATTCTCCTCCAGTCCATTTGATCCTCACAACAATCCTATGAGGTAGTGTGTGAGTGGCCCGAGGTCACTCAGCAAGCTTCCTTGGGCAGAAGGGGGATTCCCCTTGGGCAGAAGGGGGATTCAATTCAGGGTCTCCCAGATCCTAGTCTGATACTCTAACCACTACACCATGCTCTCTGTCTGAAGTTTGGCATTCAGTTTTTAAATCTACTTAGATGCAATATTCTATACACTCTGAAGTCGGAATTGACTCATATAATAATTAAAGGAAAATATAGTCATCTCATTTTTCTTCTATTAAGGCATGCGAGTTAAATCAGGAACCTCTTCATCCAAGGAAACTTAAGAGACTAAAAATGATAGAGATCCTATAACTTGGGACATTCCCAGGAATAGCTAATTTCAGTATTTTCTGGGGAACTTATCAGGCCACTCAGTTTCCTCTAATCTGTTCTTGTTTTCAAACTGGCAGTGTAAAATGTATTAAAATGATTAGTCAACTAAGCAATAAAGACTTTCAAAAGCATGGTTCAGACATAACATGAAACCATGGTTTATTTTAACTATATGGTCACTTCATAAGACAGTAGGGTTGCCAAGTCCAGGTTGGAAAATACCTGGGGACTTTGGGGGTGGAGCCAGGAGAAGGCGGGGTTTGGGGAGGGGAGGGGCCTCAGCATGGTACAATGCCATAGAGTCCACCCTTAAAAGCAGCCATTTTCTCCAGGAGAGCTGATCTCTGTCAGCTGGAGATCAGTTGTAAAAGCGGAAGATCCCCAGGCTGCACCTGGAGGCTGGCAACCCTATAAGACAGCATTCAAATCCTGGTTTGCCTGAATAACTACTGGTTACTTTTCTTTGTTTCTCTTTCCTGAAAGGGCATCACCAAAGAACAATCTAGGATGCCTGCATTCAGACATCATGCAATAGAAATCAGCTTCCAACTGTGGTTTGATGGACCCTAACTAAGCATAGTTAGTGGAGTGGCCAGCATTCAGCCAGTCACACTAACCAAAGTCAGTTCAATGAAACTGTGGTTCAGGTGACATATATAAATTCAGCCAATGTCTTACTCCCAAATACATATGCTGTTTTGTACTTCGTATGATGGGACACTAAGTGAGCTAGTCTCTTAACCACTCCTACAAGGAAGCCCTCAACACCAAGTGAAAGGAACTAATCATCAAAACAATGTAACATGCCATCAGTCATGCTATGCAAAGCAGTGCGATTAGCCAGTGTAACTATTGAAACTAGCTCTTCCTTCGGAATGATCTTGTTATGGCTCCATTCTAGCATTCTATCTAACTTAGGACCCAGTCCTGCCATTCAGAAAGCCAGTTTGGTGTAGTGGTTAAGTGTGCGGACTCTAATCTGGGAGAAGTGGATTTGATTCCTCATTCCTCCATTTGCAGCTGCTGGATGACCTTGGGCAAGCCATAGTTCTGTCAGAGTAGTTCTTGAAAGAGCAGGTCCCGCAGAGCTCTCTCAGCCCCACCTACCTCACAGGGTGTCTTTTGTGGGGAAGTGAAGGGAAAGAAGTTTGTAAGCTACTCTGAGTGAAGGGTGGAGTATAACTACAATCTCCTCCTCCTCCTCCTCCTCCTCTTCTTCTTCTTCTTCCTCCTTCTCTTCCTCTTCCTTCAGATCCAGTATACTTAGCTGCCCATATCCCAATACAGCTAGATCAGTCACTGGTTCCATGTCATTATATCTCTTCCTCTGGCTCTTGCATCTTTTCTTCCACCTTCCTTACACACTCCCCCTCCCAAGTTTTTCCTCTTCCTCACTCTTTCTTTGCATGCTTAAAGAACCTGATGTTTTGAGTGCAGCTGTTGTAAGCAAAGTGCATTTTCTATAAAGATAAAAAGACATTTTAATTTGTTATGAGCCTGACCCAAGTAGAGTGCTATGAGGGAAAGGAAGTTAAAAATGGGCTTCTGTCCCTCTTTTTTTTTATTTTAGCAGCGACAGAACACATTTTTCACGTTTATTTTTATTAGACTGTTGTAAATGGTTTACACCGTTGAATCATTTAGCCAGTGTTAGAAACAACTTCTAACCATAAGTGACTGCTCGTATTCCCTTACCCACGTTTGCTCATGTGCTGAGCAGCATCCAGACTTCTGATCTCTCCATTTAATTTCCAAGTCTGCATCCAGGTTCTATAGCAGTAAACTGGCAGATTTGTTCTGGTGGTCATTGACTTCTCTTTGATTTGTAAATGGTTTAGGGGGAAAGGACACTGCAGTATAGTTTTTAATGCCTAGGGCACTGTGCCTCCCCTCCCATCATCTGCCTGCTAAGTTTTCACATTATTCCTCAACCTTTTGTTGACTGGAAAATTTTACTTGGGACCTTACTGGTTCTTTTAAGCAAAGTTCGAGCAGTAGTCTGTAAGGAACAAAGTTGTACTTTGTAAAGGAGAGCAATGAAGGACTTCAGCATCTCATCAAACTTTATTTTCTTTTCCGGAGTTGATATGTATAAATCATCTTCAATTCCACTCTCCAGTTTCATTTGTGGAGTTTTAGGATGTAGAACAAAGGAATATGGAAAAGGCAGAGCATTGGACTTACACAATTTGGCAAAAACGGGGGGGGGGGAGGCCTTTATTAGAAATTTAAACAAAAATGGCTTTTGTGTGAGCATGATGGCTACAGTCCTAAGGACACTTGCCTGGGATTAAGCACTATTGAATACCATGAGATTTATTTGGGGGAAGGCCCGCTCTGGATGGCTCCTTCTGTTCCTTAGCTTTATTGGCAATTGTGTTTCACACATGGGTCTGCTGGTGAATGGGGAAAACCATCACCACTAGACAACAAGCTGTCTGAACTGATAATGGATAATAATAAGCAATGAGCACATTGCTGTGGTTTTGTCCTGTCACTGATCTTTGAATTATTTGCATAGTGGTGTTGTGTTCTTCTGGCCATTTGCTCCTCTCTCTGGCCCTTTCCGCACTCTCCTTTTAATCCATGTTCACAGCAGTGTCCTCCAAGCAATTCTGCACTAAAATCAAATTCAACCTTCTTTTTAATTTAGGGTTTTTTCCCCCTATTCTTCACTAAAATCGAGTTTAATCTTCTTTTTATTCATTACGTATTATGCATTACATTACCTTCCTTCAGTGGTCAGCCCAGTTTTAGCCTGCTGTTGCCCTGGGTTATTTGGATGCTGTTTTGCCCGTGGGCCTAAATTGCCTCAACTCAAACACTGAGAAAATCCTGAGTGGCAGAGAAATGTGGAAAGGAGATCTCTCTCTCTCTCTCTCTTTATTTATTGCTTTGCCCGCTATTAAATATGGCATTCTATGGATGTTTGTCTGAATGAAATTTGCAGGTAGACGTTAGCACATTGTTATCTTGCCCTTCCTCCAAGGAACTCAATGCATGATTTTCTTTATCTTCATAACGATCCTGCGAGATTGATTGCCATTTGAACCTTGGTATCAGAAATCCTAGTCCAACATTCAAACTACTACACCACATGGGGTTGGATCCCACAGGAGATTTTGGCGTGTGCAAGACACATGTGTAAGACAAAGAACGAGGCATTTTGTGTGATATAATTTCAAAGCCAAATTAACCGAATTCATGCAAATCATCTGTTGTCCATTTCATTGCTCCCTGTGCATGTTGTTCTTTTGGTAAAAATTATATTGAAGTGCTGTTGCTTTGCTGCTAGCACCTGTGGGGCTGTGTTAAGTACATGTTCCTTCCCATTCACACGTTACTAGATTCATCTACTGTCTTTGCCACCCCAGCCAGAATAACGAGACAGACAACAGTTTGGAGTTAAACAAGGGCCACTTTATTAACTATTTAAACAGAACATTGCAGCAACGGGCAAACTAAGCAAGCTCTGGAACAGGCAAGGCAGACGTCACTCTCTGACACGGCCTCCTTGCCCTTGATAAGGGCGGGACACCTAGCCCCGGTCTGAAGCCCGATACTTCTGGCTTGTAACCGGCAGCCCAGCATGCTGGCACTCCCCCCTCAGGAGCGCCTACCCCTGCGGCTGCACAGACCAACAGGGAGGAGCCTGGCCTGAGAGGTTCCCAGAGGCAATCCCCATTCACCACCCCAGACCGCAAGGCCCTAGGGCAGATCCTGAAGATCACCTGTTCCCAAAAGGGATATGCTGTGAGGCGCTCACCGGTTCCATTTTCTTGCTTGCACAACCTGCCAAGTGACCAGACTAATTAATAACCCGACCACCAACTAAGGCCCTAAACCACAGAGCGCAGTGTAAGGTAGGCAAAAAACAACCCAACCACACTTGCCAAATAGGTGGGATGCAAAAATTCCTAACCGGCCCCAAATGGCGACCAGCCAAAGCCTACACTGCAAACAGGGCGGGCGGGTGGGCGAGCACGCGGAGCAACGGCCAAGGCGGAAGCGGGGCACAGGCTCTTATAGAGCAAGCCCCGCCCCCGCCGGCTCCGAGACGCGCGTCAGCGCGTCAGTTGCTGCCTCGCGATCCGGCGAGGCGGCAAAGCAGCCCCCGGGAGCCATGGCTTTGCCAGGCACCCGGGAGCTCAGCTCTAGATAGTTCCCTAAGATAGTGTGTGTGAATGTTATTGTAATCTTTTTTGTAACTAAATAGATGTAAAATGTAGCACTTGCTTGGGAAAGCCACTGCTGCCCTATAAGTTCTTGCATTACATCCTATGGAAGAAGAGAAGCCTCTTAGGTAAATATCTATGTATTAAGCAGACACCATAAAGGGGAGTGTGGGGAGCAGTGTTGGGTCTGTTCTGTTTGGCAGTCAGTGAATGGATCAGATTGGATGGGGAAGTGAGATGACAGAGAATCTCTTAAGATCCCTAACAAAATTGGCCTGGAAAAAATATTGGAGAAACTCGAAGGAGAACCAGGAGGGCAACAATTGACAAATGATACTGTGTTTAAGGGAGGGAAAAAACTGATGCTCTTGCAAAACCAAGCTGGAGCTCAAATGTGATGCATAAAAGCCCAGAAAGAGAGTATTTAGGGGAACATTTGGTTAAACTTCCAGTCTGTATCTGTTGCTGTTCTACTGGCCCATTTTTAACTGATCATTATATCTTGACTTTTTATTGCCTTTCCAGTTTACGTACTCCTTCATTACTTTAGTAACATCTGCTATTCTGTTTTTATATCCTCTGAAAGGCATCTAATATAATATGCATTATTAGTCTCTTACTGTGGATTAATTTTCACAAAGCATCGTTCCATCTGTTTGAACATAAATATGCTATCTTTTTATCGTTCTTGTAAGCAATCTTAAAACTCCATCTTAAATTTGTCAGGTTTTTGTTTTTTTTACAGAGAAGCGTAATCCCATTAAGCAAATGCAAAAGCCATTTTCCCCAGTCTATTTCCAAAAACCCATTTTGAACTGAGCTGTTTCCTTCTCACCTTCAATGCTCTTGTATTATTAAGAATATTGCCTTCCAAGTGACACACCAAAGATTTGTTCTTAATAATAATAATTCTCTTGACTGTTCCAAAATTTCAAAACCAAATAAATATATAGTATATGCTGAAATAAATAGTATATGTTGAATTAGGCACCGATTGAATCTAATTAGTATTGCAAATTAGTCTTTCTTTCCTTCCTCATCCCTGCCTTTGCAAAGGTATAGGATAATACAGCCATTGATTATTGGGGCTTCCAACTTGGACATTTTAAAGTAACATCGTTGTGAATAATGGAAAAATAGAAAATGACTGTGAAAGACAGATTTTCAGAGGATGCTTGCTGGAAACTATTATGAGTATAATTAAACTTTTAATTGTGATACTAAGTATATCTACTTAGATGCAAGTTCTGTTCAAATCAATGTAAGTTGCTTTGAAAGCAAGATGGCCAGTATTGGCTTGGTGTTGCCCAATTCAAAATCCTGTGTGCTCAGGGACTTCCCATGTGGAAACACTTTACTTTTTTCATGGACAATCCATATTGTACACATGGAGATGAGAAAGGGGAAGCTTCTGCATGCTTAGAGCTCTCACAGCAACTTCCTCATAACCTAAGACCATTTTTCCACATTCATACAAATGACTGCTACCATACCCCCTCCAATTATTATTCTATCTGTCCCTGCCTACGAATTATGGCTCAGTACATAAGAGTTTCTTTGCTGAATCAGAGCAAAACTGAATTACTCCAACTACACATCTGGACACTTACAAGCAGAGCAGGAGTGAAGGTGAAAACATAACCCTTTTGAGTTAGACCAATGGTTCCTCTAGTGTAGCAACATGTTTCAAATAATGCTTAGCCAGATACTCTTGAAGGCCCACAAGCATCCATAAATACCAGAGCATCGCCGTGTTTTTACTTTTCCCCAGAGACTGATATTATATGGATGGGCCGAACCAGGGCTTTTTTTGTAGAAAAGCCCAGCAGTAACTCATTAGCATAACAGGCCACACCCAACAGCAGAAACTCATTAATGTATTAGGCCGGGGGGGGGGGGGCTGGGAAAGCACAGGACAGGCATGGAAGCTTGCCTCTTTCTCCCCCTGAGCTTCTCCACCGCTGCCTGGGTTCCCTGCTTGCCCTTTTCCAGCTGCCACATGTCAGCTAGAGAAAGGAAGGCAGAAAGAGGCTTTTCTTTGTCAATTTCACTCTCAGCTGACTGAGGGGGGGGGGGTGAAATTGACAAGGAAATCTGGAGGGGATCCCCAGAGGGATTTTTTACATGCTGCCTTTCCCTCTTGTGAGTAATGTGGGGAGTGCTGGGTGCTCTGTAGCCACTCATGAGCAGAGGTTTTGGCTGTAGATGTGGCCAACTTAGAAGCCAGCAGGAACTGTGTTCCTGTGCATTCCTGCCCAAAAATAGCCCTGGGCTGAACCATCCACATGATGACTTTTTCCCTGTTGATGGTCTGCCACTCAGAACAATGCAAAATGGCAGCCATTGTGCTTTTTAATGCTCAGTATAAGCTAGTGGCATGGAACACATGGTACAGAGTGATTATGTTGTACTAAACTGTACCCATTAGTTTGTCCTCCCCAAAAAGTCAGTGGTAGTTCAGACTAGTTGTATTTAGTATTCTGGTTAGAAACAATGTACGACTTTTGGTTGCATTTCAATTTGGCAAGTCGGCAACTGTGTCAGCCTTTCTGTATGGGTGGTGTAAGTAATCATGTATATGTTTGTGTGTATTAGTGCCTGTCACCAAAGAGCCATTTATGGGAAGAACCATGATTAATTGCTCTGTCGGGCTTCTTGTGTCACATCCTGACAGCTGTAGGAGGGCTTCTGTTCTAGCAGTTGCACTATCAGTTAGAAAGGGTGGTCTTAGTAACCAAAAAAGGCGGCATATTTTAATGATTTTTGGTGTCGCTGCCAAGTATACAGCATTTTACCACAATATTTTTAGAAATTAATGTAGTTGTCACATTAAAGAAGTGAGCCTTGTTCATCTGAGAAACAATACCTTGGGTTGGATGCAACAAGTTTTCCCCACACAATTTGGCTCAATTCCCTCAGTTACTACTGTCTTGTTTCCTTGTGGCTTTTGCCCATGCAGATCCCATGATACCCAGCATAGCCTTTTGGATGGTCAAAGTGGGACTCCTGCCTCCCTTTTTCCACCACTGGAAAAGCTGATTGGATCTGAGTTCTCATAAATAAATAGAATATCCATATTCAGTGTTCTGTACAAGAAGTAGGGGAGTTATTCAGTAAACTAGTGGATTTTGCCAAGAGCAGGTTTTGAGCCATAGGGCATACTAACAGCTTAACATCTACTTTGCTTTGTAATTCTCAGTTTAATTTATGAATGAGTGATGAGGTAACAACAACCATCATAGCCTCATCAGCTACATGGCAGTTGGAATGTGCATGTAAGATTTTGGTAGAAAGGTGGGGTGGGATGTGGGAGACTCAGGACTGGTTCATTCCATGCTATGGACTGAGTTAGCAATGGGATGGCAGAATGGAGTGCCGAACTTCAGTCTGTAGGTGGAGGATCATGTGTTGGAATGTTCCTCTGTGCTTTAAAAAAAGTCACTGCAAATGGAAAACCAGCTCAGTAAGCACAGAGCAGGGAAAGAAACTTTCTCCCTGCGGGGCTAGTTTTCTGTTTGCAAGGAGTTTTGTTAATATGAAGAGTGATCTGAGGCTAGAATATCCTACCTACAAGGTGAAGTATTCTTCAACCTCATTCTGCTGCATGTTTGAAACAGGGCAGAAGTGCCATTTCAGGTTCGGGGTATGAGAAGATTTTACAGTTGCGGAGAAATTGGTTGTTCTAAACAAGTTTCAGAAGCTGCTGCTCTTGGATATGCCTAGGGTTGTCATTCCCCAGTTGGGAGCAGGGGATCACCTGGTTTTTTTGGGCTTTTGCCCACCGACATTACGCAGAGATGATGTTAGCACATTGCATGGCGACACTCTTATTTTTGGGCAAAACTATGATTTGTGGCTGATTTTACCAAAGAGTTTTGCCCCAAAACAAGAGTGTCACTACGTGATGTCCCCAGCATGCTGACATCACTTCTGTGTGACATCAGCATGCCGCGGTGTTCCACCTCACTCCCAGAAAGTTCCCTCCCACCCCCCCACCAGTGCAACATTCAGGCCTGGCAACCCTGGCTATACCCATGGTTAAATTGTGGGGAGAGTGGGGTATAAATATAAAAATAATAAATAAATAAATAAATAAATGCAGATATATCCGTTTCTTTTTAAAGCATCTGCTTTTTAATTCTATCTTTATGAAGAAGAATATGCAATAGAAAAGGAACAAGGTCAGCCCAGATGATTACAAATGCAAAATATTTCATAATAAGGTGTTCCACTAAACTATTCATTAATAAAAGAAAACAATTTCCCTACAAATAAACAGATTTTATGTTAACCTTTCATATAAATATAACAAATTTGGTTCTCTCTATATATTATACAGGCAATTTAGGTGGCATGTAAAATGCACTCCCTCAGCCATAGGCTGAAGGAGCTGCCACTCACCCCAGGAATCCTGGCCCATGGCCAATGCGGAGCTGGGTTGAATGTGCCCCGCGATTCAACCATGCCATGGCATGGTCCCACCCACCCGCCCACAGCAGCGATTGCCATCAACAGAGGCCGACGGCTGGTCACCGGCCGCTCTGTGAATGGACAGGGCCTGGCACGCTGCTGGGGCGGAGGCCCTGGAGGTGGCCCATGGGCCGCTGCCACCTGTCCAGGCAGGAAGCGGATGCCACCCAGCAGAAAGCCCAGATGATCAGAAGGAGGAGGAGGAGGAGGTGCTGATGGCGAAGCCTGCTCCCCGCCCCAGCTGTGCATGGGGCTGCTGCGGTGGTGGTGCATCCTGGGAGCCTCCGAGGAGCACTTGGTGCTGTGCCTGTGGGGTCTGGGAGGGGAGGGGGAAGGGGGCACAGGAGGGGGGCCTGGGGAGCCCTGGCTGCAGCCCTGATGCCAGTGGAGACCTGCATCGTGGAGGTGCTAGCCTGCCGAGGCGGTTGAGAGCTTGCCACAGTGCCTGTGGTAAGGGGGGGAGAGGGGTCAGGGGAGCCCTCACAGTGCTGGAGATCTGTGCCATGGAGGTGCTGGCCCGCCGGGGTGGTTCACAGCCTGCCGTAGCACCTTCCGGGTGTGGGAGGGGGTGGGGAGAGGGATCCGAGGAGCCCTGGCTATGGCCCTGATGCCGCCAGAGACTTGTGCCATGGAGGTGCTGACCTGCCGAGCTGGCCCAGAGCTGGCCGCTGCACCTGTGAAGTCGGTCCACAGCCTCCCACCGCACCTGCAGGATCTGGGACGTCGGGAAAGAGGGGTGCAAGGAGCCCTGGCTGCAGCCCATGGCCCACCGCTGCTCTGCCTGCTGGGTATGGAGTGCCCCTCTTGCTAGCGCCTGTTGTATTGCTGCCTACAATGGGCCTTGCCCCTAGTAGTGACATAATCAAAGAGCTTTGGTTCCCATTCTGTCAAGTTTGGGATAACATGCAATTTCTAGTATTTTCCATATAACATTCAAGCTTACCATTTAAGATATAATTCCCTGTCTTTTGCTTGGGATGTCTTTTTGTATAACTAGGGAGAAATACCAAAGTGGTTCAGTTTCAGTTTTAGTTTGTTTTATTTCTGCATCAGTTAATTTGTTTTATTTCTGCATCAAGGCATGTCCAGCACATTTGAAAGTTGCCATTTTTAATGTCTTACAGTCAACAAAGATAAGCAAGTGGTCCCAAAGAATAATTTCCCATGGTCTGAAACTTTAGAGCTGTACCACACTCTTCTTAAATGGTATACTCGGGGGGGGGGGGCAGTAGGAGAAGCTCTGGTGGGAATGTGTGCAGAGTTTATAGATGAGTAAGCTATATAGGCTTGTATTGTTAGGTCTGGTGATTGTGTTTATATGGGAACAAAGTTTATATGGAAACAAAGTTGCCATCTTTATTAAAGTCCTCATCCACACTGGATAGCGTATTATTGTAAGGGAGAAGGAAACTGTCTGTGGGCAAGAAAAGGTCTATCTCCCAGTGCCTGTGAGAGAAGAACATCATTATCCAGCGTAGGTTATAAACATTAATGATGTGCTGAACTGAATTTAGGTTTGAGCTGTATGTGACCCATCAGTGGGGTTCTATTGTTGTTTCATTTGGGCCTGTATTGTATCAAGTTATCCTTGGGTACCATTCAACTTTTGTTAGTCTGTTTCTTGACTACATCAGGTGGATATTGTAATTCCAGAAATGTCTGTTGTAGATCTTTCAGGTGAGAATCTCTGTCAGAGAGATTGGAACAGCTGCAGCTGTAGTGTAGAGCTTAGCTGTAGACAGTGGGTTGTTTGGTGTGTTTAGGATGGTAACAGGAATGACATAGGCCCATTTCATGAAAATCTGGTGGTAATGAGTAAACATCGAACCAGTTGTATATGCAGTACACTGGCATGATCTTTTAACAGTTATAGCATTAAAGGAGAATTAGAGGAGAACTGGTTCTTGGCAATATAGCTTTATCTGTATATTGGGGGTAGAATTGGCACAGCTAGTAATCTACCTGCAAACACAGATTGCTGAAACAGTTGTACACATCACCAACTGCCTGAGGGAATGTTCTCCTTCTTTTGCCTTTAACGTCTAGTCCAGATACGTTCTACCCAACAGGAGAGTTTCCAGCAACATAAGGAGGTAACGGGAAAGTGTTAGCTACCACATTAGTTCCAGTAGGAGCAATAGTACCAGCACGATGAACACATAATAACACCACGACTTTCTGTAGGGATGTTACAGAATTGTGTGACAACTTCAGCTTAGTTTGAAAGTTTAAGTCTCTTTGCACTTAGGACAAAACACTGGTCATGCTTTTTCTGAATCATGCTAATGAAATTATTAGAAATATTGCCCTTAAAACTGATGCCTGTTTGTCATCATTTTATGTGGTATTAAAAATGGACAAAAGAAACAAAAATTGGAAATCTACCAAATAAAAGGTGTGGGATGAAAAACTGTCTTTCCAACCATGTGGAAAAATGAAGAGAAGGGGGGGGGGAAGTATGTATATATACCTCCTTGTCAGACAGTAACAGAGAAGATGGTGACAGTATTTTATGTATTATTACAACCCTTGGACATGTAGAAAAATCATGTCCCGTTATTTCATTGCTTGTAAATGGTGGTACTACTCCATCTAGCATATTTTACCCTCCTTAGCAAGACCCAAGTGTTACCTTTCTAGACCCAATACAAGAAGAAGAAGAGATTGGATTTATACCCCACCCTTCACTACCCGGAGTCTCAGGGTAGTTTACAATCTCCTTTCCATTTCCCTCTCCACAACAGGCACCCTGTGAGGTAGGTGGGTCTGAGAGATCTCTAGATAATTGCTCTTCAGAGAACGTTCTGAAAGAACTTATGACTGACCCAAGATCACACTGCCTCCACCTGCATGTGGAGGAGTGGGAAATCAAACCCAGTTCTCCCAGATTAGAGTCTTCTCTCTTAACCACTACAGCAAACTGGCTCTCAGAGACAGGTAGCCTGTTCCCTGCCCACATATATACAAACTCAGCCAGATTGGAAAGGGATAGCCATGTCAGTCTGTTATCTTTCCTTATATATAATTGAGTAGTGGGGTGGCACTTTCTGAACATTCCACATGCTCCTAAATTAGTTGGCTCCCTGATGTGTCACTCAGAAGCTGTCCCTATCCACTGGCTGTGTTGCCTGAGTCCCACCCACAGTGCGCTCCATCAGCCGTTGGCCCATCAGCCACCACGCAAGAGTACTTGCATGCCATTGGCTGGGTGCTGGGTCTGCCCCTCTTCCCCACCCACTCCAGCCACTGTTCCCTGTCAGAATATGCTCTCTCCTGATGAAGACACTTTGCCTGCTTGGCTCCTCTGTGGGACTAACTTCTCCCTCAGTGGCTGTCGGTAGGCAACCAAGCTTGATTCTGTCAGTAGCAAGACAAAGGAACAAAACCCTTTCCACACCTTTGTGAGGAACTCATTGGGGTTAGTCTTGATTAGGGTTGCCAGCTCCAGGTTGGAAAATCCTGCTGTCCTTCTGCCCCCACCCCAATGCCCCCCTCCACAGGATCCATCCCCCAAATCTCCAGGTATTTCCCTACTCGGAGCTGGGAACCCTACTTTCACCTCAGTGCCTGTTGCTAGGCAAACAAGCTAGCCACACCTATATGGCCTTTGGGAGAAAACTCATTGAGGCCAGTCCTGACTAGGGTTATCAACTCCAGATGGGAAATTCCTGGAGATTTGAGGGATGGAGCCTGCAGATGGTGAGGTTTGAGGAGGGGTGGGACCTCAGACAGGTACAGTGTCATAGACTACACCCTCCAAACCAGCCATTTCCTCCTGGGGAACCATTGTTGCCAATCTCCAGGTGGGGGCTGGAGATCACTCAGAATTACAACTGCTCTTCAAGTAGCAGAGATCAGTTCCGCTGGAGAAAATGTGGAGAAAATGGTGTCATTATACCCTGCTGAGGTTGCCACAGCAAATTGATGCTGAGTGCCCAAGGCATTGGAACTCCCCTAGAGCCTCTTTCTAGAGCCCATTGTATTCATTTCCACAACGGGTCTTATACCTGGTAGCAAAATAAAACAAAAGCCCAATAGCATCTTAAAGGTAACAATACCAACTTTCTTAGGGTTGCCAGGTGGCTGGGCAATCTTCTTCCAACAAAGCCAAGTGCATGCTGCCAATCAATTGAGTGGCAGGATGGAGAAAGTGGGTAAACAGCATTGCCAATTAATGCCATCATGTAATTTCCAAGCAAAAAACCACACATACCCAAGTGTACACCCATGCTGCTCTAAAATTTGCAGTGGTTTCTGTGGTCATCACCGTAGAAAGCTGTGGTATGTGAAGTATTGTGGAGGAAATATAGGGTAAGTTGTACTGAGCTGTAATCAATAATTCCTTTAAAAGTGTTTACAATTTGTTTCCCCGTGTGAGATCAACAGAATCACCTTGATTTTCTCCAGGAAAGAGTTGGTGTATTTTGGGGGGGGGGGGGATGTCTGAATCACTCCCAAATTTTCTTGCTTTCCGCTTGTTTTCCATAGCCCTGGTTTCACCTCTGAATGCATGATAATCTAGTAGGGGATGGCAAGGTTCTGATAGTTCCAAAGATTTCTGTGGGCCTTGCTTCATGTGGGTAGAGGCCTCCTTGTCTGCACTTATGGAGCTAAATTACAATAATCTTATCCTTGTCAGACAGTAACAGAGAAGATGAAGTGACAGTATTTTATGAGTATTATTACAGCCACTTGGACATGTAGAAAAATCATGTTCCGTTATTTCATTGCTTGTAAATGGTGGTACTACTCCATCTAGCATATTTTACCCTCCTTAGCAAGGCCCAAGTGTTAACTTTCTAGACCCAATACACGAGAAGAAGAAGAAGAGATTGGATTTATATCTTCACTATCCGGAGTCTCAGAGTGGTTTACAATCACAGGGTGCCATGTTGAGACAGAAAGCTTCTCTTCAAGTATGGGACAAAGATGTCACCATGACACTTCAACATGGAGGACCTCCACAAAAACATGGTGAACATCACATGTTGCAAAATCAATCTTAACCAGAAGGCAAATCATGCCAGATTCTAACTTTCTCAGTCTTCTTCTGTTTTGTCCTGGTTAGAACCATATTGAAGAAGAAGAAAAAGAGAAGAGAAGAAGAGATTGGATTTATACCCCGCCCTTCACTACCTAAAGGAGTCTCAGAGTGGCTTACAAACTCCTTTCCCTTCCCCTCCTCACAACAGACACCCTGTGAGGTAGGAAAGACCAAGAGAGCTCTGACAGAAACTGCTCTTTTTCAACAACAGCTGTGCCAGAACTATGGCTTGCCCAAGGTCATCCAGCAGGTGCAAGTGGAGGTGTTGGGAATCAAACCCAGTTCTCCCAGATGAGAGTCCACGCACTCAACCACTACACCACTGGATAGGATCCTACCCTATCCTACTGCTCTGCTGAGGAAAGTTTTTCGGTGTGTTTATTAAAGTGTTTATACCCCATCTCTTTTTTGGATCAAGTTTGAAATCTTCCTCCAACCCAAGGAAACTTCCTCCAATTTAAGTGGATCTTCTGTTGAAGGAAAAGTCACTTAAATTGAGGGAAGGCTCCTTAAGCTGAAGAAAGGCTACTTTGAGGATGGCTAGATGCACCCCACTAAATATTTTTTCCCTGTGAGGGAACTTTGTAGCATTTACATTCCTAGCGCACTTGACAGATACGTGTTACAACCACAGATCCAAATATTGTATACCCCTACCCCATACACCTTTTAATATCATGTGTAATATCATATGTATATTTATCAGAAACTCCAGTTATAATCTTGTAATGCCTGCAAGATCTGATCTGTCTACACTGATCTTGTCCCATTGATCTATATTTATTTTAAACACTGATATAATGCTTAGTGAAGTTTTCATGCAAACATAATAAAAATATTCTTAAATGGTGATTAAGTATACAACACCACAAACTAAAAGCTCATCAACAGTTGGCAGCCATTAAAAAAAAAACTCAGCACCTTATAAATTGCCTTGGCAGCCAAAGGCCTACTGAAATATCTTTTACTATCACTCAAAAAGACCATTTCTCTTTACTTGCTTTTCACTGTTTTTCTGAAGTACCTTACAGTCTTCATCACATTCATTGTCACAAATTTTTTGTGGTCTATTTTAAAGACATGAAACAGAAAGCATGAAAGATTCATTGGGACCATGGCCAATCATGGATTTTGAATGCAAATACCAAAGATCCATGCCTGCTGCTTTTTCTGCTGAACTACATGGACTCTTTTCAAAACTACCTCTCTTTTCTTTTGTAATCTGTTTCTGAACCTTCACCTTGTTAGGGTTTTTTTTTCCCGTTATAATTCTGTCTGAGCACAAACCATTGTACATTTTAGAGGTTGTAAGTAGGATGACCATTCTAGAATGAACAAGCCAACTCTTGGATTGGGTTCTTCCATGTATGAACAGATGCCTTCTCTTTCCCCTGGCAGCCTTCTGCTCTTCCTGAAAATCCTGTGCTGAGGTTTTGAGGACCTTCTTGAACAAAATGTTGTGTGTCCAGAGAGATGTGCTAATGTCTGAAAATCAACCCAAATCCCCTCACTCTTACAGTTACAGAGGAAGCTCAGCACTGACTTTGGATAGTCTCTTAATAGGGTGGCTTCTTGACCATAAAATTGTTGCTTGCATATCACAATTTCTCATTGCTTGATTATTCAATGACTCACAGCTGAACGAGTTAATACCTACACTGAAAATATGGTGTCTAGATTATGGACTCTCTAGGGATGGGCACAAACCGGGAAAATGGGTGTTTGTCCCGATTCATGGTCCATAGAGTCTCATGAACCTTCACAAACCTTCCCATTTACTGAACTGGTTTATTTTGTGAGGTTCGTGATGTGGCACAGCACCCCCTCATGGGCTAGAGTTGCCAAACCCACAGTGAGTCTCCAGCTGACTCTCCTCTACCTACTCTCCAAGTTTGGTGAGGGTTGGATTTAGGGGTCTGAGTTACAGCCCCCCCCCCCCCAAAGCAGGTGCCCCTAGTAAAGTAATCTCTGGGAAAATCACAGCTGCAGTTTCAGCAGTGTGTCCAACAGCACCCTTGCAAGCTAGAGGCATCAAACTCACTGGGAAGCCCCTCCCTGGGAAGCCCCTCTACCTGCCATCCAAGATGTATGCAGATTGGCTTAGAGGGGCAAGTAGTGCCCCCCCCCCCCGAAGCAGGTACCTGCAAGAAAGTGCTCTCGGGGGAAATCACAGCAGCCACAGGTTCAGAAGTGTGTAGATATGAACTGACCCCCTGCAAGCTAAAGGCATCAGACTTTCAATGGACTTTCTTGGGATGCCTCTCTACAAGAGGGGGGATGTCTAGCATGGGAGGGGGTGGCAAGATGGAAAACCAAGTTGATGGGCAGGTACCGCAAGGACAGCTGGTAGTGCCAAGCCTGGCAGGCAGGTGCTGCCATGGGCTGGGCTTGGGCTGAGAGGCAGGAGTCAAGTCCAGTCTGAGGTCATTGTCAGGAGAGTCAGAGTGAGAGCCAGATTGCGAGTCCGAAAGAGGGGTCATCCAAAGCAGGGGTCAGGAAACCAGGAATCTGAGCTGGGGTTGGGGTCCAAGAACAGGAACAGTTGGGGTCCAAGAACAGGAACCGAGAGTGGATGCGAGACATGCACGGAGGCGATTCATTGCATCCACAAGAGCCCAATTCCAAGTGGGAGTTATATAGGCATCTGGCTGGGCCTCCCATGGTGGTGGTGCCACTCCTGCGAATACTCAGGACTCGGCGCTCGCCTTCCCTGCCAGCTTGCATCTCAACAGCAGGTGGCTAAGTCTCTGCAGATCCACTCCCTCAGCTGAACCACCCACAGAGCTGAGTCAGGGCTCCCCATTTGCACCTGTGCCTCATCAGCTGCTGCAGGACCAAGTGTGGTGTTTACAGGCTCACGCGCTGGCAAGCTATCAACTTGTGAGGAGTCAGAGGGGCTGGCTTCTGGTTCTGGCAATGCCGGTGCCTCTGGCTGTGATGCCAACTCAGGCAGGTACTCAGTGCCACTGCCATCACTCATGACAGGTGCCCAGAGATGCAGAAGTCAAGGATCTTAGGACCCAAAGTGCAAAAGGGGGGATATCTAGCATGGGAGGGGGGTGGTAGCAAGCTGGAAAATCAAGTTGATGGGCAGGTACAGTAAGGGCAGCTGGTGATGCCAAGTCCATCCCCCCCTATCGCTTTGACAAGTAACTGATCAGTGCCAGCATGTCTGGCTCAAAAACTGCTGCCACAAACCTAATGACAAACATGGCAGTTCATAGGTGACGTGATCTCATGAACCAAGAGCTCATGAACCAGGAACCAGCCATGTTCATAATGAAATTAGGTTTATGGCAAGCTTTGCGCCCATCCTTAGGACTCTCTTTCAGTGGTCTTAATTAATGCAAAGCATCACATGATGTTGCTGTCATTTAATCATGATGGCTATGTGAGTGTGCAATCTGAGAAGAGTTTTAATCAGCAATCCATGGCATTCAAAGGATTCACAATAGAATACGGTTGCATTACCTTGCCAATTTATTTCTCTGAAATTGTGCTAATAGAGTCATGCATCCCACAGTCCACTTCAGCTAGTATAAAAGCCATTTGATTTTTTTGGAAGTGTTATTTTAAAGTTCTGTTATACTATTATAACAAAGAAACCCTACCATATCCAAAGACCTATCACTTGCAAGGAATAGCACTAGTTTAATGCTTTTAATGCTTTTTGTAATAGCATGCACATGAAAGCTTAGATTGAATTTCATTGGTTTTAAAGGTGCCACTAGATTCCAACTTTGTTCTAATGCAGGTAACAATATTTCAAAGCAGGAAACAGTCTGTGCTCATAGTTTCACAAGGATCATGTGTCCAGTGCTACTTCTCGCACTAGGATCCTTGTATTAACAGAATGCCACTTAGTTGTAAATGAACTCCACTGACATGTTGTTGGATACACACCAATATTTGTTACTAGTATATCCCATGCAAAAAAGAGAGAGAGAACTGCAATGTGCTTAGCATCACACATCATGCTCTTGTGTACCATTGAAAGGCCGGTTTTGGCATGGCTTTCCTATTTTAAAGCCAACAATTTAGAAGGCAGCAGCTGTCTCTGAAACAGAGTTTCATTCGTATACAGTGGTCCAACTCAGATCATGGCAACCACAAAATGTTGGCTGAGACAGCAGAAGGACACTACAATAGATTTACTGCTTTGCTTGGTGTGCATTTTTAAAGTGACTTTCCATAATACAGTTTTACATACAGTTCCTCTGCTCCAGTAATTGGCATCTTTAAATGTTTGTTTAATTGGCATATTTTAATAGTCTGTGATTCTCACATCCAGCACTGTGAAAATAAATGGGTGCAGAAATGCACTCGTGTAGATTTCTTCTTGAATTGTTGGCAGTTTGGCCCGCACATCAACTTGAACTTATGCTCGATTTCAATGTGAAGCTTGGGAGGCACAATCACGTCTTTCTGCAATCTTGCTTAAACCAGCCATGCTCTAACAACTGCTGGTTGCTAAAGTGATCTGAACTCACTTTCAAACACGGTATGTTGTCCTGGCAAGCATGTTTTATGGAAAGTTCTTCGGATGCCTAGGTTAAACTGGTCTACTACCAATGCAAAGCTTAGTGCATGCTTAGTTATCACACCACAAACTGGTAGTCTAGTTCTGTGGTGCACTGGTATGCTATATGTAGCTTCTTTGCCCATGTAGAAAACCAGTTTTGAGAAGATGATGTGCTAATACAAAGGCCCACAGGAAAGTGGCTTTTGCCTTACCAGCATCACGTTTAAGTCAAGCCTATTCCTTCAGTGGAAGAGCCACTTCAGCTTGAGGAAGATTACTTAGGCTGGAGGAAAGTTTCAGACCTTGCTGAGCAGAGTGATAGCTTACTGTAAATGCCACCACAAGCAACCATCAAATAAATCTACCAATTCATATCCAGGCCCAATACAGGATGCTGGCTTTGATTTTTAAAACAGTAAGAAGTTTGGTGCTAGGTACCTAAAGGACTGTCTTCACTTCAGAAA
This sequence comes from Lepidodactylus listeri, assembly GCA_029233225.1. NCBI lineage: Eukaryota > Metazoa > Chordata > Lepidosauria > Squamata > Gekkonidae > Lepidodactylus > Lepidodactylus listeri. The sequence goes on along the minus strand of JARCFY010000004.1, from coordinate 116,506,426 downwards.
GGTGGGGACAGAGAGAGAGAGAGAGAAAGACAGACAGAAAGAAAGGTGGGGGGAGAGAAAGAGAGAGAAGGAAAAGTGATGGGGGGAGGCACTTACTGGAGCAGGGAGAGCGACGCAAACTCGGCAAGCCAAATGCAGAGCCAGCCCTTTCAGTGCAAAGAGCCTAGCCCCGTGCTTAATCTCTGGGCGGGGCTTTCTCCTGCTGGCTCTCTGTACTTAAAGGGAAAGCGCCAGGTGGGGCTTTTTCCTGCTGGCTCACTTCCTTTAAGTGTAAACAGCTCAGGCCCAGCAGAGAGGGGGAGGGGCAGGCTTGGACACCAGCCGGAATGGCGTTTCGGTGCGTTCCTGCTGAAAAAGAACCCTGGTAGTGTCACCTTCTCTCACAGCCAGCCAATTCCTTACGTCCCTCCCAGTGTAAAACAATAAACTGTCACAAAAGTATGATTTACACCTTCCCAAGGTGATATGTACAAATCTGTTGAAAGTGTTCCTTATTGATTTCTCACTTTCTCTTTATGAAATTCTGTTTCCTTCCTTTTAGGTAATCATGATGGTACATCAGCTAAAGATATAAATCCATTTGGCTGTAATTATGTGATCTCATTAGGCATCTCACTCTAGGATAGGAAATCAGTGATTAAATTTCCATTCAGCATCTTTCTTCATCAGTCACAAAACAAGTCTGGTGATTATCCCATAGTAATTGTGAAGAGCATGCCTTCATTATTACGCCACTAATTGTTTTCAGTTGAGGAGTTTGGGGAATTTCAGTTTATATAGATAGTTCAGCTAACTCTTTGAGAAATGGTGATCTTCCCATTGTGCTCTGGATTATTTGCAAAGGCATAAAAAGTGGTTTGTTCTCTGTTGGTGCGCAACATCACACAAGTGCAACATTAGTGATGAGGGTGATATATCTGAGTTTCTTCCACATATCTCTAAAATGATTTATATGCTTAAGAGAGTCCATGAAAACTGGGTGGGGGGAGGGTTGTTTGTTTGTTGACCATTCTTTGCATTCCTGATAGCATGTGGATTGGATCTCTTCCTTCATTCTGTTGGGACTTCCAGTGGTGCATTTGTGGTCTGCATTGGGTAGGAATAAAGAAGTGGATGGGCCTTTTGGCCAGTCCATTGAAACAGGATAACTAGGATCCCCAGTCTGCCCTACAGTCCTTTGATTCTAGAACTAGTAGAAAGTGATGACAATTCTCCTAGATTGTTATGGAAGCTACTCTTAAAGTGGAGTTATTTTTATATTTTTAGATATTTATACCCCACTTTTCTCTCCTATGGGAACCCAAAGCAGTTTACAACATAATTCTCCCCTCCTCCCGTTAATCTTCACAACCATCCTATGGGGTAGGCTAGGCTGAGGGTGTGTGTCTGGCCCAAGATCATCCAGCAACATTTTATGTCAGACTAGTGATTCGAATTTGAGTTTCACAGATCCTAGTCCAGCAACCTAACTGCTACTTCATAGTGGCTCAAGAAAATGGAATGATTTCATGCTGGATCATTTGTGGTTGGCCTCCTTCTTCTATTCCTTGCCCTTCAATGGCCAGGCAAAGCAACCTGACCCAACCTTTCTACTTCACTTCTGCTGCAAGCCAAGCAAGGCGCTAGAACTCTGGCTATAACACAGACTCAGGGCTTAAGTGGCAAGTAGCTGGCCCACATGTGCATGGCTGAGATCACACACTAAATAATCCACTATCAATACACTTTCCAACTGGATTTTACTGTGTGAACTGACAAAATCCAGTTGGAAAGTACAATTTACTATACTCTGGAGATATGTGGATTAAATCTCACTTCCTGGCAGAAGTCAGTTAAAGTGGTATCGTGGCTTTGATTTGCACAGTCTAGCAACAGTGGCATGGCTCACAGTGCAGCTATTCTCCCCTTTGGGTATGCTGTGGTAGGGAAAAGAATAGTGAAGCCATGGGGACTTCTAGATAGGAGTCACTAGGTCACGTGGAATGGTAGTGGGTGAAGTCTCTGGAAGAGAACCTTCTGTGCAGGACTATGCAAAAGTTTGTTTTCTAGTTCCTGTGAAATGATTCACAGGATGGTTTGTAGCTGTGGTGCTTGTCATACCCCTTAGAAACCTTAGGCTACTCCTATTTCCTGAACCCATGTCTAGCTGCCCTTGTAGTCCCATTCATGACACAGAAAATACACATTGATGAAGTTCCATGCTTCATACTGGGTTAGATCTTTGATTTTAGGCCATGTGGAGCTAATTCACCAAACTACATGTTTGTCAACTAAAAAATAAAGATATCAGAGAAAATGAAAATAAAGCAGCCCCTATATGCACCACCTGAATGCAGTGTTGCTAAGCAACTTGTACTCCCCAACTATCTCCTAGTTGACCTTGAGGTGGATCGCAAAGGTCATCCAGAGGTTGCCTGCTAACTAATGTGACTCTCTTCTTCAGTATAGCTGCAGGGCTAGGGTGGAAGCATGATTGAGTCAGACCCCTGGGTGGATGAGGAAAGCAATAAGCAGCAGTCTTCTTAAACTGCAATCCTAGTTGCTGATTTCATGGGAGACCCCTTGGGTATAGAATTGCAGCCTCATTCTGTAATGAAATGGCACCACCAGTTTCTCGAATATACCTGTGAGCAGGCTATGAAAACTATCTCTTTGACAGTCCTGGAATTTGATAGATTGTATATTTGTATATGATGATAATATGAAGGGCATATTCCTGTTGCTTAGGATCATTCAAAACCTTTACTTTTATTTCTGTTGATATTTTTGTCTTCCAGCACACTGGCAATACCTGATGCAGTGAATGATTACTGTGTACAATATAGGGTTTCCTGGGTTCTGGTTCATGTGTACTGAAGCTACAACTATGTGTGTTTTGTCCCTTTCAGACAAAATGACAATTGCGCGTATCAGGAGGATTGCATGTAGTGCATTCTCCCCATATATGTAGTGAAACATAATAACTACCGAAGGACAGGATGACTTTAGAGATTCTGCCTGAGATTTTGGGGGAGGCTGGTAAATGTCGGGGTTGAAGGCTTCTGCATCCAGAGCAAGAAGTCATGGGACTGGATTCTATAAACTGCAAGTGTAACAGCACTCATGGATATGAATCTTTGCTGCCTCCTGTTTCCTCGGTCAGCTTCCTGAGAAGTAAAAAAAACCCCTAAAGCCCAGGGCTCTGAGAGCCCAGTGGACAAATGCCACATGGCAGAAGATGCTGCTGTAAGCAGGGTGGGGTGGGAATCAAGAACAATCACTCTTTGTTGCTCTTTTGCTGACAGGTTCCACTGGCACATGGAGATCTGTTGGCAGAAGAGGGATGGGGGGGGGGTGGATTTGGTCCAGTTCTTTATCCTTACTGCAACCCCTTTGACATTTTTTCACAAGGATCCCACAATCCCCAGCATGACCTCTGTGTTGTGTGGGAAGAGGTAAGAAGGAAGGATCCAGTTTGTGAGTGCTTTCTGCTCATCTTTATTGTAGGATCCAACACATGAATGTCTGCTGCATCACATGTGTACTTGACTTGAGTTGGTTCTAAAAGGTTAATCTCTGGTTCTCTCACAGCTCAAGTGATAAATTTCTCAGTTTTTTAAATGGCTGCCTTTTGTATCCACCTTGGTTAATAGTTGGCAATAATTTGGTCAGTCTAAGAGCTTCCCTTTTACTCTAGCTATGGGGTTTCCTATTGAGATTTTTTGAATGAGAACTACATAAAACGGACATCTTCAATGAGCATCATAAACTGTGCAATTAGTGTAACAAACAGGTACAACACAGTTAATATGTACCAATAGGATCTTTGTGTTGTTTACAATGTAGTAAAATAGTAGGCTCTGTAATTGGATACGAATAATGTGCTTTGACTGGTTTGAGTTATTGTCATTTCTAGGAGGCCCACAAAACTTAAATGTGATACATTTCCAAAGCTTAGGTTTGGATGCATATATGATACATCTGAAAATACTTCTACAGGATTTTTTTTCAAATTAAATTACTAGTTATAGACAGGAATTCTGTCAATTTAATTCTGCAGCTGAGACATCTGACAACTGTGTGAGGCCTATAGTTACCTATAGCTATTCTGGCAACTGGGCCATCCAAATGACCCTGAGGATATAATTTGATTTTTCCTGTGCAGCATGGAAGACCACAGAACTGGGTGTATAGAACTGTTTGTTTCCATGTTCATGTTCATGTTCAAATGACTGCTATGAACTCACCCATTCATGGAACCTTTAGGACCAAGATAAAAGGTATATAAGGATTCAGATATTGTTGCCTCCCAAAATCTTACAAAAGGTCCCCTGAACTCCCACAAAGAACAGTTTAGATAACCTAACTTTCCCCAAAATCTTCAGACTTGTTATGTTATCCTTCTACACATCACCCCCAGTTTATTTATTTTTTTAAAAAAAATCGCAAATGATTGGTGCTGTCTCATGGCAAACTAGATTTACCATGCCTCAGCTTAGAATTAAACATAGCACAGCAAGTGAGACAGAAAGACCTGTTCATGTGGTCTCAAGTCAAATGCTGATCTGAAAAAGGTAAAGAAAAGTTAATATTGTCTACAAAAGGAAAATTCACTAATTTCAATTCTGGGAGTAATCTGCTTTGATTTCCCCCATCCCCCATTGCTGCATGCAAGATTTATAAAAGTTAAAACTGAAAAGGCCAACCAAGTAATCTTGTAAAACCCTTGGTGAATTCAAGGCTGTTCTGACAGAAAACTCTCCAGTGTTTTGTCCAGTCTACTTGTAAATGATTCAGACGCTGAGTAATAAATGAAAGTCCAGATTTTATATTCCCTCATGTCCCTGGAATGAGGAGTTTTAGCCCGTACAATGATAGTGAGTCATTTTGCTGTCATCCTCTAAATCAGCATTTATTTGGCAACAGTTGTTGTCAGTTACCCACGGCTGCAGTTACTAGCACAGCAGAGGAAGTCAAACAACATATTGTTGTTGTCTGCCGTATAGAATGGTTGCTTTGAAATATTACCTTGCAGGCTGAAAGGTGCTGGGGAGCAAAGAAGCATCTGTTTTCTAGGAAAGGAAACTGCTGAAGGACTGGGCAAGGTACACCTCTTGCATGACCTCTTGCTCTGGTATGAAGCATGCCTTTAGCCTGCTGATTATTACACAAGAATCATCAAATTCAAGGGTTTGCTTTTGTTGAGCTCCAGCCTGGGGATTAAACTAATATTTAAAACAACAGGCTGGGTTTTGAAATAAGATTTTCATTTTGGTTTTAGTTTCATTTAGAACTTCTTTTCAGCTCTTAAGACAAAGCATTTGGAAATGTCTTCTGCCCTTTATTATGTGCATGGGATCAGGAGAGAGTGATTAAGTTCCAAGTGGTTATATTTTAGATTTTTAAAAGTATAGACTTCTAACTGTTGTCCGTGCAAGTGAGGACACAGACACCACGCAGTAGGGGTCACGATATGTGGTGCCTATCACAGTATTATGGTCTGGCTGGATTTGGGCTTGGTTGGAGAATTTGGGGCAAGAATACATCCAAGGAGACGGTCTGGCAACTGCCAAACCTGTGAGGTGCACTCCATACACATCCTTTGAGTAATCAAGTAGATGTAAGTGAGATGACTTGGAAGTAGCAGTTTTTACTGTTCAGTCAAGATGCAGAGAAGGGTTTTATTTATTTATTTATTTTTATTTCCCCCAAAATGTAAGTATTTAATAAGAAAACTGTTAACTTTCTCTTAAATTTCAAAATATGCTTATTTCACTTATTTCTGTGTCATTGTATCTCCTCCGTTTTCTGCTGTGATTTCCCATTCAGCTTCCTTTGGCGTGCCCTGCAACTCAACTTATCTTTCATTAGTATTGTGTTTTAACCTGCCTTTTCTACAAGGTGTTTGGGGCAGTCTATATTGTCTAAACAACCCCGTAGGGTAAGTGAGGATAAAAGAGAGCGACTGGCCCAAGGCTGTTTAGCTTCATAGCAGACTGAGGTTTTGAACCCAGACCTCCCCAGTCACAGCCAACTCCCTGACCACTACACCACACTGTCACATACTCACAAACTGTAGCTCCTCCAGTGAAAAGTCACTGCCTTCTGTTTGCAAATGTAAGAATTTCCATTTTTGAGGGAGATGCAAGTGAAAATTTACTGACACCTTTTATTAGGAAAGGGGGGGAAATTAGGTATCTTGTACTTAACCCTATTGGAACATGCAAAAGTGCAAGACTTTGAGCGTCCATTGTGTCAGTTTCTAGTGAATAGAAGTGCTGTGTAGCATGTGTTGATCCCCATAATGTGCTCCAATGGTCCCTTGAATGTGATAAACAGAAGCCGTGATTGGATACATGCATATGTGCTCTTTGCTCTACAAATGGATTTGCTTGGCCAGCCATCGAGATAGGGCACTCTTTTTGCCCGATATATGAGGAAGGTGAGAAAGTTGAGCAGTAATTTGGCTGCTATTTAGATGCTCAACTACCACTAGGATTTCAGGAATGAAAGTGGACTGTGAGGTTATGTGTATCCTTTCCCCAGCCTCTTGTGTTTAAGTTCCCTCTATTCTTTTTCATACACATGTTATGGGTCACCATTGCCAGCCTGGGTTAAATGAGACCAGGTATATCCCTAGACTCACTCTTAGAATATATAATCATAGTTCTCACAATGAATTTATGACTGCTATCATTTTCATTTTAACTGTGGTTCACTAGACATCTGAACCAGTTTTTAAGAGAAGTTGGCTTTGTGAGTGAAGCCCAGGAAATGCAGGGTTGAACTGGACAGGAACCTGTTTGTGAGTGAGAACCATTCCCTGTATGGGAGATTGTCCCACATAACACTTTCTTTTCAGTGTCATCTCTCAGATCAGTGTATCTTTTACAGCACTTGTGGCACTGTGAAAGAAACACAGACTGGCTTTTGGCAATTTCCTGGCAGATACTACTTTGCTGTGGCAATGCATGGAAGTCATGCTGTGAAAAACATCCATGATTGCTTTTCCCCCCCTTTGATTTGTCTTTCTTCCCCCCCCCCATAATATCTGCTCAGAAAATCTTTACAAAATGATAAGAAATCAGTGTGAATACCAAAAATGTTCCATCCCATCAAATGTGCTTGATAATTTTTATAGAAGAAAGGGCACATCATACATAGAAACAATGAAACTGTTATCTCCCTTGCTCCAGAGGGGGACCTCAGGGCACAACCCCAGTCCTTAGCTATTAGCCAGGTAAGCTCCCAAGTGCCAATCACCATAAAAGTGGTCAGATTTGCCTGATCACAGGTCACAGCAAAGAGGCTATTATTTCATAGCACATTCCCTGTAATATTTCCTGTAGCCAAGGATGGGGGCTGTGTTTCCTTGTATTTCCTGTGGCCAAGGATGCTTATTTTGGTTGGCATTCCCTGTACCCAGAAGCCAGCCCAAGAGCTTTCTGTGCCATAAGCAAGCCATCCTGACACACACACCATACTAGCCAGCCTAGGTGTGCCCTGAGTCACTGACAAGCCAGGAAGCTCAGGGCTCACTTGCTTGCCAATGGCAGCAGGAGACATTTTGAGGTAAAACCATTGAGATCTGGGGATTTCCTAGCACTTTGCTCATCTCTTCCAGGTTCTGAAACAATTCCTCTCTGAAGAAGGATCTGAGCTGGTAGGCAGCCCTACCTGGGTGCATCTCATAGAAGCCTTCTCCAAGACCACTGTGGCAAGAAATATTCTTTCTTGGACAGTTCTGCTGGCTCCTTTGCCAAAGACTCACTATGATGTTCAGTGTATCCTAAACTTTTTTTTTTTTGCAGAACAAGTTGCAACTTAAGATCCATGGAGAGAGCAGGTGTAAATTTTAAGGCCATATCCCATTGTTTTGGCAAAATCTAGCTTCTTATTCCATTCCTTCCTGAGACTCTGCATATCATATTTATTAATTGGCGTCAAATATTTATCGACAAATATTGTAGGTTTCATTTTCTGCATCAATTCAATTAGTTCCCATAAACATGGCAGATTCTGGGACGCTTAACGCAGCAGGGCCATGTCTGGATATCAACAGATGTTATAAGCATAAATATTGCCATCCAAGAGAAGTTGACAAGTCATATATCTAATCCTCTGCCTAGAAAATGGCAAAAAACTCATCATCATATTGGTCCAATGTGAAAAACTCTGTATCATTCCAAGCGTTCCATAAAAAGATTTCTTTCCAATTTTTTTGTCTGGATAGGCCCATAATGTTAAATGGATGTGAAAATGGATCAAATTAATAATGTCATGTCATTATGCACCATTGTTCTCTAGCTGCAGAAATTTCAGGAGAGATGGGATCCACTTTAGCATAAGTAGACCCTCATGCATTCACTTAGAGAGGAGCACCAGACAAGAAGCCTCCAAAAGAGCCCAAGATGGATAGTCGAACTGCGAGAAGCGATTGCAGTAATTAGTACAAGTTAACAAGTATTCTTGATGATTTAAACTAAGATCAGGAAAACCAAATCCTCCTTCACTGAATGGAAGTTGCATCTTCTTTACAGAAATCCAAGGCTAAGTTGATCAGTCATGCAGTGAGGCACCATCCAAAATTTTCAGACAATTAAATAGATCCTTATCATACTGAAATTTGATTTGTAGGATGTAAACTGCCCTGGGTGATGTTTTGTTCCTAGACAGTATATTCTCATGGCAGAACAGTCATTTTTAAAACTGATTAAAAAAAAAAAAAGCCCTAATAACTTATAATAGATTGACAACATGAACAAGCAGGTCAAACTCAGCCCCCCTAAAAATTTTCTATAGAGTGGAAGTTAAAGCCTTTATGCTTGTCAATATATCGTTATGCCTTCTTTATGATGCTTTTATTGATTATGTGCAGCACCTCCTGGTCCATGGACATGGCTTACTGTGTTTCAGTTAAAATGAGATCTGTGTCTGTTTTGCAGGGTTTGTTTCAAGCAAGTGGAACACAGTGCCATGAGAAAGTCTGTTATCCATGACAAGGTGGGATTATCATGATCGAATACTCCATCTTGATTTTAACCATTGGCCAAGAGCATTGCATGGTCAACAGCACAGACTGGACTTTTAAAGACAATATAACAGGTAGGACCCTTGGTATTTTTTTAGCTTCCTGGTACCTTTAAAAGAACGCCTGCTATTGATCCCATTACATACTTGCTTTCCAGCTTCTTTTCTGTATTGGGTGCGGCAGATGGCTTGACATAAAGTTTGGGTTTTACTGTGAAATCTCAGGCAAGCACCTGTAGTTTAATGGATCCTTCTATTCTTGAGATGTGCAAAGATTAAAATGAAAACACACATCTAGGAGGTATAATAAAATTAATCACATCTCTGAATGACAAAATGGAACACAGACTGTTCAGACATTATATTTACTGTCTCACTCAGACAAATGACAAGGTAAATACTAGTTTAGCCATAAAAAGAACCATATTGTACCATTATAGAGTAGTCGCAAAAGCAATCATATCTCTGTTCTTTTTATATCCCCCTCAAACATCAGCTGAGGACAGACTGGCAATCTGAAGCGGAGGCAAAGCGGAGGGAACTGGAGCGGGGGGGGGGGGAACCCATGGAGCTGGCCGTTCACACTGGCCAGAGCAATGCGGATCAGCGGCGATACGGAGCGTTCAGACTGCCATGGAGCGTTCAGACTGCCGCATAGCCAGCGCACGCGGCTCGCGTGCACCGCTGCACTTTTTTTTTGTTTTCCTTTGATGTTTTTCGCATGTGCGCACATGCACACATGCGCGCATGCGCATATGCGCAAAACTTTTTGCCGGTGCGTTCACACTTCCTCCGGATGCCTCCCGCTTCTTCCAGTTCACACTGTTTGGAAGCAGGAGGCATGCGGAGGAAGGCCCCTGAACACCGGGAAAAACCGGTGTCCGGGTAAAGCGGAAGGAAAGCGACTGGAAGACGGGTAAGTACGCAACGGAGCCGACTGACAGATGCGCATGTCTGAACGTGCTCCTTTCCTCCGTTTGCGAAGCGTGCCTGCCCCGCTTTAGATTGCCAGTCTGTCCTCAGCCATCATTTGTACAAACACAGATGTGATGAGTGAATTATAATTTCAGATCCACAGTTACCCAATCACACTTGTTTTTTCTTTTGTAACAATGGAGCACACCAGTTTCACAAACCTTCTTTCTCTCCCTTGTTTGGAATTCTCATTCCATTCTTCCTTATTTCTCTTTCTTTAAATATTAAAACATTATCTAGGGAAAATCATTCAGTCACTTCCGTGTGTGTGTATGTGTGTGTGTGCGCGTGTGTGTGGTGTTGTGTGTTAGTCAAAACTCCAGGAATTATATTCAGGTTTATGACACTGTGGGGGAAAGCTCTTTAGAAAAACTAGAGTTTTATGATCTCCAGACTTGGGGTGTTTCAGAAATCAGCTAAGAATTTGACCATCATGGTTGACTTGAACTGTCTGGACACTTGGGCTAGATATTCTTATGTATGAAAATGAAAGCTCTTCATTCATTGTCTGCCTTGAATAAGAAAACAAGCCAAGATCTTATGGTCTTTAAGGTAAGATCTCTTTGAACAACAATGCAGCATATTGGGTGGGGTGCAATGAATAGGTCTCGATTGGCAAAAGAAGAAGAAGAAGGAAGCCATGGCTTAGCAATAGAGACTACAGCCCCTTACTTTCATCATTAGTTGTTGGGTAAATAGGCATATCTCCTATGCAAGGCTGGCTTATCCAGAGACGCAAGAGAAACAGCCAGCTGAGGCTTAGCATTATGGGGCTGTGTGTCTTAGCTACCTAAAAGTCTTGGAGAGAAGGAGCCATTGCCTTCTCTATTGGTGGAGAAGTACAGAGACACCTTAGCAGCTTGGGCAGGGGGTAACATTCCCTGCATTAACACTCCTTTGCATTCTGTGGGGAGACTCTCAAGAGCTTTTGATCTTCCTCAGCCAGTTGAATAGATACAGTTGTACAGGAGAAGAAAGAAGCAAGCAACAGATACTAAAAGCTTAAATAAAAAGTCAACCTTGATCATGTTATGCATTATTATGATGTTGCTAAATATGTTATAGGATGACTTTGCTGCCTGCGGCAGCATAACCTGTGGCTGGCCAAACTTATTTGCTTCCATTTGTTTGTCACTGTTCTTTAGATAACAAGTTTTACATAGAATGGTGGGATACTGTGTAAAGACCACAGGAAACATGAGCTTAAATCCACGGTACTCTAATGTATGTTACAATCTGAGCATAGTCAAGGCCATAGTGAATAGCCAAAGTCATGCTGCAGAATAGATTGAAGGTGCTCCTACAGTCTGTCTTATACGGCATGATCTGAAGAAATGTTTTTGTAGCAGTGTGAAGGAAAATATGATGCAGTAGCTGAAGATCACTGTTTTGAGGGACAGCAAACAATAACTACACTAAGCGTTAGCTTTGCAAACCATTCATGCCTGTCGTCTGAATTCAAAACACAATCATTTAATTGAGTGTGTTTGTCCAAGATATTTTCACCAAGGCGATGTTGTATTTAATACATTTTGTTATCGTTGGAAGCATATGAAGGAGGGGAAAATACAGTGAAACTGAAATGCTTCTGTAGGACTTACTGAGATAAAAAAAATACTGCCATGAATCCATCCATGCAGTTCTACCAATGGAATTTCCATTTGTGGAAGAGGGGACGACAGAGTTCTGCCAATTCCCCCTTTCCGCTGCAGATTCCCACTTTTTCTTCTATACTGTTTCTGAGGCCAATGATCCTCACCTCCTAGGAACAAATTTGAGTAGTTCAGTGGACTGCAGCAGGAGAGAGAAGACTTTGATTAGCAAAGTCTGACTGGTTAGATACATATCATTTACCATTCATAGCACTGCATGTTTTCTAAAGTAGGGGGTGTTGAGTATAATGCTAATATCTTTATTTTTTCCATACTTATAGCCTGCTCTTCCTCCAGGAAGTTCAGATCTATTTCAGTTGCTTCCCTGAGCTGAAGAACTGGTTTCCATGATGGATGAATTGATTAGGACATTGCCTCCTCATTTTCATAACATAATGTACCATATGGATGGTCACAAGTATGGAGAATCAAATTATACAAGGATTATAAGATTCATGACTCTGCACATACATTATGTAATGAGTGGAAGTGGCAATGCCTGCTCACTCCTGCCCTAGAGGACACAGGATCTTTGGCATAAATAAAAACCCAACAGTGCAATCCTATGTTATATTAAAGTAACTCTCCATAGGATTGAAGGGACTCAAAATGCCAGCAAAACCCATGTAAGACATTCTTCCATCGAGGTACTGATCTACTTAGCTATAGCCAGTTTACGTGCCCTCAGATTATGCTTTAAGATAGAGCTTTAAGAAAGAGGACAAGCTGATATGTCTACAGTATGCCAGTTTTACTGTTTCTGGTATGATAGTCTGGGAAGGCATAATGTAATGAAAGTGGGGCATGCATGAAAGAAACCCTTTGATAAATCAGCATTTAAAATGATATTTTTGTTTTCCTAATTCACTACTTGTACCTTCTGCTTTCTGCATGTTAACAAATGTCTTGCTCAGCTTCCAATCCCCCTGTACCTATTTTGAGAACTATCTGGGGCATTTTATGTTAAAATTCTGTTTATAAATACTTCCTCCTTCTTCACAAATGTCATGTGTTAGGCTGCCAAATTCCATTCTTTCAGGGTATAAATACACTGTAGATGGCTAAAAGGAACATGTTGGCTGAGTTATGTTCTATAGTTAACTGATCAATTATCTGTCAGACCATTTATTAATTCCTCAATGATAATTGAGAAAGCACATGGAAATGAAACATAACCAATACCCGAAACAAACTGTTTGAAGGACTCTGAAAATACTATGGGCACGACAGCCAAATTAAGTGCATTCATCTTGTTAGAAATGCTATTGTGTTCCATGTAATCAGTAGAATTTAAAGTGCTGCACATTGACTAGTTTGTGCCATAAGGGTTTTGTTTTAAGTGAAAGATACAGTATGATGGACTTCTAGTGTTAGAAGATAACTTGATATTTTGTTGTTGGTGGTGGTGTACTGATCGCATTGTACAGAAATGGGTCTTGGTGAGCTGACCCTGGGTATGGTGTGGAGGTTGAGACATAATATGTGCTGAACCCAAGGTCTGTGGTCTCCATGACTGATTCACCCTGTGAAAATCATGGTGCTGACTGGATCCCCAAATTCTTTGAACAGTTTCCCCTTTTAGCTTGCCCATAATGCTGATCGTGTTCATTGTTATGATTACTCCCAGGCATCTTCTCCTGCTGCTTTGTCAATGCATCTCTCCTTATGGTTGATAAGGGGAGAAAGTGTTATTGGCATTTGACCACTGCCAAAGCCAGCTGTTCTGCTGTGTACAGAACCTGTATAGCAGTAATCATAACAAAGAAATTGTTCTTGTTGACTGCCTTTGAACCTGCCAAGAAGCATCATCCAATTGAACTGTTCTTCTGAGTAGAACAGGAATTGTGTCCAGTCAGACTGTGTTTTGTCTCTGTGCTATTAAGTCTGTTCCCTGCTTTGCTAATATAATTGCTCATATTTTGTTTACTCTTGGGAGTCTATATTAATTCGGAGTTATTACCGATTCTGAGTTTGTGGTACTTGGGACACAGTCTTGTCCTGTTGATTTAGACCAGTTTCAATTGGTATTACCCAGAGCGTGTGCTTGCATGTCTGAAGCAACCATATGTGAGTTGAACCAATTCTGAGTGGGTGAAAGGCAGTTGGGTTTCCCTGCTGGCCAGGTGGCAGATCAAAGCCTCCAATAGCAGGGGAAACCTCACTGGGACCTGGGGGCTGGTAACCCTAGATGTCTGTCTGGAGATCAGTTGTAATCCCAGGAGATCTCCGCCCCCCACTAGAGGTTGGCAACCCTATTACTGGCCTTTCTCCAAAATTCCCTTGTTTAGGGAATGCTGTGGGAAAATTGCCCATTCTACCATTGGTTTCAACAACCTGGATGTGGCACTGGAAATGATAATCACCTGTAGGAAGTCTGATTCTTTAGGTCCAACTGATTCTCTAGGACCTTTCACACAACTTTGTTAACATTAACCATGAGATGTTAATGATTTCACTTATTACATTTTCTAGGTATCTCATTTAGGAGTTTCAGGAGAAAACCTAAAAATATCTATATACTATTAGTCACCTGTGGGTGCAATCTGCGGATATGTAAATCCACAGATTGGGGCCACACAGAGGCTAAAGCGGTATTTCTGCAACTTGGGGAACTCCTCGGATGTGCAGAAAAATCTGAAATGTTTAAATTCCCCCCTATGTAAAGTTATTTTTAAATTATATACTATATGTATGTATGTATGTATATATGTATGTGTGTATATTTATATATATATATATATATATAGCTTTTGTGGCGGTGGCAGCAAAGCTCCAGAACCCAGCCACAGTGACAGCTGACACCAGGAGCCACTCGGGACCCAGCTGCTGCAGCAGATGTCAAAAGCCACTCAGAGTGGCTCCCAGACAACACAGTGGTGAGGAGGAAGGAAGCTTCAGAGAGCCACTGAGAGAGGAAAGCGGGGGAGCCTTGGAGAGCCTGCCCAGGGCAGGTCTGGATGAGCTGTTGAGAGAGGGGAAGAGAGGAAGTTCTTTCATTGTGCTTCCTCTTGCATTCAAAGCTCTCCATGTCACACAAGAAAGGTATATAATTAACCTGGGCCCCTAAAAGCAGCGCTCATAAATTTGTGTTATATCTTGCTCTTATCTCAGTGCTCAGGGATTTACATGAAACGGTAAAATGAGACTCTTCTCTTTCAAGTTTTATTGCTTTTAGACTGATATCCTTTGGATAATAACCAACATTCTGTTTTTTTCTGTATTGCTCTTAACTCTGCCATCTGTAAAATGTCTTCAAGGTTAAATTGTGTCTGGACTTGTCATTAATACAGTCATAAGAGTCTGAGCCAGCTCTGGATATTTGATAAACAGTTATATTTTCTGAGATATCCCCCATGGTCATGATTCTTTGAATATTCTCAAAATTCCTACAGATATTTCACCTCAGCAGCATCTTCTAGATTAGTCTTGAAGTTCATTTGAGGCAAAATTCTGTGTCAAGTTTATTTTGTTTTATAGTCTATGGTCTTTCCAGTTCCCAGACAATGTAAATCTAAGTGACATATTATGCAACTAAAACATTATTGTTTGTTTTCAGGCATCTCAAATATAGTATTAAAGTAAGAAAGAATGTAGTGTGCCACATTGATAATTTATAGTTTTCTTTTATCTCAGGCCTATTATGCACAGGCGTTTTCCCTCACTTTCACCGTGCATGTCTGCTGGGTTTTCTTTGTCATTCTGCATTGATTTTCCTCCCTTCAGCACTCAGTTTGCTTTCTGGTTGCTGTTTCCCTTGGTTTCTGAGAGTGGTTTTGTGCTAATTTTCCCTTGCTTCACTTCCAAGTGAAGGTAACTCAAAAGCATACAGATTCCCTCAAATTCCCCCCCGCCCCTTTGCCACCCCTCAAAGGTCACTCCCCACCCACATTGAGGTTGTTCTGCCCATTCTGCACTTTCACCATTATCCCCCTTCATCAGTGTACAAGCTCCATTTTCCCTCATTTTAATTTTTTTATTTTTTTAAATAAGCAGCATGAGTCTAGTGATATGAGTCTAGTCTTGCATCGCTGAATTTAAAAATTTGAAACAACAGGGAAAAGTTTGAAAGGAGCTGTGCAAGATTTATTTCCCTACTGGTATTGTGTTGAAAGGGGGATCAGAGAGGAGGCAAACAGCAGCATCCCCAGTGCAAAAAAGATTTCAGTGCTTCATGCAAACAAAATAAAGGGGGGGAACATCAGAATTGAATGAAATCAACATGAGATGTAAAGAGAGTGAGAGACACTGGGATGGGAAGACTAAAGGTCTGAAAACATTTTTCCCTTTCATGCTTTAGTGAACCATGTTTTTTGGGGGACCATTTTGGCAGTCTCTGGAAGCCTAGCATTAAAATAGCGGCTGAGCCACATGGACCTTCTGTGAACCTCTGGACCTAAGAATTGTTTGGGATCAATCCATTTGGAGGACAGAGTGCAATTTGCACAGGACCGGCTTTAAAAAACTGCCAAGATCACAATCAGTGTGCAGGATCAAATTAGAGAATTACAAAGAAAAAAACACAAAGGTTTGCAAGGAAGGGCAAGAAATTAGCATTACTGTGCAGCTGCACTAGGGCATGGGCAAAAATACCCTTCCCCCATTTTTAAAAAAAATCAGTGGCACAAGACTAACAAAAGCTCTCCAGAGCTTCTGGAAAATGGAGTCAATACTACAATACTATATATACGTTCTTAGAAATGAACCCGCTGAAAGCAGTTGTTATAGTACTGAAAATTTAATTCTCCTATTCTTTGTTTCCATTTTAGATTATGAAAGTAGGATGCCTATGCCTTGAAAAGAACACACACACACACACACACACATTTCCTACAGGCCATGTCAGCTCAGACCAGGTCAATAATCTTCTATCTAATTGCCTTTGAAAACTCCCTCAGTAACGTTTGGATGAAATGAAATTCCATAATCTTGTTCCTGAAATATGTTTCAATTAAAAAGCGGGTAGCATCTTTGAAAGTTTATTTGTCTTCTGGGGCTTTTATTTTTCAGGGCTTTAGCATTCTAGTCATTATTTTACTATCTTCATCAATCATTACATTCCAGTTCTTGAGGTAGCTTAGTAGGCAGGAGGGAAAGTTCTTGCATGATGAAACATGGCTGTGTTGACCAATAAAACTAACTTGGCTGTTTTATTAATACTATGTAGATGTGAGTTTTATGAACCTTGCTCTGGAGGATCTCTGGGAATTAGCTGATAGATAATAAATGTAAAGTTTATCATGTAAATATAAGGAACATGAATATTTGAAACCTCTTCATCTCTTCTTTAATTCTTTCACACTCATAACACACTAGAAATCTGCTTTTCTGACATGCTGTCATTTTGCTACACATTTTAGGCATAGTAGAGGTATTCTTAGTTTTGCTATTTAAAAATTTTGTATTTAAAAGAAGAAGAGTTGGTTTTTATACCCCACTTTTCTCTACCGAAAGGACTCTCAAAGTGGCTTACAATCACCTTTCCTTCCTCTCCCCACAACAAACACCCTGTGAAGTAGGTGGGACTGAGAGAGCTCTGAGAGAACTGTGACTGACCCAGGGTCACCCAACTGGCTTCATGTGGAGGAGTGTGGGCTCAAACCTGGTTCTCCAGATTAGAGTCTGTCGCTCTTAACCACTGCACCACACTGGCTGTCTTTATCACATCACAAAGGGAAAGTCACCATTTTCTGAGCTGTATAGAATTTAAAGTAATTTACCAGTAGTAAAGTTGCCAGTTTGGATGCTCTCCATCATATAGCCTAATTAGCATATAATTCAGCAATTTAATTAGCTTATGAGTTAATCAGATTTTGTTGTATGCTGCGTTGTGGGAAATGCAGGCACTCTCTTTGTGCTTAACCAGGATTTCTCTCTATTTTGTTTTTTTTTACAAAAAACTCTGGAAAATCCTAAGTAAAACAGTCTGGGACAATCAAATAACAACAACAGCAAAATCATAGCTCAGTTTTGTCCTTAGGCTGAGCTCAGTACTTAGTTCTTGCGGTGGAAACTTTAAATGGCTGATTCAGAAACTGGAGAATGTCTTGCTAAAATCAAGTTGCTGCAAAATTGCCGCAAAGCTACCACAAAGCTCACAGCTGAAAAATGTTGTAAAGTAAAATTCAGATGGGCAGACATGCTGGTCTGAAGCATGTGTTGGTCTGAAGATTCTTCAGATCTGAGGAAGTGTGCTTGCACACAACATGATACCTTGAAAATAATTCTGTCTGTCTGAAAGGTGCCATGGGACTCAAACTTTGTTCTGCTGTAAAGTAAGACACCTCATCAATTTCTTGGGCTGCCTGCCCCATTTTGGCAAATCAAGTGTCAAGGTAGAAGCCAGGAAGAGGACACATCTTCAACTTCCAGCATATTCAGCAGTCTGTTGACTCTCTCACTTGGTTGTAAATCCTTCTAGATGAAACCTGGATCTTTTGAGCCATAGTCAAGTTTTGCTGAGTCTTTGGACTCCCTTGGCTTCACCCCCAGTCAGTGAATGACTTCGGTCAACTGCTTACTGAGTGACATTTCAACTCATCGGTTCCAGGGAGTGAATGTCAGCCCCTGATGCCGGAGGTACAGCAGCATGGTCCTGCCTTGGCTTCCTTTGGTCCAGCACTGACAGTATCTGATTGCAACACACAGTTAAGCAGCTCCAGAGCTTCGAAGGTTAGATTAAATTGAGTAAAAGCAGAGCTGGGCACACAATGGCTCTAAAGGTGGAAATATGTTCAAGGAAAATCTCCGCATCAAGTTAACAGTGGAACAATCTCGTAATTGTTTGAACCAGATATTACTCAGAGTTTTTGAAGTCATGTCTTGTCATTGTTTGGTACTGTATAAAGATTGTCTGGGAAATTTGCATTTCCATCCCCCAGAGAAGCTCTGCTCATTTTTTTGGGTGTGATTCCACAGAGTCATACTTCAGTGGATTCAGCTTATCACCCAGATGATAGGTGTTACACCAGTTTGACTTTAGTTCAAGGACAATTTTCCCCTCCTGTATTTGGGATTTATAGGGTGAAGGATTCCCCCACTTTTTTTGCTGATTGAAGACTTTTACAATTATCATGAGAGAAAGAGAGACTGTTCTCACTCCAGTACACAGGAAAAGCTCCTTTTCTTCATGAGGTCACAGTGAAAGGCTGATGGAGTATGATTAGGATGATGCAAACTGATTGTGCTGCCCTAACAAAGAAAATGTGCTCGTTGCCATTACAAACAGGAAAAGACAATATGTTTGGCCATCATATGCAATCGAGCGAAACATCAGTTTCTTAAGGAAGTCCCTAATCCAGATTTGTGCAACAGTTCATGGTCCGTCAAGTAAATAATATGCACTTTAAGAAGCCTTAAAGTATGCATTTGAAATGATGGGTCTTAGCAGCTTCAAATGTGCTGTCACGATTCATTGATGAAATTCTTTATTTTTAAAAGATGCCTTAATATATAGCTGCACAATGAAATGTCTTTTTTTTAAAAGTCCTTTGAAATCACTGAGGTTTAGTAAACAGGATTTGAAATGACTCTTCAAATTCCTTTGACTTCTGAAGTTTTCTTTTTTAATGGTCAGGACGGAAAATGAAATCAATGCAAGGCGAGTCATAAATATTTGTACATTAATAGCAATGTCTGCCTTGATGGGCTTCTGTCTCAAACATATAAGAAGCTTTTTTTTTTAATCTCACTGTTACAGAAAAGTCACAGAAGGATGGTGTTCATAATGAATTCAACAGCTCATGCAATTCAACCTACAAGTCAGTAACAGCTCTCCATAATTTACAGAGATTGACTGCCCATAGCAAAGCAAAAGGCACACATTCCATTTCATTGTGGGAAGGACTTGTGGGACTACACAAACAGAAAGGGAGATTAGAAGTATCTCTAAGAGGAAGCATCTGGAAGGATGCCTGGCAACCAGCAGGAGCTGGTGGGGGGGCTGAGCACAGGGGGGGAACACAGTATCACATGCACTGTGATGTCACTTCTGGGGGAAACCCAGAAGTGATGATGGATAACTCTAGGAATTGCCGGAAACTCTGTGGGGAAGAATCCTGGCACCCAGCCCAATTCTGCTGTTTCTAGCTTTCGATATAATTATCTTTGCCAACTGAATGTAACACTTCATTTTATTTTATTTATTTAAAACATATCTATGCCTCCATTCTGCAAAACTCATGGTCTTCAAGGTAGTCAGCAGTAAAAACAGTGAAACAATTGCAAACATTAAAACTGTGCTTAAACTACAAATAGATATGTAAAACATGTAAACAAGTATATAAACAAATGCAGGCATCTGGTGAACTCAGTTCTGACTCTTGAAAGCTGATGCCGTAATAGATTTGTCAGTCCTTAAAGTGCGACAAGACTCTCAGTGGCCAAAGCTGCAGCAGACCCTCTTCTAGGACATGTGACAGCTCTAATGGTGTGCCTGTTTGTCTTGTCTTTTTTTAAAAAAAAAAGCCCTTTGAATCTGAAAAGTTAGAGCCCAAGTAGCCCACACAATACTCACAGTCCAATTAGATCCTTCCAGCTAAATAGAAAAGTTAATTTCATAGCTTGTTGATTAGTGAACGTACTTCCATGGTATAATGTTGTTTCCCAAAGACAGATCTATTAGTAAAATTCCCTGTAGTGATTGGAATGACTTACGGAAGTTATCTTGTGAAAGTGGAAGCTCCATCATTCAATAGTCGACGAATGAGCCTTGTGCTGACTTAGAACAAATGAAATAAAACTATAATATCCCATTTCTCTCAACTCTTTTATTATAGAGAGCCATATTTTTGATTAAAAACCGCTGTTGATTAAAGGAAACAATTTAGCACAATCTGGATTTCTCATCGACTGCATATGCACATTTGATACCCTACATCACTAAACGGTCTGCCTGTTGTATTGTTTAAGGCTGAGCTATGCCATATGCTTGGGTTCCAGTGTGAATTTCTGGCCAAGAATTACATGCAGTATTTTGGCATCTAGTTTCAATGGGGGGGGCCTTTCCCCCCCTCAAACAGATACTAAAGTATAAAATCAAAGAGAGGTCGAGATGTTAGAAGGTTTTCTTTAGATACACAGAGGTTTAGAACGTTTAGATTCTTTTGCACTGTAAGTCTTCACAGGCTGTTCACGGGTTTCTGTTCAGGAATAGTTTGAGGAATTTTGCTACTGCCTGAAGGTATATCTGCTGGATCTTCCTCTTCTGCCAGGAACAAGCTGAGTCCCTGTGGCACTCCTGAGAACTGACCAGCCAGGGGAGGTCCAGAAGGTAATGCCTTTCATCTTCCGTGCGCCATCTGAGGGGAGTGAGCTGAGCCCTTGCAACACCCTCTGCTCTGTGCTGTCCTAAGCAGCCCTGGTTCTGTTTTGAGGGTCAGTTTCATGGACCGTTGAAACAGTTGCTGTAAGTGCAGTGGCTTGAAAAGGGCCCAGACAGTTGCACAAACCATAACAGTCCTCATGTGGAGAAACTAGTTTTCACTACAGCAGAGTGGTAGAGTGGTTAGTGTATCAGACAAGGATCTGCAAGAACTGGGTTCAAATCCTGTGGTAAGCTTCTTTGGATCACCACTGAGGAGCAAACCATGGCATTCCTTAAAAAAATAATTCTGCTGTTTGTGTGTTATTTGGCAGTTTAAATTAGGCAAAAAAAAACCCTGTCCATAAAGCCTTATAAGTCTCACAGAATCTGGTGATGATCCCTTTTTAGTACTGCAGATACAATTATGCAGCCAACTAAAGAATTTTTAGTTGACTGATCAACTGTTCATGAATTGAATAAGTATAAATGAATATGCATATTAAAAAAAAAACTATGCGTTCTCAGAACAGGTGTAACTTGAACATGTGTCTTTCCTTGCTTCCCAGTTTGTTCCTAGCAATGTACATTTGAAAGAAAAAAGAGATCCTGAATATGGTGAAATCACAGACATCGAGGGCATGATAATTAAAATCAGGTATATAGCAAAAGAACCAAATGTTAGAATGTCCACATTAACAAGCAAACATTGCAAGCACATGCACTCTTCTAAATGCATTGCTCAGAAAGGGGAAAACAAGGACCCATAAAGTAGGCAAAATTAAAGCAGGGGTGATATCTACCTGTCTTCAAAGACAGAGGCCCAGAAGCTGAGCAGGTAGGGTTACTCACTTCAGGTTGGGGAATTCCTGGAGATTAGGGTGTGGAGCCTGGTGAGGTCAGGATTTGAGGAGCAGCGCAACATCAGTGGGATACACTGTCATAGAGTCCACCCTCCAAAGCAGCCATTTTCTCCAAGGGAACTGATCTCTGTAGTCTGGAGATCAGTTGTAATTCCAGGAGATCTCCAGGATCCACCTGGAGGTTGCCAAGCCTATCAGCAAGGGTCCCAACTAGGGTTGCCAGGTCTGGGTTGCAAACTACCTGGAGACTTTGGGGGTGGATCTGGGAGAGGGTGGGGTTTGGGGAGGGGAGGGGCCTCAGCATGGTACAATGCCATAGAGTCAGCCCTTCAAAGAAGCCATTTTCTCCAGGGGAGCTGATCTCTGTCAGCTGGAGATCTGTTGTAAAAGCAGGAGATCCCCAGGCCCCACCTGGAGGCTGGCAACCCTAGTCCCAACAAATGTTCCTTCTAAGCTGTGGAATCTTATGAGCAAAAATTCTACTTAGTGAGCTACTGGCATTAAAGTTGCGAGGAAGTGATTTGGCGGCTGCATGAATTAGTTTGCTCTGGAGCCATCCTTTCTGAGCTAAGACAAAAATGTGTAAGCCGGAGGCTAAAAAACTGTGAGCTAGCTCACACTAACTCACCTTAGAGGGAACACTGGTCCCAACTGTCTGGAAAACCAATATTCCAGAGGGTTACCCCTTCAGAGGTGGTCTGTAGGAGATTCATTCAAGGTCATGGCGGACAGGTCTTAGACCACTGCACAAACATTGGTGGTTTGGATTAGAGCAGAAGTGTACATTGTCAGTCAAGGCAGGGCTAATCATGGCAAGGCAAAGCATTCTGGTTTCATGGTAAGATCAGGCAGACTGGGCACACCAAGCAAAATTTGGGAGAACAGATTCATCATCATTTTCTTCCAGACCTTTAGCAGACAGATCTGATCAAAAATGGGGATAAGGTTGGGAGAAATATGAATTCCCCAGAAAGATGCCCTTGGAGATCTTGAGAGGCTGAATAATGCATTGTGTTCCCTGGGCAATTTACTGCTATACTCTCAATTCTCAGGGACACAGAAACTGCTCTGTGAGCACTCCTCAAAGAGATAAAGACAATTTTGTACAATGATTCCAGTTCAGATGTGGGAAAATGAGTTCAAATTCCTGACCACAGCGTTCACTAGGTCACCTTAGCCATGTCGTGCTCTCTCAGACTCTGATTATGAGGCTAGAATGCTATTTTGAGCTCTCTGGAGGAAAAGTGGGACATAGAACGTACTGATAAAATAAAACAGAAAAGCTTTCATTTGGAAAGCAGATGCTGCAACCTTGCTGAAGAGAATTAGGCCTAGATCTAGTCAGTGCCTATAAGTGAAAGTCTCTGAGAACCTTAATGTGACGATGGCTACCCCACTTTTATAATGCATTCCTTTTATAATGCATTTCAATTGGGTTAGACTAGAATAAATTTAGATAGGGTTGCACTGTTATTTCCTTTTAAGAAAGCCAGTATATAAAGAGAGCCAGTGTGGTGCGGTGATTAAGAGCAGCAGCTTCTAATCTGGAGAACCGGGTTTGATTCCCCACTCTATCACATGAAGTCTGCTGGGTGACCTTAAGCCAGTCACAGTTCTCTCAGAGCTCTCTCAGCCCCACCTACCTCACAAGGTGCCTGTTGTGGGGAGAGGAAGGGAAGGTGATCATAAGCTGGTTTTAGATGCCTTAAGGTAGAAAAAAGTGGGGTATAAAGACCTAGTCTTCTGCTTCTCTTAATAAATGTATAAAGACACAGTGAGGTGGTTTTTTTTGCCCTATATCCTTTATTCAAGGCATTGATTTTTAAAATTTATTTATGAAAATAATTGTACCCTGATTTTTTTTCCCCTGTGGAGACAAAAAAAAGCTGTCTGTAGACATGTCTGACATGAGAATATGGAAACAAGGGCAGCACTCACTTCCCTGTATCTCAGTCAGATTGTGTTAGCAGCAGAAGGTGAAGAGATGTTCCCTCTCTCTGGCATGTGGTACTGGTTCAAGCATTGGTCAGAGATACAGGAGACCCAAGTTTGAATCCCACTTTGCCACTGAAGCTTGCTGGTAAACCGTGAGCCGGTCACTCACTCTCATACTAACATACCTCCCAGGATTTTTGTGCAGATAAAATGGAGAAACACATTTAGTTTGGGCCCTGCGGAGAAAAGTGGGATATTATTTTATTTATTTATAATTTGGATTTATAAATCACTCAGTCGCTGAGTACTCAAGGCTCTGGGCGATGAACAACGATAATAAAAACATATAAACAAACAATACCAACAATTTAAATCCTGATTAAAACAATTCATAGTTTACAGTATTCAGATGGCATTGGTACCTCCAATTACAACTGTGTCCCCATTTCGTAAGGGGATGAGTGGGAGCAGGGGGAGTAAGAGAGGGGGAGTGCCAGCCACGATGGTAACCATCACTGTCCTCAACCAAAGGTCTGACATAACGTCTCTGCCTTGCAAGCCCTGCAGAACTGCATAAGGTCCTGCACAGTGTAGATGACATTTGGCAAAGTTCCACCAGGCTGAGACCAGGGCGGAAAAAGCCCTGGCCCTGGTTGAGGACCGCCAGATGTCTTTTGGGCTGGGGATCACCAGTAAGTTGATCTTTGCAGAGTGTAATGCTCTTCAAGGGACATAATGGAAGAGCGGTCCCGCTGGTCCCAGACTACTTGAAGGTCAGTACTGAAACCTTGAACTTGACCCAGTACTCCCCTGGAAGCCAGTGCAGCTAATGCAGCGCAGGTTGACTACCTGCTGTCTGTGGCGTTCCCATCAGGATTCATGCAGCCGCATTCTGGATCAGCTGGAGCTTCTGGATCAGTCTCAGGGGGCAGGCCAGCATAAAGCTAGTTATACTAATCCAATCTGAAAGTGATCATTATGTGGATTACTGTGGCTAGGTAAGGGCGAGATAGGAAAAGGGCCAGCTGCCATGCTTGGTGCAGATGGGAAAATGCTGGCTTGGCAATGTTCATGACCTTGGCCTCTATAGATAAGGAGGTATCCAGGACCATGCCCAAACTCCTGACAATCTGTGCCAGTAACAGAGGGTGGGAAATTGATACCCTAACCCCAACTCTCTCTCCTCCCCCCACAGCCACAGAACCACTGTCATAGTTGGATTTGGTCAGTAAATTGAAGTCAGTAAAATACTTTTTTTCCCCTCAGCCTTTTCCATGAAGTGATGCTGTAGTCTGCGTCCTTAGTCTTAAGCTCATCTCGGGACACAAATGAACATGTCAGGGGATGGACCTACTGGACCTGTAGCCCATAAGACTGTTGCAGGGCTGTTTTGTGTTTATTGTATACAGAGCAAACACAATTGATTAGTTCATAACATTCAGCTAGATTTCAAATTTAAAGGCTTTCGTTTATAAGGTCAGTCTTGTAGCACGGAAGTTGATATTTTACAATCCACAGTAAGAAATCGTGCTAATATTGGATCTGACTCTTATTTTTAAAAATAAAATAGAAGCCAATAGAATATGTAGCAAGCCCTGTTATTTTAATTAAATTTTAACAAGCGAAGCAGAGGCATATATATATATATATATATATATATATATATTCGGTAGATGAAATACACCACATTTCAAAACAAGGCCCACAGTAGATATGTAAATGAGAAACTGAATTAATTCCTAGAATCCCCACTAGGGTTGCCAGCTCCATGTTGAGAAATACCTGGAAATTTGGAAGGGTGGAACCTGAGGGGAGTTGGGGTGGGGAGGCCCTTCAGTGGGTATAATGCCACAGAGTCCATCTTCCAAAGCAGCCATTTTCTCCAGGTGAACTGATCTCTGTCACCAGGAGATCAGTTGTAACAGCGAGAGATCTCCAGCCACCACCTGGAGGTTAGAAGCCCTTACCACTCTGCCATGGAAGTTCGCCAGGTGACCCTGGGCTAGTCACACACTGGCAGCCTAAGATACCTCATAGGGTTGTGGTGAGGATGGTCCTAGATGGGGGGGGGGGAGAGAATTACTGATTGGTAGTTGTTTGATCAGTTAGCAGCATCCTGGCTATCTAGCTTTGATGATCTTGTTCAAGCAAGAAAACATTCTCTGTATATTTGGGCATGATGTGTTAAAGCAAAAGTGAATTGTATTTGATGTACTATTTCTCTTCAGCCTTCGAAATCACATGGAATAACAAACGTTCTTGGTAGTTGTCAGTTGGCTTTCGGCAAAATCTGTGCTGTCAACATGTAACATTGTGCATTGCGGCATGTGTTAGATGTTTGGAGAAACTGCAAAAAAATATTAAAACAGCACAGCACAGCTAACATTATAAGCATAAAGTTAAATTGTAAGAGGTCACTGGTTCAAAACACTTGGTAAGCAACAAAATTATCCGTGTAATACTCTAGCTAATGCATAGCAGAAAATAAAGTTTCTCTAAATTGTTTTAATTAGTAATAATCTGTGTAATTGTTAAAAGCAGAGATGCACTTTGCTAATTGATACTAATAAAAAATACTATCTAAATAATGAGTATGCAGATTTTGAAGGGAGACTGGAAATTTTGTATTACTTGGGCAAATGACTCAGTCGTACTGAATAATGCTCACTTGATCCCCCCACCCCCGAATACTGAGATGTAACAGGAGGGAAAAAAGAGGGACAATAATCCAGTCAAAAGTGTGCTGGGTTTGTGCTAGTTAACCCCCTCTGCTGCCTATTGGTTCAGCTGATGTGATGCTGTAGACTATCCATAAACATTCTACCTGTACGAGAAATCCAGAGCGTAAGGGTCTGAGAATCCAGCAGCAGACTATAGGTGGGGAAAGGACTCTATAAGCCAGGAGTGTTGAACTCATTTGTTATGAGGGCCAAATCTGACATAAATGAAACCTTGTTGGGCCAGACCACATGTGTCATAAAATGTAATGCCAGGTAGCAGAGATATAAACTTTATAAAGAACACAAATACAAAGATTTTTTTAACTTAAAATAAAAACATGCTTAAAACTTTAGCACTCTTGCAATATTTTGTTTATTGAACAGTCTCTGATAACTGACACCTCTTGCTCTGAATTACTGCACCAAAATGTCTGTGCTGTTGCAATCTTGAGTATGCTGTTCAGGTGTGTATCTGTAAGCTACAAACCTACTTTTGATTTATTGACATGCACCACGGAAATTTCATGCTCAGAGTTCTGAGTCTAGGACCCAGGAGAAAACATGAAATGGCTGAGCGACTGAGAGAGTCTGGCGAAGCAAGCTATGATGCAGCAGCAGCAACAGAACTGGAAGCAGGAAATGGCCAGTTCCAGTGCAGGCCTGATAAAAGCCCACTGGGGGGGGGGGGGGTTTGATCCGGCCCCCAGGCCGCATGTTTGACACCCCTACTATAAGCAGTAGATCAAGAGACAGAAGCCTGAAGTCAGAACTACAAGTCATCCTAGCAAACTCTGGCTACCACACCTGTATTTTCTTAATCACATAAGTGTGGGAATGGGACATGTTTGTAAGGAAGAAAACAGGTCTTTAATCCTTTCCCTACTTCTCCCCTTCTTGCTCCATGCTTGGTAATCTTTCACTAGTTTTCCCTCAGTTAGGTTCCAAGACCTTTAAGAAAATGTGCAACTCAAGGGAAAACTAATGAGGCCGGGTGCTGCAGGATAAAAACAGTCAATGGAATGAAAGTTAAGCACCCTCTCTATCACCCAGCTATTCTCCTATGCAAATACTCCTCACCCCTGCATTTGTATTAGAAGAAGAAGAAAGTTGATGTTTATACCACTCTTTTCTCTACCCTAAGGAGTCTCAAAGTGGCTTACAATTGCCTTCCCTTTTTCTCCCCACAACAGTCACCTTGTGAGGTACCTGTGGCTGAGAGAGTTCTCAGAGAACTGTGACTGCCCCGAGGTCACCCGGCAGACTTCGTGTGGAGAAATGGGGAATCAAACCCAGTTCTCCAGATTAGAGTCAACAGCTCTTAACCAGTACACCACGCTGGCTCTAGCCAACAAGTACATTATTTGCTGATGCAGTGGATACCTCCAGCCTGAGTGGAGCAAACTGAACAATTGGAAGCCTGGAGGGAAAGGGTTGGAGGTTGTGTAGATTAGAGAGCATAGCTGCAAGTTCTTAGATGGCTGACAGAATTGCATAGGTGAAAGATAGCCACCTAGGAGTCGAGGGGAGGGGCAGGGACTTGGGGAGGTGCTGTTAGTGATGGTGTGATATCACTTTCCAGAGGTGATATCAGACATATCTAGGAAGTACCAAATAATCTGTGGTTTTACCATCGAGTTTCCAACGATTCTTAAAGAGGGCTGACATCTATTCTGGTTTTTCCCCAGAAGTGATATCACATCATTGTTGATGGTGATTTTTTTTTTCTTCCTCCAGCCACTGAAGTGCCGGTGGGAAATGGGCACTGAGGATGGGTGATTTCCCACTCGGCACTTGGCAATCCTATCGTCATCAAAGATTTCATCATGGCTCTCCTCCCTCCCACAGTCTGAAGGGGCAGAGCCCCAACAGACTATCACTTTTAATTATATTGAATGCACTGATCAGTTCAAAGCCTATGATTTAACATCATTGGTACTTTCCTGGCAACTTTTTTTTTGGAAGGCTATGAAACATGAGATTTTCCTGACTGGGGCAGCCCAATCAAACAGTAATCTAGCTATTAATAATAATACAGCACTTCCTGAATGTTCAAACTATAAACCCAACAGTGACCGTGCAGGGGCAGGGGAAGGAAGTGTGTTTTTTGGAGGAGAGAACTGTGGCATTGGGGAAGAACCCCTCCCCCCTTTCCCCCCACATTTTGAGTTGTATAGTCACTGAAGGGTACTGGACTCAGGAGACCAAGAACGGTGAAATCATGAAGCCTTTATTGAGTGATTCAGCATGCCCAGTAGATGGTCAGAACAAGCATGCTTCCAGGGCTCCAGGGCCCTCATTATATGCTGGCCGGAGCCACATCTCCAGCCGCACCTAAAAGACCTGATAGGGGCTTAACATATGTGCATGTTTGTCATTGGTTCCCTGGAGGAGCCTTTGATTGCATTGGCTCCTCAGGGAGAACCTAGGTCCCACACTGGTGGAGGCTTTCAATCCGGATGTCTATTGTTCGTCCAGATTCAAGCTCCCCTCTCTGCCTGACCATGTGCTCTGGCCGTGCAGCGGGCGCCACTACCTGGGAGCACATGGCAGGCTGGTTGCTACACAGAGCATACTACATTACAGTCACATTACCAGATACCCATACTTCTTTCTACAATGGAGACTAAAAGCAGTTTAAGGAGTGATTTGTATAAGCAAATGGCATTGGGTTGAAACACTTCTTCCTTCAGTGACACTTCACCAACACTTCACCTCCTCCCCAGTTGCTTTCAAGTATTTAAAAAACCACATCTGTAGACCATCACAGGTTCCACCATTGGGGTATAATGTCCCGCCTTCCAAAGCTGCCATTTTTCTCCAGGAAAAATGATCTCAGTGTTCTTGAGATCAGTTATAATTCCAGAAGTCTCCAGGCCCTACCTGGAGGTTGGCAACCATACCACCTAGTGAGTTGGTATGCTATTGGAAGCAGGCATTTTGTGGTGCTCAGATCACATGCTTACAGAGCCCTTCTAAGCAGGATACCTTTCTAAGCCCATTGGTTTAGGATGGCCCTGTTAACCACTGCGTTGTACCCTGAAATGTCAGTCATCGCTAGCTCAACCATGTGGTTGTCAGCTCTGGGTTGGGAGATACCTGGAGATTTGGGGGGTGGAGCCTGAGGTGGGCAGAGTTGGTGGAGGGGGGACTTCAATGGGGTATAATGCCACAGAGTCCACCTTCCAGGGTTACCATTTTCTCCAGGTGAACTGATCTCTGTGGCCTGGATATCAGTTGTTGTTGTGGGAGATCTCCAGCTATCACCTGAACATTGGCAACTCTACTAAACCATGATTTTCTTTTAGATATTGTAGAATGTTACAGGATCAGGCGGGGTGTCTGTGATTTTGCACTGCACTGTTAGAATAACATTTTACTTTTAAGTAAGGAGAGGAAATACTTTCTTAATGGTGCTGTTTTATTAGGCACATATATTTCTGCCTCTTGAAACTATTTTTCTTATTCTGTGGAGAATAGTGTGCTTACATTACTTATTGTCTTGAATGTCTAATATTTTTGCCTTTAGGCAAGAATGGACTGTTTCAAAAAGGCTCAGTCCTTATCAGACTATAAACAGGTGTGAAGGTTTCATCTACTAACTTGGCGTCCTCAAACTGTGAACCTTGGCAGCTTGGAGCACACCCCACAGTTTATAATAGAATTTTAATAGTCCAGTAAGAGTAACACTAAATTAAGCATTCATGCAAAGCTGCAACCTGTTTCCCAGCTTCCTGAGTTCAAAAGACCCCTGATTTTCCACTCCTCCTACTTAGGATAGAGGGGCCTGGGCGTTGTTTATGCTGCCCATAACCATAAAGCTCTTTTTTGCCTTGCAAGTCCACAGGGCTGTGTCAGTTCCTATCAAGCAGGTTTTTGAAGAGGCAGCATATGTTTATATATATAAACATATATATGTTTATATATATATAAACAAATATAAATATAAACATAAAGGTTTTGCATTTGCACTGCATGTGGATTCTACCCTATGAGTTTGCACATGCTTTGACAGACAGATGAAAATGCTGCCTTGTTTTGCACATGCTAAACCTAATAACGTAAAAGGCTGAATATCTAGAATATAACAGAATGAATGTTTTGAACTCATAGGTGATACTTCTTAAGGGAATGATGTAATTGCACATAGAAACATTTTGTGGGATTCAGTCATCCGCACACTGCTTCCAGAAGTTTATGTATGAATCTGGGATTCTGTTTATAGATGTATGAAAGAAACAGTACCAACTCCACATGGAGTTCCTCTACAAGTTTACTAAAGGAAGAAAGTTGAGAAACCACTGTGATGGGCAGCTGAGCTGATTAGGATAGCAGGAACATGAATCCCACATCTAAGTCTGTTAACAATAAACAGAACTGAAGGGTGGCTATAGCTCAGTGGTAAAACATATGCTTTTTACAAGCTTTCAGGACACCGTGGGCATATTGACCCATGTGGAAGGAGTGCTGTGTGGACTGTTGTGAATTATCTTGGCCATTTGGTCTGACTCACCATTGGGTTAGAGGGAGGGAGGGAGGGTTTTTTTTCCCCTGAGCAGCAAACCAACAGCCCAACTCTTAAATCCCAGATGTGTCTTTGCTTTCTGTGAGGGCAAAAGTAAATTCCTTCTGGACTTCTCACTGAAGGATTCAGACAACCTATTCCTAGCACATTCTGCAGTGTGCATACTGTGATGAAAATAAGAGGTGGTGGTATTTACCTTCTGTTCCTGATTCCCCTAAAGAATCCCCTAAGAGAATGTCTCCAGTAGGGTTTGGGACTTGACACTGACTCAGCCAAGCAACTTCTTTTGATCCAGCCATCCTCTGGAAACGAATGTGGTGGTTGCCTAAGGGTGTGAGCTTGCTGTGATCCAAGGAAGATAGTGCAGAATTTCTATGAGGAAGAAAGAAGAATGTACATAGACAGTGCTTTGTGTTGTTGGTAAATATTCATGGCTTGATGGGTTGTAGCCCTTCATGTCTGTTCTTGATATTCTGAATTATATTATGCTTTCATAGAAAGAAACATGTTCATGAAACCAAATTTCATGAAGCAAAAAAATGTAGTACAAAGCTATATAGTAGGATGGATAGATTGATTTTTCCCCTAAATTTTCTAAAATTTTGGAGTTTAATTTTGTATTTTATTCCTAGTGTCCATTGCAAAGACTTGTCACCCCTCCTAGGGGAGGGGCATACTGGAGGAAACAGTCCACGGCATCACAAATGCACTGTCAGCCAGAGAAATTCAGGAAAACACATGGACAGCCACAACACCAAAGTGCTATTCCAACCTTTCAGGCCTCTCTTGCTCTGTTCTTCAGTTTGTTCCGCTTCATTCCCTTTTTCTGCTTCCTGCTCCTTCCTTGCACTGCTGACACATTCCTTTACTGTTTCTTTCCACTCTTCCTTCTCAGTCCTTTCTCCACTACTTCCATCCCCATCTTTTCCTGTTTCCTTCTACTTTACCTTTATAGCCTGGTGCTGCTCTGGTGCACAGGCCAGCTCCTCCCAAGCTGCTTTCTCAGACCTCTTAAGGTCCTTCCATGCCCTTATAGCCATGCCCTCTAAGATAGGCCTGAAACTACCACCTGAGGACATGTTCCTATGCCATGGGTGCCACCCTGCCTCGCAGCTGCTGCCACAAGAGCCTTCCATTCATGCCTGCCGATCCACTAGATTGTCAGGCTGTGTGGCAGCTCTCTGGCTAGCAACCTCTGGCTAGCAACCTCCAAGAGCTTCAGGGTGGCAGAAACACAGGAAACTTGTATCAGGCAATGTCCCAACATCACTTCTGGATACATACCTGGGAGTGATATCACTTCACTGGGAAAAACTCTAGGGATTTCCCAGTTTTAGATATATATATCCAGAAGCAACATTGTGGCTTCATCCAATGCCAGTTCCCTGGTCCCTTTGCTTCTGCTGCTCCACCAAGCATCATCAGAAGCTCGGCGACCAGGAATAGGAGGTTGCTTGCCACAGCGGGCTACCTGGTCTCCCTACTCTGGCATATTCCAGTTTACTGTACCTCAGGCAAGGCTGGTAATGTGGTGTCACTTCCTTGGGGCTGCCACAAGACCTTTCTGCTAATGCTGCATGAACAGAAATGGACAACTCATACTGTTTTGTTTTACAGCCTCCCCCAGAGTTTCTTTGTGAATTCCCATATGCTTGCCATAATACAGCTATGTAGACTACATAGTGGATCCAACCTTTCTCTAAGGAGATGTCCTCCAACTTAAGTGGCTCTTCCGCCAACAGAAGAAGTTGGAGGAAGGCTCCTTAGGAAAAGGCTTCAGACCTGAGCCAAAAGGAAAGGTGGGGTATAAATATTTTAACAAATGAATTAATAAATAAACTTTGTTTAGTAGAGTGGTAAGAGACGGTAGGATCCACTCTAGTAACTAAGTACTTAATTAGAAAATGGTTGTAATGTGTGATGTCATTGTTGCTTAGCTCTCATAGCAATGCTAAACGTTTACGAGGTATGTATGCCTTTTTTAGAATTCAGGTGGCAGATGACACAATTAAATGTTCCTCCATACAATAAACTTCCTCTCTGTCTTCTAGTCATCTGTAAATGAAAAGCACTCAGCCATGTGACTGGACATCTGCAGTTCAAAGTGGTACATTCCAAGCCCTGATTTGCTCCCTCATTGAGAACTAGCATGCAAAGATCTTACAACCAGGGCTATTTTGGGGCAGGAACACATAAAAACTGAGTTCCGGCTGGCTTCTAAGTTGGCCATGCCTACAGCCTCCCCCCCACCCAGGTTCCCCAGGTGCCTCGCAAGCTGTGGGGCACCTGGGGAAGCCAAGCTGATCCAGGGAGGGAAGGCAGTTTAAACTTCCTCCCCTCCTTGGAAAACCGATCCAGAAGCTGCCTTCCTTCCCTTGGGTTCCCCATGTGCCTCGCAAGCCATGGGGCACCTGGGGAATCCAATCCTGGGAGGGATCTATGCTGTCAGGGGTGTGGCCTAATATGCTAATGTGTCCCTGCTGTTAGGTGTGGCCTATTATGCTAATGAGTTCCTGCTGGACTTTTTCTTCAAAAAAAGCCCTGCTGACAACATATTTAAAACCAGCTTGCCTGTTGAGTGGGGTGATCAGCTGTAGCACATAAAAAAATCCCTTTCCAAACACACCAAGCTTTGTGCATGCTGCTTCTGCACCTGGCAAGTGATGGTCTAGGACTGCAGCACACATACCTAAAGGCTGAGGTTTCATAGTGGTTTCACACTTTGTAGCACAACTCTGAACCAGAGATAATAGGGTACATCAAATCAATAGAGCTTAAGCCTGCTTAGTTCTGTCCTAGAGTGCAACCACTTTCTTTGTAGCTCTGAACAATGAGGAGTTGCTGGGAAAAGGCAGCAAAGAGGCAGGCACCAAAGACTGGGATCAGAGAAGTCACAACTTTATTAAAAGAAGGAGGCATTAACCATTAACTCTAGCTGTTAAGACCAGTGTGCTGGAGGAGATGGTAGTTACCATATAAACTCTGATGAGACTGATACGGACAGCCAGCTGAGAAGCCACCCTTGCACAATTCAGCTCATACATTTCTCCTTGTTTTCGAAAGTTCCATCACTGCATGTGGTGTTTTATAGAGTATCATAAACAAAAAGCAGGGATTTTTTCAATTTTCATACCCCATCCAAACTCATACTTAATCACCAAACATAAATGATTTCTTAAAAAAAATAATAAACTGCTATTTAAATGGTTCATAGGATGTTGCAAAGTATAGAAACCATTGGGGGGGAAGGCTCTAACCCTAAAACTTTATCACTTGGAAGAATAATTTCCCCTCTCAGTGTCACTGGCCCCAGATTACTAATAGGGATAATCATTGAACCATGGTTGTTCCATGTACCTCCCACATGAGAAAGCCTGCAAATGCCAAGAACACTGTCCTGGAAGTACTCCACATTGAAGCAAATGGGACTAGCTTAAACTTGCTCCCTAAGACCCCAGTGTATACCACACATAAGAATGTTTGGCAGAAAATTGTCTTCGTTTCGGTTTGGGTATGGTCACACACGCCAGATAAAACAGGGGGGAGTGAGGCTATTTCTTCTGGAGGAATTGGATGCACAGTTGCGAGATCACACCTCCTTTTGAAGCTGCAGTCACAGCCCGTCAGTGTGTGATCAGCCACAACTGCAGATGAGTCGTAGTTGTTGGGGGGGTTTGCCATTTGTTTCCCATACACTTAACTGATGAATTAATGAATCGCACCTCTGAAATGAGGGTTCCCTATGGAGTTTACAGTGATGCACATACTGAGAAGGGGAGGAAACAACAGCACAGAGTCAGTATGGCCTGATCATACCATACCCATAGCATGAGAGCACACTGGAGCAATCAGACAGTGGAAGGTCCATCTGTGGCCCATCACAACCCATTTACTACCAGATTTTCCCCGGTGTCTTTTAACTCTGCTTCTGTAGCAGAGCAGAATGGCTATGGGACACTTCCCAGATGTTGCTGTCTGATCACTCCCTTTAAATCCACCTGGCATTCATGCCTATGTTGGGTCTAATTGTGTGTATGATCGCAGCCTTTAAATACTTCCCTTCTCCAGTAGCTGGACTAGTTGCTTCCTTTTCTAGCATTTAGTTAGGACTAAACTTTTTTTTTTTTAAATAGATATTTATATCCCATTTTTCTCCCCAAAGTGCATGAAAAGCCACTTACAATATTGTTCTCCCCTGCTTCATTTTATGCTCGTAACAATTACCCTTAGGCTGAGGGAGAATGATTGGCCCAAGGTCACCCAGTAGACTTTCATGGCAGAGCAGGAATTTGAATGGGAATCTCCAAAACCATGGTCTGAACCTTAAACATTACACCATGCTTGTTCTCTAGATGTGACCATCCTATTCAATATATGTTCTGTATAAATCTAATTTTATTACCTGCTTGTTTCTGCAACTTTTTTCCCCCGAAGACAATGTTAGTCTGGGCCCCTTACTGTTGAACCTTTCCATGTTTTAGACAACTGAATCGCAGCTTCACGTGAAATGCTGGGAAGTGAAGTGGTTAAATTTGGAGGATTAGGAGAAAAGGAAATAAGTCCAATTTCTCCTTCATTTTTCCTTTCATGAAAAGCTTGTTAAGCTTCATTACTCATAAAATATTCAGCACATTGTTTGAAAGATAAAACAACATGTATGCCTCTACTCCCAGCCTTTCAGGGAGAGAAAGAGAAATTCCTCCCGGATATGATTTATATTCATGGTGTAAGCTTTGGTATGGTTGGTGAGTCAGTGAAAATAAAGATGAAGGCAAAATGGTTTGAAGAGAGATGTTCCATGTTGTAGCTCACAGCTTTCATTGTGAGATCTGATTTCTTTCTGTACCTTGCTAACAAGATTCTCTGGTGAGATGAATGCTAATCTCTGCAGATTGTTCATCCGCATGAATGAGAACTCCTGGAAGGTATTTTTAAGGCCTTGAGATTCAGCTACTGTTGGTGTTTCAAATCCAAATGAAAGCAAGAAGGTTCAATGGAAAGTCCATCAGTTGATGGGGGGAGGACAATGGTTTTACTGAAGGGATTTTTATTCTGCTGTTGTGAATTATCAAATGCAGCCTATGTAAATAATTAGAAAATGATTATCCCCTTATAAAACCCTGAAGCAGAAATCAGTGCAGACTTTGATTCAACACTGTTTAAACCTGAGTCTGGAATCCTGTGCATACTTGAGAGTAAATCCCATTTAACATCATACTGTTTTTCTTCTGAGTATTTGTTTTATTAAAATATTTATATCCCACCTTTCTCTCGTAACAAAGTGGGACCCAAGACTGATAATATAAAGTAGGAACAATGATACACTACTAAAACAAAAGGCAAATATAAAATACCATAATTATAACTACACACTCAAAATAATACTTCTTAACACTTCTCAGCCTTAAGAAAGTAGCCACACATTGATCTCAAGAAACCCCAAAGGCTCAGTATTACAGCCTGTCTGGAACACCATCAGGTTGGAAGCCTTCCTTACTTGTTCTGGGAGCCTTTTGCCCCAGAACTCTCCCTCTCCTTGCACCCACGGAAATGTAGGCCGGATCCAACTCAGTGCTTGGAACTGAACCCAGGTTGCCCATTCCAAGATCATGATACAGAAGACAAATAATTCCAAAGACTAACCCCAAGAATCAGATCAGCTAGCACATTACGAGCTGAGTTTTCAAAATTGTCTTTATTTATTCTTGCTGAGATTTAAGGTGGATTACAGGACACAGTGCAGTGAAACAGCATAAAATGACCAACTAACAATACAGTGGTATTACAAAATGAGAGAACAATGAGAACAACAAACTATTTAAGGTAAGGTATACGATTTGGTGCCACAATGGCTCAGAGGTTAAGATGCTGCGTTGCAGACTGGAAGGTCAGTCGCTTGGCAGTTCGAGACCTGAGTGTTGCGTGATGGAATGAGCTCCCATATCTGGTCCCAGCTCCTGCCAACCTAGCACTTTGAAAGCAAGAAATTGCAAGTAGATAAATAGGTACTGTTTCAGTGGGAAGGTAACAGCATTCTGTGTGCCTCAGCATCTAGTCATGCCGGCCACATGACCACGGAAAAAGTCTTCAGGCAGCGCTGGCTCTTTGGCTTAGAAACGGAGATGAGTACTGCCCCCTAGAGTCGGATTCGACTGGCTTTCGAGCAAGGGAAACCTTTACCTTTTATACTATAAACAATACAGAAAGTGGATCACAGGGTGTGAGACAGTGAAGTAAAGGCAGGTGATAGCCACAATAATCACTGCAATGGTCTCCAATCCTGTTCCTTTATAAAGGTGCCTTCCTGGATGTTTCATCCTACTATAGTCCTAATCCGTTTTTTTTTAATGGCATCTTGAACCTTACTGTTTTGCAAATTCTGCAGAATGACAGAAGAGTGGGAGCAAATATTTTAATAAATATTAAAGTCTTATAACACACTTTATATCAGAGGGTTGCTGTTGGAGACCAACTGTCATCAGTGTGGGACTCGAGGGGTTCCTTAGGGCTCAGTTTTATCTCCCATGCTATGAAAAGCCCTTGGGAGAAGTAATTTGTGAATTTGGAGTAGGGTGTCATCAATATACTGATGATACCCAGCTCTATCTTTGTTCTTCTGAATCACTTGGTGATGCTGTAGAGGTCCTGAACTGGTGCCTTACTGCTGTGGTTAAATGATGAAGACAGAACAACTCAAAACTTGATAGACTACAGGGGTCATTTCAAGCAGGAGCTCGGGGGAGCTCTGCTCCAGGAGTTGGTGCTAGCCCCCTTCCCCCATGGGGGAATGCCTGCTTGTGTCATGGTTGCAGCAAAATGACCCCATCCCCTGGAAAGGTCCTTGTTCCTCTGACCAGCCTTCTGAAGACATCAGCCACCACTGAAGCTATCCTCCCAGAATAGTGGTATTTCTGAGGCTTGGATTAGTAGCTGTCCCCTCTCTGCCAGCTCTTTCTTTCTTTCTTTCTTTCTTTCTTTCTTTCTTTCTTTTCTTTTCTTTTCTTTTCTTTTCTTTTCTCTTTTCTTTTCTTTTCTTTTCTTTTCTTTTCTTTCCTCCCTTCCTCCCTTCTGACATAATTCTGGTGATGTCAGGTGGTGTAGCACATGCAAATAAGTTATGATAATGAGTTACGCTAATGAGCTCCTGCACCTCTTTTTCTACGAAATGACCCCCAGACACAGGGTAAGGTTACATGACTGCCCCAAGGTCATTCAGTGAGCATTATAACACAGTGGGCTATGAAACTGGGTCTCAAAACATCCTTCTCTAGCACACCAACCATTATACCACACTGACTATAAGGTGTGGGGAATCTCTGACACAGTTTGAATAAAGCCGTAAGAGTTTTTGCAGAATTCTCCCCCCACCACCACCACCGCTCTCAAAAGCCCTGAACTTGCTGAAACTATTCATGACTAATCCTGTTGAAAGAAGTGGACCTTAAATTAGCCATGGTTAACTTGTATCAGGATTCATTGACTACTCTTAGCTCAATAGGCCAGTATATTTTCAGCAGTTCAGAGGAAATTAGGCTGGCGATGAGGTTTCAATTACTGCCTAAGATGGTTGTGCTTGCAGAAAGGAAATTAGAACAACCAGAGTGAACATTCCGCTATGCAAATCTTGAATAATTCCAAATGCGAATTGCTCCTTAAATGGCAGCAAAAGGGAAATGTTTTAAGGTCATTTGCCCCCCAATAGGTCTTCTCCCCACCAACTGATGAGCCGGGAGCCGCACAAGATCTGGGTGAGATCCCTCCTCCTCCTACCCCCAAGCCACGCTTTTTCTCCTTGGACTAACTGTATGCCTTAAAGACAGCAGAAACTTCAATGGGACTGTCAGAGAGTTGGGGAGAGGCTCCCACATCTCCTCCAGCATCACCAAATCACCACCAGGAGGCAAGCCAGGAGCTGAACTCCATATGAAGCCGTCTTGTATTGTTTTAATCTCTACAACTGCTGCAGCTTCTTTATTGCTTTTAGCCATTTTTAAAATAGATTGGTCGAAAGGCAGGGTACAAATCTTCAAAATAAGATTTTAAAAGCATATCTAACATTGAAAGGAAACTTGGCTCTTGAGCTCAGCTGCAGTTCTTCCAGTGGAAAGGGGAACAAATAAGAATAATCCTGTACCATGTTCAGAGAAGTAGGTGCTTTGTTAATAATTGCAAAAGACACATTTTGAAAATTGTCATCTTTGAATACTGGCAGATGGTAATGGGAGCCCTACTTCTGTCGTCACTTTGTATGTCTAGGAAAAAACAACCTCGTCTGGAGCCAGTCTAAACTGGCATCCTTCACACTGCAGACCTCCTCCCCCCCCCCCTGTCCTTCTCCAAGGTTAGCTATCCCCCGTGAGTAGCATTGCTTGAGGATCAGTGGACTGCCACCGAAAAATTTAGTATTGGTCCAGCCAAAAGTCCATGTGTGACCAGTAAACATGTTCTTTGTTTTCTTCTGAAGATAGGTAACATTTTTAAAAACAGCAATAACCTGACCATGGTGTTCACTGCTTCTGTCACTTGACTACATAATGGCTATGTATTGGTGTCAGTCAGCTTTTCAGAAACCGTCTTCTAAGCAAAAAAAAAAAAAAAAGAGTAGAAAAAAGAGCTGCTTATCTTCAACTCTTGGTAGCCAGATTTTGCTGAGCTTTTTCTCTGAGTTAAAAGATAGATGCGATAGCAAAGAGACACACTTTCCCATGGGATTTTGAAGTATGTCTAAAAGCTATCAGCTGCAGCAAAATAGAAGATACTCTTCTTGTTTCATTGTCAATATCCATGACATTTCCTTTGCCCGATGTGAAATAAACACACATCACTCCATTCTTTCATCTTGCCTGGCTTCAGCTGCGTTTATCAAACAACACAGTAGCGGAATATGAATTTGTGAGGGTGGGAAAAAAGGCTAAATCCTCTTCATTAGACAAGAAAAGCTGCCCAGTTTTAAGAGTGGCAGAATGTCCTCTCTTGGGCAGACTTTATTGTCACCTAGTTCATCTCTGAAACATCAACAAATAACTCATTAGAATTACAAAAGGGAACATCTCTCGTGAAGTCTGTCCTCACTAGCTGTTCTGCCTTGCAATGAAAGTATCACTTAAGAGTTTTTGCTTCATATACATGACAGCTGGGTTGCTAAGTGTGTGGAGGGGTAAGGGCCCTGGTCAACCTGGGTCCCCATGGAAAACAGTGTTGCACTTACCTTTAACTGTTGTTCATCTAGTTGTCCCTGTGCACACACACATGGGACTGCCCATGTGTGCAGGCCAGCCACCAGAAGATTTCTAGCTAGCTTAGTAACAGGGCAGGCAGGCCCCTTCCCAGTTGGAGCCATTTGGGCCATTTTCCGCTTAACAGTCACATGTTCCAGGGAGCTGACCCTCTCCCATCCTCAGTTCTTCTTGGCTGCCACTATGAGCCAACAATTATGGAGTCAAGGAGCTCACAGCAAGGTAGGAGGGAGGGATGTATGCCTGCACAGAGACACCATAGAGTTTCAGGGCGATTGCCAGAGCATCGCCCCGGCAACATGCCCAGCATGCTGGCGTCACTTCCAGGTGATGCCAGCACGCTGGGCATTTGCCCAGCTGGCCCCACAGAGGCAGGAGTGGCCAGGCCAGGCCCAGGGGGGGAGAGGCGGCGGGGACATGGTCCTGGCATGCATGTGCGCTTTGCGCGCGCATACATAAGAGCACACACACACACCCCCCGTCGATGCCTCTGGCCACTGGTAGAGGATGAAGAGTTAGGGTTGCCAGCTCCAGGTTGGAGGACTTCTGGAGATTTGGGGATGGAGCCTGGAGGGAGAACAGGGACCTCAGAGGGGTATAATGAAGAAAAGATTGGATTTATACCCTACCCTTCACTCAGAGTCTCAGAGTGGCTTACAATCTCTTTCCCTTCCTCTCACCACAACAGATACCCTGTGAGATAGATGGGGCTGAAAGAGCTCAAGAGAGAACTGAGACTGACCCAAGGTCACCCAGGTGTGGAGGAGTGGGGAATCAAACCTGACTCTCTAAGAGTCTACTGCTCTTAACCACTACACCAAACTGGCTCCCAAGCATCTGGCTCTCACCCCCCCAAGCATCCATTTTTATCCAGGGGAACTGGTCTCTGTAGTCTGGCGATGAAGTGTAATTCCAGCGGATCCCCAAGTTCCATCTGGAGGCTGGCATCCATATCCAGGCCTTCATGGAGCTGGGTCAAGAACTCCTTGAGGGGTGTCATTATCTCTTGGGCTTTGGAAAATGATATGCTACACCTCCCTTGAGTATCGGTAAACGTTTTGCAAGGAGGAGACTGAGTGGTAAACTGGATGGTTCAGGGCTTGGAGAAGGATTGACAATTCTGGGTTGGAAATTCCTGGAGATTTTGGGGTGGGGCCTGGGGAGGGCATAGGGCTGCCAAGTCCAACTTGGGAAATATCTGGGGACTTTGGGGGTGGAGCCAGGAGACTTTGGGGGTGGAGCCAGGAGAAAGGAAGTGACATCATTTTGTGAAGTCACATCCTGTGATGTTGCTTCCACATGCTTCCACATGAACTCATGAAGTTTCCTAATACTGAATCAGGCCATTGGTCCATCAAGGTCAGTATTGACTACTCAGACTGGTAGTGGCTCTCCAGGGTCTCAGGCTGAGATCTTTAATGTCACCTATTACCTGATCCTTTTTTAGCTGAAGAGGCTGATACCTCCTGCATGTCAAGCAGATGCTCTATCACTGAGCAACGGCCCTACTGAATCCTTCCTCATCTCGGCAGAATATGAAGCACTAAGTGCTACACAAGTGCTAAATATGATTTTCATATCATAAGAACAGGAGAGAAGCCACAGTGGATCGGCCCATCCAGTACAGCCCATCCAGTACAACACTCTGTGTCACAACAGTGGCCAAAAATACCAGGTGCCCTCAGGAGGTCCAGCAGCGGGGCCAGAACTCCAGAAGCCCTCCCACTGTTGCCCCCCAAGCACCAAGAATTCAGAGCATCACTGCCCCAGACAAAGGGTTCCATTTAGACCTTGTGGCTCATAATAGCCACTGATAGACCTCTGCTGGATGGGGACAGAGAGAGAGAGAGAGACAGACAGCCAGCTTTTTCACTTACTCTTGCCCAATTCCCAGGTTTTATTTCTGGCCCTTGTTTCACCCAGCTGTTGTCCATGTAAGTCCCATAACTTCTCCCCCCCCCCCCCCCAGCATAGGCTTTTTGGTGGCTAAAGAGGACCTTTGTCCTCCCCTTTTCGCCAGCAGAAAAGCTAGTTGGATCCATCCCTAATTTAAAATACCGGTTACTTGATGTACAAATGCTTTTAAAAATGCAGATTTTTACTGCCGGAGGGGGGGACACGGTTGAAAGAAACAGAAAATTGGCATAAAAATGAGGAATCCCAACTTTTAT
Organism: Lepidodactylus listeri; assembly: GCA_029233225.1. Lineage (NCBI taxonomy): Eukaryota > Metazoa > Chordata > Lepidosauria > Squamata > Gekkonidae > Lepidodactylus > Lepidodactylus listeri. Next base: position 116,464,045 of record JARCFY010000004.1, on the reverse strand, counting down.
TTGCAGAAGGGAAATGAGGATTGGTGGGACCCAAGCAGCCACGACAAGACATTTTAAACAATCCCACTCCCAGACCTTCTACAGGCAACCTCTCCTTGTGATGTTTACCTCTTTGGAAGTGACAGTTTATTCCTTTGACAAAACCACAGTGGACAGACAGACAGCAAAAAGAAAGAGGGGGAGGGGGAGAGACAGAGAAGGAAAAGAGCTCGCAGACCCCAGCTTACCGGAGCAGTTTACTTAGCAGCAACCTTGCACGCAGTAGAAAGAGCTTAGTCCCTCCTTAATCTCTGGGCGGGGCTCTCTAGCTGGCTCAGCTCTTAAAGGGGAAATTTCCCTTTTAAGAAGTTCAAGAGGCCAGCAGGGCAGGCTCCGAGGTTCCCCTGCTGGCAGCCATTTTGTCCCCCCGGTGGCCAATCTTGGAAAAGCGGGGGAAAGCTTTCAAAATCGGTGTTTCCCCCGCTCTTCCGGGGGACTTGGCAGCCCTAGGAGGGCAGGGTTTAAAAGGGTATAATGTCACAGAGTCCACTCTCCAAAGCAGGGAGAGTTCCAAGGGAACTGATCAGTTAGAATTCTGGGAGATCTCTGGGCCTCATCTGGAAGTTGGCAATCCCAGCTTGGAGCCTGGGTGTCAATGGCCATGAAATCAGAGATACACAGACAGAGGAACCCTGACTCTTCTTCCTCCCATCAGTTGCTCACACTGTGACTAAGTATGGACTGAGTTTGCCTGTGGACACTGGATCCCTATAATTGATGTAAAATCAGCCCTTTTCTTAAGTAATTTGATTATGTCAGCTCCCCTTATCCCTTATTCTGTATCTACCTGCAATTTCCTTGTGCCCATGGAAATTCTAAGCGGGGTTCAAGCCATTGCCAACCCAGCATGAAATAACGAGACAGACAACAGTTTGGAATCAAACAAGGGCCACTTTATTAACTATTTAAACAGGACATGCAGCAATGGGCAACTAAGCAAGCTCAGGAACAGGCAAGGCAGGCGTCATTCCCAGACACAGCCTCCTTGCCCTTGTAATGGGCAGGTAACCTAGCCCCAGTCTTGACCCAGTCAGATTCTGGCTCGTAACCGGCGGCCCAGCATACTGGCATCCCCTCCCAGGGGCGCCTACCCCTGAGGCTGCACAGACCTTCAGGGAGGAGCCTAGTCTGAGAGGTTCCCAGAGGCGATCACCATTCACCTCCCCAGACCGCAAGGCCCTAAGGTGGTTCCTGATGACCTCCTGTTCCCAACAGGGATATGCCGTGAGGCACCCACCAGTTCCATTTTCTTGCTTGCATAAACCTACCAAGTGACCATACTAATTAATACCCGACCACCATCTATGCCCTTAACCACTAGCAACAGTGTAAGGTAGGCGAAAAAACACCACATCCAAGCGCCAAACAGGAAGGGGTGTAAAAAATTCCTACCCGGCCCCCAAAGGCGACCAGCCTCAGCCTACACTGCAACCAGGGCGGGTGGGTGGGCGAGCGCGCAAAACAGACTGCGTAGGCGGGAGCGGGGCAATGGCTCAAATCGAGCTAGCCCCGCCCCCCGCCAAGCCAATGCGCGCCGACGCGCTCTGTTGCTGCCTCGCTTCATGCGAGGCGGCAAACTTGCTCCCCCGCGCCACGGCGATGCCGGGCGGTGGGGAGCCCATTGCCACCCCAGCATGAAATAACGAGACAGACAACAGTTTGGAATCAAACAAGGGCCACTTTATTAACTATTTAAACAGGACATGCAGCAACAGGCAACTAAGCAAGCTCAGGAACAGGCAAGGCAGGCGTCATTCCCAGACACAGCCTCCTTGCCCTTGTAATGGGCAGGTAACCTAGCCCCAGTCTTGACCCAGTCAGATTCTGGCTCGTAACCGGCGGCCCAGCATACTGGCATCCCCTCCCAGGGGTGCCTACCCCTGAGGCTGCACAGACCTTCAGGGAGGAGCCTAGTCTGAGAGGTTCCCAGAGGCGATCACCATTCACCTCCCCAGACCGCAAGGCCCTAAGGTGGTTCCTGATGACCTCCTGTTCCCAACAGGGATATGCCGTGAGGCACCCACCAGTTCCATTTTCTTGCTTGCATAAACCTACCACATGCAAATCCAAGCCTCTGCTTTGGCCTTTGCTACCCCACACGGCAACCGAGAGCCATCCAAATCCCGTGCTGCAAGTCCTCTAAAAATAACCCATTGCCCCTGTTTGAAAGGTGCACCCCATCAGGGCGATACAGGTCCGGGAACCTGACCTGTATGTTTGGGTGCGGCAAAAAGAGACCCAACCCGGACTCCATGGCCGTGCGAAGTTGGCTGTTAGCATTACGCCTAGCCCTGTCCATACACCTGGGGTCACCGGCATGCCTCCACACCAGACGGGGGAGCATGGCAGACCATACTATCAGCACACCAGGCCACCTTGACCTGATCAGTGCCAGATCAGCCCTGGCCTGCATCACAAGGGCCAGACCCTTGACCAAACCCAAATCGTTGCCCCCCAGGTGTATGACTAGCACATGAGGGGGGGCCGCCTCTCCTCAAACAACAATGGGAGGAGCGCCGGCCATCTCATGCCCCTCCTCCCCAACCACTCAACCGTCGCCACTTCGCTGAGGCCAAGCTGGGAGCCGACAGACGTTCTCTGCGCCCAATGAGCCGCCCAAAAGACCATGCTGTGGCCGCAGACTATGACCCTTCGTCTTGTCTCACGGCCTGCAGCACCTGTAAAAAGAACTTTATTAACAAATGTCTGAATGAAACTACAACAACTTACAAGGTACAACGCCTAACATAACTCTTATAGCATTCAGATTTCCAACGCCCGATCCTCTGTATTTTCCTAGCAGGGTACCCCATTGCAGCAGCAGTCGATGCTGCCCCAATTCGAAAAGAATGGGAGCAAAAACAAACACCGCCCAAACCCAACCGGATCAAGGCCTTCCGAGTCACGGTCCAAAACTGGAATTTCGTAAGAGGGGTGCTGTCGCTATGCCGAAACAAATAGCCCGGGCCATCACCTCGAAGTGTCAAGTACCGCCTCATGGCGGTGACAGGGCACAGTGCTGACTCCGAACTAGACCCTAGCTCCAGCACACTCCCCTTACCCCTCTGATCAGTTTTAGATCTACGCAACCTAATCCGAAGCTGAAAATTAATGATTGATACGTCCCTAAGCTCCAAAGCTGCACCGGAAACATCAGCCCGAGATCCTGCCACCAGCTCGCTAATCCTGAACGCCCCAAAAAAGGCGGTCAGCGAAGCGGCATGAAACAGGCCCACCTCATAGCTGTTACTACAACAAGAAGGCCACTGGCCCTCCAGCCCCCTCAGGACCGTGGGTGTCAAGGGTTCCCTAGTGTCAACTGCCCTAATGGATTCTCGAGACCACCCCTCGAGCATCTTCCGGAGACGGAAGTCGCCCATGGTGTCCTTGTGACCCGAGGCCTTACTGGCAAAAGCTAGCGCAGACAGCTTGCCTCTGATTGTGTGAACTGAAAGGCTGCCAATCCGTAGTGTCACACAAAATTGCATCAGGTGTGACACAGGAATAGGCCAGACCTGCCGCAAACCCGCTCCCGCCCTGAAGGACAGAAACTGCTTACCGGCCTTCAGGTAAGCTCTCCTGGTAGAAGGGGCGAGTGCCAGGCTCATTGCCCTGTCGGCCTCAGCCCTCCAATCCCCCACACCTCTGTGGGCATCTGTGCCGGGAGCGGGTCGGCCTCTGGAGCCAGCTGACGAAACCTCTCCATCTGTTTGCGAGAGAGAGCGTCAGCGATCCCATTAGCGACCCCCGGGACGTGTCTGGCCCTAAACAGGATGTTAAATTTAAGGCACTGCAAAGTAAAAGCCCGAACCAGGGCCATGACCCTGGGGGATTTGGATGTAAGGGAATTGATGACATGAACCGTGGACTGGTTGTCGCACCAAAAATGGACAGTCCTATTAGCTAAATCACCTGGCCAAATCCACACCGCTGCGACAATTGGAAAAAACTCCAGGAAGGTGAGATCCTTGACCCAACCTGCCCGAAACCAATCTTTAGGCCAGTCCCCGGCACACCAATGCCCCCTAAAATAAACTCCGTAACCGGATGAGCCGGCCGCATCAGATGAAATCTGAAGTTCAGCCTCCAACAAGAGCTCGTCCCGCCACAGAGAGACCCCATTGAACGAGTCCAGAAACTGTTCCCAGACAAAGAGGTCCTCCCTCATCCCTTTGGAGACCTTGGTCCTATGGTGTGGGAGCCGGAGGCCTCTCATTAAATCACACAACCTCCTCACAAATGCCCTACCTGGCGCCACAACTTTGCATGCAAAGTTGAGGTGACCTACCAACTGCTGCAACTCCAAGAGAGTGATCCTTTTAAGGGACCTAACAGAGCTAACCCGCGCCTTTAATGCTTCCAATTTTTCTTGGGGTAACCGGCAGCTCAAACTAACCGTATCAGTCTCAATACCTAGAAATGTCAATGTGGATGTCGGGCCCTCAGTTTTCTCCTAAGCAAGAGGGACACCCAGCTCATCAGCCAGGTAGACAAAACTGTCAAGCAGAAAACGACACTGACCAGAACCCCTCTTGCCTGCAAAAAGAAAATTGTCCAAATAATGGGCGGTACTACAGAGACCCGTCCTGGTTCTCAAGGCCCATTCCAAAAATGAACTGAACCTCTCGAAAGCAGAACAAGACACCGAGCAGCCCATGGGTAGGGCCCGATCCATGTAAAATTTTCCTTCAAAGGCAAATCCGAGTAGCTCAAAATCCTCAGGGTGCACCGGGAGGAGCCGAAAGGCTGATTTAATGTCACATTTAGCCAACTCGGCCCTGACACCACAAAGGCGAACCACCCGCATGGCCTGATCAAAGGAAGTGTATTTGACAGAGCATAATTCACCTGGGATGGCGTCATTCACCGACCCCCCCCCCCCCCCCGAGGGTAGGACAGGTGATGAATGAGGCGAAACTCACCAGGAGCCTTCTTTGGAACTACACCTAAAGGGGAAACTCTTAAATTGGCCACTGGCGGACTAACAAACGGGCCTAAAACCCTGCCCTCCTTACACTCCTTGGCAATCTTGACCCTAACTATGTCCTCCATGCCGAAAACCGACTTTAAATTGCTAGCCAAATAGGGAACCCTTATCCCCTGAAACGGTATGCGAAAACCAACAGTGAACCCTTCCAAGAGGTAGGCCCTGTCGCCCATCCTTGGATAACTACGCAACCAGAGTCTCAAAACTCCCAATTTAATTGGGCTAGGCCCCTTTATCAGAAGAGGGGTTGTGCGGCTTCCCTCCCCCTGAGAACTTGCCTCCTTTGCCTCCCCCACGGCCCTTGGGCCGTGGACAACTGGATAAGGGATGAGGTCCGGCACACAAAGGGCACTCATGCCGAAAAGTGCACGACTTACGACCGCAGGTTCCCTGGGAAGAAAACTCCCAGCAAAGCTGGCGTCGTTGAACCGCCTGCCCCACCACAGGGCAGGAACCTGCCTGCACTGGTGCCCTCTTAACAGAATGGCCGCTATGAGACCGCTCACCCCAAGCAGACCTGGCCGGAGACATGATTTGCAGCCACAAGTTAGAACATATCCGGTCCCATCGCATGGCCGGATTAATGGCTGCCCTCATTCTAAATTGTTCGTCATATTGCGACCAAGCCGGGCTCGGGAAGTCTGTGTAAGCCTTGTAGATGATGTCCAAATACTGGAGCATCGAAGAGGCCCTCCACGGCTGGTGTCGCACTATGACTGCTGCGTAGATTAGGAAACCCGGAAACCAGTTGGCCCATGTCCTGTCTACTACCTGGCGCTTCAAGCGCTCCTTTTCCCTGTCATCCAAATTATCCTTGTCCTTTTTTTCTAACTCCCGGTAAAGCAGACTAAATACATCTACAAACTCCCCTTTAAGTATTTTATCTTTAGTTGCCATTGAAAGATGGTCACCTAAAGGTAGGTCTGCATCGCCACTCGGAACCGCCCCCGTGGCCACCGTATCGTATGCTGACCCGCCTCTATAAGGGTAACCTACATTGGACTGTGGAAAACCCCAGTATGGCCCAGCTCCCTGGCACCCAGAAGGAGAGCTATAAAATGAGTGTGAAGGCCATGGAGCCTGTGGCATATGGGAAGAAGCGGCACCCTGCTCAAAGGCAGGGCCCAGAGGCTGGCCGGGGTGCGGCATAGGCAAAGCAGCTGAACTCTCGCCACCCGGGCCCCAAGGCCACGTTGATCCCTGCCTACCCACTGCCATCTCCTTACCTCCGGTAAATTGTAAAGGCGAGTAAAGCGCCATCTGCTGCTCCCTTATACCTGGACCCTGTTGGCTAGACTCTGCTCCCACCAGGCCTGAAGCCGCCGCCTCCTGCCTATCTTCCAGAAAGGCTAAACGTGCCAGCACCTGCGCTTGAAAGGAAACATCAGCACTTTTGTCAACAGGTAAACCACCCACTGGCATACCCCGTTCCTTTTCAAGTGCCTCCAGCCGCTGAAGAATGGCCACATTTATCACATTGTCCTCTTCCTCATCACTGGAAGGAACCACAGGATCCGGCCGTACTGGAGGTCTTTTCGGCGCCGGGCACTTGCCCTTGCCCTTACCTTTTCCAGATGCCATAACTACGAACTATTGACAATACAAACGAAAAGAAACGTACGTGAATTAGTATATTCAATTCACCTAATGCTCCCACAGGGATCTAGAATAGTAAGCCACCTAAAATGGCCGCCACAGCCTTCTCCCAAAATGGCCCCCGATCATGAGGCCCAAAAGACCTCACTAAAATGGCCGCCAATCACCCAGGAGTAAACCTGCAAGGCCAAGAGACCTTACCAAAATGGCCGCCTAACTGGCATGGCAAATAAGGCCTATAACCAGCTTATGGTAACCCCGCCCTATAGGGTTTCCAAGGCAAGAGACGTTAAGAGGTGGTTTGCCCCTGCCTGTTCTTGTGCAGCAACCCTGGACTTCTTCGGTGGACTCCCTTCCAAGTACCCACCAGGACCGACCCTACTTAGACTCCAATATCTGATGAGATCAGGCTAGCCTACCAAGATGGGGCCGGATTAAAGCTGTCCCAGAAAGGGGGTGGGGGGGCCCTCCAATGCCCAGCTACTAAGCCTTATAATATGAATATCAGCGACTGCCAAGCCGTCCAGGGGAGGAAGAAATAACTAACCGACTCCACCTCCCACCTATATGGTCAGAGAGGCCCAGACGCTTGCTTGCCCCCTCAAACTCCAGGGGGGGGGGCCGCGAGCCGCCGCCGAATTAAAGACGGGGGGTGGGGGGTGCGCCGCAGCTAACCCGCAGTCCAGCCGTCGGCTCCTTCTATCCCCAGCCGCAGAAGCCTCCCAAAGAAGCACGGGGGGGTGGAACAGCGCCGCCGGCTCCCTCTAAGCCTCCCAAGAAACAAGGGGGGGGGGTGGAACAGCGCCGCGGCAAAACGGAGCGCCGCGGCAAGACGGAACCTCGCCGTCGGCTCCCTCTCCGCCCCTGCAGCCGAGCCTCCAACGAAGACAGCGGGGGGGGGGAAGAGCCGACAGTCTCAACCTCACTTCACTCGAGCTACAAGAAGCCCGCCTCACCGCCCCGACACGGCAACCAGAGCTCCCAGGTACACTGCCAACCGTCGTGAGCAGGCCCAAACGGAGCTCGAACCCAGCGTGCTCTCCACCGAGCGCGCAAAACAGACTGCGTAGGCGGGAGCGGGGCAACAGCTCAAATTGAGCTAGCCCCGCCCCCCGCCAAGCCAATGCGCGCCGACGCGCTCTGTTGCTGCCTCGCTTCATGCGAGGCGGCAAACTTTCTCCCCCGCGCCACGGCGATGCCGGGCGGTGGGGAGCCCAATGTGGCTAAACTTGTCCTATGCAATTTTGTTAGAGAGCATAGTATAGAATTGGGGCTTATCAGTTTATTGTTGATTGCCAAAACATGTGCAGGGTGCAAACTTACCAGTAGAAGGGTAGCTTTTGCTGTCTTCTCTGGTTACCAGAGTAAGAACATAAGAGAAGCCAATGTTGGATCAGGTCATTGGCCCATCCAGTTCAACACTCTGTCACACAGTGGCTGAAAACACCAGGTGCCATCAGGAGGTCCACCAGTGGGGCCAGGACACTAGAAGCCCTCCCACTGTTGCCCACCTCCCCAAACACTGGAATAAGTTCCTGTGCCACCAGTATAACATAACAAGGGTTTCAGAGACGGGTTAGGAATGCCATAGTTAGATCAGAAAGCTGGTGTAGCTGCTGTTAAAAAGTTATAAAGATATTGGCAAACTATCATTCTTCTTAAGAGAAAGTGCCCATTCCTTCTTCTTGAAGTTCAGTTAAAATGTTATGCTTCTTTATCTTAAAAAAAATACTTAAAAGCCAATTTCATGTTAATGATCAGGGAATAACTTTTCACTTGTGAGTGAAAGAATTATAACTCCTCTCTACCTTAATGAGAATAGTAAGTAAAAATAATGATTCATGGATGCTTGCCATCTCATTAAATATTTGATGTAAAAATCTCTCCAATAAAAAGCCTTAAGTGGATATTTCTTTTTTCCTCTGTTGCACTTTCAGATGGTTTATTATTTCCATTAAGCATTGGAATTTGATTGTTTAATCAAGCACCTTTAATCCTGTATCTCTCTTACATTCTGCTAATTTAGTGATACTGCTCAGTTTAAACCAATGGCGGGATTTATAAGTCCTGATTGAGACGTGCCTAAATTTCTTTTTTCTGTTTTTTTTTTCCCTTGTGTTTTTCTTTCCAAACTGATAGATGGTAGGCACATTTTACCAGCATTCTTGTTGAGCCAGGTATAATAGGACTTATAGGTACAAATTGTTTCTCTGGGTTAGAAGGGTATAACTCTGTTTATGATTGCACTGTCTGAATTATGAAATTAACTTATTTCTTTTTCCCATTGTACATTCATGGATTTGCAAGGATTTTTCCCCATTTGTAACTTACTTGCTTTATGAAGGCTGACTAGATTCTTTTGCACACAGTTTTACCACACAAAGTACTTGCTATTTTGACTTTGTGCAGTTCTGCCATTCTGGATGAATCCAAATGCTACATTTCCAAAGGCATATTTACTGAAATGTCCACCCACACCGTCTCTCTGGCTTGGTCATTTATTGTGTGTCGTGTTCCATAGTCTTATCTTCAGAAAGCAACTGTTGCTGGCATTTCTGTGAGAAGCATGATTATTTGTTTTGTGGCGGAATTCTTTTCACTTGGTGGACAATATCGTTCTGATGTTGTCACAAATTAAAATAGAAATTGGACGAACAGATTGATGTACAGGAAGCCCCTAGCTTACATGGGAATGCTTAAAAGACTTGCTTTTCTCTGGTTTAAAGGGAGAACATTGAGGTAGTTGGGGTGGAATATCCATCTATACATTCCACACATAACCATTGTGGGGAGGAGCTCTGCTTTCAAGATAGAATTTGAAAGCTCACCCCTGTGCACCATTCCCCCATCTCCTCACTTTTTAGCCCTTCAAAGGCCTCCCTCCCCCCTTTGCTATCCTTCCTACCCTGCACTGCAGCATTACAGTATGACTCAGTAGGAAAAGGTAGGGGAAGGGGGGAGGAATCCATGCTGTGAGGGATCCTAGCAAAGTCAACATATCATCTGCATTTTCATGTAGGTGCAATGGGGGGAAAGTGAGGTAGCAACCAATGCTCCCTCTAAGCTGTGGAGTCTTCTGAGCAAAAGTTCTACTTTGTGAGTTACTGGCATTAAGGTTGTAAGCAAGCGATTTGGCTGCTGCATAAATCCTTCCTGAGCTGAGACAAAAATGTATGAGCCGGAGACTAAAAAACTGTGAGTTAGCTCACACTAACTCAGCTTAGAGGGAACACTGGTGGCAACAGAACTGAGCCACACAAGAACATGCATGTGTAGACGTCCGCACATACTCCCACCCACCCCCCGCCACTACCATGATGGAAGCACATGCTCATGCCCCCATTTAAAAACAGCCTTATATGTAAATTGTGCTGTACATTGCTAGCAAGTAGCCAGGATCTGCTAATGTCTGAGCTAACAGAATAAGAAATTGTCAAGAAAAATTATCCCGATAGTTGAATATTACACCATATAGGAAAAGGCTGAAAATGGGGTGTGGCAGAATTAGCCTGCTATGGTCTGCAGGCCCTACTCCACCCTTCCAAGGTTTTCTCAATACCTGAAGAGGTGTTTTTCTCTCTCTGGTAACCTGCCACCACCAACTGACCTTTACAGGAATTACCCGCCTGAAAGGTCAGGGCTCCCAGCTACCCTTTCTCATTCCGAGGCCTTCCCTCAGAGTCCCCTGCTGGCGAGCACCTGGTCGCCACAGGGACAGTTTATTGCTTTGTGTGCTCCTTTTAAAATGTCCAAGATGGTGGAGGTCTATGTGGTACAGAGAACCACTGCTAGCATCTTAAGTTGTAAAGTATTTATTTAAAAGGAAATGTTCACAAGCATACTTATAGCACAGCACCAGATTGAGCAAGGGATCCAAAAGAACTTGGTAAAATGTAAGTCCTGTGTCGCTTTCTCTATACATGCCCTATCAGATGTTAAAGTAGGGCAGGCTCCTAAAGCTTAGGGAGTTACTAATCTCTAAGGAGTGACCATTACCTTAAAGCTTGCTCCAGCTCTTTAGGGAAGCACATGGTCAGTGGCTGCCTTCCCAGCAGAGAGGCCTGTGTGCTGTAATGGACTCAGCACCCAAGGAAAAGAGCCCTCCTTCCTGCTGCCAGGAGTTTGTATCACCTTTCTTTTCCCCACCCTCTGACTAGGTCAGGCCAAGTCAAAGAGGCTTTTCCTGGAGTGTCTCTAGCATTCTATTCCTCCAAATCTCTGTTCCCTGCTTAGAGAAGGGGAAGAGCTTGACTCACCCATTATCTCTCCTGCTACAACCATTAGCATTTGTATGAAGGTGAACTAAGGTATGTCTGGGAAGCAATGAACTGACTCCACCTTCCTCCTGCCTTTCCTCTGCCTAGAGGGGGGGAATTCTTTAAAAAGCACAGTGGAGGTTTTGCTCATTTCAGACCTTCCAGGAAAAAAAATTATTTCTTCACATGGGGACTTACGTGTTGTTGTTGTTTTCCTTTCCTTATCCTTGTGGTTGATTTTTAAATGCAGAATAACATGTTGTTTCTTTGAAAACTGCTATTATGTTTGGCTTATAAACATAAGGATTTGTCTTGCATGGCAGAACAGTGGGTTGTTTCTGTGCTCATACGTGGCCCTCCAGCTATACAAAAATAGCCCTATTGGAGATCAGGGTTTGTTATCAGCAGAGTTTCAAATAAGCTGGGGAAGTGATCTGTGAATGGGTGTGAGCAGAACACAGAACTCTCCAGTGATCTGTCATTTCTGATTATATAGAATGCATACTGTCTAGGAGCTGGCTGTTAATTTAAAAACCATTCCTTCTCCAGAACAGTGGGAGAGAACTCGTTACACAAGCTGGGAATATTTCACCTACTACAGATTTTTAGACAGGAGATCAATAAAAATGAGTAGCTTGAAAATAACTATAAGCATCTACCTTTAAGGAGAGGTCGGGAATTGTCTTCGTGGTGACATATTCTCCAGTGAATTTGGTATCTGTTTTCTGCTTATTATAGAGGTCACTAGATAAATGGGAAAGAAGGATATGACTTCTTTTCCAATCCACCTTTGAAGGTTTGGTTTTCTTAAATATCTGTAGCTGACTGACACATTCTCATGGTCCCCCCAGTGTCAAATGGCCCTGCTGAAGGAGGTGTGAGCCATTTCTAGAATTGACACAGTATTTACATGTGATTTAAATTCAGGGTAGGCAGTAGTATGGAAACCCTTCTCGCATTCTTTTCTAAAATTAAGAATAGTGTGGTGAGTAGTTAGAGAGTTGGATTCAAATCTCCATTCAGTGACAAAATCAGTAGGAAGGATTGAGAGTAGTAGTAATCCTTTCTAGACATTCTCCAGAATAAATTACCAGTGCAGTACACATGTGCACGCTGTGAGTGAAGGAACTGTTGTATTCAATATGATTATGCCATCTCTCATTCCCTATGGTGTGGCTATAAAGACCAGGAGCCAGATGTAATGCTCCCACAGACTATTTCTGTGCCACAAGATACATTTTGGAATGTCCCCTCCCAATATCTTACATGGTTAACAACAATACAGATTCTTTTATACAGTGTGTATGTAATATTTGGGACCACTGAAGTAGGCCTTTTTGGTCGAAACACGTCTGATCCTTTCTTATTGGTTTATTGGTTCCAATCAGCACTACTAAGGGTACACTGTATTGCATGTTACGTGTACTGCAAAGAGTGCTACTAAGAGTTTGCTGTACTACATATAATGTGTACTGCACAGTGTGTGACCTCTGGCCTAAAGGCCTGTTTTGTTTTTAATAAACTTTTGAAGTGCACTATATTATTAAAGATATTTTTGTTTAATCTTTTCTACATATGCTTGTAATCAGGGCTTTTTTTGTAGAAAAAGCCCAGCATGAACTCATTAGCATAACAGGCCACACCCAACACCAGAAACTTATTAGCATACTAGGCCTCACCTCTGACAGTGCAGCTCATTAGCATATTAGGTGGGGGCTGGGAAAGCACAGGGCAGGCATGGAAGCTTGCCTCTTCCCCCCTCCCCCGAGCTTCTCCACCCCACTTCAGCATCGTCTTTCTAATCCACCCCCCCCTCCGAACCAGACAGCTGGGGAAAGGTGCTGCTGAAGTGCCTGGGATCTGAAAGTGCTTGGGATCTATTGCAGAGAGACTCAGGGAAGTGCAGGGGGCCATGGTTAAATGCCTTTCTCTCCCTTCCCCAGATTGGGGAGGGAAAGAAAGGCATTTTCAACATGCCTGGGTTCCCTGCCTGCCTTTTTCCAGCTGCTACATGTCCCCTAGAGAAGGGAAGGCAGAGAGAGACTTTTCCTTGTCAATTTCACTTTCAGTTGAGGGGGGGAAGTGAAACTGACAAGGAAATCCAGAGGGGCTCCCCAGAGGGAAAGAGGGCATTTTAACATGCCACCTTTCCCTCTTGTGTGTAATGTGGGGAGGGCAGTGTGCTCTGTAGCCACACATGCCAGAGGTTTTGGGTGTAGGTATGGCTAACTCAGGAGGCAGCTGGAACTCCATTTCTGTACGTTCCTGCCCCAAAATAGCCCTGCTTGTAATCTCAGCCTTTTAGGTATCTATGGTGCCTCCATCCACTTTCCTCCCTCAGAGGCAAGATTGTCTGTCCCACCCTGTCACAGTATAATATTTTGGCTGTTAGCCCAGGAATATGAGGGAAGGAATGGGAGCTCCCTTTAACTTTTACAACTTAAATGGCATGTGAGAAGTTTTTGTATTCCAAATTAACAAAATATTTTATTCATCATAAAGGGGAAAGGTCAGGTGAATTCAGGGGTAAAATTTCTGTGGTAATACAATATAGATAACTCTGATGTAAAATCAGTACATGAACAGTCTTTAGTTCTTATGTTTCAGGCTAATGAGAGTTTCTTAATACTGTTCACAGTTAATCTTTATGTTGAGAGGCTTTTGTCCATTTGGTTTCCAGAAGGCTGGTACATTCTTTCTAGTACCTAAACCTGCTCTCTTGAAACACCAGTACTCATCCTGAGTTTTCAACTGACTCTTAAGGTTTCTACAGGCGGTTTCTAACCCTACCAGACCAGGGACCTCTGCATTTTTCAGAGCTAACTCTCTGTTTGACTGGGTAGGGAATTTTCTTCTCTCTCTAGAAGATCTATCCTGTTTCCTTGGCCTGAATGGGAGTCTCCATCTAACTACCCACTCGTCCTTGCCAGTTTTCCCCAATTCTCCTGTCTGTGTTAAACTGCTCTCAGTCACGGCTGAATTCCAAATGAACTCTCCTCCTCAGCATTTGGCTCTAAAGTCTCTCTCTGCTCAGTTGATGCTAACCAATCAGATTGTTTGGAGCAGCCTGTCACTCAAGGCTCTTTGTTTCTGTGAAGAATTTACCCTTCACAGTCCTTCAGCTGTTTGCCCAGCACTTCTAAGCTTTTTAAAAGTGCAGTCCGTCATAGTATCCAATTCCATTTTGGGGTTGGTTTTTTTGCCCCTTTGGCATTGCCTAGCATGAGAATAATGGTGACCACAGAAAACTTGGAGGAATAAATCAGTCAAAGATTAAAATGTGTTTTTTTTGGTGAAAGAGAGCCAAATGGTTAGAAAGTTAGACTAAAACGGGAGAGATCCAGGTCCAAACTTCCATTCAGCCATGAACTCACTGGGAGACCTTTGGCTGGTCATATACTCTGTCTGTGTGTGTCTCTCTCAACCTAACCTAGCCCACAAAGTTGTGAGGATAAAATGGGGGAGTGAAGAACCATGTTACACCATCCTGACCTCCTTGTGGAAAGGGCAGGGAAAAAATGAAATGGATTACTTGATTGGTATTTCTTGTTATTGTTAATGTGCTATTTCATAGTTCTATGTGTATCTTTATATTTTCCTACAGAATTTTAATTTCTTCATGTTGCTGCCTTTCTCATTCTGCTAGCCAATGTGGTTTTTTCTCATTCTACTCCATTTTTTTCCGTGACCCACTTCTCTCCCAGGTGTCTCAGGAGAGTGAGCACACTCACAGGTTGGGGGGGGGGGAGAGTTTCGTATTGCCTTCAGTACAAATGAGAAATATGCCAAACTGTTGTGTTGTTTCATGTACACAGGGAAAATTGATCTGAGATGCTTTGGGAATCCTTGAACGTGTTGGTCCAGATTACCAGACATGAGATATTGTGATAATAGAAGTAATTCTTCTGCTTCTCGAAGATCCAAGTAATTCTTCCCCAGTATACTTTCTTATTGTTCACGCTAGTCAGTTCAAGAGAAAACAACCTTTAATATTGTGGACATTGTTAGTCTAAGGGCACATGCTGTAAAAGGGCATTTCACGGGGGATCTGGAAGGCCAAGTCCTGCTTCAGGCATTTGAAAACACATGTGTGTGTGTGGGGAAATCTCAAGACACACTGCTTTGTAATGTTTGAATGGACAAATATGAGTACAAGGTGTGTAAACTGTGGAGAAGGTCACAAGAGCTTTGTGAAATACAAGTACATTCTCTGAATAGAGTCTAGCTGATCTGATTTCTCAAAGGTTTCTGTCTCTGGCCATTTCTAGGCTGTAGGCCTGTTGATTCCAGAGCATAAATACAAACATGTAACACTGCTCTTAATGCTTTCCTCTTAGACACACAAATGATTAGTTAAAATTCAATTAACCAATAAGCAGTTGGGGATCCTTCTTTAAAATTCAGTTGAGTTGGATCAATTTCATCTCTAGGCTTGCTCTGAACTTCAGAAGATGTTCAGTAAATGCTGGGATGAATAGGAGGAGGAGTGCACCTTTTGACACTGTTCCCCAGCCTCTCTATGGGAAGTGTAGACAAAGCCCTCTATATACATAACTTTAAATGAAAGGGCTTAGTACACACAGGCAAGGACCCTGCCTTTGGTAGGATTCCTGGCCAAGCAAACAAGCCTAAGCATATATGATGTTGTTGTTGTTGTTCAGTTGCACAATCGAGTCTGACTCTTCATGACCCCATGGACCACATCACGCCAGGCCCTCCTGTCCTCTGCTGCCCTCCGGAGTCTGCTCAATTTCATGTTTGTTGCGTCGATAACACTGTCTAACCATCTCATCCTTTGCTGTCCCTTTTTTCTTTTACCTTCAGCCTTTCCCAGCATCAGGGTCTTCTCCAGTGAGTGCTCCCTTCTCAATTGGTGGCCAAAGTATTTGAGCTTCAGCTTCAGTATCTGGCCTTCCAGAAAACAGGGTTGATATCCTGACCTTTAGGATTGACAGATTTGATCTCCTTGCAGTCCAGAGGACTCTCAAGAGTCTTCTCCAGCACCATAATTCAAATGCATTTATTCTTAGGCACTCAGACTTCCTTATGGCCCAACTCTCACAGCCATACATTACTACTGGGAATACCATCACTTTGACTGTATGGATTTTTGTTGACAGGGTGATGTCTCTACTTTTTATTATGCTGTCTAGGTTTGCCATAGGTTTCTTCCCAAGGTACAGGCATCTTTTAATTTCATGGCTGCAGTCACCGTCTGCAGTGATCTTGGATCCCAGAAACATGAAATCTGTCATTGCTTCCATGACTTCACCTTCTATTGGCCAAAGAGGGATGGGACTGGATGCCATGATCTAAGGGGTTTTTTATGTTGTGTGCATAAATTCTATCCACTAAACATGCAGCAATCAGGCTGGAGTCAGCAGGTGTGAACTTGCTCTCTCCTTTATGCATTCACCAAAGGCAATTTCAAGATGTGAACAGGACTCCAGTGTTACAGAGGCAAATCATGGTTTCATGTGAGTGCTTAACATGCTAGAAGACACTTGCTCTTAGTGTTTGGGTTGTAGCAGAGAGAGAGAGAGAGAGAGAGAGAGATTGGATTTATACTCTGCCTTTCATTACCTGAAGGAGTCTCAGAGCGGCTTACAAACTCCTTTCCCTTCCCCTCCCCACAACAGACACCTGGTGAGATAGGTGGGGTGAGAGAGCTCTCTTGAGAACTGCCCTTGAGAGAACAGCTCTGAGAGAACTTGTGACTGACCCAAGGTCACAGCAGCAGCTGCAAGTGGAGGAGTGGGGAATCAAACCCGGTTCTCCCAGATTAGAGTCCATGCACTTAACCACTACACCAAACTGGTTGTGTGGTATCACAGGTGCTTTTTTGATGGCATGGAGTCTTCAGCTGAAATTGCACTGTGACACACTAAAACATGCATATTGTGGTTTGCGTGGACCAACATGCCTAGCATGTTAACATAACACAAATGTTTAATTCATATGCAAAGCTAACCAAAGGTGGCATCCAGTTGGCAGTCTCTTGCACTGCTTGTTCGATGCTTCAATGTTGAAACAGACAGGAACAGAGTCAATGGAGGTCTGTGAAATGAGTAGAGATGCTTGAACACCTGCTAGTTCAGTGTACATCCTGGCCACAGGTCATGTGCAGAAAACTGTTCATTCAGTGAGCTGTTTGGATGTATCCAAATTAATCCATTTTTGTTGTGTGGTTACACTGCTTTCTCTCATTTGTTGAAAAGCATAGTGTAGTGCTGGTTGTCAGTCTCCAACTGAATTGCTGCTGAGGTCACCATTTAAAAAAAAATGAAATAGTTGCTATTACACCATGATGCCATGACACTGTTTCTATGATTAGACAATACATCTGGTATCATGGTATCATAGTGCTAATCAGCTCAAACTTTTAAAAAGTAACTAAGTAAAAAAGTAAACAGATGGAGAACTTCTATTAGGTCACTACTTACTGTGCTTTTTTTTTTAGCAGTCACCCTCCAGTCTGCTAAAAAGTACATATTTAGAAGAAAAAATATTGTGTTTGAATTGAGACTTACTATTTAAGTGTCTCTATGTTCCTACAGTGTATGTTCCTTATAATCATTAATCTGCTTCTCTCTGTTTACTGAAGACTTCAAAAGTTTACCTCCTTAATTATTTTTTTCCCAGGTTGAGCAGATTAGTGCTGTTACGCCATGATACCTGGAATACTCATCAGTGGTAAAAATAGTGTAATGGTGTAATTGTAGCAATGTCAGGTTGTTATTTTTTAAAACAACAGGCAATTATGTCAAAAAATTCATAGATTAATAGCTGGAACTGCTGGAACCAAAGGTGTAATGACCTGGCAGTGCAAATAAGCAGCTACTATGCGAATTCAGAATTCCTCAGTGCAAACTTTGGCAATGGCTATTGAGGCCACCCAGTCGGAGCTCACCTCCCTTCTGAATGCAAGAGTCGAGCAAGCAATTTTACTGGGTGATTTTGTTTGTGTTGAAGTTCACTGCATGCCTAGTAATGATCACAAAGATCACAAACACATTTCCCAGCTTGCCAACACACACATGCTTCTAGATTCCCAGGCAGGTTGCCTAGAGGCAACCTTGACCACAGGTGACTGGATATTTACAAAACTGTGCTAATCCGTTTGTACTAGCAGAGGAATTGGCACAAAACAGAAAACCATATGATTTGCAGATGCTAGATGTGCCATTTCAGCTTCTCTGACACGTGGAAAGTCCTCTCCATCAAAGCAACTTTTCTGTTAGAAGAAAGGGTGGGGGGGGGGTTCCCCTCTCCATCCCACAAAATGCTTTTTTCAAAGGCAGCTCAATGGTTAGCCAACTGTAGCAAGCACTCCTCACTGCCCCCCTCCACTTCACTGCTTTACCGCAGGAGAAATGAAATAGCTTCACAGTCAATTGTCAAACAATCACAAAGATTAAAGTGGCAACATGACTTTAAGTTTCAAAATCTCTTTATCTCAGCTTTGCAGTTCCAGCAGGTGATAGGAGCATTTAATGCCTGAGGTTACCTGCAGAGCCACGGAGCAGCGGAGAATGCCCTTGGTGGGTAAGCAGTCCAGAAGGTACGATGGCTTTCCACGATAGGGAGTTGAGAGTAAATGAGAATGAGAGGGGTCTTCTCCTCAGATGTTGGTAACCTGGGAATTTTATCTCCCTGAGTTCCATTGAAGTCCGTGCTTCCTTGAAGTGAATAAAGATGAAGCCATATTTCACAAAAACAAGCATTTCAGAGTCTTTCTTCATGTTGTTTGTGTGGTAATACATATTGATTTGTGCACTACAATCAGTCTCTTTCTTAATCTTTCAGTAAATTCCCGTGGTTTACTTGTATGGCTTTATTGGTAATCTGTTTCTGAATAAGACTGGACTTTATGCATGGACATAACATGATGGCATATTGCCCCAGTTCATGGTAACATGTTTTGAGACAAGTAAATATCTGCCCTCTACTACATCAATGGATGCAAGAACTAGATTGAAATCCTAAAAAGAGTCACACCTTTCTAAGTGCATTGAAATCATTGGGTTAGGTGCTTAGGTTTGCACTTTTAATGTAAAATGAGGGGAACCTTCAAGGATTCATGGAGAAAAGGGAATCTCATTTTCCTCCTTCACTGCCTCTGATTTCCCACACACAATCTGGGTTTTGCTTCTCTCAGCCCCCACATTAGCTCCAGCTTGCATCCTTTCATGAACCTTTTGCCACTCCACTGAGAGCCAGTTGGGTGTAGTGGTTACAAGTGGTGGACTCTAATCTGGAGAACCAGGTTTGATTCCCCATTCCTTTACATGCAGCTGCTGGATGACCTTGGTCAAGCCAAAGTTTTCTCAGAGCTTTTCTCTCAAGAGCAGTTCTCAAAGAGCTCTCTCCGCTCCACCTACCTCACAGGGTATCTGTTGTGGGGAGAGGAAGGGAAGGAGACTGTAAGCTGCTCTGAGCAAAGGTCGGGGTATAAATTCAATCTCCTCCTTCTCCTCCTCTTCCTCTTCTTCATCTTTGACTTCTTCTTCCTCTGTTCTATGCCACCCCAGCTACAAATTGCTCAGCACCACTCCAGCCTGTTTCTACACACTCTGGCTTGTGTCCCCCTGTCTGTTCCCTTTCCACTCCATCTTACAACCAGCCACTCTTTCCAGGGGCTCTAGTTTATGCCAGTTTATCTTCCCAACAGGTTCCCTGCTCCCTTCTTGTTTGTTTGCTGTTCTCCCCCTCCAGGGTATCAAGAAAGGTAGACATTGGCAAGTGGAGACAACCAGAGCTGACTCCAGTTTCCCATCCTAACATTTCCTGTTGGCCACAGCACAAATACCAGGTGGTGGTGAACACCTGTATATCTGCAGACATCACTAGAAACTTTGTGAGAAGCTATATCCCCCATTTTTTGTTTGTTTTAAAAGCCTAGGGTTTTCCTGCAAATCTGGGGCTGAGCAGGGTTTTTTTTTTAAAGCTCTATAGTGGCTTCAAGGCAGAGGGGATATCTGAATAGAGGACATCGTGGTCCACATATCTGTCATACAGCCTCTCCATTTTGCTTGCTCTCAGTCTTAGTGCTTTCATCAGAGGCAGTGGAATAACTTTTGATGCATGTATCAGAAAATCTAAACACCCAGGGCTTGGTTGGTAGGCATATAATCTAGCAACTTTGTTTTAGCAAAGCAGGTATGGGTCGGGTTGGGTCCTGGAAGCATGACTACATAGGAATCATGTGTGTGCTATCTTGAGTTCCATAAGTGGAAAGGGCAGGATACAAATGGAATAATAAATTACAAAATAAATGCTATCTCCGATATAGTTAAGGATGTGACAGTTAACTAAATAGTTAGCAGCAAGAGGCAGGGACCCGCGATACTCACGGGGGTGGGGGAGCTCCATGTGGAAGAGAAAGCCACCACAAGTAAGGAGGAAAAAGCCACCACAGCCCTTTCTCTCTGCCCCCCCCGGCACCGACACTGACATAGATACCACCAGGCCTCATTTCTTTCCCTCCCCCGCACTGATGACGAGGCCCGTGCAGATCAGAGCTGCCAGGCCCACCAGGCCTCCTCTCCCTCCCGCCCCCCACCGACAGCATGGCCCACATGGCTCAGAGCCACCAGGACTGCCAGGCCTCCTCTCCCTCCCACCCACCCCCGGGCAAGGCCCATGCAACTCGAAGCTGCCACGCCCACCAGGCCTCCTCTCCCTCCTGCCCCCCCACCGATGGCAAGGCCCGCGCTGCTCAGAGCCACCTGGCCAAACAAGCTCTTCCCTCCAGCCCCCTGACAGAGACAGCAAGGCCTGCGCGGCTCCAACCACCGGGCCTACCAACCCCTCTCCCTCCGCTGCAGTGGAGGTGAGGCATAGTTCTAACTGCGTTCCCTGCATGTGCTCAGGGAACACGTTTTACTTTGGGAGGGATTTATGCATTCCCAGATATTTTTTTTAACTTTTTAGATTTTGCTACACACGTGGGGAGTCCCCCAAGTGTGTAGGAAAATCTCCCTGCCCCCAAGTGCCCCCCCTGCATGAATTTAGATATCCGCACACACAGGGAGCACTTGGGAATTAGTATATAGACAAGTGGAGGCCTGCAAGAAACTTGTGGGATGGTTATCCCATTCCTCACACCTTTGCTTCCTCCCTTCTCCCCCTACCTCTCTCACATCTCTTTTTCCCTTCTGCCCCCCCTTTCTTACTCTCTCTCTCCTCCATGTATGTTACTTCCTCTCTCTTTCTGACCCATCATCATTCTCTTTGCTTTTCTGCTTCCCCACCTCATCACTCTTTCTCTCTCTTTCTGCCCCCCCACTCCATCACTCTCTCTTTCTGCCCCCATTACTCTCCCAGCCTTCTGTATGCTTCCTTTCCCCCCACAGCAGCAGTGGCAGTGCTCTGGGAATCAGTGGATCTCCCAGCTGCAGAGATCAATTCACCTGAGGGCTGCCAGCTCCAGGCTGGGAAATTCTTGGAGATTTGGGGGTGGAGCCTTGGGACAGTGAGGCTTGGGGAGGCAAGCAGTCTCAGACATTTTATCCAGGGGAACTGATCTCTGTCACTTGGACAACAGTTGTAATTCTGGGTGCTCTCCAGCCCTTCTCTGGAGGCTGGCAATGGTAGTTTAAGTGAAGGAAATGGCTGGTATAGAGGGTAGAGTCTATGGCATTATACTGGTCTGTAATCCCTCCTCAAATCCCACCCTCCCCAGGCCCCAACTCTCAAATGTCCAGGAATTTCCCATCCTGGAGTTGGCAACCCTATTTCCTTTCCACCCAATAGCCAACCTACCTTTATCTGTCTTCAGCTTTCTATCTCCACCCCCCTCCCCCGCAGCCTCTACCTAGGAAAATTACAGTCTTTCTCCACAATGGGGACTAAAGCAGCTTACATTATTATTTCCTCGTTATCTGCACAACAACCCTGTGAGGTTGGTTAAGTTGAAAGTATGTGACTGATCCAAAATCTCCCAGTCAGCTTCCACCTCAAGATGGGGATCTGAACCTGGGTCTCGCAGATCCCAGTCTGAAGCTCTAACTGTTACATCACAATGGCTTTCATAGGGTGGCTGCTGATGAACAGTAGCAAAGTAGCTGGACCTAATTAAGTCATGCAAATCAGGTGGTATCAAGTCACACAGAGGGTGCTGCCTAAGGATGCCAGCTTCCAAGTGGGACCTGGGGATCCTCTGGAGTTACTGCTCATCTCCAAACTACAGAGATAACTTTCCATGGAGAAAATGGATGCCTTGGGAGGTGGAATTTATGGCATTGTACCTCACCTCTCCTCCCCAGGTTCCACCCCCAAATCTCCAGGAGTTTCCCAGCCTGGATCTGGATCCACTGCCGGTGGCCGGGGGGGTACTTGGCAACCCCTAGACTGCTGCCAGTAAAAACCCTGCCTTTTACTGACAGAAACAGTTAGAAGCCTGCCTTTCCCCCGAACATTCTAATCTCTCACAGTTGATGTCTGGAGCTGATACCATTTCAAAAGGTATTGGGGGAATTCAACGGTCTCTGAAGTTTTATAAAAACTTTTTGGATTTTTCTGCAGACCAAGAAAGGCCCCTGA
The DNA here is from genome assembly GCA_029233225.1 of Lepidodactylus listeri. Taxonomy (NCBI): domain Eukaryota; kingdom Metazoa; phylum Chordata; class Lepidosauria; order Squamata; family Gekkonidae; genus Lepidodactylus; species Lepidodactylus listeri. The sequence goes on along the minus strand of JARCFY010000004.1, from coordinate 116,441,623 downwards.
CTATGTAGGAAAAGCTGTTGGGGGAGAGGGAGCTCTCTTTTGGCAGATATAAGTATCCACACAGAAAAAAACCCTCTTGGAATTAGTATATAGATATGCTGCCTTTTAATTATTCCTCAAATCCGCTGATGGAGAAGGTCTGTCTAAGCTTGTCCCATAGTAGAGCTGAGTTTGATTTTCTCATTCTAAACAGTCTCCAACTCACATGCCCATTTTAGATACAGAAGTTGCTGCCTCCTACTTTTTTACCCAGCTCAGTAAAAATAGCATTTTTTTCTAGCAGAGAGGTTTCTTTCACTCCCCCTCCCTATATCCTTCTTTACCTGGCAACCCACAGAGGAAGCATAGAGGAACTCCTGCTGTAGATGATAGCAGGAGAAACTAATCAATAGCAGGGAAGATGAACTGGATATATTTGACACTCAGTTGAAATCTATTCCAAATGCACAGCAGATATCAGCACAACCGAAAGAGCTCACATTAACCCATTCTTATTAAATGTGAAATGTTATTTGGTGGAAACATTATGTGTTTTACCTGGAGGTTTTACCTGGAACTATGCTTCTTGGAGTAGAAGCTATGGCAATCATTTTATTGGCTGGCATTTGTTTGAATGCCAGCCAGGGTTATACAGAGAGCAGGTCTCTTTGCTCTTTATGACATTTCACTGAATACTAGAAAATAGGAAACCTTTAATGGAAGTTCAGTATTGGGCCACTGATTGTTCTTAGGTCCTTATGTATTCATTTGTTTATGCCCTGCTCTTTCTCCAGTGGGGACTCAGTGGCTTACATCATTCTCCTATCCTCCACTGAATCCTCACAACAATGCCATGCGGTGGGTTAGGCTGAGAGCATGTGACTGGCCCAAAGTTACCCAACAAGCCTCCATGGCAGATCCAGCACTCTAACTGCTGCACCACACTGGTTTTATCATTCAATATCCCACCAACATAGAGATGAATTTCATGCATACCTCACAACAGGTGGAATCCAATATTCATTGGAGCCCCAAACTGCATGTGAGGGAGTGGATCTTACCATTCCGCTCGCAATGTTTGAAGCCCTCCTCCAGCCTAATGAGCCATCCTCCAATGGAAGAGCCACTTTAGTCAGAGGAAAGATCCTTAGGCTGAAGGAATTTTCTCCATCCTAAGGTTGGATCCCAACCAGTTATTAAACTGGGCTGGTGTCAGGTTGGGCATTATGGCCAACTCTATAATGAAAGGAGGTGAATTGTTGGCTTCAGTTATGAGATTTTGGAGAGTGATGGCTGCTGCCAACATTGCCACCCTATGACCAACCAGAAGCTCAGGCCACTAACATTCCTTCCCTCCTTGTTCCCCAGGCATCTTTAAAGATAATGTGGTATGCAAGCCTGCTCAGAGAAGCTTCCTGAACTAGTTGACTGCTGAGCATGTGCAGCCTGCACATGTTCAAAGATGTCTGAGGAACAAGGAAGGAATGTTTGGGGCTCCTGGGAGACTAAAGATGGTGAGAGCTCAGGAGCGGCAAGAATTGGTGGGGGCGGTGGCTGAGCTGCCACTGGTTCACCACAACCTAGCAGAGGACCCAACCTCAACAGGACATGCCAGATCGGCCTATCATTTCTCGATGGGAGATATACCTAGAAGCAACAAACAAAGCAGACTGCAAGAGAATTATGCTGCCTCCTCCAGGTATCCCTTTAGATAGGCCCAGAGACCCTTGCAATGCTGCAGTGATTCTTCCTTGTGGCTAAAAGGAGTGCCGAAAGTTGAACTCTTCTCCCTTGATTATTATAGCAATTGCACTGGTAGAGAGAAGCTCTGCTTAGGGAGGCATTAAGAGCCATAGTATGAGTGGGCCAGTGTTGTCATGACTGATGGGGGAAGAAGAGAGATCTGCAGTGGAGGCTCCCAAGGACATTTTATGCCTCAAAGCCCATAAAAACTTGTAACTTGCCCTGTAATGGTAGAAGGAACTCATACCTTCCAACATTTCACAGGTAAAAATGGGGACATGGTTGTTAACCCTCAAAGTCTCATAATCAGGATCCCTGTTTATGCCTTCATATACCTTGAATCCCTGTTTATGCCTTCATATACCATATACCTTCATATACTGTTTATACCTTGCTGAAGAGTCAGTTACATTGTTTGTTGTATTCATTTATTGTAGTCTGTTTTCAACAGTGGCTTCAGTGTGCACTTGTGCAGGTTGGGACTTGAATGTTCATGTGTTTCCTTTGTTTCCTTTCTGGCTGGGTGTTCTTGCTAAACCCTAGATAAGGGTTTGACTAGATTCAAGGACCTGCAAGGGCTTTAGGCAACAGTTCCCACAGTGCTTTTGAGCCTTAGGGCCAATTGTATGTAGTTATGTTGTGTAAAGGCCAATATAGTGTGTCCAAAACTTTAGGCATGTCTGAAAAGTTTTATGAATTTTGACCAATATGGATTTCGTTCCAGCCACACATTATTTTGTGTGTGTGTAACCAAGCTCTTTGATTTCAACAATACTACCAAGGTGTGTAGGAAACAGGATGTGTGAATACAAATTTGAAGCAATAAAAAAATAATGTGCTTTCTGACTTTCATCCTAATTTTATTTTTCCAGTAGAACAGAACCAAGGAATAATTGACAGGCTACATCTTCTGCCACTTTGGCTCGTAAACAGTGAAAATGTCTTTTTTTTTCATTTAAAAAAGCCATTAATTTGCAGTGGGGCTAGTAGAGGGGACTGAAGGCAGAGTATGATGTACACCTTTATAAATTGTTATGTTCCCTCAATGAAATAAGTCATATTTATATCATATATATACATGTTTGCATTTTTATTGCATTATAGAATATTATCTAGTGCCCAGCTGCTATTTCTGGACATTATTAGACATCTAATAGCATGTGTCATATTTTTTTAAATTTGAGAATTATAATTTTCAACCCCAAGATAACGTGAGAGAATCATTGTAGTAGTGTCAACAGCAATAGAGTTATTTGATTGGTGACTATTGATTAAGGCCCTCACTCTTGTGTTGTGATAAGATAAGCAGTACAACTTTGTCCAGAACTCTCCCTATGCAGAGTAGACTTTTTCATCTGGCAGTCACTACAGCATCACTAAGATGAGGATCCTGGATAAATTATAGTGATGGGTATGCATTTTGCCAGCTGTTCGGCTATCAATTTTGTAGGGTGAGAGCAATGCAAATAATTGTAAAAATTTTGTAGAATTTTTATCTGGGGTAGCCCAGTGTGGATAAAACTGTGCTAAATTTTAAATGATATGACTTGACCTTTGCAAAATCAATTGTCAAGTTATGAATGGTATGCCATGGAGAGGTAAGGTGCTTTGAAGCTCACTAGGATTACCTTGGGATCCTGACAGCCACTTTCATTCCCAGGGAAGAGAGCCACAAAAAGCACTAGGGTTGCTAGGTCCAAGAAGTCAGAGAAAGCAGAGATGGATTTCTGCAGAGAGATAATTCGCTCTACCTGCCAGGGAGGGCAGGATAGAACTGTGTGTTGAAATGTGTGTGATATCTGCCTTAGGTTGATTGGGAGATTGAAGTTCACCACCTAATGTGAGATCAAGTTCCCAAAATCTGGTTTGGGTAGAGGCTTCCTGCCAGCGAAGCAAGAAGGGTTATACTGTTGTGGTCACAAGTACCAGAAAAAAAGGGGGGTGAGGCTATTTCCTCTGGAGGAATTTGACCTGCAGTTGCATGATCACACCTCGCTTTGAAGCTGTGGGCACAGTCCGTCAGTGTGTGATCAGACACAACTGTGGATGAGTCAGGGGGGGTTGTCCCGTTTTTCCCCCATGCACTTCAGTGAGGGATCAATGAATCACACCTCCACACTGAGGGCTCCCTATGGAGTTTGCGATGATGCACATACTGTGAAGGAGGAAAAATAATGGCACGGAGTTGGGATGTCCTGATCAGACTATCCTGATGCCATGAGAATGTGCTGGAGCAATCAGACACAGGAAAGTTCGTCCATGGCCTGTCGCAACCCGTTTACTACCTGATTTTCCCTGGTATCTTTTAACTCCACCTCTGCAGTGGAGCAGAATGGGTTGCCGATGGCTGTGGGGCGCTTCCCAGATGTTGTGTCTGATCACACCCTTTAAATGCACCTGGCATTCACATCTATATCAGGTCTAATTGTGCACATGATTGGTAACATTCATTAGTCTTTGTTCAGATGCTGTAGATCAGATCCCCCTATAGGGAACAGGTGGGGGTGAGGATATGAATTGTTCCACAAGCATCCAGGGGGGTGGACATGTTGAGGTAAATCTTCTGTATTGTTAAATTTAGCTTAATGTTATTCTGTTCTGTTCTTTTCATTAGATCTGTAACCCTGTAGGCATGTTAGATTTCCCCCCTGTCTTGTGCTCTAGAGTAATCTATAGTAATATATGTTAGGACTTTTGTCCAATAATCAGAAAAATCAGAGTAATGAATCTTGCTTTTCTGGAAAGAAGAGATTGCTTCTTTTTTTTTAAGAGAAGTTTATTACTAAAGGGAAAAGGTAAACGGGATTAGCTACAAATAAACAAAACATGCTTTCTAAGGAGCTGCATTGTGCTCCATCTTCACACTAAGACATGCTGATAGAGAGTGAGAGATTGCAATGGAGGATCTCTCCTTCTTCTTGACCCCTGAAAGGAAACACCTGATATCAGTAACCAATTAGCAAGACAGTACACCTTTAGCTTTCCCGGGTTTACAGATAATTGGCCAGCTGCCAGGTATTACTTCCAGGCTAACATAGGTAAACAAACAAGTTGCACAGTTAACCCTATAATGACTGAATTTCTCAGGCCTTGCATTACATGCTCATTTCTCCAACACCCCTTCTCAAGACCTGAAATGCAAGTCATTATGCATGCATACACAAAACATTATCCAGCATTAGCATCAAGCATATTCAACATTTCACGAAGTCTTTCAAACTTGTCTTTGGTCAGTGGCTTAGTCAGAATATCAGCCACCATCTCTTCTGTACGACAATGCTTAATCTCTATCAACCTTTTCTGGTACAAATCTTTAACTAATGCACATTTAATACCAATAGATCTACTTCTAGCAGTCGTGCTCTCTTCCTTACATATAGTTATACAAGCTTGATTATCCTCTAACATAAGTATAGGTACAGGTTCAATTATTCCAAAATCTTTCAACATCTCAAAGATCCATTCAAGTCTGCTGCAGGCACTTGCTGCTGAAATGCACTCAGCTTCTGCTGTGGATTGCGCTACAACAGTCTGTTTTCTACTAGTCCAGTCTATCAGTCCATCTCCATAAAAGAATAGGTATCCACTGGTAGACTTGTAGTTGTTCATCTCTTCTCCCCAACTGGCATCCATGTAACCGACTAGTCTTGGTTGTTCAGTTGGTGCAATTTTCAGTTTTAAGTCCATTGTTCCTCTTAGGTAACGTGCCATCTTCTTTATTGCGCTCCAATCATGATGATTTGGTGAACTTACTTTTCTACTTAGAAATCCAACTGCTGCTGTAATATCTGGACGCGTTGATTTGCTCAGGTACAAGAGCTTTCCGACAGCCTCTCTGTATCCTCCTATGTCCTTTAGTGGTGTGCCGTCCTTCTCCTTCAGATATCCAGGTTCAAGTGGGATTGTTGAAGCTTTGCAGTTCTTCATGCCAACAGATTCTATAAAGTCCATAATCTTTCTTTTCTGGCATAAAAGAAAAGTTCCATCCTCAAGTCTCTCAATTTGCATTCCGAGGTATTGTTGAACATCTCCTAGCTGTTTGACTTCCACTTCCTTATTCAGTCCATCAGCTATTGCTTTGATGTCTCCTCTGTTTTGACAAGCCACGATCAAGTCGTCAACGTAAACAAGAACATACTGGTATTGTCCATTTCTGATTCTAGTGTACAGACAAGGTTCAGCTTTCCCTTGCTTGAAGCCTTGCTTCTTTAAAAGTTCAGTAAGTTTGTCATACCAGGCCTTTGCGCCTTGCTTTAGGCCATAGAGTCCTTTATTAAGTTTGTAGACGTAGTTTTCTTGACCTTTGACCTTGAAACCTTCAGGTTGTTCCATGTAGATTTCCTCAGATAGTTCTCCGTTGAGAAAAGTAGTCTTTACATCAAGATGCTCTACTATCATGTTCCTAGATGCTGCAACACTTAGAAGTGTTCTGAATGTTGCTTGGTCAGTAACTGGAGCAAAAGTTTCAAAATAGTCAGTCCCATATTGCTGTGAGTAGCCTTTAGCTACTAGGCGTGCTTTGTATAGCTCCACAGTTCCATCTTCCTTGTGCTTTATTTTGAAGACCCATTTACATCCAACAGGGTTTCTGCCTTGAGGTAGTTGAGTGAGAGTCCAGGCCTCTTTTTCGCTAATGGATAGCAGCTCTTGTTCCATTGCTTCAAGCCATCTGCCTCTTTCACTCGCAGGTAAGTTGCAAACTTCCTTCCAGTTCTTGGGTTCCTTTGCAGGTTGCACAAGTTCACAAAATCCATACTTCATTGGAGGTTGTCCCTTAGTGCTCCTTTCTGATCGCCTCACACTGGGTGTGGGTTCTGCTGTGGGTTCTGCCGTGGGTTGAGCCGCTTCCTCTGGTGTGGCCCCTGCTTCCCCTTCTGTTTCAATAGTTTCCTCAGAAGGTGGACCTGCTGCTTCACTTGCCAGTTCCCCAGCCAGTTCACCAGCAGTCACTACAGGTAGCCAAGCAACGAACTCATCAGGTGCAGTCCCAAGCATCTTTGGATCAGCTGCAGTGGAAACACTAGGCAATACAGTCTCATCAATAAAAACAACATTGCGTTCTTCAACTGTGTGGGTTTGGGGATTGTATATCCTGTACCCTTTCCCACCAACAGGATAGCCTACAATAAGTCCAGTTTCAGATCTGGAATCAAGCTTTCCCCTCTTTTCCTTTGGTATGTGTGCATACCCTTTTGCGCCAAAAGCTTTGATATGCCTTAGACCAGGCTGTCTTCCAAACCAAGCCTGAAAAGGGGAGGTTCCAATAATCTTTGAGGGTAATCTGTTGTGTAAATACACTGCTGTGTTCAGGGCTTCTGCCCATAAACCGTTTGGCAGTCCAGAATGCATTAGCATAGCTCTGCACATCCCCTGCAGTGTTCTGTTTAATCTCTCAGAAGCTCCATTTTGCTGGGGTGAATAGGCAATGGATACTTTATGTTGAATTCCTTGCTCTTCTAGAAATTGTTTGAATTCAGCATTACAATATTCACCACCTCCATCTGTGAGTAAGCTTTGAGGTGCTTTGCCAAATTTATTTTTAACAATAGCCACATAATTTTTAAATCTACGCAGTGTTTCATCCTTACTTCTCAGCATATACACATAAGTGTATTTTGTTTTATTCTCTGTGAAAGTCACAAAATATTTGTTCCCACCTAGGGATGCAGGTAAAGGCCCAACAAGATCACTGTATACAGTTTCCAAAAATTCTTGATTTTGCGCTGGAGTTTTCCCAGAATAACTTGGGGCATCTCCCTTTGCTCTGAGGCATGTCTCACATCTAGTTTTACTCTTTTCACAATGCACAACAGGTATTCCACATTGCTTTAACAACTGCTCAACAGATTTCAAATTTCTATGTCCCATTTTAATATGCCACGAAAATAAACATTTTTCATGTTTACAAGCATCATCACAAGCATCCTTAGTCTGGCAAATCTGTTCCTTATCATCAACAGTCTCTATTTCCTCATCAGGATCAACATCAAAAGTTTCTGTCTCCTCATCATCACAAGCTACAAAGTAATGAAAGCCATTTTTCTCTTCCACTTTAAATTCAAGCTCTCCATCCTTGGTAGAGACCTTGCTTCCTTGCTCTGGTTTGAGCACTACAATATGTCCAGTATTCATGAGGCTTTTTGTTGAAATTAAGTTCTCAACAGCTTCAGGCACATAAGCTGTATTTTGCAATTCAACTTCAATTATTTGATTATCTGTAGTAGACAATTGTAATTTTACAGTCCCAACACCTTGTACTTTCAATAATTGCCTGTTAGCTTGGTAAATTCTTGGTTTGTTTTCAACATCTATGTTACTAAACCAGGCTTTTTCTCTACACACATGTGTACAAGCACCAGAATCGATTAAAAATATTTTCTTATCATCTGTGTTGTGTGTGTGAAACGTGACCTCTGCTCCTCCCATAATGGCTTCCCCTTCCACTGGCTGGTTCTTTGTTACTGGAACCATGTGCTCCTGTGGCTCTTTGTTCTTGGGGCTCATTATTAGGTGCATACTTAGAAGAGCAGTACTTTGCAAGATGATTTTTCCCACATATAAAACACTCTATTTTCCTTTTAAATCTCTGTCCATGCTTTAGACTCAAAACAGACATCTCATCAGACAAACTTTCTTTCAAATTTCTAGAATCATATTCCTCAGTTAGTGCAGACAAAAGACCTTCTAAAGTCAGATCATCTTTCAGTCTAATCATACTGGTTACAGACTTATAGGAGCTAGGCAGACCCTTAAGAATTGAAGAAATCATATCTGTATCAGAGGGTGCTTCATTCAGGTCTTTAAGCTGTGTGTAAATGCCCATTAATTTGTCCATCTCTTTGGGAAGGCAGTCTCCCTCCTTCATCCTGAAATCAAAAATCTTTCCCTTGAGGGAATAGATTTTACTCTTGCTGTGCTTATAAAATTTATCCTTTAACTTTTGAAGCATCAATCTGGATGTGGCTAGCCCTCTTAATCCTGGTACCTCTGTGTAGGAAATACTCCCTAAAATCAGGGCTTTAGCAAAACCATCCATCATAAGAAATTGTGTCTTATCAGGGTCAGTTTCTGGAGGATTTTCAGTTGTTAATACTTGAAGGGCATTGTGAGTCTGCAGGCGACTCTTCAAATACTCCTCCCACCACTGATAGTTAGCCTTTGTAAGTCTGAGGTTTGGCATTTCTTGGGATGGGGCATTAAAAGCCATTTTCTTTTTTTTTTACTCACGTCCCTTTGGATTTGAGGTAGAAGCACAGGTTCTGGCTCACTCATCTACTTCTCCAGGAGCTGGCAGGGTTAATCTTTCCTTTCTCTGCAGCAGAAGCAGCAGCGCGAAGTTCAAAAGCTCCTTTGCCTCGCCTTCCTTTGTTCTCCTGGCAGCAGCGTCTCTCCGGTGCTCCAAGTCTCAGCTCCACTTACAGCAGGCAAAAATTAATCCAGTCAAAAAAGATCCTTTGCTCCTGGCAAACTACAATCCAGCATAGGTTTTCCCCTGATCAGCAAGGAAACAGGGTTGGGCCTTTCTGGCTGCAAGATTGCTCTGAGAGCAGGAAGGAAAAAAAGTGGTCGTTTTAAAAATCCAAGCCTCTAGCTCTTATTCCCTATTTCTCTTTCTCAATCAATCCAGAAAGCTTTTTAGAAGAGAAACCATGTTTTAAGAACCATGCTCTCTGCTACCATTTGTTAGGACTTTTGTCCAATAATCAGAAAAATCAGAGTAATGAATCTTGCTTTTCTGGAAAGAAGAGATTGCTTCTTTTTTTTTAAGAGAAGTTTATTACTAAAGGGAAAAGGTAAACGGGATTAGCTACAAATAAACAAAACATGCTTTCTAAGGAGCTGCATTGTGCTCCATCTTCACACTAAGACATGCTGATAGAGAGTGAGAGATTGCAATGGAGGATCTCTCCTTCTTCTTGACCCCTGAAAGGAAACACCTGATATCAGTAACCAATTAGCAAGACAGTACACCTTTAGCTTTCCCGGGTTTACAGATAATTGGCCAGCTGCCAGGTATTACTTCCAGGCTAACATAGGTAAACAAACAAGTTGCACAGTTAACCCTATAATGACTGAATTTCTCAGGCCTTGCATTACATGCTCATTTCTCCAACAATATAGTATTTTCCTGTATAAGAGAACAGACTGTGAATCAACTCATTGCATGCTTTAGATTACTTGCTCAGACTAAACACACTTAAACATGCGTGCAAAGAAGAGGGGCTGACGTTATTGAGAATTTCTGCCCTTTGTACTTGCTTAGAGACAGCATTTAATAGTGTCCCCCAAGTCACCTGTAATGCAGGAGGCTGGATTTATAACTTTGGGTGGTGGCACAAACAAGAGGAATACATTTCACATTCACATGAATACGCAGCATGCAAGTAAGCATGCACAGACCTAGGGTAGGTTTGTGATAATTAATGCACGTAACATTCTTTGTAATCTGTATTTCTATGATTCAGTCTCCAGGTAGCTGAAAATCCTTGTGTCTGGTTTTGTCTCTTAATTATTATGAAGGATCCTGACTGGAAGTGTTCACCAGTAGAGAGATTTAGGATGCTGGGATATGTGAAGTTTGGGTCAAATTTTGCCTCCTTAAAGGAAGAGAGATGCTCACAGAGATGGATTAAGACCTGCTGAGGCCATTAAACTATGTCAGGTTTAAGAGGTCCTGTAGCCTTCCAAAAATGTGTATTATTGTAACACTGAAGCTTAGTTTTTTAAAAAAATATTTAGAGGCCCCTCATAATCTGAGGCCCTAAACTGTAAGTTTATGCGTAAATCATGCTCTGGATGGAGGAGGAAATGAATATAATGCCATAAACCTTTCTTTGCTGTGGATGAGTCAGGCTCTGTTATTTCATAATCAGGTCACTGCTGGCAGCTCCCTTCCATCCGGGGTCTTCTTTCCGCCATTGTCAGTGCACAGAGGTTGGTACTCCTGCTGTGAAAATTACTGTTTCTGCAAGTGCTGCCTGCCGCCTTGTTCTTTTGGATTGATCGCCTATAGCATGGGGAAGGGTGCAATGGCCTGTGAGCTACGTCATGCAGTATTTATTTATTTATTTATTTGTTTATTTATTTGTTCAATTTATACCCCGCCTAGCCAGCGAACCGGCTGGGTGATTTGCAAATCACAGTAGGGTGATTTGCTCGTCTACAGTCCTTCAGCATCAGTGTTGAACAGTGTTTAATAGGTTTTTCTTAAATCTTGAAGCAATCCTGAGCAGCAAAGACTGTCCCTTCCCATGGAGTTCATTGATCACGTTGTAACAGAACATGTTTTTGACCATAGATTTTCTAGACGTTTTGAAGTCTGTTTCGGGTCTTCCAGGGTCATAGAACAGTTTGCATCCTTCATTTAGTTTGGAGTAGTGGTTAGAAGCGTGGACTCTAATTTGGGAGAACCAGGTTTGATTCCCCACTCCTTCACATGAAGCCAGCTGGGTGACCTTATGTCAGTCACAGTTCTCTCAAAGCTGTTCTCTCAAGAGCAGTTCTCAGTCAGAGCTCTCTCAGCCCCACCTACCTCACAGGGTGCCTGTTGTGGGGAGAGGAAGGGAAGAAGATTGTAAGCCGCTCAGACTCTGACTGAAGGGCAGGGTATAAATCCAATCTCCTTTTCTTCGACGTCATTCAGTTCTCCCTGTGCTTTCTGTAGTTATGTAAAGAATGTCAGCCAGCTCATCAGTAGGTACAGCTGCAGTGACCAGCTGTTTCTCCCAACAATTGCTGAATTAAGCTCTTTTTGGATGTTACAATATTGGCGATCTGGCTGCATGTAAGGGGATATCATGTTACACGCAATCCTCTCAATATGTGTGGTTGCCATTTTGTCTGAATAGGGCAGGGGTCCTCAGCGTTTTCGAGCCTGCAGGCACCTTTGGAATTCTGACATGGGGGGATGGCTGCAGCCTCAAAATGGCTGCTGCAGGAGGTAGAGCCAACCACAAAATATCAGGGAGGGAGACTATGCACAATTCTGATTGTAACTGTTCAATGTTACAGTCACAAGCTCTGTATAACAGGATGCATTTAAGAAGACAGTGTTCTTTAAAGTAGTTCCTTGCATACCCACATCGTAATGCATTGAAGGTCCCTGCGTCGTGGTAGTCAGTCAGAAGCCCTACTGGGCAAAAGCCCCACCTGGTCCCACCCACTTTTTAAAACACTTGGCAGGCTCCAGGAAATTGTGGCAGAAACCACATTGGGGACCCCTGAAATAGGGCACTACGCATGTTTTCCAGCTGTGGTACCTGCCGTTGGATACTAGGTTTTTTTGTGGGGAGTGCATTTTTGCTTGTTCTGAATCTGGAAAATATGCATGACATTCTATTAACACAAAATGGTGTGGTCTCCCCTTACTTACAAGCAGTCAGATCGCCAAAACTGCAACATCATTGTGGGTATATCTATGAACAGGTCAGCTAATTCTTTACATTCTCCGTCTGACTCTTCTTGCAACAGGAATTTTATTGTGGAAACAATATTTTGAACTGGCCCTTAGTGGTTTAATATTTTCCATACCTGTGGATGAAAATAGTACATATTGTTGTACCGGTATTAGTACTTTAGCTGGCTTAATTAAGAAGGGCAGAAATGCTATCCTCAAATGTACAAGCAAGAGCAAAGCAGTTATCAAATGTATTGCAAAACACAGCATACAAGCACATATTAAACATTATTTCAAGCAAAGTGCTGAAAGAGAATGCCATGACCAAATGGGCTGGGAATGCAGTGTTCAAAAACCCATTTTGCAACAGATCTCCCTTTATCCTTGATTACAGTTATTATCCCCACACACGCACACTTTTCTGCAATATTATTAAGCATATGAAATTAGTTGTTAGCCAATGTTTTGCTCTGGCTGTTTGCTGTAATATGCTGCCACTTCAATCTTTCAAGAGTTTTGTTATTTGTTCAGATAAGCTGTTGTTCTCTTGACAGAAGCCTCCAGTGTTCGCTCCCACACAGGGTAATGTTCCTGTTCCAAATGTATGAAGTGCACCATTAACTTTATATCCATGAAATTCCATAGGACTATCTATTCAGGTGCCATTTTATTCTCAATGATAAGGTTTTGGTTTATATATCATTTCAAATGCTCACTGGTTTCTAGCACTGAAGCTCTTTTGATTTTTTAAAAAAAAATTGAACTGGACTAATGAATACAAGTTCTAAACTGGATAAGTCAGGCTAGCGGATCTTAGAAGCTAAATTGGCTTGGCCCTCGTTAGCGCTTGGATGGGAGACCACTAAGAAAGTCCAGGGTTGCTGTGTAGAGGCAGGCAATGGCAAACCACTTCTGTTCATTTCTTGCCTTGAAAACTCTGTGGGGTCGCCATAAGTTGGCTGCAACTTGAAGGCCAAAAGAAAAATACAATCTCTAACTTGGATCCTATGGATCATATAGGATATGACCAACTTATCTGCCTGTGTGAGATTTTGGTTGAAGATCTAACACACTACATTTTAGAATGGCCTTTGTACATTGGTCCTAGAATCAAATTCCTTAACCCAATTTTAACAACTTTACAATCCACATCAGGCACCGATATAGTAACCTACCACCATTTCCTATAGAATGGCAGTCTATGCCCATGCTGCAAGGAAAATTAGAGACAGGGCTACGGAATGACTCTACTTTTTGAATATGTCATTTGAGAAACCTGATCTTAATACTTACACTTTTAGTTCGTTTAATATTTTATTTTTTACATTGTATCGCCCATCTCTGTACTTATATTTTTTTATATCTTATATTGTGATGGCCAATGGCTATATGCAACAAACTTTTGATATGATGATGATGATCATGCAGGATACAATCTTTAACTTGGATCCTGTGGATCATTTTTGCAGACAGAAAGGTTTCCTTCAGCAGAGCGGATTTTTCTCACTTCCCCCTTCCTGCTGTAGCCCCAAATGCCCCCCCCCCTTCATGCTGCTACTGGGCATATGGCTGCCACCCTTCAGGTGAGGCCTGGATTTCTCCCAGAATTACAACAGATCTCCAGAATACAGAGATTCCTCTGAAGGAAATGGCAGCTTTGGAGGATGGACTTTATGGAATCACATACCTCATGAGCTCCCTCCCCAGACTCTACTCCCAGATCTTAAGGAATTGCATGAGTTGGAGCTGGCAACCCTAACTTAACATTGCCAGACCTCCAGCAGGGGTGGGGTTTCCCCCGACTTTGGGGGCTCCAACCTGCCAGCTGGCATGCAGGGGAAGCCCCCCCCCCCCGAACAGCCCCGCTCCCATGTCAACATCATTGACACAATGATGTCACCCGGAAGTGAATTCATTGTGCTGGGCACATGGTGTGTCGGCGCTCTAGCATTTTGCCCACATTTTGGGGCCAAAAGGCTAGAGTGTCGATGTGCAACATGCCTGAAGACGTGTGTGCCAGAAGATCCAGGCATGGACCTGGGGGCCCCCTGCTGGAAAGCCAGTAAGACCAGGCAACCCTGCCCTAACTAGGTGACAGGGGAACCTCCCCCCGGAAGAGAATGAGAGCAGAGTTGAAGGTCTTCTGCAAAGGGGGGGTTGGTGAACATTTCTTTCCATCCCCTTCCATTAGTGTTAAATTTCTACAGGATACAGCCCAGTATTGGTAGTTTAGGTTAGACGCTGCTACTAATAGTGATGTTTATTACTGTCACACTTCTTGGTGTTAAACTGTTCTCTTACATTGTGACCCTTACAATAACCCTGTAAGGTAAGTCAGTGTATTGTAGATGGGGGGGGGGGCTGATACTGATACTATGACTCACAAAGGCCACTTGCTTGAGTAGGTGAGTTTTGAATTAAGGATTGGCTCTGCTGCTTAGCTCGTTACACTGCATTAGCTCTCAGAATTATTTCAGATTTGCCCTGACCAATAATAATTTAAAGGTTTGAAAGATTCTTACCCCCGTTGTCAAGTATAAGGCTCAATGAAAAAATTAGCCAAGGAAGAGAAGGTTTATTTGATGTCCTCAGTCCATATTGCCCAAGAGCGTGGTGCATGATGTCTCTTGGGAAGGAGGTACAGGGGCATGGAGGAGGACAATAGTAGGCAGCAGAAAGTGGTGACTGAGCTACAGGACGGGAGACACTTCAGGGGCAGCAGCTGATCTGGGCTGTTGTGGCTTGTGTTGCCTGCCTGCTGTTCTATAACAGACTGTGTGACCTCTGAAAACTGCATCTTTGTCAACCCTGTACAGCAAACACCAGGGACACATCTCTTCTATGTACAGCTTTCAACTTGCATCCTTAAACCTTATGCTGATAAATTTATAATAGGGTGTCTGAACAAACAATATCCAGTCATCAGTACCACTTCTGGAGAAACGTGCTTCTTGCATGGGTCTTCTTGATCTCATTACAGAATGAATATGCTGCCATGTAATTCTTTCCTTTAGTTCACATGAACACTTTCCTTTTTTAAAAAAAGAAAGTTAAACAAAATACACTCTCTACTGAGCTCTGGGGCAAAAATCAATTCTCCCTGCTTAACTAACATCAAAGCAAGAATTGATTTTACTGATTTCTCCCTTGAGTACATCTCTGTCCTCTTAATTGTACATGCAAGAACTAGTCTGAAGTCCTAGGAAGTCCGACTATCCTTTTCTTCCAGCTCTCTGCTAAAAGGACGGATCCCCACAGCCGCTGAAGGCCATCTCTGGAGGGGGACGAAGTTGCCTCCTTGTAAGGAGGACTGATCAGACTGGCTGTATTTGCAGCCTGGTTTTGCTGGGGGGCGGGGCTAGCATGCTGAAGGACAGCCCGGCCCCAGCAGCCTCATTCGTGCCTTGTGCTCGACAGAGAAGGAGCACAAGGCTTTTTTCGCTTGCTCCCTGGCTTTTGGCATAGAGCCGGCAGAGACTCAAAGGGTATTCCCCCCCAGCCCAAAATCAGCCTCCCTTCCCTCCTTTCTTGGAGGCGGTGGCTCAGCTGGGCCTGGGACTGGCAAGGGGTTTGGGGGGGGTATTTTGGGGGGCATTTTTGGGGCATCCCCTTGCCAGTGGAGGCAGCAGTTGGGTCTGGAGCAACTGCAGGACAGAAGACACGCCGGCGGCTGGGCAGTGACTGTGGTGTAAATTAGAGGCGGCTGTGCTTCGGCTGGCTCCTAGGCTGCGGCTAGGGCTGCCAAGTCCAACTTGGGAAATATCTGGGGACTTTGGGGGTGGAGCCAGGAGACTTTGGGGGTGGAGCCAGGAGAAAGGAAGTGACATCATTTTGTGATGTCACATCCTGTGATGTTGCTTCCACATGCTGACACATGAACTCATGAAGTTTCCTAATACTGAATCAGGCCATTGGTCCATCAAGGTCAGTATTGACTACTCAGACTGGTAGTGGCTCTCCAGGGTCTCAGGCTGAGATCTTTAATGTCACCTATTACCTGATCCTTTTTTAGCTGAAGAGGCTGATACCTCCTGCATGTCAAGCAGATGCTCTATCACTGAGCAACGGCCCTACTGAATCCTTCCTCATCTCGGCAGAATATGAAGCCCTAAGTGCTACACAAGTGCTAAATATGATTTTCATATCATAAGAACAGGAGAGAAGCCACAGTGGATCGGCCCATCCAGTACAGCCCATCCAGTACAACACTCTGTGTCACAACAGTGGCCAAAAATACCAGGTGCCCTCAGGAGGTCCAGCAGCGGGGCCAGAACTCCAGAAGCCCTCCCACTGTTGCCCCCCAAGCACCAAGAATTCAGAGCATCACTGCCCCAGACAAAGGGTTCCATTTAGACCTTGTGGCTATAATAGCCACTGATAGACCTCTGCTGGATGGGGACAGAGAGAGAGAGAGACAGACAGACAGACAGCTTTTTCACTTACTCTTGCCCAATTCCCAGGCTTTCTTTCTGGCCCTTGTTTCACCCAGCTGTTGTCCATGTAAGTCCCATAACTTCTCTCCCCCCCCCCCCCCCCCCCAGCATAGGCTTTTTGGTGGCTAAAGAGGACCTTTGTCCTCCCCTTTTCGCCAGCAGAAAAGCTAGTTGGATCCATCCCTAACTTAAAATACCGGTTACTTGATGTACAAATGCTTTTAAAAATGCAGATTTTTACTGCCGGAGGGGTGGGGGGGACATGGTTGAAAGAAACAGAAAATTGGCATAAAAATGAGGAATCCCAACTTTTATTTGCAGAAGGGAAATGAGGATTGGGGGGACCCAAACAGCCAGGACAAGACATTTTAAACAATCCCACTCCCAGACCTTCTACAGGCAACCTCTCCTTGTGATGTTTACCTCTTTGGAAGTGACAGTTTATTCCTTTGACAAAACCACAGTGGACAGACAGACAGAAAAAAGAAAGAGGGGGAGGGGGAGAGACAGAGAAGGAAAAGAGCTCGCAGACCCCAGCTTACGCAGCTTACTCCAGCAGCAACCTTGCACGGAAGCCCAGCTTACGCAGCTTACTCCAGCAGCAACCTTGCACGGAAGAGCTTAGTCCCTCCTTAATCTCTGGGCGGGGCTGTCTTGCTCGATAAGCTCTTAAAGGGGAAATTTCCCTTTTAAGAAGTTCAATAGGCCAGCAGGGCAGGCTCCGAGGTTCCCCTGCTGGCAGCCATTTTGTCCCCCCGGTGGCCAATTTTGGAAAAGCGGGGGAAAGCTTTAAAAATCGGTGTTTCCCCCGCTCTACCGGGGGACTTGGCAGCCCTAGCTGCGGCCTGTGTGCTGTTACCCTTGTTAAAGCAAGAATTACATGCACATACACTTAGTGGGAGTTTTCTTAGGCCCAGGGCTGGGGGTTAAGGTTAGGGTTGCCAGCCTCCAGGTGGAGCCTGAGGATCTCCCGCTTTTACAACTGATCTCCAGCTGACAGAGATCAGCTCCCCTGGAGAAAATGGCTGCTTTGAAGGGTGGACTCTATGGCATTGAGCCATACTGAGACCCCTCCCCTCCCCAAACCCCACCTTCTCCTGGCTCCACCCCCAAAGTCCCCAGGTGTTTTCCAACCCAGACCTGGCAACCCAGGTGCAGTTGGTGAGGCTGCTTGGGGCCCAGTTGGTCATTTGCCCACTTCTTCCCCCCCCCTTTTTTTTTCTCCTTTTGAGTTCTCTAGATTTACAGCCAGTTCCTAGCAGTTTAGCTATTGCTGGGCAGTTTTTTCGCTGTTGTTAGGCGGTTAGACATTAGGTGGGGGCGGACTTTTCTGAAATCATCAGGAATGGTGGCCATTTTGGGAAGGTCTGCTCCTGTGGGCTGTGGCCATTTTGCTTTTAAATTGTTGCTCTGGGGTATCCTTAGGATCGGCCATCTTTGGAAGGTCCTTTTAGGTGGTGGCCATTTTATTTGGTGGCAGCCATTTTAGGACAATTCTATTAATTGAGGGAGGCCTCCCGGCTCATTGTGTTTTGGATATGGCTTCTAGAAAGGGTCAAGGCCAGTCTAAAGGAAAAGGGCCTGAACTAAAGGTACTTAGGCATACAGTGGCACCCCCTCCTGTTGCTCCTTCATCTTCTCAGGACAAGGAGGAGGTGCGGGAGCAGCAGATTATATTAGATAAGCTTGCAGCCTTACAGCAGGCCAGGGACACTGGGTCTCCCCCCCCTTTCCAAGTAGTCATTCGAGCTTTGGGAAGTACTAGGGGTAGAGCGGAGCGGAAGAAGTTTCCCGAGGAGGTGCTTAAGAAAATTTACCTTCTTGAATCTCGTGCTGTAGAGTCCACTGGTCACGACGAGCGTGAAGGGGTTCCTACAGTTGCATCCAGGGCGGTGACAGTGACGCTGGTTTCTGAGACTTCTGCAGCGACGGCGGTGGCTGAGGTGGAAGTGCCTGGGCCCAGTGGTGAGGATGAGGCAGATGCACAGCCAGCCACAATTTGGCCCTGGGAACCTTGGGTGCATAAGCCTGGTTTTATGCAGGACCCCTCGGGGTATGGGCAGTCGTGGGCTTGGGGCCTTCCTCATACGATGAAGGATTCACCTGGGACTACTCAGCCGTGGGTCTGGGGTCCTCCGCCTACGGGCTGGCAGTCACCTTGGGGCCCTGTGCCGCCTCCGGGCATGATGTCGCCTCCTAGTCCATGGGGGGCATGGGGTTTTTCTCCCACTTATGACAACCCCTATGGGGCAGCTTCTGCAAAGGCCATGTCCTTTGGCGATGCAGCCTTGCCCCTTGGTGACCACCTTTTGCCAATCATTAGGGAAAAGATTTGCAAGGGTGAGTACATCGACCTCTTCAACCTTCTTTACCGGGAACTGGAGAAGAAGGATTAAGAGGAGATGGATGACAAGGACAAGGAAATTTTAAAGAAAAGGAGGGTTGATAGGACATGGGCGAATTGGCTGGCAGGGTACATTGTCTATGCAGGGGTGATTTCTCGGGCCCAGAGCTGGAAGGCCGCAGCACTATACTAGTATCTGGATATCATTTATAAAGTGTACACTGGTTTTGTGGGTTCAGCCTGGTTCAAATACGATGAAGAGTTTAAGATGAGGGCTGCTATGAACCCCAACCTTCCGTGGGACCAGATACATCCGCATCTTTGGTTACAGCTGATGTCGCAGGCGTGGCCTAATGTTGGGGAATGCTCACATAGTGGGCACATGGTGCAGAACCTTCCGGCTGGTGCTAATACTGCTTCCCGAGAGCCCATGGGGCAGGTGGTTCAACCCCGCTTGCTTTGTTGGGAGTTTGGTTCACAGGGGGTCTGCAATAGGAAGATGTGCACTTACAGGCACGAGTGCCCAATCTGCAGTGGACCGCATCCATTCACTGCATGCCCCAAAGGAAGGCCCAAGCATAGCCAATGGCCCAGGGGAGGTGGTAGTCCTCCAGCAGCTACTGGAAAAGGGGCCCACACCAATTAATCTTGGTCCATTGCAGAGTTGGTTGAAGCGGTATCCTAATAAAGAGGATGCCGTGTATTTGCTGGAGGGTTTTCAAGGGGGTTTTAGAATTCCGTTTTCGGGGTTGAAGGCTCCTTTTTTAGCCCGCAATTTAAAATTAGTGAATGGCATGGAGGCTGTGCTTGCTGTGAAGATTGCCAAAGAGGTTCAAGAAGGTAGGGTTCTAGGTCCATTTTCGGCACCACCACTTCCTAATTTGCGGGTTTCTCCTCTGGGTATAGTACCTAAGAAGGCACCTGGTGAGTTCCGTTTAACTCACCATCTTTCTTATGCCCAAGTTGGATCGGTAAATGATGCTATTCCGGATCATCTGTGCACAGTGAGTTACACCTCATTTGACCAAGCTGTGCATGTGGTGCGCCATTGTGGTTGTGGGGCCGAGTTGGCGAAGTGTGACATCAAATCCGCATTTCATTTTCTTCCCTGTACACCCAGATGATTTTGAGCTGTTGGGATTTTCCTTTAAAGGGCAGTTTTTTATGGATAGGGCCTTGCCCATGGGATGTTCTGTGTCATGCCCTGCATTTGAGCGCTTCAGCACATTTCTGGAGTGGGCAATGCATTTTAAAACAGGATTACTGGAAGTGGTTCATTATTTAGCTGACTTTCTTTTCGTAAGTCCTTGTGGGACAGGTAGATGCACCCAGCTGTTGCAGGGTTTTACACAAGTAGCAGAGGAGCTGGGAGTTCCGTTGGCTCACGAAAAGACGGAGGGACCTGTTCAGAAGTTAGTATTTTTAGGGATAGAATTGGACACAGTTGCCCAGACATCTTGGTTGCCACTGAGCAAGATTCAAGACTTGCAGATCTGGCTTTCTATATTTCTTAAAAACAAGAAGGCCACTTTGCATGAACTTCAGCAGATTGCTTGCCACCTCAATTTTGCGTTCAACGTAGTGGCTTCTGGGAGAGCTTTTGTTAGACGGCTCTGTGATGTGATGAGGGGGCTAGAGCACTCGCATCATAGAGTGTGCATTAATGCGGAAGTGTGGGCCGACCTTGGGATCTGGCAGGAGTTTTTAAGTTCTTTTAATGGTGTCTCCTTTTGGAGGAAGGAATTGAAGCTGGCGGCTGAGCTCCAAGTGACATCTGATACTGCCGGATCTCTGGGATTTGGTGTGTACTTTCGTGGACACTGGTACACTGAGGAGTGGCCTGGGGAATGGGTTTCAGCATGATATGTTAGGGATCTCACCTTTTTAGAGTTCTTTCCCACACTAGTGGTGGTTTGGTTGTGGGGTGAAGAATGGAAAGATCACACTGTCCACTTTTGGTGTGACAATTTGGCGGTTGTTCATGTGATCAGTTCCCTCACATCTAGGTCTCCACGGGTCATGGGCTTGTCCGGTCTTTCACCTTGCAGTACCTTAGACTTAACTTGCTAATTTTTGCCAGGCATGTGCCGGGTGTGGACAATGGTGTGGCTGACACTCTCTCTTGTCAGCTTGCACCAGAAGCCAATCTTCATCCAGCTCGAATGCCTCAGGAACTATGGCAGGTTATAGGGCTGAGGCTTGCAGGGCTATAAACCTCGCCATTGCGCCTAGCACCAGAAAAGGGTATGAGCAAGCAGTTCACCAGTTCGAGGTCTTCAGGGCAGCTGAACGTTTTCCCAAAGTCTGGCCTATTCCTTTAGATCAGCTAATGCACTACTGTGTATTGAGCAAAGAAGCTGGCTTAGCTGTCCGTTCAATCTGAGGCAAGCTTGCTGCGCTAGCCTTCGTGAGCAAAGCCTTGGGCTTCGCTGAAGTCACTTGTGACTTCAGGATTAGAAAGATGCTCGAGGGTTGGACTCGCGAGGGGGGGTGCTGCTAAAGATGAGCGACAGCCTATCTCGCCCATGATACTTAAGGGGTTGCGAGCTACCTGGGGTGCGGTTTGCACTTCCAATTATGAGGCATGCCTGTTTCATGCAGCCTCTTTTCTGGCATTCTTTGGGGTTCTTCGGGTGAGTCAGTTGGTCGCTCAGTCTAAGATAGACCAGTCGAGCAAGGCTTTGCAGGTACGGATGTTGATATTCACGGCAATGGCATATTGGTCACGATTAGGAGCTCTAAGATGGATCAGATGTGAAAAGGAGCCAAGGTAAAATTGGGGATCTGTCAGGATTTGGAGCTCTGCTCAGTTCTGGTGTCGCAGTATTTGGTCCTGATGGGTCTGGAAGCCAGTTTCCTCTTTAGGCATGAGGATGGGAGCCCTCTGACTAAACATCAGTTTTGGGCAGTTACTTCCCTGGCTTTGGGGAAGCTGGGCCTATCAGGTGTAAAGTTTGGGACCCATTCCTTTTGCATTGGAGTGGCTTCCACAGCAGCAGCTATGGCCTATTCAGCTGAGGATGTTCAGTGTGTAGGGCGTTGGAGATCCGATGCTTATAAAGGTTATGAGCGTTCAATGGCCATGTGGTGATCTGTTCTTTCAGCCTGGTGTTTGACTGTCCTTTCCTTTCAGGTGCTGTGTCTTGTGGCAGGTGGAAACCATTCTCATCTGTGGGCACAGATTCATTTTTTGGGATGCTCACCAGGTTAACAGATCGGCCATCGGCTCGCAGTTGGGCCTAAGTCGATGGGCCACTGTTGAATGGAGGGAATGCCACGGCTTGTGCTGGGCGGGCCTACTCCACCTATTATTTGGTTTGAATGCCAATGCTCCTCCTGACATATTGCTAATTCACCTAGGGGGTAATGATTTAGGAATTTTAAAAGGGAAGGCATTAGTTCTACAAGCCAGGGAGGATTTTAACTTTATTAACAGGCGATGGCCTAAGACTACAGTAGTTTGATCGGTATGGTTCCATGAAGGGACTGGCAATGGGCCTTGGACCCTAAGCAGATTGAGCAGGCTAGACATAAGGTAAATGGGGAATTTAGGAGCATTTTAGTAATGAGTGGTGGCCACTTCATACCCCATCCGGCTATTAGGGCTACACACACCGAGTTATATAGCGGTGACAGCGTTCATTTGTCGGAGCAGGGTATGGATATCTTCCTTAAGGATTTATGGCAAGGGCTGTTAACAGTGATAGGGGTTTAATGGGTGCAGGGGCCTAAGCAGAGGCTTGACCCTTGCTGTGGCGGAAATTTAGTAAATAGTTGTTGCAGCTTGGTAGGCACCTATCAGCAACCCTGGTGGGAAAGGGGCCTGTTCAGATCATAACTGTAGCCTTGCGGCCTGGGATGAGGGGAACAGGCTGCCTTTTGGAGTGCCGTTGTGGGATACTCAGCACTGACCTTGCGGCTGTGTGTGAGGGATCATCAAGGCATGTTCCAAGGCTGGGCTGCCTGGGGTTCAAGCCACTCATAGTGGGCTACGACTTGGGGGCCAGGTGCATTGCCCATACTAGGGCAAGGGTGGGGTTAATGGTAACCCCAGGCCTTGGCCATGCCACTTGTTAGGTTAAGCCCTTGCCATGTTTTTGTTAATAAATAAAGTGGCTGTTAATCCCATGTTTGTTGTCTGACTCTTTCTTCCGTCTATGGGGGCAGTGGCTGTGACTGTAGTAAGAATAGCAAATGCCCCTAGTATGAACCATAAGTAAGACAATGAAATAGTTCACAGGTTCAGCAGATATATGAACGTTTGCATAACCCCTCTACAAATAGATCTTACTGTGTGACATCCATTGTAAACATGCACATTTTTTCAGTAGGCGGGAACATGCCTGCATGTCCAATGTTCCTACTATAGTGGACTGTCTCCGAGTTAAGGTAGCCTCGTGGCATCATCTGGAGCCTATGCCTTTTCCATCCTAGCTCTCAATTTGTGGAAAGGACTTCCAGTAGGGTTGCCAGGTCCTACCTGGTATCCAGCGAGGTGTTCCCCGGGTCCTTTGCTTCACCAATGTTGGGGGGTAACGCTTTAGTTTTGGGGCAAAACTGTACAGGTTTTTTGCCTTCAAAACGATAAGAGTTTGGCCAAAAAATTCCACATCACCCCCTGATGTCAGCAACATGATGACATTGCTTCCAGGTGATGTCCTTGTGTCAGGGACATTGCACAGTGGCATCCTCATTCAGGGTGGTGCTTCCTATGCCAGCCATTTGGCCGATGGCAGATCAAAGCCCTGAAATGCGAGGAAACCCCCTGCTGGGACCTGGGGGCTGGGAACCCCAACTTCCAGAGGAGTTGAATGGAGCACCATCTTTAGAAACTTGGAAAGCGCTGCAAAGTCATCTTATTTACCAGGGCTTTTAATGGGTTATAATTGGGAGGGGGCATTATTTGGAGTTTGATTGAGTTGGTTTTAAATTGTAATGTTTAAAATTTTTGTAATCCCCCTTGGGCCACAAGGAAAGATGAGTTATGAGTATTTTAGTAGACAACTCTGGCAAGTTTCACTGCTGATAACAAAAAAGTAGATGTGGACATTGTTTACTATACTGAAATGTTTTCAGTGGGCTGTAAATCATGTAGTACTAGTCACTACATAATACTGCAGTTAGAGCTGTCTCTGGGCATTAGTCCAAATATTCACAAGAATGCTATGCATTTCTCAATTGAAGAAGAAGGTGCGGTTGAAGTTACAACCAACTCATGGTAACCCTATCCATGGGGCATTCCAGGAAAGAGACAAGCAGAGATGGTTCACCAGAGCCTTCCTTCACAGAGTAACCCTTGTCTTTGTAAAGATGCCAGCCTCCAGGTGGAACCTGGGGATTTTCTGGAATTACGGCTCATCTCCATGCAACAGAGATCAAGTTCCCTGGAGAAAATGGATGCTTTGAGGAGTGGACTCTATGGCATTATACGCCACTGAAGTCCCTTCCCCCCTCCACCAGGCTCCACCCCAGTGCTCTTCCCCAGCGCCCTCACAATTGAACACCATCAAATTCAGCCTGGAAGCTGGCCTTTTGTAACACAGAATATGATCCAGCCAAAAAACTTTTATATCTCCTTGAGAGTCAGTGGGTGAGTGGGATGGTAAACAACAGACTTAATTTTAGGTAGAGTGTCTCCATAGCCTGGTATCAGTAATAATAAATCAAGTATTAGGAAACAACTATAGTAAATATGCATTAAATCAATGCATAACATTACTTTAATGTCATTATACCTATTACTTATGTATTCCTGACTTTATATTCATCAAATTAAGATGGCGTCATTTCTTCCTGCATAATGGTATGTCATGCATCGTTTCAGAGTAATGTGGGAGTTTCATCTTCCAACTGGAAAAGGTGCTGAAGTGAATGAAATGAAGGGAAATTATCCAAAGTTCAGTGTTCGTGAAAGGACATATGGAGTGAAATCTGAGTCACAAATGAGAGAAGGTCTAGTTGTTTCAATCACCACGCAACTCCCTAAGTGTATGCAAAAGAAAGCTTGATGAGTTCATGTTTGTAAATTCATACAATGAAGTGTTGTTGTTTTTATCTAGCCTTGTTTTTGCATTTGGTATTAAAAAGTAATGGAAATTGCTGTTTGAGCCAATTATCTTAAAACATGGTGACATTGCCCCTAGCATATTTTGATGGTCTTCTTTAATGTTAATAACTGCCTGGGTTTCATATGTTCAGCATTACATCGACATCTCCAAATTAACATTGATCTATTTAGGAAGACTTCTCTTGATTCTGTTCCCACCCTGGCTTTCCAGTCATCTGTGTAAAGGTTGCCATATACCAATTCCCCAAATCCAGGCAGCCCAAATTTGCATACTATGCAAATCAACTGCTAATTATGCAAGTAAAATACATGGATTTGGGCATTTGTGTGTGTGTACTCCTGGAATGTAACAAAAAAGTTGAGGTGGGAGCAGTTGAAAGATGCCTGACTGTTTGCCCATGTCAGGAAAGGGTGGCCTTTCTCATAAATTCTGCCTTTCTTCTCTGGATCAGGATGCACAGCAAAACATACAGGGGAGCAATTTGTCTTACTTCTCTTGCTCCTTCAGCCATGACTGCGCACTTGATCCTCAATTAGGTTGTACTGAGTTCACTTTAGGGTTGCCAAGTCATCAGTACTCACCGGCGGGGGGGAGTCCTCCTCTGGCCGAGAGTTTCCCCAGTGCGCGTGCAAAGCGCACACACCCAGCAACATTACCAGAAGTGACGTCAGCATGTTGGGGGCGTTGCCAGGGCGATGCTCTGGCAATCACCCCAAAACTAGAGTTTGGGGACGATTGCCAGAGCATCGCCCTGGCAACGCCCCCAACATGCTGACGTCACTTCTGGTGACGTCATTACGTCGTCCTGGCTGGACGACTTTGGGGATGGAGTTCCCCCCGCCGGCCGAATGCTGGCCGGCGGATCAGGAACCCCTTTAGCGGGGGATCCCCCACCCCCCGGGCTGACTTGGCAGCCCTAGTTCACTTGTAAGGTAGGGTGTGTGTGTGAAGTGATGTCAAGTTGCTTCTGACTTATGGTGACCCTATGAATTAATGACCTCCAAAACATCCTATTATTAACAGCCTTGCAAACTCAGGGCCTTGGTTTCCTTGATAAAGTTGATCCATCTCATATTAGATCATCCTCTTTTCCTGCTGCCTTCAACTTTTTGCAGCCTTATTGTCTTTTCCAGTGACACTCATCTACTTATGTGACCAAAGTACTATACCCTCAGTTTGGTCATTTTAACTTGTAGGGAGAGTACAGGATTGATTTGATCTAGAACCCACTTATTTAACTTTTTGGCAGTCTACAATAGCAATAAAGCTCTCCTTCAATATCTCATTTCAAATGAATTAACTTTCTTCCTGTCAGCTTTCTTCATTGTCCAGCATTCACCCCCATACATAGTAATGGGGAATACTATGGCATGAATTGACTTGATCTGGGTCACCAGTGACACATCCTTATACTAAAGAATCTTTTCTAGCTCCTTAATGGCTGCCCTTCCCATTCTCAATGTGCTTCTGATTTCTTGGTTGCAGTATCGCTTTTGGTTGATGACTGAGCCAAAGAATAGAAAATCTTCAACAGTTTCTTCATTGTCAACCTTAAAGTTGTGCAGTTCTCTAGTAGTCATTACTTCTGTCTTATTGATATTCAGGTGTAATCCTGCTTTGGCACTTTCTGCTTTAACCCTCATCAGGAGTTGTTTCAAGTCTTCACTGTCTTCTGCCAGTAATGTGGTATCATCTGCATTATCTCAAATTTTTATTGTTCTTTCCCCCAATTTTCACTTCATTATCATCTAAATCTAATCCAGCTTTCTTTCTTTCTCTTTTTGTATTTTGGCACTTATTTGTGAGTGTGTGTCTGTCTGTCTGTGTTCCCATGCCTGGAAGTCATGGTGACCTATGGAGACCCCTACTGAGGCATGGAGGATGTCCAGAGAAGTGGCTTGATGGCCTGCCTCTGGCCTCCCGGCCCTGGTCTCTGGAGGTCTTTCATCCAAAGACTTGCCAGGGTTGGCCCTGCTTAGCTTCTGAGATCTGATGAAATCAGGCTCGCCTGGGCTATCCAGGTCAGGGCTCTAATCCAGCTTTTTTTTATGACATTGAACAGATAGGGAGATAAAATTTATTCTGTCTGACACCTTTGCCAGTTGGAAACCATTCTGTTTCTCCATATTCTGTCCTAACAGTAGCCTCTTGTCCAGAGTATAAGTTGTACATCAACTTAATTGAAAAAGTATGTATACACACAAAAGCTCATACCTTGAATAAACCTTTGTTAGTCTTAAAAGTGCCACTGGACTCTAAATTTGTTCTACTGCTTCAGACCAACACAGCTGACCCCCTGAAACTATCAAAACAATCGTATGGTGTAACACACCCATTTCTTTTAAATCTAACCCTATTTTTTCAGGACCACACAGTCAAAAGCTTTGCTGTAATGCATGAAACACAAGCTGCTTGAGTCACTTTTCATCTACTTTGGACTTGCTTTTGAACTGCAGAAATGCCATGTTTGTTTTGTTTTTTCTTCCCCATGTAAAAATGTGGCAGACGCGCAGAAGAACAGTTAATATTTTATTATAAAGCTGTTCGGTTATTTTTGAAAGGCTAAAGCAGCAGTACACATGACTACATCCCAATCTGTAAGGTTAAATACTTATTAGAATGAACAAATGGTGAATAACTTTAAAAAAAATAGTTGTAGCCTGCAAGCCCATCATTATTTATTTTAACTGCAGTGGATGTCATAAATCACTCTAAAATAATGTTGACATTTATACATGCAGCCAACGTGACAATTTCACAGCTAGTTCAATATATTGCTGCTCAATTAGAAGATCCACTGCGATTTATGCAGCCCTTTTTATCTAAGTCTTTGCACATTGTGGTGAAAACATTGTGGGAAAACGAGGGGAAGTCTGATTCTGGTGCTTCTGTAATCTTCATATATTTTGTATCTTGGTGTTTCTGGTCTTAGCTATAGTTTCTTTACAATAAAAGTTGTCAACAGCTAAAAGAAACCACCTGGCTTGGGAGGGAGGGCATCTATTCACACACCAGGTTTTAGAGTGGCCAACCCCTTGACCCCTCCCCCATGCCACTCTATGCTGTTTTCTATCTGCTTGGAGAGTGCAAAAATAATATTGCCAAGGTGTATGAGACAGAGAATATTTCCCTGTGACTTTTCCTGGGTAGACTTTCTCAAACATGGAAAAGAAAGAAAGAAAAGTTGGAGGCTGTGGGATACCCCATAGAACAATCCTTTCCCTCCAGAACCCTTCCATCTTTCTAAGCTATTGAAAAGAGAAAAGAGACACAAGGAGGTTAGTGGTGCAAAAGAATTCTTTCCCTTCAAGAAGAATTCTCTTCCACATATGAACACATTGAAGCTGGATCCTGTGCTGGCTGGGAAGGGTAAGATTTTGCAATGTGTTGTGCTCCCTAGATTTGATGGGGCTTATC
Organism: Lepidodactylus listeri; assembly: GCA_029233225.1. NCBI lineage: Eukaryota > Metazoa > Chordata > Lepidosauria > Squamata > Gekkonidae > Lepidodactylus > Lepidodactylus listeri. Next base: position 116,413,243 of record JARCFY010000004.1, on the reverse strand, counting down.
TGACCCTTTCCAGTTCTGTAAGGAGTCAGGGAGTTGTCTAGGATCCAGCATGGCTGCTGGAAAAACAGATCAATGTAACCAAAATGCTTTTTATTATTTACATTTGGTTTGCAAACATTTTTCTTGTTTGGAGTCAGCTGACATGACCATGCTGATCCATGCCATAGATCCTAGCAACACCATCAGTGGACCCAGCAACATCAGCCATACCATCTCAGGTTAATATTCCTGCTCATCCTGTAATGTGATTTATGCCATCACATGCCAGCAATGCCCTTCCACCCTCTACACTGGACAAACAGGCCAGTCCCTTCAACAAAGAACCACAGCATTCAAAAACCAATGGGGGAACATTTTAACCTTCCAGGACATTCAGTTGCTGACATAAAAGTTGCAGTTCTCTTACAAAGGAATTTCAAAGGGAGATTAGAAAGAGAGACTGCTGAAGTGCAATTGATAATGAAGCTCAAAACAATCCATCGACCTGGAATGAATTAAGACCTAGGTTTCCTGTCTCATTACCAATGCTGATTTCCCCAAGCCTATTACCTCTCTGCATATCTCACCTAAATCCAATCATGTCTGCTATTGCCATTCACCTGCTATTGCCATTTACCTGCTAATGCCATCAGCATCTGAAATCATTCCACTTTCCAATTAATAGGACAGATGGACTCCCATTCTAGCTGTGTCTGAAGAAGTGAGCAGTGACTCACAAAAGCTCATTCCCTGCCACATATTTTGTTAGTATTTTAAAGTGCTACTGGACTCTTGCTCTTTTCTACAGCTCATCTCCAGACTACAGAGATCAGTTGCCCTGGGGAAAATGGCTGCTTTGGAGGGTAGAGTATATGGCATTGTACCCCACTAATGTCCTTGTCCTCCCCAGGCTCTACCTCTAAATCCCCAGGAGTTTCCCAGCCTGGATCTGGCAACTCTACTTCATAGCCCACTGTCACCCCACTGAAGCTTCTTCACCCAAAGAGTGATTAACACGTGGAATTCACTGCCACAGGAGGTGGTGGCAGCTACAAGCATGGACGGCTTAAAGAGGGAATTAGATAAACATATGGAGCAGAGGTCCATCAGTGCCTATTAGCCACAAAGTATAGATAGGAACTCTGTCTGGGGCAAGTGATGCTCTGTATTCTTTGTGCTTGACCGGGGGGGGGGGGGGGGGGGCAACAGTGGGAGGGCTTCTAGTGTCCCGGCCCCACTGGTGGACCTCCTGAGGGCAACTGCTATTTTTGGTCACTGTGTGACAGAGTGTTGGACTGGATGGGCCACTGGCCTGATCTAACATTGGCTTCTCTTATGTTCTTATGTTCTTAAGCTTCTTTGCTGATAAACTAGTTGTGACATGAAACTTACTGTGCGAATTGACTTATAACAACTCTGTAAGTTTTCAAGACAAGAGATGAACTGCAGTGGTTTGTCATTGCCTGCCTTTGCATAGCAGCCCTAGACTTCCTTGGTGATCTCTGATCAAAGTACTAAACAGGGCCAACCTTCTCAGCTTCTGAGATCTGATAAGACCAAGCTAGCACCCTTCTAAGCCAGTGTTGACTTCAGGGAGCAGAATATAGCTCTGCTCTGGAAGGTACTATTAATGCTTCTTCTCATCCTATTTTGCATGTACGAGCTCTCTTCACATATTATTTTAATTATATTTTTATCACATTTTATTCACTTCCTCCAAAGAGTTCAGGGTAACCCCTCTTTTTTCTCCCAAAAACAATGTAAGGTATGTTGTGTGTGTTTATAAAGCAACATCAAGTGCAGTCAACTAATGGCGACCCCATACGGTTCTCAAGGCAAGAGGCTAACAGGTGGTTTGCCATTGCCTCCCTCTGCATGGGGACCCTGAACTTCCTAGGAGGTCTACCATCCAAATGCCAACCAGGGCCCACTGTGCTTAGCTTCCAAGTTCTGATTAGAACAGGCTAGCCTGGGCCACTCAGGTCGGGGCACGAGCCAAGAGATTTTCTCCGCCCCCCCCCCCTTCACATCATTAGCTGCTACCAGCTGAGGGGCTTAAATGCACAATGTAATGATATCACCATATGGAACATATGAGAGAACATAACGAGAGAAAATTCAAGACAGGATCGCCATTTAAAAGAAAATGTTTTGTATCTGTGGGGTAGCTGCTACCAACTGATAGCGCTGTGTGCAGATGTGTGGTAACGATACCAATGTCAAAGCTGCAAGAATGTCTCTTTTTTGTATAAGCTAAATTACTGGCTTCATGGAATTATTTAAAAACTTGTATAGGATAATGGGCGGCAATGATGGAGATTTTAAATAACATACCAAGTTACAACAACTCTATTTTAGCTGCCAAATTTGTGTCAAACAGAAGTTTTACAAGCTTAAAAAAACCTTCCAAAATAGTGCTGTTATACGATATATTTCCGATGAATGCTTTTAGAAGCAGAAGCAATTGAAAATGACTCTCTCAAACATCACAATGGCTTTAATAACTGCCGATTGTCAGTGAGGTAGACGTGCAAACAGAAGAAATGTCAGGGTCCATCAGTGCTGCTTTATTCCTCCAGTTCACTTTCCTTTTACTATTACTCACCTTGAATATAAAAGAGAGAAAAGGAAAGAAATTCTTCACATCCAAGTTCTGTATTTAGCTGGATACAGAAAATGGCTGAAATATCTATTTCCTATCTTGGTTTTTGGGGCACATCTTTTTGTAAAGATTTTTTTATTGTTGTTGCTTTAAAACTTTAAATTGTTGTTACTTTAAAAAGAGGAATCTCAAAAAGAGGAAGTGCAATTATGGAAAGAAAAACATTCCATGCTTATTTTCCATCAGCCATGTCTATATTGTACGGGCCAATGTTCAAGTTTTTCTGCCTGCTCACAATGGTGACCCTGAAAACAGCTCTTTGGGTCTCTTGAGTCTTCTTACATGAATATAGAAGAATAGATGTTGTTGCTAGAGTGAATTTTAAATATATTTACTTACGAAATTATTTTTCAGTTGAAAATTTTCAATAGCATTTTATAAAATACAACTGAAGATAATAAAACAATAGTGTAATATAATAATATAATAAAAATCAATGAAAATAACCACTGCAGATATCTATATAGTTAACCAGGGCTCATTTCGTAGCAGGAACTCCTCTGCATATTAGGCCACACACCCCTGATGTAGCCAATCCTCCAGGAGCTTACAGTAGCCCCTGTAAGAAGAGCTCTGTAAGATCTTGGAGGATTGGCTACATTAGGGGTGTGTAGCCTAATATGCAAAGGAGCTACTGCTACGAAATGAGCCCTGTAGTTAACAATGCCTAAAACAGCCAGTCTTAACTACATGTATTATCCCTTCTTTCATCCAAGGTGCTCAGAAAGCATCCATAACTCTCTTTTCCTCCATTTTATCCTCCCAGCAACTGTGTGAGATAGGTTAGGTTGAGGGAAAACTGACCAGTCCAAGCCCACCCAGTGAACTTCATGGCTATGGGGATTTGAACTTGAGTTTCCCTAGTCCTTGTCTGAGACTGTAACCATTACATTATACTAGAGTGAGTTATTTAGCCTTTTGGCTTGAACAGTTTTCATGTGGTAGGGAGTCTGTAGATGTGGGATCACTGTTTGAAAAGCTCTAATGCTGTCGAAGCCAGTGTGGCTTCTATGAGCAGTGGCACCAGTCACAGCATGTGCTTACTGGACCTCAGCAAGCTAGGAGATAAATATAGGAACTCATGCTCTTTCAGACATTCCATAATCCAGCTGTAATGCAATGTTTTAACAATAGTTTTAACAATAGTTTTAACAATAAAACTATCACCAAGAGTTTGGCCTGCAAACAGATTGATACCAGTGGTATGTCTAGAAAATATATGGTGCCTGCTCTTGGTGGCTAACATCTTCAACTAATTTGACTTCTCCTTTGTAGTCAAGGGCTGTTGTCACACACGCTAAATAATCCACTTTCCAGCTGGATTTTACTATGTATGAACTGGCAGAACCCAGTTGGGAAGTGCATTGAAAGGGGATTGAAAGTGGATTATTTAGTGTGTGTGACTGCAGCCATGGTGAAACATATGAGGCTGTGATCACACATACCAGAAGATCCGACATAGGCACAAATGCCCAATGGATCAAAAGAGCACGATCAGACAGCAACATCTAGGAAGCGTCCCACAGCCATCGGCAACCTGCTCTGCTCTGCTGCAGAAGGAGAGTTAAAAAACACCAGGGAAAATCTGGTAGTAGACAGGTTGCGACGGGCCACAGACAGGCTTTCCCCTGTCTGATTGCGCAAGCGCGCTTCTGAACTGTTGGGATGGTCTGATCAGGCCATCCTGGCTCAGTACCGTTTTCCCCTCCCTCTTTGCAATATGTGCATCATCACATACCCAAAGGGGGCCCTTGGTGCAGAGGTGCAATTCCTCATTTATGCGCATGGGAAAGAAATGGCAAAGAAACCCTGACTCGCCTGCAGTTGTGTGAGAGTTCTGCTCAAAGTAGTCAAGGATCAGATCTTGGTTGGTTAACCAAAGTTCTTTATTTCCAATCTCTACATTAGTACAGCTTCTCGGATTATTGTCAGAGATGAAACAGATAATACAGGCAGGTCTATTATACCATTCCAAGGAGTTTGAATTACCCATAGGTAGCCAATCACTATAGGGGAAAATTGGCGGGCAAAAAGGAATTCTGACCGTTTGGTTCTCACAGGAAAGAAAGTGAGGTGTCAAGCTGTAAATTTCCTTCCCGAACCAGACCCCTCAGATGTTACCAGTTCACATAACAATCAATGGCCTCAAGGTTTTTGCATGTGATAAGAGATGAGAGGTATCCTCCCCTGAAGTCCCAGCCGGGGCGGATGGAATGCGGAGGCAGCGATGTGAGAGGCCTTCTTGTTCTCATACATTACAGATGTCACCCTCCCGCTTTAATTGCTACAAACTCCAGGCCTGGTCAAGCAGTATAACATGGCAGTTACAAACACAGAATAAAACATAGAGTAACACAGAGGGTACAGGCAGGATTACTATGTCTGAATTAGCAGATTCTGACAGTTGCATCTGATCTACAGCAACAAAGGGCTGTGTGATCTCACAACCATGGATCTAATTCCTCTAGAGGGGATAGCCTCACTTCCCCACCACTTCATCTGGTGCGTGTGACTGCAGCGTGAGTTATCTTTGATGTACAATACATTATACTAGTCCAGACAATAGATTGCATGGTTATTCACAATAATGATAAGGTCACTTTCCACCAAGAAGGGAGGTAGCTGGTGTATTAACAAAAGTTGATAAAACATGCTTTGGCTCCATAGGAGAACCAGGGAATCCCAGGACAATTCTCCAGTTGCAAACTGCCTGTTCAGGGCTTTTTTTTTGTAGAAAAAGGCCAGCAGGAACTCGTTAGCATAATAGGCCACACCCAACAGCAGAAACTCATTAGCATATTAGGCCACACCACTGAAAGCATAGCATATTAGGCCACACCCCCATGTTACCAGAAGAGTGGTCATCCAGCCACACCCACCTTTGCTTCTTATTCTGTTTACCTTGTTTGTTGTCAAAACCCAGGGCTTTTTTTGTAGCAGGAATTAATTTGCATGTGAGGCCACATACCCCTAATGTAGCAAATCCTAATGAGTTTCTGCTGTTGGGTGTGGCCTATTATGCTAATGAGTTCCTGCTGGGTGTGGCCAACTCAGGAGCCAGCTGGAACTCCGTTCCTGTGCGTTCCTGCCCAAAAATAGTCCTGTGCCTGTTGTTAGGGGAAATTAGTCAATTCCCCTATTCCAGAACAGATTATTCCAGCACTTCTCCAGTTTTAAGACAATAGCCCAGGAATACCTCCATCCTACCTGCTTTAAGATTCAATTTATTGACCCACATCTATCCCATTACTGATTTTGCAGTCATTCAAGGATGAATCTTCCACTCAGATGAAGGCGAACCATGCCATAAAAACTCTTTAACTACTCAGAAAAGCTCTGCTTGATGGGTGTGCTGATGCATTGGTGACAGAGAAGAAAGATTTCTTCATTACCATCAGTGACACTGAATGGTACTTCAGGTGCACACTAAGCAGTGTTTGATCAGATTTGTTTCCCTTCTTTCACCCGCTCAAGAAACCTGGGCTTCAGCAGCTGGGACAAGGATCCTAGGAGCTATTGTGCCAAAGGTACAAATCAGCCCCCATTTCCAAGAATTAATGAGATTTAAAACAGAACAGCTGCCCACATCAGCTAAAGAATCCTCCAAGGCATACCTGGAAAACATTTGTTTCCTACAGGTGCAGATAATCTTAATCTAAGGATGGCATCAGCAGCCTCAAATCCAACTTTACAGGAAGCATTTGATCCGTGACTAAGGGATCAGCACTACATCTTCACTCACTGATCACTCTCACTGGGTTGGAATTATGGCCAAGTCAAGACTGTCACCGTCCATATGTAGGGATAGAGCCATGATTATAATTATTATAACAAATTCATCAACCACACCTATTAACACAGTTTAACTGTAGAAATTAACTTCTTCCACTAATATCCTAATCTGGGAGGGTTCAACACCATATTTGAAACCAAATCCGTCAGCTCAGCTCATTCTGTGAGTTCAGTAAGAAATGATGCAAAGTGATCAGTGTACCAACAGAACCTGCAGTATATCCACCATGTCCAGTATCAAGTAAAATATGGACTATGTCACAAAGAGCATTCTTGGTAATGGGTGTACCATCCTTGTTGACTATGGCAACATTGTCCCACATCCATTTACTCTATGTTATTGCTTGACAGGATAACAACTAGTCCCATGTAGCCTCTCTCACCCCCATGTGCATATCAGACTGACTTCTTTTTCCTGTATCAAATCACATAGAATAGATGTTTTTCTTAGGAACCAATGTAGCATTGCAAACTTCACTCATGGAATGTCTGGCCAGGGAAGCTGGTAGTCTAGAACTTTTAATCAATCTTGTCCATACAGGTGTCATTAAGTTCTTTCAGTAATTTGGCACCCAAAGAACTGCCTCCAGCCATATGAACCAAGATGTAATATATGATCAGTCAGTGATACTCTGCTATAGGAGACTCCTTTACGATATGCAAAGTTTGTGATATCTGAAGTAGAGCCTTTTTAAGTACCTTCTGCAAGTTATGACACTTTCTCCCGTAGGAGGTACAAGCAGGATACTCATGGGGGGGCGGAGAGAAGGAGCTCCATATCGAGGAGGAAGCACCCACAGGTGACCCTCTCTCCCCTCCCTCCCTCCCCGCCTCCCTCCCTCCCCGCCTTAGGCTGAACCTCTTCTCCTCCCTCCCTCTGCCCTCTCCGACAACAGTGGCAGTGGCGACAAGTGGCGACATGTGCTGAGCCTCTTCCCCTCCCTCCCCCCTGCCCTCCCTGACAACAGCAGAGGCAGCAGTGAGACATGCCGTGTGCTGAGGCTCATCCCCTCCCTCCCCCTGCCCTCCCCGACAACAGCAGTGGCAGCAGCGAGTCCCACCACATGCCGAGCCTCTTCCCCTCCCTCCCCCTGCCCTCCCTGACAACAGCGACGGTGAGTCCTGCCACATGCTGAGCCTCTTCCCCTCCCCCCTGCCCTCCCCGACAACAGTGGCAGTGGCGAGTCCCACTGTGTGCCGAGCCTCTTCCCCTCCCTCCCCCTGTTTTCCCCATCAGTAGCAAGGCCTGCCATGCACTGAGCCTATTCTCCCCCTCCCCTCCCCAGCCCAACAGCAGCAGCGACAGTGAGGCCCACCGAGCCCCCCCCCCCAACAGCCAAAGCATTCTCTGTGCATGTGTAGGGAACACTTTTACTTTTGGGGGATTTAAATATCCCTTCCAAAAGTTTTCTAACTTTTAGGATTTTTCTGCACACGTGGGGAGCCCCCCAAGTGTGCAGAACAATCTCCTGGCCCCCCAGGTGCCCCCCCCACATGGATTTAGATATCTGCACACAAGGGGTGCCTTGGGAATTAGATATATAGATGGCTGGCACCATCTCTTCGGTTCTTCCTGCATAATTTAAAGATGTAGGGGGCTGGAGGGGGTGTGGCTCAGTGATAGAACATTGGCTTAGCATACAGAGGTCCCAGGTTCAATCCCTGGCATCTCCAGTTCAAAGGACCAGGTAGTAGGTGATGTGAAAGAGGCAGAGGCCTGAGACCCTAAAGAGCTGCTGCCAGTCTGGGTAGACAATACTGACTTTAATGAGCCAGTGGTCTGATTCAATATGAAGCAGCTTTGTGTGTTCATGTGTCTGTTCATGTACTGGTTCTGAATAACTTTCATTGCCAGGTTTATTTAGTTAAAACATTTATAGTCCACTTCAGTGTTACATTTTTGGACTGGCTGACAAAGTTAAAAATCATGCAAAACTAAAACCAAATAATAGTTCAAAGCAAAGCTAGAAGAGTGATTTAAAAACTATCCTAAAACCGAACAAGAAAAATATCAGAACAGTTAATCATTTCTATCAACAGCTGCATTAGAACAAATTTAAAGCATTAAAAAATAAAATCAGCCAGCTTTGTAAAACCGCAGTTAAAGCAGGACTGCTGTTGTTTCATGGGCAGCATTGCTGTGTTGATTGAGGTATATTGTTTAATCGATATATATTTTAGCATGTTTATTGTGATGGATGTTTTATTGACTGTTTTTACTTGCTATTGTCTGTCACACTGAGTAACTATACAAACAGAAATGAGAGAGATAAGTTTAGTAAATTATAAAAAATGATTCTGTCACATTAGACATGCGTGTACTAATTTTCTGCTTGGTTCATATCTGGGATATATAGCCTTCCCACTGAGGCATTTGGATGCTACATTATGAACTTTATAATGAGTGTGCAGTTTAATGTATTAAGCTCCTTCAAATCAGCTTCAGAAGACTTAATTATACCCGTGGAGTAAGTCAGAGCTGTGACTGCCCAGGTGTTAATTGCATTTATTCTTAGTTGGAAGCTTGGTTTTTAGTTCTTTAAGAAGTATCTGTCTGTGGAGATATCAGGTAAGAGGACTTTAAACTTGAGTTGGCTACCTAGTTGTACCCCCAGCTAACTGTACATGGAATAACTATCATTGTAGATAAAGCATGTTTACTAGGCATTTCTGTTGTGGGGGATCTTCACTCTCCCTCCCCCCCCCCCCACAATTGGGCACAGTCACACTATACCAAAGTTGTTTCTGAAAAATATTAGAAACATTTGCTTCCAACTACAATGTTGAGTATCATTGGAGATTCAATGGATAATTTGTCACAAATTAAAAGAGTCTAATACTATCTCTACCCTTTTGGAGTTTGGACCCGGCACTAGAACTCATTATTGGAACATACTGGAATGAGCTTTCGGATGAGATCAGGGCCCTGCGGGAACTCTCACAGTTCCACAGGGCTGTGAAAGTGGAGCTCTTCTATCAGGCATTTAGGTAAGGATCTGCACTTTATCATCTATGTCCTGCGCCAATCTTGAGCCCACCGAGAGTGGATGCACTATCTACAAATGCACTTTATTATACCCACTTCACGATTGATATATTAATGGTTTTAAAACTTCTATAATGTATTTTTATTGATATTTATACTGTTTTTATTGGTTCCTATGTAAGCCGCCCTGAGCCTGCTTCAGCAGGGAGGGCAGGGTAAAAATCAAAGTAATAAATACATACAAACATACATACATACAAATATTAATGAAGATCAAATGTCTCGAAAGCTAAACAGACCCATCCTGATCTCCGGGAGTGCCCCTAGTGACAATGTCTTTTTAAATATCATCTGTGTTCATGTTGCACAGTTTAGGTAAAGGTTTGTTTTGTCATTATAATTGATATCAGTGCTCTCCTCTCTAGGAATCACTGGAAACTCTATTGCTTTACACTAGTACATCCATCAAGATTGCAGCATTAATATAATCTTTGTTGCGCCTAGTATTTGTTGTCTATTTTTTAAATGAAATGTTAGGGAAATGCTCTTTCTGAGACACTTCAGCTCTACAGAATGAGTGCATTCCTGTCCTGCTTAATGCACTTTTGGCCTGCAGAGCTGTAAAACGAGGAGCCTGTTCACCCAAAATCAGTTGTTAATAATAATATTATTCTTTTAATTTTTAATCAGTAGAAGCATATGATGAATTTCAATCATTCTGGTTTTCAGTGCAGTACATTGCTGCTATACAGGTTGGCAAAACAGAGCCCTTTAGATGTTCTCCCAGCTGCTTGAAAGTTTTCATGGCAAAGAAAGGCCCCACCCATGTGGCTGGCTTATTTAAACCTTCTCCCAGCCTTACTGGAGCAAGTCACAAATAAGTAGCTCTTATGCAATTTGAAGAACATCCAAAAGTCATCCCAGATTGCCTTAAATACAGTTAACTTTCCTAAAGCCAATTCTTTCAGACAGCAGTCATAATGCCACATACATAATGCAAAAATAAATAAATAACCAGAATAGATGCTTGTGAAGTAATTATTTTTTTGGTTATATATACATTCTAACATTTGTGTCATTGGTAGAGGCAAGTGATTTCATATTCAATGTTACTCAAAACTCAAGTAATACTGTTTTTTTAGTTCAAGATTGGACTAACATTGCTGCTTATGACCATGGTGTCATAATCAATATCACTTTGTGGCATGAAGTTTCATTTACAATTAATAATAAGAGGTCGACATTTGTGAGCATTCCATCAAATTGAAGTAAAGTGAGTGTGTGGTTGTGTCTTAGAAAAAAGTGAAACTACGTGGTGGGGGGACTTTATCTGGAGTCATTTGTTAGCTTGGTTCATCTTCTGGTATGTTCACCAAGAGTTCTGGGTAGCTGTAAGACTCACTTCCTACTGTATTAAACCCATTTCATCCTGTTACATCTGTGCTTAATTTAAGTTAGACTACCACAGTGTGGCTGCCTATGGAGAGTGTTTGGAACCTTAGAGGTTTCATATATGCCAGCTAAGTCGTTAACCAGGAGTCAACAAACTAAGGCCGAGGACAGACTGGCAGTCTGGCCCGCTCTGCCTCTGCTTTAAAAGCGGAAGCAGAGCAGCCATTCAGACTGCCACATCTGCCTGGAGGAGGCGGCCTGGACACAACGCGTCCAGTGCCACGCTCCTCCTGCAGCAGCCGGACACCACTTCAAAGTCGTGTCTCGGCTGCTGCGCACGCGTTCCACCTGCTTCCAGCGGGTGTGAACGCACGCCAGGCTGGGGGAGCCACGTGGCGTTTGGCCGCCGCCACCAGAAGCCACCTGCAGTCTGGACACTGCAGGTGGCTTCCTTGCGACGGCGTGCGAAAACCGCGCGGCGGGGGCAATTCCCCCTGCCTTGTTCTGCCACACCGCGGAGGCACGGCAGATTGCCAGTCTGTCTTCGCCCTAAATGTTTTCCAATGAAAATCTAAAGTATTAGACCTAAAGGTAATAGGACTACGCTATCTGAAAGACTACCTTTCCACATGCATATTGGAGGTTCATATGTCACACAAAACCATAGCTAACCACAATTCCTCCCCCCCCCCCCCAAGATTTCATGTCCTTGTTTAATGGAGCCTAATTAACTATGGTTAACGGAGTGGCTCATGTTTAAATGATCACAATTTACCATAGTTTAAATAAACCAAGGTTTCATGTTATTTCTGAACCAAGCCAAAGACTGGATTGTGAGAGAAAAATCTTTGCTTTGAATCTTACCTTATCCAGGAATTTACTAGATAGTTTTAGGTGACCCATTCTTCCCTCCACCAGTATTATGAGAAAGATGATACTGGCCTAGCTTGCAGAGCTATCACAATGACTGTTGCTACCATGAATGTTGGGGCTGCGATCTCTGGGTTGCAAAATACCTGGAGATTTTGGGTATGGAGCCTGAGGAGGGGAGAGTTTGAGGAGGGAAGGGACTTCAGTGGGGTATAATGCCATCAAGTCCACCTTCCAAAGTGGCCATTTTTCTCCAGATGAACTGATCTCTGTTGCCAGGAGATCAGTTGTCATCCCAGGAGATCTCCAGCCACCGCCTGGGGGTTGAAGACCAAACAATCCATGACAAAAATGACGATGAGTCAATTAAGATATATACGCCAAAAAAATTACTATCACAGTTGAGATTCTGTAGAAAAAAAGATATTTTTCTACAGAGTCACAACTGTGATAGTAAATATTTTTTGCATATATATCTTTATTGACTCATCGTCATTTTCATCACAGATATATTGTTTGGTCTTCCGTCTCCTCCCGTGATCCTTCACTTTTGGCTTCTACCACCTGGAGACTGGCAACTCTAGTGGCTGTGCCAGGAAGTCATAGGGATTTTTTCTGAGCAATTGTTTTGGGCTTGGAGTGAGCTGTAAAAGGAGGAGGGGTAGAAAGTGAAGGAAGGTCAGCCTTTCAACAGAAATGACCCTGGACACAGCAACAAAATGACAAAGCTGGGGTTCCATCAACACAGTGGCCCCAAATCCTGATCTCAAGCAAGGAAGAAGAAAAACAAAACTTCACTGAGAAGGGAGATCAGTAACAAAGAACCACTGAAAGAAGGTGGACGCAGGAATTGTCCCAGTCCTTCTTATGCTTGCCTTCCCACAGAGAAGCTGTGCTGGCCAGACCCTCCTCTGATCTCTTGGAGATACTGGTAATGGCTATCTGCAGAAGCCCACTACCACTACCAGTGTTCCCTCTAAGCTGAGTTAGTGTGAGCTAGCTCACAATTTTTTAACCTCCGGCTCACAGAGTTTTGTCTTAGCTCAGGAAGGATGGCTCCAGAGCAAACTAATTTATGCAGTAGCCAAATCGCTCGCTCACAACTTTAATGCCAGTAGCTCACTGAAGAATACTGGACTCAGGAGACCAGGAATGGTGAAATCATGAAGCCTTTATTGAGTGATTCAGCATGCCCAGGAGATGGTCAGAACAAGCATGCTTTCAGGGCTCCAGGACCCTCATTATATGCTGGCCAGAGCCACACCTCCGGCCGCACCCAAAAGACTGGATAGGGGCTTAACTTATGCGCATGTTTGTCGTAGGTTCCCTGGAGGAGCCTTTGATTGCATTGGCTCCTCAGGGAGAACCTAGGTCCCACATTGGTGGAGGCTTTCAATCCGGATGTCTATTGTTCCTCTAGATTCAAGCTCCCCTCTCTGCCTGACCATGTGCTCTGGCCATGCGGCGGGCGCCATTACCTAGGAGCACATGGCAGGCTGGTTGCTACACAGAGCATACTACATTACACCCACAAAGTAGAATTTTTGCTCACAAGACTCCGCAGCTTAGAGGGAGCAGTGCTGCCACATGTGTACTCTCCTTTGAGTGACAGAAGGCTGGGTGAAAGAATGATCGGATACTACAAGAAGGCGTGGCTGTTTCCCAAGGCTCCTATAGCTGCTCTAGCTGACCAGGACTCAGCTATTAACTGTTGGGGGGGGGGTTGTTTGTTTGGTTTTGCTGCTGGCTAGTGGTTTAGGAAAGGAGCCAGTTATGTAGGCTGTTTATTACTACAGGGATGGCTATATACTTCGTACAGAATTCTGAATACTTGAAATGCACTTCCTTAAGTGCTAAATATTAGAAATACTCGTGATATAAAAAACTGGTGGTTACTTTTTCTGAATATATAGAAATGGAGCTCCCTGTGGAATTCATTTGTAACATAATCTAGGCAGAGACTGAAAATGAGTCGGGAGCTTGGTTGTGTGACTCAACTTTTGAGGCTTCGTGTTAGTGTTTTCAAATAGATTTGGATTACCTTCTAGCTAACAGAGATGCAGAGGCTGTCTGCTATTCATCTGATTCTTGTTTTGAGTGTTTTTAACTTGAGGCATGGGGAAATCAGGGCAATAGTGAATCTGGGAGTAATATTGGAAGAGGAAGGTTTACAGTAGAATCCTAAACAGAGTTACATCCTTCCAAATCCATTGAAGTATTTAGGGTTGTACTAGGACTCAGTTTGAGTCCAGTGGCACCTTTAAGAGCAATACAGTTTTGTTCAAGGTATGAGTTTTTGTGTGCACACACACTTCCTCGGGTACATTGAAATGGAAGTTATCAGTCCGTACATATAGGTATGGACCTACATGTACGGACTGATAATTTCCGTTTCAGTGCATCTGAGTAAGTGTGTGTGCACATGAAAGCTCGTACCTTGAATAAAACTGTGTTGCTCTTAAAGGTGCCACTAAGCTCAAAGGTTCTACGGCTTCAGACCGACTTGGCTACCCCACTGAATCTGTCCTCAGGGTTACACTGTTAATCAGTTCTTGGCAGTTAACGGCTTTTCAATAAAGCTACGTGTAATTGTTATTTTGTCTGTACAGCTTTGTCAATATTTTTCTTGTCAAGTTTTCTGTTATTCCTAAAAGAAATAATGGATGGATGGGTTTGGACGTTATCATTGCATCCATGAGGGCAAGCAATGCAATGCTGGTGGGTGTCATCATCCATTTGGTCAAAGGACTAAGGATGCAAAGTACTGTGCTTGCTTACATGAGACCAAGCCTCTTTGAATGCAGTGCAACTTGCTTTCAAATAAAAATGAATAGGATCAAGCTGCATAATTTCATTTGTAGTGCTGTGCTGGAAAAGTTTGAAACAACCCCCCCCCCCCCCAAATAATCAAAATAATTGTTGCTACAGAGCCTCTTTCTCTCCCACAAATTATCTCTAGTGCTGAAAGCATCCCATATAATTGCTTTATTTGTTAATTGCTACTGATTATGTAGATACTGCTCTTGCTGCTGGAAGCACACACTGAAGTAATGAACTTAAAATACTGAAAAGTCTGTTACATCCAAATTCTGAGTGTTAGGATGATAAGGGATAGCAAAGTAGGAGCTATCCTCAAATGGAAAGCTGTGATATTGCTTATTTCTGTGTGTGTGTTGTATTGTGTTTTCCATGTAAGCATGTAGATAGGCTTCTTGCTTCTTCAGGGAATGTGTATTGCCCATTTCTGGTCTTGAAGTATAGCTGAGCTTACAGGTCACATTTTACCAAAGGCCTCTTTTTTATCCTCCCAAGGTCCAAAACTCCCAATTTCATTTTGGCCATTTATCTGCATCACAGCTGCAGAATAATCATGCATCCAACACCCTGCCCCAAATATATATAAGAAGCTGCCTTGACATGCCATTGGTTCATCTAAGGTATGGCACTGGAAGATCTGTGAATGGAGGGGAGTTAGCCTAAATAGTAGTTATGGCAGGATAGCTAATGTCTTTGGGGCATTCCCCCCCTCCCGGACCTCTTCTCAGCATCAATTGCATCCCCTCCCTGCGCTGCAATTTATCCTATTGTTGTGGGGGACATATGGGTATCCATATGGTGCTTGGATTTTCTCCAGCAGATCAAAGAGTAATAGAGGGCAGCAGGGATCAATACAGGAGAAATGTTGCAGCGGAAAATAAACCCAGCCTCCTTCTCCACACCCACCATGCTGCAGCCTCAGTTCAGATCCCTCAGCCTACAGGACCAACTGAGACTGAAAACAATTTCGATGACAGATTGTTCTACGTCAGGTCTAGTTTAGTGCTGAGCAAATGAATCTTTCTTGCTAGGTTAGACTAAGTTAGTGTTTAATCCAGGCTCTTGTTTCCTCAGAGGCTGGTTAGCTGTATCTTGGACCTCTCAAGACATACATTAAGTTGATGTCCATTCCCTGTTCATGATCCCCAGCAAATGGTATTCAAAGGCATGTTGCCACTGATTAACTATCAGGGTACCTATGTAATCCAGTCCAATACTGCCTGCTCTGATTGCCCGTGACTCTCATGGGCCTGTTGTCAGTGATTGAACCTGCTGTGCTCTGATGTTGAGCTATTCTGAGTGAGCTGTTAATACATTTATGTCTCATCTAAAAATAACAAAAATAACAATCACCATGTTTCCTCGCAAGCTGTTATATTTTGTCAAAGAAATGAAGAACCAAAGCATACATTTCAAAGTCTGAAGTACCTTGACTTTTGAAAAACTTAAACAGATAATGTTGTTTTTCAACTATTCTGTTTTATGTCCGATTCTGTCCAAGATGTCCACAACAATGATACTGAGAAACCGCTGAGAAATTTTTGTTAGTCTTAGTAGTTTTCAAATACTTACCAGTTCACATTCTGTTTTGTTCTGTTTCATCATTCCATTCAGAGGTTAATGAGCAGTTTGAACCTGTTAATTGGGTCACTAGTCACATATTCAAACAGCTCAGTGCAGTGCAATCTCAAGTATTCCACATGTGCACAGTCTGATGAGAGTTCTAGTTTCTCCCTGTCCCCACAAATCTGTTGTCACTTCATGCCTTTCAACAGCCAACTATATAAATAAATAGTGAGCAAATCAGTTGGTGAGCCAGTGATTACAAACTCTGTGACTGATCAAAAAACAGGATCGAGGAGACAGGGGAAATCGGGGGGCACTGCGGGTCAAAATGTGGCCACGGGGTGAATAGTGTGAAATTGACCAATGCACTGCTTAGCTTCCAAGATCTGAAGATATAAGGTTATACCATGCATCTTTGTGATGAAATTAGGGGCAGAAAGGCAAGAGCTGCGGTGACCATTACGGTGATGGGCCATTATGGTTATGGGGGGCCAAGTGGTTCTGCAGCTGGGAAGAAGGGGAGAAGGTACCCTTCCAGATAGAGAGCATCCTTTTCCAATGGAGAGGAAAAACATGCAAGCCCTTTGATGTGTTAACACCTCTTGATTGGAGGTCCAGGTTTGGTGGGCTTGAGCACCAAGACTTGGCATCCAGATTGGCTGAAGGCCCTGCAGCACACATGTGGTAGGGACTGAAAAGGGGAGCTTTTCCCTTGTTTGGAAAGCTCTTTGGCATCCATTCTGGGAGTGCTTGTGTTGCATATTTATGGTGTCAGTTTACCATGAAGGATAACAAAAGATAACAATGCTAAAGGAGGTTGCAGATGCACTAGGGACAAAGAGCATCCTGCAACTCCCAAAAATCAGATATACCATGGATTGTAAGTATCTTAGTTAGTAACTGTCCTTCTGTTTATTTTGCTGAGTGTACCTCAGTCCTGCCCTTTTCTAGTACCCTGAGTCTGTGGCTCCTAGTAGAAATGATGTTAACTTGAGAGAGTCTGCACAAGTCCTTACCCACCTGCCTGACTGCTTGATATGCTACAGTGTGACACCCTGTGAAGCTGGCCTTGGGGCAACCCACAAAAGAGAGAGGAGCTAGATTTTACCCCGAGGTGGAGGCATCAGGGAAAAGAGGGGCAGAACAGTAAAGTTAGATGCTTTGCAACAGCACTTTAGAAATAGGTTGGGCCTCCTCAAAATATGTCTTCATTTGTCAAACAAAACAAAAGTCACACTTCCACCCATGATTTTGCCTAGCTCATGGCTGAAGCAGTGTTCAGTATTCTTACAGTATTGACTACTTTTCAATTGTCTTTGCAAGTTTTTTAATCTTTTGGGCCTCAAGCACCTGTTCTCGGTTGCTGATTCTCAGCTAGCCTAAGTATCGGCCTAACAGCTCCCAGTAGTGCAATAGCTTCTAGAAAATTACTTGGCACTCTTGACTGAAATTGACAACTTGTCAAGAGAGAAAATAAAAATCCAAATGTAAGGACAATTTGTGTTCCAAGTATACTGCAAAGGGCCAATTAGGACGATGTTTTTAACATAAACGCTTTGACAAGCGTCCTTTTAATAAGGTTTGTTTCCCTTCATTTTTACTGAAATTGCTTTAGCCATTGATTCTCTATGTCCATTCAAACCAGGTTTTCCTATTATCAGGCACAGCCTGCAGCAAGCAGAATATCCACGTGACACCTAGTATAGGCTGGTGGTAAAATGACCCTGCAGGCCTTCATTTTATCATGTGGAGTGAGGGAGTTCTTTAGCTGGTCCTGGTCTCAAGCTGCTGGACCTCAAAGAGGAGTCCACCTCTCCAGCTAATCCTATCCATTCTGTTTCACCCATAGGATTTACTCTCCCACGCCACCACAAAGCTAATAGTTAGAGGTACATCTGTCTGGCTTCCTGGATGCTACAGTCTCTTTTCAAGTTTGGAATCCCCTCCACTTTTCAACCACCATGGAAGTAGGGAGCAACTTCCCCTCCCAAGTTATCAAATACAAAACTCGGGCAAATACAGACTTACTACAGAAAAAGGCCCAGTCTTAAACTTATCATAAGAAACTATTGGCGGGGGGGGGGGGGGGAGAGAGGACGAGGTAAGTCACCAGTATGCTTTCTCCCATACTAAATGTTGGTTGAATTTTTAAAACACAAATACAGATTC
Source organism: Lepidodactylus listeri (assembly GCA_029233225.1). Taxonomy (NCBI): domain Eukaryota; kingdom Metazoa; phylum Chordata; class Lepidosauria; order Squamata; family Gekkonidae; genus Lepidodactylus; species Lepidodactylus listeri. The sequence continues at coordinate 116,395,010 of JARCFY010000004.1, read as the reverse complement.
TAGCATCAATTTCATGCCCCCATATTGACTGTGTATCAAAGTTTTGAAACAGAAATATAAATTCTTATGATCCTGATTTGTACAATAACACCATTTTCCCATTTATTCATTTCTTTTTTTAAAATACATTTTATGGAATGCTAATAGAATAAAATACAGTGCACAGAGTCAAGATACAGTAGCACTTACCAAAATCACAATATACATATAGAAGATTTGAAAAGCCCAGATTAAGCAAAAAAATGATGATGGTGGTGGTGGTGGTGGTGGTGGTGATGATGATGATGATGATAACGACAATAATGACAATAATATTAATCATGTAGTAGAAGCAGTAAACAGAATATTAAGTAGAGCCTCACCATCAATGCAGTTGGTTTACTTCACTTGGAGTTTCACCCTGGTCTGTTAAATAGTCAAGTATCAGGAGCCATTTTGCAGCAAAGTTAGGTTGAGAAGTGTGGGAGTCAAGAAGAGAGATGTTATCAGACATTTTAGCCATGACATTAAAATTATTCATTTCCTTTTCAAGATCACTCTTATTTATTTATTTATTTATTTAATTCAATTTCTAGGCCGCTCTCCCCACATAGCAGGCTCAGAGCGGCTTACAAAGTTAGGTGAACATTGTTCACAATAAAACAATTAAAACAGTTAAAACGAATTAAAACATTACAACATTATATAACAAAACCTAGACAAATGTTAAAGTGCTCAGTGCTATCTGATGGCGTGTCAGGTGGTGTTACTCGTAGCCGACTATTGGTAGCATCAAGGTCCTCAGAGACTTGAAAGTGATGTTAAATAGCGCATTCGGTGGTCACTAAGTGGCAGGGGGGCATGTCAAGGGCGGCGGCCCCTATCCAAACGCCTGGCGGAAGAGCTCCGTCTTACAGGCCCTGCGGAACTGCATCAGGTCCCGCAGGGCCCTGATCTCTTCCGGGAGCTCATTCCACCAGCTAGGGGCCGCCACTGAAAAGGCCCTCCCCCTGGTGGCTGTGAGCTTGGCTTCCCTTAGGCCAGGCGATGTTGGGCCCCGGACCGAAGTGCTCTCTGGGGTATATACGGGGAAAGGCGGTCCCTTAGGTAGGTCGGACCCAGGCCATTTAGGGCTTTAAAGGCCAAGACCAGCACCTTGAAGCGAATCTGGTACGCCACTGGCAGCCAGTGCAGTGCCTCCAGCGTTGGTCGTATATGCTCCCATCTCGGGAGACACATCAGCAACCTTGCTGCGGCATTCTGCACCAGCTGAAGCCTCCGGATTTGCGCCAAGGGCAGCCCCATGTAGAGAGCGTTACAATAGTCTAGCCTCGAGGTGACCGTTGCATGGATCACTGTAGCCAGGTCTGAGCGATCCAGGAAGGGAACCAACTGCCGCACCAGCCTCAGATGGTAAAAGGCCGATTTGGCAGTGGCTGCTACCTGGGCCTCCATTGATAGGGAGGGATCCAGGAGCACACCCAAACTCCTAACCACCGGCGAAGGCACCAACGGTGCCCCGTCGAAGGTCGGGAGTGGGAGCCCCGACCATGGACCACCCCGACCAAGGCACAGGACCTCCGTCTTTGTCGGGTTCAGCTTCAACCTGCTCAGCCTGAGCCAACCAGCCACGGCGTGCAATGCCCGGTCTAAATCGTCCAGTCCCGTGCCAGACTGGCCCCCCAGCATCAGATAGAGCTGGGTGTCATCCGCATACTGGTGATAACCCAGCCCTGCCCTCCTGACAATCTGGGCAAGGGGGCGCATATAGATGTTAAAAAGCATCGGGGACAGAACAGCCCCTTGGGGAACACCACATTCCAGTGGGTGTCTCCTGGACTGTTCCTCCCCGAGCACCACCCTTTGTCCCCGACCCTGGAGGAAAGAGACCAGCTACTGTAAAGCAAGTCCCTGAATCCCCACGTCGGCGAGGCGGCGGGACAGCAGCTGGTGATCGACCGTGTCTAACGCAGCCGACAGGTCGAGCAGCAGCAACACCGCCACACTGCCTCGATCCAGATGTCTCCGGAGGTCGTCTGTCAGGGCAACCAGCGCTGTCTCGGTCCCAAACCCCGGGCGAAAGCCTGACTGGAAGGGATCTAACACCGAAGCGTCATCCAGGTATCCCTGCAACCGTATCGCCACCGCCCTCTCTATTAATTTGCCTAAATAAGGCAAATTAGAGACCGGCCGATAGTTCGCCAATTCGGCCGGGTCTAAAGTAGGTTTTTTTAGGAGAGGGCGGACCATCGCCTCCTTGAGTGCCTTCGGGAACTGCCCCCCTAGGAGGGAGCAGTTAATGATCTCCCTCAGCGCACCTCGGAACCCCTCGTGGCCCGCTTTAATAAGCCAGGAAGGGCACGGGTCAAGGGGGTACGTGGTTGGACGCACGGTCACAAGTAACCTGTCAACTTCGTCAAGGCTGAGCTGGCCAAAGGCATCCAAACCGGGCAAACCAGACATGCAAGGGGCCTCAAGTTCACTCATTGTATCAATTGTGGCAGGGAGGTTGCGGCGGAGCGCCAAGACTTTATCCGCAAAATAGCTCACGAAAGCCTCACAGCCAATCTCTAATTCCCTATTGTTTGATTTGCCCTGTGGCAATGCTGTCATTGACCGAATTGTTCTAAATAATTGTGCCGGGCATGAGCTAGCGGATGCAATCTCTGCCCCAAGTACTCTTTCTTGGTGGCCTTGACTGCCATCTCATAGGCTTTCATAAACGTCCTGTAAGATGCTCTTGCCGCTTCGTCGTGAGCACGCGGCCACCGTCTCTCTAGTCATCTGAGCTCCCTTTTCATAAGCCGTAGCTCGTGGGTATACCAAGGGGCCCGCCTGATACGGGAGCGCAGAGGGCGCCTAGGAGCGATCTCGTCGATGGCTGAGGAAAGTCGGCCATGCCAGTCTTCCACCAGCTCATCCAGTGAGCCGCCAGGGGGTCTTGGATCCCTTAGAGCCGCCAGGAGCCGCCCTGGGTCCATCTTGCTCCGAGGGCGAGCTAAAATACGCTCGCTGCCTAAACAGGGTTGGAGTGGAATGTCCAGGCGGGCCTTCAGTGCATGGTGGTCCGACCATGGTACTGCAAATGCAGCAATCCGGTCCACTGTTACCCCCGCTGCGAAGATCAAATCGAGCGTGTGTCCTGCCTGATGAGGTCAGGGTTGTTTATATAGCAAGTCTGAGGGGAAATTACCAGCATCACCAAGAGAGTTGGGCAAGGGTCTGAAGCTGGATCTGGCTAGTCTTAACACCCCAAACAAACCCTTATTCCTTTATACTGCATCTAATAGCAGTTCTGCCCTAGTCCCCACACTGGCCATCCCCCTCACATGCCATGGGGAGGGGATTCTTTTTGTTTCTAGTCAGCAATTGACCTATTGTTATAATGGTATACAGGGGTCCTTTCATAAAAAAAGAGGTGCAGGAGCTCATTAGCATAACTTATTTGCATATGCCACACCCCCTGATGTCAAATCAACGGAGATATAACATCTTCCCTAACTTATTAGTACCTGTGTGGTATAGTAATTACAATGTTGGCAAAGGATTTGAATTCAAGCAGTCACTTGCTCTTAGCAAGGCTTACCTTATACGGTTCTTATGAGGCTAAAATGGAGAAGGGGCAAATGACGTAAATAACTTTGGGTCTCCATTAGAGACAAAGACAACAAAGAGAGGGAGGGTGGAAACCATGCCCTTCTTTAAATTCTGGGCAAGGTGTTTCTTTTTTTAAAAAAATTCCCTGAGCCATTAGAGCCAAAACGGTGTTGTGGTCGTGATGTACAGCTGTTTCCGGGGCTCCCGGGAGCCCCATGGCAGGAGCTCAGCAGGCTTACCTGAGGCCCCGGCCGAGAACGGAGACACCTCCAACAGCTTCCAGGGTGCGGCAGGGGGAGGTGGAACCCCTGACAGAGCTGCCAGGACGTGCCCGAGGGAGACCACGGGGGCCGCGAGGTCCCGGGGCTGGCCTCGGCGTGCCTGCAGGAGAGGAGAGTTAGCACCCCAGAGAGGCCCGGGGAGACCTACAAGGGACAGGCCGCCAGGAGAACAGGCAGCAGGGAGACAGCCCGGGGGATTCGAGGACTCACCAGCCAGCAGCAAAAGGGGCGGGTGGGCTGAAAGGGAACAGCTAGGAGCAAGCAAGAAGCGGGGGTGGGCTGAGCCAGGAGGAGCGGAAGACACCAACGAGGAAAGAAGGAGAGATGGTTGACAGGGGAAAGCACGAGTGGGGAAGGTGAAGGGATAGGAGTGGGGAGCACTGAGGGGCGAGGGAGGGGATAAAAGGGAGAGTCACGGGACAGCCGAGGAGGAAGTGGCATGGAGAGAGAGAACAGAGGGAAAGCTGCAAAACGGTGACGGCAGAGAGAGAAAGGAATGGCAGGCCTTGCACTCTCCCAGGTCACTGACCGTGCAGGGGTTGAGGCTTGGTGAAGTGAACCAGGCGTTGCCCCATTCTGAGGCCATGCCCATCCTCCCATTTCCCCAGCCTTGTTCCCCGGAGCTCCAGCAGGAAAGTGGTGGAGCACCCGCCGCCGCTAGGGCCCTGCGTGGGGGGGGAGAGGGAGGGAGGGAGCGGAGCGAGCGGCAGCAGCAGAGCCCCGCCTGGACTGCCCCAAACGCCCTTGCTGGCCCCGCCCCCTGCCCTCCTCTCTCCCGGAGCGGCGCTCCGGCGCGCCCCGGCCCCAACGGAGCCCTGATGGTATATCAGTATGTCTATTACTGTTTCAAAACAACTGTCAGAAAAAGCTCCACTCTGTAGCCAAGCAAGAGAGATGGCTGCCATGAGAACTGGGGCAGGGAAAATTCAAGGAAAGCTGCCATCTGGAAGCCCTGTTGCCACTGTGTGACATTGGCAGCAGCTGTGACACTGAAGCTACCATAGTAAAGTGCTGCTTTGTGGGAAAGGCCATATGCTTGGATTGGAACCATGTGTCTCTGCAATGGAAGGCCCTTTCACCAGTGGAAAAGTTGAGATTTTTGTTGATTCCTCCAGTCCTACTGCAGATCTTTACTTTGCCCTTCCCCAGTGTCCCATTGTTCCCCAGAGGCTTGATTTGAAGGGGCAGACTGAGTTCCAAGATTGCTATTTGCACCAGATAGGATCTGAGCCACAACCGTCCATTTAAAAAAGAAACCTGCACACCAACTCTATGTATTTTATAAACAGTGATTATTCCAGTTTTACATCTTATATGATTCATATCATAAAACAGAAGAGCAGCTGACACAGCAAAGAAATTTGCAGTATTGTTTCCTACTAATTCCATGTCTCAAATCTTTACTTCTGGCATTTAAATAAACTACTGTCTAGACAAGTTTTTGTTTTGTTTTGCTGTTGTCAGGTTGCAGGTGACTTATGGCAACCCTGCAGGATTTTTAAGCCAAGAGACGTTCAGAGCTAATTTGCCATCGCCTGTCTCTCTGTAGCAACCCAGGTATTCCTTGGTAGTCTCCCATCCAAATACTGAGCAGGGCCAATCCTGCGTAGCTTCCAAGACCTGACAAGATGGGGTTAGCCCAGGCTATCCAGGTCAGGTTCTAGATTAGGGTTGCTGGTGGGTGATGGGGGGACTTAACCAGGAGCAGCAGGGTAGCCCAGCCAATGTAGTGTGTTTACGTAACTGTTACGTAACCCAGAAGTGACATCATCATGTCCAGGCATCAGGGCGATGCTCTGGTATTTGGGCAAAAACTCTATGGTAAATTTGGTTTCTACCATAGAGGTTTTGCTCAAATCCCAGAGCATCGCCCAGATGTCCCAGACGTGATAACATCACTTCCAGACACGTTGCTGCATGTCGGATGGTTCTCCCTCTTTTTCAGGGTAAATTCCTCCCTGCTGGCCAGCTGATCGGCAGTGGGGAGGTAGGGCCTGTCAGCAAGGGACCCCTGCCTCCACCAAGGGGTCTGGCAACCCTAGTCTAGATAGGATAGCACAGTTAAAAATATCAGACTGAATGGCTGTTTCAATTGCTTGGGGTTAGCCCTGAAACGAGATGCTTATGTTTTTAGCATTTGTAAAGTGCATTTCCCCTTATCACTGGCTGTGATCTAAACCAATGGTCTGTAGGACTGAGTTACATGTAATGATTCCTAGGTCTGAGTTCTGGCATTTAGTTAACACTGGGAAGTAAAAAAATAAACATATTGTGATGATTTTATCACTCTCCTGGCTGTAGAAACATGTGCCATACTAATGACAGCTCAGAGATGCAGAAATGCTTTGGAATTGAATTGATATTAGCTTCAACTTGCTGTCAGTTTCTCTCCTAATTGCTTCTGCAGAGTTTAAAATATATATATGTGCACATGCATATACAAGTAAGTATTTTTTATCTGTCAGAGTTTATCCCTTTCATAGGGTTTTTTTTTGGGGGGGGGGGTGTTGTGCAAGTGTAGTAAAATAGCCCATAGGAACTGCCATACTGGAAAATCTTTACCTCGGGCTAAAATCCAGGCCACCTATATGCTTAGCAGCCATCAGCAGGAGGGGGAGGTGATTAAAAAGAAAACTTCTGAGGAGTGAAACTTGTTTGAAAGAGTAATCCGCCACATGTAACTTGGGGTTTCCATCCACTGCTAGGATTCTATTCCTGGCAGCTCAAAGCCCTTCAAATGTTGCTAAATTAATACTTGAACATTTGCCTGGAGGTTTGCTAAAAGAAGCAGACTCGCTCCCTCTCTTGCTATGTGGATGCATGCAATTGCTTTAGACCTTTCCTGTCTTGCTTATGATGACCCGCTGCAGAAAAAAAAGAGAGGAGAGAAAAACCTTTGATATAAAGGAGTTCTGATAGTCTTTGCCTTTTATAGGCAAATGTGCCAGACAGTGATTGCTGTTTGGACTGAAGCACAGCCATGCACTCTAAAGCCCATGTTCAGTTAGGTTTAAATCAGGCTTAAGCCTCCCAAAGAAGATGTATTTCAAAGCTGATCTGCTGTCCTTTCTTCATTTCAGGATCTCCAAAGGTTTCATCTGGTAGCCCGCAGGCAAAATGCACTTAATGAAATATGGAAATTCATTTTTCAAGGTTCTGTTGAGAGAAAATGTAAATCTGTCGACGAGGCGCTGTTTTCAACCCTGTTTTACATTTTGCATTGTGTTGCATAGGGAGCACAAAGCCGTTTCTACACTCAAGAGTGAGATCATAATGATTTGGCTATAGTTTATTTTTTCCAGAATTGCTGTACCTGAAGCTGAGTTTGCAAACCCAAGATCTCTTGACACCAAGAGCACTTTACAAACACTAACCACTGTTTTTGTATAGTCAAGGCAGTGCTTTCTGCCAGCTCTTATAGGTGTGTTTATATAGAGCAATAGTGTTTCTGATTAATAGCAGTCACTCTGAACTAGCAATAAGGATTCAGACCCTTTCGCACATACATGTTCATGCCTTGGTTTCTCACAGCATTTTTTCAACATTTTAGGTCAGTTCACACATTCACAAAGTCGGAAACCCTGTATGTATAGTATATGAGCAGTGGAGGCTGGTTCATTAGGGCAAATGGGACAATGCCCCACCCACTCCAGCTGCATTCTGCCCCCCCCCCCCATCCTCCCAAGATAGTATAGGGTACAGTAGGATGTCAGCTAAGTCACTCTTTGTCTTGTCTTTGTTTAACTTGGCATTGCAAGCAAGCAATTACCTCCTCATAGATCAGAGGGTTTTCCTTCACCCTTTAAACCAGGTTCATCTGTACCAGTACATTAACTAACTGAGCAGGGAGCCATCCTTATAGCTCCCTCTGAGGCCTTGATTGGTAAATGGATTCATAACAAATAACAATCCATTAACCAGGCCTCTCAGTCTTTCTCAAGGAGGAGGGAGGGGAAGAAAAAAAATGGACCAATTAGGGACTCTCTCAGATGGAGAAACTGGATGGCTACCAAGTCCCAAAGGAAACTGCAGCACTGTCTCTTTAAAGGTTCTGTTTTCTCCACTGTTCAGAATCAGGCCTATACAATAGAATGAATGCTAAAGTACTGGGGCTACTGAAAGTCTTTTCTCTAAAACCGGCAACCGTTAATCGAATCTGAGGTGCTTGTATGTAGTCATTTATTCAGTGGACTTCAACCTCTACTTGATATGGCCAAAGACCTCTTTGCTTTATGTTGCTTTACAAATGTTTTCTTGAACTACAGATCTGGTGAGTTCTGGATCAAGTCGAGACCTGCAGTGCTCATATCCTTCTTTGTCTCATAACCCTTAGTCTTCTAGTGTTGAGCAGAGGGTGCATGATGTGGCAGGATTTATGTCTTGCCTCAGGTATTCCTATGTTGCAAAAAAAGAGGTTGTGTTAGGTTGGCACTTGAATTGAGAATGGTGCTTGCATATTTTCTAGAATCACTGTAAAGGAGGAGGATGGGGACAAAACCAAAAGTGGGCATCTCTACCACCATGGATTGTCCTGCCCTTTGCCCCACCAGCCCCAATGGGTACCAGCTGCCACTGTTCCATGAGCAGTCCAAATCCGTCACAAGTTCACGACCCATTCAATAGTAAATTTGTATCATGGTTTCATGCACATTTACCCTGATTTCTGTCATCCTTTCTTTTTTTGTATGATATAAGTTTCAGAAGAACTGGACATATGCATGCACCACTCAAAAGGAGATGCTGCATCATTGGATAGTGATACTCTGCAAAGTTTATTCATACACACACAGAGGGCCTTTTTTAAAAAAGAAGTGCTAGAACTCTCAAGAGGGAAATGAAGTTTTTAGTCTGTATACTGAAAAGACATGGACTTTTGAACATTTTTAAAAGAATTTTGTCAAAGAGGTTCCAAAACTCTGTTCCAGCATGTTTCCCCAAGAAAAAAGCCCTGCACACTCACACTCACACACACACAGAGAGAGAGAGAGAGAGAGAGCCATTACTGACTGGGAGCAGTCTGCCTCAGCAGTGAGAACTTGAAAGTCCAGCAGCAGCATTTTTAAAGGTCCACGGCCATTTTCCTGGGAAATCCTGGATGCAGAATTGTCTCGTTTTCATTCTGTATGTGCTGCCTGGTATCCTTCAAGATACAAAGCCCTTCATAGCCTTGGCCCCTCTTATTTGCAGAGCCACCTCTCTCTCTCTGCCCTCTGCTATGGCAACTTCACTCATGTCAGCAGGGGTTTCTGCTGGTGCCAACCTCCAAATGGGCAAAATCAATAACTTCCTGTACACTCACTTTCTCTGTCGTGGCTCCCATTTTATGGAACAGCCTGCCAAGGAGGTCCGGAAAGGCCCCACTCTCCTGGCCTTCCACAAGCGATGCAAAACCAGACTCATTCAAGAGTGCTATTCTGTGCTGATAATAAGATTGCACTGTGCAAAATGGTTCACAGATTTTCTTGGGTAAATGATTAGAGACTGTGGTTTATACTGCTGAATATAGCTTATTATCAGTAGGATCCTATTATGTAATTTCTGTACCGCTTAATGTGTCATGTTAATCCTTACGCTATGCTTCAGTTCATTCTGGTGGTTCCAGGCTTGTAAAATCCTAATGCATTAGTTATCAAATATCCCATTTTGTTGATTGTACTATGTGTAATCTGCCTTGAGTCCCTGTCAGAAGGGACTATATATAATGTAAATTAATAAATAAGATCCATGAGTAAACTGAAGCTCACAGAGCAGGACTTTGCAACCCCCTCTTCTTGTGGCACTGTACTGAGCCCTCTTTCCCAAATTTTGTACCTGGGTGGGGTCATTGAACTCTCATGAACATTGTAGAGGGCCAGAGGGGGGTCTGCCGTGGAGGGGGGGTTGTTCTAAATCACCCTTCCCCCATTCCTCTGATATGGGAGTGCCTTTCCAGTGGAAACAAACAGTAGGATACAAGCACTGTGTTTAATGAAACTTACATATCAGCTGCCACTTAAGGTCACCCTATGAGCACAGACATGTAATTATAAAGAAGGTGGTGCACAGTGTTGTTTTCCCTCTGGCTAAGCAGTTTGACGCACTTGACTGGATTACTGCTATGGAATGCGTTGTATGGTCTGTACCACTGCTTGTCTTTGGTTTATGGACATATGGTCCACTCACCACATTAGTTGATCTGTATGGTGGACAGTTTTCCCATGGTGACTCTCTTCTCACTACTGGAAACTGTAGCACTTCCTGTTGTGTGGGAACACATGACAACTCAGAGGGTTTGTTTGCTTGTATCTAGTATTCATGGAGGTTTGTGCCATTGGCAGGATAGTGCTCCAGACCATCAGGAATTTCCATAGAAGAGTAGCATTCCAAGTGGGCTGTGGAAAATCGCCATTCAGATCAGGTGACATATAGACTGCCCCTTAACCATTCATGGAAACCCTGGCAGGCCTGATTTCTTCAGACTTTGGAAGCTAAGCAGGGTCAAACCTGCTTAGTATTTGGATAGCAGACCAGCAAGGAAGTCTAGTGTTCCTACACAGATGCTGGCAATGGCAAACCACCCCTGTAAAACTCTGTAAAACTTGCCTTAAAGACCCTATGGGGTTTCCATATCAGTACAATTTGGCATCAAAAAAGATGTCAAGAGTTATGTTATGAGCACTGGAATTTATGTACTTTCAGCCTTATTAGTAAAGCCTTATTAGTTAAGGAAACAGATATCCATACCATGAATGTTGTCTAAGTTGTTGATGTAGCTGGTTTTAGGAAACTACAGTCTTTGGAATAGCCTGCTTAGATTGGACAGAAAGGTTCTTTGTCCCTCATCAAGTACATGTAAACAAGGGCGTAGACTTTTTCAATCCCCAGGGGGGGCTGGGGCTCTGCCGTGCGCGCGCGCTCGGGACCATGTCCCCGCCGCTTCCCCCCCGCCCCAGGGAGCCGCCGCCGCCGCTTCCCTCCCCCGGGCCATGCCCGCCCACCGCGCTCTCCGCCCCCCTCCCTCCCTCCCTCTCCCCGCTCACCTCCGGCGGCGTAGAATCGCTGCTGCCTGCAGCCGGGGGCCGGCGCGTCGCCCTTGCGGGCCCCCGGCTCCCGCTCCGCCTTGCATTTCCCGGGGGGGCTCAGCCTCCCCCGGCAAAATGAACACCTGCCGGTGGCCGGTCAGCCGGCCGTCGCCGCCTCTCTTCCCCCCCCCGCCCCGCCCCGCCCCAGGGAGGCAGGAGGGCAGGCCGGGGGTGGGGGGGAAGGAGAGGCGGCGACGGCCGGCTGACTGGCCACCGGCGGGTGTTCATTTTGCCGGGGGTGGCTGAGCCCCCCCCCCCGGGAAATTTCGGGGGGGGCTCGAGCCCTTGAGCCCCCCCGTAGTTGACGCCCATGCATGTAAAGCTTCCTTATACCAGCCCGGTAGAGATGACCCATCTTAGCACAGACTGACCACATAGGGTGGGAGAATGGGCATGAGTGTGCTGACCCCACCCTTTGCTCCCACATGTTCACCAAGCAATCTACATGGTATGAATGTTTGAAAGACTCTGGCAGGGACTCTCCAGGGTCACATGCAGCTGTCTTTTCCACGATCAACTATGAGATCCTTTTAACTGTAGATGCTGGGTTTTAGACCTGGGACCTTCTGCATGCCAAGCAGATGCCCTGCCACTGAGCCACAGCCCTTCCCTTTTCAGTGGTAGGTAACAGAGCGGACCTTTTTAGAGCAAGCATTGGAGCACTTCCATTTTAGCGCCAAGGAGATTATGTAATGGATATCTTGTAAAATTAGCTTTAGGGTTGAATGTCTTTTTTTCCCCTTTCCTTTTTTACTTTGTGAGTTAATTGTGGGATTCAGGACATGTTTTTTGGATTATTAGCCATCTTGAACATGAGATAAAGCTGGTGATAATTTTTTAACAAGCAACTAGGCTGTAAATACTTCATTCCATTAGTCAGCAGTTAAACACATGTGCAGCATTTGTATCCTGGGGTATTCCTTACAATTGTGCACTCCTTTAGCTTCTTATCACTGTGGATAGCAACTATAACTTTGCATTGAATTGGTTTTTGTTATCAGCACAAAAGGAAAATCTTTTGGCACTGGAGAGAAGGGAATAGGCTGTACCTCAGACTGAATAGTACCAAAGCACATAACCTAAGAATACCAATTTCAAGAAAGCATGAAAACTTTAATGGAAAGCAGAAAATTTCTTGAAGCTGATGCAGGTGATACGATTAAAGTCAGAACAGGATATCAGTTCATACAATCATATATGATAGACCTACTGTAATATTGCATTTCTTCAGAATTTTTCTATTTGTCAAACTTTACGTGATCGTCTACGGTCCCAGACTCCCTACTTCTTGATCATAATCCTGACCACTACTGGAAAATTTGACAACAATTCCTGTCAAGTACTATGAGCACAACAAATAAACACTATGTTCTTTTGGACAGGATACTCAGAACTTCTAAAGGGGCTGAATTCAAACCTTGACCATAAACTCACTGGACTCTTATCAATTCACCATATGCTTATTTATTAGAATACTTATTAACCTAATTTGAACCAACAAAACAGGTCACCAAGGCAGTTTACAGTATAGGGAAAGATCCAGAAAGAATAAAAAACAATTCTAAATACTCAGGAGCAAAGCCACTTTCCCAACATTCAGGAGGAGTAAAACAGCTCCCAGCCGATTTTGCTTCCCAACACTTCAAAGTGGGGGGAGCAAAACCAGAGGGTTAAATATGGGGATGAAATGCCTGCTAGGGAGCATTTCACTCCCTCCTTTCTGCTGGCCACAGCTTTCCCTAACCAGCAGAAAGGAAGAGGTGAAATACCTTCCAGGGGGTACTTCACCCATCCTATCTGCTGGCCGTGGCTCTCTGCAGCCAGCATTCAGGAGGCAGTGAGGAGCCCCCTGGGAAACACTTCACCCATTCCTTTCTGCTGTCTCAGAAGAGCCACAGCCAGCAGAAAGGAGGGGGTGAGATGCCCTATGGGAGGCACTTCACCCCCTCCTGTCTGCTGGCCATGACTTCCCCTGGCCAAAAGAGAGCCCAAAGCTGGGTGGGAAGGCTCAGAGCCATTTAAATCCTGCTTTCTGCTCCCCACGAAAAGCCGCTGGGAGCAGAAAGTGGCAGTGGTTTAAATAGAGACATTTAAACCAAACAGCTGACCATCAGGGAGCTCCCACCACTCAGCTGTTTCTAGTGAAGAGCAGAAAGCAGGGGCAAATCCCTGCTTCCTGCTCTTCACGAACTGCCACGAGCCACCACAAATTGCGCCAAATATCATGGAAGTTAATCACAGTTCTTCAGTTCACGAACCGCCCAAAATTTGTGACAGTTCATGCCCATCCCTTGTCCCCAGTGCAAGTCCTAGGCACAGATGGCCAGATAGGTCCAAGCTTTAAAAGTTAAAAGTCGCACCTTGTATTTGGTCTAGAAGCAAACAGGAAGCCAGTACAGATGGCATACTGTAGGCCTAATAAGATCAGAGAAGTGCATCACAGTGAGAATCTTCTGTGCTGCGTTCTGAAGCAACTGCTGCTTCTGAACCCACTTCAAGGTCAACCCCATGAAGAACATGTTACAGTAGGATAGTTTGGATGTTAGAAAGCCAGTATGGTGAGTCAAAGCATGATAGTTGACTAGGTGGACCATGGAAATCAATCATTTTATGTCCTGGTGATATCTAAGGGAAAATAAGTCATTCACAAAGTTAGAGGGCTTTGTGACATATAAAAGTTAGCACCAGCCTTTTCACCACATAACTTTAAATATATATATATATTTAAAGAAGCAGAGTTCAGTGTGATCAGTTCCAGCTAGAATGTCAGTGGAGTTTTCAAAGTGGAGAAGGTTATACTGCCTGCTTTTCTGAAAGGCCTAAAAGGGCTGGGTTTTAGATATCTTCCTATTGATCTTTGCCATAGCACACATCTTTTTTTTCCCTTCTCAAAAATGCCTTTAAGCCTATGAAACCGAACAACAGCCCCTTCAAAAAAAATTTATTGATACATTTCGTTTGCTTTTGTGTCCTTGTCATAATGGAAACATTGGAAAGAAAGTGGCGGGAGGAGAGATCTCTACAAATGTATCTTGAGGGTAAATGTGCCGAGTTGGCTTTGTGCTCATGCTTCAGTTATTTATGTAGAAAAACTTTAATTTCAGGAAGAGGCTATGGATTGAATAGGAAGAATTAGCTCAGTTGTCACAATAGACTGAGAAGAGGAAGTGCTCTGTTTGCTCTAGTGATGTGGGTCTGTGTTGAGGGGGGGAGTGTAACGTTGTTTGAAGGAGGAGGGAACAAGTAGGGGTGCTATCAAATTTTGCCTTCCCATCATTTTGACTCAGAAGTCCTCAATCTGATTTCATTGTTCCATGGTGTGAATCAAATCTATGAATCTTTATTTTTTAAGTTATTTTCTGTTTGTTAGCAATTTTTTGCACCAGTGGCATCAAACTGACATATCAGGAACATAGATGTAGAACCACACTACTGAAAAAATGTATCTGAACAAGATTTGTATATGTGACAGTCTTCATAAGAACAATGTAAAACATGTGTGTTCAAATTAGGAATGCTTGAACACTTGCCAGTGGTGATCAGACAGCCAATTAATCAGTGGACAGTTTGGCTGTTCACAGACTGTGTGTATTCTCAGGAACAGGCTACTTCAGCTATCGGAAGCCAACTCCCTGTTGAAGAGGGATCAACTGGGAGTCTGTTTTTGATCTCCTGTTGGGGAAATTTTGCTCCGTACCCAGCAGGTATGCCAGCCTCCAGGTGGGACCTGGGGATCCCCCTGCAATTACAGCCCATCTCCAGACTACAGAGATCAGTTCCTCTGGAGAACATGGATGCTTTGGAGGGTAGACTCTGTGGCATTGTACCCCACTGAAGTCCCTGTCCTTCCCAGGTTCCATACCCAAATCTCTTAGAGTTTCTCAACCTGGATCTGGCAACCCTACTCCCCCCATCCCCTGCCGTGGCCAGAGGAGGGCCTGGCAATCCTAGTACCAAGCAAAGGCTGGCAGGGGGCAAAGAATCAGGATCTAATTCCCAGTTGATCAGCTGGAAGTCAGGTTCTTCTGATTTCTCATGGGAAACTATGCTGCCCCCCCAGACTTAGCTGAGATGCAGCAAATGGGGGAGGGGAGGATCAGAAAGCCCAACTGACTTCCCATAACTTCTCCCTACTCCACCCTGTTGCATGGGCTGCACAAAAAAATGAAGGAAATGAGCCATTTCTCCTCTCCCTTTTGCAATGAAGCAATTAAAAGCATTGCATTTGTTCTTGCTCTGGTTGGCGCGGACAGTGAGTTCTTTCTACTCTCCCTTTTGTGATGCAGAGATTAAAATAATTGCAGCTATTCCTGCTCTGTTTACAGGAAGAGAAGAGAAATTAGCTTTTCCTTTCTTACCATTAAAGGCACTGTTTCTCTCCATGCTAGGGTTGCCAGCCTCCAGGTGGGGCCTGGAGATCTCCAACTTTTATGACTGATCTCCAGCTGACAGAGATCAGCTCCCCTGTAGAAATGGCTGCTCTGAAGGGTGGACCATCTGGCGTTGTTCCATGCTGAGGTCCTTCCCCTCCCCAAACCCTGCCCTCTCCTGGATCCACCCCCAAAGTCTCCAGGTATTTTCTAACCCAGAGCTGGCAACCCTAGTCCATGCTCTTAAAGGCATTAAAGGCATTGCTTCTGTGCATGCCCAGCTTAAAAGAGAGGGAAGAATAACAAGCCATTTTCCTCCTTTTTGCAATGCATAAATCAAAAGCATTGCTTCTGTTCTTGCCTATCTTGGAGGGGAGGGAAGTTGCAAGTTCACTGCGTAGTTCAATCTCTTTCCAATTAATCCCCAACACAGAGTTTACCTTTTCCACTGCTGCTGCAGATGGAGTCAACATTTTCATTGTGCTGTCCACTACGGACCAAGGTCTCTCTCACACTCAGCCAGTTCAGACCCCATCAGTATCTATTTTAAAAAGTATATGATGTTTTGCCCCACTGTGCATCATCTCATACTTGCCTGCACTGAACTTAATTTGCTACCTTCCTACTCACTCATCCAGTTTGATGAGATGCTCTTCCACACTTTAGCCAGTCCCTGGTACACATTGCCTGTACATGTATCATTCAGTGCCTACTGCTGGAAAGGTGGCTGCAGAATTTTCACATTACAACAAGTTCATTCCAAATTGCTGAGGTGTTGGTGTGGATAAGCCTTTTAATAATTTTGGTTGTTTTTTCAGCACCTTTTCCAGCTTTCCAGGGGATGCAGTAATTAAAATTGTACACGGTATTATAAATGCAGCCAGACCACTGACCTGGTGTTTTATTGATTTAGATAAAGGGCCTGTTATACTGGTTACTTCCGATCATTTTTTAAAAAATAATCCTGGGCATGGAGCTTTGCTTTTTTTTATTACTGCTACACACTGGGTTGGCATTTTCATTGAGCTCCCCAACATAATGTCAAGATTTCTTTTCTAGTTTGTCACTGTCCATTCAGACTATGTTACAGAATATGTAAAAATAGACTTTTTAAAAGCTCCAGTGGGTTCATGGAATCTCACCTCTAGGTTCACTGGATCTTGCTTCAATAATTAATTTTTCATAGGACACTCCAGCCCACAGTTTGGGAATTGCATAAGAATACACCACACAAAGACTATAGTGTAGGGGTGCTTAACTGGGACAGAATGGCCCTTCAGGGCCAGTACTGTATAATGATCAGAATGTCAAATTAGGATTTGGGAAACCCAGGTTCAAATCCCCTCTATGCCATAGTAGCTCGCTGGGTGTCCTTGTGCCAGTTGCACCCTCTCAACCTAATCTTCCTCACAGGATTGTCCAAGGATAAAATAACAATATAAAGCACTTTGGGTCCAGGGCAGTGTTCCCTCTAAGCTGAGTTAATGTGAGCTAGCTCACATATTTTTAGCCTCCAGCTCACACACTTTTGACTGAGCTCAGGAAGGATGGCTCCAGAGCAAACTAATTTATGCAGTAGCCAAATTGCTCACTCATAACTTGAATGCCTGTAGCTCACAAAGTAGAATTTTTGCTCACAAGACTCCACAGCTTAGTGGGAACACTGGTCCAGGGTTAGGGCTGCCAAGTCAGCCCGGGGGGCGGGAGATCCCCCACTACAGGGGTTCCCAATCTGCCGGCCAGCATTCAGCCGGCAGGGGGAACCCCACCCCCGAAGTCGCCCAGTCAGGATGACTTCCCCAGCGTAATGACGTCACCCAGAAGTGATGTCATCACGTTGGGGACGTTGCCGGGACAACGCTCTAGCAATCGCCCCAAAACTCTATGGTACCTTAGAGTTTTTGGGCGATTGCCAGAGCGTTGCCCTGGCAACGCCCCCAATGTGATGATGTCACTTCCGGGTGACATCATTGCAGTGCGCGCGCAAGCGTGCACACTGGGGAAGCTCCCAGCCCCAGGAGGACTCCCCCCACCGGTAAGTCAGAAGGACTTGGCAACCCTATCCAGGGTATAAATGTAGTAAATAAATGTATGAATTGGGGGGGATACAGAACTGGGGGGGGGGCAATAAAGCATTCAGGATTTTGGGCAGTGCCTTCTCCCCACTTGCAGTGGCATCTGACAGCTAGTAGAAGAGTATCCTTTTATACTGCTTACCCCTGCAGGGGGATAAAATCCTAGGTTCCTAGCCTAACCCTTAAAACACAACAACAAACAGGAATCAAACTTAATACTAAGCAGTTGGCTGGTGGTCATCCAGAACAAGGGCCTCATGGAGATCTGTGAATCTTATGTATGGAAGCCTGGGGTGCTTTTTTATGTCCTAATTTTTTACTTCTGACTTGGGGGAGGCATTTTATGATAATGCTGCACACTTGATGGATAGTAGTGGATTATGGGTTAAAACCCATTGGTCTGGTGGATAGTGGAGAGTCTTACTGTGGCACTTAAGGGCCTAAATTTTGATTCATTCGTGTGGACCTAATTGCATCTGCTTTCCATCTTTCACTTTCACTGCATTTATGTCTGTAACTTCTCTTTCATTTTAAATTCATGGTTAAGTAACATTTGAAATGAAGAGAACCCATGGCCCTTAATTTAATTTAGCAATATGCAACAAACTAGGTCTGCCTTCATCAGAGCCATGTTGCCAATTTGCATTCTCAAACTGGGGGAGGGAGGTCCCCCTCTAACTTTATGAGCACCAAGAAAAGCTGAAAATATACCCTCCTTCCTTTTAGATGAAAAGCAAGCTCTTTTTTTTAAAGTGAAAAACAGTTGCCAGTTTATTCAGGTGTTTTAGTGCAGGTTTCCCTACCCTGCTTGCCAAAAACAATGTGGTTGACAGAATTCTCATGAATATACATGCACTTTCCTATCTGACCTTGTTTCAAATGATTTGTCTTTAATGAAGCATGTGTGTATGTTTAACAGGCATTGAATATTCTACCCAAATGCACACAGAGTTGTATATTTTAGTCTTTCTTTCAGCCTGTCATCGGAAGTTTGAGATGCATGTCCTTTGGGGAGTTCTTTGCTTGGCTTTGGAAAGTTTTGTTTTCGAGTCCGTTGTGGTAACAGCTGGGGAGGACTGGGGAACATTATTCTTGTGGGATTTGTGGAGAGGGGTCCTAGAGTTTCTCCATCAAATTATTTTCACCACCTTGAATTGCGTGGGTACCTAAGGTCACTTAAGATCTAAGCACATCCTGCTTCAGTAGACATGCCACTGCATCAATGGGCATCTATGGACCTGCTTTCGAATAAATGTGCAGGGTACCATTTCTGTTTTGAGCTGAAGGAGGGTGAAATTCTCAGTAAAATTTAAAAGTGCATACTCAACATTAGATTGCAAAAATGAAGAAGCAGAAGCCATGTATTTTTCTGAGTGTTTACAGTGGTTGCTTTTCTCTACCTCATAATAACTAGTAGTGTTAGCAATACAGGTCAGATGGTTGCCCAGCTTTTATGTAAAGGGATTTGTATGCTGGCTATGAACATGAAATGGTTTATAATGATAGCTGTACACTCTGCAGCCTGAGTGCTGGCTGGAAATACATTGTGCTTTCAAGGATCAGTCACATGAGATCTGAAACAAGGGAAGCAGGTTGACACCCAGAGATTCAGAGCAGCTTTGCCGGGTCAGTTTTGTGACTCCAGTGCCAAGGGGAAGGGCCTAGATGTGCACACAAAGACCAAAGTTCCTCTATACCACAAACACTAGTCTAATTTACAGTATCAATTGAAATAACACACAGAGACACCAGGGGTTTCTTTTCAGAAAGAGTGGAATAAAATTGACCACAACTTTATTGGTTACAGCTGTAGTAAACTTTGGCACAGCATGGGGGAAGGATCCATCTCATCAACTGATCTGCCTGCTACTCGATGATCCGCTGGTCATCTCGGGAGTGGCAATAGCCATTGGGTACACCCACCCCTCTGCATACCCCTGAGACAGCTGATAGGGCCAGCGTTGGGTCAGCCCCTGGCTTCCCGCACTTGATCTCAGCCCGCCCCTTCTGCCTGGCTATGGGGTAGCCATGTCTGCCCCTGCTCTTACCCCTCCTGGCAGTGCTGCAAACAGGACCCGGGTGGGTCTGGGTCATGGCTTATTGTAAGTACAGACTATTGCAGATTTGTCTTCATAAAGCCTGGAAGTAAGGTTCCCAACTTCCAGGAAGGGGCTGTAGTTCTCCCAAAATTACTACTGATGCCCGCATTACAGAGATCAGTTCCTGGAGGAAATGGCACCTTCAGATGACGTTACATCTTTACTGAGCCTGTTCCCATATCTCCAGGAACTTCTCAACCTGGACTTGGCTGCACTACCTAAAATGCTAGACCTAAAGCAGCATCAGCATCACAAGTTACTGAGAGGCCTTGGAACCGTCTCACAGGTTTTCATCCCACCAGTCCTGTCAAAGCGGAGTACAGGGCTGTCCATGTGCCATTTTATCCTCACAGGAACCCTGTGTGGTAGGTCAGAATTAAGAGATAGCCACTGACCCAAGGTCACCCAGCAAGCTTCAAGGTAGAGATTTGAACCCAAATGTCCCAGCCCCAGATCTAGACTGACACTTCCTAACCATAATGTGACAGTGGCTGTCTACACTAAAGGCTATGTCACACTTCCACCAACAAATAGGGAGACAAATCTTTATACATTTGGTCGAAATGGGTGTGAATACTCTCCGCTGTGGGTGTTTATAGCAGTTTATATGCCTCCCTTCTTATCAGCTTAATTTTTCAGATCATATTGACTAATTGCAGCCAAGGTAAGCATGCCACGCACTGAGGATTGCAATTCTGGCATGGAGTTGTGGGTACAGCTGGGAATGAATATTGGCAGGGGAAGTATTTCGCTGTCAGTCTGTCAGTGGGCTAGACATTTTTAAAGCAATAGAATTTTACAGTCGCCAGGTGGTGATCCTTGAATCTTTCAGAAGTTATGTCATTGTTTCCTTGGCGACTGTTGTTTCTATGCGAGAGAGAGAGAGAACTAGCAAAAGTAGAAATAAATGTCCTAGTAACTTTTGAAAGCACAAATTAGAAACCAGGTCAGGATGATATGTGTTGTGGGTGACTATCATTGTTTCAGAGAACTCATCCTCACAGAACCCATGTTAAGTTATTGCATCACCATTATGATTATGCTGTCTTCTCATTTGTGTGGCGCCTGCTGTTTCTCTGAGGGAGGAAGGGCAGTATTCCCCTCCAGCATTTTATCTCCTGCTAGTAGAAGCAGCCTTGCTTTGCTGGCAGGAGGTCCACTGTTCATGCACTGCACGTATTCTTCATTGTTGTTCTTTCTCCATTCTTGAAGCTATAGAAACGTAGCTTTTTTCTCAATGGTACCTGCATTGGTTGCCTCTTTCAAAAGATGCATGGAAACTATGCACTGAAAACATTAAAAAGCAAGATAAGGGTTGGTTGGTTTGTTGGTTGGTTTGTTTGTAAAAGAAAATATTACAGGAAAATGTCCTGTGTAAAGTATTACAGAAGCATATTGGTGTAGCGATTATAGTATCAGACAAGGACTTGGGAGACCCAGATTAATACCCACTCTTGGGCTGTGAAGGTCACTGAGTGACCTTAGGCCAGTCACACATGCTTATCCTATCCTATGGCACAGTACTGTTGTGAGGGTAAAGTAAGGAGTGGAAAACCATGTATACTGTTTGAAAGAAAGGTAGGATTTAAAAAAAAAATTGCACTCAGCAATAAATCCCATTGAGGGACCTTGAACATTGCACTGTCTTGGCCAAAAACATCTCATAGGGCTAATGTGATGCTAAAATAAGGAGAGAAACCCATGTACACTGGCCTGTGCTTCTTAGAGGAAGGATGGGATCTAAAAATGTAATAATTGATAAAGTAATGAGGGAGGACTATAAGCCAAGCAAAGTTACTACTGTTTTAGCCATGGGAACAAATGGGGGGTGGGCTGTATATGTAGCTACCATTATTTGTATAATGGTCGTAGTGTTTGAAGTGACCTCCAGTGTTTTAACAGCTGCATGTACCTCTCCCATGTGGAGGCTCTCATTGATAGAAATGGCCCAGTTATAGCCTGACATGATCCCCACACATTCTTGCAAACCACTAGCAAGGAGGAACTACCTTAAGTTCTGTCCTGGGCACTTTTTGAATATGCCACCTCCCATCAGGGGTTTATGATCAGCCATGTAGTAGGAATCCTATACAGTGGAGTAGGTGGAAGATTGTATTGTGACTAGGGAGAAAATCCGGTGGGGTGGTGGCTTGCCCTCAGGAAATCCATCACATGCACCCTGTGCTAACGAAATCTTGGTGTCCTGTACCTCCTGACATAGTTAAACCTTGTTTTCACTAATCATGAAAGCATATATTTTGAGCTGTTCTTCTGACAGCAAGTGGAGCCTCACATGAGTAAATATACTTCCACATAAGAAAAATCACAGTAAAATCATGTGTGTCAGGGAGAATGCTAGGCAACAAACTTTCAAACTGCAGCTAGTTTTCCTTGTGGAAGGATTCCCCCCCCTCCTTTGACACAAAATACTATTTTATCAAGTATTCTTTGAATGTAATTTGGCATTGTAACGTCCAATGGCCATACACAATAAATCTAATCAATCATGTGACAACAACTCCCATCCACAGTCCGAAGTTAAGCAGTCTAGTTTTTGTTGTTTGTTTGTTTGTTGCTGTCAAGTTGTGACTGTCTTATGGCGACCTCGTAGCGTTTTCAAGACAAGAAACTAACACCAGTGGTTTGCCATTGCCTGCCTGGTATTCTCAGGCTGTCTCCCATCCACATACTTACCAGGGCCAATTCTGCTTAGTTCCCAAGATCTGATGAGGTCAGGCTATCCAGGTCAGGGCAGTCTAGATATGGCATTGCCAGTTTAGAAAGTAGGCCTTAGGAAGCCAGATGAGCCAATTTCAGGTAAGATGAAAGCAAAGCTGATTTACATAAATTACAGATGCAAAAGCACAGCATAAATCACTTCAGGGCATACTCATTAGCTCTATCATTATGGATGTTCTTCTGGAAAAAAAAAGAAGAATCTGTCCCACAGGCTGCTTAAAAAATTTAAATATGCTATTTCTGTTTTGAAAACACACATCTGAGGACACACAGACAGCCACTGGGGTGGCATGAACAGTGTTAGAGAGCAGGCCCCAGTCTTAAATGGGGAGAAAGCAGCCATTTAGCCCAATGTGGTTTTCTGTGAGCCTGAGAGAGATAAAATATCCATAATTTATTAAAAATCTTGAATCTCATGACTGTCAAAGGAATATTAACACTGTGAATTGGACCAGGAAAAAGCTGAGCTGGCCAAAATTAAGTTGTCTGGCGCTGCAAAATATAGAATGTCAGGTATGCAGATGTGTAACTGACAACTGCAATCACAAAACCAAGGGTGAAAATGGCTCAGGTAGATAGAGGGTGGGCAGGGAACTCAAAATATACATCAGAACTTGCTCACTTTTTGTCAGATTTCTTTTTCTGGAATGTTTTATGGTACATGACCAAATATTAGATCCGTAGATTACTAGTTCTCACAAACTTGCCCTGCCCTGGTTTTGAAATACATATTCCTCACAAGAATAAGTAGCTTGCAAAGCCAGTTCTTTGATCCTGGAGTGCATAGATTGCTGAGAAATAGCCTTTTTAAAAAATGGGTGGTATATGTTTCTTTAGTTTAATTATTCTTTCTGTATTGTCATATTTGTTAAAAAATAAAAAAATATGAATAATTTACCTAAAAAGAAGGAGGAATCATTTGTAGAGTCATACACATAATTAGAAAATACAAGAGGTGGGGACCCGTGATACTCGTGGGGGGGAGGATTCCTAAAGGCTGCAGCCCCAGGTAAGTCCTCTCTCCCCCCCCATTCTTCCTCTGGAGAACAGGTCTACCCACCCCAGTCCACTGTATTGGTAGACCTGGCCTCCGGAGAACAGGTCTACCTGCCTCCAGAGAACAGATCTACCCAGCCCTTTCCACTATATTGGTAGACGTGTTCACCGGAGGCCAGGTCTACCAATAGAGTGAACTGGGGCAGGTAGACCTGTTCTCCGGAGGCCAGGTCTACCAATAAAGTGGAAAGGGCTGGGTAGACCTAGCCTCCGGAAGCCCTTTGGAGGCCAGGTCTACCAATATAGTGGAAAGGGCTGGGTAGACCTGGCTTCCGGAGGTCTACCCGCCGATTTCTCCCCCCCCCCGGTTTTCCCGACCAGGCCCGCGAGCCTCAGAGGTGCGGGGCCTGCTGATTTCTCTCTCCCCCACCAGCTCTTTCTCCCGCCCCAATCCCCCACCAGTAAAAGCCACAGAGTCGAGGTAATTTTTACCAGTTTTCTCCCTCCTGCTACAGAACTCCATCAAGCTGATCTGCTGCCCCTCCCAGGAACAACAGCATGCAATGCAGAGAGGGTGCCATAAAATACCACGTCCGAAGGAAGCAACAGTAGCATGCAAGGCAGAGGAGAATGTCTGCTCCAGAGTAGCTTTGTAAAGCAACAGAGGGAAAAGCCAGGGCAGAAACCTTTCCAAAACAGGCTTTGTGGTGCGCGGGGGCTAGGGGTGAGGGGAGCGGTGCACTGGAGGCCAGAGGGCTGCTGGAGGCCCAGCAGGAACAGTCATGGCATCCCGGGCAGCGGGTGTGCAGGGCCGGCTGGCTGGCTGGCTGGCTGAGGACAGGTAGGGCGATTAGAGCCAAGCTGCACCGGTGGTCAGAGGAGAGGCATTTCCAGGGAAGCCGCAGCGAGGGGGACTCTCCCTGCCAGGCCAGGGCGTGTGGAGGGCTGAGGAGGGCGAGGTGAGGCGATGGTGGGCCTTTCCACGAGGAGGATCACACCTGTGAGAGCCTGGGCGGGTTTTCCCCGTGGAGAGGAGCCGCCACCACTGAAGGGAAACGGGCACTGGCTGAGCCCTCTTCAGTGTCCAGTGTTGGTAAAAACTGCCCTCCGTAAAAAGGTGCACCAGGGTTCCAACCTGGCCCTCTACCAGCCGAGCCTTCTTTCCCTCCTGTCAGCAGTGGCGGCGGCAAGGCCTGCTGCCCACCAAGCCCCCCCATGGCCAAAGCATTCTTTGCACGTGCGCAGGGAACGCTTTTACTTTTGAGGGGATTTAAATATCCCCCAAAAAGTTTTCTAACTTTTAGGATTTTTCTGCACATGAGGGGAGCCCCCTGAGTGTACAAAACAATCTCCCTGCCCCCCAGGTGCCCCCCCCACGGATTTAGATATCCGCACATAGGCGGGCCTTCGCTATTAGTATATAGATATGGATTGGCATCTGCATTTTGGAAAACTTGCGAAGAAGGGGAGTTTCCTAGCTGTGGGTCAAGCTCATTGGTGTCTCTCCCTTTTATCTAGGAGGGAGCATCAAAGATGTGCAAAGTCCACTGGAGAGATCTCATTGCCAATTCTGTTTCCCAGGAAAAGTTCTAGAAGTCTGTCATTATGAGCTCCCGCCAGAAGTTGGCAACAAACTGAGTCCCCCTATCGGAGATAATTTTATTTGGAATTCCATGTAAACGGATAATATTGCTTATGAAACTTTTGACTATAGCTTTAGCTGTGGGAAGTTTTTTTTTATATATATAAAATTTTTATTCATTTTTAACTATTTCTACAACTATCACGCTACTTACTAAGCTACATTATCTTATACAGAGAATACTGTGTAAATTGCTTAAATATATCAGGTTACAAAAATTCTGAAACATCTCAAAATACCTTGGTTCAATTATTCAAATATTTTGTTACTACAGTAAATCAAAAGCAGTTTGGCTAGTACACTTGTTATTGAAGAAACGCTTAACAAAAATTTTAAATTCTTATATAATGCACAAGCTTATTAAAACCTTTTAACAATCATTTCTTCTTCTGTCCTCTTCTTGTCTTTTTAGTCTCAGTCTTTGATTTGGGAGCAGCAGCTCCCTTTTCCGAGTCCGACATTTCTTCTTCGCTTTTAGAGCTGTCAAAGCCGTAGGTACTTTCTTGCGATACTTGTGAGTCATCTGAGTCTCTCTCTGCTTTCTTTTCTTTGTCTTTTTCGAGGAATTTATTTGCTTGCTCAACAGAGTCAATTTTATAATCTTTGCCTTTGAAACTGAAACTTAGTCCCTCTGGAATATTCCAACGATATACAATTGACTCAAACTGAAGCCATATCGTTAATTTTTTGTAGGCTTTTCTTCTTTTTCTTATTTCAAATGGTATGTCCTTCAAAACTTTAATTTCCTCTTCCTTGATCTTCAGTGTTGTTCTGTTGGTGGCTTTTAACACCACATCTCTTGTAGATTTTTTGGAGAATCTTATCATTATTTCGCCAGGCAGTTTATTCTTTTTAATATATACTGGGTAGGTCCTATAGACCAAATCCATGTCGCTTATTATTTCTTCTGCTTTCAAACCTGTTAAAGGCGCTAGTGCTTCACTTAACAGTTTTTTAAGATCTTCTCCTTTTTTTTCAGGAACATTCTGAAGTCGTAGGAAAAAATTTGAGCGTTCCATCTGTAATTTCAGCAGGGTATCATGTTGAATAGCCTTGTCCTTCTCTATTTTTTGCAGTCTTAAGTCCTGCTTATTTGTAGATGCCTTCACCTCCAAAAGGTCCTGTTGCAGTTTTTCTGTTTTCTTATTTGACTCTTTTAGCTCCTTTTGCATTGTATCCATTTTTGCATTGAGAGTAGTCATTTGATCCACCAGGGGTCGCAATAACGCGGAAAGCATTGTGCTCATCTCTGTGGTGTCGGCCTTTGAACTCGGAGGAACACTTCCTGGTTTGGGGGAAGGTTTCGGTTTCCCCGCCATTGTTGCTTCTTCGCTCTTGTTTACAATTAGATAAGATGGATAGAAGAAGTGATTTTCTTAATGGCACTTATATCGTTTTAAAGCTTTTATCTTCAAGCATGCGATCCTGCCCTCCAGCAACTTGCAAACGCTTTTGCACATTCAGTAACGCCGTGGGAAAGTCCCGTAAGTACGCTTCGGTAGTGGAGGGGGGGATTTTTACTCCGTCCACCTCCCTCCCCGCTTATTTTACAGTCCTTCTTTGAGACTCACGTTTTCACCTTGCATATCGGGAGAGTTGTAGTTTCATCGCCTCGCATTCTCTGCTGCTTCTCGGTTTGCGCTTGCAGCCATAAAAGGCTTCCGCGGTGGGGGAACCTACGGGGGTGATGAGGGGGACCTCGATCCCGTGATCGCCATCGCTGGGAGAGATCCCTTCTCGTGCCACCCCAGGCAGAGCCCCTTCACTGAGGTCTCTGGGGGCTCGGCACCGGTCCAGAGCCCCTTCTTCAGCTGTAGGAAGTTGTTTGAAGGGGATAAAATGGGCTTGCTTAGAGAACAGGTCTACAACCACCCAGATGACCATTTTGCCTTTACTTGGGGGAAAATCAGTGATAAAATCCATGGAAATGGTTTCCCAGGGCCGTGAGGGGGTCTCGAGCAATTGTAATAGTCCTGGGGTTCCCCCCCCCCCCGTGCCTTTTGCACATTAGATAGGTTTGGCAAGTGGAAACATAGTCAGAAACATCTTGTCACATGCGGGGCCACCAGAATTGTCTTTGTAAAAGGTTTAAAGTTTTTAAGTAGCCAAAATGCCCTGCTAGCTTGGACTTGTGTGCTGAGTGCATGATTTCTCCCCTTAGGGTTTTGGGGATGAACAGTTTTGTACTATTATTTGAAGGCTGTCGTGTACTCACATACCGAGCCTCATCCTTGGGTGAGCCTCCTCATCTGGTTCCGGTCTTTTTCTTCACTGATAGGGTCCTCATACTGCCTCCGGAGAGCCCACATGAAGTCTTCCACCCGATCTAGTTCAGGCCCCAGGGGGTTGTGGAGGCTCACATACCAGTCAGCGGCTTCTTCTCGCAATTGGGAACCTATATGTCCCACCCGGTCACCCTCATTCAGGAAGAGGTGGCCCCAGGTTTGCAGGAACCGTCCAGCTTCGATGATAAAAAATTGTAGCTTTGCCGGGTCCCCATTGAATGTTGCAGCCAGCAGTTCTTGCAGGACCGGCCGACGATCTACTGGCACAAGGGGCCCTGCCGGCACTGGTTGTGCGGGCACGGGTGCCGGCAGCTCCACGAGAACCGGCTGACCTGCAGGGACCTAAGCTGGAGGAGCTGGGCTGCCGCCCCCCCCAGCACTGCCCGCCTGAGTGTCAACTACCATCTGGACAATTCCAGGTAAACCCTCCAACAAGGCAGTCATCTCTCTCTGCAGCAGGTTCTCCGTCGCTTCCATGCAGCGATCCACATGGGACTACAAGTCTCCAAACTCGTGTCTCTTGGGATGATGGTAGTCACGGGGTCTTGCACCCTCTCCCAGTTCTCAGCCCAGCTCCTCCCCATGGACACTCCCTGTCGAGAGAGGGTCCAGGTCTCGATCGGTTCGGTTCCGAATTGAGTCCACGAGTACCTGGGACCCCTGGGCTGGCAATCCACCCACGAGGAGGTACAGCATCCTCCTCCATAGGTACGGGTACCATCATGTCCCCTGAGGTTGCCGGGGGTTCACCACCATCTTCCGACATCGTCAGGAACGGCAGGCCTTCCCAAAGAGAAATGCGATTACTAACTCTCTGTGAGACTTCCTGGATGAACTCACCCCACGCAAAGGATCTTAACCAAGACTTACTTTATTGAGGGAATTTCTTCAGGGTACACTTGTTGAGTTAGTAATGGATTGAAACAATAGTGTTAGGATAGATATAGTGATTTCAAATGTATATTGTCACACGGGTTCCCCAGTCCCCGCCCTGGGATGAATCCTGCCTAAAAGCTTTCCCAGGCTAAAGAGTGGGAAGGCAATAATAGATGACTCCTGCAAAAGAAGCTAAAAACACTAAACATGTCTGTGAGAAGTTACCAGTAGCCTTGAATAGAGATAACAACCCTGTGAAGCCAGCAAGCGGAGGGAAGGGAGTACATTCCAGCGGGAGGAGGGGGGAGGAGTGGAGTTGTCTTGCCCAGCCCAGTAAATCCCATCTCCCACCCTGAAGAGTGGCAGGTTACCTGACACAAGGACACTGAGTGTCACTGGCACAGAATACAGTCTAGCATGGCACCATCTCATACTTTGGTCTTCGGTGGCTAAAAATGTTGGCCACTGCTGAATTTAAATATTGTGAGAATAAAGGAATCACAGGACTACATCATATCTGTGGCTGTGGTATTAAAACACTTCCAGACTGAATGTCAAGGAGGTAAGACCAAAGCAACATGAATTTCAGAAGAATATTCCACTTTGATTGAACCCACCTATTTTGATATTAATGAAATAGGGCAGGAACCTCCAGCAGAACCAGAGCTGTACTTGAAAGTCTTGACAGCTCATGGATTCATTGCTATCCAATCAACAACATCAAAGGCCAGTGGAAGAATTAAAAGAACCAGGAGAATATTTTTCTTAATGTCTAGGCATGGGCTGTTATCCAGAGTCACAAGAGCAGCATTGGAGCAATATACCTCAGGAAAAACAAAGATTGACAGAACTAGGAATATAAGAGCCTCCAGACAGATGTGAAGCTTCGTGGCAGTAAACAGTTTGACAACACTTTTCTGAAAGGACAAGCTGGGGACTAGACACTAATTTAATTATGCATGCAACTCAAAGTCAAGAGTTGTTTATTATAAGCTTGAGCCAAACGACTGCAGATTTAAGGCCAACAAGAACTACAGGGAGCCATTGATAACCCCAGTCAGTATTGATTTCAACTTTCTTGGCTGGATTCCACTAGCTAGGATGGACCTTGGAACAATTGGTCATTCACATTCTCCCTAGCTTTCCATCCTTATTAGTAGGCAAGGCAATTTAAATTGATCCCATAGAAACTGATTGTAATCGTACTACTCTTCATCAGGTGGGGCGAATTCTAATAATTTATTATTCAGGACTGATGTACACAACCTAAAAAAAGGAAAAAATATCACAGTTGCTCTTCCTTTATCACTAATGAAGACCCTTCTTTTGCACTCATGTACTGATAGCAAGGTAAATACATGCACAGCACTTCAGTTGATAAAGACCTGCAGGAAGCAGAAACCACTGTTTTTGTCTTTAAAGTGACAAAGAGAAGCTGGCCTTGCACCTGCCATCTTCAAGGGGGATTGTATTTTAACATCTTTCAAAACTGATGCTTTGTGCATGCATTTTTAATTGGTATCTCGATGCATGAGCATAAAAATGTAGTGAAAGAAACAGCAGTCACTCTTAAAATCACATTCCTTTCCAAAAGATACTGTTAGGGTTGCCAGCCTCCAGGTGGGGTCTGGGGATCTCCTGCTTTTACAACTGATCCCCAGCTGATAAAGTTCAACTCCCCTGGAGCAAATGGCTGCTTTGGAGGGGGGACTCTATGGCACTGTACCATGCTGAGACCCCTCCCTTCCCCAAACCCCACCCTCTCCTGGCTCCACCCCCAAAGTCTCCAGGTATTTTCCAACTCAGACCTGGCAACCCTAGATACTGTAAGGGTCCATTACAGTCCAAGCTGAGAACACTTGAGGGACTGCCTTCACTCATGTTACAGATCTCCTTTTTCCTTAAAATCTAGCACAGAGTATCCTACTCTAACTTACCGTGAGAGCTGCTCAAGCAAAGTCTTCAGAACTCCTGGTATCAGATTCAGCTTCTTTACCTTTCCTGTCATCAGGGGAAGGCTGAATAGATAGAGCCTCTGAATTCCATTTGAGACTTGGAGACGCTCTGCAGAACCCATGTGATCTGAATCCAGATTCCTGCCTGAGCTCCCAAAGCTGCTGTTCTTGAAATGCTAAGTCTAATTCAATGTGAATTATAGCTTTTGGCTTGCCAAAATGAATAGCAACCTTGAGATGCCAGCAAATATGAGTTGAAATAGAAAGTGGTTGCCCTTCTCCATGCCATTTAACACAGGTCAGTAGGTTTCATGTGCGAGTTACAGAAGGGGAAGATACAGAAAGAGAAAATGACAGCCAATTCCAGATGGATCAGATAAAAGCCTAGGAAATTCTGCAGAGGCAAAGAATCAGCTAGCTTTTGGAAGCTTCCTATGAACTATGGAGAATTTCCTTTGCATTGTAAGGCAAACAGGAGTCTAGTTTGCAACTTACAGTAGGATTGAACCAATCTGTGCCATTCTCCTCCATTGTGCCAATCTGTGCCATTCTCCTCCTCCCTTCTCTGACATCAGCAAAACACTACCACCATGCCTATGCCAAGAAAGGGCTTGTATCAGCTGCTTCTCATATGAATGTGGGTGGAAGTTGTTATGGTTGGGGGTCCCTGAAACCATGACAACTGTTTAGTTGCCCGGGGGGGGGGGGGGGGGGGGCTCAGAGAAAACAGGAACTTGGTTTCAGTAAGAAAACCAGACCGTTTGGCCTACCTAGTGGGGAGACAGAGACAAGGGCTACCTGCCAGAGGGCCTGATTGGCAGAGAACTGAGCATCTCCCACAAGGGACAGAGTTCCTAACTCTGGATTGGGGTGGTCACCAAAGCAGGCAGAAGTCTTAAAAAGTGAAATCTTCCTTTGTTCTGGGTTCAAATAGTTTGCCCAGATGTGGTGACCAGTTGGCCTCATCTTCCCCAGTAACAGCACAGGAGGGGGGGGGGGGTGTATTTGCTAACTGTTTGGGAATGCAGGCTAGCTAGATTGATGTTTTCCTTTTATTTACTTAGGTTGTGATCACATGCACAATTCGCCCTGACAAAGGTGCAAATGCTGGGCAGATTAAAGGAGTGTGATCAGACAACAACATCTGGGAAGCGCCCAGCAGCTGTCAGCATCCCGTTTTGCTCCACTGCAGAAGCGGAGTTAAAAGACACCTCTGAAAGTCCTGCAGCAAACGGGTTGCTACGGGCCATGGGCAGACTTTCCTACATCTGATTGCCCCAGCATGCTTCCATAGCGTCAGGATGGTCTGATCAGGCCATCTTGACTCCATGCCATTGTTTTTTGCCCTTCTCAGTATGCGCATCATCGCACACTCCACAGGGAGCCCTCAGGGCTGAAGTGTGAATCATCAATCCCTTGTTCAAGCGCATTGGAGGCAAACATCAAAAAAAAAACCCGACTCACATGCGGTTTCGTCTGATCACGCAGTGGCAGGTTGTTCCCACAGCTTCCAAAGTCTGTGTGATTGTGCAACTGCAGGTCAATTTCCACCGAAGGAAATAGCCTCCCCCTCCCACTATATCTTCCACATGTGAACACCACCTTAGATTAGTATTCTCGTACTGTGATAGCTATTTTCCATTCCCATACATGTGCTCTAGTTTAACCTTTAGTAATAAAGCTTCTTTCCTGTTTAAGAAAGTAGACTGTGACTGCATTCATACACTCTAAATAATCCACTTTCAGTGCACTTTCCAACTGAATTTTTACTGTGTGAACTGGCACTGAAAGTGGATTGAAAGTAGATTATTTAGAGTGTGTGACCTGTGTCTGAAATTCCAGCTACATGCTGAGGACCACTCCTACATGCTAAGGACATGCTCACACACAAAGGGAGCTAAAGTAATTTGAAGCTCTGCCCTTTGAACTTGCTCAGAGGCAGCCTTACCAGGGTACCCCAAGGTGCTGGTTACTTGAGAGGGGTGGTTACAATGAAGAGGAAATAAGCTTTTGCATGCAGACAAACATGCAACATGCATGTGAGAACACATAGACCCAGGGTGGGATTCTGACAGATGTGATGCCAAAATAGGTGGCTTTGAGTTCTTCCATTATCCAGGGAAGCAATCTGCCAGAAGTGAAAGGGAAGAATGAAGTAGTACAACTGTTGCTAAGTTCTCTGGGAACCTGCCCTTCCTATTAATATTCTGGCCACATTTTGCATACCAAATCTCACAACAACAATAAATCAAATTATCCAGGAAATATGGACTACTTGGACAGGTGCATGTTGAGGTATCCTTGGTACAAACCAACAGTTTCACATAGGTAGCATGAATGCAGCCATCCTTCTTTCCAGGGCTATTTTGGGGGCGGAATACACCGGAACAGCGTTCCAGCTGGCATGTGGCCCGTCTTGCCTTGCCCCTCCCCTCTCCTCCAGTAGGAAAGGGCCCCGCACATGGTCTCTGTGTGAAGATCAGGTGTCTGGCGCCTTTTAGCTCCTGGTAAGTGCTGGTCCGGCTGAGGGGCCCCCATGCCCTGTCAGTGTGCAAGCTAGGAGAGGCAGGAGGGGGTGTAGAGAGGCATTTAAATGCCTCCCTGGGGCTTCCTGTGCCTGTCTGCTAAAGCAGGTAAGCAGGAGAAGCCCCACAGAGCCCCCCCATGCCATTCCTAGCTCACACACTGAGGCACATGAGCTAGGAGAGGTGGGGGGTTGCAGAGAGGCATTTAAATGCCTCCCCATGGCTTCTTCTGCCTTCCTCTTTCTCGGCTCCCTTTAAGTGCAGGGCGCAGGAGGGAAAGGGCCCCGCATGCCTCCTGGCTTCCTGCACTTAAAGGGGCTCCCTTTAAGTGCAGGGAGCCAGCCATGCTGGGGGGGGGGGGGTGGCAGGGGCTTGAGTAGGGGTGGGAGAGCCTCCCTCCATCCTCATTTCTTTGCCCTCCTTCTTTCCCTCCTTCTTTCATTCTCTTTCCTTCTCTTTCTTTCCCTCTTTCCTTCGCTTTCTTTCCCTCCTTCTTTCCTTCTCTCTTTCTTTCCCTCTTTTCCTTCTTTTTTCCTTCTCTCTCTCTGTTTCTGCACTGTCAGGGGTGTGGCCTAACATGCTAAGGAGATTCTGCTGTTGGGTGTGGCCTATTATGCTAATGAGTTTTGTTGGACTCTTTCTACAAGAAGAGCCCTGCTTGTTTCCATAATAGCAGTAAATCAGAAAGGGCCAATTCTGTTATGGAAAACAGAATAGCTTTGTGTATTCTATCTGTGTATATCCATTGTGTCGACTTGACCAGGCTGTATGCCTTGCATCCACAGGTGCTCCTAAAACAATTGAGGACATCAGAAAAAAATTTCTGCATTAAACCCAGGGTCAGCCAGATCCCTCTAAGAGGTCATGAAAGCCCTTCCACATTGTTTTCACTGAGCAATTGGTATTCAAAGTTATTGGTACCAGAAGTTACTAGCTGTTTTATTTTCATTCCTTTTGCTAATAATCCCTGGGATAGAATCCCTCCCCACAACAATTCCCATTGTAAATTTTCAGCATAAACCCATTGTATGTAGTCTGTGTGACATCTGAAAAAACTTAAATGCTTATTTGGAAACCATTTTGAATCTTCTTTAAAAAAAAAAAAAACACCTTTGCTTACCGTGATTTGTAGGTATCTGCTTGCAGTTGCCATGCTACAAGGACAATTCTTTCTCCAAGCAACTAATGATGTCAAAATGAGGAGAGCCAGCATTGTTTATATAACCAGTGGCATGCAATGGCATCTTATTTTTAGGCTCAGGCGACATTGTCTATTTTGCCAAATGTAACAGGGACTTGCAGGAATCAAAAGTTTTACTAAAAGACTCCACAGAAACTTTTTGCTGTGGTTCTGGCAGTGGGGACTGTATTCTCTCTGGCTTCTCTGTACTTTTTTTTTTTTTTCAACCTTATTGGAGCAAAGAGATGCCCAAGTGATGGCTTGAAGCCTTTGCTGATATTTGGCTATGTGATGAAATCTGAAGCCAAAACAGATTAGGGGACAATGTTTCCTACCCATAATCCTGACATCTTTTGATTAGCACATAGCTCCAGTACCTATGGCAAAATTGGACACTCATGAGATTTTCATACATGATAGTATATATTTTGTACAGCTACGTACGCAAACAGTGTAGGCTGTGAGGAAAAAGAACTTAATTTATTAGCCACAGTTACTGGTTCACTGAGGTCCAAACGTTGAAAAGATCCATCCTCCTACAGCTTATGGCAGTATCCTTTGTAATACTCTCAACCCCACAAGACCTCGGGCCCAGCCTATTACAGGCCTAGAGCGCATCGCTGTGAATGTCTATGTGATGGCCTGCAAAGCAGTTTGAAATCCCTTAGGCTGACAGATGCTGTAGAAATGTAAACTAAGATTTTTCTTTTAACATTCGTTTGCAAAGAGCTATTTCTGAATTACCCCTGGGCATTTTGGGGAGGGGGAAAAACAAATTAGGGACATCTAAAGCTTGTATCAGGAAGTGCCTCAAAGCCATTGCAATATTTTTCAAGGACACATAAAGGACAGTAAAAAAACATGGAGTTCACTTTGGTTACCGCTGTGCGCAGAGCCAAATAGAGTGTGGAGGGGGATGAGAATTCAGGCTCGCCATTTTGATAAAGCCATAAGGGACAAGGTAGAGTAATTTGGGAGTGTTATTGTAATCCTCACATACACTGTTAGATACAAAGCGAGGTAATTTAATGCAACTATGAAGAGAAATAACTGCTAGGAAGGTACAGGATGTAGCTTCTTGCTGTTATAAAATGCAAATTATACCTATGTATGTGCCTGTAAAGCCACAGAGGTAATGGAGGATGGGGTGATATCCATATCAGCTCCTGGTGCAAATTGTAGTAATAACCTTCTGTCATATCAGATTCACTGAATGAGCTGAAACCAATAATTTGCCATCCTACCTATGAATCTTCCTTGCTATTAGAGTCATTATCTACCTCTCTCCGTAATAGACTGGGAGATTATTTGGATAAAAACCCAACAAGTGAATGTCTTTCTACTTCTAATAAAACCTATGTCAGGGTATGCCAGTTCCAGAACAAAGCAGTTTTCTATATGAATGTCTGAAATCCAGGATGTTCCGGTGGCTGAAAATGTGGAAGGATGGATTTGGATGCAGAGCACATGTTTTACATATCATTGATCCTGTGCCTGTTTTCATCATTTGTAGTCTGCCATCCTTGTTGAGACTCAAGGCAGATCACACTATTAAAAATGATGCAATAGGAACCGCATAATACATCAAACATTACAATAAAACTGGATTACAAAACTAGAATTCACTAGAAACCTGTATGATACATACATTAAAGCACAATTGCAGCACTGAAAAACAATGCAGCAAAAACAGTATACTATATTTAATTAACAATGCAATGGAAACTTGAGTAAAATTTCACAGACGATAAACACAAACCCATTCTCTTCATAAAAAATCCCCTCCGGAACAATTCTATTTTATACTATCTTCAGAACGATAGAAGAATGGGAGCCTTTCTGAGCTCAGTGGGTAGGCTGTTCTTCCAGATGGGAGCTACAGTAGAGAAGGATGGTGTATGGATAGCTGTCAATCTTATCTAGGTGCAAGGTGACATCTTTAGAAGCTTTAAGACTTCAGAAGGCTGAAACTCTAACATCTGTAGTTCAAAGGGGCTTCAAAGGGCAGAGCTATGAAAGATCTCTGCCGGAGTATTTGTAGTATCACTGGTCCAGGTCAGTCAAAGTAGAGAGTAGTGAACCAGATGGAGCAATGTGTAAGGCAATTTCATATGTTGGTCTAGGTAGGAGACACCAGCCAAGTCCCAGTTTGATCTTCAAACAGTTCCTTCTGCAGAATTAGAACAATAAGTAGCCTGCTTCACTGATCCATTGTGTAGATCAGCCGTCAGCAACCATTTTAAATCAAAAAGCCAAACTATGTGAAAATTCAGAGAATGAGAGCAGCAAAGAGGCAGTATAAGAAAGTCCATTTAGATAACTGAAAGTTTAGTATTAGTGATAACTGACATTTTGATTAATAATCCATAAAGTATCTGCAAGCAAACCAATTGTGGGTGATGGACGGACAGACGGATGAATGGGTGGGTGGGTGGATAGCTATCGATGCACACACAGTGGTAACTGTAGAATCCTGCCAACCCTTCCAATATATCTTAAAATTAAAATTGTCATTATCTTTTTTTTTAGAAGAGCCATCTTTGTTTCTATGCCAATAGGTTACAGACTCCTGGATCAGTTAATTAACTGTGAAATCCTAAAAAGAGTTATACCATTCTTATCTCATTGCCTTCCATTGATTTAGAAGGGTATAATTCTGTTAAGGATTGTACCATAAGGCTGCAATGACCATACAAAGCTGCCTTATACTGAATGAGACCCTTGGTCCACCACAGTCAGTACTGTCCACACAGATAAGCAGCAGCTCTCCAGGTTCTTAGGTGGAGGTATCACCTGTTACCAGATCCTTTTACCTGGAGATGCTATGAATGGAACCTTCTTCATGCCAAGGTCATGCTTTAGTACTGAAATGAAGCCCCTCCCTGTGATACAGTGAGATTTAAGCAACCAGTTGTTTGCAGAATTACAGACAAAACATTTTGCATGCACTATACATGAAAAATGAATTGTTACCATTTTGACACACTGACTTGACACAGCATTCCCCCTCTCTCCGTTTTTTCAGAATTTGTTTCCAGGGTACATTGTGCTTTACTGTGTCCCAGTTTACTTTAAGATTATTATCAAATCAGGGTTTAAGACAAAGGCAAAGAAACATAGTAGGGATTATGAAGATCTTTCTAGGTATCTCTCTCTTACGACTGCTGTAAGATTTCACAACCTTGCAGGTTCAACTCATAAAAATCTCCATTTTGATTTCACGTTTTGCTTCTACAAATTGAACTTGTGGTTCACATAATTTTGTTTCCATGTGACAGTTTGTTTCTGTTATAATTACCACATTTTCCAGCATCATTTTTTTGGTCAATCTCTCTTATACATAATTTTCTGTTGGTGGTGGCACACTCCTGAACATTCCACACGCCACCCCAACCTTTGTTCCCCTGGCCTGTCAATCAGAAGCTGTCCCTATCCATTGGCTGTGAATACTCATATGGCATTGGCTGGGTGCTGCTCCTCTTCCCTGCCCACTCCTTCAGGCTCTATGCCCTGTTAGAATTTCTGCCAGATGGCTTTCTCTCTTGACGAAGACACTTCTCTCCCTTCCTGTGGGGGGATTAACTGTTACTTCAGTGGCTTTTGGTAGATGAAACGAAATGGCAGTTACCTGTGTTTATAAGATGGCTGCTGCCTGTGGTTTATTTAAAATGTTCCCCCATAAGGTTCAACTGTTACCTCAGTGGGTGTTAGTAGGTGAAACGAAATGGCTGTTACCTGTGTTTATAAGACGGGCTTCAGAGCATGGTAGAGACTGCAGGTGGGGGATTCTTGGAGATTTGAGGGGTGGGGCCAGGAGAGGGTGAGGTTTGAGGAGAGGTGGGGCCTCAGACAGGTACAATGCCATAGGCTCTGCCCTCCAAACCAGCTATTCCCTCTTGGGGAACCACTGCTGCCAATCTCCAGGGGAGGGCAGGAGATCACTCAGAATTACAACTGCTCTTCAGGTAGCAGAGATCAGTTCCCCTGGAGAAAATGGTGGATTCTGTGTCATTATACCCTGCTGAGGTTGTCACAGCAAATTGATGCTGAGTGCCCAAGGCCTTGGCACAACGGGCCTTATTCCTGGTCATATATAAATAGCATAAAAAAATTGTAAAAATGGCTTGAAGATAGTGTAAAAACTCAGGTCTACTATCAAATGGCTATGAGCCAGAGAATGACAACACATGAAAATGATCAAATGCAACAGAGAATGACAATACATGAAAACTAAGAGAACTTCATAAGAACATGAGCGCCCTGGGAGATCACACCAGTGATGTGTCTAGTCCAGTTTCCTGTTTCACACAGTGTCCAACCACTTGCTATGTGGGAGGCCAACAAACAGAGCTTGCAGGTCAAGACTTTCCTTGATGTTGTCCTCAGCACTGGGTATTCAGAGGTTTACTATCTCTGAATATGGCTATAATCGTGGATGGACCTATCCTCCATGAACCTGTCTTATTCCCTTTCTAATGCCATCTGTGCTCATAGCCTACACTACATACATACACTAGCACTAAATTCCAAGTGGGCACAATCCTGTATCCATGCTTTCTAACAAAGTGCACTTTAATTGAGGTCAAAGAGCTACATTTTTGTTTTCCTGGCATATTTGAACTCTACAATTGTTCATGCCACATCAGTAATTCCCTTAAAGAAGACATGATGTGGGTATGATTTCCAAGTGACACTATTGAATGAGCCCCATATTACTCTTGTTGGAGAGATGGGGCACTTCTGCTCACTCGGGAAATTTTTGTTGCTTCAGGAATGAAAGGCTGATTGTGAAGCTAAGTCTCTTTAGATTTAGCTTAATGTCAGGAAACTAATTTAGCATTAAGAACAATTTATGTCCAGGAGCTCCAACGCAATATGTTGTGGGTGCCTTTTGGAGAAAATAATAATAATAAATTTAAATAAGCTTGTGGCTGGAACAGCTTCTAATCCTTTGCCTCAGAGCCAAACTACATTGTCTCTCCTCCCCAGAGACTGCTTTAATACTTTCCTGTACTTTGGAGGGGGGAGGGGATGGCAGAAAGATACTCTGTTCAAAGAATGCGATTTTCGGGAAAATTAAGTTTTACTGGTCCTTCC
Organism: Lepidodactylus listeri; assembly: GCA_029233225.1. Classification (NCBI taxonomy): domain Eukaryota; kingdom Metazoa; phylum Chordata; class Lepidosauria; order Squamata; family Gekkonidae; genus Lepidodactylus; species Lepidodactylus listeri. The sequence continues at coordinate 116,356,253 of JARCFY010000004.1, read as the reverse complement.
ATCCAAATTATGCAGCATTAGTTACATTTTGCCATCTACAATTGGATTAATCTGCTGCAGCCTAATGAAGTGTAATTTGTAAATGAGCTGTTTGTTTCTCTGAGAGGATCGCCTCAGTCATCTTTTCTGTCAAGTCTCCTTCCAGTTGCTGCATTGTTAATCAAGGATGTCAAAGTCTAGCTCTTTTTAAATTAGGGAGGCCTTCTAAAGTTGTCAATCCACTTGGCTCTTTTAACGAGGAGTATGAAAGGCAGCCATTACGTGTGCTTTAAAGAAATTGTTTCTGAATTTTCAGTGTCCCCCACACACAGCCGTGAGGAATCAAAAGAGTGTGCCTACTGCACTATGTCTTCCAACACCAGTTTTTTTTAAAAAAACCTCCCAGCAATCAGGTCTCTTATAGAACATTTCTCAGGCTGGCATTCATCAGCTTTGCTATGACAGAGGGTGAAAGCCAAAAACAATTGCTTGATGATGATGAAAAAGATCAAATGCAACCCCCCCCCCACCCAACCCCACCAAACCTTTACCCTGTCTTCCAGAGACTTGACAATTTCTGTTGCACATCAATACAGGAGGCCAGTTAGACCTGAAGAGGGTTCAGTTAAATATTCACAAGAGAGCTGCAGCCACCAGGCCTTTCTGCCACATGACCATTTCTGTTATTTTCTACTTCTTCCATTTTCTCGGTATGTGAAATTTTTAAAAGTGGCTACATCATTTCAACTCTTCTTGGGCTGGTTTTTGTGGGTATTAAGATGAGTATTATCTGAAATTTCTGGTGTTGTATTAAGGCTCAGATTCTAGCTTCCTTTTCCGTTTGCAGAAGAGGTGGGTGACTGTTGGCATCCCATCTACTTTCCTGATTATTGTCAGCATCTGAAAACAGAATATTTATACATTTCTACTCAAAGGAACTCAAAGGGATACAAAATATATTGCAATCAAGTGACTTACATTTTGCCCTGACCCAGATAACCCAGGCAAGACCAATCTTGTCATATCTTGGAAGCTAAGCACGGCTGACCCTGGCAAGTACTTGGAAGGGACACCTCCAAGGAGTACCAGGGGTGGGATGCAGAGGTAAGCACTAATAAGCCACCTCTCTGAAATGCTCAAGCCCCACTGGGGTCACCAGAAGTCAACCATGACTTTCAGGCATACACACAAACACAAATACTCACCAAAAAAGGGATTTTGGTATACCTGTAGTCTGAAGCATCCTCATTGTGTGTGTTTAAAGAGCTATCAAGTCACAGCTGACTTATGGCGACCCCATCCGTGGGCTTTCAAGGCAAGTGAGAAGCAGAGGTGGTTTGCTACTGCCTTCCTCTGCAGAGTCTTCCTTGGAGGTCTCCCTTCCAAGTACTGACCCTGCTTACCTTCTGAGATCTGATGAGATCAGGCTATACTAGGGGTGTCAAACTTAAGGTCCACGGGCTGGAAGCATCAGACCCCTGGCTCTTTTCTTCCCCCCTCTTCCCCCTCCTGTCTTCACTTTTTGAATCTTGAGGCTGCCGAAGTTCCCAGCTCCCTCCGCCTGCTTGGGCAGGAAGCTCTTCTGGGCTTGCAAAGTTACAAAGAAAATACAGAATGGATTTTTCCAATAAGGTCTCTGCACCCAGATAGACTACTCTGGGATTGTTTCCAGCAATAGAAACAGTGCTCTGGGATTGGAATGACAGCCCCCAGAGTAGAATGACAACCTCTAGCAATAGAATCTGTGTTCTGGGACTGGAATGACAGGGTGCAGAGTGGAATGACAGCCCCAGAGCAGCAGCATTCTGGGAATGGAATTCCACTCTGGGGGCTCTCATTCCAATTCCAGAATGCTTCTGTTACTTTGAAGGACTGTCATTTCACTTTGGTGGCTGTCATTCCAGTCCCAGAGTAGTCTGTCCGGGCCCAGAGAACTTAATGGGAAACCCATTCCACATTTTCTTTGCAACTTTGTCTGTGCTGCAATGTATTTCAATGCAGTGGAGCTCAAGAAGTTTCATTTTTCATTGTTTGTATAGTTGCAGCTGTTGCTTGATGGAGTTGTCTCCTTGCAAATACAGGGTTGATGTTTTGAGCCAGCTTGTCTCTGCTGAATGGACCTGAGAACGGGTGCCTGGGAACCCTAACCTGGGAACCCACAGCCAAAGGGGGACATTACACTGGAGAGCCATTGCCACTCTGAGTAGACTCAGGAGAGGGGAGAAGCTTGCAGTGCCCAGCCATTTTATGTTCCTAGGCTCAGAGCATTTTATATTTTTGGTTTATATTTTTAGTTTCTGCTGTGATACTTGTGCTTTTTCTTGATGTTTTATTTTAAAAATTGCATTTCAAAACCCCACTATTCACCAATCTTTCCATTTTAGGCAGGCATCTTGGGGGGGGGGGTTGGGGAGGTGTCAGTTATCAAAGACTGTTAAATAAACAAAATATCACAAGAGTTTTAAGCATATTTGTATTTTAAGTAAAAACATTCTTTAATTGTGTTTGTAGCTTTTGTAAAGTTTATATCTCTGCTCCTGGCAGTACATTTTGTGACACACCCCACAAAGTTCCATTTATGTCAGATCCAGCCCTTGTAACAAATGAGTTCAACACCCCTGGCTATGTCATGCCACCTTCCCTTCTAAAGCATCCTCACTGCTAGACATTTATTCTGCTGACTCCAAAAACAGGGGATAGAAATGTAGCTCCCAAATTATTAACATACTTTCAGGCAGCGTTGCTTGACCACATCCTGTTCTCTGGTCTCAAAGAGGCCAGTGGTTTTTCAATGACCAGTTCAGTTGTATGTTGACCCATACATGGTTGTTCAGCACATTGCTTCACTATTTTCCTTCCTAAACATGTGGTACAGAGCAATTGGCTTTTCAGACATGTATGGTCCCACACAGCTGAATTGAGTTCTCCTGCTCCTACCCCATTTTGCTGCACAACTCGTGGGCACTCAAGAACTTGTGGGCACTCAGTGAAATTGCTGAGCAGTCAGGTTAGAACAGATAAAAGGAAGTACTTCTTCACCCAAAGAGTGATGAACACATGGAATTCACTGCCACAGGAGGTGGTGGCAGCTACAAGCATGGACGGCTTCAAGAGGGAACTGGATAAACATATGGAGCAGAGGTCCATCAGTGGCTATTAGCCACAAGGTATAGATAGGAATTCTCTGTCTGGAGAAAGTGATGCTCTGTATTCTTGGTGCTGGGGGGGGGCAACAGTGGGAGGGCTTTTAGTGTCCTGCCCCCACTGCTGGACCTCCTGATGACACCTGATATTTTTGGCCACTGTGTGACAGAGTGTTGGACTGGATGGGCCACTGGCCTGATCCAACATTGGCTTTTCTTATGTTCTTATGTTCTTAACTGCTCTGCTCAGCAGGCAGTTGTTTAAATAGACAAAACTGTCAAAAATCATATAAATCAGTCATAAATATATGCTGTGTTTTAATAAAGTCCTACCATTCTGGTTTTGTCTAAGCATTCCCTAGCTAGTATCTAAACCTGTTTGGTAGGCATTCACAGCTGTTCAACACAAACCAAACATGCTGGATGATAGCTCACATCTGACCAACACCTTCAAACACACTAAGTCTGATGTTCAAACATGTGTTGAATATGTTTGTGGCAAAACTCACAGCATCCCTACTTTGAGGCTAATCTGAAATCCTGTAGAGTTTATTTTATTTTATTATTTATTTCACCTGTTGCCTGCCTTTCTCACTAAGACTCAAGGCAGATTACAGCATATAAAAATAATCAGGCAGCACAAGACATCTAGTAACGGTGTAAAGGGACAATGATTACAAAATCAGAAGACAACATAGACCAAAAAACCCCCTACATTAACCACATGACCTACTAGTGCAGAAATAAGATTTCAAAAATTGAAGAGAAGTCAGCAGAGGCTAGAAACACATGCAATGAACAGTGCAGTAGACTCCAGTCCTACTATCTTTATAAAAGCAGCCTCCTGAACCATTCTATTATACAACAGACTATTCCCTTAATAAAAAATACCCTCATAAACATTTCTGATTTGCACATCCTGTGGAAAGATAGAAACATGGGAGACTTCCTGATCTTCAGTTTGCTGTAGTGGTTACGTGCACAGAGTCTAATCTGGGAGAACCGGGTTTGATTCCCCACTCCTCTACTTGTACCTGCTGGATGACCTTGGGCAAGCCATAGTTCTGGCACAGCTATTCTTGAAAAAGAGCAGTTTCTGTCAGAGCTCTCTCAGCCCCACCTACCTCACAGGGTGTCTGTTGTGGGGAGGGGAAGGGAAAGGAGTCTGTAGACTGCTCTACAGGGAAGGGCGGGGTATAAATCCAATCTCCTCCTCCTCCTCCTTCTGTTCTACAAGATAGGGGCCTGCAACAGAAAAGGCTGGGGTACAGGCAACTGTGGTTTTTACCCATTTGCAGTTTACTATCTAAATTAGGATTGCTAAATCCCCTGGGGGGGCAGGGAAACCCCCACTTGATTGGCTTGCTCCCTGCCGGCCTGGATTGGGCTGCCAGGGGGAACCCCACCCCCAAATTGCTGGGCTGCGGAGACTTGCCCGGCGTGATGACATCACCCAGAGGTGACATCATCGCATCGGGCATGTTTCAGGGGGACACTCTATCATTTGAGGAAAAACTCTATGGTTTTCCCTCGAATTATACAGGTCCCACCCCCAACATGCCCAACCCGATGATGTCACTTCTGGGTGATGTAATTGTGGTGTGCCTGCCAGAAGACTCCCAGACAGGGACAGGACTCCCCCTGCTAAACGGTAAGTTCAACTTGGCAACCCTAATCTAAATGTCAACAATAATAGGAAGAGAGGAGTTGGTAGGTGCTTAATATGAACACCTGACCAGCTCTGAGATGTTCCTTCATAGGCAAAATGTTTTTCAACAAAGGTCATTTACTGCAAAAAATAAACGGAGGATATATACATTACTAGCAACTGAAGAAATCGAGGATAAGGTCAGTTCTTGGAATTAGATTAAGACAGAAGAGCTCTTTTCCTCATGATGGATCATGCTTGTTCTGTTTTACAGTTTGCCTCTCTGCTTATATTTACATATTACCACAGAAGGAGGAGGAGGAAGAGATTGAATTTATACCCCACCCTTCACTACCTGAAGGAGTCTCAGAGCAGCTTACAATCTCCTTCCCCTCCCCACAACGGGCGTCGGTCACAAGTGCCAGATAACGCGGAGCGGAGGCTATTTGCGCTGTCACAATTTGACCTACCACTATGCGATCAGATGCAATGGCAGTGAACTAGTGTTTTTTTGTCGGCGCGAGTTTCCGATGCGCTTCAACGAGGGAGCAGGAGCGCACCAGAGCAATCACATGGGAACCTTCATTTGCAGGCTGTCGCTAACCCCTTTAATAGTGGACTTTCACTTTGTCGGAAAGAAACGGGTTGGCGATGGGTGCAGGATGTTTGCCAGATGTTCCCCTGTGATCACACCAGTAAAATCCACCCGATATTCGTGCCTATTGTATGGCTACTTCTCCATGTGATTGGAGCCCACAGACACCCTGTGAGGTAGGTGAAGCTGAGACAGCTCTTTTGAGAACTGCCCTTGAGAGAACAGCTCTGACAGAACTTATGACTAACCCAAGGTCACACGAGCAGCTGCATGTGGAGGAGTGGGGAATCAAACCAGGTTCTCCCAGATTAGAGTCCATGCTTCTAACCACTGCACCAAATTGGCTCTCACAGAGGTGGGTGGAAAGACAGATGTTCTCATGCCATTTTTCAATATATGTATGTTTATATACGTGTGTGTGTGTGTGTGTGTGTGTGTGGTACACAAATTATCTCTGAAGCACAATTTGAATGTGAGTGGGGAGTTTTCTTTAGCTATGTAGGATCTAGTATAACAAAGTGTTTCTAGTGGACTACCACCCTGTATGTATGTTGATCTACCCAGTTTTCATTCCACAATTTCTCTAAAGAGCTCAGAGTGGCTTCTCGGTTCTCCCTTTTCTCCTCACAACAAGTCTGTGAAATAGGATAGGCTTTAGAGTGAGTGAATGGCCCAAAGTGGCAGAGTGGGGACACCATGGTGGCCTCCCAAGCTCATTACCCTAACCCTGTAGTCCCTGACCTCACATGAACTAAACCTAAATGTGTACACTGTGCTTACTTAGTTTCATCCTGCCTTGCATTACCTGCTTCTCTTCTCACTACTGATATTTAAATTGTAAGTTCCTTGGAGCAAGTATTTTGTGAAAGGGAGGTGACGTACATTATTCCGCAAAGTGCCATAAAGACTGTAAACTGCTGTTTAAATAATAATAATCTTAGGCTCTTGAAGAACCTGAAATTACTGTTCCTTTCTCTGTCTCTTTTATTGGCATTTTAAAATAATACATACTTGTTTATACCAAATATACAGTTGTACGTTTATTCTAGGATGGAGGAAATCACAAATCCGTCTAATATTGAGTTGTGACATTTCGATTTGTAGGTAGCTGACAAGTCAACCAGCTAATGTTTATGAAGAAAATGGGCTTTTGATTTCAATTGACCTGCTTTACATTCTGCGTTTACTCACACACACCAACACACACAGAAAAAGAGAGAAAGAGCTCAACTGAAGTGTGAATAATACATAGCACCATATTTTCTGACCCCCACATGCAATCTTCTTTTAAGGACTTTCTTTTCCTCCATGAGACTGACGGTAAGTGTAGTACACCTGATTTATGCACTACAGGGTCTTGAGGCTGACTGCTATTGAATGGAAGAGGACATGTGGTGTAAGCCAAGAACAGTGACTAGGGGGGAGAGTGATATGGCTTTTTCATTCTCCCCACTGTTTTATTTCGTAGGCCACCTACTTTAGTTGGCCCATTGCCCAGTGTTTTTCCTCCAGTTAATAATGAAAGCTAACAGCTGCCCTGGGAGCGGTCCTTTCTCTTGGCAAGCCAGTGAGGCACTCTTGATTGAGACAACTTCTGTGGACCCAGCCACAGTGGGTTCTTTGTTACCTTTTGCAGCTTGTCTGAAGTTAAACCATCTAAAGAGCCATCAAGAACAAATAAATAGTTCTCCTAACAATAGTTCCAAAAAAATTTAATGTACGTTTCCAGTTTCTGAAGATCATGACATGCTGGTACTACACCCCAAAGAAATTACATCATATGCATAAATTAATTAGCAGTTTATGCTGGAAAGGGTGCGGCCTTGAAGGCATCTTTATTCATTGTTGGTAGTCCTGTAGGCATGTTCAGTTATACTGAGAAAAAATAGTCTTTCATATAAAGAATGTAACTGTGGTTGACTTACCCTTTGAACGAGAAGTCCTTTTACTGCAGCACTGAACAAATTGAACATGTAGTCCCACAAAGTGCTCCCTCATCTGCTTGCTGCTAGCAGCAGCGCAAATTGCAATAGCCTCAAAGTGGCATTCCAACAAAGTTCCATCAATGTCTCTATGGTTTGAGAAAATATGGGACCAATTCATAATAGGTAAAAAAGCAGAAAGTCACAAACATAACACGTTAAGGGGGAGATATCACCGATTTTACAGAAATCTGGTTTCCAGTCTTGACATATTTTCCTCATATGAAATCGTTCCTAATAATACTGAAGATCAAAAAATGCTAGCTTTCTGACATAATGATAATGTTTTAGTACTTGGCAGTTTATGTCCTTGTTGTTGACTTTTATGCTCCTCTGCTGAGGTTTTTAGATTACTACTAACCAATATATTCATCGGCTATTATCCCCAGTTTAATCTTTTTATCTGTTTAATGTGTTATTTTGATTTTTTTTGTATCCTGTTGATAAAAATTGGTTTTTTCTTTAAATTATTTGTAATAAGTAATCAGTAATACTTATTACAAATAAAAATAAAAATAAATTGGAGGGCTGTGGACTAGACTCTAGAATGGTTAGGTGGATAGGGAACTGGTTGGAGAACCACATCCAAAGAGTAGTTGTCAATGGCATTTCATCTGATCAGAGGGAGATATCAAATGGGGTGTCACATGGCTCGGTTCTGGGTATGGTACTTTTCAGTATTTTTTTTATAAATTATCTGGATGAGGGGTTGGAGGGAATATGCCTTAATTTTGTGGATGACACCAAATTGAGAGGAGCAGCAAACACCCTGGAAGATAGAATTCAGCACACAGGAAAAGTGGGCAGATGTGAATAAGATGCAATTCAACAAGGATAAGTGCAGAGTTCTACATCTAGGTAGCAAAAATGGCAAGTATCTATACTGGATGGGTGGACACTTCTGGGTAGCAGTGTATTTTAAGAAGATGTTAAGATATAGGTGGACTGTAAGCCAAATATGAGCAGTCAATGTGATGTAATGGCAAAAAGGCTAAAATGTCATAGACCCCCTGTACATTGCATTGGTCAGGCTGCACCTGGAGTATTGTGTGCTATTCTGGAAGCCTCACTTCAGAAAGGATGTGGACAGAATGGAGCGGGTGCAGAGGAGAGCAACAAAGATGATCAGGGACTTGAAGACAAAGCCCTACAAGGCTGAAGGACTTGGGAATGTTCAGGCTGGAAAAGAGGAGGTTGAGGGGACACATGATTGCTCTCTTTAAGTATTTGAAGGGCTGAGGAGGGCAAGGAGCTATTCCTGTTGGCAGCAGAGGATAGGACTCAGAATAATGGGTTTAAATTATGGGCAGCTGGATATTAGGAAAAATCTTTTTACAGGGAGAGAAGTTCAGCAATGGAATCGGCTGCATAGGGAGATGGTGAGCTCCCCCTCACTGGCAGTTTGCAAGCAGTGGCTGGACAAACACTTGTCAGGGATGCTTTAGGCTGATCCTGCATTGAGCAGAGGGTTGAACTAGATGGCCTTTATTGCACCTTCCAACTCTTTATTGCCCCTTCCAATAACAATTCTGTTATTCCAATTCCAACAATTCTGTTATTGGAAATCTCAAACATGAAGCTACTTTATACTGAATCAGACCATTGGTCCATCTGAGTCAGTAGTGCCCACTTAGACTAGAAGTGGCTCTCCAGGGTCTCTTTCACATCACCAGCTGTCTGTCCTTTTAAATGGAGATACCAGGGATTGAACCTGAGACGTTCTGTGGAGTTTCTTCTACTGAGCCACATCCCCTCCCACAGACAGCAGTGGAAAGCAGTGATGCTGTTTATTCAGTAGAGGTGCTCAGTACCTTGCAAGAGCTTTACTTCTGGAGCTACGTCACTTTCAGATCTTTCCAAATCTGGAAATCTTATGTTTGTACCCAAAACAAGCTATCAAAACTGTAGTGTCCATTAACTGTTTCTCATGCCAAATCACCAGGCTGGTTGGCCAGTCAGGGTTATATACATGTCCTTAATCTTAAACTTTTAAAACAATTCATATTGTATAAGACAAAAACCACCTTCTGCCTGAAGGGGGGACATATAATATAACCCATCACTTATAAGCCTCATCGGGGAGTATTTTTTAGCTGAAAAGTAGACAAAAAAATTACAAATAATAATCAAGGACTCCAATAATGCCCATCATAGCTGTTCTTATAGCCCTTGATGGACAATATATGCACACACTTATTTTGTGCTTAGCTTAGCTAGTTCCCACAGCCACACATAGCCAACTCATAATGTTTCCTGGGGGACTCAAGGTATCTCATGATAGTGAAGACTCCTCTTCAGGCACAGCCAGATTTATGAAACATTTTTGAATAAATATATAACGCATCATATTTTGTTAATCAGGGGTCTCTTGTATTCCCATGAGATCTGTGCAAAGTGAAAAGCTATAAAATATCACACAGTATAAAAAAAGACAGTGAGGAAATGATTGCTTTTTTCTTTCTGAACCAACTGACAGTGTCGTCCTATACTAAGTGACTTCAAGCTAAACCTATTGATTTAAATAGTCTAGAACAGCTCTGCATAGGATTGCACTATGGTGCGTGCTGTTTTTAATGGCAGTTATGGAAACTGAAGGAGCAACACTGAGCAACCTTGCTAACTTCCATGTCTTAAAAAGAGCCAGAAGTACCAGAAGTACCAGATTAGCTTTAAAATATTGGCAGATCCACTTTGGCAGGCCGCATTCTCATACCACATCAGAGTGGATTGCTGAAACAGCACAATTAATGATAAATAGCAGTGGTTCTCAACCTTTCTAATGCTGCGACCCTTTAATACAGTTCCTCATGTTGTGGTGACCCCCAACCATAAAATTCTGCCAACACACACAACAATGAAGCTACTTTTTCAGATGTTTTCTCTTGCACGGCAGTTAGCACCAAACAACTTTAATACAGACTTTAGACACACATATATTTGCAAGCTATTCCCAACAAGACACAACAAACACTCAGGCTTCAGACTTACTTTTCTTCAACAGAAGATGCCATGAGAAAATGAAGGTAGGTGGGGGGAGAGGCTGTTGTAGGTAGGGGGGGAGAGAGAGAGAAAGGGGGAAGAGAGAGGGGGGGGAGAGAGAGAGAAAGGGGGAAGAGAGAGAGACAGAGAGAAAGGGGGGGAAGGAAGGTAGGTGGGGGGGTGGCTTTTGCCGCCTTTCCGGGGCTCTCCTGCTACCCCCAGTGGCTGTCATTCCACTCTCGTGGTCTCTCATTCTAGTCACAGAACACTCCTGCTACCCCCAGTGGCTGTCATTCCACTCTGGGGCCTGTCATTCCATTCCCAGAATACTCCTGCTGCCCCCAGGGGCTATCATTCCAATCTGGGGCCTGTCATTCCATTCCCAGAATACTCCTGCTGCCCCCAGGGGCTGTCATTCCACTCTCGTGGTCTCTTGTTCTAGTCACAGAACAGTCCTGCTACCCCCAGTGGCTGTCATTCCACTCTGGTCTCTCATTCTCTCGTCACAGAACTCTCCTGCTACTCCCAGTGGCTGTCATTCCACTCTGGGGCCTGTCATTCCATTCCCAGAATACTCCTGCTACCCCCAGTGGCTGTCATTCCACTCCATGGTCTCTCATTCCAGTCCCAGAACTCTCCTGCTACCCCCAGGCCCTGACATTCCACTCTGATGCCTGTCATTCCAGTCCCAGAAGGCTTCTGCTACCCCTGGGGCTATTATTCCAAGCTGGGGCCTGTCATTCCAGTCCCAGAGTAGTCTATTTGGGCCCAGAGACCCTAATGGAAAATCCATTCCACGTTTTCTTTGCAACTCTACTTGTACTGTAATGTATTTCAGTGGAGCCCATGCAAATCAATTGGCATTCCTGGCTCCCATTATTTCCAAAGGGCCTTCAAGTGTTTCCCATTGTTTCCAATGGGCAATCCTGCCTTCCTTTTAGTACATCTCTTTCTGGCATGAGCAGTCAGAAACAGAAAAAAAATGATTTCTTTCTTTTTAAAAATAAAAGCTAAGAAGTAACAAAGAACGGAAAAGCTGGAGAAATTCAAAAAGGACTGGGGGTGGGGGAGTGGAGAGGAGAGCTGGGTTGGAATCAAACTTTGCTGTTGGAGCAGGAGGGGGAAATGGAAGCCACATTTTTGCTTCAACTTTTTGGGCACTGAAAATAGTAAGAAGCCTGATTAAAGATATATATTGTTTTTAATCCACAGTTTTTTCTACTCCTCTCTCTTTCTCTCTCTGTCTATACACACATACACACATACACACACACTCCACCTTTCTTTCTACTTTGGTGTTCAAAATAAAAGAGGGGGGGCAGCCACCAGAGGAGGGATCACACAGTGTTCCCCAAGGATTTCTACATTTACAACACAAAAGCTTACCAGAAGACGCAGAAGTTGTGCAACCTGGAGGAGCAAAACTTTTAAATAGAGGACTCTGAAACCCCGCCCCCCCCCCATACACACTCTATAGGAAAGCTACGGCGTGCTCTGCTTAGACTTCTGGGTGAGCGGAGCAAGGCTTTTGGTGGGGGAAGGGTGGGAAGGGGAGGGGCTCGGATGCTAGCCCCCGACCCCAGTGAAATGGTTGTTCAACCCCAAACGGGGTCCCAACCCCAAGGTTGAGAACCGCTGATATATGGTGATATGTTTTGCTGTCTCAGCAGTTGCATCTCACTCCTTCTTGTTTCAGTCCACTTAGGTACGTGCCATTTAGACAAAAAAAGAGATCACTTTAGTACAAAAAGGAAACATTTTGATATGGGTAACTACTTTTACAATTAATGGATTTGTATCTTTAATTTATTATCTGAGATCAAGTACTTGTTCCTGGCTTGCAATTTAAATACAGATCTTTCTTTACCCTTGCCTGAAGGATGCTAACATATCCTTCCATACTAGAGCCAAAAGTGAATTTGGTCTTCTGCTATTTTAGGGGGGAAGCCTTCATCCATATGCCCTTTTCGGGTTTCATTAGAACATAGGGCTTTGTCAATAATAAGGAGTCGAAGCAACCTTCCTACAAGGAAAGGCTAGCACCGGGGGGGGGGGGGGGGTCAGTTAAGAAAAAAGATGTCAAGGGGATGAATTCATAGACCTTTTATAAATTATGCATAGTCCAGAAAAAGTGGAGGCCAGTTTTTTCCCCCTTCCCTCTCCCAATTAAACCTAGCAGCTTTATACTTTATACTCAGAACATATAAGAAGAAGTACTTCTTCGTGCAGTGTATAATTAGCTTACAGAATTTACTTCCATAAGAGGAAGGCCAACAATGTAGATATCTATAAAGGGGAACCAGATGAGTTCATAGAGGCCTAGGGGTGCGATCACACGGACGTTTATTGCGGGCCTCGAGGCTGTTCCCCATCGCAATTAAAGGGGCTGACTAGACGGCCGCATCTGTCTCCCGTCTCGAAGCCGCCGCCCCCCCGCATTTGAGCCCGCTTTTCCAACCACCTTTCAAAACAAGTACCTTCCGTTTGAGCCATCGCGCTTGAAAGAGACCCGGGTTTAAATGCCCGTGTGATCGCACCCTTAGTCTATCAAACAGCTCTTACCCAAACAGCTAAGAAGAGGAGATGGTTTTTATACCCTGCTTTTCTCAACCTTAAGGGGTCTCAAAGCAGCTTACAATCACCTTCCCTTCTTCTCCCCATAACAGCAGGACTGAGAGAGTTGTGAGAGAAGGACGGATCCTCGCAGCCACCGAAGGCTGGCTGGGGGGGGGGGAGACGAACTTGCCTCCTTGTAAGGAGGACTGATCAGACTGGCTGCATTTGCAGTCTGGTTTTGCTGGGGGGCGGGGCTAGCGTGCTGAAGGACAGCCCCAGCAGCCACATTCATGCCTTGTGCTCGACAGAGAAGGAGCACGAGGCCTTTTTTTGCTTGCTTCCTGGCTTTTGGCCTAGAGCTGGCAGAAACTCAAAGGGAAAGGGTATTCCCCCCTACCCCAAAATCAGCCTCCCTTCCCTCCTTTCTTAGAGGTGGTGGCTCGGCTGGGCCTAGGACTGGCAAGGGGTTGGGGGGGTGTTTTGGGGGGCATTTTTGGGGCATCCCCTTGCCGGTGGAGGCAGCACTTGGGTCTGGAGCACCTGCAGGACGGAAAACACGGCGGCGGCTGGGCAGCGACTGTGGTGTAAATTAGAGTCGGCTGTGCTTCGGCTGGCTCTTAGGCTGTGGCCTGCGTGCTGTCAGCCTTGTTAAAGCAAGAATTACATGCACATACACTTAGTGGGAGTTTTCTTAGGCCCAGGGCTGGGGGTTAAGGTGCAGTTGGTGAGGCAGCTTGGGGCCCAGTTGGTCATTTGCCCACTTCTCCCTCCCTCCCTTTCTCCTTTTGGGTTCTATAGATTTACAGCCAGTTCCTGGCAGTTTAGCTTTACTGTTTCTTCACTATTGTTAGGCAGTTAGACAGTAGGTGGGGACGGACTTTGCTGAAATCATCAGGGACGGCAGCCATTTTGGGAAGGTCTGCTCCTGTGGGCTGTGGCCATTTTGCTTTTAAATTGTTCCTCTGGGGTATCCCTTAGGATCAGCCATCTTTGGAAGGTCCTTTCAGGTGGTGGCCATTTTATTTGGTGGCGGCCATTTTAGGACAATTCTATTAATTGAGAGAGGCCTCCCAGCTCATTGTGTTTTGGATATGGCTTCTAGAAAGGGTCAAGGCCAATCTAAAGAAAAAGGGCCTGCACCGAAGGTACCTAGGCCTACTGCGGCACCCCCTCCTGTTGCTCCTTCATCCTCTGAGGAGGAGGAGGAGGTGCGGAAGCAGCAGATTATATTAGATAAGCTTGCAGCCTTACAGCAGGCCAGGGACACTGGGTCTCCCTCCCCCCCCCTTTTCAAGCAGTCATTTGAGCTTTGGGAAGTACTGGAGATAGAGCGAAGCAGAAGAAGTTTCGTGAGGAGGTGCTTAAGAAAATTTACCTTCTTGAATCTCGTGCTGTAGTCCACCAGTCCACCGGTCACGTCGAGTGTGAAGGGGTTCCAACAGTTGCATCCGGGTCGGCAACAGTGACGCCAGTTTCTGAGACATCTGCAGTGATGGCAGTGGCTGAGGTAGAAGTGCCTGGACCCAGTGGTAAGGATGAGGCAGATGCACAGCCAGCCACGGTTTGGCCCTAGGGACCTTGGGTGCATAAGCCTGGTTTTATGCAGAACCCCTCGGCGTATGGGCAGTCATGGGCTTGGGGCCCACATACGATGAAGGATTCACCTGGGACTACTCAGCCGTGGGTCTGGGGTCCTCTGCCTATGGGCTGGCAGTCGCCTTGGAGCCCTGTGCCGCCTCCGGGCATGATGTCGCTTCCTAGTCTATGGGGGGCATGGGTTTTTTCTCCCACTTATGACAACCCCTATGGGGCAGCTTCTGCAATGGCCATGCCCCTTGGCAATGCAGCATTGCCCTTGGTGACCACCTTTTGCCAATCACTAGGGAAAAGATTTGCAACATCGACCTCTTCAGCCTTTTTTACCGGGAATTGGAGAAGAAGGATAAAGAGGAGATGGATGATAAGGACAAGGAAATTTTAAAGAAAAGGAGGGTTGATAGGACATGGGCAAATTGGCTGGCAGGGTACATTGTCTATGCAGGGGTGATTTCTCGGGCCCAGAGCTGGAAGGCCACAGCACTATACCAGTATCTGGATATCATTTATAAAGTGTACACTGGTTTTGTGGGTTCAGCCTGGCTCAAATACAACGAGGAGTTTAGGATGAGGGCTGCTATGAACCCCAACCTTCCATGGGACCAGATACATCTGCATCTTTGGTTACAGCTGATGTTGCAGGCGCAGCCTAATGTTGGGGAATGCTCACATAGTGGGCACATGGTGCAGAACCTTCCGGCTGGTGCTAATATTGCTTCCCATGGGCCGATGGGGCAGGCGGTTCAACCCCGCTTGCTTTGTTGGGAGTTTGGTTCACAGGGGGTCTGCAATAGGAAGACGTGCACTTACAGGCACGAGTGCCCAATGTGCAGTGGACCACATGCATTCACTGCGTGCCCCAAAGGAATGCCCACGCGTAGCCAACGGCCCAGGGGCAGTGGCAGTCCTTCAGCAGCTACTGGAAAGGGGGCCGATGCCAACTAAGCTTGGTCCATTGCAGAGTTGGTTGAAGCGGTACCCTAATAAAGAGGATGCCATGTATTTGCTGGAGGGTTTTCAAGAGGGTTTTAGAATTCTATTTTCAGGGTTGAGGGCTCCTTTTTTAGCCTGCAATTAAAAATCAGTTAATGACATGTGGTTGCTGTGAAGATTGTCAAAGAGGTTCAAGAAGATAGGGTTCTAGGTCCATTTCTGGCACCACCGCTTCCTAATTTGCGGGTTTCACCACTGGGTATAGTACCTAAGAAGGCACCTGGTGAGTTCTGTTTAATTCACCATCTTTCTTATCCCCGAGGTGGATCAGTAAATGATGCTATTCCGGATCATCTGTGCATGGTGAGGTACACCTCATTTGACCAAGCTGTGCATGTGATGTGCTGCTGTGGTCGTGGGGCGGAGTTAGTGAAGTCTGACATCAAATCCACATTTCGTCTCCTCCCTGTACACCCAGATGATTTTGAGCTGTTGGGATTTTCCTTTAAAGGGCAGTTTTTTATGGATAGGGCCTTGCCCATGGGATGTTCTGTGTCATGCCCTGCATTTGAGCGCTTCAGCACATTTCTGGAATGGGCAACATGTTTTAAAACAGGATTACTGGAAGTGGTTCATTATTTAGATGACTTTCTTTTCGTGGGTCCTTGTGGGACGGGTAGATGCACCCAGCTATTGCAGGGTTTTACACAACTAGCAGAGGAGCTGGGAGTTCCATTGGCCCATGAAAAGACGGAGGGACCTGTTCAGAAGTTAGTAATTTTAGGGGTAGAATTGGACACAGTTGCCCAGACATCTCAGTTGCCATTGAGAAAGATTCAGGACTTGCAGGTCTGGCTTTCTATATTTCTTAAAAAGAAGAAGGCCACTTTTCGTGAACTTCAGCAGATTGCTGGGCACATCAATTTCACGTGCAAAGTAGTGGCTCCTGGGAGGGCTTTTGTTAGATGGCTCTGCAATGCGATGAGGGGTCTAGAGCACCCGCATCATAGAGTGCACATTAATGCGGAAGTGTGGACCGACGTTGGGATCTGGCAGGAGTTTTTAAGTTCTTTTAATGGTATCTCCTTTTGGAGGGAGGAATTGAAGCTGGAGGCTGAGCTCCAAGTGACATCTGATGCTCCCGGATCTCTGGGATTTGGTGTGTACTTTCGTGGACATTGGTGCACTGAGGAGCGGCCTGGGGAATGGGTTGCAGCAGGATATGTTAGGGATCTCACCTTTTTTAGAGTTCTTTCCCATACTAGTGGCGGTTTGTTTGTGGGGTGAAGAATTGAAAGATCACACTGTCCACTTTTGGTGTGACAATTTGGCGGTTGTTCATGTGATCATTTCCCTCACATCTAGGTCTCCACGGGTCATGGGGCTTGTCCGGGCTTTCACTTGCAGTGCCTTAGACTTAACTTGCTAATTTTTGCCAGGCATGTGCCAGGTGTGGACAATGGTGTGGCTGATACTCTCTCTTGCCAACAGATGGTGAGGTTTTGTCAGCTTGCACCAGAACCCAATCTTCATCCGGCTCGAATGCCTCAGGAACTATGGCAGGTTGGAGGGCTGTGTCACGAGCTGGATACCAATAGGACAGGAATCAAGCAGAAGTCCGGGACAGTCCAAGGTTAAGCCGAATCAGGAACAAGTTGCCATGTCCAAAACACTAAGCCAAAAGCAGAGTCAGTCCAAACCAGGGTCAAAGAGGGAAACTCACGAGTAGACCAGTCCAGGGAGTCAACAGAGCCAAAGTCAAACAAAGCTGGAATCACAAGCCAGAGGGTCCAGAATCAAGTTAGCTATCACGAGCCTAACGGGTGCAGAGCTTAGCCAAGAAGACTTGTTGCTAGCACAAGTTGGTAGTCTCTGTGCTGTGCCTAAATACCCAGCCACTTTCTGTGCTTGTTAGCAGCTGGCAGAGAGGTCCCGGCTCCTTCTAGAACTCAGGACTTAGTGATCTGCGACCACGCATGCGTGCCTCTTTCTTTCTTGCAGCTAAGTCTTGCCTGCATTGGGACCTTAGATGTTCCACCCGAGGAGGTGAATCAGGTGGGCTTGAGCTTAGCTGTGGCTCAACTGCTGCTGGTGCTGGTACGAAACCCTGGGAGGTGCTTGCTTGAGCCTCATCTGGCTCAGGTGGAGGCTCCTCTGGAGCTGAGAGCTGATCCTCCACCTCACTTAGGTCCGCAGGAGGCAGGTCCTCAGAGGTACTCATGACAGGCTGAGGCTTGCAGGGCTATAAGCCTCACCATTGAGCCTAGCACCAGAAAAGGGTATGAGCGAGCAGTTCGCCAATTCGAGAATTTCAGGGCAGCTGAACATTATCCCAAGGTCTGGCCTATTCCTTTAGATCAGCTGATGCACTACTGTGTATTGAGCAAAGAAGCTGGCTTAGCTGTCTGTTCAATCCGAGGCAAGCTTGCTGCGCTAGCCTTCGCGAGCAAAGCCTTGGGCTTTGCTGAAGTCACTTGTGACTTAAAGATTAGAAAGATGCTTGAGGGTTGGACTCACAAGGGGGGTGCTGCTAAAGATGAGCGACAGCCTATCTCGCCCGTGATACTTAAGGGGTTGTGAGTGACCTGGGGTGCGGTTCGCACTTCCGGTTATGAGGCATGCCTGTTTCATGCAGGCTCTTTGCTGGCATTCTTTGGGGCTCTTCGGGTGAGTCAGTTGATCGCTCAGTCTAACACAGACTAGTCGAGCAAGGCTTTGCAGGTGCGGGATGTTGATATTCACGGCAATGGCATGCTGGTCACAATTAGGAGCTCTAAGATGGATCAGATGCAAAAAGGAGTCAAGGTAAAATTGGGGATCTGTCAGGATTCGGAGCTCTGCCCAGTTCTGGCCCTGTCGCAGTATTTGGCCCTGATGGGTCTGGAAGCCGGTTTCCTCTTTAGGCATGAGATGGGAGCCCTCTGACTAAACATCAGTTTTGGGCAGTTACTTCCCTGGCTTTGGGGAAGCTGGGCCTATCAGGTGTAAAGTTTGGGACCCATTCCTTTTGCATTGGAGCGGCTTCCATAGCGGCAGCTATGGGCTATTCAGCTGAGGATGTTCAGCATGTAGGGCGTTGGAGATCCAACGCTTATAAAGGTTATGTGTGTTCAGTGGCCATGTGGTGATCTGTTCTTTCGGCCCGGTGTTTGACTGTCCTTTCCTTTTAGGTGCTGTGTCTTGTGGCAGGTGGAGAATCATTCTCATCTGTGGGCACAGCTTCACTTTTTGGGATGCTCACCAGGTTAACAGATTGGCCATCAGCTCGCAGTTGGGCCTAAGTCGATGGGCCACTGTTGAATGGAGGGGATGCCGCGGCTTGTGCTGGGCGGGCCTACTCCATCTATTATTTGGTTTGAATGCCAGTGCTCCTCCTGACATATTGCTAATTCACCTAGGGAGTAATGATTTAGGACTTTTAAAAGGGAAGGCATTAGTTCTACAAGCCAGGGAGGATTTTAATTTTATTAAAAGGTGATGGCCTAATACTACAGTGGTTTGGTCGGGTATGGTTCCGTGAAGGGACTGGCGATGGGCCTTAGACCCTAAGTGGATTGAGCGAGCTAGACGTAAGGTAAACAGGGAATTTAGGATCATTTTAGTAATGAGTGATGGCCAGTTCATACCCCATCCGGCTATTAGGGCTACACACGCCGAGTTATATAGGGGTGACGGCATTCATTTGTCGGAGCAGGGTATGGATATCTTCCTTAAAGATTTACGGCAAGGGGTGTTAACAGTGTTAGGGGTTTAGTGGGTGCAGGGGCCTAAGCAGAGGCTTGACCCTTGCTGTGGGGGAAGTTTAGTAAATAGTTGTTGCAGCTTGGTAAGCACCTATCAGCAACCCTGGTGGGAAAGGGGCCTGTTCGGATCATAACTGCAGCCTTGCGGCCTGGGATGAGGGGAACAGGCTGCCTTTTGGAGTGTCGTTGAGGGATACTCAGCACTGACCTTGCGGCTGTGTGTGAGGGATCATCAAGGCAAGTTCCAAGGCTGGGCTGCCTGGGGTTCAAGCCGCTTATAGCAGGCTACAACCCAGGGGCCAGGTGCATTGCCCATACTAGGGCAAGGGTGGGGTTAATGGTAACCCCAGGCCTTGGCCATGCTGCTTGTTAGGTTAAGCCCTTGCCATGTTTTTGTTAATAAATAAAGTGGCCATTAATCCCATGTTTGTTGTCTGACTCTTTCTTCTGTCTATGGGGGCAACTGTCTCTAGCCCAAAGTCACCCAGCAGACTTCATGTAAAGGAGTGGGGAATCAAAGCTGGTTCTCCAGATTAGAGTCTGCCACTCTTAACCACCATACCATGCTGGCTGCCAGCTAAATGAAACCTCCACATTCAGAGGCAGCATAGCCCATACTATTTGCTGACAGGCAGCAGGACATCATTGGTGGAAAACAGGATTCTAACAGGCTAGGGTTACAATCCAGTGCATTCTGCATAAGGAGTATCATTGAATTGAATGGGACTTTTTCTGAGTAGCTTATTCAGGATCATAGTTTCAGTTTGGCTCAGGTACTTTCTGCTTGGGCCATGGGAGCATTGGAATGTGCTTATGTTCAAAGCAGTTTGTAACTTTAACTCTTGAATACAGTTTATATAATTTTGCACTCCACCAGAGCATGTAGTCTTCTTGCTGGCAATTTAAACTATATGGACTTTTTACTTAACAAACTTTCTGTTCTCAAGGCATTCTTTTTTTTCCTGAAGACTCCTAGCGGCCTCCTCTGACCCTTAAAATATCTCCTTTAAAACTCCCGTCATTTAAAATAATCCACTCAGCAATGTTTCATTTTATGCACCCTCATAATTATTTCATTTTGTTTCACAGCACGGAATAATATTAACTAACACTTTTTAAATACAGCTGACCTTACCTAACTTGAAATTGCTTGCATCATTTTGTTTCACGGGATATATTTTCTCCCTATTTAATAATAAGAATGTAAAAACTAGAACCCTTGATGAAAACAATCAATTTCATTAATGCTGCATCTGATTTTTCAATGCATTTTAGTATTTTCTGTCTTCTCTTTCTTTTAGTATATGCAGCCCCTATTATATTGTATCCTAATTTTTAAAATTTAATTTGGGGGCAGTAATGTTAGTTTCTCCATAAATATCCATGGGATATACACATGGAACTGTTTTATTTACTTACTTACTTTAAAATATTTTTATGCCACCTTTCAATGATGATGATGAGGAAGAGGAGGAGGAGACTGGATTTATACCCCGCTTTTCACTACCCAAAGGAGTTTCAGAGTGGCTTACAATCCCTTTCCTTTCCCCTCCCCACAACAGAGAGAACAGCTCTGAGTGAACTGTGGCTGATCCAAGGTCATTCAGCTGGCTTCATGTGGAGGAATGGGGAATCAAACCCGGTTCTCCAGTTCAGAGACTGCCACTCTTAACCACTACACCAAACTGCCTCTCCAATGCTAGTTTCCTAGGGTTGCCATTCCCCCAGTGGGGCCAGGGGATCCCCCAACCCAGGAGTGTTGTCATCATCATGTTTCTGATGTTAGGGGTGACAGTCTAGTTTTAGGTCAAAACTCTATGGTTTTGAGGCCCAAAAAACCCATAGAGTTTAGCCTAAAACCTAGAGTGTCACCCCCAATGTCAGAAACATGATGACATCACTTCTGGGTGATGTCACTGCAGTGTGCATGCAAACTGTGCACACCAGAAGAAGTACAGGAAAGATTGGGAGTCCCCCCCCCCCCCACTAGCAGCCAGGTAGGACCTGCCAATGGTGTAGTTTCCCCAAATTTAGTTGGGGCCCTCAAGGTGGCAAAAAGTTAAAAAACAAACATTAAAAACAAACTGTAAAAATAATACATTTAAAACAATTAAAAATAAAAAGCAAGGATTTGTAAGGGAATATTAAATTAAAAGGCCTTCACCCTTTGGTGAAAAATAATGATGGCTCTTCCTGGGGAGAGAATTTCACAATTTTGGTGCCATAACCAAGAAGTCCTGTACTCTGGTTTTACCCATCTTGCTTCAGATGTTGGGGGGGCACCCAAATCAAGGCCCCCAAAGATGACCATAGGGATCAGATAGGTTCTTATGGAAGCAGGTCAGTCTAAAGATACATAGCGCTTTAAATGTCAGTACCGGTATCTTGAATTTGGCCCTGAATGAAATTGGAAGCTGGAGTGACATGGTCCTTACAACTAATTCATCAACATTCTTGTTGCACCATTCCATACCAACTGTAGACACACTCCAAGGACAGTCCCAGGTAGACCATATTAAGAACATGATCTAATGTGTGAACAATCAGGTATGCATTAGAGACACCAATAACTACAGGTACTTTGGCTATTAAATCTTCGATTCTAAGAAAAGGTTGAGTTCTGTTTTCCCTCTGCTACTTTGACAACTGATTAATCAGAGTGGCAGAGTAGTTAGGAAAGCCTTTGGACCTGCCCCCCTTCTTGCTTTCCTTTTGACTGTAGGTTGGGCCTTGTGTGGCCGGAACACAAGACAGGGTTTGGGAGGGGAAGGAACCTCTGTTGGTTGCAATGCCATAAGTCCACCTTCCAAAGCAGCCATTTTCTCCAGGGGAGCTGATACATGTCATCTGGAGATCAGCTATAATTCTGGGAGATCTCCATGCCTCACCAGGAGACTGGCAACCACACTTATTTGAGAGTGATGAAACTAGAAGATCATGGATAGAGAAGCTATATTGGGAAATAGCAGTAAAGATAGTGTGGAACGAATATCTTTTCAGTCCTCTTTTAATTTAACCCCCTGACAAACAGTCTCTATGCATTTGCAGCCACTCCCTTTTTTACTGTTTGCTTTGACTGCTTCCTCTAGCCGATGTTTTGTTTACTGTCTTTGAATATTCCCTTAGCTAGGACTGAAAAAATTCTTCTGGCAAATGTCATATCTAGGGTTGCCAACCTGCAAGGGGTGTCTGGAGATCTCCTGGTATTACAACTGATCTCCACATGATCAAGGTCCACCTGGAGAAAATGGCTGCTTGGAAGCCAGGCTGTATGGCATTGTACTCCATTGAAGCCCCTCCCTTCCCCAAACCCCACTCTCCTCAGGCTCCACCCCCAAAATCTCCAGGTATTTCCCAACCCAGAGCTTGTAAACATATCCATGGGATTCAGAAGACATGGATGTCCTAAATCTAGGTACATAATCCTTTGTTGTTTGTTTGCTTTTGACTTCTCATGAATTTTCATTGTTACATTACAAACAGTGACTTAGCAGTGCAATCCCTAGCTAAATTGGGTTTCATTGACTTCATGGCTCACCTAAGCAAACTGAAGTCTGGTTAAAAAAAAATGACCAGCCATATGAACAGATGCATGGCCCAGATGGGTGTTCAGCTGTCTGGCTGTAGGGTTTATGCTTTTAAATATGTGCCACTCTTCTGAAGTGGTAAATTAACAGGGGTCATTTCAAGCAGGAACGCGCAAGAACCGTTCCGGGAGTAACAAGCCCAGGAGCAGGCACATATGGTGATGTGCTGTGGAAAAAAGCAAAAGCATACTAACTTGATCTGTATTTTTATGCTGCTTGTAGGGTAGCTTCCCTGCAAGAGCAAAGGAAACCTAAAGTGTCTTTAGTCAAAGTGTAAAGCTGGCTCGCCAGCTCTGAATTGGGAAATACCTGGAGATTTTTGGGGTGGAGCCTGAGTGGTAGGTTTTGCCTTCTGACACACTTCCGGTGATGTCAGGGGGTATGGCATATGCTAATGAGTTATGCTAATGAGCTCCTGCACCTCTTTTTCTACCAAATGACCCCTTGGTAAAGATGCATGTTTTTGGCCACTTCCTGTTATGCATTGTTAGAACTTGGGTGGGTAAAAAGTATAGTTAGAAATGACCTGAACAAGAGGGCAAAGTGCAAGGGGAACTACAGAAACAAACAAATATGGGTCTGAAGGGAACTACAAAAAAGTAAGATTAAGATGCAGTGGAGATTTAGGTATAGGATAATAAAGCTAGTATGGACCAGTTCCTTATAAACTGGTTTGGAGTTCCATGAACCATGTGACATGCACTTATTGTCTGTGATTATGACAATAAATCTTGGATCAGGGATGCGAATGACCATAACTTTTCTTCATATTTTCCCATTGTCCAAGCTAAATGCACAGCTAGGTAGTCCAACTGCTGCTTTGTACTTGCAAAAAAAACCCCTTTCTGTCTGGAGTGAATAATATCTCAGTAGCAGCATATGATTCCCACTGAATGTAACTGGCAATCGAAAGCTATTCAGCTTTTGTCAAGACAATAATTTTTTGGGGGAAAAAAATCATGTCTTCAGTTCATTTCAGGATTATCACATTCAGAACAAAATAATGTCTGGAATTGATCAAGAATATGAAGAAAATGAAATATGTATGTGGGGGATAATGGTGGATTGATTAGAATCCTATTGGTAAGGATAAATTCTCTGTATTCATAAATGAATAACTGGCCCTCCTACACAGAGAGAGAGATACTAGAATTAGTTACTACATTCTTTGAACAAAATTAGTGAGCATCTGTTAGGAAGAGAACACTGATAGAAGCACCAAGCTCTTGCAGCTCAAATGTGCAACACTGTTCGCAATTATTGCTTCATATTTAACCCCGGGTGGCTGCCATTAACACCTGGACTACACTCTCCTTGATCATCTCCTTAATAATTGGATTTGGATGCCGCCGCCCCCCACACACATCTGCCACCTCCACCTCCAATGTTTAAAAGATATGTAGCAAAAAATCTCTTTCAGGTTTTTTGAATTGAGACTTACTACTTAGGTATTTCTATGAGTCTTTGGTAACCCAGCTAATTTTAAAATCACTTCTCAAGAACATTTCTTTTTTCTTTTTTAAGTGTGCATGTATGTGTGTACGCATGTGCATGCATGTGTACATATGCACACACACACTTGCCTAGAATGCCTCTCGTATTCCTTGGAGGTTGACCTCCCAAGTACTTGCCAGAATCAGCCCTGCTTAGCTTCTAAGATCTGATGAGATTGGGTTTGCCTAGGGCACTTGAGAACAATTCTTGAAGAGATGCTGCTGACAGTGCTTAAGGAATACAATCTTTCATTTGTTGGTCATTTATAGGACATATCTAGCTATGTGGGTCCAAAAAAGAAATAAACTGCAAGTGATTCAATGCTTTACAATTTAGTGACCCCGCCATGACCACTGGTGACACTGCATTTTGGGGAGGGGGGGGTCAGTGAGTTGATTTAGTTCTTGGACTGGGCAAAAGCAACCTCTGTTTGATATGATGTGGCCTTGTAGCGCAAGCAGCTTCTCCCCGGTTCTCCAAGGGATAAGAAGTTCCAAGGATAGCAACTTGGATTTGTTTCCTTCAGAGGAAAGGATCTACTGGAGACTTTTGGCCTTTTTGTAGTACTGCTTTATTTACAGAGCAAAAGTGATGCCAAGGGGCACCACCACAGTGTGGCTAATCAGCTCCCCCATGTCAGATTGATTCTGCAGCCCCAGGGTGTGCCAGCCCACTCACAGCAGCACCTGTCTTCTGCGTCTCTTGTGAAACCTGTTTGTGCTTCGTGCACAGGCCCACATTCACCCCTTCCTTTCACCTTGGTGGTGGAATCCTCCAAGCCCCAAGGGGCACTTGAACAGAGCCATTAAGGTCCACTGAAGAGAGATCAGTCATTAAGAAGCACTGCTGTTAACTGTTCTCTTGGGCTCAAGTTCACTACAGCCCTTAGCATGGAACCATTTCGTTTTGAAATTCACACCACTATGTCAGCTGAAAAACCACAGCAGCCTGCTTGAACACCCTGAACAGCACTTATATAAACTTCCCAAATGTCAAAATCTTTTATCTGAGGCATTTGAAAAGCTGTTCCTGAGTTACAGGCTTTTTTCGTAGCACATAAGGGGATATGGCTCTGACCTGAGTGGCCAAGGCTAGCTTGATCTCATCATATCTCTGAAGCTAAGCAGGGTCAGCTCTGGTTAGTATTTGGATGGGAGACCACCAAGGAAGTCCAGGGTTGCTGCACAGAGGCAGGCAACGGCAAAACACCTCTGAACACCTCTCGCCTTGAAAACCCCACGGGTCACCATAGCACTTTCCTCCACCACCAAATTTATATGCCTGGATTAGTCATTTTCATAGAGCCAATTATTACTTGTTGTTCCACGTAGGGTCATGTCATGTTTAAACACAGAACTGCCCCAGTCTTCTAGAAAGAAAGGGGGGGAGTAGAGATTTTAAACACAAAAGTAGGATGTGGGTGTGCCGTGAAGTACACTTCTTTCAGCAGTGGCTTACTTCCCCATAGTTAATCTATCCAGACACTTTTTTCTCAGCAAGGACATAAGTGACTGAAGATGGAACATTAGCTACCTGTAAGCCTTCCAGCAGCAGAGAGACTTTCTGGCAAAGGGGAAAAGATAACGGAGGAAATGGGAAAACAAGAGATCAGTTCAACAAGCTCTGAAGAGAAGAAAGCATATATTATCTCTCCCCCTAGATCGCCAATGGACTAAACATGCTAGTCCATTGTGCCTCAGCCACACCTTCCTATCATTGCCAGTCCCCTGTTGGGGGATATCCTGTTCCCACCTCATTTCCTAGAGAAAAATTCAAAAAATGGTTGTCAGGCTGAAAGCCTGAAAGGATGGACCTGGAGATCTCTTGGAATTACAACTAATCTCCAGAATACAGAGGTCAGTTCCCCTGGAGAAAATGGCTACTTTGTAGGGTGAACCATATGGCATTATACCCTGCTGAGTTTCTTCCCCATCCTCTCCAGTCTCCATTGCCAAATCTTCAGGAATTTTTTAACCCAGATTTAGCAGTAGGGTTGCCAACTCTGAGCTGGGAAATATGTGGAGATTTTGGAGGTGGAGCCTGACGAAGGTGGGGTTTGGGGAGGGGAGGGACTTCAGGTGGGTATATTGCCATAATGTCCACCTTCCCAAGTGGCCATTTACTCCAGGTGAACTGATCTCTGTATTCTGGAGGTTAGTTGTAAAGAGAAATGTTTGTGGTTAATCCCTATCTCAGTCCAAGAATAAGTAGTAGAAGAAGATTGACTTTATACCCTGCCCTTCACTACCTGAAGGAGTCTCAGAGTGGTTTACAATCTCCTTTCCCCTCCCCTCGCCTCCCGTCCCTTCCCCTCAACAGATACCTGTAAGGTAGGTGGAGCTGAGAGACCTCTCTCAAGAACTGTTCCTTAGAGAACAGCTCTGAAAGAATTTATGACTGACCCAAGGTCACACCAGCAGCTGCATGTGGAGGAGTGGGGAATCAAACCCGGTTCTCCCAGATTAGAGTCCATGCTCCTAATCACTACACCCAGCTGACTCTCAGTAAAGAAGTAGAGAGAAAAAAGTAAAACTCATATTCAAAATGGAAATGCTTCATCTTTTCAGTGGTTAGAAAGGATAAGCACCTTCTGACTTTTTTTGGCACTGGGGCATGGATTACATAAACATACAGTGGCATGGATTACACTGTGGCATGGATTACATAAACATACAGAATCAACAAACTTATTTATTATTTTATTTTATTTGTTTAATTTGTATTCTGCCCTCCCCACCAAGGCAGGAAGACCTTTCCAAAAAAGAAAATAAAAGTGTCCATGATCTCAGTTTTGGCATATTTTATATGTGAGCATCATAGGCTGAATCACAGCTTATTTTCCCATGAACCAAACCTTATTTATAATCTGATTATTTGTTTAGAATATTTATTTATTTAGAATATTTCCAGGCTTATTTTTGGGCAGGAACACACAGGAACGGCGTTCCGGCTGGCTTCTGAATTGGCCGTGCCTATAACCTCCCCCCCCCTCGGGTTCCCCAGGCACCTTGCAAGCCACAGGACGCTTGGGGAAGCCCAGCCAATCCAGGGAGGGAAGGTAGTTTAAACTGCCTCCCTCCCCCTCGGGTTCCTCAGATGCCCCACAACTGCGGGGCATCTGGGGAAGCTGATCCAGAAACTGCCTTCCTTCCCTCAGGTTCCCCATATGCCCCACAAGCACCTGGGGAAGCCAATCCTGGGAGGGAGCTGTGCTGTCAGTAGGTGTGGTTTAATATGCTAATGAGTTTCTGCTGTTGGGTGTGGCCTATTATGCTAATGAGTTCCTGCTGAGCTTTTTCTACAAAAAAAGCCCTGAATTTTTCTAAATTCAAACAGCAATGTTGAGGGTAAAAATATACATATTTGCCCTTCTGGAAGTTAACTGTTAGGGAGGAGACAATCAACCCCATCCTAAATCAGGTTCTGCTTTTTGAAGTCCTAGTTTATTGAAGTCATGGGAAGAGTGTAACTCTGTTTAAGATGTCATTTTTACTACTTGATGGACCATCGTCTGACATGAATAAAAGGCTATTAGAGGTTTGAAATTGCATTTCACAAAGAAACATTTATTTTTGATTAGGGAAAGACCTACGACAAAGAACGAATAGGTTAGTTTGGAATTTGCATTTCCACTAGCATAATTTTGCCTGCCAGAAATAGGTCAGAGAGAACAAAGGAATGAGTTGACTGGAACTTGGTAACGAATATTGCCTATCAATTTTTTGGAGACCAGATCAGTCAAAATATAATCCATGTCATCTTTTGCAGAATGTCTGTCCACCCCCACAGTCACTGTGGGCAAGAGGACATTCAATGGATTTGGAAGAAATAGCAAAATGTTTCTAGTTCTTAAGATTAGATTTGTTGTCCAGCTGGTATTAAACAGCCTAAAATGCTGCAAATGGGGGGAGGCAGAAAGAACAAGGCCTTGGGCCTGGAGCTGGAGGAGAATACTGTTGACAGGGGACCAGGTGTCAAAAGGTAGCCATGATGGTTTTGCCCAGGGAACCTAGGGATACCAACTTCCAAGTGGAACCTGGGAATCCCCTGGAATTACAGCACATCTCCAGACTACAGAGATCTGTTCCCCTGGAGGAAGTGGGTGCTTTGAAGGGTGGACTCTGTGGCATTGTACCCTACTCAGGTCCCTGTCCTCTGCAGACTCCTTTCCCAAATCATGTTGCCAGGTCTCTTC
This sequence comes from Lepidodactylus listeri, assembly GCA_029233225.1. Taxonomy (NCBI): domain Eukaryota; kingdom Metazoa; phylum Chordata; class Lepidosauria; order Squamata; family Gekkonidae; genus Lepidodactylus; species Lepidodactylus listeri. Next base: position 116,327,823 of record JARCFY010000004.1, on the reverse strand, counting down.
GAGCTCTGGGAGCTGGAAGCATCACCCCTGATATGCCAACATCACCCAGAAGTGATGTAGGTGTATCAGGGACAACACACTCTTGTTTTAGGGCAAAACACCATGGTAAAAGCGCCCTCAGTTGTGGCCAACCCCCCCCCCCGACACCAATGTGCCTACGTCACTTCCAGGTGACATTGGCATGTCGCCTGATGTTGCTCTTGGGGGGGAGGGATTTCCTTCCGCCAGCCGCCTAGGGAATGGTAACCCTACCCCTACCCTTCCATCTTCCACCACTAGCCAGGGGGGAACTGGAAACCCTAAGCCAGACCTGGATATAAACCCTAAGTAGGTCTACTCAGAATCTTACTAAATTCTATTCAGTAGGCCTCAGTCCCACAAAACTGTTCTTAGTATTGCTCTGCCAGTTGCTTCTATAATTCAAACCAGTTAGCTGAAGTTAATGGGCAGCCTATCCTTTCTGTCTGCAGTTCTGAATGGCTCACAACAAAGGAGCAGAGGAGCACAGATCCTAAGGTTCGTGGTGCTGGTCTTGGCAGCTCTTGGCATTGAGTGGGCTACTTCTGTGGTCATTAAATCATAATGGACGAGGCAATTCCTGCAGAAGAGGGGCCTTGAATGTGATTCTCAGGAAATATGTTATTTCATTAGAAAGACAGAGTACACTCTGGTTATTACATTTTGGAGATTCAGGTTGACAAAAAACTCTTGTCTCTAGGCTCTTTGCATAGAATTCCTGCCAATTACATTCAGCTTGATTCAAGCACATTCTGTGTTGTGAATAAAGAGAGAGTTAATGCAACCTTTCTGAACTGTATTATTCATCTTAAAACAAACCTACTTTGCTCGCAGTGACAATTATCCCAACAGTTCTAATGCACTAAAAGAGAAAGGAATTGTGTTTACCGTTATCTCTTCACAGAATTTCTCAAGCTGTCTGTGACTCTTTAACAACAGGGCACATATTTGCTTATGCAAAAATGCATCAAGTTACATTAAACACACACACACACATGTTCAAAATGCAGCATTAAAGCAACTCTATTTTGGCAGGTATAAAAACAACTGGCTGTTGGCTTTTGAGTTTTTTTAATGTTGGCAAAAGAAACAAGTATTTTAGCTGTTTTTGTAACATATTTCAAGAGAAATTACTTCAGGGGAAGATGGTTACTAGAATTTAGTCCTTTTTTTAGGATTTGGCAAGTTTAGGAGTAAAAGCTAGTATATGGAATAAAATCTGGTGTTGTTTTTTTTCTGTTGCATGGCCATTTAATGTAAATAATGCCAATTTCAGATATTCAAACTCATGTTCAGATAGCTAACAGCTGGACATAGAGTCTTCTCTGTGGTGGCTCCAGGCCTGTAGCCATGGGGGGGCACTGGGGGCAGACAAAAAAAATTTAAATCCAGATTTTAAAAAAAATTTAAAATGTAAGATTTGTGTTGGTGTTCCAAATCAACCCCAAGCACAGTCAGGGAAGCTTCAGTCTCAGTCTCTGTCTCTCTCTTTTTTCCAGACTGAAAAATAAATAGGTTTTTAAAAATGCAATAAAATAAAATAAAATGCAAAATAGAGTTGGAGATCTCTCTCTCTCTCTCACACACACACACACACACCTGGTTACACAGAAAAGCAGCCTGGAATCGAGTTTCTCCAATCAAAAGGACTAGAGGTCACAGTGGAGTCAGAGCTGCTGCTTCTGCTGCTGGAAGAGGAGCAGCAGGTGCAGCTGGGATTCCCCCCCCCCCCCAGATTTCCCCATGCCCCACCAACCAGAATTTTTTTTGCTACCACCCTGGGTGGCACCCATTTAGGAAATGGTCTCCCCAAAGAACCCTATCTGGCACAAACTTTATCTTTATTCAGAAATCAGGTAAAAACCCTGTTATTCCCAGATGTTTTTCATGTTTGGTTCTCATTCCATGTATGTTTGTCCCTAATTATCATGGGCAGTGCCTACTTTCTGGCACCTATCCCTGGTAAATCACTGTCCCTACCTTTTTAATTCTGGCTAAAATTCTGGATTGCTAATCAGTTCAGTTTCTGGACTCTCTAAGAGCTAAATGTTTGAAATGAAGCGGTGGGTGCATCATGCCATTTCATGCATTAGTGGTGCTGACTGTTGATAATGGATTAAGTATTTGGAAGATGGAGTGGTTACTTACATCAATTCTCCCACCCTACTGCAAACCTAGGGTTGCCAGGTCCCCTCATCAAGCCAGTAGAGGGATTTGGAGAGCAATTTGGGAGTGGGCAGGACATTCCTAATGCGATGGCATCACCCAGAAGTGACACCATCATGCTGGCAACATCACCCATCACCAGCATCACCCTGCAAGGGCAAACAAAGGGACCAGAGCAGGGAAGTGCAAGGGAATGGGGCTGGGGCAGCAAACTGCAAAAAAAGGGGGAACGTCCAGAGCAAAATTGAGGGTGAGAATCCTTCTCTCTGTCCGATCGGCTGGCTGCTCTTAATGGCGGGCTAAGAGTATAAGTGGGGGGAGCGACAACAGCGAGGATCCCTCCCTCCCTCCAAGAGTTGTTGCACATTCTCAATTGGCCTTCCTGGTGTAGGAATCAGTATGGGGGGGGGGGGAAATAAGTGCCTCACTCTCTGCCCACCCACTTTCCCAGACTTTGTCCTGGAGCCACATGCACTGGTAAGAGAACAGCATAGGGTTGAGCCAACACATCACTGGCCGAGGACACACTGGGATTCTGAAGCGGAAGGGAAGTGTGGCCAAAAGCCATGGGGGGAAACTGGCCGTTCACACTGGCCAGACTCCTGCGTTAGCATGTCAGAATGGAACGTTCAGACTGCTGTGGAGTGGCCCCAGGTAGGGCAGCCTCCGCAGCTCGTGGCGGGGCTGTTTCGGCACTGCTGCCTCTGCTTGAATCCCGCCTTCTCCCGTCCACACAGCCAGGAAGTGGGATCCAAGTGGGAGACGGCCCCTGGACACCACTTTCTGCCGGTGTCCCTCTGAGGTGGAAGAGAAGCAGCTCCCAAGTGGGTGAGTACAGAAGGGAGCCGGGGAATAGTTGCAGCTGTTTGAACTGGCTCCCTTTCCCCACTTCTGAAGCGGAGCTCTCCCGCTCCACATTGTCAGTCTGTCCTCAGCCACTGTTTGGGATGGGATTTCCCCCACCAGCTAGCCCTGAAAACCAGGGGAATCCCTTCCTGGACCTGCAAACTGGCAACCATATGCAAACCCCTGTGCTAAGAAGTCAGTGGGTGGTTGTATATAGGCCAGTCAATATTATATGGTTTGTCAATGCTGAACACTTAAGCTTGATAATGCAGGGGCAGAACAATAAACCTTTAGTAGAGTAAAATATATGTGTTTAGTAATGTTTTTGAGATAGAGGTTTTATTCTATCTTAAATGGAAACAAAATAGTTTATATGTATACTTGCTTCTTTTTGTGGATTGGGAATCTTGTTAGCTTTAGAGGTTTTTCTACAAAGCCCATTAAATGGCCCATTGGATTAAATGTGTGTTTGGTGACTTGGATTATTTACACTGTCACCCTGAGTGGTTTGGTTGGCACTATTAACACCCTTTATAGGTAGTTGAAATTGAAGGTGGGGGGAAGCTTAAAGATTCTAGCTTGGTTGCAAGTGAGAAATGACCTTCCAGGCCCAAATGCTTTCTTTTGAACTGTTACTGTCTAAGGTGTAAATCTGTTCTAAGGCAGGACTCAACATTAGTGTTCTGAGTTTCAGACCGGAGTGATTTTTATAGCTGAGTTATAAACCCCCAAGAATGAAAGAGTTTAATGGAGGAGGGGGAGGGGGAGAATCCAGAGAAAGCTTTCACTTTGTCCTACCTTGGCAGATACTGCTCCAGTGATCCTTTCTTCACACTCCTAGCAATAAACAGTCAGAGATCACTTGAACATTTTCTTTCCAGCTCACAATTGTTTTGTGTTATGTGCAGAAGAGGAAATAGATGGAAAGGCATGTGATCACCTGTAAAAATTCGAGATCATTTCAGTAAATAGGGATAGATGAATTCTCCCTTCTACCTTCAATAGGAACTACAGCCTGAGGGTGAGAGAGGAAGGATGAGGCAGCACACTTGGGTTTGTATGAAACAATGCCACAACTACATTCTCCAACAACTTCTAGCAGCGCTTTGATACTAACAGATTACAGGGACCATGGCTAACATGACTGAAATCCTGCCCTGCCCTGCCTGCTGGAGATTCTGGGAAGGAAAGCAGACTTCACTGGGATAGTATATAGAATCATAGAGTTGGAAGAGATGTCCAGGGTCATCTAGTCAAACCTGCTGCACAATGCAGGAAATTCACAACTACCTCCCCCCACACCCCCAGTGACCCCTGTTCCATGCCCATGTGTACACTTTGCCCACAGCTGGCAGTAACCTGTAACCTGAGGGTAAAGGTCAGGATAATCAGTCTTTGTCTCCAAGAGACTACCCCCTTATAGGGGCTGCTAAAGAACCTGTTCTTGCCAGTCCCTTGACTGTGATCACTGTGTTAATACAAGTGCCCACCACCACCTGGACTAAGGCCATAGCGAACTAGAGGGACACCTACTCCCCCCAGCACTGGCATATTTAGCCATGCACCCATCATGCTTTCAACAATGAGCTGCAGCCTGGACAATGCAAAGGGTAGGCCAGTAATACCAAGCTTCAGCCCCAACTTCCTTACCCAGGGCAGACTGTTAATTAATCTATGAGCTTTTTAAAAATAATAATAATCAGCATCCACCTCTGTCATCTAGTGTACTGCAAACAGACCAATCCATTTGGGGGCACAATTTGAGCATTTGGGCCCAGATGTCTAAAGTGGACACCAAAAAATGGTGATGCAGTAGTACAAATGACAGCTTCCCTCCTGACCTGCATCACTACTGGGAGGGGAAGAGCTAGCATTTTCCACTTCACAGTAACAGAACAGATTAACAACAAGGGTAGAATACAACCAACCACAAAATATTGCAAAGCCAGCCACATTACGGCATAGCAGCGCATACTATAAAAACTGAGCAAATTTTCCTGTATCTCTGACTGTCATCTGTATTCACCCATATTGCTATGTGTGGGCCTTCACATTCTAGATTTTGGTGGCAATCAAGTACATAAACCGAAGGGCTGAGGAAAGTAATGGTTACACGTGACAACAGAGCCCTTTGGATGTAACATTAAGTCTATTTCAGGCCATACATATTTGAAACATAATCGTAACATCACAGTGGCTTCATTACCATAATTTAGTGTAGTTGAAGCTTGAGATAAACTGGTGTATTTATGCACCTGTATAAATCAATGAGACTACATGATCCGATAACTCCTTGGAAAAATATATAGGACACACACAGAGACGTACACACACAAACTCTTTTCTGGATACAGTAGCAAATAACTTTCAAAGTGTCTGGAGCATTCAGCACAGTTTCTCAGGAGAGATGATCTCATAGATAGAAAATGCATTTCATCTGATTGTGAGGCACTCTTATGTACAGATAAGCACATCCTCCTTTTCCTCTCAGTATAATAATAAGGATGAGCTGAGGTTTTCTAGGCACTGCCGTTTGGGCACAATAGCCTCAGCAATGGCTGAAAGGGGAGGGAAAAGAGATCCAGTTGGCCTTGAACCCCATCCGTGAGAATGATTACATGGATGGCTGCAAAGAGCTGGCAAATGAGTGATCAGCGGCAATCCCTGTGTCTTACTTGGATGTTGTGTTACCTGAAGCAGCAGCAGAAGGTAAAATCTTGTCACATGAGCAGTGCTAATGCAGTCCATCCAGTCTGTGATTTGTACTGTGTACTTCATGTGTTGGCCAGAGAAAAGCAAAGGAGCTGAGTTCATTCTGTTCAGTATTTCCAATATATGTATAGTGTGAGAGAGAAGAGAGGGTGACTGGATTGCGTAGGTGGGGGTGCCACAAGTGAGAACTCTGCTCTTTCACCCTTTCCCACCACCACCATTTATTCTCTGACCAAAATTTTATTTAGTACATTTTCCCACATAAACTGTGTTCTTTTGTACATCCACACTCGTTTGTGCTGTGTTTTCTTTTCTGGACTAACCGTTTTGATGTCGCATTTCAAAGGAGGATATGTTACAAAATGATATAGTCTTTTGTGGAGCTGATCCATCATTTATTCTCCATTCCACAAATGTATTATGACTTAAATGTTTTCTAAGAAGAAAATGAGATTGATCCTCCTCCCTTTTCCCCCTGATCATTGTGGGGAAAGCACCATATCTGAGCTTGGCAGAGGAGAGCCCTGTAATTCCACCTTTGTTCTGTATGCTTTGTTCTCAAACAAAAAATGGGAGAAACTACCATATCCATTTCCTGACCACTACAAGGGAAAAGGGCATGGGCAGGGTTCCTAACCCACTTTTCTTGCTAAAGCCCCTCATTCTGGCCCCAAGGTTTCCTGGGGGTCTACTGACCCATGGAAGGTGGGGGGGCATAAAAGGCTGAAGCAAAAGCAGGGAGGCAGAAAAGCTGCCATTCATGCAGCAGAGCTCGGTTTGTGCTTCAAAGGGCCTTGTTGAGAGAAATTATATAATGCTTGGTAATCTCAGACATTCACCTGGGTGACCTGTGGAGAGTCCAAACTGTGTGACCAGGCACAGAAATGTAAAAAAAGGTCTCTTGTTTGGCTCTCTCAAACCACAAATGACTCCCATGAGTTTGTACAGCCTGTATGGGAACTGTATGGACTAGTAGCATGAGCAGACTTCTTTGCCAACTTGTGTTTACTCCAAGCTGTCTGAAGGATATGCAATTCCGTTTTAGCACTTTCTCTGAGATCCTGTGACCTGGTGCAGTTGTTCAAGCAGCTTCTGTATATCTAGCTACAATAACTCTTTAAGGGGGGCCGGGAAACAGCTCTTAACAAAGATGGGGCTCTTTTCTCTTCTTTTTTTGCAAATTGATTTTTAATATGTTCAAAAGTTAGCCTTGCTGAGTATCTCACTGCCCCCCCCCCCAACCTTTCCAAAATAAAATTTCATTTCTTCTCTGTTGAAATCCAAAATGGCAACCCTGCTTTTACATATAGTAGTGTGTAACTCAGTTGTACTATTCCCGGTTGTTCACTGGTATAAAGCACATCTAACTCCTTAATTTCAGTCTGTGGGATAAGAAACAACTAAGATGTGAAAATGCAGGGACAGGAACCAACAGGTGGGCAAAGCAGCCTGGCAATTATTTAGTATTGTTGATCTTAAGGTTTACAACCGGAAGTAGTCTGGCTAACAATATTTCATGCCTCACAGTTTTGCAAAGTTAGTTAGCCTGTTTGGTAAATGGAGAAACTGGGGCAGAGGGATGGTAACTTGCTCACTGCCACTTACTGAACCCATGGTAGTGAGGATTTGAAACTGAATTTTCTAGCGCAGACTGCATTATGTTCTAATGACTTTCACCAGAAGGTTGTATTTTAAAATGGGCCAGTTAGGAGAACTGCAGAGAGCTGCATTGTGTCCCAAATCTCTGGAGGAACAATGGTGATTAAATATAGTTGTTTTTTCCCTCTTCCTAACATTCTTGAATAGACTCTATTACCTACACACACTGCCGTAGTTGAGGATAAATTGCCTCACTAAGCTCTATTATTCTGTGGAATGGTAAGAATAACAAGCTGAGACACTGATGAACTCAGGGAAAAAATATGAATAATACATTATTGCTCACACTGAATCAACAGTGTGATGACTGAATGACACCAGAAACACACAACTTGAAGGAAGGAAAGGAGCTTCTGAGTTGGTTTCTGACAATGGGGCTAAAGATGGACATCCTGAAATGAATGCTGTGTAAGGCCTTTGGGAAACAGGAGGTTTTAGACCACACACACAACCTGACAGACAACTTTTGCGAGGTGAGAAAGGATGTTTGATCCATATTTCATTAGCTTCCACACTGAAGGTAAATGGTGGAAAAGGGGGGGAGAGAGAAAGTATTGGGCATTGTTGTTCTGACCAGATTTCCAGCTTTAAAATCCTGTGGGAGAATGATACCTGGTTTTAAGAGAGGCCTACCGAGACAACAGATCCCTATTGACCTTATCCTGTGACATCATGGTATTGATTGCCATGGCCTGTTCCCCAGATATCTCCCATAAAAAGAAAATATTCTGTGGCCTATGTTAAAAGCAAAACAGATCCACAAACCATGCTAGAATAAACAGACTGTATGCTCTTTCCTTTTTTTAGAAGAAGGTATGTTTGGATGTAAAACAATATAAAAATTGTCTTGCTGAGTCAGATTAAGAATCCATTTAGTCCATCATATTCCAGCAGTGGCTAATCAGATACTATGGGACTTTCACAGGGAGGGTGGGAGCTGATTGGTCCCAGCACCCAGAAATAAGAAATACATTAGCTGTAATCCACATGACTTATTATAGCCATTTCCCATTGATCTTGTATCATTTGATCTTCTCCATCTATAAAGAGAAATGGATTAATGGTGGAATGAGATAGGCTGCCTGAGTCAGTTCCTGTAGGCATAGAAAATTGTAGAAAAACAAGTTTGGGAGTGTGAAAACAAGAAGCAGGTATCTTGCTAATGTACATTAAATACTGTATTTTATAGGCTGGAGGTAAATAACATTGTGATTCATACTATAAAATATAAATACTCTATGCTGAAAATATGGGGGTGGGGTAAAGTGAGTAGAGGGAAATATTTGGGAAAGTAACTGCTATGCTTTGGAGTCATCCATGTTTTCAAGTCACAGATCACTCTAATCTTAAACTATACTGATTTCTTGGTCATTGACATAGCATGGACTGAATTATGCAAAGGACTGCTTGGTTGTGAAAAGGATAATGATGCAAACAAATCACATTTTGCCTCTTATGACTGCTATATTCCATATTTCTGGTTTACTGGTCAAAAATGGAAGATGCAAAGACCTGGGTCAAATTCCATGGTCCATCAGTGGAAGATGCTGTTGATGCAGATGTTCCTTGTTTCTCTCAGTCCATTATGACCCCAAGAAAGGGTTATGAGACCTGCATAGACAAATAACCACATGGGTTGGGAGATCACCATGGGGAGAGGAAAGGGGTTATATCACTATCTGCCAGATAGAGAACAGGTGGGCAGAGCATGGGTTGCCTAAGGCCACTTGATGAGTGGAATTTGAACCAGGGACCTCTTGGATCACAGCTCAGCCACTATACTGTTTCATGGTTTACCTGTCTTGATTGCTTCACTGGGCATCCTCTAACATTATTCAGACAATTATCCATTCAGACAAATGGAAGGACAGCAGTCTTTCATGGTCCTCCTATGAAAACGTACCAGTAATCCACCTAACAACATAACACGTTTGGACAGCTCCAGTGCTGAAAGTACCAGAAAAAAAATAGATAGATCACTAAGTGAACTCTAACAGCCCTACATTATGGAATTTTGGGGAGATCAGCTCATTTTCATCACTTACAGTGCTTCTGCTATATGAGTTGTATGCGCAATTGAAGGCTAAGAGAGAAGAAATGTGTAGAACATGGGCTGGCATATATCAGTCATAACCTTTTCAAAATGGGTTGGAAGCAGCTTTCTATTCCATTGAACAACTATGAATTGGCGACATCTCTAGCTTCCAGCCTCCTTTGACAAAGATAGGAAAATGGCCTCCTGATTCAAGCTGTAATCCTCAACTGGCTAGGAAACAAATCACAATGAAATATACCATCTTATGTCTTTGAACCAGACAAAAATCTTGTCCGCATCTTATATTATAAGGCACAAGCTCAAAGAAGACCACTCCAAGTATCATAGAGTAACTGGAATAAAAATGATGTATTTTACCCAAGAAGGCACTCCTCCATTTACATTGTTACTGTCTCCCATGACAGCTAATCACCTCCCCAATCAATATGCTTCTGTCTTCATTCACCATGGCTACTTTGTCTATCCCATCAACCATTCCATCCCACAAAATTCATTTCACCAAGCTTACATCCCACAACAATGTGCTCCCCATAGGATTTTGCTTTCCCAACAGCTACTTTTTTTCATTTTGTTAATCTTGGGGAAGGGGATATGACTATCAGAATGGGATTGTCAAAGAAAGGTAGGGGAGAGCAAGCAGCAGACTTTTGAGTGATTTCACATCCTGCCCCAATTTTTAACTCATTCCAAGGATTACGTTGTGTTAGTTATGAAGCATCAGCATCTACTTTACTCTGGTTTTTCTTCAGAACATATAAATCTTTCACCTTTTGCTTTGAGAACAACTGTATTATATTTTATTAGAGTTGACTTAGAGCTTGTATTTTTGTACTAAAACACACAGGCAAGAAATGTTAGTCAAGTACAGTTGCTTTCTCAGATGTGTGCTCCTGAGGTCCCCCCCCCCATATATTACTTCACGCATTGGTATAAATCTGCCCCTAAACCAGTATGTATACACAGAGGATGACACAGCTGGGATAGTTCCTGGAAATGCAACTTCCCCAGCAGCAATACTTTCTGGAATATTGTGTCACCACAAATGCCTCCTGCCAGTGCCATTATTTCTTCTTCCCATGATTCCAACAGGAATGGTGCAGTACCAAAGCAGTGTGGTATGCCCTAAAGGCTTATGGGTTTTCAGGAACACTGTCCACTGAAAGGGACTTGTATGAAAGCCCATCAATAAGTGCTGATTGACTGTTCTAACTATAAATGCTATATAAATATTGATTCATGTAATAGGGAAATGTGTGATGTGTAAAGGCTGATGGCTCAGTCCTTCAAGGGTTCATTAGTATGGGAGCTCCCATTCAGAATGAAGAACTGTTTACTTTTCATGCAAGCTACATTGTTTCCTTTGGGTGCTAATTGTACCTGATGGAGCCATTACTTTGTAATAAGAGAAACCTCTTTGCTAATTCCCCCAGTGGTTCATTAAAAAGATGAGGTAGTGCCCAAATCTTGCTACCAGACAAGATCCCCTGCTGTATTTATTTCTTTGCCCTCCTTATGGGGAAACACTGAGACCAGCAAACACACATGCAGGAGCATCACTGCTTTTGCAAGGGTGCTGTGCCTTGAAACCCAGAGTGAGCGACTCCATTCATGTTTCTTTTCATCACCTGGCTTTGCAAAGAGTTCCAGGAGGTCTGGGGTGCCTGAGGACCTTTGTTACCCAACCACAGCAGTTGTCTCTGGAACAGAGTTAAATGTGCCATACTGTTTGAAATGCCTGTAACTTTATCAGAAGGGTACTTTATGAAAATAAGTTGTCCAAATGTTGCACAGTTAGGAAGTGATGCAAAGAAATCCTGATAAACAGCAAGGTGGTTTTTTAAAAAAACAAACAAACATGTAATTGTCACTGCATTGCATAGCATTTATTCTTACTTTGACAGGTTACAGCTTCAGATTTTTCAGTTTGATCAGAGGTTCGCATGGTTTCCATGAAAGGGTGTGATCTTCCCATGCAGCTTTCACATGCATTGATGCACACAGCAGTCAGAGTGTGATCTGCTCTGCTCCCCCATCGGTACATTCTCATTGGAAACACCAGGGATTTTTTCCAAATTGCAAGGTGTTGAAATTGGTACTATTTCTATCAAAGATACCGGCACAAGGACAAATGAGAACTGACTTTATTTTCCACCCCTTTTCCCGAGCAATGGAAATCTTACTAGACAGAGAAGACGTAGGTCCTCCTGATCTGCCCAAGTTTACCATTCATCTGGGATCGTCATGGTCTTTGAATTAAAACACACAGCAGGCTAGACCTTGAATCCTGCTGCTGAATTAGTTGCTACTGTTATGTTTTTAGTATCTGTATATCAAATTTTCAAGTCCCTCTGAGTGCAGGTACTTATTTTCACCAACAGAGGGCACACTCTCCCCCAACTGGTTTTTCTACAGACTCAAGGGACTCTGTGGGTCTGCAGAAAAATCCAGGAAGTTTTTTTAAAAAAACTTGGGGAGGGTTAAATTCCCCCTAATACCTTTTGAAATGGCTGCCACAGGGATCTACTCCAGGCCCCTTCCGCATCAACAGTGAGAAACTAAAATGTTCTGAGGGAGAGGGGAAAGCTTCTGTCAGTAAAACGCAGGGGAAGGGCCCTTTCCAGGCCTACTTTAGCCTTTCACGGAGGGATCCTTAGGGCCACGCCCGACTCGGGTTGCCAGTGCAAGGCTGGGGAATTCATAGAGATTTTGTGGTGGAATCTGAAAAGGGCTGGGTTTGGGGAAGGGAGAGGCCTAAGCTGTGTATAATGCCCCAGAGTCCAGCCTCCAAAGCAGCCATTTTCGCCAGGGAGACCGAACTCTGCTGTCTAGAGTTCAGTTGTAATTCTGAGGGGTCTCCAGGTCCCACTTGGAGGTTGGCAACCCTAGGCCAGGCACCACAAGGGTTGCCAGGTCCCCCCCCTGGCCACCAACAGGGGATGCAGGGTGGGGTAAGGTTGCCAGATCCAGGTTGGGAAACTGCTGGAGATTTGGGGGTGGACACTGGGGAGGACAGAGACTTCAGTGAGGTACAATGCCAGAGTCCACCCTCCAAAGCATCCATTCACTCCATGGGAAGTTATCTCTGTAGTCTGGAGATGAGCAGTAATTCCAGGGGATTTCCCAGGTCCCATCTGGAGGCTGGCATCCCTGGGCAGCACCCTCTAAGTGACTTGATACCACCTGATTTGTATGACTCAACTAGGCCTGGCTGCTTGTTACTCTTCAACAGCAGCCACCCTATGAAAGCCAGTGTGGTGCAGCAGTTAGAGCTTCAAAGTAGGGTCTGCAAGACCCAGGTTCAGATCCCCATCTTGCAGTGGAAGCTGACTGAGTGATTTTGGACCACTCACATACTTTCAGCTTAACCAACCTCACAGGGTTGTTGTGCAAATAAAAAGGAGGACAGAATAAGCTGCTTTGATCCCCACTGTGAAGAAAGGCTGTAATTTGCCTAGGTAGAGGCTGTGAGGGAGTGGGGTGGAGACAGAAGGCTGAAGACAGAGAGGCAGATAATGGTTGGTTGGCTGCTGGGTGTGAAGGAAATAGGGTTGTCAGCTCCAGGTTGGGAAATTCTTGGACATTTGAGGGGTGGAGCCTGGGGAGGATGGGATTTGAGGAGGGGAGGAACTTCAGACCAATATAATACCACAAACTCCACCCTCCAAACCAGCCATTTTCTCCACAATCACTACCATTGTCAGCCTCCTGGTAAGGGCTGGTGATCACCCAGAATTACAACTGTTGTCCAGGTGACAGAGATCAGTTACCCTGGATAAAATGGCTGCTTTGGACTCTATAGTATTATACCTTTCTGAAGCCGCTTGCCCCCCCCCCCACCCAAGCCTCACTATCCCAAGGCTCCACCCCCAAATATCCAGGAAATTCCCAACCTGGAGCTGGCAGCCCTAAGGTGAATTGATCTCTGTAGCTAGGATATCCACTGTGATTCCCAGAGAGTTGCCACTGCTGCTTTGAGGGGAGAGGAAGCAGGTGGGTGGCTGGGAGCACTGCCACCACCATTCCTGCTGCTGTGTGGGGTGGGGAAGGAAGCAGGCAGGAGGCTGGAAGAGTGATGGGGGCAGAAAGAGAGAGTGATGGAGTGGGGGCAGGAAAAGAGAGAAAGGGTAATGAGGTGGTGAAGCAGAAAAACGAAAATAATTAAGGGGCAGAAAAAGATAGGAAGTAATGTACATGGAGGAGAGCAAAAGTAAGAAAAGGGGGGCAGAGGGAGAAAGAGTGTGAGAGAGGTAGGAGGAGAGAGGGGAAGAAACAACGGTGTGAGGAATGGGATAACTGTCCCGCAAGTTTCTTGTTGGTCCCCACTTGTATCTTCTAATTCCTTGATCCTAAACTTCTGAGGAAAAGGAAATAATAAAAACTGCCCCCCTTTCACCAACAATTTGTGTCTCAGAGGAGAGATAGCCCATTGTTCAATCTATCAGACAGATGTGGAAGATGATAGATTTTTGACATAACTCTTTCAGAACGGCAGTCAATCCAGAACCAGTTCAGTGTGTATAATCCCATAGCTGTGATTACTGCTGAAATTATGGAATGAATACAGCAACCTGGGTGAGAGTGAGACTAAATGTTACCACTAGCTGTCCATTAGTGCATTTATAGAATCATCCCTCAGGAGCCCCCATATCAAACCATTCCTATACCAAAGCTATACATTCATTCTGCCGCTAAATGAGCTGTGCCTGTTGATCCAGTTATTTTTTTACTTCTAATCCAAAGTGATGTTGAAGAATTATGATTAATAGATGAAATGTAGTAGTTGCTCTTTCTACATTGTAGCGCTCAAATGGATTAACTCAATAAAGAAGAAGAAGAAGAAGAAGAGGAGGAGGAGATTGGATATATATCCCGCCCTTCACTCACTTAGAGTCTCAGAGCGTCTTACAAACTTCTTTCCCTTCCCCTCCACATAACAGACACCCTGTGAGGTAGGTGGGGCTGAGAGAGCTCTGAGACTACTGTCCTCAAGAGAACAGCTGGTACAGAGCTATGGCTTGCCCAAGGTCATCCAGCAGGTGCAAGTTGAGGAGTGGGGAATCAAATCCGGTTCTCTCAAATTAGAGTCAACACACTTAGGTTGATTCGAGTCCACACAGCTTGATTCGAGTCCAGTAGCATCTTAGAGGCCAACAACTTTCAGGGTATGAACTTTCGAGAGTCAAAGCTCCCTTCATCAGATACGACTGGCAAAGGGAGCTCTAGTTGTTCTATTGCAAATCAACATGGCTACCCTCTGAAACTATCTTCAACAAAACAGCGTGCAAATGGTATAAATTGGAAACATAGAAACAGTAACCTATTCACAGAAGAGACACATAATCCACAGAAGAACCCCCCTAGGGTTTTCAAGGCAAGAGACAGAGGTGGTTTGCCATTGCCTGCCTCTGTATAGCAGTCCTAGACTTCCTTGGTAGTCTCCCATCCAAGTAATAATTAGGGCCAATCCTTCTTAGCTTCTAAGATTGGATAAGACTGAGCCAGCCTAGGCCATCCAGATCAGGCCTAAAATGACTTACCCTAGGTTAATTGATCAAAATCCAAAAAAATTTTGAAAGCAGGATTCTAATAATGAGGGAAGGAAACCAACATTCTGGAGAGTGGATACTACCACAGAGAAAGCTGTACCCCAGGGGTGTCAGACAAGTGATCCAGGGCACGAGCAACTGCACACGAACAACTGGTGCAGCACACGAGCAACTGGTGCAAGAGCTGGAAGGCAGGAGGCTGCTCAGGGGGCGGGGAACAGTCGTGTAGACTCACGTGGGGAAGTATGTGTGTTTAAAGCTGTCAAGAAATGAAAGGCAATGTCTACGGGGTGGGTATGGTATCTTTTGCAGAAAAAACTAGTCTTACATAAAATTAAATACCTTTATTAGGGCTTTTGTGGATTCCCCAGTAAATCACTCACTATCAGTCCTAGAAATCAATTACTTTTGTTTGTATTTTGAGTAAAAAAATAATAATGTTAATTGTGTTTTCCTGTGTCATTTATAAAGTTTATATCTCTGGTACCTGGCATTTCATTTTATGGCAGAGATGTCAGATTCGGCCCTTGTAACAAGTGAGTGTGACACTTCTGCTGTACCCCATATTCTGGCTGCTCCTATTTCAGAAAAAATTGGGGGGGGGATACAGAAAAGGTTCTTTGCTATAGGTTTGAGGAAATATGGAGCAGTGTGAAGAAGCACAGCCTTAGTTTTACAGGGCCCAGGTCAATTAGTATGAATGAAGAAAGTTAAAGCTATTTACAGACAACAGAGGAAACATTTTCAGAGGTCATAGCATAACCTTTCTTCAGCTTTCTTTCTCTCTGACTGCTTTTCATCAGAATTAATAATGTATTCTTTTACATTATTCATAGGAGCATATATTTTAATACCAAGTTCTCAAGGGACTATTCCCATGTAGATAGCAAGCGCAGCTCTGCTTGCCAAGAATGACCTGCAGCTTCCTAGTTTAAAGGTCCTCACCAAAAGTGCCCTTGCCTTCAGAAATCATTTACAAACAGCAAGTGCTAGAAGCACCACCAGCCCAGCTGAAAAAATGCAGTTAATGTTCAGTTTGTCTGGAACTCTGTGCCTTAATGACTGCATTGCAGATCATAGAATGTGATCTTAGGAACATAAGAACAGCCAATGTTGGATCAGGCCAATGGCCCATCCAGTCCAACACTCTGTCACACAGTGGCTAAAAATACCAGGTGTCATCAGGAGGTCCACCAGTAAGGCCAGGACACTAGAAGCCCTCCCACTGTTGCCCCCCCCCCCTCCGTCAAGCACAAAGAATACAGAGCATCACTTGCCCCAGACCGAGAGTTCCTATCTATACTTTCTGGCTAATAGCCACTGATGGACCTCTGCTCCATATGTTTATCAAATTCCCTCTTGAAGCTGTCCATGCTTGTAGCCACCGCCACCTCCTGTGGCAGTGAATTCCATGTATTAATCACTCTTTGGGTGAAGAAGTACTTCCTTACCACCTAACACAATGTGGGAGCAGTTCCTGAGAAATCATGACCACTGTAGTTTAATTTTACAGTGAGGCAACTACATCATATATGGGGACAGGGGTGGGGAAGCATCAAGGTCTGATCTAAGCAAAGTAAAGTACTTTTTAGTCCAGTTGTAGCTGTACAAATAGCAAGAAGAAAATCATGTGTTGACTTGAGAAAAGGTTTACTCAGTCTGATTGGTAACAAGTTTCAGAAGTCAAATCCAAGAAAGTTGAGGGAAATCTAGCGGGAATGTTCCTTAATTAAAATATACTTTCCCCAGAGAGGTGCTGTGTTTGATTTATTTTTTTTTACCCAAATCAAGAATTAAATCAAATGTTAGTCCAACTCTGCAGGGAAACCCATATTTTAAGAAATGCTGTTTGCCCTTCCAGGGGGCTTGAATGATACACGTGTTAACCGTGTCTTAAAGCTTGGAGCAAATTCACTTCCACAAAGTAGCAAAGCCTCTCAAAGGAACAAAAAAAAGGAAAATCATGGCAGATTAAAGCTGACAGGGGAAACAGAGCTCTGAGAAGGAATGTCCTTGTTTTTCTCTTGAAGGAACAACATATTACTTGCTCAGTACATTTTTTTCAGTACTCTTAGTACTCAAAACCTGAGGGACTACATGTCAGATTGTCTCAATTAACCTACACATTACAGCTCAGGGTTGCTGGGTTTAATGAATGCATTCCTGGAATTTTAAAGCAAGTATAGTGCAACTTGCCCCCCTCATATAACCGCAAGGTCTTGGGATATGGGAAAGCAGGAGGGAATTGATTGGGGTGAATGGAGTTTTATGGGCTACCTTTGCTACAGTATGAAAAGGGCTTGAATCACGTGGCTCTTTGCTTTGGGGGAGAGATGTTTTGGGGAAAAGGCCTTGCCTGCTTAATAGAGCATCTGTTTTACATGCAGAAAGTCCCAGATTAAATCCCTGGTGTCTCCAATTAAAAATAATCAGGTAACGTGATATGAGAGATTTCTACCTGAGACCACAGAAAGCCACTGCCAGTCAGAGTAGACATTACTGACCTTGAAAGAGCAATATAAGACAGCTTCTTATGTTCTCAGAACTGGGAAAAAAGTAGATGGGTACCACAAAACACACTGGTAGCTGGGTTGCCCATCTGCAGGTGATGCGTGGAGATCTCTTGGGATTACAGCTGGTCTCCAAGTGACAGAGGTCAGTTCACCTGGAGAAAATGGCCACTGTAGAAGGTGGTTTCTATGGCAATTATGTCCCTCCCCTCCCCCAAACCTGCCCTCCTTAGGCTCCACCCCCAAATCTCCAAGTATTTCCCAGTCCGGGGCTGGAACCCCACTGGTGGACATCATTGCATCCCCAGGCACCACACTGGGGTTCACTGCTCTAAACTATAATCAGTTACATTCAGTTTTTTTTTCTCAGACGTTTACACTGTAGCTTTTCAGCTGAAAGAGATTTTGCTGATTATGTTAGCGACCACTTAAGGAATTTGAATCTTTGGCTGGGAGCCTGAGGAAGAGATGGAATACTTAGCTTACTCAACTTCTCATGCACGGCATTCTGCTTTCAAAAACCTTCACCCATTAAAAATAAGGCTTTAGAAATCTGCATCCTAAACAAAATGCCTAATTGAAAATTAACATTTGTTTATTTTGATAAATAATTATGACACTTTTTGAAGACTGGCTTACAAGAAATTCAGGTCTCTGAAGCTTAACATGAGAGAATGACTTCAAAAGGAAGTGAGTAATAACCAGCACTGGTTCCCATGTGCATTTGATTCAATTTTTTTCTTATTATTGATGCTATTAAGCAAGCAGAAAAGCTAGGTTTCTGCACCATGCCTCCTCCTGAATTTATTTCTTTCCTTGTCTGATATATGTTCTAAAATCACTTTTAGGTTGAACTTGTAAATATGTCATTCTTTTTATGTAGACAGAAAACAGCTGGTCTGTTACCTTGTCAGCCACTCAGTGAACATGGAACCAAACACATTACTTTGGGGTTCACAGTTTACCTCCCTTAAGACTATCTGCTGGCATTGTATGTCCGGGGGGGGGGGGGGACACTTATTTCAACCATTTATTAGCCAGTTCTCCATACATGGTGTTTGAATAGCTTACAAGAAAACCAACAGAGCATTAAATTATATTCAAATAATAACAGGGCAATAGAACCATAGAAGATCCACACCACTTTTGCAGTCCTATAGAGGGTATAAGTCTGAATGTTTCTGAAGAGCTTTTGGCTCATCTGGATGAGTGTTTTCAAGGGCAGTTGCTTAGGTGCTATTTAAATGTTTTATTACTGGCTATCTTTGAAATTTTTATGATGTATTTGTTTTAGTCGTTTATGCCCCTAGTTGGGTCCTAGTTTTCTAGAAGAAAGATGGGTGTACAAATGCTTTAAATAAAATAAATTGACAGAGAACAAGAAGGCATAAAAATGTTTTTACTGTTTTCAGAAAATTCCTTTTTATTTCAAGCAGCATTTATTCCTTTCCCCCATTCCCCAATCTATACTGTGGTTTCCAAATGAAACGTGGGGGACAGGCTCTTGAACAAACTCTTTTGAGAAAAGTCCATTATTTAAAAGTTCTGTAAGCACTGATAACAAAGGTACATGGGATCTGTGGTGTTATGTTGGATTTGGACTGAAGGTATCTGATTTCAAATTCTCACTTAAATAGGAAGATAACTTGGGGAAGGCTTGGATCAGTTTCTACACTCCTTTCCAGATGTTCTCCAATGGAAGAATGAAAGTGGGGGGTAGAATGACAATCATAGTGTCAAGTCCCTTTCCAATTGTTTGTGCTCATTGGAATGTATACACAGAGCCTTACACATGTACAGCTCTTTCTGTTCACATGAATTGGCCACATGTATTGGGAGGATGATACACTCAATACCCACAGTCACCATCTCATGTGAATTGGGCAATGCATGCATTTTCCATGTGAGTACACCTAGCATTCACGTGAACTATAACCTTGATTTTCTAGGGTTCTGGTTCATATGAATGGATTCAGATGGGAAACTGATACATTGCCCAGTTCACACAAGAACATCACTGTATCTATCAGGTGCATGACAGGGAACAGCACACAACTGGCAGACTCCCAATTTACATGAATGGAATGAGATGTCTGCAGAGGGCTGTTATGAGGAACTAAGGAAGATCAGGGGTTCCCATACTTGCACACATGTAAATTCTAGGCACATTCCACTGAATATGCATAGTGTGGAATCAGAGCATGCTGCCCATATCTCTGCTTCCCCTTCCTGTACATTTATTATGGCCCTTGAAATTGTCTGAAAGGGGCTCTTCTGCTAGTCTAACCTGTCTCACATGTTAGTGCAAGGGAAGGTGGGCTAAACCTCATGGTCCTACAACTTCCATCCAGCTCCCAGGACCCCAGTTCTCTGGGCCACCCGGAGGACCCTTGACTCTCTGGGCTGCCTGCTTTCCCATGTAGGCAGGCAGAGTGTGAATGCTGCAAAAGTGAGTTTTTAGAAATTTTATTTTGTGATGTCAGTGCCCCCTGACTTATTTAAAGGCCCCCCAAATGATAAAATCCTGGATATGGGCCCTTAGGCCACCCTTCTTGAAGGAAAATGGAGACTGAAGTTTATCCCTGCATGAGGGAGTGGATAAATAAGTGTTTGCTGGAACTTACAAAAGGTGCCATACATTAAAATTATATATACTCTCACCAAGTTGAAGAATGAAACATTGGGCCACACAGTCACTAGTGCGACCTCACCAGAATTATTTTTCAAGTGCTTGCAAATGTTGAAACGTCCACAGTAGCTTTCATCCCTCCCTCCCTTCTTCCATTTCTACTGAACCATGTAATTAGCTAACCCAGCTCTGATGAAATGACAGCCAGCAATATTTCTTTAATTAGTGTCATCTTCACAATTTTATTCAAAATAGTCCTCCATGTAATTACTGATACTTGTTGAGAGAGATTATTTACTGTGGAAGGTGGTAAATGTGCAGAACATATTATGGTCTCGAGGTTCTAGGGGGAGTCTGATTTAGGCAAAGTGAAGATTTTTGAAAGGGGGTGAAATTAAAATATCCCTTTGTGTGCAGATAGAAAGGTGGGTTTGTCCAAAGGTGGGAGGTAAATACACTTGCTCATTTGAAGGCAACAGTGTTTGCCCAGACTCCTATAAATTGACTACATACCCCTTTCATAATAAAAATTCATAGTACCGTTTCTTATGTTATACATTGCAGCAAATTCCCATTGGATACCTGTGACTTTTTTCATATCTTCTGTTTACTAAGCGCTGTGGCAGCAACTCTCCAATTTCTTCTGAGAGGAGAATTCACTGGTGTGTCGAGTTCTCTATGGTAGATTGAAAGAAGGGAGGTCAAGCAGAGAAATGACAAGGAAAGTATTGGCTTTAATTCTATTGCAAATTTCAGGTGGCTGGGCTTTTTTATTGTTGTTTGTTTTAATTACTGCAGTGAAACTTCAGCATTTTGTGCAGATGGATTTCTCACCAAAGGAAAGTGCTGGGTTTCCCCTTCCCACACATGCATAAACACAAGCTATGTGGGAAAGAGCATTCTCTTCTGAATAGCAGCTGTTTCTTGACTGCTTTTTGAAAACTCAAATATAAAGACAAGTTTTGTGAATTTTAAGGGAGCCACTCAGTTGGGCTTCTACTGAGTATATGACTTTTTCTGCCTATCACACGTCTAAAGAGCCAAGTTATTCATCCATCTTTGATTCCCAATTCACAGGTAGGGAGATTTCAAAGTGAATGAGATGCTGGGGAAAGTGTCTGTTTCCAATGAAAGGCTCGCAAACCACTAAGCCAGTTTGTATCCATGAGGAGTCATTCAAAAATTCCATGGCGTCTAGGGAATATTGATCTTAAAATCCACATTCCTTCTCCTGATTGGCTCAAAGCTGTCTGCCCTTCTGTTACATAGCAGCAACTAAGCCAATGGGTGGTGAGGAATCTCTCAATCAAACACAGAGTGAAGTATCTGGAGGCTGGTCTCAGAATCAGGCAAGCCCATACGGGATGAGGTGATTCTTCATGAATCCTGGTCGAAGTCAACACCTTGAACAGTGCTTAGAAGCAAATTGGCAGCTGGTGCAGAACATTTAGCGCTGGCAACATGTTATTTGATCAGTATGTTTCAGCCAGTAAGATAGCTGCCTTATTTTTTTTAACCAATTTATGTTTTTTGTTTATTTAATTTATGGAATATTTATGTCCCATCTCATCTCCACAAACTCAAAGCAGCCAATAAAATCCAAATTGTCACAAGCAAGTGTTCTTGAATAATGTGGGAAACATCCAGGGCCGTAGCCAGGATTTTTCATTTTGTGGGGCAAATTTTTTTCTTGTCGGGCACCCATTGTGCTCATACTTAAAAATAATTAATAACTGGAGATTTTGGGAGTGGAGCCTGAGGAGTACGAGGTTTGGGGAGGAGAGGGACTTCAATGGGCTATAAGGCTATTGAGTCCACCTGAAGATCAGGTATAATGCCAGTGGATCTCCAGCCACCACCTGAAGATTGGCAACCCTAGGGGAGAGATTGGCTCCCCTCCCCCACCATCACCAAACCCCCACCCCCTGTCATGGAAAGTTATGGAAGAGAGAGAGATTGACTTCCCCACCACGATCACCATGCCTTCTCTCTCTTTCCTTCCCCAGCCTTCCCCCCGGCATTGTGGAGGCTGGAAAAGGGAAGGGAAGCTGTTCTGTCTCTTCTGGTCAGTTTCAGTCCAGGAGGATCAGACCTTAGGTTTAACAGCTGATGGGAGGGGACTGAAATTGACCAGAAGCTGCAGGGTGGCTTCCCTTTCTTTCCCCAGCCTCACCATTGCTACAGGGCTAGGTGCACTGGGGGTTGGGGTATCTGGCATCATCAGGCGGTGGGGCAGGGCTCGGGGTGGTGGTTCTGTGTCCCCATATGCCAGACCATGGATACAGGCCTGGAGGCAAAAGGTAATGGTTTTTGTCTTCTTTCCTTCTTCCTATCTTAGGGCTGACAGCCCTCTTTCAAGGGGTACCATTTGAGTTTCTGTGGTACAGTGTCACAGAGATTTCACTGAGGTCGGGCAGGATTCCCAGCAATTCTGAAAAGCCTGCTCATGGATGGATTAAAAATGAAATTGTGGATGACAAGCATTTTTTGTTCTTACCTTTTCATACCTCATAAATAGTTAGAAGTGTAGGACCTCTCAGGGGCCAAATATCCTTTCTCTGGGTCCAATATAATTTATAACCTGGCTCCCCCCCCCCCCAATACACATGCAGACTTGCATCCTGTACATTTTGAAAGAAAAGTCTTGATTTGATTTCTGAGATGACATAGACCACAGCATAGCTTTGTAGCTTGCAGCTTGGGATGGTTGACACTGGGCCCAGTAAAGTGTACCTATCCCCGCCCATGGTTGGGCCAGTGGTGCTCTGGAAGAACAATCATTTGTGGTCTGAAACATGGAGGATGGGGTTACACTCCCTTCCACCCCTTTTTCCGGACCTGGGACAGCCATATGGACCATACCAGATAGCCATGTGGGAAGCTGGCCACCTGTATCTAAAGAAATGCATTCAAGTTGCTTTTATTTGTCCTCACTTTAGTGCCGCCTTTTGCTCATCTATGATGCTTACAAGTGATGTTGAGTAGCTGAGAGCTAGCCCTCTCAGCTGCCCTTGAAAGAGGCTTTCCAGTCTTGTTGAGCAGGCAGAGCAGAGACAGGACGCAGTGTTCTCCTGTGGCAAGATGCCAGGACTCCTCTTCTGTTTTATCATCCCATCCCTCCTGCTACAGTAACATGAACTGTTTAGTCAACCTGCTGTGAAATGAGCCTTTTATGTTTGGGGTTTTTTTTCCTTGTTGAAAGCCCAGCTCTTTTTGGCAGTGCCAAAATGGGATGTCTTTGTTTATTTCCATGCCTGCTGTTAGAATGAAGTCTTGGATCCAACTGAGGAAGGAATTGCATTGATTGTTGAATTAGTACTCACTCTAGAAAGAGTACAACTTTGCTTATTTATCTTCTACATACACACAAGGGTTTTTTTTCCTTCTTTGTAATGTCTTTAATGGCTTGTTATTGTGCTGGTCCAGCCACTCACTATCCAGTATAAGTCTTGTTCTTTCCTGTGACTTGCTGCCTTCCTAAGTTTCCAAACAGCTAGACTGAAAACTGTATATTGTTAATCTTCTCACTTTGACATAGATTTAAATTCTCTACTCCTTGAACACTGGGAAACCATTGAAAAAGTGTGTGTCTTTTCAAAGGTTTTTCCAGGTTTATTGAGTTTCAAGGACATTTAAATAACATATTACAGTGTTTTCAAAACTGGGTTCCATACAGCTATGAGAAGATCTGACATGATGGACAACTTAATATAAAAGACCACTGTTGACCTTCCCTTGTTATGTGTTCCCCTCCTGCAGGGAATTTCTCTGCATGTGTTTGGATGAATGAAGCAATGATGAAGGTCCACCAGGCCTGCATAAATTATGCACCATAGAATCTACACAAAATCCTCTGAAATGCCCAGAGGTTCCATGGTGAAAATGTGAGGATGCAGGGTTGCCAAATGCCTGCTGAGCATATGAAATCAGAAGTTATGTCCTCTTTAGGAATCAGAGGAAACTATGACAACTATGTTATTTCCAGGTTGTTTCTGGAAGCGATGTCTTGCCATTGTCAACAGCTGCTCCCTGTCCCCTCCCCCAGTCTCCTGCTGGTTACCAGACCATGTCTGGCAGCCCTAATTGTTCTACTGGTAGTAAAGCCATGTTTAGGGCTCACGCATTCTTTTGTGTGGTTGAGTTGGCTAAGCTTTTCCACAGTTTTTTTTTTCTTAAATGGGATACAGTGTTAACCCCAAGGATTCAGTACTATATTTTTTGTTTTAGATACCCTTTGCAAAGCTATTAAACTTGCACCGTTTTCTAGAACAGAATCAAAATTGTGGTACTGGTGAGATAAACCACATAGGCAATGTGAAAGTGGTTCAGAAGGGAGATGGCCTTTTGGTGGCCTACATGTATGCTAGCTGGATTTTAACTGAAAGACGTATCTGCAATAAAGAGGTCTTAGTCACTGAGGGCCATCAACTGCACAGATGTTGGTTAATATACTGAGTCTACAAACTAATACCTCTATTATTAAGGGGAACCAAACTTCATAATGAAGTGTATGAGCTTTCAGGTTCATGGCTTGATCCTTGTCCTGATGTTCTCTTCTGTGTTCTGGTCAGAGCATACAGGTCTTGAGCAGCGCTTTGGCATATATATTTTTTAATTTACATTATTTATAGTCCACTTTTCTCATTGAGACTGATTGTTTTTTATGTCTTTATATGTGTATTTTAGCTTAGTTTTAATTGTTTTAATGAGATGTTTTTATTTGCTTTTAATGGTTTTTAAGACATGTTATATTATGTATGGTTTTAATCTGTTAGCCACCGTGGCGGCCCTGATGAGGACAGAAAGATGAGGCATAATTTTGTAAAATAAATAAATAAGGTGGGTTACATGATGTAAGTAAGCGCAATCAATACAGTAAGATATCTGATTAAGCAAAGTTAATAGGACTAGGATTACAGAAATCTAAAAGCACAAGTATTAGGCGTGATATGTTAACAGTGCAAAAAAGTGGAGTTACATCATTAGAAAAAAGTGAAAGCAAGATTATACATACAGCAAACAGGCAGTATATACTATACACACAACTCCATTCCTTTTATTAGAGCATTTTCTGGAACCATTGCTTTATAAATACAGCACTATTGACTTTATGAAAATGTCCTTCTGAACAATTCTGTTTTACATAGTTTGCAGAATGCCAGAAGTATGGAAGCCTTCCTGACCTTCGCAGGCAGGCCATTCCAGAAGGTGGGGGCCGCAAAAGGGAATGCACATGTTTGCTGATCTCATCCACTTCAGATAAATGAAGCTGTTGTGGCAAGAAACAGGACAAGAGGCAGTTCTGCAGACATGAAGGTTCAAGGCCTTGAAGCCTTGGTGTATGATAGCCAGTACCTTGAATAGAGCCAGTAACTGATGGGAAGCCAGTGGAATGACTGCAGAATGAGTGTAATATGCATGCTGCTCCTACCTGCTGATAGTAGCAGAGCTGTGGCATTTTGCACCAACCTGAGTTTTTGTGTTGACTTTAGGAGCAGACCTATGTAAATCACATTACGGTGTTTCTGTGGCATGGTGTCCAGATCCATCTAGTCTAGGAAAGGGGCTATCTTCTAGGCTGAACCATCTTGGGAAAAAGTATATTTTGCAGCTATGCTAGCTTGCTTCTCCAGGAGTAATACTGAGTCTAGTATAACCCTTGGCCAGGGGTCCTACTGACACCTTTTCTGGTGCCAGCCAAGTGTTTGTAGAAAGTGGGTGGTGATAGGTGGAGCTTTGAGGGGGTGAACAAACATGTGGACAAGGGGGACCCAATAGATGTTGTTTACCTTGATTTCCAGAAGCTTTTGATAAAGTTTCTGATCAAAGGCTCCTAAGTAAGCTCAATAGTCATAGGATAAAAGAACAAGTCCTCTTGTGGATCAAAAACTGGCTAATTAATAGGGAACAGAGAGTGAGTATAAATGGGCAATTTTCACAGTGGAGGGTGGTAAGCCGTGGGGTACTGCAGGGATCAGTATTGGGTCCGATGCTTTTTAACTTGTTCATTAATGATTTGGATTTAGGAGTAAGCAGTGAAGTGGCTAAATTTGTGGATGACATGAAGTTGTTCAGGGTGGTGAAAACCAGGGAGGATTGTGAGGCATTCCAAAGGGATCTGTCAAGGATGGGCAAGTAGGCATCAATGTGGCAAATGGGGTTCAGTGTGGCCAAGTGCAAAGTGATGCACATTGGGGCCAAAAATCCTAACTTTAAATACACGTTGATGGGGTCCAAACTGGCAGAGACTGACCAAGAGAGCAATCTTGGAGTCGTAGTAGATAACTCACTGAAAATGTTGAGACGGTGTGTGACTGCAATGAAAAAGGCCAACGCTATGCTGGGGGTTATTAGGAAGGGAATTGAAAACAAATCAGCCAGTATCATAATGCCCCTGGATAAATTGATGGTGCAACCTCATTTGGAATACTGGGTACAATTCTCGTCACTACACCTCAGAAAGGATATTATAGCATTGAAAAAAGTGCAGAAAAGGATAACTAGAATGATAAAAGGGTTGAAACACTTTCCCTATGAAGAAAGGTTAAAGTGCTTGGGGCTCTTTAGCTTGGAGAACTGACGACTGAGGGGTGACATGATAGAGGTTTACAAGATTTTGCATGGGATAGAGCAGGTAGAGAAAGAAGTACTTTTCTCCCTTTCTCACAATACAAGAACTCGTGGGCCCTCAATGAAATTGCTGAGCAGTTGGGTTAAAACAGATAAAAGAAAGTACTTCTTTACCAAAAGAGTAATTAACACATGGAATTCACTGCCACAGGAGGTGGTGGTGGCTACAAGCATGGATGGCTTCAAGAAGTAATTGGATAAACATATGAAGCAGAGGTCCATCAGTGGCTATTAGCCACAAGGTATAGATAGGAACTCTCGGTCTGGGGCAAGTGATACACTATATTGTTGGTGCCTGGGGTGGCAAAAGTGGGAGGGCTTCTACTGTCCTGGCCCCACTGCTGGACCTCTTGATGGCCCCTGGTATTTTTGGCCACTGTGTGACAGAGTGTTGGACTGGATGGCCATTGACCTGATCCAACATTGGCTTCTCTTATGTTCTTATGCAAGTCTTCTGATTGGCCATTGGAGATCTGATTGGCTCTGCAGATTTTTAAAAGTGTTGCTTTGGCAGCAACTGCCACCACAGCACAAGGATCTTCACTGAAGGTAAGCTGTGGCAGCCATTTTGTGGCTGGCTCCATCTCCTGCAGCAGCCATATTGTAGCTCTGCCCAGTCCCTTGTGTCAGAATTCCAAAGGTGCCCGCAGGCTCAAAAAGTTTGGGGACCCCTGCCCTAGGCTGTTAACTGAGTCAACAAGGGTCAGCTGTGGGAGAGAGGCTGCCTCAGTTTGACCTATGTGGTCTCTTCAGGAGTTGATGGCATAAGCTCCCTATCTAGTCTTCTCTTTCCTCACAGGTGTTTTGGGAGTACCTGGGAAGCTGGACGAGGGGCTGCCTCAGCTAGATTCTCTCAGAGCCCTGTGGCCAAGGTTTCTCTTTTAGATATGGTTGCCAGTTTAGTAGAGCTCCATAATGTTGTTCTTTTTTCCCGTTCTAAACAAGGTACTTCCATGTAGTAAGTATCTTATTAGAACTATTTTTGAACTCTTCGGAAAATGAATCACTTTATAGATCAAGTCCTTTTTATTCTCACATTAAAATTAGGCATGTGGTTTAGGTATATGTCATCTTGCAGCAGTGTTCGTGTTCGGTTTTTCCCCCTCAGGAGATGTTAGATGAAGAAAGATGCTAGTGAAAACACTTCTAAGAAATTATGTGGTATATGTGCGTGCAAGAGATGCTGTTTTTGTTTCTCAAGCTCATTAATTTGGGGTCATTGATTTTTGTCTTTCCTTTAATTCTCTGTGTGTGATTAGACTGTGAATCATATTGAACAGCAGCCTCTAGCCTTCCTATGCAGCCTCTCAACTATCTACAGTATAATATAGTTTTAAAAGACTCGGTGGGTTAATAATTGCTCTGCAAATTGAATATTGCTAATAATGTCACACGCAAACCCCGTCTGTGAATCTCCTCAACCAAATGAAGGGATTATTAGAAACCATATAAGCAATAAGAGAAAATTGGATCATTTCCTCTAGAAAGCTTGTTCTAACTTCACTCTCCAAGTCCTAATGTATAAAATGGTTCTTCCGTCTCCCATATAAAATAATTAATTCTGTTTGTAATGGGAAAGTGGCTCTGTAACAGCCTTTGAGACACAATATGGAAATCCAGCAGGGGACATCTCCTAACTTTTAATGAATTAATCTGCTTTTGGAATTAAAAAAAAGTTAAAGCAAGAATGAGAGGTGAAGTGAATTTCCAAGGAGGTCATGGTTATCTTTCAGCATTTGAAAACTGCTATAAATTAAGCCAGGCAAGTGAATGTTGAAAATCTCTCCCAAGGTACAAGGAGGAATCACTTCCTTTATCTTATATGTATTAAAACATATAAAGACTTTATACTCCTTAATCAATTCCTCTTGTGTGTAGTTATGTTTGATACCATTGCAGGCACAGAAGCACTTGCTCTGTGTTCTTCAGCCTTATATAGGATTGGATCTCATGGATCCATTCCACTAACAGTGGTAGTCTCCTCCAAAACAAGGAGTCCATTCTCTCATCCTCCATTTTCTCTGTAACAGACTTTAATAATAAAGGTAGTTTCCAGCACAGATCTTAAAAACTGCCACTACAGTTAAACATTTTCCACAGAACAACAATCCGAATCAATACAGAACAACCCCAAACACTCAAATATGCAACAGCATGACCCACTAGTAGGGATGGTTATATAACCATCAACACTTTAATTAAACCTGTAATGTAATATTTAGGAAGGCACATAATCGGTAAACCTAAAAGGTTTCTGGGTGTGTCTTAGAATCATAGTTAGAAGAGGCCACAGAGGCCATCAAGTCCAACCCTCTACTCAACGCAGGATCAGCCTAGAGTATCCTTGACAAGTGTTTGTCCAGCCACTCCTTGAAGACTGCCAGTGAGGGGAAGCTCACTGCTTCCCTGGGCAGCTGATTCCACTACTGAACTAGGTGTGGCTGTGTGAGAGAGGAGATGCCAAGAGGAGTGTATGAGAGGAGATCCCCCTTCCCAGATCTCCCCCCTCGCCATTCTCCTTCTCATACTATTAATGACAGTGCATTATCTTTAAGTGGCCCATGGGCTGGAGTCAGTTGTATGTGGAAGGCCTTTTTCTATCCCTTTCAGCTCTTTGAGTTCTAATTTAAGCAGAAGACACACATGTGAGGTAAATAAGTTACAGAAACATGGGAAAACATATGGAGGATTGACTGGAGAAAACAAATGAACCAATAATAGCTTAAGGTCAAATCTACATCTGACTTTCCCGCTGGAATCATTCTTGTTTCAAAAAACCCCATCTATACCTGTTTCTAGTTTCAAACCATACTTGTTCTAGTTTAAAAATTACTGTTTACATTCGTTAATTACCCTCCTGTGGTCAAGCTAGCTCCTGTTGCTTAGTACTCTTCAGACCCAGGGAGTGAAATTTGAAACCAGCATGAAATGAGCATAGGAAAAGACAGCAGTCAAACTACTTCAGAGGGGAGGTATAAATTGGGCCTAAGAGAACTTACTCTCTGTAGAACATCCCTTTCCCCTCCTTGGTCTGTGGAATGGGTCAGTCTCTGCTGGATCACAGTCAAAGGCGCACATGGTTGTACACCACTATTTCTGGGGTCATAGCAGGAGACTCCTCCACTCTGGACAGCTGCAGGGGTTCATCTTCCCTTTCCCCACCACAACTAGTTCCCAGTAATATCTCCAATTATGCATCAGAGGCTTGCTGGCCACATCCTACCAATATGGAATCTAGACAATCTGACTCCTAGGCTAGAATAGGATCTTACATCAGGAAGAGATGACAGCTCAGCTGATGTTCCCACTGCTTGCCCTGACTTTTCCCAGGTGATTCATCACACTAAAACTGTCATTTTGCCCCTTCAGTGCAGCTGGAGATCAGATCTCCCCTTCCAGCCAACAAACTGGTATAGTGCCAGCATCAGAGAGACTGCCATTTACAACAGATGGTCCCCTTCCACCTCACAAAAAGGCTACCTAGTAGACTGCCATAGCAATGGAATGAGTTAATGGAATGCTCATTCTAAACCAAGAACTCCAGATTAGCATATTTCCACTGAATTTCTTTATTGCAATAATGTTTGTATATAGAGAGTTATTGCTTTTGCTTCTGAGTAGGGCTATCTATGATTAAGGTTCAACATTTTATACTGCAGCCTTGTTTTGCTCATTATTTAGACTTCATACTATCTGATGGGAAACTTGAGACACATCTAAGGTTGTGATCACAGACACAATTAGCCCCAACATAGGTTCAAATGCCGGGTGGATTAAAGGAGCACGATCAGACAGCAACATCTGGGAAGTGCCCCACAGCTGTCAGCAACCTGTTTTGCTCCGCTACACAAGTGGATTAAAAAACACCTTGGAAAGTCCAGTAGCAAACGGGTTGCTACGGATCACAGATGGATTTTCCCCTGTCTGATTGCTCCAGTGCGCTCTCATGGCGTTGGGATGGTCTGATCAAGCCATTGTGACTCCATGCCATTGTTTTTTCCCCCTTCTTAGTATGCGCATCATTGCACACGCCATAGGGAGCCCTCAGGGCTGAGGTGTGAATCTCTGATCCCTTGTTTAAGTGCATCGGAGACAAACAGCCAAAAAAAAAAACCCAACTCACCTGTGGTTGTGTCTGGTTATGCAGTGGCAGGCTGTGCCCGCAGCTTCAAAACACTGTGTGATTATACAACTGTGGGTCATCTTCTGCCAGAGGAAATAGCCTCTCTTCCCCCCGCTTTATCTCACATGTGTGACCACAACCTAAGTTTGTTGTTTTCTCCTCACCCCTTCCCTTTTTATAACCTTTGCTCTTTTTGTTTGTGAAATGAACTAATCCAAAGATATAGAATAATTAGAGAAGGGTGAGAACAGAAGAAAGAATCGGAATTCATTTAAGACACCTTCCAGGTGGGGAAATTATGTCCAAACTAGTATAACTGAAATAAATATTTGCAAATCTGCAAAAATTTCAAATTTTGAATGTGAACATTTAGATTTTGATGTAAACTTTTCAGGATAAAAATCAATGTATAGGTGCTTTGAACACTTGACTGTTTTGATTTTAAAAGGTAACAAATGCAAAGTCTTGGATCTAGCAAATAGTTATTACTCCTAAATACTTTAGTGTGCCAGCTATCAAATACTCCAAATACTAAGCTATGAAATAGTGTGATTTATAACTTATAAAAATCCACTGATCTTTAAAGTAAAATACCTATGCTGTTTGTGGCAGGGGGATACATTTGCTCCATTGGGAGCCAGCTCATACACTGAATGCTTGCAGATACTGGCTGCCCACAGAGAAAACAGTGCTCCCCCACAGCCCCCACACAGTATACCTCTAAGTCCTTGTGGCACATTCATACAGTTTGTAACACTGAGTTAGGCACTCAGTTCACCTCTAGATGTATGAACTGTACTGATGTAATGCCCACACTGGGGAAACTGCAACAATAGAAAGCCAAGATACAAATTCCCTAAATAAAGAAATGCAATGCATATAAACAAGGAATGCAGTCCATGTAAATGGTTCAGTTCATGAGGTTCATGATGTGGTAGAATGGCCCCCATGGCATGCTAGAGATACCAAACTTGCAGAAGATCTCTGGGTGACTCTCCTCTACCTGTTCTCCAAATTTGGTGAGGATTGGATTTATGAGGTCCAGGTCCAGAAGGTGCTCCCAGGAAAGTGCTTTCTGGGGAAAGGACAGGTCCAGGTGGGTAGCCATGCTGATCTGAAACAGTAGGACAAATTTTGAGTCCAGTGGCTCCTTTGAGACCAACAAAGGTTTATTCAAGGTATGAGCTTTCATGTGCATGCGCACTTCTTCAGATACAACGAAATGGAAATAGAAATTAGTCATACATATGGAGGGTGGGCAGTAAATTAGCATACAGAATAATGATGTTTTTAAACAGAGTAAAAGAATAGCAAGTGTCATTCATAGGCTGTCATTTCCCCAGAAAGCACTTTCCTAAGGGCACTTTCTTTGGGAGCCGTAACTCAGACCCTGTAAATCCAATCCTCGCGAAACTTGAAGGACAGGTAGAGGAGAGTCAGCTGGAGATCGCCTGCATGTTTGGTGCCTCTAGCTTCCACAGGATCCATTCTATACTCTCCTGACCCTGCACCTGTCACAATGACCGCCAGTCATCTTGACAGGTGCAGGTTCAGGTGGTTCAGAAGTATATAGAGTGAATCCTGTGCAAACTAGAGACATCAAAGTTGCAGGGGACCTCCTCCCAGATGCTCCTCTACATGACCGCCAAGTTATGTTGCTTTGAAGTTTGGTAAACATTTAGATACAGTGGACTGAGTCCAGTACTAGATTTTGAGCACATACAGTTTGCTCCCCTCTCTACTTGGGATTGGTATACTCAAAATCTAGCCCAGCATACCTTGATTATTTGATTGTTCATAAATATCGAGAAGCCTTTATGTTGGTTCATCTTAACTAAATCCAAACAGCAGAATCTTTTGGCCGCTTTGAGAGGATCCCATTGGCTGACAGATTTTGCAGCTGTGATACAGGGAATCTTGACACCTTAATCCATTGCCTGTTGGATTGTCCAAAATTTTACAGATACAGAACCATGTTTATTTCCCCCTTCTTTTTTTCTTCTTTTTTGGGTGATGATTTTGTGTGTGTATGCCTGGAAGCCATGGTTGATTTCTGGCACCCCCTAGTGGGGCTTGGACATTTCAGAGAGGTGACTTGCTATTGCCTGCCTCTCTGTCATGGCCCTGGTGTTCCTTGGAGGTCTCCCATGTAAGTACTTGCCAGGGTCAGCCCTTTTTAGCTTCTGAGATCTGATTAAATCAGATTTGCTTGAGTCTCTGGGGTGAGGAAAGCCCACAATAAATTTGTAGCAGCACAAGGAGAAAGATCTGCAAATGCAATACTTAAATTTCTACACACAAAAGGGGCCCATTTTATACCAGCAGCACAAAAATTATTTCAGGCTAAAGTAATCCCTCAGGTGTTTTATGGCAGGCCCTACATCTTCCTGCTTTCTCCCTCTCGAACGGACCCAGGCTAAATTCCTGAGGGCTGCTCTCCAGGTCCCAAGAGGTGTGCCTAATGCCTTGATCAGATTGGAAACTGGCTTGATGACTATAGAAGCTAGAGTTACCTTGGATTCACTTAGATAATGGCTTAACATCAGTTTTTACCCACAATGTTTAACACACCTGCTATTATTAGACAACTTCCAATCTAAATGGCTGAAGGCAGTCCATAAGAAATTGAATCTTCTTGGATTTTCTCCCCAAGCTGTCCTGGCCTTTAGTAGGGAAGAGGCCGAGACAGTGTTAAAACAAAGAATTATGGACACTGAGAGACAGTCTGATCTTGCTAGATGTCCAACTTTTATAGGGCCTGACCAAGTCAGGTACCAACTTATCCCTCTTATTACCTTTCCAACTTCGATGACCACAAGATGAGAAAAGCCTTTACTCTAGCTAGACGCTCAGCCCTTCCCTCAGTTGTCCTTGAGGAGAGATACAGAAAGATACCTTTTCGACCAGGGACTTTGCCGCTGTGATCTGAGGGAAGTTGAAGCTACTGAACACGTTACTTAGGTGCCCATGGTACAACTTGGTTCAACTGAAATATATTTTTACCATTGATAAAGGTAATGCCTGGCCTGATTATGTCAATTACTTGCTATCAGACGGAAATCAGTCAATTACTAAACATGTAGCTAAATTTTGTGCAGCTTGTTACTGTAGCTGCAAAGAAATTACTATTTAAATCTTTTAAATTTCTTTTAGACCATGATATTTTTATATTTTAACAAATTGTTTATATTGTGTATGTATAATGTTCAGATCTGCTGGCTTGTGCCATAACAAATAAAGAGAGAGAGAGGCTTGGGCTATCCAAGTCAGGGTATTTCCCTCTTCTTAAAGGACCTGACTAGTCTTCCAGCCCACTGTAAGTTACGGACCCTTCTGGCCAGTTGCTAAGTTTTTTTCCTACATAATCAAATCTAATAGACTATTAGATCTGGATAATATGATATTTAGCTGCTATAGGTGTATTTATTGTTACTGCCATTATTATTCCTTTTACTGTTGCTGAATTGCTATTGCTCAAGGAGCCAGTTTAGTGTAGTGGTTAAGTGCGCGGACTCTAATCTGGGAGAACCGGGTTTGATTCCCCACTCCTCCACTTGCACCTGCTGGATGACCTTGGGCAAGCCATAGCTCTGTACCAGCTGTTCCCTCAAGGACAGCTTGGGAAAGAGCTCTCTCAGCCCCACCCACCTCACAGGGTGTCTGTTGTGCGGAGGGGAAGGGAAAAGGAGTTTGTAAGCCGCTCTGAGACTCCCTTGGGGAGTGAAGGGCGGGGTATAAATCCAATCTCTTCTTCACTCTTCTTCTTCAAGACTGTAGTCATAAGAGCAGAGAATAAATAACTAAATGTAGATAGAGTGGAGACACTGTCTGGAAATGTATCTGTTCAGAAACTGCCATGAACTGCTTGAAAGTTTGTGGAAAGTTCATGCCGGTTGACCTGCCATGAACTTCCCTTCACAAACCATGAACCGGCCAAAATTTGTCACGAACTTTAATTTGTGAGCCGGTTCATGTGCACCTATTTGTAATCCTTACAACACCCCTGCAAGGTAGGCCTGTGCTGTGATCTCCATATTTGAGATGGGAGGAAGGCTGAAGCTATGGGGGAGAATGACTTGCCAAACTTCTGAGAGGTGAAGTTTGAGCCCAGGATGTCAGGGATCACAGATTCTACTGTGTTCCACCATGTGTGCATATTAAGATATGTTTTTGGTCCTTAGGGATTCTCTTTCATTCATTTCACCACTGTTATTTCTCAAATACCTAAAATCAAAGACCACAGGCTGCCTATGCAGCTATAAGTTGCTAATGGAAACACCTGCCTTGGGCTATGAGCATAACAGTAGGGCTGCCTTGCCAACTGACCAGGCAGAAAAAACTGGCCCACCATCTATAAGAGCAGCTGGATCAGCAGAATCACCCACTGGAACTTTTCACAGCCTGCAAACGAGCATTAGCACTTTCTGATGTTCACAAATCAAGTTTCTGTTAGTGCATAGAACCCTACTTAATGGCCTTTGATCCCTTAGAATTTTATCTGTGTACTGGATATATGATTGCTGGTTTGATATAATAATTGCAGCTTTGCTTATGGGCTGATAAAACTCTCTCCTACAAACACACACACACACAAACCCTCCCTCCCCAGCACACATATATGCATAGGGTTTTTAATTCAGCCCCTGGTGAGAAATCTGACTTCTTTCTGGCTTTGTGTTGGGGATAAAAATGTCTTAAGCATTTAATTTCAAATCCAGGTTTGTAGGGAGGGAAACACCACAATAATATGCTGTATTTTTGTCCGTACCTACAATATACATATATATGTACACACACACACACACAGTAAGGGTGCACAAAACTATAATTAAATTTTTTTTTGACCTGCTGTGCTCCCAGCATCATCTGTAGAGGTACAAGTAATTGTTGCATGATTATATATTCTCACCGGCCTAAAGCATAAGAGTAATTGAGTGAAAAAAATCTACGCATTATGGAAACTGATTACTGCCTTTGAGCCATTATAAACAATGATGTTCTCATAGTGATGGTGCTAAGCAGTAGAACAAATGAGAACGGGCTACTTGAATGCACAAGAGCAGAATGATTAGCAACCCCATGTCACCCCCTAGTAAATAATTTAATCATGAGATTGTCCTCAGGGTCAGCTGCTCAAAGGCAGAGGTGGGGAGAAATCAAGGCACAGTATTCACCGTGTCTTGCTTCTTACTTATACCTCACAGGCATTTGGCTGGTAGATTCAGATCTTTCTGGGATGGTTAGAGTTAGACGCTTCTTGCAGTCAGTGTCACCGTTACATAATGTTAGACTCTAAAACAAATGGTCTTAAGTCCCCTTCCCTTTCAATGGCATTACATACGTCCCTTCCCTTTAGATGGCAGTATATGCGTCATATGCAAAACTACAGCCTGCTCCTCCCCTACCCCTGCTGAGATGGGACACTGGATTTCTGCCCCAGAGTCTGGCCCTGACGGCACTGCTGATTGCAATGAAGTTCTTGGTTATTATTATTGACCACTGGTATAGCACTATGCATGCACATCAACCACCCCCTGGGATCAGTCAGTGGTTCTCAAACTTTCTGCCTCCATGGAACCCATTCCAAATTTCGCACCTAGAAAACTGACTTATTTTACCCGGATAATTTGTATGTGGAAAATTATTCTGTATAATATATTCTGGTGGTGGAAAGTGCCATAAAGTCGCAGTCGATTTATGGTGACCCTGTAAGGTGTCAAGGCAAGACATATTCAGGGGTTGTTTGCCATTGGCTGCCTCCCGTAGTGAGCCTGGACTTCCTCAGTGGTCTCCCATCTAGGGCTAACCCTGCTTAGCTTCTGAGATCTGGCAAGATTGGTCTAGCCTGGGCAATTAAGGTCAGGGCATCTTCCTTTTGCTTTATTTTCCTGAAAGGCCTGCAAGACTAACTCTGGTGTCAGTACAGGTCCCCCTAAAATCAGGGCTTTTATTGCTCCAGGGTAGATGTTTGCATAATAAGGTGGTTAAATTGAGCATGCCATTAAATTCTTAGTGCTGAGTGATGTAATTCTACATTTTCACAGCACAAATTACAGAACTATAGACTCATCTGTCGGCACCCTTGCTAGTGCCTGAAAAATTGAGCATCTAATGGATCAAGGGCAGACATTAGCCAAAAATTAATACTCGTATCAGAAAACATTATGGCAATTATACTGTTAAACACACATTAAGAGTGGGAAAGAGAAAGCTCCTCTCTTTCCAAAATGGTTTGGTTATTCACAAAGCATTTCACTAGCTCCATACAAGGAATAATGAAGAGTTCTTGTGGGAAATGTGAAAGAGGTTGCAGGTAGCCTCACTGGTCTGACCATATGTAATTTTGGCTGGTCTTGGTGAAAGGTAATATGTGGTAATATGTGGCTATCTGGGGTTCAGAGAAATCTGTAAATCTGACATGTTTCTTGAAGTACAGAGAAAACATTTGTGTGTTTTCTGCATTATTTATTACCTTCCAGGGATCTCAGGATGGCATACATAGTTCTCTCCTCCCCTTTATCTTCACAATAAACCTGTGAGGTAGGTTCGAGCTAAGCACACTGCAGACTTCAATGCAAATACAGTCACCAGGTGAATTTTCCACGTCCTCTAAGTTACATGTGAGGCAAGCTCCTAATTGAATCTCATCCGTGTTCCCTAATGAAGTTTGTTTTAAGCATAGGTCTTCTGAAGATGCAACAAGACACCTAAGGGGGGGGGGGGGGAAGAGAGAGAGAAAATGAGTGCATCATGGGCTGGGGTGCCAGTTAAAGGAAGTCCAGAAAAGCCAAGGTCAGGAGCCAAGAAGACAGTGCAGCATCAAAAGCCAAGCCGAGATCAGGAGCCAGAAACACAGAGCCAAGTCCAAAACCACTAAGCAGAAGCGTAGTCCAAAGCTGAGCTGGGGTCAGGAGCCAGGAACACAGAGCCAAGTCCAAAGTCAGGGGGGTCTGAAGGTCTAGGTGCAAGAGCCAAGGTGGATGCAAGCATCATGAAGCTGACTTGTTGCTTCCACAAAGAATACCGCCCAGAGTGTGGAGTTAAATGCTGTTGCCAATTAGCCAGCTGCACAATCACCCAGGCTCCTGTTAAAATTCTGGGCTAGCTGCGCACCTCCCTTGTAGCCTGACCTCTTTTAGCTTGGTTGCTAAGTTTTGCCAGAGTCGCTCCCGTAAAGGAGTCACAGGGGGTGAGTCAGGAGGACTTTCAGCTTGCAATTCATCCTTCTTATCTGAGCCAGGTGTGAATACTGATGTTACAGGCACTTCCCAGCTATCCTCCTCTGCTGCTTCAGAGGGGCCAGCTGTGGTTTCTGCAGGCTCAGTCAGCTCATCCTCATCCATGCCCATGACAGATAGATAGACAGACAGGGGAGGGGGAGGGGCTTTCTGGGTATTACAGTGTTGTGAAAATTTGGTCCCTTAACACTGTCAATATCTTCCATAAACACAATGAAAACAAGAATAGTGGTTCAGCCATTTCAAAATGATGGAAGCTTTTTCAGCCACTAAGTTTGCAAAAGTGGTTGGACAATAAGAAGAAACAGAATACAAGATGCAGGAGGCATCTTTTTTTTTCCAATTATGAACTCAGCTCCCATTAGCAAAGTGTTGATGAGGCACTGAGGTAGCAGAACTTTAAATGATGGAACTGAGGGGAAAAATTAATTACTAAAAAGTGTGTTTAATGTAATTACTCTCATGCAAAAAAAACCCCAGTTATCTTGGGGCAGTGGGAAATCAGAACTACGCAGAATATGTACTGTATGTAACAAATTACAGTGTGCCTTTGCTCTGTCAGAGCACTTCTCCTAGACAAAGTGGAATGGTTGTCACTGAGTTTTTAAAGCTAGCAGCTGTATGCTTGAATGTGAGGATGTGAGAGGGAAAAAATTATATCCCTTATAATGTACACTGCCACAGTTGGCACGTAATCCCTGCCATTGTATCAAACTCATGATGAAACAGAAGAAGCCGAGCATCAGCTGTGCTGTATGAAGAACCAGGCATAGCAAAGTGTGCTTTGTTGCATGGCAGGGAAACTGCCTCCAAGGGGCTGTGCCAAAGTTTATCCAATGAAACATGAAAGCTGCCTTTACAACGGATCTCAGAGGGTTTTTCCCTCTCATTATTTGAGACATTTGTGTGCAAAACGCACAGTGTGAGAAGCAGCGAGATTCTAACGAGTGCCAGATGAGGCCCCAAAACACCCCCAGGGCACTCAGTGCGGCTGCCGATGCGAACGCAACTCACATTGGCCCATCTCATTTGCAGAATGCGCAAGGTTGCTCTAGCCTGGTTGTTTCTTTTTCACAAAGGCTGTTACTTGCCTCAGTGCTCTGAGGAGTATAGCAGGTAACAGCCTTTGGGAATAACTAAAAGAATAAATAAATGGGCCCTTTTTTATCTATGTAAGGTTAATACAGAATGTAGGAGGAACTTTCTTGGAGTTTCAGTAGAAATCAGGTCTCTGTTATATTGATGGTTACGTAGGAAGGAGAATTTTAGTAGATGCATCTTTTCAAACCCTGCATGGCAAAGTCACACCTGCCCAAATGCCCAGCCTTACAAGACCCTTGTCTTTCTTTGCATCTCACCACAGAATGTCATATTATCTTGTCATAGGTAGTGCAGTAGAGATGAGAAGTGAAGTTCCCTTTTCTGCTATTATAGGTAGTGGAGCCTTGTCCTCCATTGCCCCTTATCACTCTTCACCAGGCCTCGTAGAGCTTGTGATCCACTCAGCTGAATTCTGCCCAGCAGCTGTGAATGGCGGTCCCTCAGGCCTTTGTATTTCTACAGCCTCACCTTTGCGCTTGCCTGCCTGGCATAGCAAGAACTGGGAGGTTGTCAAGTACCTGTCAGGCTACAATTTATGGCAATGGGCGATTTTCTCCCCCTCCCAATATTTTAGATATTTTATTCTTGTTTTGGGGGTTTGGTTTTTTTCCCCTTTTGTTCCAAACAGTTTTGTTTTCCTGATTCTAGTAGCAACCTTTATTGATAATCTAGCCCTCCCTGTGGCATGATCCCTCAGCATATAGGATCCATTGAGATTTTGCACAACATATCAGCGGCATAAACCCAGACTAAAGCCCAAATATCCTCTTTCTTAGTATCCACACAATATTGTCGTTTTAAAGTTTTTTTCAACAAACAAACAAACCATAGCACTGGCTGGTCTTTGGGAAACAATGCTATTAAGCAACATGCTGTCTAGCCAATTGTATTTATATTTATTTATTACTTGTATTTCTACCCCGCCTTGCCGAATAAGCTGGCTCACGGCGGCTGTTGTCATCTTAAAAGGATATAACAGAGGTAGAGGTTCAGGTGTTAGGAGCTGTATCCTGAGGTAATTTTCACATGACAGAAAATTTCTCAACAGAGCAAAAGGTTTGACAATTAAATTGGACCGAGTTGGATATATAACAGGTGTCTTTGGAAAGTTAAGTGCCACTCCCTGCCTGTGAAACCCGTTCACATAAGATCACCAAACTGTTACCTGTCAGAAGTATTATGAGCCTCCCTAGGTGAGATGAGGTTGACTGGCTGCTACAACAGTAAACCTCCAAGGAGGAGGCCTATTCAACTGTTAGGTCAACAGCTGTCTGCCAACATGCTATGCAATTGTTATGACTCCTATTCTGGCCTTTTGCAAAGACAAAGAAATGTTTTTCCCCCTTTATACAGTAAAATGGGGAATTGTAGTTGCCCAGCATATAAAGGCCTAAAAGTAGGAAAGGAAAGCATTTATACCCTGGCTTTTTTGCTTTGGGTCCACCTTGGCAAAAAAGGCAGGGTATAAATGATGTAAGTAAATAACAAAACAATCAAATTTCTGAGGAATTGCTGTAATATGCGTGAAAAGTCATAGGTACCTACTGGCCTGTCCAATAACTAGCAAGAAGATACACATGCTTCCTTCCTGCCATTAATTTAAAAAAAAAAAACTTCCAGAAAATGAGATTTTCTTTCTCTTTTTTTACAAGCTGAACATCCCTATTGTGTGACTGTAGTAAGAGGGCTCATATGTCCTTTGTCAGTTTGGGAGGGGGGGGAATAGTGGCAAAAGTTAGCACTTTCACTATCATAGTGCTCTGGCACCATTTTGAGCTGTATGTCTTTTTTTTCCTTTAAAAATCAGTTTAAGTAGAGGTTTTCTTCCTTTCTAATGATGGAGCACAAGTGAATTTTGTTTATTTTCAAAAGCAGCAATCAGTTCCCAAGAAACACCCCATTAGATGAGAATAGGGCTGCCAAGTCCAACTTGGGAAATATCTGGGGACTTTGGGGGTGGAGCCAGGAGACTTTGGGGGTGGAGCCAGGAGAAAGGAAGTGACATCATTTTGTGATGTCACATCCTGTGATGTTGCTTCCACATGCTGACACATGAACTCATGAAGTTTCCTAATACTGAATCAGGCCATTGGTCCATCAAGGTCAGTATTGACTACTCAGACTGGTAGTGGCTCTCCAGGGTCTCAGGCTGAGATCTTTAATGTCACCTATTACCTGATCCTTTTTTAGCTGAAGAGGCTGATACCTCCTGCATGTCAAGCAGATGCTCTATCACTGAGCAACGGCCCTACTGAATCCTTCCTCATCTCGGCAGAATATGAAGCACTAAGTGCTACACAACTGCTAAATATGATTTTCATATCATAAGAACAGGAGAGAAGCCACAGTGGATCGGCCCATCCAGTACAGCCCATCCAGTACAACACTCTGTGTCACAACAGTGGCCAAAAATACCAGGTGCCCTCAGGAGGTCCAGCAGCGGGGCCAGAACTCCAGAAGCCCTCCCACTGTTGCCCCCCAAGCACCAAGAATGCAGAGCATCACTGCCCCAGACAAAGGGTTCCATTTAGACCTTGTGGCTAATAATAGCCACTGATAGACTTCTGCTGGATGGGGACAGAGAGAGAGAGACAGACAGACAGACAGACAGACAGACAGAAAAAAGAAAGAAAGAGGGAGAGAGAGAGAGAGAGAAGGAAAAAAACTGGCAGAGGCACTTACTTCCATTTAGACCTTGTGGCTAATAATAGCCACTGACAGACCTCTGCTGGATGGGGACAGAGAGAGAGAGAGACAGACAGACAGACGGACAGAAAAAAGAAAGAACGAGGGAGAGAGAGAGAAGGAAAAGAGCTGGAAGAGAAACTTAACTTGCAAGCCACATGCAAAAGCAGCCCCTTCAGTCCCTCCTTAATCTCTGGGCGGACCTCTCTTGCTGTGGAAGCTCTCTTGCTGACTTCTTAAAGGGGAAATGTCTGGTGAGGCTTTTTACTGCAGGGCAGGCTCTCTGCAGACATTTCCCTTTTAAGGCAGGGCAGGGCAGACTCCAATGTTCCCCTGCGTTCCTGCTGGCAGCCATTTTGTCCCCCGGGGGCCAATTTTGAAAAAGCGGGGGTAAGCAGTAAAAACCGGTGTTTCCCCCGCCCTACCGGGGGACTTGGCAGCCCTAGATGAGAATAGGGAGTATTATTATAGACATCATAACAGGGTTGGCATGGTTTACCCAGTAAGTGAAGCAACAAGTTTTGAAAATCAGGAAATACTTTGGTAGTGCCCACAAAGAAACCTTAATCTAGCTCTAGGATGTGCCAGCCAGTAGCTCATGTGAACACATGGGGTTCCCTTATACTGAGTCAGGCCATTGTTCATGTCAGGCTCAGCATTGTCTACTCAGAATGGCAGCGGGTCTCCAGGGTCTCAAGCAGAGGTCTTTCACATCACCAACCTAAGGACACCTTTAACTGGGGAAGCCCAGAACATTCTGTCTGCAAAGCAGATGCTCTGCCACTGAGCCACATTTCCCAAGACAATACTGTACCCACATTACGGCTAGGTCTGGCTGTCTGGAGACCAGCTAGGAAACAGGCAAGCTGTGACATGTGACAAAGGCATGTGACAAACAGGTGGGGAGAGAACAGCAGTCTGGGAACTCACTCTGTGCCAGAATGATAAGTTTCACATTGACAAGCCTAGCCAGAATCATCAGCTTATAGTACCAGTATAACCCTACTAGGCTTTTTGTCACCTGATCCCTACTATCTGTTCCCTATAAGTGTATGCATTGTTGTTTGGGTTGCCAGCTCTGGATTGGGAAATATCTGGAAATTTGGAGGTGGAGCCTGGGAAAGGTGTGGTTTGCAGAGGGGAGGGACCTTAACAAGGTACAATTCCAGCCCTGACTTGGGTAGCCCAGGCAAGCCTGATCTAGTCAGATCTCAAAAGCTAAGCAGGGCTGACTCTGGCAAGTACTTGGAAAGGAGGCCTCTAAGAAATGCCAGAGGTAGGACACAGAGGCGTTAATCAAGCCATCTCTCTTAAGAAACATCCAAGCCCCCAGTAGGGGTCTCCAGAAGTCAACCATGAGTTCCAGGCAAGCAAACAAAAACACATACACACATACTGTGTGTGTGTGTGTGTGCGTGTACACAGAGGGTACAGTTCCATAGAGCCCTCCCTCCCAAGCAGCTATTTCCTCCAGGGCAATTGATCTCTATTGTCTGGAGATCAGTTGTAATAGTGGAAGCTCTCCAGGCCCCGCCTGGAGGTTGGCAACCCTGATAGTTGTTCTAGCTGCAGTTATGGTGATGAAACACAGCAAAAAACAAGCCACTCTTTCCTCTGACAGGCTACTACAACCATCCTGGGAACAACACACCAGAATCCCGATGATAGCTTTTGAGATCTCAGGTGCCTAATAGTCATTTACTGATTACCCCTGTTGTTAGGCTTTCCATTCATGTAAAATACATGTAGCAGCTTTCATCTCGCAAACATTAGAAACCCTGTGAAGTCTGAACAAGAGAAGCTGTCTACGTTCTCAGGAAGTTTGCTGAACATTTTCAAGCTGCGACTTTACTAAATCAGCTCTGCAGAAACGAGTAATACTTTTAATAGTGTTTACAAAGCATGAAACAGGAAATAAAGTCTGTAGTGGCCTCCTGGAGCTGTGTTAAAAATGGCTGTGAAATTTCTAATTGGTTAAGAACTGCTGGATGCATCGAGTGAAACAACAAACTGTCTTAACACTGTTGAAACCTCCCTGTGATTTTGAGGGGTGCCACCTCTTTTCCATAAATGTTTTCACATTTGCATTCTTTGCTCCCACCAATTCTGTTAGTATTTTGCAGAAATCATATCCATTAATGAAAATCTTTTCCTGGCTCTGATTACTGGCATGTGACTGAATTGGAGACAAAGTTATTGAGGTACCAGCTGTAAACTTAATAAAGCTTTATTGTGCGTGGGGCGGGGGAAAGCACGCTGAAAGAAAGGGGAGTTCCTTTTGGATGTAATGAATCCCTGTGAGGTAATTATTTGCTGCTGTTAGGGAAAATG
The DNA here is from genome assembly GCA_029233225.1 of Lepidodactylus listeri. Lineage (NCBI taxonomy): Eukaryota > Metazoa > Chordata > Lepidosauria > Squamata > Gekkonidae > Lepidodactylus > Lepidodactylus listeri. Next base: position 116,283,573 of record JARCFY010000004.1, on the reverse strand, counting down.
ATGCGAAATCCAGACTACTTTATTGTGCACTCAAGGGTAGGTAAGCAGATTTTCATTTGCAGCAGGTTCATTGGCTTGAATGTATACAAGTTTACAGATGCTGAGGATCTATACTGTCAAATCCAAACTTTTATTTGTGGAGATTAATGGCTTACCTAGTGGCTTTTTCCAGAGTGGGCTGGGTTCTTTAAATAGCCCAGTAGCTCAAGCCCAGCCAGTAATGATGGCGGAAGGGGGGTGTTCACCCATCAGCTCCTCATATGCTGCTGTTACCCAGACTGAGTCTGGCTTGCTGTTGGTTACCAGTGGCCTTCCAGGGTAGCAGCTAGGGTTGCCAACCTCCAGGTGGTAGCTGGAGATCACCTGCTATTACAGCTGATCTGGAAGCAACAAAGATCAGTTCACCTGGAGAAAATGGCTGCCTTGGAAGGTGGTCTCTATAGCATTATGCCCCACTGAAGTCTTTCCCCTCCCCAAACCCTGCCCTCCTCAGGTTCTATCCCAAAAATCTCCAGGTATTTCCCAGCCTGGAGCTGGCAATCCTAGCAGCAGCCCACCAGGAACTCTCCTAGTAAGTTAAAGGGCCAATCCACTCGCATCTTACACAATCCAAACTTTTCATACTAAGGATTCCTGGATTCAACCTTGAAATGTGTGTCACCATTATACTGAAATCACTCCAGCTCGCGCAAACCCTGGGTCATTTTCCAAACTCCATCTGAAATCCTCTGCAGTTCCAAGGGTCGTGGCTGTTCTTTGCCTGTTACTGAAAAGGGCACTACCATTGCATATTTTTTTCTATGCCTAACTTTGACTGCTGCTCTCATGTTATGTGAGGAGCAAACAGCAGCCAGGTTTTGAGATTCAGATGTTTAATGCATCCCATTAACTCAATGCAGCCTTGAAATCTACTGGTAATAACAAACCGGAGGGCAGTCAGAGTGAGATAACCCAGACCTTGCTGTGTCTGCAGACTGCCTCTGGAAAAGCGAATGGGCAAGTGGTCTGTCCTTTTTTCTCTTTCTTTTTTAATCTTCATTGCTCACTTCAGTGGAATGCTAGATCAGCTAGCTGGGTGCTCATTAACTAGCAGGGAGAGTCAGTCCCTTAATTCTCTTTGAGCCTTAATGTGCTCACTTGGCAGAAGCCTCACAGTATGGCAGTAAAAATTAAGACAGTTAAAGCTTCCTCTGAAACAAACCACTTGGACATTCCTTTAGTTCTCCCCTCCTCCCCCCCAATTCCTCGCCTCCGGTAAGCAGCCTTCAAGTCTTCCATCTGAATATCCTTTCAGAGAGAATTTGGGTTTGTTTAACTTGAGACTGACCTTGACAACTCAGCTTTACTCTGTGTACTGTTTGTATTGCCTCACTATTTGAAGACATACCCTTCTTTCCCTAGCTCTTCTGCTGGAATCCTAGCACCTTTCTTGTATTACTGTGGACACTCAGGGTCAAATTTGATGAGATGGTGGAAGTTCAGAATAGTTTTTATTATGAAATAGCAGTCAGAATGGGTAGGGTTGCCAACCTCCAAGTGGTGGCTAGAGAGCCAGTTTTGTGTAGTGGTTAAGTGCGTGGACTCTAATCTGGGAGAACCAGGTTTGATTCCCCACTTCTCCACTTGCAGCTGCTGGATGACCTTGGGCAAGCCTCCTCTTCTTTATCTTCTACTTCTTCCTGATCTCCAAGCAACACAGATCAATTCACTTGAAGAAAAGGGCTGCCTTGGAAGGTGGAGTCTATGGCATTATACCCCACTGAAGCCCCTCCCCTTCCTAAACCCTGCCCTCATCAGGCTCCACTCCCAAAATCTCCAGGTATTTCCCATCGCAGAGCTGACAACTCTATGAATGAGAGACAATTTGAATTTAGGGATGGAGTTCTTTTACTCTACGCATGCATAAAAATGTTTCTTCAATAAGGCAAATAGCTGTCCCAAGCTGTCCCAAGAACTGGGCAGGGTGACATCGGAGAAACAACACAGGAAAAGAGTTAATTTTTTCCTTGCTCACACTCCACTCCAAACAGAGACAATTTCTTCCACAGATACTGTTTACCTTAAAAAAATAAAAATAAAAAACATGCTGGAGATACATTTGTGGATTTTCCAGCATCTCATCTGGTTCCACGCTCAAAGGGACTATTTTAATTCTTAATAGCTTCACCAAGCAGAAGGGGAACCGGATACACTGAAAACAGACTTGGGGATGAACTCATTCATATGTAAACAGAAATGTATATTTTAATGCGATGGGAACTATGTCATTACATAGGGTTACCAGATATCCTCTTTTTAGAGGACGTCCTCTTTTTTTGGTGCCCATCCTCTTTTGGGCTCTTTTAAAAAAAACTGATGAAAATGATGTCTTTTTGAGTTTGAAGGTTAGGAATATTTCTAGTTAGCAGCAATTATTACAGCTTAAATAGTAAAGGGTATTTAAAATGAGATTTGTCATAGTGATCACTTATTTGAATTAGTCAGTCAGGAAATATGTCCTCTGTTTTGCTTTTCAGAATATGATAGCCCTACATTGGAACAAGAGAATTTTTTAAAAATTGAATTTCTGTTTACTTGAACTATGTTGTTAGGCTCAACTTCTCTAGTATTACAAACCAGCTACATTTCAAGACTCGTTTCTAAGGGCAGGTTAATCCTACAGCTTCAGAACATCACTCACAAATCCAGCTCCATTGTCAGCATCTAATTGTTGTTCTGCAGCTGCTTTGTACTTAAAAACAACAACATTATAAGTAGCCCTGACCTAGCTAGCCCAGGCAAGCCCAATCTCGTCAGATCTCGGAAGCTAAGCAGGGCTGACCCTGGCGAGCATTTGGATGGGAGACCTCCAAAGAATACTAGGGCTGGGAGGCAGAGGCACCTCTCTGAATGTCCTCCATGCCCCAGTAGGAGTTGCCAGAAGTCGCCATGACTTCCAGGCCCGTGCCCACACACGCACGCACATATACCAAGGCAGAAATACCAAAGAAAAGAATAAAAGGTGGGGCTTAAAAGAGCTATAGTCCTGTGTCATTACAGAAGAAAACATCTGAGATTGTTAACAGCCATCTTGTCAGAGGGGCCTTTGATGTAAGTCGAAGGAAAAATAAGCCTTTGAGAAGAAACGTTAAGCAAAAAAAAAGATTTGACAGCACCCTGTGTTGACATGTAACTAACACAGTCAGAGTTTGGCTATCAGAAAGGATCTATTAGAAGAAATTAGTATTGTCACAAGTGGAGACCTGCAAGAAACTTGTGGGATGGTTATCCCATTCCTCACACCTTTGCTTCCTCCCTTCTCCCCCTGCCTCTCTCACACTCTTTCTCCCTTCTGCCCCCCTTTCTTACTCTCTCTCCTCCATGTATATTACTTCCTCTCTCTTTCTGATCTGTCATCATTCGCTTTGCTTTTCTGCCTCCCTACCTCATCACTCTTTCTCTCTCTTTCTGCCCCCCCCCCCATCACTCTCCCGGCCTCCTGCCTGCTTCCTCTCCCCCCACAGCAGCAGTGGCAGTGCTCTGGAAATCACAATGGATTTCCCAGCTGCAGATTTGGGACAGTGAGGCTTGAAACAGTGAGGCTTGGGGAGGCAAGCAGCCTTAGCAACCCTTCAAAGCAGACATTTTACCCAGAGGAACTGATCTCTGTCACCTGGACAACAGTTGTAATTCTGGGTGCTCTCCAGCCCTTCTCTGGAGGCTGGCAATGGTAGTTTAAGAGAAGGAAATGGCTGGTTTGGAGGGTGGAGTCTATGGCATTATACTGGTCTGTAATCCCTCCTCAAATCCCACCCTCCCCAGTCCCCAACTCTCAAATGCCCAGTAATTTCCCAACCTGGAGTTGGCAACCCTATTTCCTTCCCACCCAACAGCCAACCTACCTTTATCTGTCTTCAGCTTTCCACCTCCACCCCCCTCCCCTACAGCCTCTACCTAAGAAAATTACAGTCTTTCCCACAGTGGGGACTAAAGCTACTTATATTATTATTTCCTCCTTGTTATCTGCACAACAACCCTGTAAAGTTGGTTAAGCTGAAAGTATGTGACTGGTCCAAAATCTCCCAGTCAGCTTCCACTGCAAGATGAGGATCTGAACCTGGGTCTCACAGATCCCAATCTGAAGCTCTGTTACATCACAATGGCTTTCATAGGGTCGCTGCTGATGAACAGTAGCAAAGCAGCTGGGCCTAATTAAGTCATGCAAATCAGGTGGTATCAAGTCACACAGAGGGTGCTGCCTAAGGATGCCAGACTCCAGGTGGGACCTGGGGATCCCCTGGAATTACCGCTCATCTCCAGACTACAGAGATAACTTTCCATGGAGAAAATGGATGCTTTGGAGGGTGGAGTTTATGGCATTGTACCTCACTAAGGTCCCTGTCCTCCCCAGGCTCCACCCCCAAATTTCCAGGAGTTTCTCAGCCTGGATCTGGATCTGCTGCCGGTGGCCGGGGAGGTACTTGGCAACCCTCAACAGCTGCAAGTAAAAACCCTGCCTTTTACTGACAGAAACCGTTAGAAGCCTCCCCCTCCCCCAAACAGTCTAATCTCTCACAGATGATGCCTAGAGTTGATGCCATTTCAAAAGGTATTGGGGGGGATTCAACAGTCCCTGAAATTTTTTAACTTTTTGGATTTTTCTGCAGAGCAAGGAAGGCCCCTGACTATATAGAAAAAGCTGTTGGGGGAGAGGGAGCTCTCTTTTGGCAGATATAAGTATCCACACAGAAAAAAACTTTTGGAATTAGTATATAGCTTGAGGCAGCTATTAGTATGCTGAAGGAAAGAGTACATGACTCTCTTCCCTGCAACTATGGTTTGTCTTTTGATTTAGGGAACACTAACTTTGTGACAAAACTGCTCAGCTATCTTATCTAATACCTTTGATTACCATGTCTACATAACTGGAAACCAGGTTTCAGATAGCCTGGGATTCAGTGAATGCAAGTACTAAAGAGTAGTTTGCAATTTAAGAGGGGCTGTAGCTCAGTAGTGTAGCCGTTTTGCTTCTATCACAGCAGGGGTCTAGAGGAAGTACTGAGGAACTGTTGAGCAGTGAAAGGTACTCTAGGCCTGGGCTAAGTCCAGGAGAGGCTAAACAGTGAGGTTCAAGGGCAGGGTATTCTTCAGAGCTATAGTGTGAGAGAAGAAAACCCCAGGGAGTATTGTGTCATCTTGGGCGTAGGATATAGGATCTGTACTCAGCCCTCTCTCCTCTTCTGAGGAAGTTCCCCTGGATCCAGCCTAAAAAGAGTACAGAATTGAAACCAGTGTCAATTCTGAACGTATCCTATTAAAAGGTAAAAAAGATGTAATGGGTGTCTGCCTGACATCCTGGAAAGCTGCTTCCCAGTCCCAGGAGTCAGCTATTTTGGGTAATGGTGTATGGTAACTGTATATGTTCATATTAGAATTTGAGAATCAGTAATTCCTCAGTATCCAGGTTTCCTTTTGCACAGAGAATGAATGGCAGAGCCCATAGCTCAGGCAGAAGCACGTAGATACATCCTCCAGCAAAGGTGTCATTTACTGCTTCAGGCAAATCACAGCTAGAGAAAGATTGTGAAATTGGGAAGTAATTCTGCAATGAAATGAATTTGACCGGTGGCAATGTAGTTACCCTTCGAGTGAAATCAGAGGTAATGACTTTGCAGCCAAAGGTGTGGGCAAATACTACCATTGTTATGGGCAGTCTTGATGCTGCTACTTTTCATTTAAAAAAAACAGTGGCATTAACATGGAATTAACATTCCTGGCAACCAGTGGGAGGGTTGTGAGAGGGGCATGGCATTGCAGGAGAATTTTTTTTTTAATGGCCTCATATACTTATGGGAAGTATGTACAGGAAGTATATACAGGTTTTCCCAAAGAGTTTCCAGCAATTCCTAGAGCTACCCTTTGTCATTTCCTGTATAAACTTTTGGTAAGTACTTTGGTAAGATTTTTCCCCGTAATTTTTCTCCTACCAACACTCAGAGTAGGGCATGGGCAGTGGGACCTGGGGACAGGGGATCCCCTGGGTGCTTGACAGCCCTGTTTGTACCGTTTGATGTGGTTATGACAGAATCCAAAAGAAGAAGAAGAAGAAAAGATTGGCTTTATATCCCACCCTTCACTCACTTAAGAGTCTCAGAGCGGCTTACAAACTCCTTTCCCTTCCCCTCCCCACAACAGACACCCTGTGAGGTAGGTGGGGCTGAGAGAGCTCTTTCCCAAGCTGTCCTTGAGAGAACAGCTGGTACAGAGCTACGGCTTGCCCAAGGTCATCCAGCCAGGTGCAAGTGGAGGAGTGGGGAATCAAACCCAGTTCTCCCAGATTCTCCCAGATTAGAGTCTGTGCACTTAACCACTACACCAAAAGACCCATTTGTAGCCGTTGTCCCGGCAATGGCTTGCATAAAATATTTCAGCCTGAAATCATTTGGGAAAGCCTCCTCCTTGGTACCACATGGATTTTTTCATCTATTTTATCCATCCCCGTGTCTGAGTACTATGGCTTCTGTTCTGGGTAGTTTGTGTTTTCTCATCTCCACCTTTTCAGGGAAAAAATACACGGCTTGTGTCTGTCCTTCTTGAAAGCAGTATCGTGCTTGCTGTGAATGTCAATGGAAGGCAAGCTAGCTCTTCCTCCTTTGTGTATGCCTTTCAATTTGCATTCAGTCTCCTTGTTTTGATAGATAAAATACTTCCAAGAAATCCAGGCTCGCGCTGCTTGTTTTTCAGAAAGGGATGGAATGAAATACTGATAACATAGAAACTGGATCTTATTCTCTTTGCCCTCTGATAGGCCCAGACCTTATCTTGTCCCCCTTTGCTCCAGTGATAATTGCTTATCAACACACACATACACCTCTTCATGATTCGGTTGCTGCTGCTTGCTGTGGTTTATCCTCCTTGGCAAAAAATGATGTACAGTATGGTTCAGCAAATCAATTTGTAAGGATCTCAGCACAAACTGGGTGATGGTTGGGATGTGGTGTGCCATTGACTTCTAGTGTTGCTGTTTGAGAAGGCCTTTCCATGGAGCTGTTTTTTCCCTGTCTTTTGAACCCAGTTTCTCCCACCAGATGTAAAAAGGGGGAAATAAGGAATGTGGCCAAACAAGACAAAAAAAATTACACTGGATTTTTTAAAAGAAGCTTCCATCCACCCTGAAGTCTCTGCTCCCTTGCAAGATTAAAGAACCAAAATTAAGATGCATTAGGGTTCCCAGCCCTCAGGTCCCAGCAGGGGGTCCCCCCACTTTTGAGGTATTTGATCTGCTGCCGGCCAGCTGGCTGGAGGGGGAACGCCCCCCCCCAGGACATCACTGCGCAACATCCCTGACACAATGACGTCACCCGGAAAGGACGGCATCGTGTTGCCGATGTCGGGGTTGACACTCTAGTTTTTGGGCAAACTCGGTGGTTTTGAAGGCAAAAAACATAGAGTTTAGCCCAAAATCGAGAGCCCCACCTCCTGACAGTAGCAACATGATGATGTCACTTCCGGGTGAAGTTATTGCATCACGCATGCAAAGCACACATGGCAGAAAATCCCAGAAAGGACCTGGAAACCCCACACCGGCTGCCAGGTGGCAACCCTAAGATGCATCCAGGGGCTAACAACTAATTCACATAGATGAATTTACTCTTGGTCCTGTGTGTCACCAAAGAGGAGAGTGTGGCCATGGTATTTCTCAGTCCTTTTAAGGAATAAAACAAATAACCTCGAGGATTCCAATTCAGGCATGCTACTGAGGTACACTTTGACTTGCCATACATGAAATGCCAGCAAAGGAAAAACAAGAATATGAAGTTACCTTTTCTGTAGAGCATAGTACTTGGCAGAACTTTGTACTACTTATTTCAAGAGAGAAAAAGTCTGGGGCACTTGCTGTGTTATGGAGGTAACACGGACACAGTGAGAAAGGAAGGTCGATCATTTTCTCCATTTTTCTAATCAGGAATTAAGAGGCAAAAAGATGATGATAAAAAGGTTGCAAAATGATAGCCAAGATTCAAGTTCTCCCCATCCCCTCCCTCTCCATACTTTCTACTAATACTTTGCTCACAACTTGATATCAGAGCCAAAAGGGCAGGATTGAAGTTGTATGGATACTTTATTCACATCCTCTGACATTCCACAAGTAAAAATAGGAACACAGTTCCAGGGGTCATTTCGAGCAGGAGCTCGGGGGAGCTCAGCTCTGGGAGTTGGTGCCAGCCCCCCCCCCGGCAGGGGAATGCCTGCTTGTGTCATGGCTGCAGCAAAATGACCCCGCCCCCTGGAAAGGTCCTTGTTCCTTCGACCAGCCTTCTGAAGACTTCAGTCACTACTGAAGCTATCCTCCCAGAATAGTGGTATTTCTGAGGCTTGGATTAGTAGCTGTCCCCTCTCTGCCAGCCCTTCCGCCCTTCCTTCCTTCCTTCCTTCCTTCCTTCCTTCCTTCCTTCCTTCCTTCCTTCTCTCTTGTTCTCTCTCTCTCCCTCCCTCCCTCCCTTCTCTCTCTCTCTCTCTCCTTTCTTTTCTGATATATTTCCGGTGATGTCAGGTGGTGTAGCATATGCAAATACGTTATGCTAATGAGTTATGATAATGAGCTCCTGCACCTCTTTTTCTACAAAATGACTCCTGGTTGTAACATCCCAATTCTCAGCTCTAGGATGATTTTCAAATGTGCCCTCCAGGGTTCCAAATATTGCCTTAGCAAATGCCAGGAGATTTTGGAGGCAGTGCTGGGGGCAGTGCCTAGTCTAGATCATCACTATATGAAGGCCATTGTTTCTGCTACTCCATAGTTCCTTGGGGTGGGAAACTGGGGCGGGGGGCAGGCAATTCCTCACCTTGGAGAGGCCTACCCTCCCCCCGCTGCACATTGCTGTATTCATTTTTTTTCTGCAATTGCTTTAATCTCTGCCAATTTAAAAGCCAAGAAGGTGTTATTTTTGTAATTAAAGATATACTAGAAAAATATAGTTCTCCTAAAATAAGTTGTCAACATTCAAATTATACTTCATCTTATGAAATTAGTCAAATTACACTTCACCTGTTTGTGAAGCACCAGACTAACTGTTATCTATCTAGAACATTTCTATTCCACATCACCTTCAAAGAGCTCAAGACAATTAACATGGTTTGCTTTTCCTCCATTTTATCTTCACAATAGTCCTGTGAGGTGAGTTAAGCTGAGAGAGTGACTGGCCCTAGGTCACCTAGCAATAGAGCTGCCAATCCCCTACCTCTTGTATTCTGCTTCTGCTCAGAGCAGCAGCAGGAGAAAAAAAATAAAAATGGTCATCAGACCCATGGCGTGATGTTACTTCCAGGGAAAACCCAGAAGTGAAATCACGCCTCTCTAGGAATCACTGGAAACTCCATGGTAAAGCCATAGTATTTTCAGTGATTCATAGAGAGAACTAATGTCACTTCTGAAAACAGGACATGATGTCATGCCATCTCTGATGGCTGCCTCCCATGTCCCCTCCTGGTCTTCTCTTAGTTGTCAGGCCCCTCCTATTTAGTAATCTGCAGGACTCAGAGCTGATATGAATTTAAGCCTCCCCAGTCCTCATCTAAGCATTATGGTGCAATGGCTATGTACTATGTGGTGCAAATTAGCTTTCATGTACATTAGGGTTGCCAGGTCTGGGTTGGAAAATACCTGGAGACTTTGGGGGTGAAGCCAGGAGAAAGCAGGGTTTGGGGAGGGGCCTTAGCATAATACAGTGCTATCGAGTCCACCCTTCAAAGCAGTCATTTTCTCCAGGGGAGCTGATCTCTATCAGCTGGAGATCAGTTGTAAAAGCAGGAGATCCCCAGGCCCCACCTGGAGGCTGGCAACCCTAATGTATGTGCATGTATATGCACTAGAGACAAAATGCATCCAGTTCTCCCTTCAGAGGTTTAATTTCCAAAGATCCCAGTGAGGGACTGAGCTGAACTATGAAGACTGATGTAATGCCCTGATTTGTCCCCCTGATGATTGTGGGGGGGGGGGGGCAGCTGTAGGAAGTAGTTCTGAGGAAAGACTAAAGAGAAGTTTTCTGAGAAGAAAAGGGAAACAGATACCTTTGAGGAGGAGTGTCCTGTGGAGAGAACAGAATCACTTGTTACCACCAAGAAATCTATTGAATGATACGTACCGTATATAATGTGACAGACAGTTGTAATTTTAGAACTTTAAATTCTGATTGCTTGTACATATTTTATATTGTAAAGGCCAATGGCTGCACACAATAAACTATGACTGACAGATTAAGTAGCTTGAGGAGGAGCCTGAAGAGAACTATAGCCTCTGGGACGTCTGGAGCAGCACCCAGAGCCCCAGTAGCAGCACCAGCACCACAGATTGCTGTAGGAAAGACTGAGGCTAAGAGGCTTGCATAAGGCCTCACAGAGAGAGAGAGAGAGAGAAAGAAGTAAAAGTCTTTGAGGTTTTATACAGATGTGCCCTACTTTGCTTTTCCCACCCCTCTTAGCTGAATAAACTTTATTTATATTTTGAATTCTACTTGTGCATGGTAAAAGGTGACTAGAGTGTCTGGGGAGTTGGTTTGGAACTGTATTTTTCTTTTATACCCTTTGGGTAGGAGCAGAAGAAGCCACTGGGCTGGAGGCACTGCTGATTTCTCCTTTTCATTTCCCATTAACCAGCCCAGGTCCCATAGGTTCATCCCTCACTTGGGACTAGTCCCAAATGCAAAAAACAAGGACAGTACTTCACCAAAAATACGTACCAGAAAATGGGGACAATGTGTATGCTATTTTAAAATACATGCTGTGGAAAGCAGCATAAGCAAAAGCAATGTATCTTGTCAGTCCAAGCTTGTTTCCACTGAAAATAACAGGTACTGTGCAAGAAAAAAGAGGAAGTTTAGAGTTTTAGATAAGGAACCTACAATAATACTTAGTTTGAGTTTACTTCTGTGGACTAAGACTACCATGTTTACCATGTGTGAACAAAGACAAGCTCTAAGTACATGCTTTCTGTGGTTTTAAACTTGCTGTTCTTCTAAAGATAGTATCTGTATTAAGATGATTACTCTTATTTTCTGGAGAGCATGCATAACTGGAGGAGCATTTGTATATGCCATATATGAAAAAAATGGAAAGGTATTTATCCTTTAAAAGTTTAGAATCCTCCTGATCTCTCAAAGATGCAGATATTTTGTGACCTTCTGAATACACGTTGTACTTCCTGTGAAGACCTGTGTGGTCTAGTGGATGCCATCAAAACTCTGCTGACTTCCAGAAAGTGGTACTACAATAGGGGTGCCAACCTCTAGGTCTGAGGTGTCAAACTCATTTGTTACAAGGGCCGGATCTGACATAAATGTCTCTTTGTCGGGCCGGGCCATGAGTGCCATAAAACGTAATGCCAAGAGCTGGAGATTGAAACTGTATAAAGGACAGCAACTGGGAAGCTCCAAGTTGGTGTGTCATCACTGCAAGGCCCCTTTGGGTAGGAGGGGGTGCAGAGGAAAAGCCACAGAGGCGGACCAAAGAGGCAGCAATGCAATGCTGGGCAGATGCCCCCTTGATGCTTGACTGCTGCAGGCGAGGTTGTTCTGCTGTGCTAAAGCCATAGTGGAGTGGCTCTGCCCTCTCCTCTCCCCAGCACTCCCTCCCTTGCTCGCGGGCTGCATAAGAGCCCTGGATGGGCCAGATCTGGGCCCCTGCTCTAGGTGGTAGCTGGAGATCTTTTGGGATTACAACTGATCTCCATACAGCAGAGATCAGTTCACCTGGAGAAAACAGCCACTTTGGAAGGTGGACTCTACAGCATTATGCCCCACTGAAGTCCCTCCCCTCTCCAAATCCCACCCTCCTCAGGCTCCACCCCCCAAATCTTCAGGTGTTTCCCAGCCCAAAGCTGGAAACACTATACTGCAAGCAGGAATCAAATACATTAATATTGTATGCAGAGAGGCAAGCATATTGGGGGAAAAGGAAGATTGCTGTCTCCTGCTGATTAAATGACAGTGGTCCTGTGTTCAGATATACGTACAGAAGTAGATTGATAACTGCAGGGCATAGTTATTCCATGTATTCACAATTTTACTGGTTGTGTTATTAATTATAATACACAATACTCTGATAATTTGAAAAATATTATTAGTTGCTCAACCACTGATATAAGGCCCACGTCTTAAGGAATGTATTTTATGTGCGGCTAAGAGATCCAGCACAGAACATGTGACTGAGGTCTGCATCTCATGCGTGCACGGTCCTAGATCACATCTAGAAGATGCATAAGTAAAGCAGTGCTGATCCAAATCTAGATGATTGACTGCTAACATTTCAGTCCTTATAAGCTACAGGTGCTGCAGAACATATGAGAGAGTCCTGTTAAAACTGGTAGCCAGTTGTTGTGATTGTTGCTCCTATGAATGATTTAATGTGCAGACTTCCTAGTCTTGTCTCTGCTTTATTGCCGACAGTGTACATGATTATATAGAACTTGTCATGTATGAATTGGCCTACTGAATGATGAACATGCATGGAGTGACACACCTTGAAAGGATAACCTTAGACCTGTGGACTACTTTTTTTTAGTGTTTAGCTACTGGTGTGACATCAGTTGTAGTCAGAACGAAGGATATAAGAGAGAGAGGCTATACCTAGCAGAAGCTGGCAAAACCCAACTAGATCTGATACATCCCAAAACTAAAGAACTGATATTTGCCATAACTAAAGAGGAATGTACCACATACTGTAAACTCAGTTTGATAGTCATATGTCTGTCATGTCTAAACTTGATGTTCACATAATCACATGTGGACAAGAGAGAGGACCTTTGGGAAAGATTGTATCTTGCTGTCTCAGACAGTTGTGAAGAGCTTGACTTCCTGTGACCATGCCTGAAGGTCATTTTCCCTTTTGGATAAAAATCCAAATAATGGCTTCCATTATGTGCATGTGGTTCATAAGACAAGCCTTTCAAGGAACTCAGACTTCATTTTTAGGCAGCCTCTCTCTGAACTGAATAATGGGACTTGAGAAGAAATCAAGCCTTGAACAGATGAAAGCTGTGCTTTGTAGACTTCTCCTAGGGTGTTGGCAGCTGAAAATATAAGAATGAGCTGTGGATTCTGTAAGGTGAACAAACACCTAGCGCAGGGGTGGCCAACCTTGCTTAATGTAAGAGCCACATAGAATAAACGTAAGAGCCACATAGAGATGTCTGAGAGCCGCAAGACAGGAACAAATATCACACACATGTTTTTATTTTTAAAAATATGCAAATTTGCTTTTTATTAACATTAAATGGGACTGCCAAAAATAAAAACAAACGAGGAAAACCAGTTATAAGAAAGAGAGAGAGAGAAACTAGGAAAGCAAATAGATGGGAGGGAGGAGGGAAGGAAGGAAGGGAGAAAGAGAGAAAAAGCATGCCTCCCCTTTGCTTCCCCAGCCGCCCTGCCAGGAGCCGCACAATATGTGTGAAAGAGCCGCATGTGGCTCCCGAGCCACAGGTTGGCCACCCCTGACCTAGCGGGAATACTTTGGATGATGTGTTTGTATGTGTGCATGAAGAAAGAATCAGAAAAGAAAAAAATAATGGTTTTTCCTCATTTTTTAAAAAATTAAATGTTCCACGGAATTATTACATTTTAGTGATTTCAGTGGGACTTAGTCTCAGTGTCCTTAGGCTGGATCAGAAGCTGTTTATTGTTAATATATATAACTTTGGGAGGCCCCTATTTGTTGTTGCTCTTAAATTTCTAACCATCCCTCTCCTGAGATATAGTAAGAGTTTTCACATCTATAAATGGGCTTGTTATAGAAGCAGACATAGGTTTTTATTGTGTGGAACTACTTATATAGCAAACTGCTCCAGGAAATATGGATGGTGTTATGTTTTCTTATTGAGTTATGCATTGCTTTGTCTGGGTTCTGGTATTACAATCCCCTCATTCTTATTGGCTGCCGAATAAAGACTTTTCATTGATCCAGAAGCCAATCCAGGGAACCAATCGCAGAGCCCTGCTTAGGTCCAATTAAATTGAGTCTTCATAGTTACACTGTATATAGTTATTTGTTGGAACACTATAAGTTGAGTGCCGTTCTTGCCAGAGCTGTCCCTGAGCTGAACGATGTTTTGAATAAAAGCCTACATTTGATTTATCATCTCCTGACTCAATACTTAATAGATGGGAAGCAGTATATAAATTAATTTAAAAAATAGGTTCTGAGTAAGAGGGGAACAGTATTGTAAAAGAAGGATATTAAAAATATGTACACAGAAACAAATTATTTCCTGTGAATATGAGTGGGAGATAACAAATAATTAGCAAGTATGTCCCAGAAGATCTATCTACCAGACATCAGAATGGCAGATCTCTTTGCCTCTTCAGTCCTTCTTTCATAGGGGGTTGATAACATGGCTGGTTTGATGGGGGGCATAGGCGTCAACTACGGGGGGGCTCGAGGGCTCGGGCCACCCCTGAAATTTCCTGGGGGGGACTGAGCCCCCCCCCGGCGAAAAGGAGCATCCGCCCACCCCCGCGCCTCCCCGCCTTCCAGGGCCCCTTCCTAGGCCCGCCCGCACTTTGCCGCCGGCGCAAGAACCACTCCGCCCCCCCCCGGCTCCCCTGCACCCTCTCTCCCTCTGTCTGGGCTCTCCTCCCTGGAGGCAGCAGCTGCAGGCAAATTCCCGGGAAGCTGTTTCGACGGGGCGGGAAGGCTCCACAGATCCCAAAAGCGGCGGGGGGGAATCCTTTGCAAAGAATCCCCCCGCGAGCAAGGGGGCGGGGCTGAGGCTCAGCCGGCAGAGAGGGGGGCATCCAGGAGCCTCGGGAGGACGGGCAGGGCTTCCTCTTCTCTCCCGGGGAGGGGGAGGGCACGGGAGCAGCGCCTTCCGGGGGCTGCTGGGACTTGCCGCGCTGGCCCCTGGGCTGGAGCGTGCCTGGCGTGGGGAGCCCGCGGCAGCCAGGTAGGTGCCCGGCCCGGATCTTGCCCGCTTTGCCTTGCCTCCGGGGCAGCCTCGGCCAAGCGGCTGCTGCTGCTACTGCTGGCAGTCCCGCCCAGGTCTCAAGAGTGCAGGAGAGGCCCGCTGGCGGCGGCTCCCTGCTCGCCTTGCCCGGCTTCTGACAGGAAGGGGGTGACCCAGGCTGCGCTCCTCCGGCCCTCCGTCACCGCCTTCTTCCCCCGGGGGCTCTGGGGGCGGCCCTGGCTGGGGCTGCGCGGGCGGCCTGCTTGCACGGGAGACAGCAGAGGAGTGCCTGGGTGAACCACTGCAGCAGCGGCGGCAACATTGTCCAGGCGCGCGCGCGCTTTGCGCACGCACATGAGCCCCCCCCCAGAAAATTAAAAAGTCTACGCCCCTGATGGGGGGGGGAATCTTAGCTGGAACCTAGGGGGAAATCCTAGTTGGAACCACCAGGAGGTGCCAAGATGATGTCTTGCCCTCTATTATCGTGAACTTTTCTTCTCTGAAGCAATTCCACTTCTCCAAAAAGACTTCTGTTATGCAGAACTTCTGCAGAACAAGTTTCCAGCTGCCTGTTGGTCAGAAGCATGAGTGAGTTGGACAGGGATCAGCTGGAACTTGGGTTCTGACCCCACCACATACACAAAATAGCTACACAGTGAAGTTGCAAAAGGGAGAGGAAAAAGAGGTCCTTTCTCCAAGCTGAGTGGGGACAAAAGCACTTTCTTTGCATTACGAAAGGGAAAGGAGAAAGACCTAATTTTTCTCCTTCACTGTGCAGCCCCAAGCTGACAGCCTGGAGTGGGGAGGAAAAAACCCCATAGCTAGACCTCAGCTGTTCACTGACCTACTCTGTACATTTTCTGCATCTCAGCAGATTTACAGGGTGGAAGATTAGAAGAACCCAGCTGAATAGCCAGAAGTTGGCTGTTGACCCTCCCCGCACACATAAATGTTGCTGGGTAGACAGCAAAATTTCCCCTGCAGGAGATCAAAAGCTGACTCCCAGATCATCATGAGCTTCTGATGGTTGCAAGAAATCTATTCCTGTGAATAAATGTGGACAGGTTGCAAATAGCTGAACAGCTTGTCAAACATTTGGCTGCCTGATCACCACTGGTGAACAAGAAGTGTGCCAAACTGGCAGATGTTTGCACATCCCTAGGTAAGGTAAGCTCCTTTCCACAGTGCAAGAGGGGCGGGAGATTTGTTCTCAAGAAGCTTACATTCTAAATTTTAGTGCTGAGAAGGAGCAAGAAAGGCAGGTGATAAGGGAACTAAGACAGAACAATAATAAAATGGAAGAGAAATTGGACAAGAAAAAAAGTAAGAATTATAAGTGAGCAGTACTTTGCTGTACTTTGGTTAATAATGAAGATGGAAAGGCTTAGCTACATTTTTTATGTTTTGAATATTCCTTTAGGAAGGATTATTAGGAAGAGGAAGAACAAAAGAAAAGCCCTGCTGAATTGACTAGTGGTCCATCTAGTTCAGCATCTTATTTCACAAAATGGCCAACCAGTTGCTCAGGAGGGCCAGCAAACAGGACACAGAGGCCAAAGCCTTCCCCTGATATTCCCTTCTGGCACTGGTATTGAGAGGCAGACTTACGACCTCTGAATATGGAGGTTCCCTTTAGTCACCATGGCTAGCTTCCAGTAATGGACCTATCCTCCATCTAAATGAATCCATCTAAAACCTTTCGAAGCCGTTTATGCTTGTAACCATCATAACATCCACTAGTAATGATTTCCACAGTTTAGTTACTCTTTGATTTTAAAAGTATTTCCTTTTGTCCATCTTTTGTCTATTGACCCTCAACTTCATTGGGTGCCACTGAATTCTAGTAATATGGGATATGGAGAAAAAGGTTCTCTCTGTGCACTTTCTCCACCACATGCATAATCTGATAAAACTATCATGTACCACCTTAGTCATTTTTTTTCTTAAATAGAAATGCCCTAGAAACTTCAGCTTTTCCTCCAGCTCCTTAATAATTTTGGTTATCACCTCTGCACTTTTCCCACCTCCATGTCACCAAAAACAGTATTCTGGGAAGGAGTTCCAGGCCTAAGGGCAAAATAAGTTAGAAATGCAGTATCCTGGGGCATCTGAGTGGAGGCAGAGGAGGAGACTGGATTAATACCTCACCTTTCACTACCCGAAGGAGTCTCAGAGCGGCTTACAATCTCCTTTCCCTTCCCCTCCCCACAACAGACACCCTGTGAGATAGGTGGAGCTGAGAGAGCTCTTCTGAGGACTGCCCTTGAGATAACAGCTCTGAAAGAATTTATGACTGACCCAAGGTCACACCAGCAGCTCCTAACCATTACACCAAAAGGTGGAGGTCTGAAGGATATGTGGGCAGAAAGATAACGGCACAGCATAGCTGCATAAAAGGAATGAGAAAGAGTTTGTGCTGAGTGCAAAAAGTAATGGAAAGTCAGACATTTGGGAGCAGCATTATTGGGCAAAGTTATTAGAGTTCCTGATAGGGAGGAGAAAAGACTGCACTGTGACTGGGGGAAGCTAGATAGAAGACTATAGAGAGAAGGCGGCTGATCAAACCAGAAGATAACTAGTACATGAATCAAAAAGGATATAAAGCCAAAGAGTTGATTTTTTCAGTGTTTTGGGGAAAGTGGTATGACTTTGCAACCAACTGAATATGGCAGGCAAAGAATCAGCAACCAATCATAGAATAAACTATTTAAAATAGGGTAAAATGTTCTAATGCTGTTAATCTTACATATTTATTTCTGAATTAATTTTCCTTTCTTTTATCTGCTGTGTTTTCACAAGAGCATCTATCTATCCCAAAGCATTAGAGGGAAAGCTAACACCAAGAGCTTGTATCATGTAGTGGTTAGAGTGTCACACAAGGAACTGGGGGACCCAGGTTCAAATTCCTACCCTGCCATGGAAGCTTGCTGAATAACCTTGGTCCAGTCTGACTGTCTGTCTGTCTGTCTGTCTGTCTGTCTCTCTCTCTCTCTCTCTCATACACACACACACACACACACACACACTTATCTACGTCACCGGGTTGCTGTGAGAGTAAAACTGGGGAAGAGAGAATGATGTCTGCCATTCTAAGCTCTTTGCGGGATGGACTGTATAAAATTGTACTAGACAGAAGATGAAACCTGCTGAACAGTTTTGAGAGCTGGACCTGTAAAATGCTGAGTCCTGGTCGAAGTTTTAATTAGAGACTTGATCTCAATTAAAGGCCCAACACTTCTACGAGGTAATTGGCAAGGAAAGCAAGTTGCGCATTTCATTACCACGAGGCTGTAATTTAAAAATCTGGGACAAGAGAGAATGGAAAGCTCCTCCTGATGAAGAGTTTTCAGCCAACACACAAAGCAAAAAACTCTAAGTTGCATTGTCTGAGTCAGCCAGCAGTGTGAAAAGATGGCTCTTGAGGTTTTTCTTACAAGCTCTTAGCTTAGCTTTATTGATCTAATCTCAGACCGTCAGATATAATACCATACTCAGGTTTTCTTACAAAAGCTGGTCTCAGACCCTTTCTGCAAGCTGGCTCTGAGTTTCAAAAATAGCACCATTGACCACGATATGCCTTTATCGTCAGCCGCACGCAGATACTCAGCTGTGGTTTTGATAGGTGGAGGGCTAGCCTATTAGGACTTGGAGCCATGGTGGCATGCTGGGTTGACAGGTAGGAAGTTAGTTTAGTAGCACAAAGGAATAGCCTACTGGCCTCCTTCAGTGTAGAAGATCAGCAGGCTGTACACAGAAGCTTTATATCAGACTTGCCAATCCTCCAGACTGGGAGGGGTGTGGAATGTTGTGATAATGTGCAGAATGAAATGGGTTTCCTTAAATTATGTGTACCCTACCTCTAACCAAAAATCCCTATATAGTACTTATAAGGAAGTACTTCTTCACCCAAAGAGTGATTAACACATGGAATTCACTGCCACAGGCGGTGGTGGTGGCTACAAGCATGGATGGCTTCAAGAGGGAACTGGATAAACACATGGAGCAGAGGTCCATCAGTGGCTATTATCCACAAGGTATAGATAGGAACTCTCTGTCTGGGGCAAGTGATGCTCTGTATTCTTGGTGCTTGGGGAGGCAACAGTGGGAGGGCTTCTAGTGTCCTGGTTCCACTGGTGGACCTCCTGATGGCACCTAGTATTTTTGGCCATTGTGTGACAGAGTATTGGACTGGATGGGCCATTGCTCTGATCCAACATTGGCTTCTCTTGTGTTGCTATGTTCTTATAAGCAGCAAGCAAACCTTAAATGTAAAGCATGACTAAACCATGTTAAGTAGCCTGGTTATTGCACTGTTGAACTGAGAGCTATTAGGAATTCTTAAGCTGATAAGGGCAAGAAGATATTCTTTGGTGTACTCTGATTCTTGCATAACCATCAGGAACGCCATTCCAGTAGTAACAAGCCCAGGAGTGGGCACATATGGTGATGCACTGTGGAAAAAAGCAAAAGCATACTAACTTGGTCTGCATTTTCATGCTTGTTGTAAGGTAGCTTCCCTGCAAGAGCAAAGGAAACCTAAAATGTTTTTAGACAAAGTTTAAAACTGGCTCACCAGCTCTGAGTTGGGAAATACCTGGAGATTTTTGGGGTGCAGCTTGAGCGGTGGGTGTTGCCTTCTGACACACTTCCGGTGATGTCAGGGGGTGTGGCATATGCAAATAAGTCATGATAATGAATTATGCTAATGAGCTCCTGCACTTCTTTTTCTACCAAATGACCCCTGATGATAGGGATAGAAAAAAAGAGTCCAGTAGCACCTTAAAGACTAACAAAATTTGTGGTAGGGTCAGATTCGACTAGCTTTTGAGCAAGGGAAACCTTTACCTTTTATCTTTGTTAGCTTTCTTAAGTCTCTGCTCACTTCTTCAGATACCACTTCTTCAGTGACAGGGATGTAATTAGAACTGGGAGAGTTCAAACTACAGACCCTTCCAGTTCAAAGTGCTTCACTGCAATACCAGGCAGGCCCACAGAGACTGTATTGGCTTGTTTTATGATTATTCCTCCAATCCACTCGCCTTCCCTTCTGTACCTCCAGCCCTCTCTCCCTTATTTGCCCGCTCCTTCCCTTTTCCCATAGTGACCTGCCTGCTGCCAGGAACAGAGCATGGTCTGTTTCTCCTCCCCTTCCTGCATCTTTTGTGTTGCCTAGAATGCATAGTTCTCCAGATTACTGAGTCCAATTGATCCAGGAATCTTTGAGAGTTGCATATCTCTGTGATTTTTGGGATGCTGCAGTTGTAAGAGAAAAGGAGAGGCACAGAGAAAGCAGCTTCTCCCGCTGCCCTCCCCCTACCACTAACTAAGCCTATTAGGAGTGAGCGCAGCTGTGGGGAGGGGCTCTAAGTGGTCGGGAATATCAGAATTATCACTTGGTCTTTGTGATCACATGTAGCAAACACTCAAACTCCCAAGGATATTTTTTGAGTACTCACAAGGAATGATTGTAAAAAGCAGATGTGAATTGAAACATGCCAAGGGGAATTCACCTATCAGTCCACAATGACATGACTATTATTGAAAACTGTTTCCACACAGCCCAGTGGTCTACACAGCTGTCAGTCCTTGGTGGCCAATGGCACTGGTATAAGTACATAACCACGCAAATCAGACTGACCCATATTGGGAAGCTGGTTGAAAATCTCCCTGAAGCCACCTAGTACGTTGGCCAAGTGGAGGCAATTTTCATTGGTAACCATACCATTAAGAAAATGTTAGGCTCAACCTTGAATCTAAAGCAGAAAGATCTTTTCCTCTCAGTGGCATTCCCACTGCTTTTTAGAAGAAAGCAAAGCCATTAGTGAGATAATAATGCAGAGAAAGAAATTAAGAGCCATAAACAAGGGAGGGAAATTGGTGAGATTATTAAATGAGATTCAGAATCTGTGAAGCAGAAAGATGCAAAAAAGCTGTTTCAGGCAGCCCAAGGTGCAGATCAGAAGTTTCTTCCACCACCACTGCCAAATTCTGTGTGGGGAGGGAGGGAGGTACAGAAGAGGCAGCTGGAAGTGGATCTGATTGTAGTCTGTTTAATCTGTCCCTGCTCACCTGTCCATGTGTTCTTCCATTAGAATTGTATGTTAGTCCCAAATTATACTGTTCAGCCAAATTAATATTCAAGAACTCATTTTTAAGGGGAATTGGATTTAGATTCTATTCTGCCATTTTTGGCTGCGTCCTTTTCATCGCTCCAATTTGCTAAGCCAGTGACTCGCTTTTAGTTTCTTCCTCCATGCAATAGCTGGCAAAAATGTATTACTAGTTTGGAAGCTAGCTGATTGCCCATTCCAGGTGAAGGACCACAATGATTGGAATTTTCACTCCATTCTCTTGAGTTTGCCAATGAGGGTAACCTGGAGAGACCAAGGTAACAACACTGCAGCCTTTCTCTTGTGTCCCAAAGTGGCCATCTAGTCTGTGCTGCTTCTAGTTTTCTGGTTGACAACTAGTTTTATGGGAATGCCAAAGATGATAGTCAGCCTATCATTGGTCTCGCACACTGGACTTTCTAGAAGGTTCTGCTGTCATTCTTTCTTTACACCTCACTTGTCTCTGGATTGAGGACTGTAGAAGGAGCTGCTGGTGCTTTGGAGCTCTCAAACTACATAAGGCAAGGTCCCATTTTCTTAATCAGTTCTTTTGATAGCCACAGAATATCTGACTAAGGTGCAAGGTACTCAGTATTTTCACACATAACAGCACGAGCATCTGAATATAATGCCTACAGTAGCTAAAGAGTTCATTTCATATGAGGAAAGACTGAAGAGTCTGGGCCTTTCCGGTTTAGAAAAGAGAAGACTAAGCGAGGATATGAGAGAAGTTTATAAAATTATGCACAGGGTGAAGAGAGTTGACAAAGAGAACTTTTTGTCCCTCTCCCAAAATACTAGAACTTGAGAACATTCAGTGAAGCTGATGGGCAGTAGATTCAGAATGGACAAAAGGAAATATGGCTGCAATCACACGCACAATTCACCCCGACATAGGCGTAAATGCCGGGTGGATTAAAGGAGCACAATCAAACGCCAAAATCTGGGAAGTGCCCCACAGCTGTCAGCAACCTGTTTTGCTCTGCTGCACACACAGAATAAAAAAACACCTTGGAAAGTCCTGTAGCAAACAGGTTGCTACAGGCCACAGATGGACTTTCCTGCATCTGATCGCGCCAGCACACTCCCATGGCCAACTCTGTACCGTTTCCCCCCCCTCACAGTATACACATCAGTGCACACCCTCACACATTCCATAGGGAGAGGTGCGCCTCATTGATTCCTCATGTAAGCGCATCAGGAACAAATGGTTAAAAAATGACTCACCCGCGGTTGCATCTGATCATGCGTGGTGGGCTATGCCTGCATCTACAAAAATTCATGTGATCACACAACAGCGGGTCAGTTTACACCAGAGGAAATAGCTTCGCTTTTCCCCCCTCCCGCGCTTTATCTCTCATGTGTGACCACCACCTATGTCTTTACACAGCAAGTAATTAAAAGTGGAGTTTGCTGTCAGAGGATATAGTGATGGCCACAGGCATAGACCCCTTTAAGAGGGGATTAGATAAATAGGATAGGTCTATCAGAAACTACTAGTCATGGTGACTGAGGCATAGGCGTCAACTACGCGGGGGCTCAGGGGCTGAGGCCACCCCTGAAATTTTCCGGGGGGGACTGAGCCCCCCCCCAGGAGAAACAGAGTGCCTGCCACCACACCTCCCCGGCCCAAGAAGAAGCCGCCGCCACCAGGGCCGCTCCCCCACACACCTCTCCCCACCCACCTCTCTCTCCCTCCCTAGAGTTTCAGGGCGATTGCCAGAGCGTCTCCCCGGCAATGTGCCCACCGTGATAACATCACTTCTGGGTGATGCCATCACGCTGGGCAGTCAGCCTCGGAGGGAGGGAGAGAGAGGTGGGTGGGGAGAGGTGTGCGGGGGAACGGCTCTTGCGGCGGCAGTGGCTTCTTCTTGGGCCAGGGGGCTGGAGGCCTGGAGGCCTGGAAGGCAAGGTGGGTGGGCAGAGGTGTGCGGGGGAGTGGCTCTGGCAGTGGCAGTGGCTTCTTCTTGGGCCGGGGAGGCTCAGCAGTGGCAGACATCCACGCACACAAAAGACTAAATGTTTAAAGGTAATACTCTCCCTCCCTCTCTCTCTTTTTTTCTTTTTCCCTTCCCCCTCCCTCCGGCCCAGCCCCCTCCTTGGACTGAGGGGAACCTTCTCATTCAGAGGCAGTCAACCTCTGAATCCCAATGCCAGGAGGCAACATCAAGGGAAGGCCTCAGCCTCTATGTCCTGTTGTTGGTCCTCCAGAGGAACTGGTGGGCCACTGTGTAAGACAGGATGCTGGACTGGATGGATGGGCCACTGGTCTGAGCCAGCAGGGTTCTTTTTAATGTTGTTACGTTCATTTAAAAATTGCTGTGTGCTAACAGCATTCATACCCGATTGGCATGAGATAATACTGCTTGTGATGTTGTAAAAATGGAAAATGGAACATGACAGCAATGGTTTTCAAATTGTGAAATGATACCCCAAAAGCTTCATCCAGTCTTTCTGCGGGTTGAAAGTATGGCCCCAATTGTGCCCCTAAAGCCTTTGTAATGCACTAGAGTTCTACCAGGAGGAGACTCCTTCAAGGAAGAATGTTTGAAAACAAGAACAGGAGATCTGGAAAGGTCTGATGGATACATTTTGAACACTAACCTTCAAAATATATAACCACTCTGATGAAGAGACGAAATAATTTAGTCTGCTGAAGCACACAAAATATAAGTCTCTTTAAACTTATCTTTTAAAAAAAAAGGTGATAGCAAGCAGCCTCCTTCATTTAAAATGTATATATTTGTTTAAAAAGAAAATAAAGATTTTTAATGTATGGAGTAGATTAAAAAAGACTTTATTCAAGTATACTAAAATAAACTACACATAAATCAAAACAGAATCAGAATTGTCTGCTAGACCATAATCAAAAATTGGGCAAAAAAGTTTTTGGGGGAGGAGCTATGGTTCATTCGGTCCCAGGTTGAGATGGCCACGGGTTCAATCCCCAGCATCTCCAGTTAAAAAGCTCAAATAGCACATGTTGTGAAAGAATTCTTTGACGGCATCTAGAATATGTTCGTAATTTTGGCATGGTTTGGTACAGTTTTCTTGTTTCTTGATAGTGTTTCCCTACATTGTTTTTTATGAACTAAGAATCTCCTTTGTGGTCTCTGTGCATCACACCTGTAGGATAAAGAGCGCCTGCGCCTGACCCATCGGTAATGCAAGAAGCCCAAAGCCTTCCCCCCCCCCCCCCCCCCGGTGCTCTGCCTTCAAGACACACACAGGGCTACCGGGTTTCGGCACAGAGACTCTAGAAGTGAACTGTGGAGACAAACTGTTACCTCCTGGTAAAACAACCCAGTCATGGCCACCTCTACTGCCTTCCTGAAAGGGGCTCCTCTGCAGGACATTTCCAAGGCAGCAACATGGGTGACACCAAACACTTTCATTCGACACTATGTTCTAGACGTTTGAACCCACCAAGAGGCTCCAGTGGGTCAGTCAGTCCTTCAATTGGTGTTGGACTGAGTAACTGACAACACACTCCTCTGGTAAATTATAAGCTGCTAATCTCTCACAGGTGTGATGCACAGAGACCATGAAGAAGATAAACAGGTTGCTTACCTGTACCTGATGATCTTTGTCATCTGTGCATTCTACTGTCAGCCTCCTCATTTTAGGATTAGTTTTTTAAGTGGTCAGAAGGAACTGGCAGGAGACCTGGGCACCGCCCTTGTGGACATGCATGATGGGGTCCTGTGTGTATCTCGGGGGCAGAGCACAGGAGAAAAAAGAGGATTTAGACTTGTTGAGTTACCAATGGGTCAGGCGCAGGCGCCCTTTATCCCACAGGTGTGAATGCACAGATGACCACTCAAAGATCATTATTTACAAGAAAGCAACCTGTTTTTCCTCCACACTGCTCATTTGTGTCAGCCTGGCTTGCTTTGCAGGAGTGTGTTGGGAATTCATGCTGCCAATACCTGATGAAGACATACCTGAGTAACACATTGACTGGTCACATTCTCAAAAGACAGATATCAGAAATGGCAGTTTCTGAACTTGATATAAGGCATATGTATGTGCTCTTGTCATTTCATTAGGCAAGAAAGATAAAGTTAACAGTTTCCATGTCCTATGACTTTTTAGTGGGAACTTTTAATTTTCTCTGGGTGTGTACTTGAATTTATAGACTTCAGTTTTTGCATTTTTACCCTTCATTTCCTAAATCCCCTGAATAATATACTGGTGCATATAGCCAGAGGTCTGTAGTATCTTTAGAAAAAGAAGAAGTAACTCATATTGGGAAGCACAGATAAGAAAGTGTCATAGGGAAACCTTCTCTCACTCAGTCAACTGGAATTGTGTAAATAGCTTCGAAAGCACACATCTTTGCTGGTGGAGCTGAGGAAAATTCCCCTGTAAGTGGCAAATAACTCAGGTGTATGCAGGGAGAGGGCAGGAGGTTCCTTTGTTCTCTCTTTTGAGAGAGAAAAAAGTAAAAAATGTGCAGGCCTACCACATTTTATGCTGCACCTGGAATCTTTCCATTCGACAGTAATTAGTGAGATACCGTATCTTGATAGCCCTTCAGGTGTTTGATTCTCACTCTTTTTATTCCCACACCAGCTGCTTTCAGTAATGAGAAGAGTTCTACTCAGCTCTTCACAATTTTTTTGACTCTTTTCATTTCAAATACTAGCAGATTCTCTACAATGTGGCATTATTGCATGTTTTTAAACACCTACACCGAAAGAAAGAAAGAAAGAAAGAAAGAAAGAAAGAAAGAAAGAAAGAAAGAAAGAAAGAAAGAAAGAAAGAAAGAAAGAAAGAAAGAAAGAAAGAAAGAAAGTCTCTCTCATGCACACAAAATGAGAACCTGTGTGGCATGGTGGTTACTGTGCCAGACTAGAATAAGATGTCCCCAGTTCAAATCCTTGCTCTTCTGGCTTATATAAGCCACCCTGAGCCTGCCTTGGTGGGAAGGGTGGGGTAAAAGTCAAACAAACAAACAAATAAATAAATAAAATTCCATAAAGTTAAGTGGGTAACCTGGACCCCTGACTTGGAAGACCCAGGCTACTCTGATCTTGTCAGGTCTCAGAAGCTAAGCAGAGTTGGTCCTGGACAGGGTTGTAGCTAGACAATTGTCCAGGGGTGGGGACGTGGGGGGCATGTGCCTATGTCACGTCCTATGTCACTTCTGTTGTAATACATAGTGACATCATCCCTGCATCTTCCCCTCTGGGTTTTTCTTGCCACAGCTTCAGCCCCACTGAAAAGAAATAACTGAGAACAAGAAGCACAGCGGGACAATGCAAGCAACTTGGCTTCCTCCCTGCACCACTCTGGGAAAAGTCAAAAAGAGATCCGGAGCTGGAAAAAGACAGCCCATAAAGGGCATCAATCACTTAACACAGCAAGCCAGACCGAGACTTTCAGTCACTGGCCGTAACTCTGGCCCACAAATCGACTCAGCCATAAAAATGGGAAATGCACTCAAATAGTCCAAAAGAGTGGGGCTGGACAGAACTGGTTCCCCTGCTGGGCTACAGGCGCATCCCTCCATGCCCCCAAAGCAGTTCAAGACTTACCTCCCAGTCCCACATCTTGCCTGGCTGCCTCCATGGTGCCAGTTCACAGTTCGGCAACTCAGCTCCCAGCCAGCTTACAGTGCCACCACATCTCAACAAGTTTGAACAGGCTCCTCCCCTTGGCTGCCCAGGACTCTAGTCAGCTGCATCCTCCTGGGCTCGCCCAGCTGGAGTCACACAAAATCAGGCACCCAACTCCAGAGAGAAGCATTCTACAAGTGCATCAGATTGCACTTGTGGACACATCCTGGACCCAAACCCAGTACACCCACCTTCTCTTTGTGGGGAAGGGGGGAAGGCCAGGCACAGCTGCCAAGGCACGTGGCAAGAGTCTCTGGGGAGCGCGATCATTGCCCCAGGCTCTCTGGGGGGAGTAATATAGGAAAGGGCCCAGGAGGGGGCAGGGCACATTCAGGGGCATCAGCCCCATCAGCTTCCCTGGCTATGGACCTGATCCTTGGTTGGGAGACTGCCAAGGAAGTCCAGGGTTGCTATACAGAGGTAGGCAATGGCAAACCACTTTTGTGCATCTCTTCCCTTGACAACAGTATGGAGCCAACAGTATAAGTTGGCTGTGACGTGACAGCACTTTCCTCCACCACCCACTCAAAATCCCTGCTCTTTTGTGAAATTCACTGGGTGACTTTGGACCAGTCACACTCACTCTCAGCCTAATCTGCTTCACAGCACTGTTGTCGGGATAAAAGGAGAGAAGTGTGTGCTTTGCCCTAAGCTGTATGGGAAATCCAGATATTCCTGGATTCCATCACATGTGGAGTATGGGGGTGTGTTCGGCTAAATCCAAGGCAAAAAATATCCAAAAATAACCACCGGATAGTCAAACTTAAGCATTTAAAGGGATCATGGTCCCTTTAAATGCCTTCTCCAATCTGCATGATTCCTCAGCGAGTGAACTCCAAAGGCATTTAAAGGGCTCACAGTTCCTTTAAATGCCTCCTGGGTGAACTCACTACTTGGAGAAGGTGTTTAAAGGGACTGTGATCTCTTTAAATGCCTTTTCCCTCCATTGAAAGTAATGGAGGATGGGACACCTTCTTTGGGGGCTCATAGAATTGGATTCCCTGGTCCAATCTTTTTAAAACTTGATTATAATAGTCCCCATAGGGTATAATAAAGCTGAAAAAATTCAGGTTTTCCAAATATTTCCCAAATCTAAATACCATATCAGTATTGGGATTCAGGAATATCAGAAAATCCTGATATTTTTCAGGTGCAATATACCTGAACCCAAAAAATACCAGGGGGGGATTGCATACCCCTGCTTTGGAGGGATTTGCCAAGCCATGCTCTCCCTAAATGGATTCCCATTTCCATCTAGTCATCCACAGCATAGAGACAGAGGTAAATCTGCACTGATCCATTGTTCCTCCTTAAATATACAGCTCCTTGATTTCTCAAGTGCAAAAGCCAGATTTCGCTATACTTGCATGCTGTGAGGAACAGTCTGAATGCAATGTCTTTGACTGATCTTATTTTGGAAGTAATGGTGTGTCAGTGACCATTTGTAGCTGAGAACTGCAAGCTGTGAGCACGCCTTGAGCAAATGGTATCCTCCCCTTAAGAATCATGGAAGGTTTATTGTTTCCCATTAGAACAGAACATGAGTTAGTTCAAAGGTCCCAGAATCTGTCCAGTATATATGGAGGAGACCGAATCAATTTCTCAGAAAGGAGGTCCTGGTTGACCGCTTTGTTGCTTTGTTCGTTGATGCTGTACAAAGGAGCCAGAACTATCTGCTCAAGTTTGGCATTAAAGAGAGAAATAATTGTTCCTCTTTTCAGATTGCATTTTCTCTCTTGATATATCACTTCCCTCACTTGCCACCAAATTGGAAGTGGTTTTCAAACCTCATGGGAATCGCAGAAGCAGCAACAGTGATTAATCATAAAGCACCCTTTAATACATGCCCTCTGAGCAATACTTCATTGAAAGTAACCTGTTTTATTAAAAATAATTAAGTTATACATGAGGGGAAGAAACGTGTTTAATCACAGTCCTAAAGCAACAGATGAACCTGTATACTTTATGGTCTGATCCCATCGGGCACTGCTCTGACACATTAATGTGCAGGACTGGACTCAAGTAGTTCTGAGCCATTTGCAATTGACTGTACTGGATAAGGGGCATCCCTGGAAGACTATGTGAATTAGGGATTCTAGCAGAGGGACCTCACTCTTTGGGAATTCTCCCATCCTTTCTTCTGCATGCAAAAGGATGCAGTCTCCCAAATACTGTTCTGGCAGATGCACTACTAACATTGAATGGGATATAAATTTGTGATACATGTCCAGGAACTGCTGAAAACTAGTTTTGATGCTTCATCGCAAACTGCATTTCCTATGCTAGATCTTCTGCTGTGCTTGAAAACTGAAAGGAAAAAAATTGTAATAATTAGGGCTAAGTGGGGACACAGCCTCAAGGGAAAATGTCAATTACCATGTAATTATAATCATCCACACTCAATATGCTCAAATAAATTGTCACTGATTCCTGTGCTTACTCACCCTGTTTGTCACTAGCCGTAGATCAGCACTCAGGCTTGTATGAAATTTTCCAAACGGTTATGTTTGGAGGGAAAGCACTCTTAGTGTATTTCTGGATTCCGTTTCTGGGAGCTGAGCTGAGAGCTGAAGGTTGCATTTAGATGCCACTTCTAGCCAACATTAAGGCAGGATGTGCATAAATTCAGCACATTGCCAGGCTCATGCACATGGCTCATGCCTCCCACCTTCCCTTTTACACAGCACATCCTGGTTACCAACTTATTTGAATTAACCTATGATGTCCAGATGCGGGCACACAGCTTAACCATCGTTAGTAATCTTGTACAAACAGGATTCTGAACTTGGACTAAATTTTGCTTTAGTATCCCAAGTGGGCAGAGGAGGCAACTAACTCCAGTTAATGCACACACTTGCATCTGTACATCTCCAGTGACCAGAGCTAGTTTCTGAGCAGGATTCTCTGCACAAGAAGGGAGAGTCAACCAAGGTGGGAGGAAAGCACCTGCACATGGTCAGCAACAAGCCAGAATTTGCATAGTTCCCACTTAATGGTGGTTAAAAGTGATATATAAACAAAGTCGTATTTTCATTTATGAGACCTTTCCCTTTATAAATAAGGACTTAAAAGTGTGTCGTCAGAAGAGAAATGATACTGCCATCGCAATATCAAGGGTGGCCCTTTGGAGGCTAGCAAAGTACCAACCAGTCAAGCGAGCGAGCTCTCAAGCCAGCCAGCAGGAATGTGAAGATAAGTAATCTGAGAGCAGCTCAATCTGCTCCTGAAAAATGAGTGGCTGAGAACCAGAAACATTATGGGACCCAGAAACATTATGGGACACAGAAACATTATGGGACAGTAATTCAACTGGCCCTTTGCGTTCTTTCAAGTTATCCCATCACAATGTGTTGCATGTGGCACTGCCTTTGGAGTCTGCAAGCATCAACTGGATCAGAATACAGCAGCCAGTTAAATGGAACTGAAGGTATTTTTAACCATTGTTCAAAAATCTGCACTGATGCCTGATTTGTTTCCAGGCTTAATTTATTATCTTTGACCCTCACAACTTTAAACAGCTTGGACTTCTCTTGTCACAAGGACGGCCTTCTTGCTCCCTTATCTGTCCACTGTGTGGGTTTTTTTGCAATATCCCCTGAAGCAGAGGGCACCGACAGACAGCAAAGCCCCTGTGAACTCCAGCCACTAGCATGATGCACTTATGACAGGCTCACCTCCATGCAAGGTGGCTTTTGCCATTCTCAGCCATTGTCACACTCCCACCAATAGTGGCCCTATGCATCTCAGGGCCAAACCAGACAAAACACTGAGTGTTTTGTGAACAGAGCAGCCAGTACTTTTTTTTGGGGGGGGGGGTTGTTTTTTAAATAGCCAGTACATGGAAGTACACTTCACATTAGGACCATGACTTGAAAACAGTAAACAGTCCAATTGCAACCTTCCCCACCACTGTATTTTCAACCTAAAATGGCTCTGTGAAACTAGTGTTTGCTCCTCTAGGGGAACATAACAGGTACTGACTTGGGTACCTATATGTTTACCCTCAGTAAGGTAAACAACAGGTCTGCATGGCCATTTCAAGTTGGACCAGTCATGCAAACAGAAATTTTTAAGCCCTTCCTCCCCGACATCCATACCTTGGTCTCGATCCAAATCAGGGCCCTGCACACTAGATATTTTGCAAAATAGCTGCAAGTTCCATTCACAGAATGCAAGCATCTCATCTGGTTTTGTCCTCAGAGTTCTGATGTTATTCAGCAGAACAAGATACAGATACAGACAGCTGAAACAGCAGGGATGCTGGGATGAAGGCAAGAATACACAGACTGGTCAGAAAGAATGATTGTGGAAGCAAATTCCAGGCAGCATCTGAAAGGCTTTATGGTTGGCTCTTCAGCTCTACCTCTTCTGAGAACACCTCTGGGCTGCTCTTGGTCATACTTAGATACAAAGGCTCTGGTTGCAGGGCTAAGACCAGGAAAGCCTTTTACCAGAAGACGGGCACTCTTCCTCCTAACAGGGGCTTCCACTCGCACTTCTTTGTTCAGGGGTTGATTCTATTTGTAGGCAAACCAAAGTGTGGAGAAACCGTTGAGGCTTTGGCTTCTAGGATTCAGCTGAGTCAGTTGTGGCTTCTATGACATTTTTCTCAAAGTCCTCCTTAGGGCGACTCCAAAAGGTACCATGGTCTTCATATCTCCCAGTGACTCCACTAACTCCTCAGAAAGTGATGTAGGTGAAATGAGACACAAGAGCTATGCATTATTCACACTATTACTTGATCACATTGACCAAGTTTACTCATAGATAGTGACATTGGCTCACACTAGTAGTGAGCAGAGTTTCATTTTTTGAAGTCATTGTGTGCATGAGAACATTGGAGGGTATATGGAGTGGTAAATGAATGCACAATAGCATGATAAACACAGAATAAGGGAATCACTTAGGAGTACCTTTGTTTCCATATTGACTTTGGGTAAAGGAACTTTCTCAGGAGTATTATTACCATGAAAATGGAAATCTCACCACTGACTTCTGGGTTTAGTGTGATACAATAGTTACTTCTTCTCATGGAGAAAGTTTGTGTCTTTGTATCAGCAGAGAGCAGAAAGCATGCTGTTCTTTGAAATGTTTAGCACAGCAGCATGGAGGCTATCCCTACCAGCAGGCTGCCTAGGAATGTTGCGAAAAGAAAGGCATCAAAAAAGTCGAGATTAGACAGTTTCAGAATATCTAAAAAAAAAGAAATAGTAATTATATGGTTTGTGTTTTTAGAATAAGCAGGATTAAAGACCATTTTCCCTCTCTTTAAGGAACACACTTTCCTATGTCGAGAGGCAGTGCAAATGAATAGCCTCATTAGTATATACCAGCTCTACAAGCAACCAGTTTCCCAGAAGGAGTAGCAATTTTATGATGGAAACTTGTACTGTTTGTGACCTACCAAGACAAATCTGGCCTCCAAACTACACATTTACTATGCTCTTCCACAAGCTCATAGTTGCTAACATCATAAGATGGAGAGGGGAACCTATTCACAAAACAGAAATAACCTTGATTAAAGTTTGCCTATAACCAAAATATTATTTAAAATATCAGAAAAAACATTGCCCTCTTAACAATCTCAAGAGCACAGATTTTCTGTTCAGTGCCACTGGCTATGATATCCTGCTAGCAAGGCTGGCAGGGTTGGAAGACAGGCTGTGAGCAGGGGCAGAGTCCTTGGGGGGGGGGGGATTAGAAAGAGAAATAAATCTTTGGCTGCGTACTGGAAGTTCTGACCATAGAGTTCCTGGCAATTCCTAGAGATACCCAGGAGTGAAAAGGGTAGCTCTAGCAATTGCCACTGATTCTATGGTAAATAATTTGTGGGCTGCCTTGAGTAGGCCTCTTTAAAGGCAGTATATGAATTCTCCAAAATAAATAATAATACTGGGAGCTAAATATAGGAGTTTGGGTGTGTAAGGATACACTTTGTGTGTAGCTACAGAGAGATCCAACAGACTTGGATGTGCATGCCATTATTGTGCATGCTCCTAAATCTGCTGCAGTAATTGCATGGCAGACATGTAAAGGTTTCTCAGAAGGCAAATCGATGTGATCTCCTGAGAAATGAGACTTTGGAACCTGTGATAAGGGAAGGAGGATTACTATTCAAAGTAAATAAAGGTCAAAAATTTTACCAGGTACTTAGAAATCCTGGGGTAAACTAATTAGCCATATGCCTCCTTATTGGTTTCTTTTTCTCCAACCAAATCCAATCATTCATGTGTATATGGCATTGTTGTTTTTTTCCCCTGATATAACTGCTTCCTTATAATAGTCCCACTAAATGTTCACAAGTAGAATGATTTCATAAGTGCTAAAATGGCTGCCTTAGCATTAGAGGTAATTTATTGCTTTTAATTTGCTTAAACTTCCAATGCCCTGAACTAAAACGACCCTCAGTGGTAGAATTTAGCCTTTATATTTAGCAGCTTTGCAAATCATAACATCTATAAACTTTAAAGTACACCTTCCTTACTCACCAAACCAATAGGGCATACCTCTTAATGTACAGATGTTTTCCTGCAAACCTGTTAAAGAAAAAAAACCTGCAAACAAGTAAACCAGTAGTGCAACACACGTGTACGTACATATATTCAAATGCCGTACCCTGGACTATTTTAAAGAACAACAGCATCTGTGGAGCTAATAAAATGGATAGTCACTAGGGATGAAGTCCTATGCAATATGCAAAACACTAAAATATTCTTTCAAGGGATTACAGTGTTTGGGTCCATGCACAAATGTAATGTTGCAGCCAGATATTATACAGTGGACAATATATCTAATATGAAATAACTCCAGGGCTCCGTTGGGGCCGGAGCGCGCCGGAGCGCCGCTCCGGGAGAGAAGGGGCCGGGGGGCGGGCCTCCCCCGTTCACCCCCTCCCTCCCCCAATCACCGTCCCCAGGGCCGCGGCTGGCCGCCGGCCCCGGCGAACAGCCCCCTCCCACCACCAGTCACCAGCCCTGGGGCCGCGGCTGGCTGCCGGCCCCGCTGGAGAGCCCCCTCCCTCGCCCAGTCGCCTTCCGGCCGCGGCTGGCCGCTGGCCCCGCTGGAGAGCCCCCTCCCTTGCCCAGTCACCTTCCCAGGGCCGCGGCTGGCCGCGGGCCCCGCTGGAGAGCCCCCTCCCTCGCCCCCTCCCTCGCCCAGTCGCCTTCCCTCGCCCCGTCCCTCGCCCAGTCGCCTTCCCTCACCCCCTCCCTCGCCCCGTTGCCTTCTCTTGCCTCGTCCCTCGCCCCGTCCCTCGCCCAGTCGCCTTCCCTCGCCCCCTCCCTCGCCCCGTCGCCTTCTCTCGCCCCGTCCCTTGCCCCGTCCCTCATCAGTCGCCTTCCCTCGCCCCGTCCCCTTCCCTCGTCCCTCGCCCCGTCGCCTTCCCTCACCCCGTCCCTCGCCCCCTCCCTCGCCCAGTCACCTTCCCTCGCCCAGTCGCCTTCTCTCGCCCCCTCCCTCGCCCCGTCCCTCACCCAGTCGCCTTCCCTCGCCCCGTCCCTCGCCCCGTCGCCTTCTCTCGCCCCCTCCCTCGCCCCGTCGCCTTCCCTCGCCCCCTCCCTCGCCCCGTCGCCTTCCCTCGTCCCTCGCCCCATCGCCTTCCCTCGCCCCCTCCCTCACCCAGTCGTCCCTCGCCCAGTCACCTTCTCTCGCCCCCTCCCTCGCCCCGTCGCCTTCCCTCGTCCCTCGCCCCGTCGCCTTCCCTCGCCCCCTCCCTCGCCCCGTCCCTCGCCCCCTCCCTCGCCCAGTCGCCTTCCCTCGCCCCCTCCCTCGCCTAGTCGCCTTCCCTCGCCCCGTCCCTCGCCCCGTCGCCTTCCCTCGTCCCTCGCCCCATCGCCTTCTCTCACCCCGTCCCTCGCCCCGTCGCCTTCCCTCGTCCCTCGCCCCCTCCCTCGCCCCGTCGCCTTCCCTCGTCCCTCGCCCCGTCGCCTTCTCTCGCCCCGTCCCTCGCCCCATCGCCTTCCCTCGTCCCTCGCCCTTTCGCCTTCCCTCACCCCGTCCCTCGCCCAGTCGCCTTCCCTCACCCCGTCCCTCGCCCAGTCGCCTTCCCTCACCCCCTCCCTCGCCCCATCCCTCGCCCAGTTGCCTTCCCTCACCCCCTCCCTCACCCCGTCGCCTTCCCTCGTCCCTCGCCCCGTCGCCTTCTCTCACCCCGTCCCTCGCCCCGTCGCCTTCCCTCATCCCTCGCCCCGTCGCCTTCCCTCGCCCCGTCCCTCGCCTCGTCCCTCACCCAGTCGCCTTCCCTCGCCCCGTCCCTCGCCCCCTCCCTCGCCCAGTCACCTTCCCGGGGCCGCGGCTGGCCGTCGGCCCCGCTGGAGAGCCCCCTCCCTTGCCCAGTCGCCTTCCCTCGCCCCCTCCCTCACCCCGTCCCTCGCCCAGTCGCCTTCCCTCGCCCTGTCCCTCGCACAGTCGCCTTCCCTCGCCACCTCACCCAGTTGCCTTCCCTCGCCCCGTCCCTCGCCCCCTCCCTCGCCCAGTTGCCTTCCCTCGCCCCCTCCCTCGCCCAGTTGCCTTCCCGGGCCGCGGCTGGCCACTGGCCCCGCTGGAGAGCCCCCTCCCTCACCCAGTCACCTTACCCGGGGCCGCGGCTGGCTGCCGGCCCTGGGAAGAACCCCCCCCCACTCAACAGTTTCCCGGGCCCAAGGGAGGGAGAAGCCGGGCCTGAGTGGCTTAACGCCACTCAGGCCCAAGCAAGGGGAGGGGGGAAACGCCAGCCCTAGTGGGGGGAGAAGCGCCCCTCCCTTCCTTCCCTCTCTCCCCCCACCTACCTACCTACCTACCTGTTCCTTCCTTTCCCCCTTCCTTCCCCTCTCCCTTCCTCCCTCCCTCTCCCCTTCCTTCCTTTCTTCTCTCTTTCTCCCCCAACTACCTACCTACCTTACTTTTCCTTTCTTTCTTTCCCCCTTTCTTCCTCCCTCCTTCCTTCCTTTCTTTCTTCCCCCCTCCTTCCCTCCCTCCCTCCCTCCCTTTCTTTCTCTTTCTTTTGTTCTTTCTTTCTTTCTTTCCTTCCTTCCTTCCTTCCTTCCTTCCTTCCTTCTTTCTTTTTTCTTCTCTCTCCCCCACCTACCTACCTACCTTCCTGTTCCTTCCTTTTCCCCTTCCTTCCCCTCTCCCTTCCTCCCTCCTTCCTTCCTTCCTTTCTTCTCTCTCTCTGCCGCCACCTACCTACCTACCTTCCTGTTCCTTCCTTCCTCCCTTCCTCCCCCTTCCTTCCTTCTCTTCTCTCCCCCAACTACCTACCTACCTTACTGTTCCTTTCTTCCTTCCTTCCCCCCTTTCTTCCTCCCTCCTTCCTTCCTTTCTTCCTTCCCCCCTCCCTTCCTTTCTTTCTTTTTCTTTCTTTCTTTCTTTCTTTCTTTCTTTCTTTCTTTCTTTCTTTCTTTCTTTCTTCTCTCTCTGTCCCCCACCTACCTACCTAGCTTCCTGTTCCTTTCCTTCCTTCCTTCCTTCCCCCTCCCTCCCTCCCTTCTTGCCTTCTGACACACTGCCCATGACGTCAGGGATGTGTGGCCTTTTGACACTTCCGGTGACATCAGGGGGTGTGGCATATGCAAATGAGTTATGCTAATGAGCTCCTGCACCTCTTTTTTTACGAAAGGACCCCTGAATAACTCTATTCATAATCCATCATGGGAGAATACAGAAGTCAACAAAATCCATAAAGAGAAAATATCCAAGAGTACAAATATACAAAATAATTTTCCAACACTTTTCCCAGGTAGTATTCAATGTTTCAGACTTTTGGTCCTTCCTCAGGAAAAAAACAACTATAGGAAGTCTCATTCCATGTCCTGATGGAGGCATCTGTCAGTCCTGGTACATAGAAGCAGCCTTGAGAGCAACTGACTTAAGTTCATGAGACCTTGCCCAATATATAAGAAACTGAATTATATTAGCCTATCAGGACATGGAATGAGACTTCCTAAAGTTGGTTTTTTCCTCAGGAAGGACCAGAATTCTGAAACACAGAATACTACCTGGGAAAAGTGTTGGAAAATTATTTTGTATATTTGTACTCTTGGATATTTTCTCTTTATGGATTTTGTTGACTTCTGTATTCTCCCATGATGGATTATGAATAGAGTTATTTCACATTAGATACATTGTTCACTGTACTGTAGCCTCCTTTTATATAACTTTGTGGGATATTCAGCTCACAGTTGTTTTCTGTGGGGATTTTTTTTTTTTTGGCTTTCCTTACTGTGTGCTGTACTGTTTGTTTTTGCAGCCAGCTATTAGCCTGGATCCAACCATCCTCCAATTGCTGTGGCTTTTCTGTCAACAAAGTTAAATTGTCTCCTTAAGCTGTGGGAAGGCTTCAAAATTACATCTGTGGCTGCCTTAATGGTTCCATGCACTAAGTGACTATGGCTGACAGTCAGCCAGCATCAGCGCCCAGACTGTAACCAGGGTATAGCAAGAGGACTGGACTCCAGATGCAAACTGGTTTGCCACCATAGTGATGCCTCTTGCCAGGGTGGACAGCAGTCCTCAAATTGCTGGGTTGGGGGTGGAGTCTGCTGCTGCTGCAAGCCTCCATCCACTTGAATATGCACATCCATGTATGTAACAGTCTTACATCGTCACGCCAGCCTGCATCAGCCAAATAATATCTCTGCTTGAGCTTGGTCCTTAGGTAGACATAGAGACTGCACCAAATTTAATCAGCTTTTTGAATTATCCACTCTAGCAGCTCTTTTGCAGTCTAGGGCATTTAGTACTGTATAATCCAGAAAGCCTAGATGTGAAGAAAAGTTCACATGACAGTGGAGTGCAAACAAATTATAGGGTCGCGTTCCAAACCTGCCACAAATTGTAGGCACAGTAGCTCTAGTGCCTCTACATTTGCAGGAGATGCTTAGAAAGGAAGAGCTTTGCGCATTATGGATTTTCCTACTAAAGTAGTTGCAATGACAGGAAAATGTGTATCTTGCAACATTTTCCCTTCTCTCAGCCATGGTTCTGACCCTGGCTGGGATTCTACAGTTTCCTCCAAAGTTCAAATGCCAACTTCCATCTCACCAACGGTTTCCAGCTCATCCCTACGGATCAAAGATTATTTCTCTCCCTACTTTATACCTATGGCTATTTAAAAACAAAACAAAAAAACCCTCCCATTTATTCGTTTTTTAAAAGCTATTCTCCGACCACCTACTGGTTTGGGTTTTTTCCACTTAATTTACTCAAACAGTGTTAATTAGTATATCTATAAAAGGCAAACAAAATAGTCAACACTTTTATGTGTTTCCTGTATTCCATTTCCTGCTGTGTCCTGCACCAATGATCGATATAAAAATAACATGCATATACAGAAAACATGAAAGCAGTCTCAGTATTTTTGCAAAACTGAACAATGAAATATCACACAAAGCTAAATTGGAATGCTGATCATGTGACTGTGCTGTGTAGTCTTTACAAAGACAGTTTTGTGTTGCCCTCTTTTCTTTCCTTTGCTTTGGGGTATGCACCTCTTTTTCCTATCTCAGTCACATAGGGAAAAGTTTCTAACTGGAATTAACCCAGGGTTGTTGTTTTTTTAAAAAAAGTACATACAGCAGAATATTCTCCCCCCCCCCCCCTGAACGTGACAATGGTTTCCTAAAATTTATTAAAACATTTATATCCCACTTTTTCCTATGGTTCAGTGCAACTTATGTCACAGTTACATTACAGTTTAAAACCAATGGAATAACACCGTAGATGCCCACTAGCAGCAGCCTGCTCTTAGTCCTGGCAAATAGAGTTGACAAAGCCAGGTGCAGCTGGTAGAAGGCACAGGTGGACACTAAGCCAACCCTCTTTTCAAACAACAAGGCAGGGTAAATGAGCACCCCTGCAAGTTCTTAACTTGCTCTATAAAAAGCTAACTGCGCTCCACCCAAAGTCCTCTATTCCATTTCCAGTTGTTTCCCCACACTGGTTTGTAATTATAAAAATAGCTGTTACCCATAAAGAAAACATGTCTTTAATATGTGTATAGATTTCAGCTTTCCTCCGTGAGCAGAAATGTTTCTTGAACAGAGCATTCATGCTGAGAATGAAAGTAGAGAAATCAATCTAATTCATTCATACTGCTTGGGAGAAGGAGATAAAATTGTTGAAGGAAACAGAGGTTGGGAAAGGAGACATGGTAACCGAGTCCTGTGTTCTGACAGAGTTAGGTAAAATTTGCCTTTTCCTAATATACTGCCGGTGCCATCCTATGCAGAGTTACTCCCATCTAAGCCTATTGTTTTCAGTGGACTGAAACGGAAAGAACTCACATGGGTTAGCACTGTGGGGAAGCCTTTTCTCCCATGGAGGACCCCCTTGGATTCAAACCTAATGTTTGTATTCAGAAATTTGGAGAAGGCTGTTTTTGCTTCATGTGGGGAAGGACCATTCAAATATTCAATTCATACTTGCAGTTTGAAGTGCTATAATCCACAGCCCAGCCATAGGCACACTGGAGCTGTTAATTGTATGCCTCAGTCCTCCCGCACTCCACTGGAATCAAAGGATGCATTTAGTTGTCAGTCATCAAGAGTAATAACATTCTTCTCTTCCATCTTTTTGCCTAGGGAGTTCATCTGCCCAAGCAATTCTTAACAGGAACATATGTCCCTCAAGGGTACAGTCTACAAATTGGTGGGGGTGAGTGGGGGGAATGGGGGCATTTGGGAGCCCCTTCTCCCTTTTTGCAAGTGAGTTGTTTTCTACTGCTCACCCTGCATTGAGGATAAAATCCAAGATTTATTCTCTTGGCTCTTAAAAATATGGCACCCAGCAAATAGGAGCCAAGCCTAGTATTAAGAGGTTGGTTGATGGCTGTCTGGTCGAAGTATCTAGTTGTATGGATGCCTGAAATCTGTGTATTACATTGACTCTATCATAAATATACCTAGAGTGTGTTCAGATGGGCAGCTAATCCCGCCATTGGCACGGCTGTAATTTGAGCTAGATCTTTTTGATCCAGCATTGCACGACCAGACAGCTCGCCCGTGAAGTGCTTCACCGCCTGTGACTCCCATGGTGGATTGTCTAGATGGCATCCACTGTGAGGAGCCATGCAGTTGGCTTTTTTAAAAAAAAAAAAATCCCATCTGTGCATAGGCATCTCAGCGTACACTTGTTTCTCCACGCATGCGTGTACTAAAAATGGTAAAAACACGGCCAGCGGTACCTTTCTCTAGGTACCGTTTCACTTAATAAAGTTGACAAAGTTCAGGGGACCATCAGAAACATAACATTGTTTGGATTGCTTGAGCAAAGCTCTGGGGACGTTGCTTGTTTAAGCGGTTATGCGCACATCGCTGAGTTTTTTAAAATGGCGGCCGTTTGGAGGTATGACCTGACAGTGGAAAGTCCAGCATTGGCCCATCAGCCAGCTTTAGACCAGACTTTAACTAGTATCTTTTAGGTACGGATCCCCAACAGGGATCGATGGGCTACTAATGAAAGCGGCACGATTCCCAGATGTTGAGGTCTGGATGTGCACTTTAAATCCACCTGGCACTTGTGCCTAGTGTGGCTCAAAAGAGCCATCTGAATGCACCCCTAGACAAGTGGGAGCCTGCAAGGATTTGCCGGAGGCATCACATTTCCCCTTTCCCCTTCCTGAAAGCCCCCATTGCCTCTCCCCTTTTCCTGCTTTTTTCTTTCCTTCCTGCCCAACAGCCGACCTACATTTATCTGCCACTCTGTCTTCAGCTTCTCCTCTACCCCCAACACCCTCTACCTAGGAGAACCATGGCACAGCTCTGTAGTATGACTGGGTCAGGCCCACTTGCATGGTAAGGAACCCTCAAGGATTTGAGGAGTGACACCTCACTTTCACCTGTATCCTCCTTCTGGCATCCCCCGCCATATCCTCTTCCCTTTCCTTGCCTCATCTCTCCTCAGCCATTCACCAGTCTACCTTTTATCTGCCTCCCATCTTCAGCTATATTTATTTTCCTCATTATATTCAGCCTTCCTCCACAGTGGAGACCAAAGCAGCTTACATTATTCTCCTCCCCTCCTTTTCATCTGCATAACAACCTTGTGAGGTAAGTTAGGCTGAAGGTATGTGACTGCTCCATAATCACCCAGTGAGTTTCCAGAGGAAGAAAAGGATTTGAACCTGGGTCTCCCAGATCCTGCTCTAAAATTCTAACTTCTACACTATACTGGCTTTCATAGGGTGGCTGCTGTTGAACAGTAGCAAGCAGCCAGGCTTAGCTGCCTCATGCAAGTCAGGTGGTATGAAGTCACCCAGAGGGTGCCTCCAGGCTTAGGGTTGCCAGCCTCCTAGAATCACAACTGAACTCCATATGACAGAGATCGGTCCCCCTGGAGAAAATAACTGCATTGGAGGGTGGACTCTATGGCATTATATTCATAGTTGAGGCCTCTTCCCCTACCCAAACCTTGCCCTCCTCAGACTCTACCACAGAATCCCCAGGAATTTCGCAGCCTGGAGCTGAACCCTATTCAGGCCTGGCCCTGATAAATTCTCCTTCAAACAGCCCTGGAAAGGGCCCTGCCCCTCACCCTGTCTTTTATTGATAAAAATCCCATGCCAAAAGTCTTCTCCCCCATTTCCCCCCACCCCACATGGGCTGGATAATATTTGCCTGGGAAAGAATGGTGTAATTGGCTCTTCCCATATCACTCCCTTCCCATGATCAGTTAGCTCAACTACAGAAGCAAAGTAGGTAATGCCTAAGCTGCCAGAATTCAGTGTTTTCGTGGAATGGGATTTACAGCCTATTCTTTGAGTCTGACTCTGTATAAGACTACATTATATGTTCAAATTTCTCCTGTATCCAGTATAATATTTTAAGCCCAAGCTTTAGGGATTCTCAGAAAGTAGGGTTTGACATACCAGGGTACAGTTTCTGAAAAGCAAGTACTGGAAGCCTTGTTGGAATAAGAAATGTAAGAATCAACCCCCAGGCTGTGGCAGAACCCCTGACTTGTAGTCCAAATGCAGATTCAGTTTTGCATTTCAAAGAATCCAAGAACAAATGCCAGGAGTGGTCTCAAGTGTTTCTGAGGAGATCAAACAGAGCTGTTAACTAATCATTTAAAAGCAGCTTTGTTCCTTCTTCACCGGGTGCATTGACCTCTGTGTTAGGTCTTGTGTTCAAACAGCATATAAAAGAATGGAAATATGATTCTTATCAATGCATTAGAAAGCATAGGTGGGACAAGAGGGCTCCAGGAGCTCAGACGGGCAAGAACATTTTCTGAGCATTAAAACCAAAGGTGTTAGGTGCTTTCCTGCTATGTCCCTCTTCAGCCTCTGACTTCTCCAAAACAGAAATAGTATGTCAAATAAAAACATACCATTAGACGTAAAGGAGATGGTAAAAGAAAATAAACTGGCTCTTGCCCTATTTAGAGAGGAGGCTGATTCTCATGATCCACTGGAAATCTAGTCAGGATGGAGAAGACAAGGGACAAAGGAGAGTGTAAATAATTTGCCAGACCTGACGAGGCGTGATGGTGGAAGGGACACTCGCCAAGCTCCAGCACTGGGCAGCATCTTCTGAAACATGGCAGAGGGAGGGGAAAAGTTGGGAGCTGCAGCACTGACAGAACAAGATAGGGTTGCCAACCTCCAGGTGGGGCCTGGGGATCTCCCGCTTTTACAACTGATCTCCAACTGACAGGAATCAGCTCCCCTGAACAAAATGGCTTCATTGAAAGGTTGACTCTATAGCATTGTACTATGCTGAGGCCCCTCCCCTCCCCAAACCCCACCCTCTCCTGGCTTCACCCCCAAAGTCTCCAGGTATTTCACAACCCAGACTTGGCAACCCTAGAACAATACCTCGAATCACGGCCACTGCCATATACCCAGTCACCACTGTTCTCCCAACTCCCGCTTAAAGGAGAACAGTGTTCTGGCAAGGGCAGGCCCAGGCAACTGTTACCTAATTAGCCTGCCTCTCTCACACACAGCTTCTCCACCAATCAGTGCTGCAGCCATGTATTAACCTGAAACGTGCTCCTCAGCCCTTTTCAGTAGCAGATAAGGAACAAAGCCCATGGGTCCTCTTAGCACTGTATGCTGTACCAGAGCCTTACAGGAGATGTTTCCTTAGAAGTAGGTCCCATCTTATTCAGTGAGGCTTACTCCCAGGTAAGTGTTCTTAGGATTGCAGCAGAACAAAGTCTGAGTCCAGTGGCACCTTTAAGACCAACAAAGTTTTATTCAAGGTATAAGCGTTCATGTGCACGCACACTTCTTCAGATGCAATGAAATGAAAATTACCAGTCCATACATATAGGAAGAGGGTGAGCAGTAAATTAGCATACAGCATAATGAAGAAGTTTAACAGATTCAAGGACCAAACAGCCTGCCTTGTGTCCTAATTTGATTTTGTTCTTTAGGATTCCCTTAGAGGAAATATCTATAAGTCTTGTTAAGTTGGTGTCTCTCCATTTTATAAATGACCTGGGTTTATTGCTGAGGGAAACTACCTCTGACCCATAAATGGAGAAAGTAGAGATGGATTAGAGAGTAATTTTGAGCACTTTGCACCCCATATCTTTAATGAGGGTAACAGATATTCTGCTTTGTTTATGCTTGCTGGTCTGTGTTGCTTTCTAGTCCATATTACTTCTTGTAGGGATAAGGATGGACAGTAGGCTTTCTCCATCTATTTCCAGTCAGGAGTGGCTGCCGCGGAGAACACAGTCACCAGGTGAGATAGTTGAGTCACCTCATAGCATCTCTCTTTTTTATTATTATTAATTTTATGTACATCCAAACATATTAAAACAACGGGAGAAAATCTACTTTCATAAGGAGTACAGATTTCTCAGGGGATGGATCTCTCTGGGGAAGGAGTTTCCAAGGTTAAATATAACAATCAAGACGGCAACAAGGGTATACAAAGGATGCTCTTATTAATTTAGTAAGGGGGTAGGGATGAGGGGGGTGGACATAATTTTCCTGAAATTGTAGGAACTGGCCTCATAGTATCTCTTGAGATCTGGCAAACCCATTCCTCCCATTTTTGTGTGTCGTTTTAGGATTTTAAAATTGATTTTTG
Organism: Lepidodactylus listeri; assembly: GCA_029233225.1. Taxonomy (NCBI): domain Eukaryota; kingdom Metazoa; phylum Chordata; class Lepidosauria; order Squamata; family Gekkonidae; genus Lepidodactylus; species Lepidodactylus listeri. Next base: position 116,239,904 of record JARCFY010000004.1, on the reverse strand, counting down.
GTTTGTGGAAGCCCCATATAAATGTATTCAGTGTTGACTGCCACTGCCTAAAATAGGTGTCCTCCATTATAATCGGGATAGTCCTAAAAAGGAACAGAATTTTTGGAAACACGAAAGCTTTTACCAAATTGAGTCTATCTGCCCAAGTTAATGGAAGTTTATCCCATTTTTGTAGATCTGCCGAGATTTTTTAAAAGGTTTTTATATGATTAACTTATGAGTTTTATTGAACTATATCCTGTTTTAATGTATTTTATCTTTTGATGTGAGCCGCCCTGAGCCTGCTTCGGCGGGGAGGGAAGGATATAAATTAAATTAATAAAATAAATAAATAAAATAACAAGCTTAGTTTATATGGTTACCAGTTGTTTGGAGTTAATTGGGAGGGGGATAAAAGTGTCTAAATTGGAGACTGATGGGCAGATGTAACCTTAACTGAGGAATGCTGAGAGTAATTAATTGAGACCCTGCCAATAGAATTAGGATTGCAGTGTTAGTGCCCCTGTCAGAACCTTAAAAAATACACTGTGCATCTGCACTGATTTTTAATTATTGCTGCAATTTCTGAAAATGGTGAGTTCGGGACCCTCGGCAGAATCAGTGAGCATAAGGGCGATGCCCCTTTAATTTTATTCTAGAGGAACTGTGTTCCTCAGTTAGCAGAAGTTTACAAAATGTGGCCTTCACCCAAGTGTTATGAAATTCTGATCCCAGTTCTTTTCCTTCTTCTGCCTTAAACTAGCATTAGATTTAAATCAACCTCTCCAACTGAACAAACATTGCTAAGGCTGGAACAAATTGCTGCATCCACACACCGTTTTCAGTGCAGATAGTACAGTCCACATGCAAACGATTGCTGTAGCATGCAGTGATTGTGTGATCCAACAATGTGTGGATGAGGCCTTATCACTGGACTGTGTGAACATATTCCTTTGTCAATTTGCTTTAACAGATACTATTACTGTTCAAAGCCCTGGCAAGCATTTTTTCTCTTTTTGTAACTTACACTAGCTCCAGTAAAGAAATAACATTTTATTATCTGTTTTACACTAGAAGGGTTATTTTTCTTGTTGTTATGTTGTGTGGATGTCTGTAGTGAGGCTGGCAGACTTTTGTGACTAAAATGAGCACTCTCCAGGGGGTGTTCTTCTTCCTCTAGACCTGTTTACTTTCAGCTTCATACAGTAGATGGTTAAGACAGGAAATGAATTCCCTGCACGGCAGAAGTATCAGTATCACCCAGACTACATTGAGAAAGTAATGATCAGAGTAGCTAAAGGTCCTTTGATCAGAATTCACTGGAAAAGACAAGGCCCAAATCATAGGGCCTGATATATTTTTAGTTGTAACTTAATTCCTAATGAACTGAAGCTTAGCTTGGTGATTTTGGGGGGGGGGGGGGCACAGCTGGACATAACTAGCAATTGTTTCACTCACAAAGCTTCCACTAAAGAAGAGATAAGGGGGCCTAAATGAGTCTCAGCAGCCTGTTCTTCCAAAAGGCTGTTGAAATCTTCTCTCGAGGTCACGCAATGAAGAGAAAGCTTCATACATGTTTGCAGGCTAGATCAGAATGCCACCATACATTACCATTCTACTAAGGGAGAAGCCCAGGAGCAGAATTGAAAGGCTCTTTGCGGTTAAAGCCGAAGCATGTTTAGAGAGTTGTGTGAGGCAGTTTATGCCCCTTTCCCACACAGTACGCCTAGCCCTAGCTACTATTGGACATTGGTTGCATTTCACAAGAGCTTAAAGTGCACCAAGCCCACCATTTTGAAAAAGAACAATACTAATTTAAAATCAATGGACATATTCAGCATCTTTTCTTTTTTGACATTTTGATATACTACAAGAAATAAAAGGAACTGTCTTAGAGGTACTTGAAGTCTTCATTTATTTAGAAAACCTTTTTGTGGGAGGAAAGGGAGCTGTCTCATCCACCAGTTAGCTTTATCTTTGGTCCTGTGGAATTTCCAGATTGTTATTGTAATGTTTAAGTTGTGCCTATGGGTAGGGCTGCCAAGTCAGCCGGGGGGGCGGGGGATCCCCCGCTACAGGGGTTCCCGATCCGTCGGCCAGCATTCGGCCGGCGGGGGAAACCCCACCCCCGAGGACGTCCAGCCAGCACAACCTCCCTAACGTAATGACGTCACCCAGAAGTGACGCCATCACGTTGGGGGCATTGCCAGGGCGACGCTCTGGCAATCACCCCAAAACTCCAAACGCCTCAAAACGTTACTTTTTCCCCACCATAGAGAACAATGGAGGGAATGGGGGCAACCTGTTTGGGGGCCCATAGAATTGTACCCCCTGGTCCAATCTTTGTGAAACTTGGTGGGTATTTGGGGGAGAGGCTCCAGCAGCTACCCTGTAAGTTTGGAGCATCTCCCTCAAACCTCCTTTCCTCCTGCTACTTTTTAAGCCACCACTGAATTTCAGCAGCAATTCGGCGGTGGGCCAAATCAGATCAGCGAATCTGATTCAGCCCATGGCTGCCCTAGTGCCCACTCATGGGCTGGTGGAGCACTGTTCCAGCTCAGTCCGGCCCAAATGACCCCTGGTTATAGTGGATAGCTCAGTGAACGTGTCAACCCAGTGTGTTGCAGCAGTGACAAAACCAAACTCTATGTTAGGGATTATTAAGAAAGGTATTGAAAATAAAATATAGAGAGAGCACAGGTGGAGGCACTCCTATAGGACAACATCCAACATCAGATCCTCGGAAAAAGAAAGAAATCCCACACCTCCAAAGGTGTTTTATCCTGCTTCTTATTCTTATTCAATAACTCCTGCTTCTTAGTCTCTTATTCCAATCCAAATCCTGCCTTTCTTCACACAGACCCCATCTCCCATTTCATCTAGCAGTTGAGGGGAGATCTTCTCCATTCCTGATAGCTCCTTGCTCAAAGCCCTTACAGTACATTGAGTGGGAATATCTATAGCCATTACAAAGCAATACAACACATTAACATTCCTTTTTGTTATACTGGATAAACTTGTTCCCAGTGATCCACCATCTCACATAGCTTATCTGCTGACCTTAATGTTTCATTCAGCAGCTGGTGGAAAAATTAAAATGCTTCCCACGCTTTTTGCTTTATTGTACATGATATGACTGAAACTCTACAGAGGAAGAATTCATTGTACCAGATTACATTAAATGCAGTCTCCACATTACTCTGCTTAATACATGCTAATAGGGATCTCTCATGAAACAGAGCACTGAGGTTCAAGTTCAAATAATGGAAGAGCCATCATGCAAAGTTTGAGCTGACATTTCTTAAGATGGTTACCCAGATTTATTGTAGCTTGGATGATTTAGACCCAGAAGAAATAAGTAAATTTAGGTGCCTGAATTAATAATAATAATTAAGATTGTGATGGTGATGATAATAATGTTTATATTATTCATGAACAATATTTATATCTTATATTCTAACAGGGATGTCAGCCAGTCTTTGGATATTGAAATCTGGTGCCTGGAGCTGTGATCAGGCAAGACAGATCTTTGTCTAAATCTGAAATGAGCCCCAGGTTTGCAGAAAAATGTGAAATCTAAAAAAAGAATACATTGGGGGCTTTAAAAAAGCTGAAAATGATAAAAGGCATGCCTTTGCTTTAAGCAAAAGATTTCCTTATTGGCTGCTGCTAGGCAGCCACAGAGTTCCAAGGCTTGTTTCTGACAGTAAAAGGCAGGGGGAGGGGGCAGGGCCCTTTCCAGGCCTATTTTGGCCTCTGAGGGAGGGCATCCATGGACCAGGCCAAATTGGGAAATTCCTGGAGAATTTGTGATGGAGTCTGAGGAGAGCAGCTGAGGCCTCTCTCCTCCCCAAACCCTGCCCTCCTCAGGTTCTACCACAAAGTCTACAGAATAAGCCTTGAAGATGGGAGGTAGATAAAAGGCAAGCTGGTAAATAGCTGAGAATGAGACAAGAAAAGGGGAGAGGATATGGGGGGGAAAGGAGGATGGAAAGGGAAATAGTGGAGGAAGGGGGATACACAGTAAAGTGAGGTGCCAGCCCACAAGTCCTTGAGGGTTCCCTACCATTCAAGTGGGTCTGGCCCAGTGGCTGGCACCACACAACTGGGCAACAGTTTTCATAGATGGAGGCTGCTGGGGGGAGGAGAAGAAAAGCTGAAGACAGAGGGACAGGATCAGATAAAGGAAGGTTGGCTGTTGAGTGGAAGAAAGATATGGTTGCCAATTCCAGATTAGGAAATTCCTAGATATTTGCAGGCTGCAGCCTGGGGAGAGTGGTGTTTGAGGAGAGGAGGGACTTCAGAGCGGTATAATGCCATAAACTCCATTCTCCATGGCAGCCATTTCCTCCAGGGATCTAGCGTTGCCAACCTCCAAATTACAGCTGCTCTCCAGATGACAAATATCAGTTCCCCTGGAGAAAATGGCTGCCATGGAGTGTGGATGTATGGTATTATACCATGCTGAGGTAGCTTCCCTCCCAAGGCTCTATCCCAAACCTCCAGTAATTTGGGAACTCTTAAGGGGAAACTGATCTCTGTAGTTGGGAGCTCAGTTGTGATTTCAGGAGACCCCAAAGCCCCACCTGGAGGTTAGCAACACTAGAATAAGTGAAGGAAGCAGGAAAAGGAGAGATGCTACAGGGGCTTTCTGTAAAAGGAAAGAGGAAATTATGGGGGAAGGGGAAATGAGATGTCTCCCACAAATCCTTGTGGATTCCCACTTGTTATAATCTAAAAGGGATAGATCCATGCTCCAAGGGGAGGGAGAACAGACAAGAGTGATGGAGAATTAGTGTTTACAAATTCCATTATGTTGAACTTTATTTATGATAAAAAATTAGCATTACTAGTCCCTAGCTGGGATGGGATCCCAATAGGAGAACTCAACTTTTGATCAACCATCATACAAAAGGAGAAATTATGGCAGCTAGGAATTGACAGTTGAGGTGATGGAAAGTGGTTCAGGCATCTTCATGGCTAGGGAGAAGGGGGAAAGATGCTCTTCGCCGAACACAGAGCATCCTTTTTAGCTGGGAGGGATAATGCACCAGACTTTCAATATGTTAACACCTCCTGATTGGAGAGTGCAGGTCTGGTGGGATGGATCCCCAAGGCTTAGCACCCATATTGGCTGAAGACCCTAGATAACATGTGGGGTGGGGTCTGAAAAAGGGGGCTGTTCTGTTGTTTGGGGCTCCTTCTTGGTTCGAACTCTTGGGGGGGACAACTCCTTGTTGGGAACTCCTTGGATCAATAACTACATGTTTTGCCATGAAAGATGACAAGGGGGAATGATGTTAAGAGAACTGCAGCTGCAATCCTACAACTATCCCAAATCAGATGCAACTTGGATTGTAGGTACTTTAGTTAGGACCTGCTTTTTTGTCTATTTTATTCATTTATTTATATATTAGATTTTTATTTCATCCCTCCTCCAAATTGGGACTTGGGGCAGTTAACAACATAACAATACAGTAATAATAATAAAACCATTATTTCAATAAAATTGAATTAAAAACTCAATACATAGCAAACTAACACTTTTGGCATAAAAATCAACAGCGTTAGTGGTAGAGTGCACCAAAATTACATTAGTGGAATGCCTAATAGAATAATGCTGTCTTACATGCCCTGCAGAATGCAGACAGGTCCCTCAGGGCATGAGTCTCTTCAAAGCATTCCACCAGGTTGGGGCCAAGATAGAAACTGCCCTCATCCTTCTTATACTCAACAGTGAATGAAGGGCCAGGTACCACCAAAAGCCCATGTGCAGTGGAATGAAGACACTACAGGGGGTTGTTTCCTTAATGGGCTTAGATCCTGTCCTTTGCAATACCCTGGGTTTGTGCCTTGTAGAAATAAAGTTTTGTTTAACTTGGGAGAATCTGCACAATCCTTACCCACCTGCCTGGCACCCAGGCATGCTCCTTAATGATACCCAGGCTCTTTTTCGGCCGGAACGTACCAGAATGGCATTCTGGCTGGCATCTGAGCCCACTCCCCCTCTCCCCACCGGGCCTGGGCTCTTTGCACTCAAAGGGAGCCTTCCCTTTAAGTGCAGAGAGCTGGCAGGGAAAAGCCCCCCCCCCTGGAGATTGAGCATCGGGCCTGGGCTCTTTGCACTGAAAGGGAGCTTTCCCTTTCAGTGCAGAGAGCTGGCAGGAAAAAGCCCCACCCGTAGATTGAGCACTGGTCCTGGGCTCTCTGCACTGAAAGGCCTGTGCTCTCTGCATTTGGCTTGCTGATGTCACGTCGCCATGCCTACGCTCTCCCTGCTCTGGTAAGTGCCTCCCCCCATCTCTTTTCATTCTCTCTCTTTCTGTCTCTGTCCCCACCTTTCTCTCTCTCTCTCTCCCTCTCCCTCTCTCCCTCCCTTCCTTTCTTTCTTCCCCCCTCCCTCCTTCTTTCTTTTTTTTCTCTCTCTCTCTTTTCCTTCCTTCCTTCCTTTCCTTCTTTTTCCTCCCTCGCTCCCACCCACCCTCCCTCCCTTTCTCTATCTCTCTCTCTCTTTTTCCTTCCTCCCTCCCTTCCTTCCTCTCTCTCTCACTCTCTCTCTCTCTCTTTCTTGTTTCATTTTGTTCTTTGTGTTTTTGTAAAAAAAAATTGTGGGAAAAGGGGAGGGATGTAAAAAAGCAGAGAGCCCACAAAATGCTGGTTTTGACTATATCTTTAATTTTTGAGAATCTCTTTAATTTTCTCATGGCATCTTCTATTTAAGAAAAGTAAGTTTGAAGCCTGAGCGTAACTAGTTTATTGTTCTGTCTTGTTGGGAATGGCTTGCAAATATATATATGTCTAAAGTCTGTATTAAAGTGGTTTGGTGCTAACTGCCATTCAAGAGAAAACATCTGAAAAAGTAGCTTAATTGTTGTGTGTGTTGGCAGAACACTTGACTGTTGCATGGGGGACTTTAGGGGACATCTGCAGAAAAACAGAGTTGTAAGTAAAAATTAGCATGGTCAGCAGCACTTTGGAGATTGCCTGTTTTGTGAAATTTTAAAAGTGGGCAGAATTTCTGAAGAAGATTATTGTCCCTCTTCTCCTGCCACTAGGCTGACATCTGCCTTTAATGGGCCAGCAAAGTTGATGTTCTTAAACCTCCTAATAAGAGAGATTTCTGCTTCTGAGGAGTTGACTTCCAACAATTGGTGATCTTGTGATGGTAGTGATACTTTTATGTGGTAAAGACCACTTGTTCACAAGATAATTTTACCTGTCGGACAGACTCTGCATGGTAACCACTCCACTGGTACATACTTGCTTGTAAAAAATATTATCGTGTAATAATTCAGGTGGGTAGCCGTGTTGGTCTGAAGCAGCAGAACAAAGTTGGAGTCCAAAGTTTCCTCCAAGGTATAAGGTTTTGTGTGCATGCACACTTCTTCCATCTGAAGAAGTATGGGTGGCACATGAAATCTTATACCTTGAATAAAATTTTGTACCTTGAATAAAATAGTCCACAAACTACTCCGGTCCAGTGCATCCACAAACCTAGGGTTGTTCTACCAGTGAACTAGGGTTGCCAACTCCAGGTTGAGGAAATCCTTGGAGATTTGGGAATGGAGCCTGCGGAGGGTGGGGTTTGGGGAAGGAGGGACCTAAGCAAAGCTTAATGCTATGGATTCCACTTCCCAAAGCAGCCATTGACCTGATCTCTGTAGTTTGGAGCTCAGTTGTAATTCCAGGAGATCTCCAGACCCCACCTGTAGGTTGGCAACCCTAAAAAATCATATTTAGCATACTAGTTCTGCAGGAAGGCAAGCTGATTTCCATGGGAACATAACGTTTAGGAATTGATTCCAATCCAGTGTGGGAATAATTGTTGGACATAAGATATTGGTTCAGGCAAGATTTTGTGTAGATGGGACAGTTTTTATTGGTTTTGTCAAAACAATTTTGACAACAAACAAGGTAAACAGAATAAGAAGCAAAAGGTGGGTGTGGCTGGATGACCACACTTCGGGTAACATGGGGTGTGGCCTAATATGCTAATGAGTTGTGCTGTCAGGGGTGTGGCCAAATATGCTAATGAGTTCCTGCTGGGCTTATTCTACAAAAAGAGCCCTGATGATATCCCTGCAGGGTTGGGTTCAAGCAACCAGGTAAGAGGGGGCTTACCAGAAGTGGTGGCAGCAACTGAAAGGGAGGGGGGCAAAACAGTGGCTAGTCTTGCCCCACAACATGACAGAGACCATGACAAGGCTAAATAGAACATAAGAAATAGGTGGTTTTATGTGAGCAAAGCCAGACTGATAGATATGCTTTGACAGTGTTATGGAGATAGGAGCTGATAACTTCATTGGATGAATATTTCTTCGTGTGTGTGTGTGTGTGTGTGTGTGTGTGTGTGTGTGTGTGTGTGTGTGTTTTAGGTTGGTTTGTAATATATTCCTGGTGCCCATGTGCTTCTTCAACAAAGTATGTCTTTCCTAAAGAAAACAGACAGTCATGGCTTTTCTCAACATTGGAGCAGAAGGCTCATTGGAAGAACCCTGGAGGCATCTTCTTTGTGTCTGCAAAGAAATTCATTCAGAAATTGCTGCCTCCATAGAAAGGCAGGGCTTCACTTGCAGCCTCCCAGTGTTCTGTTACAGGCCTCGAAAGATCATGGCAGCAATTTTGTGATAGTGCCCAATCTGTGTTCTCAAAATTCCAAAAGTGCTTACAAGCTCAAAAAGATTGAGGGCCTCTGGATTAGATCATCCTCTATGTTTTTATTATTGATCTTTTATTATGTATATAATGCTATGTGGTGAGGCTAAGCACCCTTTCCTCCCAAGGGTTAATATAAATACTAGTGGGCCTACTTCATCTTTTAGATGTCCATTATTGGGCCTCCCTTCCAACACCATCCTTATCTTAGCCAGTCTGGTGTAGTGGTTAAGTGTGTGGATTCTAATCTGGGAGAACCGGGTTTGATTCCCCACTTCTCCGCATGTACCTGTTAGATGACCTTGGGCAAGCCATAGTTCTGTCAGAGCTTTTCTCCCAAGGACAGTTCTCTCAGAGCTCTCTCAGCCCCACCTGTCTCACAGGGTGTCTGTTGTGGGGAGGGGAAGGAAAAGGTGTTTGTAAGCTGCTCTGAGACTCCAAGTAAAGGGCAGGGTATAAATCCGATCTCTTCTGCTGTTGCTGCTGCTGCTGCTGCTGCTGCTTCTTCTTTCACGGCCAGACTCAGGAATGTGGTAATTGGCTAATCATGGGAACTTGTGGTCAACTTTGTAGCCAGATGGGAGGGGGGAGACAGGAGCAGTGTTGTCATGCTCTAGAGGGTTCCAGCAAGTGAGCACCTTGATTAGATGTGAAGGACCACCTGACACCAGATGGCAAAAGATTTAAGCCATAGAGATGAGGAAAGCCATGCTAACTTTGAGATTCAACAGGACAGTGGCTCTATGACAATGTCCATTGCAGTAGACAGCTACATAGAAAATGCTTGAGCCTACTGTTTGGACTTTGATGTTTAAAGAGTGAGCCATATAATACCAGGTACTGAAGTATTAGATAGAAAAGTTAGGTTTGTTATTTTCTTGCTGCATGACTGTAGAGATTAAGTTGTCTAATAATATATCATTCTTTAAAACATTTAATAAACCTTCATATATTTTGTCAAAGTGTGGTTTCTTGTGTACACTCAGCCTTGAGAACCTGCATTTCTGAGCATTGCCTGCTTGCCGAAGAGGTAGTGGCTCAGGCAGACCCAAGCTTGGGTCCTTGGCAATGCTCCCTCTAAAATGTGGAGTCTTGTGAGCAAAAATTCAACTTTATGAGCTACTGGCATTAAAGTTATGAGCAAGTGATTTGGCTACTGCATAAATCGGTTTGCTTTGGAGCCATCCTTCCTGAGCTAAGACAAAAATCTGTGAGCTGGAGGCTAAAAAACTGCGAGCTAGCTCACACTAACTCAGCTTAGAGGGAACACTGGTTCTTGGTATATGTCTTTTGAATGAATTTTATAAATACATATTTAATATTTTTATATATCTAATTGTCCTGCTATATGGAAGGAAGGAAGGAAGGAAGGAAGGAAGGAAGGAAGGAAGGAAGGAAGCAAGATCATAGTGGCTGAGAGATGGATCTACAAATCAGGAAGTCCCCAGTTCAAATATCACAGTTGCTATGATCTCACTAGATGGCCTTAGCAAGCCATCCTCTCACATTCTTATAATGTTCTATTTGCTTGTAGGCCAGGATTACAGTATTTTATCAGGTTCCTGCTTCCAGGATCATACAGCAAAAATGGGTGTGCTCAAAACAATATCTGTTTATTGACAGGGATGGAAGCAAACAGTTTCAGAACAAGGAAGCTCATGCAGTCTACACTTCTGATAAGGAACAGTACTAACTAAGCAGGGAACATCATGAGACTAAACCAACTCACACAAATGTCCAGGGGTGTGGGGAGCAGACTGTTCCATTGTAATGTGTACAATAAATATACCACAATCCTCAGCTGGTCTGCCCCCAGTAATACTAACCAACTTTACAAAATGTTTTTAAGGATTTCATATGATAATAAACATTAAGTGCTTTGAACACTCAACCATTATTGAACTAAGTATTATCGTACAAAGTTCTTCATTTATTATTACTTTAATAACAGTTCTGTAAGTGGTATACATCTTGCGAATAAATAGATCACTGCTAAACCTCTGGCCAGTATGCCCAGTATGCCCAGTGAAAAATGTGACTTTATAGAATGAAAGGGTAGTGTGACAATTACATGTTTTATGTTGTATATATTAAAAAGCAGCAATAAGGTTTAAATAAAAAAGTAAAGCAATATTAGGAAAATAGATGTAAAAGTGCATCTCCAGACCTCTTTTCTAAAAAGTCTAGTATGGGGGAGGCAAATGGGTTCTAGAGAACTGTGAGCAGCAACTGAGTCATTAAATGAAGACCTTGTTTTATCTCGTGTTTCTCCAATAACCTCTTTTTCCTGTCCTATGTTTTAATGACAGGGTCTGTGTTTTTATATATGTATTTTAAATTTGTTTTGAATTGGTTTTATGGTTGTTTATAATGTTCTGCCATTAAATGTTAGTTCCTTGGTGGCCCTGACTGGGCAGAGAGGCAGAATATAAATTCTAAAAATAAAATATAATATTTTCCTGCCTTCCCATTCCTGATGTAGTCTACTGCTCCCTTCCCTGCTGTTTTTGAGAGCTGGGAATTTTGGGAATGGCTTAGAATGTAGCACTACAAATGGAGGGGGATTGCAGAAGTGGTGGACCTCCTGTTACACAAGTGAGAATACTTGCTTTTAGTGCCAGCAAGGACTTGGGTCTAACCTGACATTTAAAGGTTCTTTTGCCTTTGTTTTAGCTGGAAATGAATGGGACTTATATTTGAGCTTCGTAGCCTAATTAGCTCTCTCTTTTTCCCCTCCCTCTTGGCAGGCCTGTGACAGAAGATTAGACAACATCAGTGGAGTCATGCTTCACACAGCCATATCATGCTGGCAGCCATTTCTAGGTCTGGCTGTGCTGCTACTTTTCATGGGCTCTACCATCGGCTGCCCGGCCCGCTGTGAGTGTTCAGCACAGAACAAGTCTGTCAGCTGTCACCGGAGGCGCCTGACTGCCATCCCCGAGGGCATCCCCATTGAGACTAAAATCCTGGATCTTAGCAAGAACAAACTCAAAAATATCAGCCCGGAGGAATTCACTTCTTACCCACAGCTTGAGGAGATAGATCTCAGTGACAACGTCGTCGCCAATGTAGAGCCAGGAGCCTTTAACAATCTGTTTAACTTGCGCTCCTTGAGACTCAAAGGGAACCGTCTGAAGCTGGTTCCTTTAGGGGTATTCACTGGGCTGTCAAACTTAACAAAGCTAGATATCAGTGAAAACAAGATTGTCATTCTGCTGGACTACATGTTCCAGGATCTACACAACCTGAAGTCCCTCGAAGTGGGGGATAATGATCTGGTATATATATCCCACAGGGCGTTTAGTGGACTGCTTAGCCTGGAGCAGCTTACTTTGGAGAAATGCAACCTAACAGCTGTACCAACAGAAGCCCTCTCCCACCTTCACAACCTCATCAGCCTGCACCTGAGACATCTCAGTATTAACCTTTTGCCTGCGTATGCCTTTAAGAGATTGTTCCGCCTGAAAAACCTAGAAATTGATTATTGGCCTATGCTGGACATGATGCCTAGCAACAGCTTGTATGGCCTGAACCTCACTTTTCTCTCCATCACCAATACCAACTTGTCCGCAATACCTTATTCTGCTCTGAAGCAACTGGTTTACCTAACGCACCTGAACCTCTCCTACAACCCCATCAGCACCATTGAATCAGGCATGCTTGCGGAACTGGTGCGCCTGCAGGAGCTTCATATAGTTGGGGCCCAGTTGCGTACCATTGAACCCCATGCTTTCCAAGGGCTCCGGTTCCTGCGTGTGCTCAATGTGTCCCAAAACTTGTTAGAAACCATAGAAGAGAATGTGTTCCATTCCACCAAAGCCCTGGAAATCCTCTCCATAAACAACAATCCTCTAGCCTGTGACTGCCGCCTCCTTTGGATATTACAAAGGCAGCCCATGCTACAGTTTGGCAGCCAGCAGCCAATGTGTGCTGGCCCAGACAGTGTCAAAGAGAGGCCATTCAAGGACTTCCACAGCACTGCCCTTTCTTTCTACTTCACTTGCAAGAAGCCCAGGATCCAAGATAAGAAACTGCAATACTTGGTGGTGGATGAAGGGCAGACGGTACAGCTCATGTGCAATGCAGATGGTGATCCTCAGCCAACCATCTCCTGGGTGACTCCACGGCGGAGACTGGTCACCATGAAATCCAATGGAAGAGCTACAGTGCTGGGAGATGGCACACTGGAGATACGATTTGCTCAAGATCAAGACAGCGGGACCTACGTTTGCATTGCAAGCAATGCTGCTGGGAATGACACCTATGCAGCCACCCTTACTGTCAAGGGATTTGCCTCGGATCGATTCCTTTATGCTAACAGGACTCCCATGTACATGACAGACTCCAATGACACCAGTTCCAATGGAACCAATGTGAATACATTTTCTCTTGACCTCAAGACAATACTGGTGTCAACAGCCATGGGCTGTTTTACATTCCTTGGGGTGGTTTTATTTTGTTTCTTACTTCTTTTTGTGTGGAGTCGAGGGAAAGGCAAGCATAAAACCAACATTGACCTTGAGTATGTCCCCCGTAAAAACAATGGTGCGGTGGTGGAAGGGGAGGTTCCTGGACCACGCAGGTTTAATATGAAAATGATTTGATGGTTATTCTGCTAGCATTATTATTTTTTTCTCTCTCCTGTGGCATTCTAACCAATTCAATGAGCCTGGCATGTAGGAACTGCCAGGTTAAATGCAGCTTCACGTGGCTGCCATGGTGTCAAATGGTACACAGAAACCAGGAAGACTATCTGAGGTTGTACAGCAATGCCTCTTCTTTTGGGGCTGAGTGTGTGTTAGGGCTTTTTGCAGAGTTGGTATACAGTACTAATTGTTTGCATTGCAAATTTTTTGGCATTCTGGGGATCTCAGTAACGAATTGTCGGCTCATGTTCATGGACAAATGATCAAAACATTTTCTACCATTCAAAAAAAAAGAGGAAAAAAGAAACCCTACAGTGTAGGATTTGCATATTTAAAGAAAAAAGAGACACATTTGTCTACTACATACTCTGCAGTGAAATTTGTATCTATAGATCTCATTTGCTAAAGCCTTGCATCATACATACCTTCTAGTTGGTTCGACACTACAAAGATTAATGTATTATTGTATTTTTTTTAAATATACATATTTACTGTGTACATTTTAAAGCAATACAGGTGAGAGGTTTTGTTCCTTCCACAGCAGCTGACCCAATTGTGATGTCATTCTTCCCATGATTACAGCCAAATTCCCAGATCGGACCTCTGTAGTCACCAGTGAATGATGCTATCTATTCAGAGACCAGAGATGAACCAACCATTGAGGCAGCCAGCCATTACTGTGTCTTGTTGCTCTTCTCTTCATGTGTAAAGAAAAGGCATGTGCCTCATTTTGATATAGAATGGAATATTTTTTTAAAATATCTGTGATTTCACGCTGGACCAGTTTACTGTAAAAGAATCCGAGGTCCAATTTCCTAGTTTTCATTGGCATAAAAGTTGGCAAACTACAAGTTGATGATAGCGCTTTATTCTGCCCCCTCCCCCAAAGTCTTCTATTTTAGTTTTGAATCCATTGTTAATATGTTAATGTATAATGGGAGAGAGTACCAGGGTATTTCATACTGTCATCCTAGGGAGGTTCTGTCAGCACTGGATTTGTGGGAGAAAATGAAACATATACAAAAAGTTCAGCTAACGGGCATGAACTGTTCCATGGTGCCAATAAACCAGAGTTAGCCATGCATAATAAGAGGAGATGCTGTTCAACAAAATGTTCCACAGGTGATAGCTTTCAGGAGGCCAAAGTACTGCCAAATATTGCTTCTTCCTCCCTCCACACAAAGGATCCATGGGGATGTAACCTTGTGGAAAGTAGCCTAGAGGGCACCATATTAGATTCTGGGGTTTTCTTAAAGGAGCAAAGGGAGGTTAGTAGGACATGACTAACCAAAGTGCAAAGGCCTTCCCTAGATCCAGATCAAACTATGGGGGTGGGAGGAATCTGCACATTCTAAGAGCATTTGTAGTGACTTTAAAAAATACCTCATAGTAACTATAGCAATTGTACAACACAGAGCAAGCAGGCACCTCTTCTAAGCAAAGGGATTTGTGTCTTTGGCAAACATACTTCATACACAGACCATTTTAAAAGAATAGTCATTCAGTATATAGATGCTAATGGGAATATTCACATGTGGTCTGAAGCGTGGAGTGTGAGAACTGGCTGGCCTCCCTGAGCATAATCTCCTTAGTGATGAAATGTACTGTGAGAACTGGTGGTACATAAGTGCACTGTGTAAATGGAGTCTGCAAACACAGTACTGCTGTCCACTTGGAAGCCATAAGGAAGTGCAGGCACCACCGGTTCTTGGTCTGTCCTGTGCCCTGTCACATGATCAAGGGCCTGCAACCTGTCACCATGAAAGAGCCAAATTACATCAAAATTCAAAATAAGAGATCAATAGAGAGCAAGCATAAGATGGCTCATTTCCATAGGTGGAACTATAGAACTAAAAATAACTGATAAATCGACATGCTGATTAATAATCCATAAAGTTTATGCATCCCAAAATGTCCTTTATTAGGAAGTGATGTGCACAGAGAACAATCTTAATCAGGCCCACTCAGAAGTGAGTCCCATTTTTTTTCTAGTGAGGCTTACTCCCAGGGAAGTTGTTTTACGATTGCAGGCACACTTGGATTACTGACATCTGTTCACCTTTATCATTCCCCTTTCTGTAATGCGTTGCTATGAAGCCCTTTAGTCCCAGAACAATCTTTCTTTGCCATTCTTTTAACAAGCTGCTTACTCTAGCATCCCACCTACTCCTCCAATATACCTTAGCTTTAAGATTTGACTATCTGGTTTCAAGAGCCACATTTGGTTCTCCACTGAGTCCCATCTCGCTCCAGAGCCATAGGGTGCAGACCCCTGAGATAGGTCATGTGAGGCAACATTGCAAAATGTACTAGGTGAGCTGGCTCTCCAAAACACAAAAGCTGAAATCCATAAAATGTCTTGTCACCTGCTTATTTTAGAATGTCATGATTGTTTGAAATGTTCTTGTTGCTATTTGAGTAATTATAATATCACCTTGCCTTTTCCCCAGCACAGAAGAGAATATGGTGGGATAAGGGCAGGACTGGAGGTTGGAGGACAATAGGCCGGTGTCAAAATTGCTTGTTCTGATTTCCTTTTGTTATGTGTCCTTCATGCAAAAAGGGCTTGAAACTGGAACTTCAATGGCAATGTGGCATAATGTCGGTATGTCAAAGAATTGGGGTTGTGGAGAATCAATGTGTTCTGATTGTTGTGATTTAGCATCGTGACCATTTAGCTGATACGACTCATACATTCCTTCCTTCAGATCTTCAGCTACTAACTATGGAATTATTTTTTAAAAGATCTTAAGGAACCGTGAAA
Source organism: Lepidodactylus listeri (assembly GCA_029233225.1). NCBI lineage: Eukaryota > Metazoa > Chordata > Lepidosauria > Squamata > Gekkonidae > Lepidodactylus > Lepidodactylus listeri. The sequence goes on along the minus strand of JARCFY010000004.1, from coordinate 116,223,860 downwards.
AAGAAGAATCAATGAGTGGACATTTCTTTTTCTTTAGATGAAAGATCTTTAAAATGTTATGTGCTAGTTATTGATGGGATTTTTCAAAGCCAAGTTTGGGATTTAGACCCTTTTATCAAAGATGTGTATCCAAATTTTATATCTGATCTTTCAGTGAATATAAGGAACATAAAAGTCATATTTCCTCTGGTTCAGATTTCAAAGCAGTTGTAAGGGATTTAAATGTATTTTCCAATCTATTCCATAGATGTTTTTCTAAATCCATAGGATTTAGAATGCAATAAAGTCAAAATATGGGTTGTGCTAAGGAAAATTGTGTCATTCACACATTTTTCCCCCAGAATCATTGTAGATACTTTTTCTGTCAATATCAATAAGAAGACAGGTTTGACATGTCAGTTATTCGTGACCAGGCTGATATATATACACACACACATGCACACACCTCTGATGGGTATATATAATCTTACATTTAATGTGGTTGTACTTGCGTAGCTGAGAGGGGCCACGTCTCAATGGTAGAGCATCTGCTTCGCATGCAAAATCAAGTTCAATCCCTAGCATCTCCAGCTAAAAGCATCAGGTGGTGGGAGATGTGAAAGACTTCCACCTGATACCTTTTAGAACTGCTGCCAATCAGACAAGACAGTACTGACTTTGAAAAACCAGTCATCTGATCCATATAAAGCAGCTTCAGCTGTGTGCTATTTCATGTGTGGGAGTATATCTTGAACCTTTTCAGAACAGTGCACCATGTCTCATTGCTGTTTCTTATGAGTACTGTGGTTGCTGTTCCTTAGTATCCCCATTCCATAGCATAGTCATATTATGTGGGAAAGAACACAGGAAGGGCTTCAGTAATATGGGAAGCAATCATAGTATGATCTTGCTTTTCTTATATTACAAGAGCGCCATAGGAAATGTACTTGAAGAAGCATCAGTCACACTGTTCCTTTTATCAGAGACCCAGCCATTAGTCTTGTTTTAAGCTTATGTGACAGTAAGTTGGAATCTGCTGTCCTATAGCTTCTTCCCGAACAGCACTAGGACCGTTTGGATATTAGACTAGATGGTTTGGATAAATGAGGCTAATAGAATGTTTCTCTGAATCCAAATCATCATGAAGAAATATGGGAATAAGTCATGGGGAAACTACTCTCATACCACTACTGGACTGGACTTAGAGTGAATTTGGATGTTACAAAAATTGGAACTCACCTTTATAATTTCTAGATTCCTTACATAACTTCCAAAATGGAACTTGCATCTATGATTATCCAGACACTGACAACTCACACATATCACCACAAGCTTAGATGTGTGAGTTCAAGTCACAGCGCCAGAGTATTTCCTTCTTGTCCGTTACATCAGAAGCTGCTTCACAACTAGCTGTCACTGTCCTAAGCCCTGGCCTTTCAGTGAGGCCCTACTGGAGCAGATGCCAGATAGAATGGAAAGGTCAGGATTAAGGTTTTCTCTCAAGGTCTTGTAGGGTTTTACATATGCTGTTTACGTCCCAGATATCTGACATCAGAAAGTACGTAGAGAATGAAAGAGGTTTGTTTGGGAGGAGCATTCTCCCTCACCCCCAGTTATCATTCATATCCCTCATTACTTTAAGATAGTGGAATGTTAATAAATTGAAGTGACTTACAGGTTGAAATGACCTCTGAGAAATAAGTGTTCAACAATAACATTGCAGGGCTTCTTGTAATCCTGTTGTACTATCATATCACTGAGATAACTATTATAAATAAAGCGGAATGAGGGGATAGTTGAATGGATATTTGGAGACATTTTTATTTACTTTTCCCTTGTAATTATCATTATTTCACTAATTATCCTTTTCCTTTTTTTAGAGATGATACCATTGTTTAGTGCTAAAAAAACCCTTATGTTGCTCAATTTCTGCTGAGATTTTGGCTAAGATAAGCTTGTTAAATTCCCAATGGATGTGATACCTATTTTTTCTCTTATTTTAAATTGCACAATAAAAAAAGAATGACAGAATGGAAGAGAAGCTGTGTTAGCAAGCATTAATCCTAAATACATAATATTTTGAAGTTTAACTATTAATTGCTGAAACAGAAAAGATCAAGCCTTCATGAAAAGAGAAACACGTTATTCTGTTGTAAGGTAATCTGGTTTGTATTCCAATTTAAAATGAAACACAACCATGAAGAGGGAAATTCTGGTGCACTGATGGTTTACATGACTGAAAGTACCAGTATGTGGTGGTACTTATTGCTGTTCTTATTCTTACTATATACCATTTTACCCCTTGTCTCCTGCTGTTTATTACTGTAACCCCTCTGGAAGAATAAGGTAGCATGCAAATTGTTATTCCTCATTTGGTCTTTGTTTGCTCAGGAACCTGATCCTGTATTCTCTGTTTTTCATTGATATATCAAGAGTTCAGTGGAATCATGTAACACAGGTAAGCTTGTTTGCAAAAAAATTACAAGCTTAAAATTGTACCTCCATACTTTCATATTTGTTGCCACTTGTTAGACATTTGGACTTTATGAAATGCAATGAATGGCTGTTTACAGATGTGTTTCATTTCAACCAGGAGAACATTACCAGTTTTAAGGGCACAGCTGATACATCAGTCTGATGCTATAGCTTTATAAGGGATTTTGGTCTCAGTGAGAATAACTGACTGATGGAAATAGATTCTGATGGAAAATAACAGGCACATGAGAGTAAGGAAGACAGGGATACTTACAGATAATATAATCTTGAATAGATCATCCTGGTAGCTGTGGCATCAAGGATGTAAATAAGATATATGTGTATTTTTAAGTAGATTAAGAACATAAGAACATAAGAGAAGCCAATGTTGGATCAGGCCAGTCCAACACTCTATCACACAGTAGCCATAAACACCAGTCCAACACTCTATCACACAGTAACCATAAACACCAGGTGCCCTCAGGAGGTCCAGCAGTGGGGCCAGGACACTAGAAGCCCTCCCACTGTTGCCCCCCCCCCCTCCAAGCACCAGGAATACAGTGCATCACTTGCCCCAGACTGAGAGTTCCTATCTATACTTTCTGGCTAATAGCCACTGATGGACCTCTGCTCCATATGTTTTATCTAATTCCCTCTTGAAGCCACCCATGCTTGTAGCCACCACTACCTCCTGTGGCAGTGAATTCCACGTGTTAATCACTCTTTGGGTGAAGAAGTACTTCCTTTTATCTGTTCTAACCTGACTGCTCAGCAATTTCATGGAGTTCCCATGAGTTCTTGTATTGTGATAAAGAGAGAAAAGGACTTCTTTCTCTACCTGCTCTATCCCATGCATAATCTTATAAACCTCGATCATGTCACCCCTCAGCTGTCGTTTCTCCAAGCTAAAGAGCCCCAAGTGCTTCAGCCTTTCTTCATATGGAAAGTGTTCCAACCCTTTTATCATTCTAGTTGCCCTTTTCTGCACTTTTTCCAATGCTATAAGATCTTTTTTGAGGTGTGGTGACCAGAACTGTACACAGTACTCCAAATGAGGCCGCACCATTGATCTATACAGGAGCATTATGATACTGGCTGATTTGTTTTCTATTCCCTTCCTAATAACTCCCACCATAGGGTTGGCCTGTTTCATTGCAGTCGCACACTGTCTTGACATTTTCATTGAGTTATCTACTACGACCCCAAGATCTCTCTCTTGGTCAGTTTCTGCCAGTTCGGACCCCATCAATTCAATTTAATTGTAGGAAGAAAATAGGAGAGCAACAGCATCTATGGGAATATGGGAGATAAACTGAATGAATTTGACTTGCCACTAAATTCATCATATATAATCTCTTATAATATAACAGTTAAGTGACTAGGCTCTGAAAAGAAAGTCCCCAGGTACAGTCTGATGTATCTCATAATGATGTTACTAGCCATTTTCGGGCTAGCCATTTTCTCTCTCAGCCTCATCTTGTCCATCTAAATATGGGGATGATGATATTGGCCTTGTTTTGATCATAGATGCAAAGTGATTCAAACCCTCAATAGAGTACAATAAGAAATACTAAATGTTGTTAGAAAGTAAACATTATGAGGGATGTGACCATACTCTTAGGAAGAAAATCTCATTAAAATAGGTAGGATTTATTTCTCTTCTTTGGGGTGTTTTTTTTTGGGGGGGGGGGTATTTTTTATATATGTGTGTGTGTGCGCACGTGCACATGTGCATGTGCGTGAGTGTGTGTGCACCTGGAAGTCATGGTGACCTCTGGTGACTGACCCCTACTAGGGGCCCGAAGGATATTTAGAGAGGTAGCTGAATAAAGCCTGCCCCTGCCTCCTGACTGCTGGTATTCCAAGGAGGTCTCCCATGCAAGTACTTCCCAGACTGGACCCTGATTAGCTTCCGTAATCTGAGGTAGGATTTATTTCTTTATGAATCTGATTAGGATTTATTTCTTTATGAATCTGGTTCAGATGGTAACTATGATGCTAACTGTAAACAATTCCCCCACCCATTAGGCTCCTTCAGCCATTGATGGGCTTGGTCAGCTGTTACCTGCTCTGTACACACACCTAACAGGACCACAGAGGACTGATAATTGACAGGGAGGAAGAGGACCTTTGGCCATCTGCCACACTGACATATTCTGTCCCCAGTTATTGGTTCATAATCCCTGATTCATCCCAATAACGAGAGATTGTCATGACAAAAAATATGGGGAAACTATTGACTTTCCTGAGAGAAATTCCCCACTTGAAGATATTTAAAGCTGAACAATGTATAAAGCAAAGTTTGAGTCCAGTGGCACCTATAAGACCAACAAAGTTTAATTCCAGGTATGATCTTGCGTATGGAACCTTATACCCAGAATTAAACTGTCTTTGTCTTATTGGTGCCACTACTCAACCTCTGATCTGTTGCTTCAGACCAACATGGCTACCCACCTAAATGTATAGTACAGAAACCTTTGTGGGAACAAAGGCCGAGGACAGACTGGCAATGTAAAGCGGGGGCAAAGTGGAGGGAACTGGTGCGGGGGGAAAACTCCACAGATCTGGCCGTTCATACTGGCCAGAGCAATGCGCAGTGGTGCCGATATGGAGCATTCAGACTGCTGCGGAGCCGGCGCGCGCGGCTCACGCGCGCCGTTGCGCTTTTTTTGTTCACACTATTTGGAAGCGGGAGGCATGCGGAGGACGGCCCCTGAACACCGGTTTTACCCGGTGTCCTGTTAAAGCAGATGGAAAGCGACTGGGAGACGGGTAAGTGCGAAATGGAGCCGAGGGACAGATGCGCATGTCTGAACGGGCTCTTTTCTTCCACTTCCGACGCGGGGCTGCCCCACTTTACATTGCCAGTCTGTCCTCGGCCAAAGTATATTCTATTACCTACTTCATGACACAGTAGCTGCAGTGAGGAGATGGGGTTTATTGGGAGAGGGGGGAATATTGGACTGCTATCATTTCTGTTAAGGTTTTACTCTAGAACAATCTTATAATGTGGTTTATCCACTGGAGGGAGTTTCTGTTTATTTCATTATTATTTATTAACATTTTTCATACATTACATATACATACTCATACATTAGAACTATAGAATTAATTACAATAAATGTAACATAACTAATTACAATAAATGTAACATAACTAATTGAAAGACAAATTCCTAAACATAGCTATCAGGTTTTTTTGGGGGGGGGGGGGGGGGGGAACGTTGCCAAGTCCTATCCAATTGGGCCAAATCTTCACCTTTATTTAGAGTGGTCAGTCTCATAACCATATAAGTTTCTTTACATTAAATCATTCTGCTGCATTAGCAATGATATTTTTTCCCCAATGCATAAACTATTCTTGCTTCTGTTATTTAATGTAAGATGATATTATTCTGTTTCTTTGGGAGCATAGACTCTGGAAGCATAAAGTGGAAGGAGTTGGGATTTTTTAGGGTGGGAGTTTTTTTTAATACCTTAACCCTATTCCCATTTTCCTGCTGGAAAATCCTGGTTCTCCTAATAGGTCGACTCCTTTCCATCTTCTGCCTCAAGACTTGATCATGTGGACTGCCACTGAGTTGACCCAACCATGCCTTCTCTCTCTGTTGGTTCTGTTGGATGACGCAGTGAGGACAACTGTTAAGGGTAACTGAATTTCAGTCCTGGTCTTTGGAAAGAAGCAGGATGACCTAAGAGATATATAGTGGGCGTTCTACCCTTCTCTTTTGTTGTTTTTGTTCCGTGCCCCTCATCTGACCTGGCTCCCCCCAATCACACATTCATTGTCACAAACCTAATCTAAACCTGCCTGTGCTGCATGACAGACAAGCCTAAGCGAGGAAGAAATTGTACAAGTCTTGATTGATTGTGTAGTGGGGTTAAAGATTGGCTAAACGCTGTTGGGAATAACACACTTTATGACAGAAGAATTAATTATATGGTTGGTTTCTGAAGAAGACAGAGGATATTTCAAAGTCACCTTGGCAATCTGGATATATTCCACCCATTAACGTTAATAAGAAATAGCTATTCATGTCTTTTTGTGGAGCAGGAAATTGGCTATGTGCTCTTTTGTTCTACCCCCTCAGTTTTGTTTTTTTCACAAGGTATTCTGCCCAAATTAAGCTAAGCAAATTTTTCTATCTGGAGATTTTCTTTGGCTCACAGAAGTGTGCTGTTGGGCTCTGGATCCTTAGCAGGAAGCAATGCAAACATTTCTAGGTGATTAAGCGACAAAGCAGAGATCCAAACCAGAACAAGGGACCAGGATATGATGATACAGAAACAATATAACCAGTGCACCCGGCTTTGGTTGTATTGTTTCTAAAACAGAGATCTGTGCAAAATTGTTGTTAACTGTTTCAGCTCCCACCTTTGTTCTGAACCCAGAGCTTTTAGGTTTCAAAAATAAGCACTGAGAAACAAGGTGTTGATTCTAAGGCTGAGGACAGACTGGCAATCTAAAGCGGGGCAGGCACGCTTCGCAAATGGAGGAAAGGAGCACGTTCAGACATGCGCATCTGCCCGTCGGCTCCGTTGCGTACTTACCCGTCTCCCAGTCGCTTTCCTTCCGCTTTACCCGGACACCGGTTTTTCCCGGTGTTCAGGGGCCTTCCTCTGCATGCCTCCCGCTTCCAAACAGTGTGAACTGGAAGAAGCGGGAGGCATCCGGAGGAAGTGTGAACGCACCGGCAAAAAGTTTTGCGCATATGCGCATGTGCGCATGTGCGCACATGCGAAAAACATCAAAGGAAAACAAAAAAGTGCAGCGCCGCACGCAAGCCGCGCACACTGGCTATGCGGCAGTCTGAACGCTCCGTATTGCTGCTGATCCGCATTGCTCTGGCCAGTGTGAACGGCCAGCTCCGTGGGTTTTTTCCCCCGCTCCAGTTCCCTCCGCTTTGCCTCCGCTTCAGATTGCCAGTCTGTCCTCAGCCTAAGAATGCTGAGACTATGAAGAATTCTCAGGAAGGTGATACATCATTAGAAAACAGATAAACCATCCAATACTCAGACTGTAAGAACAGGAAAGAGATTCATTTGTACACACTGAACACTATGAATGCCCTGCCATTCACTTAGAAGATAACATCTAAACTTTTGCTCATGCTTTTAAAAACCTATCCCTTGTATAGGATATGGTACCTGAGAACTGCCATTCTTCTGTTACCTCAGAACCAGGTTTTATATTACTGAAACAGAAACATTTAACAAAATAATTTTGCAACGACTGTTTCATCATTTATGTTGTGTTTGTGTGTGCAGGGGTAGTTCATAAGTACTGCGGATTTGAATCAACCACCCAAGTCACAATTTATTAATCATAATACAAATTAGCATGTGCCATCTCCCCTTTAGAGTGGAAGACATTCTGGAACACAGTCTAAACAGAGTGCACCACTCAGTCATCTGAAATGCAGCCTTCCTGCCTTCCTTTGTGGGGGAGATGCAGAAGCTCCCCCTCCCCAGGCATACCCAGCGTTTCATGATATATGTTAATTTACCGTTTTCATCTATGAAAGAGGAAAATGTGGACATACACAGGAAAATACCCATCCACACCACATTTGCATTTTTTGTTACAGAAGAGAAAGCCCTACACATGCTGGTTCAGGATCCTGTCTATTTTGTGGGCATGGGCAATAGAGCATTTCTCTGGTACATCCCCTTTTCTGTAAAACAGTACTAAAATACCTTTCCTTGCTGTACTGATGTGGAGATGGATAAAGGTGAAAGGCATTTCATGTACATGGTGCATAAAATCCTACAATGCCTGACCACTTCCCAAGAAAAAGTAATTAAGCAAATACCCCTAAACTCTGAAAGATGTTCTTGCACCACCATTTCTTTGCTCATTTCTAGTATTTAGAAGTATGATGACAGAATACCATTTGTCTGTAAGAAACAGGAAGAAATATTTTACTTGCAAAATGTTTACAGAGAGAATAAGGTTCAATGAGAACTCTCTGTAGAAAGGGAAGCAGGACAGCCTTTGCCATTCTTTCTTTGTTTATGAGACAATCAAATGCCAATAACAATTTGAATACTTCTGGAGCTTCCCCACCTTTTTTTTTTTTCATTTTCAATGAGCAGGTGCTTTGATAGCATGCCAGCCTAAAACTGGAATCTTATTTTGTAGCCATAGAGGATAAAAAGACACCTCCTGCCAAAATCAAGAAAAAGTTATTTTGTGGAAAAAACACATTATTCCAAGGAAGACATTTTCAATAATATGCAAAGCAAGCAACACATTTTCATCTCTTCCCCCCCCCCCCCCCCTTATAACAATCGGGGCAAAGATTTAAAAATAAGGTTTAAAATGTGCATTCATCTGAGCAGAGAAATACCATATCAAGAAATCCATTGCTGTATTTCTGTTCTGATTACCCCATGGTAATCAGTTAAGGAATCCATGTCTACTCTCATGGTATGCTTAACAGAATCAGGGCTATATATAAAAAGTGGGGCACTTTCTAAAAATTAGCATTTCCATCTCTTTTCATCACTTTCCTGTCCTTTTTATCTAAATATTCACCATTCCTTTTTTAGCAGGTAGAGTTGCCAAGTGCCAGGTGGTGGCTGGAGATCTCCTGAGACTACAGTTGATCTCTAGATGATACAGATCAGTTCAGTTGGAGAAAATGGCATTATATCCCACTGAAATCCACCCCCTCCCCAAACCCTACCCTCCGCCTCCACCCCCAAAATCTCTAGGTATTTCTCAACACAGAGCTGATAACCCTATTGACAGGGCTTGTATATGACTTTGTAAACAAATCCTACAAAAACAAGAAATTTCAGGTTAACAAGCTCTGTTTTGGTACTGTAGTCTAAATTAATGATACCCCTTTTAGACCAGAAGAGCAGATATCACTATCTAAAGCAAAGTACATGTTTAAGTGACTGCATATTTTTACACATTGGCAGATTTTAATTCTCCTTTCATTCAGGAGCTGTGTATGCCAAATTTACAAAGGACTAATTATCAAGCTTTTAAAAGTTTTGTTATTTGTGGTTTTCTATCTTTCTTTGTATTCATTGTTAAATTATTTTAATCTTTGCTTATGTTCTTATGGTATCTTGCTGCAGATACCACAGTTTATGGTGATTTGTGGAATAGCAGCCTAAAAATTGTGTGTGTGAACCATCCATTAGAAAAGGTAAAGGTTTCTGTTACTCAAAAGCCAGTTGAATCCAATTCTAGGGGGTGGTGCTCATCTCCATTTCCAAGCTGAAGAGCCAGCACTGTCCAAATACTTTTTCCACGCATTAGGACTGTGCAAAAAAGAAAAAAACCCAGTATTGTAAGAGACAGAAATGTAAGAGACATTAACATGAAAATGTTAGAGACCTGGAGGGGCAAAGTTTTACTCCCCTCTCCCCAAAGAAAAACAAGTTGGGGAGAATTTTCCGACACCTGCCTTGGCAATAATTCCATAATACCAGAGCCATCGCTAAAAATTCTCTGCCCTAGTTCTCTGCTGATCTAAGATCCCTTGATTTATTTTTTATTTATATATGTCACCTCTCCAGAGACCTGTTCAAGGTGGTTTATACCTAAGATAATAAAACAAAAGCAGTAAAATGCATCCATTGAAAACAAAGCCATTAAAATAACACCATTAAAACCCAGTCATTAAAAGACAACCATGGAAAGGACATTGGAATAAATATTTTGAAGCCATTTTCCCAGTCTTGCAGTAGTCATGGATCAAGAGCCAGTGAGGTATAGTGGTTAAGAGCAGCAGATTCTAATCTGGAGAACCAGGTTTGATTCCCCACTCCTTCACATGAAGCCAGCTGGATGACCTTGGGCCACTTACAGTTCCCTCAGAACTCTCTCAGCCCTATTTCCTCACAGGGTGTCTGTTGTGGGGAGAGGAAGGGAAGAGGATTATAAAATTCCCTGAGATTCCTTCAGGTAGTGAAGAGTGGGGTTTTAAATCAACTCTTTTTCTTCATCATCATCATCTAGTTGTAACAATGAGTCATGGTCTGTCTGTAGTGATGGGTGAGTCAAGCATAAATACCAGTGTTGATTCCACTGAACATTCTTGTTTATTAGCAGTGCAATCCTAAGAGAAGTTACTCCAGTCTAAGCCCATAGATTTCAATGAATTCAGACTGGTGCAACTGTGCTTAGGATGGCACTGTAGATGTGTGATTTAAAATGCAGCTAGCTGTGTATTTTCTTCCCAGATCTGAAGCCTCAATATAAATAAAGATGGGGCATTTTCTGTGGTGGCCCCTCACTTTTACATTGCCCTTCTCCTTGAGACTCCTGGCCCCTACATTGTTTTTTTTAAGTGCCTGGCTATAACATCAAGGCTTCTTTTTTTTTTTAACTGAGGCTTAGTTAAAGATTTAATCTTATCAGATTTTTAATGTCTTGCTTCTGTTTTATGGATAGCTGTTCTGCTAGTTTTGTCTAATGGCTTTTTAATATACTGTGTTTTTAAGTGTACATGGCCTTGAGCAGGACTCTGAAGAGATGGCATAGAAATTGTCTAAATAAATAAATAACTCCCTAACAAGGATTCTACAAACCTGACAAATCCAAACAACATTTTCTTTTACTTTGAACAGCTTGTGGCTGCTTGAAAGGAAGGAAAACCCTAAATATATCTTAATTCTTTCTTAAAATTAACCGCTGTTAGTCACGATAACTTATTTGTAATATGGGAGGAAATTATCCTGCTACTATTCAGCCAGTTTGAGAACCAGAGTATATTATAAATGTAAACTTAATCCACACTTAGAATTTAACGTTTTGTAAGGTCTTGTGTAACCATGGTTTTGTGTGTCCAGACCAATGCTCCCTCTAAGCTGTGGAGTCTGGTGAGCAAAAATTCTACCTTGCGAGCTCCTGGCATTAAAGCTGTGAGCGAGCAATTTGGCTACTGCATAAATCAGTTTGCTCTGGAGCCATCCTTCCTGAGCAGAGACAAAAATGTGTGAGCCGGAGGCTAAAAAACTGTGAGCTAGCTCAGACTAACTCAGCTTAGAGGGAACACTGGTCCAGACTTCCATTTTTACAACTTGATGATTTTCATACAGTATATGTTATAGTTGGTTTCATATATGCAGATCCATCTGCAAACATTTATAGATCATGTATCAGTTTTTGTGTGTTTGGTTACCTATGAAACTCAGTCTGTAATTTTTTTTTATTTTAGCACTTAAAGTAATTGTTTAGAAGGAGAGGGAAAACCCTATCCTATCACACCTTTTGCAAAAATATACAAGGGCTGGCATGGATCCAGCAATGTGCAAACAGAAGCATAAATGAATTTCATAGTGCTTGTGCAAGATTGTGTGCAACATCTACCATTTCCCTCTATATACATTATAATGCCCAGAAACTGGTTGCACAAGATCTCTAGCACTGGAGGAAATTTTGCACTGGATCTAACCCATAATTTATAGGTGAGGCGAACAGTCCTGTTGATGAGTTCTATATTAGGAGTAAAATTCTTCTTCTCAAGAACTGTTTGATTCTCACGTTAAATCAAACCCAGTGGGTTATGAATGGCAAACTCACTGGGCATGATCCAAGCAACATTAAGCACTTTTGAGATTGAATGAATTCAGCTGGTGAGAGTCAATGGGCAGAACATATCTTAATTCCAGCTGGATTTTATTCTTTAAGTATTTCCTGGAAATTAATGCAAATTTCAGCCCAGGGACTTTTTTGTGTGTTTGTGTGTGTAAAACACCCATGGTTTGCAGCACATAAAAATTGTGTTCAAGTTAACCAGGCATGGGAGCATTCTAAAAGCTGGTTCCTTTTTGCCCATAGATATGCCCCAGAAGCAGATAAACTGGCTTTTGTGGGACAATATTTTCTAAGGCTGCTGTAAGAGCCCACTAGTGAAATCCTATGTAGACAAACTCAACAGACTCAGAGTGGTGGTTCTGAAAGTGTGGTACAGGACCCAAAACTGGGCTGTGACTCTCTCACAGGAGGGCTGCAAGGCAGAAAGAAGTAGGAGGAGCAAGGTGAGCTTTCTGAGGAGGCCCAGTGCCTGTTTACAAGGTGTAAAATGACCATTGTCAGTAGTATTCTATATAAGCAGTAAAAATGCAAGGTAAAACAGAATCTTGTTCAATGCTAACTGATGTGATTGTCCTGCATTCTGTGTTGGGAAGTGGAAATAGCATGCAGCTACTATGCAGGGCGGTTCTGAAACATGTAGTAAATTTAGACATAGGCCCTAGGGGTTGCCAGCCTCCAGGTGGGGCCTGGGGATCTCCCACTTTTACAATCAATCTCCAGCTGACAGAAATCAGCTCCTCTGGAGAAAATGGCTGCTTTGAAGGGTGGCCTCTATGACATTATACCATTCTGAGACCGCTCCCCTCCCCAAACCCCCCCCCCCCCCTCACCTGGATCCACCCCCAAACTCTCCAGGTATTTTCCAACCCAGACCTGGAAAGCCTAGCCCTGCTTCAAAGAGGTTAAGAATTACGTGCTTAGATTGTATAGATCTACTGAATTGGGCACAGCCTAATTCTCCCACTGAAATCAAGGATGCTTAGATGTGCTTAATGCCAATAAGATTTCCCCCTCTTCTGCCTCCCTCCAAGTTTTCTAACCCACATAGAGAAAACCACTCTTCCTCAGATGGATAAAATTCATTGGGAAAGGCTGAAAAAAATGGTGGTGTTAAGCCTTTATCTCTAGCAGACATAAGAGCATAAGGAGGGAGGAAAATAAAAAGCAAGAAATATAAACTTTGCCCCTGTCCAGAATCTTTTGCACACAGTCTTCTGTACATGCAGTGAACATAACATGAGAACTACTCGACACGTGTATGAAGGAAGATCAAATGTAGGCTGTGCACAGAATGTGCAAACATTCAGAGTAACTTCTGAACAGGGCTGTGTGATCTGTGTTTATCTGAAATGAGCTACCTCTGTTGTTGCACAGAATAGATCCCTCCCCCCCCCCCCCCCCATAAGGCAAAGCTAGCAGAAGGAAATTTCTGCCCAAGCAATTAAGGAGAAAGCTTAACAGAGTAATGAGTTAATGCCAGCCCTAGTCAGATAACAATGAGGGAACAAAAATGAAGCTTCTTCAAAAGTGGATGCGACATGGGCTACTTAACACCTTGCCTGAGTACCTGGGGGGGGGGGGGGGGTGTCTCAATTTGACTTGCAAGAGCTGCATCGGTAATTGATACCCGAGGGATTCATTTAGCTAGTTAAGGCTACAATCACCAGCTGGAAGGGCTTATTTACCTTATCACTTTGAAAGAGGAAGTTCTATTTTTCTAAGCTATTTTCCAAGAACTTTGCTATTTGTATTACTCAGAAAGCACAAGAGACAGCAGGAGGAGCCCTGTTTGTTTTTAATTCATATTATTACAGGGCCTCCACGCTAGCAACGTTAATCTATCGCTTTGGGTACGAGCTATTAGCTCTGTGTACAAAGACTAATAGGTTACATCCATTATACAAAGTTGGGCTATCACTAAGAAACAAACAGCATTTCAGTCTTTAAAAAGATGGCTGCGTTTTATAGAAGTCTGTGCAATGCATCTCCTTTAATACCCCCCATGGGAATTCTTTGTTTGAGCAGAGACTGAGCAGTGGCATGCAAAGCATTTGCAAAGACAGCACAATCATCTTTTGATTTGCAGAAACCAGTGTGTTACTTGCATTTTAGGGCTCCTCCGGTTTTGAAAGAACATTTGGGCTTTGGAAAGCTGCACGGAGAAAGTCTGAAGGTGCAGCTTTTCCCTATTACAGCAATGATAAGAGAAGCCACAGTTACCAAATATCTCTGACATGGATTCTCTCATGGGACCTTGCCTGCACTGTGAGTCGATTGTCCCTGTGACATGCATGGGCAGTGATGGCTGCAGTTTACCTGCCAAGCTGTATCTCACATCATGGAGCTATAGATTCAGGTGGGTAGCCATGTTGGTCTGAAGCTGCAGAACCAAGTTTGAGTCCAGTGGCACCTTTAAGACCTACAAAGTTTTAGTTGAGGTGTAAGCTTTCATGTGCAAGGTACCTGAAGAAGTGTGCTTGCACATAAAAGCTTATACCTTGATAAAACTTGGTTGGTCTTAAAGGTGTCACTGGACTCAAACTTTGTGGAACTATAGGACAGCCCCTGCTCACTTTAGCTGCCCTCTTCTGAAGCTGCTCAGGATTTGTGTTATGGGCTGGCTCCACTTCAAAAGGCCATCTATTAAAAGCCAAACTACATGTTCACTTTTTTAAAAAGTTGGGTCCAGGTTTGCAGCTGTGGGGAATAGCTATTTTTTTAAAAACAGCAGAGCCTGTTTCAGCTCAGGAAGCCATCACAGGGAGAGGAAGGGCACCTGTCTCCCCTGCCCGGCTGTGTTTCATTCCAAAATGGTGCTGAAGGGGGGAGTTATTTCCCTGTTTTTGCTGCTCCACATGGTGTGTTCTGTACCAATGCTGTTTCAGTGCAGAAAATGGGGGGACAAGACCTTTCTCACCCCATGATGGCATTGCGAGACCAAAGGGACTCTGCTTTATTATTGAATAGCCATTCCTCATGGGGAACCTGAGTTAGGTCCAGGAATCTTTTAAAAAGTGAACATCTCGGTAAGCTCCGGTGGGAGGTAGTGTGTTGAACTGTTTTATGCTTAATGTGAGCCCCACCACCTTGTTTGTTTGAGAGCAAGGCAGGAATGCTTAAGCTAGGTGTGTTCTGCATAAGAATGCAAAAGAGAGCTGTTACAGGCGTATGCTGAAGCCTGAGAGAGCCTTGATGGACTGACCTACCAACTGCTATATGGTTAGTGGAGATTCAGGTGTTGGTTTGGAGTGAGGTGTTCAAAACATTATTTAATGAATCACAATAAAATTGACAGGATCGTGGTAAAATTGAACAGCAATTTCTACAGATATTTTCGAGAGCTAAGTGTTAAGGAGGGAATTTCAGGTGAAGATTGTCACGTAGAATACAGTTTCTGGAATTAGCTATGCTAGTTGCAGATGACCTGAAGGCAAGGGATGGTGATGATTTCGTTTCTAGAGGCAATTTATTTTAAAAAGTAATATAGGCATGTCGTTTTCACAGCATCTAACGGTCTAGTGAGGAAGGTCTTTCTAAGGTGCATTGGTTTCTGGCCTACCGACAGCACATTGCTTCTTTTCAAATGAATTGATTGGTGGGTGAATGATTTCTTTCATCTTCCTTGATGAGTGGCATGTGACCTCAGTCCAACAGAAGCAGCTTATTTTCCCCTTTCTCTACCACTGCCATGGCATGCAATTGTGACATGCTGCAGGGTAGCTTTCCCCAACAACTGAAATGGTGATTAATATGGGGTCAGACCAATAGCCGAACTAACTTAGCATTCTGTCCATTGAGAGTGGGCTGCACAGAACTTGGAGGCTGTTAACCACCAGCACGCAGGAGCCAGATGCAGGACTGTGGCAGAGCACATGCAGAGGATCTGAGGTTCATTAGCTGGCATCTCCAGTTCAAAAATCTCAGGTAGCAAATGAGGGGGAAACCTTTCTCTGCCTCAGACCTTGATGAGCCGCTGCTGGTCAAAGTAGACACTACCAAGCTAGGTGAACGGGGCGGGGCGGGGCAGGGGGGGCTGATTTAGTATAAGGCAGTTTCTTATGTTCAAAGTCATACAGTCTTAAAAATGCTTTTGCTCATCCAAGAACAGACCTCTCCTCCATAACCTTGCATAGTCCCAACTGAGAAACTGTTGGCCCATTGTCAATGTGGCAGGTTATGACTCAATAGACAAGGACTATATTATTTCTTTCAAGCCTCACCCTTTACAAGTAATATGTTAGTTTTGAATTAGATTCTTTTACAAATTATCTTGCCTTCTGTCAAAAGCTACAGCAAGTGCTCCCTGCTTCTCATGTGTTCCTAAGTTGATGGATTTGCTTTCATTGGTGGCTGGCTTCTCATCATCACCTATTTTTTATTCGACAGTTCAAGTGTATTTTTAATATTTTTCCCATAAAGAGCTTCTTTTCACAACAGCAATGAATAGTAAATGATTACTATAGTTTTTGTATTAATTAACAGTCTTTGTAAAAGCATGCTGGAACACCCTGAACAATTCTTAAGAAATTAAAATAATAGTCAGATACAGGGATCCTGTTTCAAACCAATACCAGTTTCTGATCTCAGCATTCACTTTAATGACTCCCTCCTAGTACCTTTTAATTGCTACATTTGCTATTACAATGAACTGTGACCAACTGCCAATCTCTTTTTTAAATTATTGTTTAAATTGCTCTAAATCGCATAAACTGAAAGCTTAAAATTACTCTGTATTTTCTAGTCTACACTTTATATCTTTATGACTTGAACCAATAAGATTGTATCTGTCTGTTAATGGATATATGTGAGATACTTGGTCATGAGGTTGGAAATAACCATAGAAGCCATACTGAAGGGTGTCTTACTTTATATGATGGCTCTGTTAATGCTAGACCCTCTGCTGATGGAAATTAGCATCACTACAGTGTGTTCATGCCAGTTTATGTTGCCTAGCCTAAGGGGATTTTTTTCATGGTAATCAGTGCTATTACATGGAAAATTAACAATATAATTTTGATTTTCCAGAATTATTTCCTCCCCCTTCCCCTCCTGCTTTGACTTTATAAAGGAGAATGGATTAACCAGAACATTTTTACTGAATGGACCATGAATTGCTAGAATTTGTCAATAGGAGCTGATTCCATTTAACAAAGACTCAGGGTCAATTCACACATGGAAGCAGCCATATGAATGGTTGCTTGAACCACAAGCTCAGATTTTCTACAGTATGGTAGCCATTGTCAGTGTAGAGATCAGAGGGAAAATGTGCAGCCAATCTCTTGTCCCATTTTTGAGTGAGAAAGAATCTAATTCCCACCTTCATTTCTTCTAGCCAAAGAGGGAGATCAATTCTCAATCAACATGCTTGCTTCACCTCTCCCAGGAAACTTTGTTTTGGCCTAAGAAGTTCAAATGAGCAACAGATAAAAAGATGGTTCTTTTGATTACTCCCCAGTTAAAACAACTGGTAGATAATTCAACAAATGAACAGGACTGATTTGCATGAATAGGAAACGATTTGCATAGTATGCAAATTAAACTGCCCAAATTTGAAGAATTAGCCTCACACCTAATAGCTCATGGTGTGAAAGAATCACTTGCAGACACCCTAGCAAGTAAGCTTTTGCAAGCTGAAAGATGGTGGTTCCTAACCACAAATTAATGAGTTAGTGTGAGTCCATATAGAGTAAAATGAGTTAGTATGTAGTGGCAGTTGATTGACAGTCTCTACGACTTAAGTTGGACTTATTTGGAATGTTGCACAAACCAGTTAAGTAAGTGGTTCTTCTTGTGGCTCTAGGAATTTTTACCATGTGCTCTCAGATAACACACACACACACACACACAAAATGAGGTGGGATGATGAAAAGCAGCAAAGTCACATGGGCAATTGTATCATATAAATGATTTGCTGCATGGAACTATTGCATTTCAAGTGACCACCCGTGGTGTGCTGGGTCTAAGAGTCAGAGAGGAGAATGGGTGTCACTCACAAAACTTTATCCATAGTGTCCCTATTCAAAGGAAAGAAATGGCCTTAACAGAAAGGGTATTTAGCGGCTACAGTTTCAATGGCATTATTAGTTGGATATATACACAATCTTTTCAAATGATGACAGAAATCTAGTTCACACAAACTGTAGCTGAGGCTGTAAAAATATTCCTATTACCACTCTGTACTGATCACATGTTTGAACGCTCCTCTTTCTTTTTGCATAGGAAACCACATACCATAGAGAAGAGTTCCAGCATGGTCTTTTCCCTGGTGTGTTTGTTTTGTACATGCAGTTTCTGGTTTACATAGGAAATCATTGAACAATGTGATACCTGCACATGTAATCTGTAGCAGAAATATGTTTACCAGCTGTTTTGTGAATTAACCCCAATAGACCATGGGAAGGGTCCAAGGAGGAGAGGGTTCCTACAGCATAGAACTCAAGTAACTCCTGGGGATCACTCCATGTAGAAAGCACTTCTTAAGATATTGGTTTGCCACAATTCATGTTGTTTTGATTCTGTTTTCTGTCAAGCAAGTTTCGAATGGCCAGGTCTCAGGCTTTGGCCCAACAACTCAGACTTTGGGGCTCAGTCTCAGGGCCTTGGAAGGACAAGGTGAAATCTCAAGGCAGTCTGCTAGTCCACACGTTTGATGGCTTCTTTTAAAACTCTGCTTCTAGAAATTATTGCATATGTTAATGGAAGAAAGGAGGCAATAATCTGACCTAAACAGCTAAACTGCATTCTGTTTCTAGCACATAGGTAATTTCCTTTTTTTTAAAGTATAGGGAATAGTTCCATCTCATCAAAGCCACATTATTGTGACTACACAAATTCACATTCACAGATACCATATGGCACAATTCCTAGTGGTAGGTGAAAGTACTACCATGAATACTGCTACTCAAAGTAACATCATCAAACCCCTCCTCATAAATCTTGGGTTTGGGGATGCTGCAGACCCGGTAACTGGATGGAAGTTCCTTGCTGATGCCTGAAATTGTATGAGACTATATGAGGCCAGAACATCCAAGGATCACCACAGGTTTGTGATCTCTGGATGAGAATAGCTTCAAAGTTCCCAGGGCTCATTTCGTAGCAGGAGCTCCTCTGCATATTAGGCCACACACCTGATGTAGCCAATCCTTCAAGAGCTTACAGTAGCCCCTGTAAGAAGAGCTCTGTACGCTCTTGGAGGATTGGCTACATTAGGGGTGTGTGGCCTAATATGCAAAGGAGCTCCTGCTTCGAAATGAGCCTTGAATGTTCCTGATACTGATGTATCAGGAAATTTCAAAACTGGGCTTTCATTCTGTGTTATCTCTCTCTCTCTCTCTCTCTCAGAATATCAATGTGTAAAATGGATATAATGAGCAATTAAAAGTATGAAATATTTCAATACTGTGCTTAAAGAGGAAAGGAATTTCAGTGTCTGGGCTATGAAATGTATTTTCCATAATTATCTAGTGGTGGGGAATGTTTGAAAAAGGCTAACCAAGGAACAAATAAACACATGACATAATAAGAATTAGCAAGCTAGGGAAAAGGGATGAACAGTGTATTTTCTTATATTGTGAAGGAAAAGTACATGTGGAAGCTGACTGACATAAATTGTTGTGAGGGATTTACTATCTTCTGTCTGATAATCCTACCACCACCTGTGTTGCTGTTTCAGTATAAAGAATAGGTTCCTCATTTCCCGTAGGAAGGAATTCTAACCACCACCCTTGCTTCGCTGGTATTATTTTTTAAAAAATCCAGACTTTGCTGATCAAAAAAAACAAAACACCCAAAATCTCTTCCTCATTTTCCCCATCAACTATTGGAATTTGCTTTTCATTGAAAGCCAGTTTAATTGTACCATTGTTCTGCTAAAGCCCTATTGTCTGTGTCCTTCAAAACTGTTGGTTATTTAAATGACAAAAAAAGCTGAAAAGCACATTGTTGTAATTGATTTGTATGTTTGAATTGTCTTACCAGAAAACAAGGTTATGAATTTCATCTGTTGAGACGCAAAAATACAAAATACTTTCCTACAAAAATAAAGGTTAATAAAAATGAAACCTATATCCCTGTGTTCTATTTTATGTTTAAAAAAATTGCAGTGCAGTTGACTCATTAAAAAGCTACAGTAGAAATCACAAATATAATGGAGTTAAGGATGAAGTGAGAATACTGGTGTGGGGATTAGAGTACTGTATTTCTCCTTATGCATCCATATATTCCTTGTTGGATAGGATCTGTATACACACAGGCTATGCCCATCAGTTTCCAGCCACATAGATCTTTTGTGCCTCTCCATATGGTTCGCAACCTGAATCTAGAACCAAAAGAAGGTCAGTGATGCCCTCTCTGATAACTGTGCTTGGGTTACTTTCTCAGCCCTCCATCACGGATTCATTGTCATCCTACACAGACTCTGTGTTCCCCTTCTTTAAAGGAGTAAGTATTTTCTAGATGCATAGTACTTTGATTGTGTAATCCATATATCTTATGAGACTTTGCTTTAGCTTGGGGTTGTTGTTGTTGTTTTTTAGTTCTCTGCTTTGCATGCGAGTTATCTTCTGCTTCCTGGTTGTGGCATAGTTATAATTTGGATGGAGTTTATGCATATGTGATGATATTGTTTGGCAGCAGGGAAAACATACGAATATGTAACAGCTTTAGATGGATGTTCTGTGAGCCCCATTCCACGATCTGTATCCAGGTGGAAGACATTTTTATTTTAGGATTTAGCAACTCTGTACCTGAGGAAGGGAAGGAAGGTATCACCAGGAAGCCCTTCTACCCTGCAGGATGTCTGGGTATTTTCTTTAGAAATACAGAATTCATTTAAGGCCCTGACTCCTTAAGGGGTCTTCCTGTAGCTAGACTATTTGGGGGGGTCACTTCTGACCACAAAAATAATAAAATAAAACAAAATAAAAATTCACCTCCCCCAGCCCGCCTCGTTGCCTTTCTAGCAACGGGCCTGACTGTCATCCTTGAGCCAAACGGAATGAGATATTTGGGCAGGCGCAGGGAGCGGAGTCTCTTCTTCCCCCTCCATCCCTCTGCAACAAGTGCCCTGGGGCTGGTAGGAGCAAGGCAGGGTGAGTAGTAGTGCCAGTGTTCCCTCTAAGCTGAGTTAGTGTGAGCTAGCTCACAGTTTTTCAGCCTCCAGCTCACACATTTTTGTCTTTCCTCAGGAAGGATGGCTCCAGAACAAACTAATTCATGCAGTAGCCAAATGGCTCGCTCACTACTTTAAAGCCAGTAGCTCACCAAGTTGAAATTTTACTCACAAGACACCACAGCTTAGAGGGAGCATTGGCGCCAACTGGGTGGCCAATTCCTCACACCCAGTTTTCTCCTTATAGCTCATGGGGTGGGGGCCTGGAGACTCGTGGAGGGCAATCCCATATCCCTCCATCACCAAGCCTGGGTCAGTGTGTGTGTGTATTCATATGTCTGTGTATGTGTGTGTGCACCTGGAAGTCATGGGGACCTCTGGTGACTGACCCCTACTGGGAGCCTGGAGGATATTCAGAGAGGTGGCTGAATAAAGCCTGCGCCCACCTCCTGACCGCTGGTACTCCAAGGTCTCCCATCCAATTACTTGCCAGAGGCTACCTTGTTTAGCTTTTGAGATCTGACGAGACTGGGCTTGCTTGGGCTATCCAGGTCAGGGCTGAACAGGTCCTCTCTTGAAAACCCCTGGTCTCAAAAACTCTACAGGGTAACCATAAGCTGACTGTGACTTGATGGCACTTTTCACCATCGATGTCATGTGTGGAGGGATACTGACAGCAGTACACTTCAACAAGTAACAACTGGAAGCTTCATCACTTCTATCACCTGAAAAATTCCCTTAATGTACTATAATACAAAATACTTCACATCTCTTTAGGTAGGGATTGGAGTGGGGTAGAGAATATTCATGCACTGCTTAATGAAAACGGCAAACTGAATAGGGCCAGATGTTTTATCTGTTCCCTACTATGTGCACCACTCTAACTTTCTGCCTGAGCTTGATCTCATTAGGGGTTGACATTCTGCTCTCCGTGTAAGTCTTAATACTGCCTGGTTGATACTGAATGGACAAAGTGCTTGTTATACCCTTGGCTTTTTCTTCCTTCATTGAACATACCCATATTCAGATGCAGTGCCCAAGAGTGAAGCTCTTGTTATACAGTACTAACAAACAAGCAACAGAGGGTTGTTAACAATGTTTGCCTTAGCGTTAAAAGCAAAGCAATTGCTGCCTTTGTCTGTGGAAATTCATCTCACCCTTCGGTGAGCCAGAAAGAGATCAGCAGAGCGTCAGCAACCAATTCTGAAGCTGGAGCGCCTGATACATTATTTAGATTTCCAATTAAACATCTGCATGGTAAATAGTGACAAGGCTGGCCTCCCCCACTGTGTTTTTGTTATCTTTACAATACTGTATGCATTATACATATGATCTTCCTGTTTAACTGTCTCACTCAGCAGTGGCCAAACTTCTGCATCCTGTTTTGTGAAGCAGATCTTTGCCAGCCTTTGCAATTATTGTCTTCAAGGAAGTCTAAGGGCTTGGCCCTGAAAGGCTGGTCAGGGACTTATTAATGGCACAAAGTTGCACATGCTTAACATATTTCAGATTTGAGCTTCCCTTCAGTGGTGTTTTCTGTAACCGGGTGCAGATACTAAAACCAGGATAGTCAAGTTTGATTGGATTAACTCCCATGGACATCAATCCAATAGCTATTTTCATTGGCTTCAATGAGAAACACATTTCTGAAGGGTCATTAACAGGGAAAGTTTCTTAGGGCTACTGCCCTGAAGGGTCACTGGTAGAGCAGAGCTAAACCCAATCTAAAACTACAAGGGCTACTCAGCTCAGATTATTAATAATGGATGTTGCCTTTCCTGCTGCTTCCTCCTGCACTGCCAGCAACCAATGCAGTGAGGAGGTGGCAAAGGGTGAGTAGGATGCCCGTTGTTGGTGGTACTGGACTGGACCGAGCTGCATAACCCATGCTGTACTGGCTAGGACTGCCCTAGGGAGCACTCAGCCTGGCTTACTCCCTGGCCATTTTCATTTCTCAGCCTGCCCTGGCATCTTAATTGTTCTGAAATTCCCAGCTAGCCCCCTCACCCAAGGGATCCTCCTTCTCAAGTTCTAGGTAGATAGGGGAAAGTATCCCTGCTAAATAGGTAATTTACACTACAGATGTCACAGGGACATATTAATAGACATCCTGTCTTTTCCAAGGATACTCAAGTGCCCAGTAGACAGACCATCTTTTTTTTTTCTTTTTAAGAGGTGTGAAAGTGGATCTAAACCATGGCCCCTTCTCCTTTCCTTGACCCACTGCACTCCGATGCTTTTAGCATTCCCAATCTTGAAATCACTTGAACTGGTGCATGTCTAATGAAAGTACCAGTGTGAGACACAAGGTGGGGCAAGGTTTGGTTTTCTTGACCAACACCAGTTATATTTAACAATAGAGTCACACCCCAGCTTTGTTTACATATTAACTGGGTAGCTGCTTGTCTTTTTTCCCCCTTGCTGGAGAAGCATGATTCGTATTACAGAAATATGTGGTTGCTTAATGCATTTAAGTGAAATGACTGCTGTGAGAGACCTCAGATCCTGGAACAGCTGTTCTCGCACACATAGATCCTTTTGCACCACCAGTGGGCAGTAGTTGCAGGTTAGATGAAGTACATAAGAGACACATATGCTAAATAATGCCACACATGCTAAATAATGTCATTTCAATCCACTTTTCAAGCAACTTTTTGCAAATGGATTTTGCCATTTCACACAGCAACATCCAGTTGCAAAATGCACTGAAAGTGGATTGAAACTGTGTTAGTTAGTATGAGCGAAAGCACATAAATAGCTTGTGGAACTCACTGAACTGGGAGCAGCTTCATGGATTCTTGAATGACACATCTGCCTTTCACACATTCAGTCTGGCTTCAGGCTTGGGTGGGAACCAAGACAGCTTTCGTTGCACTGCTTGACAATCTTCATTTAAAGCTGGACAGGGGACAGTCATCCCTGTTGATATTGTTAGGTCTGTCCTCAGCCTTTGATACAAGTGGCCACTCCATTCTTATCTATTCATTGGAATATGGAGTTGATGTTAGGGGAGCAGCTCTTTGGTGGTCTTTTCTGTCAGACTGGATACAGACTGCAGGACCAGAATCAGCAAGGTGGGATTTATCTTGTGGTGTGCCATAAGGTTCTATTCTCTCACCTATGTCCTTCAGCATTTATATGAAGCCTCTGTGTGAGTTAATCCAGACCTTCCACACCAAAGGTCATCCATATGCAGATGAGCCTGACCTGTATACTTCATCATCCAAGCTTCCAGATGCATGCATCCTGGGTCTGAACTAGTGCTTTCAGGCCATGATGTGGTGGCTCAGGCAAAACAATCCAAAGCTGAATCCAGATAAGGCAGAGGTGATGCTGGTTGGATCTTCTTGTAGCAGATGGAGTGGAGCTGGAACCTGCAGAGCAGTTTAAGAGCTTGAAGGTGTTTATGGACCCAGCCGTGCCATTTAAAAAACAGGTTGGTACTGCAACCAAGATTGTCTTCTTTGCACCTTTACTCTAAGCCAGGTCATCTTGTCAGCTACAGCAGGAAACAGGGTGCTGGACTAGCTGGACCATTGAGCTGAACCATCAGGGTTTTTATGTTCCTTTTGCAACAGGACTACCCTGGTGTGTTTATGTCTGTTTTTTACCATTGGGATGGTGAAACCTCAGCCTCTGCCTCTACCTGCCTTAGGAATTCAGTTGTGAGTGCAGTATGCAAGTACACTCACCTCAGCTCTTCAGAGCCAGTGGGCTGCATGTTGCCAGAAAGGGCAAGGCCTGGGCATCTTCTGTTCCCCTCCCAAATCTCTACGGATATCCTTGCCTACCAGAAAATACATGCAATGTTTCTCTTTGTCCTCTCCAAGGCATGCAGATTGGCTGGAATGACCTACCTGTCATGGGAGAATTGGCAAGCTGGTGGCCCTGTCCACACATTTGATTCTTCTGTGTCACAGAGGATGCAAATGAAACATTTTTCCTGTGCAACACATGTACATTCCCAGACAATAAAACAGGCAAAACAGACCAATGCTTATTACAGCGTCATAAAGCCCTTCCCAAGACTAGCGGCAATTGTGCACACAAAAGGTAGCCTGGACACTCCTGTTGATAATACCACTGTCATGCACATATCACTAATGCCTCTTACCCCTTCTGCTGCACAGGAATTCAAAGGCACACAGTGAGGCACCAGAATAATGGTCAGATTGGATAGCTTCTGCTCATCAGAAATCATTTCATTCAGACGCCTTACATTTCCAAGGTCAGCTCTTCAGTAGAACGTTTCTGACTGCACATCCCTAGCAGACACCCTGCCTAGACTGTAAAGCAATATCTGCTCCACCAAGTCAAATTGCAAACGGATGGTGTTCCCCCCCCCCCCCCCCGGTCATCTGCCATGCTTCTGTCTCCTTCATGCTTCTGTCTCCTTCACTGGCTGCATTCAGACTGCCAGCTGTAAGCTGTTTCTCTCTGGCCACGTACGGGCAGGCAGAACTCTATGTTCAGAAACACATGTAGGAAGAAAACAAGGCACATAGATGGAGAAAAAGCACATGCTGTTTCCACCTCACCAGCTAAGTGCAATTCCAAGAATGTCAGCATAATGCCAAAATGCATGCACAAATTGTTTGCACCCTGGATCTGTCCCCCATGATCAGGAATGATGTTTTCTCAAACATTACCAATTCTTTATTCTACTTAGCTATTTAAAACAGTCATATGCAATAGAGAACCTGCTTACTAAGTAAGGTGGCTTACTAAGTAAAACACGATAAAATCACAAACAGCAAAAGAATTGTTTAAAAATAGCAAACTATTTTTTAAGGAAAGAAAACCAGTCGGAGCATAATAACATTTTCAAAGTGTGCTATGCCTTCACAACACTCAGTATTCTCACGGTGCCATACCATAATAACAGCATTAAAATGTAGCAGCTTAAAATTATTCTCATAAAACAATCCTCAGGCTTGAAGAGTGGAGGAAAAATAATTTCAAAAGATCAATGCCTTCCTTAAAGCCTTGGGTAAAAAGAAATGTTTGGGCCTGGTGTCCCACAGAGGACAGGGTAGGCACCAGCAGAGCTCCAAAGGGAAAAGCCTCCTACAGGCAAAATGCCACTACTACAAAAAGCCCTGTTACCTTTCTCACTTCTGAAGGGACGGAGAGTGGGGCTGTGACAAGCTTAACTAGTGGGCTGGAAAGTCCAGGGGGAGGGACAGAACCTTAGGCATGTATGGCTTATGTGTATATAGGTGATGTGCTTGTGTTCTGGTGGTCCCATGCAGATGGAGCCAATGCGCTGTTTTCACTTCCCCCTCTTTGTGTGTTGTTTTTATCCTGCCTATATCATCACTAGAAGGCTTCTGACTAATGGCAGTGACTTGGAGCTAGTAGCTGTCACCATCCAATGCCATTCAGCCACCATTTCCTAGCCCTTAGTGTATATCGAGAATACATCATTAAATGTCACATTTTTAAAAACCAGAGAAAAGAGCAGTCAGTCCTTATTTCACATGGCAATAATGCAGAAAAACGACCTCACCTGTATATTGAATTGGATGACATATAGATAAAATCACTTACTTCCTTTCCAGAAAAAAGTTTGGGAGGCTGACATTCCCCCCCCCCCCCCCTCTAGGTCTCTATTAAATCTTCTGCCCTTCTTCTGAAATCCGTTTTTTGTTTTGGTTTTTTTGGTCTTTGGAAGTCCCGGTTTCACACTCAAACCTAACTCAATTTGGGGAGAAGAAAGATACAAATGATCTCTGAAGGTTTATGTAGTCCAGCCCAACTGGATGGACGCGAAGGGGGGTGGGTAGGGGGCCACAACAGGCTGCCCGGAATCATGGCAAAAGTAGTCTGACTCCTTGGGTCCAGGACATAAATATAGATAGGAAGGGCAATGTAGGGGAGGGAGAGAAGGAGATGTCTTCTGCAGGGTGCAGGCACCTGTTGGCAATTCTGCTTGTCATGAAGTAAACACCTTGCCTGTCTTTAGCTTTGGCCCAAATGTAGACTGGCACTAAGGGCTAATTCATTGCAGCAGAGAGGATATTTATCAGGAAGAACCTACTAGAGCTCCAGGGCCTAGCCAGAAGTCTTGTCAATCAAATCTATTGGGAGAAGGCATAGCAGTTTGAGAGGTGGATCTTTCCTGATGGCCTAGTCCAGAAGCAGCAGGCACCTCTACCACAGTGACAACAATTCTTGCAAAAGCAGGCATGTGGTGACTCCAAATCCTTGACAGCAAAGCATAAAGAAAGTCTGCTTAAACTCTGCCAGAAGATTTGGTCTCCCATACGAGCAGGGCTGGATTAAGACATATTTAAGCGATGTCATATTTAAGAGGCACCGTAGTAGTACCAAAACAAAATGGTAATTTAGTACTGTTTTTGTATTTTGAAGTCCCGCATAATCTGAAGCACTAAACCGTAATTTATTTAGTTGATGCATAAATCTGGCACTGTGGATTAGTTCTGCCACGGTTTCTTTATGTATGTCTTGCCACACATCCTGAGAAACCTTCCAGTGTGTATCTTTGAATGTCTTACTATTTCCTTGTAGTTTCCCCTCAGTCAAATTTTACAATGTGCATTCCCTAGGAGCAGTCTTCCTTCCTGTTGCTCTGTAAAATGGTGCACATAAATAAGTCATATTTTTAAAAGAAGGTTCTTTTATCTCAGGCTTTGTGCAAAAAGGGATAAATTCCACTTGTATACACACAGCTATCGTATGCAGCTGAATTTGCTTGTATTTTGTTACAGAATAGCTTCTGGTTCTTCCTGATAAATACTCGGTCTGTTGGGATGAATTAGCCCTTGGTGCCAGTCTACAGTTGGACCAAAGCTAAAGTCAGGCATACTTCATGACACCATCACCTGTAGGCAACGTATAGATTTGGCTCAGTATTGTAACTAGTATGTACCTGAGCATACCGTGGCAAGGAATACAATACTTGGTATCAAAGATCATGTAATATATTGATAGCTATTTAATGTTAAATTATGTAATGGTTTCAGAACTGAGTAAGTGAGCATGTGTTCAAGATGGTGAATGAGAGGTCAAGTATCAGCTTGTTCAGAGGCTTAGCTAGGGCTGCAGTTCGCATAGAGTAGCCCCTTTGCACCTGTTTTTTTGCCCTTATATCTGCAGCCTATGTTCATCCTATGGGTTGAAACTGTCTGGTGGGTCATGTAGCTAGATTCTGAGACCCTACAGAGCTGCGATTTTTTGCTGCTTTTAGGAAGGACTATCTGCACAGACAGCAAAGGTACCATCTCCTGCCTCTCTTTGCGTACATGCTGAAAAGAGCAGAAGGACAGTGAGGGGAGGTCACTCAGTGGTGGAGAGGAAACCTCCATGGCTCTGACCCTTGGCTTTTAGCTCCCTGTGGTATCCTTCATGGTGCTTGGCTTGTGGTTCCTGTCCCTGGCTCTCTTGGTCTTCCGCCCATGGCCCTGGCCTTGATACCAGTGAGGTCATAATGTTGACTCCCTCTCTTCTTGTCACATGACATTGATATGACATGATTTCCTGTTACATGCTTGCAGCTTAGTGGGTTCCACATCTGGAAAGGCTGAAACCACTGGCTTGGCATATTACAACACACTGAGCTATTGAATACTATTCGGCAGGCAGAAAAGAATCAAAGACATGACACAGGCCAGCTGTAGCAAGCCAATTTTTTCACAGAGTGGCATCTGAGAAGTATTTTAGCTCACCGTGGGGGGATTTCACCAGTGGATGAAAGGGGAGAATTGGACTTTGAGCGTGGGTGTAGAAATGACTACTTCCCTAATGGACTACCTCTTGTGTTACTTTTTTTCTGAACAACCAGCCCCAGTGCCTCTTCCCAGGACTCTCCCTTCTCCGTATGAACAGATACTTCTCTCCATTGCACTCCAATAGTGCCATCATTGCAATTTCTCTTTTCCTCCCACTCTTATTCACCATGGATGGCTGCTAATCCATCGTTCCTTCCTACTCGCCCTTTTAGCTCAGTCCATTATTTCTGAGAATGCTTTACCTTTGCCTCATGAATCACTGTCATCACTGCTTTTTTATTATGTTTCCTCAGGAAAGGTAGGGCTAGAGAGACCAAGAGTGGGCAAGTGTGACTCTCCCATGAATTTCCCAGATGCCACCCTGAACTCACTTGAACTTTGGCCTGCCTTGGAATGTTCTTTTGGTTTTTAGCTATGAATCACGGAGTTCGAACAACCCGGAGCCTTGGTCAAGGAGAGATATGTAATGGGAGGGAAAGAAATGTTTCATTTTTGTTGCCCTTGTTATCATTTAAGTTTCTCTTTGTAATTCACTGTGACATGAATTTATAATGGGAAGGCTCTATGGTAACAAAGACTGGGGCTTAGGAGATGTATAATGCATGGTTTTTAATTAGCGCTGCTGCTCTAATTGATTAAAATTTTGCCGGTGCAGTAGTATTACAAAGAATCAGCAATGTAACACTTTGCAGCAAGCAGTCCCTGTAGGGGAACCGTCCACTTTTGCCAGTCCTAAAAGTAATATAACATTTACAGTGGTCTGGCAAACCTCGGCATTCCGATAGAAAGCCCAGAGGGAGTAGCATAAGGTAGACTCCCAGATACTATAAAGAATAAATGAAAGGGCCAGAAGGCTTAGAAAATGCCTTCAAAACAGAAGCCTCATTCAACTTCAAATGGAAAGAAATTTTATTATGCATGCTGCAAACTTGATGCCCTGTTCAGAGATGATCTAAGATATCTGAGGATGCCCTTAAATAGAATGCCCTTAATAGAATGCCCTTAAATAGAATGCCCTTAAAACCTTTCAAAGAAGCAGCATATTTCCATTAATATCCTATCATTTCTATACATCTTGGTCGGTATAGTGGCCACTATCTTCAGGGGATCTTGGGAAACCATAATTCTATTTCCTTCACTCATAGAAATTTATTCTATTTATTTATCTCCCTTTAATGTTACAGCCCCGTATACTGGAAAGGACTATAGTGTGTATGTGTGTGAGGTGGAACAGACATCAAGAAATGTATCTTCTAGGGCCAGTTCTTCGACTGTGAAATGCTTCAGGTTCCCACTTGTTTTGATAAATTCTTAAAGCAAGGAACAATAATAAATTAGTATTCAACTAATAGAATGCCCTTAAAACCTTTCAAAGAAGCAGCATATTTCCATTAATATCCTATCATTTCTATACATCTTGGTCGGTATGGTGGCCACTATCTTCAGGGCCACCCCCAAGGATGTATATACTGTCAGACTCCAGAAACTTTTTGAGGTGAATCACTCCCAGGTATGTTTAGAGATCAGGAGCTGCCTGTGGTCTCCCAGGCACACTGATTCGGTCCAATTTATTAATTTGAAACACTTCTATCCCATTTTTTTCTGAAAAGGGGGACTCACAGAAAATGTATGTGAGCTAACTGTTGCCAAGCACATCATCCTAGATGAGGATATCACCAGGAGAAGATTAAAACCATTAACCCCCCCCCCCTTAAAACACTTAGAAACAGAGCTAAAATACATATAAACATATAAAAACCATTAAACCAGTGGGCAGAAAGGAGGGATCACTGAGGGAATGCCAAACAAAAAAGTCTTCACCCACTGGTGAATATGGCAACAGAGCTGCAATCATTTGAAACAAAAATAACCATTTGGGATCAATGCTCCCTCTAAGCTGTGGAGTCTCGTGAGCAAAAATTCTACCTGGTGAGCTACTGGCATCAAAGCTGTGAGTGAGCTATTTGGCTACTGCATAAATTCGTTTGGTCTGGAGCCCTCTTTCTCAAGCTGAGACAAAAAGGTGTGAGCTGGAGGCTAAAAGAACTGTGAGCTAGCTCACACTAACTCAGCTTAGAGGGAATACTGTTTGGGATATTTCTAAACAACACAGAACTGACTGTGAAGATCATTGTGTGGTGCACTTGTTCGCAAACTCTGGGTTATGATCCATACTTTCTTGCAGGTGGGTTAGGTCTTTTGTTGCTAACCACAGTGTCACAAGTCAGCATCTCCAGTCTCCATGGCCTCTCCTTTCGGTGGGTATGTCAGCTTTACCCAGAAAGGTGATAGCAAAGCCTGCCAGAACACTGCAGTCACCATGGTGACTAGGGATGGGCACGGAACACAAAAATGTGGTTCAGTTCATGTTTCATGGGTGAACTACGAAACAAACCACGAACCCAGTCAGCTCACACATGAACTTAGGCAGATCATGAGAGGGAGGGCAGGAAGGGTTGCCTCAGTGCTTAGTTTTTGTGGTCCTTTTTTACAAGCCCAGAGAAATGCTGATTGCCACTTTGGGGTCAGGAAGCAATCCTAGAGGTTTTTTGTTATCTTCTGGGCATTGAACTGCAGTCACTGTGGGTGTGAAGGGGGAGGTATTTGTACATTTCCAGCATTGTGCAGGGGGTTGGACTAGATGACCCTGGAAGTCCCTTCCAACTCTATGATTCTATGATTCTATGAACTGGGTTGGTGAGGTTCATGCCCGAAACAACTGAGATGCAGGGGCAGCCTGTTCCAATGGCTCCGTTTTTTGGGCTCTAAACGGCTGAGCTATGGAGGCAGGCTACCCCTGCAGCTCAACTGTTTAGACTGGCTCGAAGCCATTTAAATCCCTGCTTTTTGCTTCCCACAGCTTTTTGCAGGGAGCAGAAGGCAGTGATTTAAATTACTCCCATCCTTTTAAACCAAACAGCTGTTTTTTGTGAAGAACAGAAAGCAAGGGTTTAAACCCCTGCTTTCTGCTCTTCACAAACGACCATGAACTGCATCAAAACTTGTGAAAGTTCATGCCGGTTCTTCAGTTTGCGAACACTGCTTCACGAACCATGAACCGTCCAAAATTTGTGATGTTCATCAGCCAGTTCATGACCATCCCTAATGCTGACCCCAATATCCTAACCAGTCTCTCTAGGCCTAACCACCCTACTGCCATGCTAAATAGTTGTGATAGGCCCACCGAGAAAGGTGGCAATGAAGCCAAGAAGGCCAGAGAAGCCTGCTAAATGCTACAGCTCCCATCAAACATTACATTTGCTTTCGAATGTTCATCCAGCCACTCAGATGGCAAGGAAGAGGTGTTCTCCTTTGTTGCTACTGCTGCGGACTCTTTCTCACAGGAGCTCATCCTGCCAGAGAGACAGCCCAGGGAATGGGAAGAAGAGCTGTATGTGCAATGATGATGAATAATGCATTCTTGAACATGTAAATAAGTATGGAAATTGATGCAAGATACATGTCTAATCAAGCTACTGTGAAGCAGAATTCTGAAGAGAGGTGTTGTTTTTTGTCTAGGTATTGCTAAGTTTTGTTCCCGTTTAAAACACAAGTTAGGGAGGAAATCTGAAAGTACAACATTTCGCAATGAGAAATCTGACCTATTTATCTTCCAGATCTGATGGTCATAACAGTTGGCAGGACAATAGGCAAATTCTGAGCATGTATTGATCTGCCAGATATGAAAGAGTGTTAAGTCTGTATTGTGACCAGTTGAATCTGGAAGTATATTTTGTTTTATTCTTTTCAGGGTTTTTTAATGCTTATTTATAAATATTAAAAATAAAAATCCACTTGCATTAAATGGTTTGAGATTCTTGCTTTTCACTGGAAAGGTGAAGTAGCATGGAGGTACTTTGCAATACAGTCCCAGAATGGAGAGTAACTTTTGAAATAGGTCTCACTTCAAAATATGAGAACCACGGATTTAGTTCCTTGTGGACCCACCTGATTAAATTCTAAACTTCATTGTTTCATCACCATTTGGAAGAGCGACTATCAGGAGTATTGATCATGAACTCTTATCCTCTGGGATAGCCTCAATTTTCATAGTGCCCTGCAAATATGTGAATTTTAGAACAAAACTTTCTTTTTGATGATGTAAGTGCCTACAGCTTCAGTCCTTAGGACACTTCCCAGGAGTAAGCCCCATTGAATAACATGGGGCTTACTTCTGAAAAGACTGCTTAGGATTGCTCCCTATGACTGCAAAAGCACAGAATAGGCATCTAGCAGTCCCCAACCCCAGGGACGTCTGACTAGCCTCGACCAGGGCCAGGGCTTTTTCAGCCCTGGTCCCCATCTGGTGGAATGAACTCCCATATGAGATCAGGGGCCTGTGCGATCTATTATAGTTCTGCAGGGCCTGCAAGACAGAGCTCTTGCACTGGGCCTTCAGTTGAGGCAGCGGACGTCCCTTTTCCCTCCTGGCTATCTCCCCTCCAGTGGCCTGGATCTTAACATCAGTACTGGTGATCTGACATTGGTGGCCTGGATCTTAATATCAGTATTGCTGAATTGACATCAGAACTAGCTTGTTTGCACGGTATTTTACGGTTTTACTGTTTTAATTGTTATTTTAATTGTTGTTTTAATGCTATTGTATTGAGACTGTTGTGAACTGCCCTGAGCCCGTCCACAGGGAGGGTGGTATATAAATCAAATAAATAAATAAATAAAAACATTTCTTCCTCATGTGGTAAAAAATAAAAATTCTGTACCATCAAGCCACAACCAACTCATGGCGACCACATGAAGTCCCACCTCATGGGGTTTTCAAGGCAAGAGACGAACAGATGTGGTTTGCCATTGAGAGCCAACTTGGTGTGGTGGTTCAGAGCAGCGGACTCTTACCTGGAGAACCAGGCTTGATTCCCTCCTCCTCCACATGCAGCCAGCTGGGTGACCTTGAGTCAGTCACAGTTCTTTCAGAGCTGTTCTCTCAAGGGCAGTTCTCGAAAGAGCTCTCTCAGCCCCATCTACATAACAGTGGTCTGTTGTGGGGAGGGGAGGGGAGGGGAGATTGTAAGCTGCTCTGACACTGAGTGAAGGGTGGAGTATAAATCCAACCCCTCCTCCTCCTCTTCTTTGTTTTCCTCTGCACAGTAACCCCAGTCTTCCTTGATGGTCTCCCATTTAAGTGCCTACCAGGGCCACCCTCACTTAGTTTCCAAGCTCTGACAAGACTAGGATAGTCAGGGCTATTTTCACTGCTATGGCCCTGTAATTTTGGTGAAACTGTCTACTGCTGTGCTGGTAAATTGATTTTTTAAATGCACCTTTATTATGTGAACTAGTAGAGGGAATGAGAAATGTGAGAATGAGAGTTTTGCTTTGGGCTTTCCCTCCCCCCTCTGGAGAGAAGGGTTTGTGTGTTTATCTCTAATTCTGCCTAAGCATTTGGTCAGAGGCAGCCTGCACTGAATTATACATATGTGGCAGGGCAGAAAACTGTACTTCCTTAGTGGTGAGGGAAAGACATTCTGTCCATGCTCAGAGGTAATTTTTCTTCCTGAACTCAGCCCTGGTGTTGATAACAGAGTCCTGAGCTAATCCCTGGAGAAGTCTTGATACAAGTTAAGTCATTTAGTTGGTGGAGTGGGGGACAATAGAAAGGAGAGCTTGCCTGTATGACGGTATTGTTTTTGGCCGCGGTCACACGGATTTAAAGGGGCTCCCGGATTTAAAGGGGGCGCATTTTTCAACAGCGGGTTGGGATGTCTAAACATCCCAACCCCTGCTGCATCGGGATCGGTGGCCGCGGCGGAGGCCGCGGAGGCCGCGGCAGAAGCGGGGGCAGCTGAGGAATAGTGGCTGCGGCCACAGCGGAGGCCGCGGCGGAAGCGGGGGCAGCTGAGGAAGCTGCGGCAGCAGAAAGGGTGGCAGCGGTTGCTGCCGCCGCTGAAGAGACAGCAGCTGAGGCAGCGGAGGCGGCGGAGGCGGCAGAGGTGGCCCCAGAAGAACTGCAAGTGGCGGTGGCGGCCTCAGACCCGCCATCCGCCTTTGTAAGTCGGGGTTTTGGATTTCCCCCCCCCCTCCCTTTTACACTTGGGCGCATGGATAGCCATGCGCCCAAGTGTAAAAGGGGGGAAAAAATGGCCGGCGGGGCTATCTGGACAGCCCTGCTCTCGCAATGCTTGCGAGAGAAGGCTGTCCAGATACCTCCAATGCGGTTTCCTCCCGCAACACCCGGGAAAATACTTGATTTTCCCGGGGGTCGGAAAATGCGGGAGGAACCCACATTGGAGCCAGCTTCGGCACGGGAATAGGGGCCGGCCATCTGGTCGGCCCCTTTAAATGCGGGAGGAAATTGCCCTTCCTCCCACATTTAAGGCCCGTGTGGCCGCAGCCTTTGTTGCTGGAGATGGAGGAAAACAAGGAGTGTGTTCCTGACAGAGGGAAACGGTGTAAAGTTCTCTGGGACTGATTTGCCAATGAGGTTAGTGCTTAATTTTTAAGCACAGAAATGTTGGGGTTTTAGCCTTTTAAGTCCTCTGTGGCAAACTTCATTTTAAAGTTGGGTTGCCAAAAGGCCTGGAGAAAAAATGCCCTGTCCCTTTAATAGAGGCTTACTATATGGAAATAAGCAGCTGAGGTAAATAATATTACCCAGTAAATAACATCTGTTAAGCTTCTGTTAAAGGGACAAGACTTTTTTTCCCTTTAGGAAATTAGTTCAGAGGTGAAGACAGTGCAGTCTCAGTATGCTAAATGTTCCTCCACTGACCAATATCCTCTAATGGAACAAATGTAATATAGTGGACATTACATCATGTATTACATGTACTTGACCTACCTCACTGCTTCTATCATCTGATTCCATGCGGTTTTCATTCCTGCTTTCAGGTTGTAGCATATTTGAGCCTCAGTGTAGTTGGTCCCACCATTACTCGCCAGATGATGGTATCATACTGCCAGATGAGGTTGCCTCGTGCACACTGGCACTCCAGTGACAGTGGGGGAAAAAGGGGGGGAAAGTTAAAAAAATGCTGTTGGTGACAGCATGATTTTACTCCCAGTAAAACCCAGAACTTATACCATGCCTCTCTAGGCATTGCTGGAAACACTATGGCAAACCACAGTAAAACCACAAAGTTCCCAGCAGTGATTCCTAGAGAGCTGATGTAACTTCCATGGAAAATCCTACTGTAATATCTATACCAGCCCCACCCATTCAAGCACAGGAGTGCCCCTAGATTCATCTGTGAATTTGGAGGGTATGTGAACCAGAACTTACTCAAATTAAAAACAAAAAATGTTCATATGGCTTACTTCTTTTCACTCTAGAGCTATCATAGCAGCAGACCCCAAAATATATTGTTCTTCTTGTTGTTATTAAAATCACATTCAACCTTTGCACACTGTACAGGAGAACTGGTGCATTCATTAGTCAGAGCAAGAGAGTACTTACATGCTGACTGCAGACATCATAAACAAGAGGACATTTTACAGTTAGTGGTATCATGAAGTCTACTGAAATGAGGCCTTGAGGAGTACCAGAACCTTTTCCCCATACCTAATCATGTGCTTAGTGTACACCACAAATGGCCTTCCCACCTACCCAACCCCCAAAAGTTGATGGTGACTATGCAATAATGTTTTTATTAAATTCACTAATGGTTCCCATGGCTGTCTCTGACAAATGTAGAAGCCTGTGTGTGGGAGTTGCTCATGCAGCGTGCTCATTATTTAATAAGGAGGCTGTGCTGTACACAGGCTCTGAATTTTAATGAATCTTCTAAATATATGGAGCGCACAGTTTGAAATACAGCAACGTACAGACACAACATGGCCGATAAAAATGTAAATTGCTGCAGAGAAGGATCAAGCCAACTGTGGGAATAGACGGAGCCTGTGAGAAGTGAGTTGGGCACAGACTGTAAATTCAGACTTGACAAGGGAATGTTTAATTTTGTAGCCAGGGAAACGAATTTGGAATTTAAAAAAATGACAGAAAACAGTGACAAGGTCATCAGTTATACAGGGTGTGTGGGTGTGATTTTCCTTTCTTTCATCAGCATAGAGTGGCTCAAGGCTCATTTCTACTCTCTTTTATGTTTTTGTAATGAGGCAGTAAAACAGGCTTGAATTAATATGATTGCTCATCCATGCAAAACCTTTCCCCGCTTATAGAAAGCCAGTATCTTAGGGAACAGGCTAGAACTGAATCTCTCCCTGCTGATTTTCTGTGTGGCGGAGCATTTGATCAGATGAACTGCCTCATGCACTCTGAAGTGGAAGAACTCAAAACACATTTTTGCCACCTCAGTGAAAACTAGGCCTCAGCATCTGCTGTTTCTACAAGTCAAATTTATCATGAGAAAGGTAGTGTTGTCAGCCAGCAGCTGGCAACTGGCAGGAGTCTGGAGATGCAGGGACATGCAGGGTGGTACGACTGTTGGGTATGGGCATAGGGTTGCCAGGTCTGGGTTGGAAAATACCTAGAGACTTTGGGGGTGGAGCCAGTAGACGGTGGGGTTTGAGGAGGGGAGTGGACTCAGCATGGTACCATGCCACAGAGTCCACCCTTCAAAGTAGCCATTTTTTCCAGGGGAGCTGATCTTTGTCAGCTGGGGATCTGTTGTCAAAGCGGGAGATCCCCAGACCCCACCTGCAGGCTGGCAAACCTATATGGGCATCTGACCTCTCTAGGAATTAGGGCTGCCAAGTCCAACTTGGGAAATATCTGAGGACTTTGGGGGTGGAGCCAGGAGACTTTGGGGGTGGAGCCAGGAGAAAGGAAGTGACATCATTTTGTGATGTCACATCCTGTGATGTTGCTTCCACATGCTGACACATGAACTCATGAAGTTTCCTAATACTGAGCTTCTGCTGCTGCCTTGAGCTTTATAGGCTTGCAAGCAGCATTACCCAGACTGTGGCTTTTATGCCACTGTTTTTTGTCGCTGAACAAGAGTCAGTGTTATGTAGCAGTCAGTTTGTTTGGCTGGGATCTGGGAGAGCCTGGCTCAAAACCCTGCAGTGCCATGGAATCATTTTATTTAATACTGAATCAGGCCATTGGTCCATCAAGGTCAGTATTGACTACTCAGACAGGTAGTGGCTCTCCAGGGTCTCAGGCCGAGATCTTTAATGTCACCTATTACCTGATCCTTTTTTAGCTGAAGAGGCTGATACCTCCTGCATGTCAAGCAGATGCTCTATCACTGAGCAACGGCCCTACTGAATCCTTCCTCATCTCGGCAGAATATGAAGCCCTAAGTGCTACACAAGTGCTAAATATGATTTTCATATCATAAGAACAGGAGAGAAGCCACAGTGGATTGGCCCATCCAGTACAGCCCATCCAGTACAACACTCTGTGTCACAACAGTGGCCAAAAGTACCAGGTGCCCTCAGGAGGTCCAGCAGCGGGGCCAGAACTCCAGAAGCCCTCCCACTGTTGCCCCCCAAGCACCAAGAATTCAGAGCATCCCTGCCCCAGACAAAGGGTTCCATTTAGACCTTGTGGCTAATAATAGCCACTGATAGACCTCTGCTGGATGGGGACAGAGAGAGAGAGAGAGACAGACAGACAGACAGACAGAAAAAAGAAAGAAAGGGGGAGGGGGAGAGAGAGAGAAGGAAAAGAGCTGGCAGACCCCAGCAGCTTACCCCAAGCAGCTTACTCCAGCAGCAGGCCACATGCAAAAGCAGGCCCTTCAGCAGAAAGAGCCTCTCTGGGCGGGGCTCTCTTGTTCTCTCTTAAAGGGGAAATGTCTGTTGAGGCTTTTTACTGCAGGGCAGGCTCTCTGCAGACATTTCCCTTTTAAGAGGCCAGGGCAGCCTCCGACGTTTCCCTGCTGGCAGCCATTGCCTCCCCCGGTGGCCAATTTTGAAAAGGCGGGGGAAAGCTTTAAAAATCGGTGTTTCCCCCGCCCTACCGGGGGACTTGGCAGCTCTACTAGGAATTGCTGGTAGCTCTATGCCACAGGTCCCCAAGGTGATGTTTGTCGTCAACACTGCCAAGGGTGGGGGCTGGGGATAATACTTTGGGGGCTCAAGTCGGCTAGAGGACCTCTGAAGACAGCCTCATACTGCAGTTATAAATGTATTTACTTTTTTAAAAACTAGTAATGCAGTTCTGCACTGCAGCCACTAGGGACACATGGAAGGCAAAACACAGTAGATAGCAGTCGCTCTGCTTTCTGCAAAGGTTACTACAAGGAGGCAAATGCTTGTATATCCTACTCAACTCATCAACCAAGCCAGCACAGGAGCAAAGCAAGACCAGCCAGTCCGGCTCATGGCTGCTACAGTTATTGCCAGGCTGCAACCTCCTAAAAAGGTTGTAGTGTCTAGCAGTCTGTGTCCCTCTTCCTTTCCTTCCAGCCAGCTCCATAGTTTTGTCTGCTCAGCCAGATATTTTTTCCTGTTAATGTGTTGTAGAAAATTAAACAACTTTTCCTCTTAATTTTCTTTCTCTTTTCTACACTTTTCTTTTGCTGTTTACTTTTCATGATATGCCTTCATTTTTCTCTCTTTCTAATCCCCTGCCTCTATTTCTCAATCTTAGTCTCAGTTCCTCATCCCTATCCTGGATTGCAATTTAGAAGTGTTTAATAGTAGTATAGCAGCAAACCCTTGATAATATTATGAACCGAAGTGGAAGGGGAGTTAATATTTTACCATGATTTGTCAAAGTAGTTAAAAGATGCTTCCCCTTACTTGACATGTGTGGTAGTGGAATGTTACACTTTTAGTGGTTACGCATGTGGAACAGAAGTAACTCCTTCCTCTCCATTAGATTTAATTATATTTTAAACACTGTTCAGGCAGTAGGTTGTAGTTTTATTGGTGGGACATCTAATACCCCTCTGTAAATGCCACTTTGCTACTGTAGACATTAAGCTTCATGTTATATAACAACGAACACTATCTGTTTAGGAAACATGTCAGTAAAATCAATCCCAATGATCCCAGTACTTCTTATTCAGCATCACTACATAATAAATTTATCCCTGCTTTTGTGTGGTAATGGGCACAAACTGCATTTCTACAGTTTGGTTCAGTTCATGGCTGAACCATGAAGCAAACCACAAACCAATAGGCCGGTTTGTAAACCAAACAAGTTAGTATTGTTTCATGATGGCAGAAAAACACTAACATCCAGTGTCTTCTTCAGCATTTTAAACAGACAATAATAGGTAGCCTGATTTGTAGCAGTTTTTAAGCAGATGGTGGTAGGTACCGTGATATACACTTGGCGCTCCAAAGGCAGGGGAAGCTGAAATGGTTAGATAGATTTCTTAAATAGATTTCTTAGTGCTTCTTAAATAGATTTTTTACTGTTTTACTTTCTGTTTTACCTCATCAGATTTAATAAATAAAGAAATGTGTCCTATATTGGTGTACATATGAATGTATGTACAAATATAAAATTACAAAATGGTTTGGATCAGGGTCATATGTAGGTCTGTAGCTATTGTGGGGCTTTTCTTAAAGGCACAGACCCAGAAGAATTTATCTTGTAAATGCTTTTTTCAATCATTTTAAAATATTTTTTTAAAGGCATGCTCTCCTTTAATCAGATTGGGGTGCTGTAGTTCACTAATTCCCACAATGAGCAAGGGGGTTAGAGT
Source organism: Lepidodactylus listeri (assembly GCA_029233225.1). NCBI lineage: Eukaryota > Metazoa > Chordata > Lepidosauria > Squamata > Gekkonidae > Lepidodactylus > Lepidodactylus listeri. The sequence continues at coordinate 116,183,406 of JARCFY010000004.1, read as the reverse complement.
AGGTGACCTCTAGGTCCCTTCTAACTCTGTGTCAAGAAACTGGTCTCCTTTAAGAGAGTTTTTCTGCCTAAGTGTTAACATCCTTGACTATAGAGTCATCACCCCACCTGCTGGCTTGTTATCAAAATTGTTGCTTAGGCTGGCCGAAGTGATTAACTTGCAGCAGCTGAGAACTATCGTCTAAAGTGGCTGACAGCTTGCAATTTAGAGATTTATCCTGGTAACAGTTTTCTATTGGTTAAACGGCTTTTCTTTCTACACTGAGAACTTCAGTTCCATCAGAAAAAAAAATACCCCACAAGCCACAAAATCCTGGAGCCCATTAAGTGTTTTTAGAAATGGGTGGAATCAGGTGGGGTTTTGGCCAGGAAGGCTTCTTATTGGTCATTACAGATTTGATTGGCTGGGCAGAATTTTAAAATGTTGCTTTGGCAGGTGCTGCGACTACATCACAAGGATCTTCACTGCAGGACTGAATGCATGCTATGGAAGCCATTTTGTGGCTGACTCCACCACTTGAGGCAGCCATTTTGTGACTACATCCACTGCACTGTGACAGAGTGCCTGTAGGGTCAGAAAGGTTGGAAACCTCTGCTTCTGTGATAAAGCCACAGAACTTTTGGTGATTTCTAGAGAGGCACAACATCATTTTTGTTCCCAGGTTATCCTTGGAAGTGATGTAACATTGTTGTTGGACTGTGATTTTCAAATTTAATTTCCCCCTGCCAGTCACCAGAGTGCTGGTGTGCAACAAGAACTGGGGGGCTGCAGATTTCCCAACCCCCAGTGGGCAAATGGGATTCAACAAAACCTATAGCAAAACAAAAAACAGCACCCACACACATCTGAGATAAGGAGACAGTAAGCAAGTTATCAGATGGGTGGGTATGTGGGTTAAAATGGCAAGAGACATACCTAGTGTTTTCAGCAGGGTTGCTAACTTTGGCCTGGGTAAATCCTGGAGCTTGGTGGCTGCTAAGTTGCATTGTCACTACAAAAGGACTCCCATACCTATAATAATTCCACAGAAAAGGATACTCCTGTAGCAGCAGCTTTTCTGTCCTTTGACTGACCTAAGCAAGCATTCACAATGGCATTGAAATGAGGCTGTAGCTCAGTTGTAGAACATCAGATAAGCATGCAGTGGGTTCCACATTCAATTTCTGGCATCTCCAGGTGCAGGCCTCATGGGTAGGACGGCTCAGAAAAGTCTTTGTCTGAGTGCTTGGAAAGTCACTGCTCTTTAGAGCCGGTCATTCTGGACTGGATGGCTCAAAAGTCTTAAAGAGTATAAATCAGTTTTGGATATTCATGTAAGTAAAGGGTTTAAATGAAAAACAGTTCAGAGTTGCCAACAGGCCTGGAGAAAAATGTCCTCTTTAATGGAGGCTGAATCGGCAGCTGAAGTTTTTCATGGCAATATCCTCACCTGGTAAATACCATTCCATTAAGCCACTGTTTGATCCAGGCCTGTTGGCAATTCAAGCTCTTTTATGTGTCTTCTTCTTTTTTACTATACAGGCACATGTAATTGAGCATGGCTTGGTTAAGAGGTAGGCCATAGTTAAGCCTAAACTATTTCAGATTTGTTCTGTGATTGAAGCTGCGTAAATCAAGACGCCTGGTTAAAATGCAAGCAAAAATCACAGCCTTTGGCAATAAAGAGTTATTCACTGAAATCTAGATCACAGATTAGTCAGAACATTGGGAAGCTTTCTATTAACAGCCTGTGTATAAAATGCAAGACCACATCCTTGTTTGGCATAAGTGCAAAGCTGTTTCCTAGCCTTCAGTAAGATCCGTCCGTGTTGCGCAGAGTATGGATCTGACTCTTAAAGGTTAGTCACAACAATGTGTTGTACATCACGGGGAAAAAAAGAATAAGGGGAAATAGTGCCCCCACACTAAAGTGGTGCTGATTCCACCCCCTCCATGATAAACAACTTAGCATAAATATTTTAAACCCATTATAACTTTTTATTTGCTCTTAAATACAATATGATAATTTAAGCCTTCTACAATCATTCAGATGGGTCATTTGCATAGCTGGCAGAGTGCGGTTTGGTAAAAGTTTTGATTTGAGATATTCCGAGGCAATAATGTGAATTGTGTGCCATTTAGTCATTTAAAAAATTTTTTAAAAAAAATCCTGACAGCGCCGATTGCATTATAATAACCAGCAAATAAGAAAAAAGGAGAAAGATTATGACTAGGGGAGAGGGAAAGTAGTAGAAACTGGTTATGAATTAAAAGCATTCGCTAGAAGTGCTTTCGATACCTTTGCAAATGCCTTGGCAAGTACTACACAGGATGTTGTAGGTGAAAAAATAGTGGGAGGCTGATTGACTAATACTAACATACAAGATTAAAATTGTCCCACTGTCCTTCTGTCTAGCACATCCAGCTTCGGTGTGTTTATCCTCAAATACAAATGTTGTTTCGTAGGCAGATGCAAATGCTTAAAACCACTACAATGCAGCATAGTTAAGTGCACTTAAATTTATTGAAATCGATGTGTTTAAACACACATTCTTATTTGTTGGATTGTTGTGACCCTGGCTACTATCATTGGCAATTAATGGAAATCTTCATTTCCGCTGCTGCCTCTGAATATCACTCATTGGCCATTGTGTGAATTAGGCTGGTAAATTAGATGGACTACAGGTCTGATCCAGTGGGCACTTCTTATGATCCATAATTAATTAATGCAGTATCTTCTTTTTATATTTTATTTTCTTCATTAGACTTCTAGGCTACCCTCCCCTGCGAGCAGGGCTCAGGGCGGCTTGCAACAGGGATATACAATAAATATATGTTAAAAAAATAAACCAACAAGAAAAACAACAATCCTTAAAAAATTTTAAAATTATCAATCCCAAAATGGCTAGCAGTCAGAATTTCTGGCACTGCAAATCGCAGACCTCCAAGAAGCGACCTTTAAGAGATGGGAGGGAGAAAACATAGGGGGTAAGAAGGTTATGAGGGTGCCAGATCACAAAATTACGCTGTCGCTGTACTCAGCCTGGTGGAATATCTCTGCCTTACAAGCCCTGCGGAAAGGTAACAAATCCTGCAGGGCTCGGATGTTCTCAGGCAGAGAGTTCAACCAGACAGGAGCCAGGGCCAAAAAGCCCTGGCCCTGTTGAAGACAGCTGGATCTCTCTCAGGCCAGGGACCACCAGGAGGTTCTTAGTTCCTGAGCGTTAACACTCTTCTCGGTGCATATTGAGAGAGACAGTCCCAAAGGTATGAGGATCCCTGCCCGCTAAAGGCCTTCTTGCCATTGGCTAGCTCTTGGGGATCTTTGAAAAGCAAGTTAGATAATCCTATAATCACCCCCCCCCCCTATAGTGCCCAGCCTGCAAGTACTTCCTTACCTTCCACTTTCTCCACAGATCATCTGTCTCTGTCTCTTCCACATGGGGTCAGGCTGCTGAAAGAGGGGACAGAATTCCAGAAACTCCTGTCACTCTGGGGGGGCCTATGAAACCCAGCAAGTCATGTGATGTGCTTTCGTATGATGTTTGGGTTGATGCAGAGTGGAGGGGAGAGCCAGAGAGACCTTCATCAGGAGGCCTGTGTTGTTTTTTGGTGCCCTTGATTGAGTAGCCAGCATCCTTCACTGGGCCTGATTTGATCCAACAGCATTCAGCAGCTGACCCTGCAAAACATAGATGTAATTCTTTCCCCCAAAAATGTTTTTCCCCATGCTGCCACTGCAAGCAGAGAACTCAAGCAACTTTTACACCTTTCCTTTGCCTCTAATAGTTACTAGACCTTTTGTAATGTCATTACTAAGATGGGCCATTAGAGGACAACTGTGTGCAAAACAACAATAGGTGATTATGACTCAGGCTGTTTATACACCCAGCTCTTAGGTTTAAATGGCTGCGAGCTATTAAACCCCTCCGGTTTGCTCCCCCTACTTGGAAGTGGGGGGGGGAAGGGATCGCTGAAATGGCTTGCATCTGTTTCATGCCTAGCAGCTGATGGTTGCACAAGCCCTGCTATTAGGCTGAAAATGGATGTAAATCATTTCAGCAATTCCCCTCACTCACTCCCCCACTTCCTACCACGAGCCGCACAGACCTCCGAAAAACCACATGGAGGGGCGTGGGAGAGTCGTGGGGGCGAGATTGCACAAACCTCAGTTTGTGAACCATGACCTGGGTGATTTTACTATTAAAATTGGGGTCATGGGCAGGTTCATGGTAGGGCATGTCAGGAGAGGCAACCTTCCAAGTATGTGTATTGAAGGCCATTAAGGGCTTTGTAGGTAATAAGCAGAACCTTGAACTGATCTCAGTAACTGATCTGTGACCAATGGAGTATCGAATGGGTGTGACATGCACGTTCTGCCTAGCGCCTAGTGGTAACTGAGCTGTAGTACTCTGTACCAATGAGAGTTTCTGGGCAGGCCCATGTAACTTGCATTGCAGTAGCCCAGCATAGAGATAACCTTAGCATAGATCATGTGGCCAGATCAGCCAAGTCAGGCTAAAAGGGCCATCTTCCAGGCTACATGAAGTTGAAATAATGCCTTTATAGCAGGTGCCTTAAGGTACTTCTCCAGTAATAACACTGGAGAAGCTCTTAATGAAGTCAGCAGGTGTCAGCTGGATCCCCCCAAAAGTGGGAACAACAGTATTGTTCAAGACCTCGGCCTTCCCAACCAGCATTGTCTCGGTCTTCTTCAGTGTCAACTTGTTTACCCTTAATTATTTAACCACAGGAGTAAGGCACTTGTTCAGGACCTCTACAACATCACCAGGTGATTTTGAAAAAGAAATATAGAGCTGGGAGTCAACTCCCTAATGACATCCTACATCAAAACCATGAGTCAGTTCCTCTAAGGACTTTGCATAGATATTGAATCGCATGGGGGATAAAATCAGGCCTTGTGGAACCCCACAAGGCAAGTTCCACACCAATGACAACTGGTCATCAATAGCAGCCCTTTGAACCATGCCCACGAGGAATTACCTAAACCATTCCCAGTTAAATCTGATTTTTGACATGGTTTGTTTTTTTTAATTATAAATGGTTGCTGATGCTTGGTTTTAAAGGATGGTTTGTATGTTTGTTTTGTTGTTGCATTTATTTACACCATTTTATCTTTCTTCAGTCTTGTTATCTGTTTTTCCACCTTTATTGTTTAACTATTTTATATCTGATTGTTTGGAAATTGCTTTTTGAATGAAAGCTGAGAGCAAGGGAATAAAAGTTTTAAGTAAATAAGAAACTGTCCATTTTAAACTCATGATGGGAGATGGCGCAATGCATTGTATAGTTCTAAGGGCCATTTGTTCCCATTCCTTGCATTGGACCTAAATGACCATCAAGCATGCAGTTAGAAGTTCCCATTGAGGCTTAAAGCAAGAGAAAATATTCCTTCCATTGAGTATTTCAGTGGTTATCTCAGCAGAAAATTTGAGGGATGTGTGTGTGTGTGTTCATGTAGGCCGCTTCAGTGCTTCTACTCCCCCCCCCACACACACACACACACAAACTATTCAGGGCCAAGCTGACCCCCACAGGGACTATACCTTTAATCTTCAAAGTGAACCAAAGACATTGTGTGCCAGTAGGGAATATGGCCAGCAAACAGATTCAGAAGCAGGACCATCCTTTCTGGACGCATGTTTCAGTGATATGGCCAAGCTCTGGTGTGGACATATCCTAAATTGGAGCCTCAGATATCACCCAAAGCCTACCACACACAAACAGAACAACAACAAACGAACCTTTTTTCCCCCCTGGTTCTAATAAAATGGAACTTTGTATTGCTTGCAGCAGCAGTGTTGATCGAGGCCAGGGCTCATCATCTAACAGCTTTAGACGAAATGATCAATGGGAGCAATATTCTGCTTTCCTCTTCCTTCACCCTCCTTGCCCTGTAGCTGCATTGTTACTTTTCCTTCATTCCTTTTAATGTGGAAAGATAATACCTGGCGATTTAAAGCAACCCAGGAATGCAATTTGTTCGACTCTCTCAATTATTACTGTTTTACGCTCAAGAAAGAGGAGTTATTTCAGGGTTTAAATGTCTGTTCCTAAAGTTAATGCTTTTTAAAAAATATATTGTTTATTACATTAAGTGCACCAATACAGCCCATAAGCTATCCTAATTAGAGGCAAATAAAAGTAATTTATAGAAGCAAAATGGTAAGTGGTTTTGCTCAGCAAAGTGCCAGAGTGGTTTCATCAGAAAGGGAAAAGAAGAATCCCTTTAAAAGCAGACAATTGGGGCTAATCGCCCAGGGACTGTTTGAACACAAAATGACTAGTCTACATTGTTGCATTGTGGATATCAGGAAATAGAAGCTGTTGAGGCATTTTGTTTAATTAGGTGATTTGTTTTAACAGCAGATTGGGGCACAGTGGTCAGCACAACCTAAGTCTTATCCCATGGTCAGCTGGTAAGATGAATCATATTGCAGAGGGGATGGATGTGTTTTTTTTAAGCAGTATCTGGGAAATAGCCTAAAGGAATTGCTTCCCCCCACCCCCAAAGGGACCTGTAATGTCAACTTTGACAAGCAACAGCTCAGCTTGAGATCTGGGCCATCGGGAGTGGTTGGAGTACCATTTCAGCTTTCATTAGAAGCAAGAGAGAGATGTTTGATTAGGAGAAGAAGCATGATTCTTAGTAAAGGCTGAACGAACCACTCTTGGGAATACACAAACCAACAAACAAAAATAGCACATTGTAATGGTGTTTTTCGATATCTTGTAATAACTAGAACTATTATCCAAACAGGTCAGACACCTTTTTCAAAAACACATGGATTTGTCCCTTCGGCATGCGTACCTAGGACCAGTTTCTGGGGCCCATTTAATTGTTTACATTAATAGTCATTCATTTGGGAACAGTCTAGCTGAATTGAATTCAGTCAGAGTTTTGCCATTGATTTCAATAGGATATGGACAGCATTCATTCTTTTAGCAGACCCAGTGTCTAAATTAGTGCTTCTAGGAACAGACATGTGATCTGAAAGGGAGAAGGAAAAACTGCCTTCTTAAATGGCACTACTGAGGGATGGATGTCCTTGGCAGCTGGAGTAGAACTTCCAGGGGTCATTTCGAGCAGGAACTCAGGGGAGCACAGCTCCGGGAGTTGGTGCCAGCCTCCCCCTTGCAGGGGAATGCCTGCTTGTGTCATGGCTGCAGCAAAATGACCCCGCCCCCTGGAAAGGTCCTTGTTCTTCCGACCAGCTTTCTGAAGGCTTCAGCCACCACTGAAGCTATCCTCCCAGAATAGTGGTATTTCTGAGGCTTGGATTAGTAACTGTCCCCTCTCTGCCAGCTCTTTCTTTCTTTCTTTCTTTCTTTCTTTCTTTCTTTCTTTCTTTCTTTCTTTCTTTCTTTCTTTCTCTCTTTCTTGCCTTCCTGCCTTCCTGCCTTCCTTCTCTCTCTCTCTCTCTTCTCTCTCTCTCCCTTTTTCTCTCTTTCTCTGTCTCTCTCTCTCTCCTTTCTTTCTTGCCTTCTGACATACTTTTGGTGATGTCAGGGGATGTGGCATATGCAAATAAATTATGCCAATGAGTTATGCTAATGAGCTCCTGCACCTCTTTTTCTACGAAATGATCCCTGAGTACTTCCATTACTTCATGGAAGTGACCTTGGCAGTAGCAACCTGGCTTGAATTCTTGCTCAGCACGGGTTCATTTCTCTGATGGTAGCAGACCATTTCCACATAGTTTAAGTTCGAAACTGCAGCTGTAACAACCATATAGAGTGCAAGCACATTATGTTCCATCAGGGGTCATTTCGTAGAAAAAGAGGCGCAGGAACTCATTAGCATAACTCATTAGCATAACTTATTTGCATATGCTAAACCACCTGACATCACCAGAAGTATGTCAGAAAGAGAGAGAGAGAGAGAGAGAGAGAAAGAAAGAAAGAAAGCTGGCAGAGTGGGGACAGCTACTAAGCCAAGCTTCAGAAATACTACTCTTCTGGGAGGATAGCTTCAGTGGTGGCTGAAGCCTTCAGAAGGCTGGTCAGAGGAACAAGGACCTTTCCAGGGGATGGGGTCATTTTGCTGCAGCCATGACACAAGGAGGCATTCCCCCATGGGGGGGGGGGCTGGCACCAACTCCTGGAGTTGAGCTCCCCCGAGTTCCTGCTCGAAATGACTCCTGGGCACCATGATCTCACCCACACTGGTGGCAGATGTTACCATTGTGATGTAGAAACCTGACTATACAGGAATAGCAACCATGCCAGAAGGAGGAGGAGATTGGACTTATATTTAAAAAGTCAGAATTGAGAGTAAGGCCCTTTCTGCACTCTCCTTTTAATCCAAGTTCACTGCGGTGTCCTCCAATCAATTCTGCTCTAAAACTGAATTCAACTTTCATTTTAATCCAGGTCCACCCCCCCCCCCCCCCGCATTCTGCACTAAAATTGAGTTCAGCCTCCTTTTTATTCAGGGTTCCCCCTCCCCCCCAATTCTGCATTACCTTACCTCCCTTCAGTGGTCAGCCCAGTTTCAGCCTATTCTTGCCCTGGGTTATTGGGATGCTGTTTTGCTGTGGATTTAAATTGCCTTGACTCAAACTCTGAGAAGATCCTGAGTGGCAGGCAAATGCGATAGTGGTTAGAATGCTGAAACAGGACTGGAGAGACCCATGTTCCAATTCTGGCTGTGCCATGAATCTCACTTGGGTGATTTTGGGTCAGCATTCTCTTTTGGCCTGTCTTACCTCACAACTTTGCTCTGTGGAAAAAGTGGACAGGGAAAGCAAATCATGTCCATCAATCTAAGCGTCTTGGAGGAAAGGCAGGATAAAAGTTTGATAGGTAGAACTGTGAAATGCTCACAGGCAGCTAAGCTGCTGATGTGACCACAGGAGTAACAACCGAACGAGGAACTTTCCAGTTTTCTCCCTGTCACTTACTATTTGCAGGTAACACTTCTGTGAACGAATAGCAGCTGATTGTACCTTTCACGCTCCGAGGAGTGATGAGCAATTCCGTGAAAATGGTTGACACTCCATACAGAGTCCTACAGGCCCATAAACAGATTCATAATGTCCTAACTTATATTTACAGATTATTTGGATAGTTTTAAAAGCAGTTTAAAGAGGGTGACAGTGGAGGAGAAAGTAAGGTTGTGAAATGGTGCTTGCACAGATAAGGATATGCATTGCATTCCTCCAAAGTCTGTGGAGCAGATGTTACAAGGCTATATGTATGAGAGTTCTTCATGGAGTTCTGTTAAAGATTTTTTTATTAATCCCACCTGCTGTGTGCTTCATGAATAGAGGCACTTTTTATGGGGCTTTTTAAAAGCTGATGGCTTTCGCAGTGGGAGTGTTGCTTACAACCAACCCAGGAAACAAGCTACAAAAGAAACAGAGAGGAATCCATACCAAAGACTGTACAAGTAACCAGAGATAGCTTTGCTATGGCCAATTATGCATGTGAGCCCCATTCAGTAGTTAACTGCTTTGTAGTTCTTTTCAACTAGCGTTTCCACTTCTGTATCTGAAGTGGCAGAATGTGACTTACAGACATGGTGCTGAATTCTTCCTCTGAAAGGTGCCCCTGGATTTGTCTGTAGCTCGAGCAACTGTTCACTTATGGCACTGTAACAATTAGACTTGCTTCATGTGTTATACAAGTGATGTGACTGCCAGAAAAGTCTCTTCTGTGCAGATGGAGCTCTTCGTGGCTACCATGAAATATGTAAGTGGGTCAGCCCTGTTTGCACAAAAAGTCTTCTCCGTAACACAGCACCTCCCAGGAGAGCTAGACGTTGGAGACTTTCCATGTGGTATCCACATGATGAGCTGCTTGCATTTATTATGGGATCTTTATAGAGGCCTTGCTTAGAAAACAGCTTGCAGCTAGAGGAGCTAAGAAAAATGGAAGTGAGGTTCCTCCCCATCCATGCATGCAGTGCAGCATTCTCTGGGCTTCTCAGTCCAAGGTAGCACATTGCCAGTGCTAGCCCTCCTTAAGAAAAGCAGCAGCCATCAAGAGACTAAGGTAGCAAGAGAAAAAGAGAAGCCAGGAAAAATGGAGGCAAGGTCCCCTCCACCTCAGCCTGCCCCACAGGGTGCAGCATCTCTGGTCATCCCCATCCAGGGATCAGAGGAGAAGGTGTGGTTGGTATGCTAGCAGGGCAGCACATTGTCACTGCTAGCTCTTCTTCAGAAAGTGACCCAGCCATGGAACTATCTTTTTTGTCTTTCGCTCAGGGATCATTTCGTACAGGAGCTCATTAGCATAACTTATTAGCATGATTTATTTGCTTATGCCATACCCCCTGACATCACCGGAAATGTGTCAGAAGGCAACACCCACCGCTCAGGCTCCACCCCAAAAATCTCCAGGTATTTCCCAACTCAGAGCTGGCGAGCCAGCTTTATGCTTTGGCTAAAGACGCTTCAGGTTTCCTTTACTCTCGCAGGGAAGCTACCCTATAACAAGCATGAAAATACAGATCAAGTTAGTATGCTGTTGCTTTTTCCCACAGCGCATCACCATATGTGCCCGCTCTTGGGTTTGTTGCTCCCGGAATGGCGTTTCTGGACATTCTTGCTCGAAATGACCAGCTGTAGAACAGAGCGCTTTAGCGTAACCAGCTTTAGAACAGAGCGCTGGATAGTGAAATAACTGGATATTGGACAAGCCTTGTATAACAGTTTCTAGGCATTTATGTGGCTGAATTATAATATATATGTTGTCATTTGTTAGTTGTTAGATTACTAAAGCATCTTGGGACTTTCTCATTTATAGTACTGGGGCAGGGAAAGAAAAAAGAGGAAAAAGAAAAAAGAGAGAGCAGGGGGAATGAAGCAAAACCAGCTGGTAGGAGGCTTGCTCCAGTTTTTCTGAGGTCTTTCTTCCTTTGTTAGTATTTGCTATAGAATTTAGATAATCAGTACAGACAAGATAGGATTCAGAATAAACTGATAATTTAGTATATCATAAATAGAGTATATTATGCCTCTAAAAAGGGGAATATAAGCCCTCTAGATGAGGACATGGAAGGTCTACCAAAAGACTTATTGGAAAATATTACAAATATTAGAAAACCATATATTACAACAACCAGAGGAATCTAGAAATGAGATTCAAAATGAGAGCAGGGCCATAGCCAGTGGCAGGGCACCTGGAGCTCTGCCTACCTTTGAATTTGCAGTGCCCCACACCCAGCCACCGGGTGTCTTCCATCGAGCTATGTCGTGTGCCATCTGCAGGCTGCTGGCTGCCACACTCTGCAACGGGCTGCATGGGATCCACAGGATGTGTGAAGGCTATGGCGGTTTTAAAATAATTTGGGAGCCCCCTTTGCAGACCCTCAAATGGAGGGGACGATGCTTCTTGTCTGGAAAATGGGTGGCTTTCCTTTAAGGGTGGCTTTCCAGAGCATGCTGTCTCCCTGCTAGCAGTCTGCCAGAGCCTGCCCCAGAGAGCTCACCACCGCTGCCTTCCTCCTCTCCCTACCTCCCCCCACCATGGCTGCCTAGAAGACCCAGCTGCCCACTTGCCTGCCTCCCAGCTATGACACCATGCACCACCCACCCCAGGAGTCGCCCACTTTGCCTGAGTCCTCAGCCACCAACCCCGGCTCCCCACCATCCAGCAGGCTCTTGCTGCAGCTTGCCAAGCCAGTAAGACCCAAGATGGTTTAATTATTTAATTTAATTAGGGGACCCCTGGCACCTAGGCACCCTCTTCCTGAAAGAAATTCCTGGCTGCGGAGCTGAGATAGAGTCAATGGATAAAAGACAACAGGTAGAAGGGGGGGGGGGGGAGAATGTCCCAGGATTTAAAGAATGTCCAAGAAATAAGAAAAATTAAATCAACCATGAGTGCTGGAGGGCTGTAAAATTATGCATGATGTGAAGAAAGTGGATAAGGGTTGTTTCCATACAAATGTTCTGCCCCACCTTCCCTCCCTTGCTGCAGCTGTCTGATGATATCAGCCTGCAGCTGTCTGATGGTATCAACCTTGCTTGATACCATCTTTGATACCAAACACCTTTGTATTCCACAGAGAAGGGAAGATGCACATTTTTAGATCCCATCCATATCACCATTTTCTTTATCTTAATGCCCTAATGCTGCCATCCCCCCCCCCCCCCCAGTTGCTGCACCACCAGACTTTTAGAGGGCATTTTCAGGCTTTCTTTTTTTTTCTTTTCTTTTTTTACAAAAAATGGTAATGGACATATTGCTATAGCATTAAAATGCTACAGTGACTGATCCAAAGGAATAACATTTCACACAACGCAGGACTATGAAATTTAATGCCACAAGACGTGGTGGTGACCAGTGGCTTTAATGGCCTTGGACAAATTCAGGAAGGATAGATTTATAAATGGGGGTTGTCTATGCTGTGATGTTGGAGGAGAGTTTTATGGTTACCACAGACCACCAAAAAGACCAATCGGTTGGTTCTAGTTCAAATCAAGCCTAGATCAACTCTCCCTAAAGGCTAAAATGACCAGACTGAGGCTATCATACTTTGGTCACACCATAAGAAGCCAAGAGTCCTTGAAAAAGACTATAATGCTAGGAAAAGTTGAAGGCAGCAGGAAAAGAGGAAGACCCAACATGAGATGGATTGACTCAGTCAAGGAAGCCTCGGCCATCAGTTTCCAAGACCTGAGCAAGGTTAATGATAGGATGTTTTGGAGGTCATTCATTCATCGGGTTGCCATAAAGCGGAAGTGACTTGATGGGACAACACAGACACATGGTGGTGAAATGGAATGTCTATGTTCAGAGGCATCATAAAGCTGGATGTGGGAAAGGGCTTCCAGGCCATGCTTGTCGGCTTCCCAGTTATATCTGACTAGCTGCTACTGGGACTAGGATACTGGACTAGGTAAACCTTTCCTCTGATCCCACAGGAGTCACATTCTCTATCACCTCGTGTCACAAGCCTGTTTAATTATTTATAACACTAGTCACTGCGCGTGTAGAACTGATGAGCCCTCCACAGATGCAGGTGAACAATCACACCTCACCAAATAGCTACGGTTATTCAAAGGTTGTGTTGTAAGTGCTGTAATTAGCAGACGGCATAAAATTATTCCTTGGAGGGAGGTTGACGGGAATGAGGAAAGGGCAAGGAGGGCTTCTCTGGGGGCACATTGGCAAATGGCCAATGACATAGGCATGGAAGTTACAGATTCTGAGACAGATACTGAAAGCAAACAAGGGAGAAAGGTTCATTATGAGTTCAGTGGAGAACCCTTTGGCTCACACAGAGATATTTGATTTAAGGGGAATTCAGCAGGGGGTTCAGCTCTCTAATTATGCTGCTTGAGTTGTGAAACATGTTGGGCATGATTCTATATTACTACAGGTCATTCTGATTAAGTCCCCATGGTAACCTTGGTTCTGTTCAACTCTCTGCTTTCTAAAAGGAAAAAAAAATCAATTGACTAAAACCAAGCTCTAATGCAAAATCTCCTTTTGAATACCTGAACTTAGCCCTCCAAGGTTTCTCAAAGTCTCTCTCCAGCCTGATTTATCACCTGCAATTTCAGGTGACCATCAACTTTCCAAGGCCATTTTGGAGCTCCAGTGTGTAATTTGCTCTCACAGCAGAGGAGTGGTGCTAATTATGAGGGCAGCATAAGTGTTTCCCTCCTAGGGTGCACTGTATGTAAAGTTAGAGTTCAATGATGTGCTCAAGTAATTCCTTTGCAGTTATGAGTGGCAACAAACATTTGGAAAAAAATTGTTTTCTTTTGAAAACAAACACATTATTCCAATAGCTTGTGGAAGTTATACCTCCATCAGAAAGCCATGTATTTTAACACAGCTGTGGTCATTTAGTCTTTCTACATTTAATACTCGTGTCATTGTTTTGCCTGTCCACCAGTTGCTTGAGCACTTTGGGTATTAGCAACGGGTAGCATGCAAAAACCACACCTAAACACACCCAACTCCCAATGATAGGCTATTTACATAATATTAGTTTCTCACTGGCCACTTCCAGAGTCCTGGTGGGTTATTGTTCTAGAGCTCCAAGCTCAGCCCGTCTCTGGTCAGACAGTCCCGGAATGTTCCAGCCCTAATACGTAACAATTTCTTAAGCAGAAGTCTGGCAGATGTCGCTTTTAAGGTGGCCAGGACCATGACCTCCATCAGTGAAATACTGGCTAGCTCTGGAACTCAGACAACCATTTTAATCTCCACCCATCTAGACATACTGACATGGATCCTATCACTATCCTACCATTCCACCAAGCAATGAACTGTTGAAGTTGGAAGAAGTCTCCTTAGGCTGGAGCAGTGCATCTGTTAGAGGACGTCTCCTTAGGTTGCTTCAGATTGCTTGGTGGAATGGTAGGATTCATGTCAATAAGCAAAGAGGTACAAGGGTAAGCTGCACCCCTCCAAGTACTCTTTTGAGCACAACCAAACATGCCTTACAGCACATTTTTAAATCTAGTCATACAATGCATAATTGAATCTAAATATCACCAAGGAGTGGAATGGCCTAGGCTAGCCCAGTCTCATCAGATCTCAGAAGCTAAGCAAGGTTAGCCCTGGTTGGTGCTTGGATGGGAGACCTCCAAGGAAGTCCAGGGTTGTTACACAGAGGCAGGCAATGACAAATCACCTCTGCTCCTCTCTTTCCTTGAAAACCCTATGGGGGTTGCCATAAGTTGGCTGCAACTCGATGGCACTTTCTACCACCTGACCATAACAAGGGAGTTACTGAAATTTCCCTGACTCTTAGACTTTTCATTTTATTTGCCCAGGGTGCAAAACTAAATTGTGTTTGTGTGCGTGTAGGTGCTGGACCTGAGATGTTTGGGGCAGAGCTTCAATTCTGAGTCCATTTCCAACACTTTAGGCAGGGAGACAGTTAGGCAGTTGGGTGGGCAGTAATCCAACAAAACCTCCAACACTAGATACATATATTCAAAATTGGAACTGTATGACAAGCCACCTGGAGAGATAACAGAATTTTTATTAGTTCATGAACTTCTTCCTGTTGCGCTGAGAATTGCACTGGACATAACTAGGATTGACTAACACTTCCCTTCCCCAAAGTTCATCCAACCAGGTCAACAGAACGAAATGAAAGGAGTGCCAACCATTGTACCATTTTATGTTCCCTCATATATAAACCAATAGGGTGCTAAAGCAGTTGAGTTGTCAGGAAATAAATGTAATTATTAGTATGTGGAAGCAAGTGGAGTAGATGAGTAGGAGGAAGGAGGGACAATTTTTCTTTGACAGTGGAAGAAGGTTTATTCTTGGGGCAGAATGATATTAATGAGAACCAGTGGAGAGAGTTTCTAAACATACCATAGAAGGCATTAAGATGAGATGCGGTTGCATGAACACAATGTTCCCACTTCAGTTATTAATGGAATCTCATTTTTTTAAAAAATATCCCTTGCTTTTATCTCTCCCCCAAGTCTAGAAGATTGTTCAGAGTGTCGTTGCTCTTCTGGAGATCAGCTTCAAAAAGCTATTTAACTGTTTGTGTCTGAGGATTAGAAATCTATCTACATTTTACTCTGGGACTTGCCCTCTTGATAACAGGTGAAGTTGCTTCACTGAGAACCTGATGTTGACCGCAAAATAAGGTCCTGTGCAGGTGTCATGTTTAGGTCTGTCTGGAGCAGACTTAATGCTACCTGATTAGTGAAACATGGCTCACACAAACCCTTCCTTCTGCCTTCTTGCATGGGAACTCCCCTCCCCATTCCCTTTCAGTTTGGGGGTTATTTATGATGTGCATTTACTGCACATGATATTTAAACTTAACCAGTTTGCAAAGTGTGTTTTGGAGATTACTGCGTCTAGTGTTCAGATTTTGGATAATGTTCATAAGGGGGACTTTTCCAATTTTTTTCAATATTTTAGATTTCTTCAAACTTATTTTATTCTAACGGTCAGATCTTTATACACAATGATAACCATAGTTACCTCTGAGCCTAAAATGAAAGGAAGGAGGGATGTGTGAATTTGTGTGGTGCATTGAAACACCTGACCATAGTTCAGAGATCTGGCTGCATTCTGTGTGTACCATTCCTTAATTATGAGGACTGCTAACTAGTTTCTTGCTTTAACCCTGGCAAAGATTACAAACATATGGTGCAACTATGGCTTTTTAGTCACTTCGATAAACCCAGTTTCCTAAGTACCACTATTAAATGGAAAAATTGTCTTACTCCAGGAACAGTTATCTATGGTTAATATGTGGTTAATACAAACTATAGCTCACAAAGCCACTTCAAACCATGGTTCCACATCCTGATTTATAGTCAGTCATTAATTTCCATCTAGTTATCCAAGTGTAGCACTTAACTATAGCTAAGCTGTATTTCCGCTTTATGACAGAAAAATAGTCTCTGTAAATATATTGTGACAAAATGTTGAGTTTGCCTAACTGCCCTTCAATTTGCATATTATGATCCCTTCCTTCCAGTTCTGTTGCACCCAAATATGCATGACTGGAATTGTCATTCAGTCCAGAATTGCAAGCAACAATCTGATTGTGGAGTTCAGTTCTGGATGGGAATGAAAAAACAAACCATATCTGGCAATTCATCTGTCATGGTAATTTATGGTACAGCTTGCAATAGGGAAGAAATTTCAGTGTCTAAGGGGAGGAGGGAGTCAGCCAATGCAAGATTTGTTCACATAGTATCAAGTCATAGTTTCATTTTACGCCTAAAATCTGTATCCCATAGAAAGCAAAAATTGAATGAGAAACACAGGAATTGGATTTTTTGTGGAAGCAAATCCACTAGTAAGTAACCTCTAAGATAACAGGCAGGTCCTGCCATGAATCCATCAGTGCTAAACCCAGGCAGAAGATTAGAAATTAATGAGTAGGAGGTGGCTGCCTGGTGATGGTGGAAAGTGCCTTCAAGTTGCAGCAAACTTGGTGACCTCATAGGGTTTTCTAAGCAAGAGATAAACAGAGGTGGTTTGCCATTGCCTGCCTCTGCATAGCAACCCTGAATTTCCTTCGTATTCTCCCTTCCAAGTATTAACCAGGACCGATCCTACTTATCTTCTGAGATCTGACAAGCTCAGGCTATCTTGGGCCACCTATGTCAAAGTGCGGCTGCTTAAAGCGTCTAAAGTTGGCCTTTGATATTAATAAAATGTGGAGAACTTGATCAGCCATACAATTTTTCACGTGCTAATCAATTGAATGTTGAACTCCATTCAAGGCTTGAATTGCCTGAGCGGCTTCAAGCATTTAAAACAAGTTTGAATTATTCTTGAGGAACAGTTTAATTTGGTGTGTTCTGAGTTATTTCTCTCCATTACATTGTTACAGCTTAGATCTGCATAGTTTAAGCAAATAACACTTAGCTCTTTGTAGACATCTGTCTGTTGCTGAGCTATCAAGATAAACTGTAGTATTTTGAAGACTATTGGCTTTTTTAATACTGTATCAAACCCCTGTCTGTATGGAAATTGCTTTGAGAGTTTTCTTCATGAATCACAGGGAAAGTGTGTTTTTCCCCACCAAGAAAGCTAACAGCAAAGCTGGATAGTTCACACTGCAGAAACCCAAGTGGAATGTACAGTTCTAATCCCATATGAACTTCTCCAGTCATTGAACTTCTACCCAGGAAACTGTACTCAGGATTCTGTGTTCACATGAGGTTCAGTCTTCAGGACTGAACCTCATGTGAACAATCCTCCCACAGAGGAACAATCAATTAAAAGTCATTAGCTTCAGCTGTATCACGCCCAGGGTTGTTAAAATTTAGTTCAAAAGGGTTGCGGCTACTCTTGTTTTTGTAACATATTGCCTTATTACACTGGCTTATATTGCCTTATTACATTGCCCTATTACACAAGGAGGCTGCTAAAAATTTCTTTCTCATTGCAGGATGCAATGTGGCGGACATGACATTTTAAAATGTGTGTTGCAGGGATACGCCGGCAACATTGGATGGTGCCTGAGGCTGGGACGACACCGATGCAAAGTTTGTTATATAGGATAGTCATAGAGAAGGGCTTATCAGAATCCTGTATGTAGGGACCATATTTTTAAATAACTCCTGAGAGTCTTTTGAAATGTTCAGGGAGATTAGGTGTAGTTATCTAACAGGTCAGTAGCATTTTGGAATGCACACGCAGAAATATTGTTTGAGCTTCCTTGGACAAAATTTTCCTCAATGTAATAAATTAAATATTTTATTAAAAGGCTTGCAGCCAGCTGTTCTTCCTGACATCCTAGTTTTCCATTGATAAAGAGATCTTGACCCTTGTGCATTAGAGGATGATACAGTGCCGTGAACCAAAGCATGCATCATGGGACTGCCACTGAAAGCAACATTTACCCGGTGAACCCCACAACCCCTAGGTGTAAGTTTTAGAATGGATTCCCACATGAATGTCTTTCAAGGCACAATCACTCAGTTCGTTCTACATTCCAGATTACTGATAACAGCAGGATAGTGGCTGTCTGTTCAGTGAGCTATTCTAATTATAGCTGGATAGTATAGCTCCGTCCATCAGTCCTAGGACCTCATTTCTCGTCATCCCTACTTGACTGAGTTCTTCCAACATTCTTTCTGAAACAGCAGCTCTGGCACTGATAACTGCTCAACATTTTCTGCAGTGAAACCCAATGCAAAAATGCATTCAATTTCTCTGTAGTCGCTCTGCTTTCCTTTAACAATCCCTTGCCTTCCTTTAACAATCCCTCCACTCCTTTGTCGCCCACTGCCTTCCTTACTATTCTCTTGCTTCTGATGCAACTGACATTGTCTCATTGTTTTAGCAATGTGCTGCTCATATTTTCTTCTCACCTCCTTGGTGATTAAAGAGATGTTCAGTAGACTTTGCACTAAAACCCACCTAGGAAATGTTTGTGGCATCTCTGGGAAATTCATACATGCTGCCTCTAGAATTCTGTAAGGAGTCATCGAGATGAGAGGGTTTCTGATTGCATTATTGTGTAACACAGGACACAGGTAGATAAGAGTGTGAGAAGTCCCTAGCCACAAACTTACTAGGTAGCCTTGGGCAAGCTGCTTGCTCATGCTCTCTGATCTCTCAAACTGCTGTCCTCCCACCTACAATAGAGTGGTGGTAGAAACCTTACAGTTTATTGTACGGATTTCTGAGATAATTATGTTGGCAGAGTGTAGATGTGCGGTAAAGGGGAGCACAAGCTGTTTAAAGAATAAAGTTGGTTTCTTAAGAAGAGAGCAAACTTTGTAAGAAAGAGGAGAGAGAAAGAGAAGTCTAACTAGCTAAAAGAGAGACAGTAACTAACAGTTCTCAGCAGGAGTGGGGGAAACCCTAACTGAGCCAATCAGAGGACTATTTGAAAATAGTAGGGAGCCCCTAATTTCACTATGCTAACTAGTTGTCCCATCTGCTGCCCCCTGCATGATGTTCTTATCATCTTCTTTATCTATGCATGATAGACCTTGCATGTTCCAACAAATTATACAGAATTATAGTTGAGGGATTATTTGAATGTGGAAGGTCGTGCCTCATAGACTTGATCATATAGACTTGACTGTATACTACAGGTCAGTTCAGTCTCCCTAGTTTGTAAAGATTTCTTTCCCTTGAGGTCAGAAATGCTAAATATGTTGAGAGAAAAAAGTAAACATAATTTTTTGGCACTGAGATTATTGTTGACTGTCCTGGAGAGTCAAAATTCTTAGACCCCCATAGGATAAATGACAATTATTTCCACTAAAATCTTCGCTGTGTTACATATGATCAAAGCAGCCACCCTGAAAAACTCTAAAATGGCACAAACCATACCAATATTCTGTCAAATAGCAGCTAAGCACCTGCCTACAAAAACTGGCGTGTACGTGACCTACATGAGGAAAAAGCACAACCTAGGCATGAAAAACCTTGCTTCATGTCAAACATTTTGTAAACACAGCTGTTCAGAAATGCTAAAATTCTACTAGAAAAAGTGCCATACTGAGCCCCCCCCAGAGTGTTTTATAGGTGTGTCAAAACCAAAACAACTGTTTATCACTAATTTTAGTTACTTAAGACACATAATTTTTAAATCGAGCAAGAAATAGGTGTTCTTTCCTTCCACTGGATTGACCCAGGTGAGAGAGAAATCTGACCTACGAAAACAAATGGTAGATGATTCCAGAAATATGGTGGTGCTGGGAATGGTTTTAACTACCTGATGTAGCACTTAGCATGTCAGGCCAGGACTGGCCACAGCCACATTCAAATCCCCATTTATCCATGAAGCTCACTGGATGACCTTGACCCAGTTACTCTCCCTCTGCCTAACCTAACCGACAGAATAGCTGTGAAGGTAAAATGCAGGAAGGACAAACCATGTGCTTCTTGGAGGAAAGATGGGGGTGATGTAAGAGGTCAATTCTAGACTCTTTGCAGCAATTTGCTTTGCTTTTTCTACTTGCAGTGCTAACTATCTGTCAGCTTCGAGGTTGCAAAAGTTTCTATAAACCCCAATGTTCATAGCTAGGGAATGGGAATAAATGTACTCATGACCTAGCATACTGGCCCCAGCCGTGCCAATACATCTTTACCCAAAGAAAGGCACACTGTCTACATTTATACAAACAATATGCACATAGGCAAGGGTGGAATGGCTCTTTAACTTACTAAAAACATTCCTGCTTGGCTACTGCCTTGACAGGCCACTGGCAACCAAAAGCGTATTGAGCTAAGTGGCCAGTGTTTCAGGGGCTGCTTGGTTCAAAATGATGACTTTCTACCACTCAGCCAAACTCTTGACAGTGAGAATGAGAACTGTTCCATTAAGTGCTTACGCAATACACATTAAATACACAGGTTCTGGTTTTCACTGAGGGCTTCCAGAGTTAAAGAGAGGAGGAAAGTTTAAGCATTGAGCTATGGGATTTCTTACTACTTAAATCACTCTGTAATTCATCAGACATTCAAGATAATGAACAGGGGCAAGGCTGAGTGATTGCCTGTTAACTACAAGGCACTTACAATCTGTCCCGGGAATGGTTGCATGACAGAGATGAAGGTCTTCCTTTAGCATAGTTAGGCTGATTAATAATATTGTGAGGCTGTCGGGCTGTAGAGTATCTAAGATCGAGTGGCAATAGCACCCTCTTCCTATTTATACAATTTACATTTTGATTAGTTGCTTATCAGGTGCTATTAGGGGCAACTAACGTTGTCCATGGGGATTCTGAAGAACAGGTAACTTAAATGGCTGCAGTCTCGTTCCCAGCTATGCACGCAAACTGAGTACAAGGTGTTTGTGGATGCCCACTTATTTAATCATGTGGCTCTTTCCCAAGGATTACAGCAGGCTGCTTCTTTCAACTGTATTTAGGCTGAATATTAGGTTTAACCATGTATTCACAAATTGAGATCGCCAAGCCAAACTGAGATTGCCAGCCATGCATGGCAGCCTCTCCTAATTTTAACTACTTGTTGTTTTTTCCTGCTTGGCTGGAACTACAAATATGGTCAGGTGGACTATCCATCACCTGGCAAGGTCACTTTGTATGCTTGATGACTAGGATTCAGCTTGGAGTAGACTGAAGTAGTAGGGTGACCAGAGGAAGACAGAACATCTGTACCTCTATTCTCTCCAGCATTTTCCCAGCCAGAGATACCTGGAGGACAGACTGAAGTGAGACTCATTTGGAAGCCTTCTAAACCTATGTCAGTGCTGGCAGGACTAAAAGGTAATGAAAGGGTTTTGTCCTGCTACCAGATGCTATTTCCAGGGGTCATTTCGAGGGGGAACAAGCAGGAACGGCATTTCAGGAGTAACAAGCCCCCGAGTAGGGAACCCAGGCATGCTTGCATGCCTGCCCTTTGCTTCCCCAGACAGCCTGCCATGGCAGGTTGGCTGGGGAAGGGAAGGGCAGGCAGGTAGACATGCCCCCTTTTTTCCCTGAGCCTCACAAAAAAAAATAAGAACTAATGTTGAGATCTGCTTCTCCACAACAAGCAGCTGTCTTCTGCCGAGCAGTTTTAAGTAGTGGTTAAGAATGCAGAGAATCTGGGAGAATCGTGTTTGATTCCCCACGCCTCCACATGCAGCTGCTGGTGTGACCTTGGGTCAGTCACAAGTTCACTCAGAGCTGTTCTCTCAAGAGCAGTCCTCGAAAGAGTTCTCTCAGCCCCACCTACCTTACAGTGTGTCTGTTGTGGGGAGGGGAAGGGAAAGGAGTTTGTAAGCCACTCTGAGACGCCAAGTGAAGGGCAGGGTATAAATCCAATTTCCTCCTCCTCCTCCACTTCATCCTCTCCTTCTTCCTCTCCTTCTATCTACACTTAAATGTTACATGTGAAGGGTTTTCGCATCATTATACCTCCTAGTCAGGCTTTAGTCTTGTCATCCTTGGGACTCTGAGCGGGATAGAATGAACTGGAAAAGCTAATGACATTATTTTCTCTCAACTGCCAATTCCATTCATTGAAAAACTCCTTGAGGGCCCATTTGATGTTATGTTTCCCATGTGGCAGTTGCATCTGTCACAGGGTAGCAGATGGGATATAGCCATTTTCCGTATGTAAGCAATCAATCATTATCTCTTACTGCATCTACATACAGCTTATCACTTGGAGACAGTCTGGGATGTGATAGACCTATAATGAGCCTGTTGTCATCTTAAAGTAATTGTAGGAATTGATCTTGATAGATTTAGCAGCAGACCCTCAATTCTGCCTGTATTTTGTAAAGCAAGCATTGTTCCACCCCATTCCTTAGGAACACAGTACATAAAGATACAAAATGTTGAAGCACATTTTTCATTAGGGGCATGGATGTGTGAGTAAGTTTGCCAGCCTTCAGGTGGGGCCTGGAGATCACCCAGAATTACAACTGATCCTCAGTCAACAGAGATCAGTTCCCTAGGAGAAAATGGCTGCTTTGGAGGGTGGATTCTTTGGCATTATACCCTGCTGAGATCCCCCCTAGCCCCTCCCTCCTCAGGCTCTACCCCCAAAATCTTCCAGTATATTAGTAACTAATAACTTTAGCTGCTGGAAGAATTGTGGACAAGACAGGGTCTACTTGCATTCTCGGTGGTTATGTCTTAATGTCAAATTAGAATAATTACCAGCAAATCTCTTCCCAGAAACAGTACTGTTGGGATGGTGGTTGGATGAGCCAAACCATGAAGTGAATGTAGAAAGAACTGTATTACTATTAGCAACAGCCAGATTGGCATTAGCTGCACACTGGAAAAACAACTCAGTGCCTTCCATACAAGCCTGGAGAACTCAGCTATGGGATTATTTTCTTTTGGGTAAACTTTATGCATTTCGTTCTACTGGTCAAACAGAATGTAGTCAGGAAAAATTTATTGATCTTTGGTTCCCAATTTTCTCCTATCTAACTAATAATGATACCCTGCCAAAAAAATAAATTTTATCATGACCTAATTTATTTTTTACTTCTCTGTTGCATGCTATTAAAACCTTGTTATGTGTAACTGAGAATGTATGCTGTTGGCAGAGTCACACTGTAGAGCTGTGACTCTTAAATGTTTGAACAGATCGAGTCAGAATTCTTCACTTGGTAAGAACTTTTAAAAAAATGTTGCCCTTTCGAACTTCTCTTTCACATTGTTACCAATCTCTGTTCCTGAATTACCTCATATTTGTCATTGTGGTTCTGAACTGGTTTCCATGTCCCCTCAATGGCTTTATTGCTTTGTTTTTGATTTGTTTGTTGGAAAATTTGGAAATAAAATATATATATATTTAAAAATTATCCAGATATTTCCCAACCCACAGTTGTGTAAGGCAGAATATGACTCTACATATAGCTTTAACAGATGGTGATCTGATCATCTGGAATCCTCGTCTACATGCTGGTGTTCCTTGTGGTGAGTTACTCACAGCTGGAAGCCTTTTCAAGATCCACCCCTAGACAACCTCCTTGGTTCCTCTGATCTGGCCTCGCTATAGATGTTTTAGTTTAGGCTTAAGCTTTTGGCCGGACCATAATCTTGTTTAGGCCTTGCCTCTGGCAGTTGCAACTCATGTTTCCCCCTTTCTGTCAGCTGCCCCCTGTACTGGTTTGTACTTGCGACAGCAGGGGGTCCTCAACTTTTTTGAACCAGTGGGCACCTTTGGAATTCTAGCATAGAGTGCTGTGAGGAATTACAAAATGGCTGCCACAGAAGGTAGAATAGGGTTGCCAACCTCCAGGTGGTGACTGAAGATCTCCCGCTATTACAGCAGATCTCCAGGCAATGCAGATCAGTTCACCTGGAGAAAAAGGCCACTTTGGAAGGTGGGCTCTATGACATTATACCCAATAGAGGCCCCTCCCCTCCCCAAACCCCACCTTCCTCATGTTCCACCCCCAGAATCTTCAGGTATTTCCCAACCCAGAGCTGGCAAACCTAAGGTAGAGCCAACTTCCAAATGTCAGGATGTGAGGTTCTGCGTAACTCTAATAGTAACTCTTCAACATTTCAGGCAGAAGATCTGTTTAATTGGATGTTTTTTAAAAAATTAAGATACTATTTTAAAATTGTTTCTTGCATACACACAGCTTACCTTCAGTCACACTGTGAAGATCCTTGGCTGCTGCCAAAGCAATATTTTAAAAAATCTGCACAGCCAATGAGAAGTGCTACTGGGCCCAAGGGTGTAGACTTTCCAATTTCCCCGGGGGCGGGGGGCTCAGACTGGCCAGAGACATCACAGGCCATTGTCTCCGGGGGAGGCTCAGCACTTCCTGGAAAAGTTTGGGGGGGCTCCAGTTCCACAGCCCCCCTGAAGTTGACACCTGTGACTGGGCCTCATCTGGCCCTACCCATTTTCCACATTGGTGATACACTGACGTCACTTCTGGGTGACATCATCATGCTGTGCACGTAGGACCCGGGAGCCCCCCAGTGCCGGCCAGTTAGGACCTGGCAACTCTAATAACATAGATTGCATTTATCCTTCACCCATTTCTCCCCTAAATTGTTTCTCGTGAATTACCTTGTAGCCATAGTTTAGAGATAGGTATGCCTGTTACCTTGTGGTACAGCAGCAGTCAAGAAACAGAAGCTTGGAAGGGTGAACTAGTCCTAGGATTGCTGCCAAGGAAAGCCATCCCTTCAGCTCTGACAGTAGTATGGTCAAGCAAGAGAAAATTGATACAGATGCAAATGCGTGCTGCTCCTGAATCTCTAACCTGAAACTTCTAGTATAGCTCAATTAAGCCAATATAAATGGAGTAGTCTCTCCAAAAACTCTGGCTAGTTTTATGATGTGCCCTTTGATACACATGAATAGTCAAAAATTGCTGGAACGTATCCCAGGTCGATCACTGTTAACCATGTAGAATATGCACAAAGAGAACACGGCTAGTCCATTTGCCATTTACTTTTCCAGCTGACCTACTGGTACTCTACCACAAGTGCTGTTTTCAGTCCAAGCTTCTGAAAGAATTGTGAAAGTCAGAGAAGAACCCATACCAAGTTCATTGTAATGCTGTAATAAGTGATGTCTTGTTTGGGTCTGGGTATCAATAACTACGCAGTATTTTGCTTATAATGTGGATATCCAAAAGGTGGAAATTACAAGGAATATGGAGCAGCCACCAAAATGTCAGATTTCCTCCCCATCCATCGAATCCAGTTCTACTTACTCCCTCTCTTGACATTACAACATGCATTTTCCCACCCGTACTCCATGCAGTTGACAACTGCTGACAGAGCATGTTAGAATGACACCTGAGTTCTTTGTTACATCCTGTCTGTACCATTAGTCAGTTAGCCAATAATAAAATTTGTCTTAGAAGTGACTGACATGCGGGTGACCAGGTACGGGAAAATTCATCGAGGAATAGTGACATTTCTCATTTACTGCTGTTGTACTTTTTAGAAGAGATGAGAAATCTCTGTTGAACTTGGTAGGCCTGCCACCAAATTCACTTGGCTGCAACCAGTGCCTGAATTACAGGGGGAAAGGTAGAGAGCAGGTGTTAGTGAAATCTTCTCCCATGACTCTCAACCTTGAACAGAGCTGGGGAGGTCTAGTCATGGCAGTTCCTGAAGCCTCCTGAAAGCACTACTTTGCTCTCTTGGTTTGTTTCAAATGTTCATGCCCCACTTTTTTTCAGATGGGCTCAAGAAGGTTTACAAGGAAACCTTACCATACCCACAAAATGGCATCATCAACAACAAAAACACAACTAAAATAATACACCCACTCAGGAAAAAGAATGCAGGAATCATTTACAGCCCTGGAAAACAGAGATGGCGCCTCCCTTACCTTTTCTGCAATGGAGAAGGTAGCACAATGGAGAAGGGACAAGATCTGGCAAAGGAGGATTGAACCCTGGGTAGAAGGTTGGTGAGACATAGATGAAATGGATGACCACCACTGGCATAGGGCTAGAGGGAGAAGGTCCTTCAGAGGCAGTCCTCCTAAAGGAGCTTTTGCAAAGGTGGGAGGAGCCAAGGGCTCCTAATTTACAGGTATTTTTAGCACTGGTCGTATTTATTTGGGACCTTCTACTGTTTTAATATTACAATTTTTTTCAGCACCTGTTATTTACCCACAAGTTACCAACTACATTTTTAAATAAGATTAAGCCATCTTGGTTATGACACCGCAAAGTATTGTGCAACTCAGCCTTTACCCCCTCTTCTTTAATGAATGATTTTATCAACCCCTGTGGGCCAGCAAATCTTCTCATAAGGATGCTGGTAGTTGCTTTGGGACAACAGGCATTTGTAGGTAAGTGGGAATGTTGTAGGGCTGCTTTAAAATGAATGAGATACCAAGGACTCTGCCTACATCTTCAAGGGCAGGTTTTGGTACAGGGAAATATCAGTTAAAATGGTTTTGGCTGCTCAACTGATTGTTTCGAAAATGTAGGCTCCACATGGATAATGGTAATGCCCTAAGTGGGTATAATGCACTTACAATGACAGTTATGGTGATATTTATCCTTGAATAGAATTTCATAGTGGCATAATGGCTAAGGTGGAATACTATGCAGAAGAAAAATGTGTTTTCGTCTGCATTACACAAGCAATGTACCTTTGAAATATTGTAATATTTGCGCATAGGGAAGGCAAAAATAGTTAGTTTACGGCATGGGATGACGTTCTGGGAAATCTCAACTCTGCTATGGACATCCTCAGGAACCTTTTCGTAGCCCCTCAAGGTACAAATGCATATTACAGAATACTGTGAAAATAAATTTGTTATTGGAATAATTTACAGTGATGGCACTTGTGAGAGCACTCGCCAGTCTGCAAGGAATTTTTCCTGGCTCAGGACATCTGGATAAAATTAAGAGACTTTCAGCCTTTCATGATGAGGCATAAAACTTTAAAGACTTTGTTGATTATTTTGTTGATAATTTGGAGCTTGGCAGGGCCCTATGCTGGAAGTGGTGCTGGGGCAAGCTGATCCCACTTTGCCCTATTCCTCCATGGATATTCCTCCAGCGACGCTTTCATCTTGCTTCCTGCCACAGGGGGCCCTTCATTCATTGTGTGTATAGGCTACTGAGGCGATTCGACTGAATTCACAGCATTAGATCTTCCCTCTGCTGGTCATGCTGCTAGAGAGCTTTATTAAAACATGTTCAGCTCAAAATCCAACCCAGAGCAATCAGGGTAGAATTTCCACTTACCGCTCCCCCCCCCCCCGACTCAAAGTGTTTTTCCAGTCCATGTTAAACTATATTAACAATGTAGGTGGAATGAAGGTTTGCCTATGGAACACAGCATAGCTGTGGGACTTGAGGGAATCTTGGCAATGCAACTTTCAGGAGCGTACGTAATTCCCTAGTTATTTTCTTATTTCATGCACGATTCACTGAACTATATGTATAGTGCTGTAGCTTAATCTAGTGTAGAATGTAGTTGAGTTTCAGCGTGGTTTTATAAAGCCCCATGGTTATAGGTACAAAATGAACTGTAGTGTTTTACACTAGCTGCGAGACTAATTGCAAATGAGTCCATTGCCTCTGTCTGTTTCGAGCTGAAAGGAACAATAACTTTAAAGGGAAATGGGCTAATGTTGCCCTATTCCGCAAGCGGGGTTATCTGATTGCAAGAAAACAACCCTTTGCCCCTGAGAAAGAAACATGGCAATATTACAAGATTCCATTACATTCTTTTTTTTTGCCACACATAACTGTTCTTTTATCACACTTGTTAGCATTACAAACCTTTTACAGTTACAGTTCCTGTCATATCCTGTGGCTGGAACATAATGGATGTAATTGGCCTCTTAGCTGATTTTATATTAAGATAGACCTCACTTCGGGAAAGAATATTAAGAGCTTCTACTTAAAATTTCAATGAGACATAAGATGATGCTTTTAAGTGCCTTCTTGATTATAGATGCTGTCCGGGATGGCTGGTAGTTAATGAATTGGGTTCTCAGGATGCACTAGATGACCTCGATATATACCTTCCAGTCCATGGTTCTGCATTTGTATATCATTTATAGTGGGAGGAATAAATCCGTAGCTGAATCTGAGAATGAATCCCAGTGAAATAACAACACCCATGAAAATCTACTCTGCTTTTTTCTCACAGCAGTCACTTGGTGGTTCCGTTCATCTGTTTTTTTGGAAACACAGACTGCTCCTTTTCTGCTTCCTTGAGAAGATGTCAGATTAGAACTGCATGATGGGAGAAACATGGGTCTGACGGCAAATGGCATCCCCTTGTCAAACTATTCCCTCTACAACATGTAACAGAATTTAAAGCTTGTTGTGACATTATTGCAGTGGCTTGTAGCCAACGAATCATCAATGTAATGCCGATTTTATCATGTTCCTGTGCATCCCTGTAGTCCCTTTCAATCCCTGGAAAGACTATTCCTGAGTCATGGGGGCCTTATGGATGAATAGGCATGTGGGTCAGGGGAGGGCGGCAGTGAGGAAAGAAAAGGGACACAAGAAGGGACTGACTGGACCTCTTCTCTACCCTCACAGGAGCCCTCCAGTCCAACCAGCTATTTATCTCTGTTAATCCCACGACTACAGGAATAATTTTTCAAGGCCTGGCACAGATTGCATTGGCAGAAAGGAACATGGGGGAAATCAACATTCAATCCATTCTGCATACAAACCAATGTGCTACATCACCAACAACCAACAACTATGTGAAGTGGGGCTAGGAAAAAACACAATATGATAATAGCACACGTATCATTTTACCTACTGGCTGCTTCCACATGGCTACACAGCTCCCATTGCTATTTCAAATGCAAAGGGATTTGCAGTGGCAACAGAGGATCCACGTGGCGGGTTTCTCCCAGGGCAATTTTGTTAAACGGTTACTAATTAATCACAACAAAAAAAGTCTTCGGTGGCATGAGGAAGAATCACAGCTGTAGGGGACCGAGGTGGGAAAATAGCATTGACAGGGACAGAACCAGGAAGAATCTACATTTCCCACCCACATGGCATCCACCACACTTAGTGATCTTTCAAAAAAAAAAGTTGTAGCAAAGCATGCTTAGGAATGGTCACAGCAAAGTGTGGGAAACAATGGAAAGTGCATGGAAGTTGTACCTTCAAACGCAAGACGCCCATGTAGAAGTTATAGAGAGGCAGGAGAGAACTGGACACAGGGATACCGTTTTTATGGCAGACATTTGTTCCATACAGTGTTGGGGTCTGCCAGTGCAAAGCCAGTTCATGATGGATATGCTGGAAACACAGTGAGCTACATATTCCATCCAGTGTATGGTTACTAAAGTTCTGTTGGACAGCCATTACAGTCTTGGACCATACAGTCCTGTGATACATACAGCTGGAGTGAGAAGGATATGTAGCATTTACACACATACTTTTTTCTAATTAAACATGAAAGATAAGATTGGGACTGATAGGGCATGGGTGAGATGCTGTGTAGCATATAAAGAGGTCTCATTTCTACATTTCCCCCCACTGATGTCTGTATACTGGTTAACCTGAATGTACTTAGCTATGACATTGGAGTGACAAGGCTAATGGCAGCCAGGCTGTGGCACTTCTATCTGCCCACGTGTAGTGTGGTAACAGTCATTAGGAACTGATAAATTGACAGTGCCTTCCTAAGCAAAGTTATAACCTTCTCAGCCCATTGACTCCAACCATTTCCCATTTTGGCTGGCTTTTGATTAGTTTTTCTTCCCCCTTGCTGATCTCTCCACCTTCGGGTTTATTCTGCCAATGAATGGCTTACTTGCGATGGTGGTTTTATTTAGTTGCACCTTTAAATTGATTGCTTTTTAATGTTGGGGGGGGTTGTTGTGTGCTGCTTTGAAGAGAAATTGTTCTGGAAAAGTGGAGTGAGCATATTTTAAATAACATTTGGAGGCCTCAGGAATTAGTTAATTACTGAAAGGCCTGGGCCATTGTCTGCTTGGAAAAAGGAAGACGCTCTCAAAAAACAAAGTTTCTTACTGGCTAGCCCAGGCTAACCTGATCTCATCAGATCTCAGAAGCAAAGCAGGGTCACCCTTGGCTAATATTTGGCTGGGGGACTTCCAAGGAACACCAGGGGTTTGACACAGAGGCAGGCAATGGCAAATCACCTCTGAAATGTCTCTTGCCTTACAAACAAGTCCAGCTTGCCACCTAGTGGTACATAATGCTAAAAAAGCTAGAACATCTGGCTGCTAGACAATCTTAGGATCTCCTGGCTATAATACACACATTGTCATATGATAATTATTATTCTTACTATTTTTCTTGGAGTCCACACATGGATACAGTACTGGTGAATTGGTAGGAAATATTTGAACACTGACACAAAATTCCATTTTTCTTACATTAAGCAGGCCTGGCTCTGGTTAGTTTTTGGATGGGAGACTACCATGGAACTTCAGGGTCACTATGCAGCTGAAAGTAATGGCAAACCACCTTCAATTGTTTTTTGAGTTGAAAACCCTACGAGGTCACCATAAGATGGCTGCAACTTAATGGCACTTTACACACACAGAGAGACACAGAGAGAGAGAGTTACTTGTTGGTTAATTGCTTGTTTCCTGTCTCTAATTCTTGTCTCAGAGGCAGCAAATGCCAGACTGGGACCCAATCTCTTTTGTCCAGGAACTCATGTTTAAGTTCTTCACATGTAGCAGTTTCTCTTCATAGTACAGACCTGAAATGCGGACTGAATTGAGGACAGACCTGAAATGAGGACAGACCAATGACAGCCCATTCTCACTTCTGGGAAAGAGGGTTTTTTGTATTACAGAACACATTTTAATAAATTAAGAAGACATCTTAAAATAAATGTGACAAAAACTAGACACTGAAAAACAAGCATGAAACATACATTGTGCTAATTTGATAGGTTTATTAATTATTTAATTATTTATTATTATGATATTAAGGTTTTAGAAAAGAACTTGGGGAGGAGCCCATCAGACTTCTTCAATCAATACAGAATCAATACATTCCTAGTTGTAACTGCTAAAATTATATACCTACAAATGAGGAGGAGAAGGAAGAGAAGATTGGGTTTATATCCCGCCCTTCACTCAGAGTCTCAGAGAGGCTGACAATCTCCTTCCCTCCCTCTCCCCACAACAGACACCCTGTGAGGCAGGTGGGGCTGAGAGAGCTCTAGGAAAACTGCTCTTGAGAAAACAGCTCTGAGAGAATTGTGGCTTCCCCAAGGTCACCCAGCAGCTGCATTTGGAGGAGTGGGGCATCAAACCCTATTCTCCCAGATTAGAGTCCACTCTCTTAACCAGTACACCAAATGTAGCATCAAACTCCACACCAATATGATATGGATTAAAGGTGGTTCTTTTCCAGCTGTGCTTTTGTCTAAGACAGACAGTCTCTATATCAGGCCACCTGGCCATGTCTTCTGGATTCTAGAATTTCTGCTTAAACATTTGCTTTTAAAAAATAAATAAATAAAAGATTAGTGTTAAATACTGGGTTCAAGGTGCATTGCAGTGAACAGCTCTGCTTTATTTAGTGATTTTAGAAACACAACTAACTCACTCCAGGGCATCTTTCCTGTTATAAAGCATGCAAAGACCACTCCCAACGATAGGTTATTTACATAATACTACTTCTCCATTGGTCTGCTCCAGAATTCTGGCAAGTTATTGTTCGGGGGTAACAAGCTCAACTGGTTCCAGGTACCAGTTCAGGGATGACTCAGGCACAATACACAACAATTAGATTGTTGAGAACCCGCAGGTTTCCACATTTGTTGCCATGCACTAACAGTAAGAATATAATTGTGGCCATTCAGAAAGTCTTCAAAGATAGGGGCTTACAGTAAGGACCTTAGTCCTGCAGAAGGCTACATGTGCTGCATTGCCCACTGAAATCACAGTTCTCTTCTATTACTAATTTAACCCTTGTTGATTTCTTTTTTATTTATCATCTTGACATTCTTCATTTCTTTCTAGAGAGGAAGGAGACTCAGTTATAACAAACTTCGTGAACTGGGGGCCAGTGTTGTGTTCTGTCTATAACTGTAAAATATTTGATCTATTGCTGAATAATGCATTCCCCTTCCACTCCCATCCACACTCTAGCCCCATTCAAACCTCTAATGATACACAACATGTTTTTTAAACAGTTACCAATCCTGCAATTAAAGCTGAAAAGGAAAATGTCCCCAGGCTGGTGAGCAATTTGCACAATCTGTAGTATGTCAGCATTCCAAAGAGCTGCACCTGCATATATTACACCTGTTTGGAACCGTAAGCAGATCTAACACATTTTAAACCAAAGCTTCATTAAAGTATTATGTTGTATACAAAATATTTTCTTCTTGCAGAAAGCCTGGCAAGAGCCAAGCAAAAGAAGTTGTAGAGAGATGTATAGGATCACGCATGCACACACGCACATACATAATTACATCGGCAGAGACGGAAACCTTATAATTTAAGTTGTGGTGCTATCTTATCTGCAGTTGTTAATTGCTCTGTTTGTTGAAGAACGGAAATCCATTCATCAACAAGGGATTTTTTTTAAAGAAAAAAAAGAGCTGTGAAGACACTGTAGTCTGTGATCTGTCATCCGTGACAGGCATCAGAAACATTTTGCCAGCAGTGTATCACAAAGGCTTACAATAGTTTATAATTTGTTTGTGGTCCCCCACACCTTCTTCTCTAAAATAGTTACGTTAACCACATTTTTATGCTTGCACAGAGCTGTCAAGATGAAAAAGGACGAAAAGACTGAGATGCCTCTTTTCTCCTCCTCAGCTCTTTCTTCTCTCCCTAAGCCCCTGAATTTTGGCTCACTGCTATCTTTTCCAGTTCAGGCTGGATTAGCCTCCAGCCGAAGGTGATCCTGTGCTGTAGATGGGGACCTGTATTCTACATACACAGACATACACCCACCCACACACACACATATAAAAATTCTGGGGCAAGACCACCAATATTGTGTTGGATTCTCTAGACCTCGTACTGCCAGGGAACCACAGAAAGTAGCAGAGTGCTCAAGGCTTTAATGCAGAGGTTCCCTAACTTATTTGGTCCACCACCACCTTTTCAGAAAAAAAATTACTCAATGCCCCCCTGGAAATCTGCTTTCAAGGAGTGAACAAAAGGATGCAGTGACAACTTTGCACATAGTAAAGAAAGCCATGCAAATGCATGGCTGTGATTGGCTGTGGGGGCCCCTCTCCACCTCCACCTCCCTCCCTGATCCCAGGGAAGACCAGGAGAAGGCAGGATAAAGCTGCTTTAGATAGGTTCTGGACTCTTCTTTCTTTATGCTTCCACCGCTCCCTTATTTTTATTCAGTTGCACCCAAGACTCCTACCGCCCACCTGGATCATTCCAGGTATTGCTCACTTTGGGAACCACTGCTTTAATGCAACAGAACTGGGGATAGGTGTGATGACAGACTTACAAAGGTACACGGAGTCAGCAATCAGTTCTTAAACTAAGAAGCAACTTTTATTAAAGGAAATACATGCTTAAGAGTACAAGTAAGAGACAGATATAGATTACCTACTTTAACTAATTAGATGGTGTTGGATGCTTGACGCATGTCCAACTTCCATGGTGCAAGATGGAGAGTCCTTGCACCTTCATTGTGTGTGTGCAATTGAAAAGAGAGTGTGAGAGTGGAAGCAGAGGAAATTGCCCCCAAGAGTAGCATTCTACTTCAAAGGAAAGGATCAGCTAGCAGGAAGGAAAGGATGCTCTGTGTGTCCTGACCTCTCTATCTGTCTAAACTCTTTGACCCCAACTCTCAAGTCTGAGACAAAGTCCTCCACTTCTAACATATTGCACATTGAACAAAGAGCCAAATTTTATTATCAGAGTACATCGTGCAAAATGTGCGTATGTTTTCATGTTTATTTATGTACTATTTTGAGTTATGCACAGCCCTGAAGCCAGAGCATAAACAAGTGTGTGAGTCACTAACAGTGAAATCCTGACACTCTTCTAAGCCCCTTGAATCACACAGGGTGTCACTTTTGGGGGACTGCACTGTAAATTAGGCAAGAGAGCCATTCTGAGCAGATCTGCTCTGCCTCACATCAGGTCTGCTTCATCAAGAGGCAAACATTCTCATGACAGCAGTGTAAATGTGCATGTAAATGAGGGAACAAGAGAGAAATAGGACGTGGGATAGTAAACTAGTAGGTGAGTAAGCCAGCAAGCCTTGTAAAAGTGTGAGTAAACAAGTAAATGAGAAAATGAGTGAACGAGCCAATGAGTTAGTCAATAGGTAAATGGGTAAATAAGTGAATGAAATATTAAACAAAGGAAAGAACGAGTGAGTGAGTAGACACAAGTGGCAAAGCAGGTCAGCAAAAAAAAGCTACGTAAGGAAACAAGAGACAGTTAAGTGCATTTAAAGACAGACTAGAGGCTGCAGTCACACACACTAAATAATCCACTTTCAATTCACTTTCCACCTGGATTTTGTCAATTCACACAGTAAAATCTAGTCGGAAAGTGCACTGAAAGTGGGTTGAAAATGGATTATTTAGTGTATGTGACAGCAGTCTAGGGGATTCGTCTACCACATGTGTAAGCTTTACAGAAGGCTGAATGATCCTACATACAGCAGGGATACAAATAAAAGGGTCCCTTTTAAAGGGTCCCTGTATAAAGGGTCCCTATATAAAGGGTCCCTTTCTGATCATGCTTGTCTGGGTATGGCAATACTTTTTTTTAGGTCAAATCTACATCTGACTTTCCTGCTGGAATCATTCTAGTTTCAAAAAAACCCGTCTATACCTGTTTCTAGTTTCAAACCATACTTGTTCTAGTTTAAAAATCACTGCCTACATTCGTGGTCAACTGCCCTTTTGTGGTCAAGCTAGCATTACACTGCTTTAAACAGATCCTGTTGCTTACTGCTCTTCAGACCCGGGGGGGGGGGGGGGGGGAACAAAGTGAAATTTGAAACCAGTGTGAAATGAGTGTAGGAAAAGACAGCAGCCAAACTACTTCAGAGGGGAGGTGTAGATTTGGCCTTACTCAACTGCAGAGGGAGTAGCTGGAGACAAGTTGGCAACCTCCATAATATGAAGAAAGGAAGGAGCAGAGGTTTGTTTCTAGGGTAAATGATTAGTTGCAATAGTGTTTTTAATATTAAAAAGATGTCTCAGAGGTAAAGGAGACTAAGAATTGATCCTATAACTCCCTTCCACCAAGTCTTCCTTTGACTAAGCTGATCCATTTCCTGTTTCATAGAATCATAGGATCCATGGCTTCTTCCTCTTTTCCTACTGCCTTCAACTTTTCCTAGCATTATTGTCCTTTCCAAGTGAGTCTTGTCTTAAGCCCCATTGAATAGATCTGAGTAGGATTCCAAGTAGGCCTGCTTAGGATAGCATTGTAAAATATGAACAGAAACTTTGGGTTTAAGGTTCAGGAAGGTAGGTTTAGGGTAAACATTAGTGGGAAACTCCCTAACTTTGGCAGGAGTTACGTAATGCTGAGGGCTGTCTGCCTGGGAAGTTGTAAAATTATTAGGAGAGAACCATCACTGTGCTGTTTTATAGCACTCAATAGAAATTAATTTCTCTGTGTGTGTTTATGTAGCTGTTAGTGTTGCTGATATAAGTGTAAAGTTTTAACCCCAGAGACTGATGGATTTTTGTACTTTACCAGCTAAGTCTACCACTTCTACAGTTGTTTTCCTAATTTAGACCAAAATTGCTGTAAGAGGCATGTTCATCGGAATTAGTTGCACAATTAGTGGAAATATGATTCAGAAATCTTGAATGACTGACTGACTAGATAATTTTATCCATAAGAAAATCTGAAAAACAAAAATTTTCAGTATGGACTATTTGTGGACTATTTGCAGTACAAATTTCACTTCGTAGCCTAAGGCCCAATCTGCATCTAGCATTTGCTCTGTTATTTTACCAAACCCACACTGGAACAGAAAAAGATGCAGCTCAAAACCACATTCAAATACCCCAGGCCAATGCTGTACTGACTGCAGAGCACAGGCGTAGACTGGGGGGGGGGGGGCTTGGGCCACCTCCAAAATTTCCCCGGGTGGCTGGCCGGCCGGCCACCACCACCACCTCCTCTTCCCCCCTCCTGGCCACTTCTCCCTCCCCCTCCCTCCTGGGTGAATGCCCAGCGTGATTGGGTCAC
The DNA here is from genome assembly GCA_029233225.1 of Lepidodactylus listeri. Taxonomy (NCBI): domain Eukaryota; kingdom Metazoa; phylum Chordata; class Lepidosauria; order Squamata; family Gekkonidae; genus Lepidodactylus; species Lepidodactylus listeri. The sequence goes on along the minus strand of JARCFY010000004.1, from coordinate 116,146,920 downwards.
CCGGAAGTGACGCCATCACGCTGGGCATTCACCCAGGAGGGAGGGGGAGGGAGGAGGCAGCAGCGGCGAGGACATGGTCTCAGCGTGCGCACATGCAAAGCGCGCACACACAGGTAAGAGCCCCCCCTGGGGAATACATAAGTCTATGCCCCTGCTGCAGAGTCACCCCTGAACAGCCATAAAACGGCCATAAATCTGTGCAGACGGCCACTATAAAACCGAAAAATCAAACAAAGTGAAAAGCGGCATGCAATGCAGATCTGAATTTCTGTTCCAGTGCGGGATTGGTAAAACAGTGGAGCAAATGCTAAATGCAGATTGGGCCTAAATGTGGAATCTTCTGTCTTAAAAGACTTTCAAGGAACGACTGCACATGGACGTCTCTGAGAATCCTCAGCTGTGACATCCCAGTCTGGGATGGGAGGCTGAAATGGGCTGGGATTTCAGTGATTTTGTGAAAAGAAGCGTGGAAGGTTTTGAGTGACAGGTGGCAAAACACGTGAACATATGACAGTACCTTAAGCTAAATCAGACTGCTAGTCCATCCAGCTCATGGTAAGCAGTGTCTCTCCAGATCTCTCTCACACAAAAGGTGTTGCTATCAGTGGTGTTTTTTTTACTGGAGATTCCAGGGGCTGAAAACAGGGTCTTCTGCATATGAGGTATGTGATGTACCACAAAGGCACAGCTTTCCCCTCAAGTCAGCATGGTATAGTTGTTAAGAGTGGTGGACTCTAATCCAGAGAAGTGGGTTTGATTTCCCACTCTATTACATGAAGCCTGCTGGGTGACTTTGGGCAGTCACAGCTCTCTCAGAACTCTCTCAGACCCACCTCCCTTACAAGGTGTCTATTGTGGAGAGAGGAAGGGAAGATGATTGTCAGCTGCTTTGAGATTCCTTAGGGTAGAGAAAAGTGAGGTATAAAAACCAACTCTTTTCAAGCCATGAACAAGAGGCCCTCCTCTGAGTATTGGCAGCAATGCCAGAAGAATTAAGAAAGGGAGAGAGGCATATAGAACAGAGGAGCACTAAATGCACATTAGCATCTGCAGTCTCAGCTTATTTAGAACCATTCTAGACAAGAGGCTGAGCTATTTCATTTAGCCATCTTAGTCTTTCTTCAAGAGGCTGTTCGGTAGTTTTTAAACTATCTCTTACACAAAAGGTTCTGTCTTTCAGGGGCTCAGGGCAGCTTATTACTGACACGTCTTTGTCTCAGAGGAGAGCCACTCTTAAAACTGTCAATGGCTTGCTGTATCCCCAAAGCAGAACAATTCCATTAAGAGGGCTTTGTGAAAAGTTCTGTGACCTTTCCAATTATAAACGCAGGGACTTAAAATACCTGAATGGTCTGCTGGGAATCCTCACTCGGCATGTCCAAAGGACATTTTGAACTGCATGTCCTAACAGTGATGCCATAGCCATTTACAGAGACCCAGGAAGAAAGCTGTATCTTGCTGACTTCAAGCCACAACCTGTCACCAGCTATGGATTACTAACAGATGACCATTTAACCAAACGGACAATATGGAAATGCCTTTTTGCTTTTTAAAAGCTCCAACCTTTACCACGCAGAAGAAGGTGTGGTAGAAAACGAAAGGATGTGTAATAAGGCAGGCAGGCCACTATATGGAATATGTTCTGTTTCCTAGATTCGCTTCAAATCTCATTCAGGGTTTAACTCTGAGCATACACAGGAAAAAGACACAGGGGAAAATAAAACAAAGAGTCCAGTCACAGCAGCTCCTTAAAGACAGCCTAAACTTTTGTGAGTCAGGTAAATCTGACTCTCATAAATAAGCTTATGCTAGAATAAACGCTAGTCTTTAAGGTGCCACTACTGCTTCATTTAGCTTCGGCAGACAAACACAACTTCCCATCTGGAATTATCTTCCCAAAGGAGACAGACTTGTTTATCACCTTCCTACTTTATATTTTTAAGTATTCCTTTTAAACCAGTTAAAGTTATATCAAAAAAGTTAAGTGTGAAATGGCTCTTTAAAACCATTTTTAATAGAAATCAGCACAAGAATGGCTAGAATGGTCTCCTTTTACTTTTTATCTTCCCTGAACTCCCTTAAAGTTGCTGTTTGGGGTTGACAGAATGACTGACAGACACTGGAGGCCTTTGGCAGGCATATTCTTTGTCATAATCAGCAGTCTCTGCACATAGACATCATATAAACCAATGTAATCTCTTGCTGCCTTTTGAATTCCAAGATGTAGCACTTGCCCTGCACTGCAGTCCAAGCCTGTCTGAAATCAGTATCCTTCAAGTAGTATTCATGCCTTCACCCGCTGGCTTAATTTGATGAAGCTTCCTTTCTAAATGTGAATAACAAAGTGGCCTCCTTTAAGCCTGAGAAATGCTTCGGGAAATGAGCTGTTCAAGGCACTGCTTTGTTAGTCCTTGATGGAAATGGTCTCGGTGACTTCGCTATCGGAATCTTGATAACATTTCTGCATCGGCGAATGCATTTGGGCCTGAAGATTGTTCTGCTCGGCGTGCACTTACTGGGGCTTGCTGAAGCCTGTATCTACACACTGGGTTTTAAAGAGATACAATTAAGGAGCCAATTAGGTGCTGCGAATGATCAGGCGAGATCAGCATCCAGAATTCGGGAAACCGGTGCTTTTGCGTGGGCGTGTGGTTGTTTGGAACAGTGCCTGAGACCCTGTCACTTGCTACCTCCCTTGGTGAGCCTTTTAAACTGTCGCAAATGGCAGGTGAATTAAAACTGGTGTCGTGGGGTTAAAAACACAGAGTTCCATGCATTTTCTTGCTAGCAGTGAGGCCCTCTCCACCCATCCCGTGGTGCGTACCTGTGCACTTCCAGCAAAAGCCCTGTTCACTTGAGAGAAATCTGTTTTCCATGGAAACATGCAGGAGGCCAGCAGTGGTGATCCTTCCACATCCTACTGGGCTTCTGCGAAAGGCGGCTGCAGCAGTGAGGCACTGCTGATGCTTTCTGCAGAAGCCCAGTTTTCAGGAGAGTAACCAATCACTCTCCTTTTCTTCACCAAAAAACTTGGGGTGGAAAGGAGGGAGGATTCTGCCCTTTTCCATTCAGTGAGATAACTTCTTGTGTTGTCAGGGCAAAAGGGGAAGTCTCCCTCTCTTCTGTATCTGCTGCAGGGCCTGGGAAAGGGATAGGGTTGCCAAGTATCCCTCCTGGCCTCCGGCAGTGGATCCAGAACCAGGCTGGGAAACTCCTGGAGATTTGGGGGTGGAGCCTGGGGAGGACAGGGACCTCAGTGAGGTACAATGCCATAAACTCCACCCTCCAAAGCATCCATTTTCTCCATGGAAAGTTATCTCTGTAGTCTGGAGATGAGCAGTAACTCCAGGGGATCCCCAGGTGCCACCTGGAGGCTGGCATCCCTAGAAAGGGAAGAGTTGATGAATACAAATCATGGCTTGGATCATGGATTCAAGCTCTGTGGGGAACCCTCCATAAAGCATTTCTCGGCTTCCAATTCCCTGTCTATAATGTATGGGTTACAACACTAGCTTGCAATGCAGGGTGATTGTAAGAGTGACTGAAGTAATATGTCGAGATAGTAGGCTGACAGATGTTGCAGTTTTGCAAATCAACTTGAGTCCAGGCTGAAGATTCTTTCAAGAACCAGGGCTTTTTTTCTCTGGGGGAATGCGCCGGAATGGAGTTCCAGAACCTCTGTGACAAAATCCTTTTTTTAAAAAAAAAACATTTAGAAGTTCATGAGTTTTCAGTATACAGATTTGAAAACTTCATTTCCCAGCACCTGTTCCCCCCCCCCCAAAAAAAAAGCCCAGTCAAGAACTAAAACCTTAACTTTCAGACGTGCAGAACAGATAAGCAGACCTGGTCTGTAGCAGATCCAACAAGTACCAAAAAGGGAGGAATAAGCAAAACAGAAACTAGAAGAAGTTTCTAGGTCACTGGTGATGAGGCAACATCACCCCCCCCCCCAATCTATTGAATAACTTAGCAACTAAATTAACCTACTAAATATTTCCCCACTTCTGCAGTGCGTGATGCATTGCTATTGCTACCCTATAGGTAACCACGTTGGTATATGTGTACGTGTATATCAGTCTATCCATCCATCCATCATACTTTTTATTTGTGGCACTGCTGTCAAGTCGCAGCCAACTTATGGTGACCCTTGTAGGGTATTCAAGGCAAGAGACGAACAGAAGTGGCCTGCCATTGCCTGTCTCTGCATAGCAACCCTTCCTTGGTGGCCTCCCATTCAAGTATGAAAGAGGGCCAGCCCTGCTGAGCTTCTAAGATCTAATGTGACTGGGCTAGCCTAGACCTTGCACGTCTGGACATCTTTTTTTATTAGGATCAACAACAGAAAATACCACAAAGCAATAAGTAGGATTTTGAGTTCCACAGAACTCTTCCTCAGACAGGATATTAAATACAAAAGACAACAGGGGAGGGGGACAGCATAAGATACTTCAGTGAATGATGGAGGAGCCCCAACCTGCAGTTTGTAAAGCCTTAAAATGAAATGCAGGATGTGGTGCAGAGTGACCTGGATTACCTGGTGCTGGGTGAAATCCAAGTTTCAAGATGCTCCACAGGCTTCGGAAACAAAGCAAAACAACAACAACAGGGCACTTTGCCTTTGCGAATACAAAAGCCAACCATTAATCAAATGTCTTTCCCTAAATACTATGTGTCTAAATACAATCTTCCACAATTTTACCGGTGATTGTGAGTCAACAGGTATGTGACATCTATTTTATTAGGTAGTCCAATTTAGGTATGTTTTTGACTGGCTGAGCAACAATCCTGATAATCATTAGAAGAATGTTTGAGTAATCTATATACTAATAGTGAAGGCGCCCCCTGCGTGTGGATATCTAAATCCATGTTGGGGGGGGGGCACCTGGGGACTTGGGAGGCTTCCAAGATGTGCAGAAAAATCTGAAAACTTAAAAAAAAAATTCAGGGGGATTTAAATCCCCCCCAAAGTTAAAAAGTGTTCCCTGCACACATGCATGGGAACGCTCTGGGAACTCTGCAGCAGCCCAAAAGCTGAGAGCTACTTGGGCCCGCTGCAGAAGCCTGGGGTGGGGTGGGGAGGGAAACCGGTGGCCCGAGCTTGGGCCTGCTGGAGAAGCCATGGGGGAAGGGAAACCGGCGGCCTGAGCTCAGGCCCGCTGGAGAAGCCATGGGGGGGAGCTCGGGGGGGAGGAAGGCTTACCTGAGTCTGCTTCCTCCTCCTCCTCCTCTGCATGGAGCTCCTCCGGAGACCAGGTCTACCCAGCCCTATATATCCTCCAGAGGCCAGGGTCCAACTTACCTGAGGGACCGCCTTTCCCCGTATATACCCCAGCGGGCACTTCAGTCAGGGTCGTACCATTGACTTTGTGTCCCAGGCCCCAGGGAAGCCAGGCTCGCCAGAACCAGGGCCAGGGCCTTTTCAGTGGCAGCTCCAGTCTGGTGGAATGAGCTCCCAGAGGAGGTCAGGGCCCTGTGGGACTTAATGCAGTTCCACAGGGCCTGCAAGACGGAGTTCTTCCGCCAGGCCTTTGACTAGGAGCCACCACCAGTAGTACCATCCATCACAAGTAACATCTGTGAAGAGGGCTGGCCCTGAACGCAGCCCAGGCCTGACGGTCAGGGGGGACCAGACCCCAACCCCGATAGGAAGCCATCTGAATAGTGATGATTGGAAGCACCTTATTGTAATTCATCTGTAATTTATTTGGAACTGTTTTATTATTACTGTTGAATTTTTAACTGTTTTATGATGTACTGGGTTGGCACTGTGTGCCCTTGTGAGCCACCCTGAGCCTGCCTGTGGAAAGGGAGGGGTATAAAAATGAATTATAAATACATAAAATAAATAAATATATTGGTAGACCTGGCCTCCGAAGGCCAGGTCTACCTGCCTCTTTCCACTCTATTGGTAGGCCTGACCTCCAGAGGCCAGGTCTACCTACCCCTTTCCACTCTATTGGTAGACCTGGCCTCTGGAGGCCTTTAGGGGGCCAGGTCTACCAATTTAATGGAAAGGGCTGGGTAGACCTGTTCTCCGGAGACCGGCCACATGACCATATATGACAAAGAAGATAACCATGTCTTTAAGGAGAAATAAATAGTAAGATTTTGAACAGGTAGTATAGAACCTGTGCAGACTCAAAACATACTGGCACTTGTTGGAAAGGATGTAGGGAGAGAAGCTTTTTTTGTTTTTGTTTTTATATGAAGGTCTGGCAAAGAGATTTGGCAAAAGGTCTCCAACAAGATTAAGAAGAGCACCTGCCATATATGGCCAAAGTTAATCTCACTGAATGATAGTTGTAAAGATGTGAAACCTGATATTTATAAAACTCTTATAATTCATCTGTTAATAGCAGCAAACCTATATATAGCACAGCACAAATGATCCAGTTTACACAATTACATAACTGATGTGCAGATGCTGAGATACTACAGTTAGGCAAAAACATGTGGAGCCTATGCAGTCAGCTCAGAGTCTTCAAAAGAAGAGTACACTGCCGGAAAATTGGGCTCTCATTCCAAACTCTATAAATGGGGATAAACAACAATCTGAGATGTATCACAGAATGAAGGTGTTTTATTTAGGTACATTTTACTGGATTATCATACACTTGTTAGCCTTTGGGGAGTGAGACTGGAAGAGTTTTTGAAGATCAGCACAACTTCAAAAATTGTTTTTGGTAAAGGGTACCAAATCTCATTGTGTTTCAAGATAAGTAAAGGTAAATGTTTCCTTTGCTCGAAAGCCAGTCAAATCCGACTCTAGGGGGGCAGTGCTCATTTCCGTTTCCAAGCCGAAGACCCAGCGCTGTCTGAAGACCTTTCCGTGGTCATGTGGACGGCATGACTAAACGCCGAGGTGCACAGAACACTATCGCCTTCCCACCAAAGTGCTACCTATTTATCTACTTGCATTTTCTTGCTTTTGAACTGCTAGGTTGGCAGGAGCTGGGGCCAGAGACGGGAGCTCACTCTGTCACATGGCACTAGAGTCTTGAACTGCCGAGCTACTGACCTTCCAGTCTGCAGCTCAACGTCTTAATCTCTGAGCCACCGCAGTGCTCTTTATTAGGATATACCAAAAGAAAAAATTAAGTATGATTTGCTGTTTCAATATTCAGATTTGGAGTACACAATTAAGATTTGTTTTAATTATTTCTGAGGCTTTCTTCTCTGTGGCTGAATTCAGGGCTGATTCACATGCAAAATCTGCAAGGCAGACGTATAGACTATTGCCTGGACATGCTGAGACTGTGCACAAGGTTGTACTGAAGTGCTACACATACATTTTCCCAACGCCACTGATGCCAGTGCAGATCAGAAAAATGATGTGAGGGGAAGGCGTAAGCCAACTCTCCCTGAATGCCGTGGTCCTAAGTCAAATTTGGTGCATGAACTCCCAAGTTGAATCTCCCAGACCATGCTTGCTGACAATCCATGTGGACATTGAGAGCTGGCATGGCATAATGGTTTTAGAGTGTTGACATAGGATGGTAGACCTGGGATAACTGGATTAGAATCCCTGCTGTACCATGGAAAGTTGCTGGGTGACCTCAGGCTAGGATTGCCAGCTCTGGGTTGGGAAATACCTGGAGATTTGGGGGGGTGGAGCCTGAGGAGGGTGGGGTTTGGGGAGGGGAGGAACTTCAGTAGGGTATAATGCCATTTTCCAAAGTAGCCATTTTCTCCAGGTGAAGTGATCTCTGTTGCCTGGAGATCAGTTGTAACAGCAGGAGATCTCCGGCCACTACCCAGAGGCTGGCAAGCCTACCTCAGGCCCATCACACTCTCTCATCCTAACCTACCTTACAAGTTGTTGTGGGGATAAGGTAGAGGAGTGGAAAACAACGTGATAAGCCTCTTTGGGTACCAAATAGAGAGAAAAGCAGGATTTGGAGAGAAAAGCAGGATGTAAATAAATATAAACAAAGAAAAAGATGTGAATTGGTCCTTAGAGGTCACAACAGACTGGTCCATGATGGGCTGTATTATAGGGGAATTTCACACTACACTTTTAAAAATGTTACTGAACCAGCTTGGAATAAACCGGTACAGTGACGGCCATTTCAGACAGCCCTTCCCCTACTGTTTTGGAGCTGTCTTCGAAGCGGTTTGTTATTTCAGACCGCCACTTTCTTTTTGCACCTCTTTTCGCCCACGCGGACGATCTCTGTCATTTTTTTTAAGAGCCGATTTAGAGCACTATGACGCTGTAACAGGACACCGAAACAGCATCATAGCAACACCATTGGAATGCCTGGGCTCCACAGAGATACATGAGGTTGCTTGTTAAAAATAGGAGGTGGAAGCTCAGGCAGGCACATGCTCATACTTCTGTTTTTGATTTCTTGAACATTAGGTAGGAATGGATGCTTTCTGTGTTTGTAAACTGTCCTGTTGCCCCCCCCCCCCCCCACCTTCCCTTTCCGTGCCTGCATTTTCTTCCAGGCTGCCTGTCATTTAAAAATCTTTTCTCTTAACCTTTCTCCTTCAGGCACTTTAAATCACCCACCCCACACAGTATTTAGGGACAGGAAAACAGGCTGCCTTTTCATTCCCCTTCTTCCCAGACTCTGTTTTACAATTCGCTATCTTACCCAAGGAGAATTCCAGGAACTCCAAACCTGTGGCAGGATTTTAAACCTCCCCCCCCCCCCCACTTTTCTAATGACGGAGATTGCCCGCTCGAGTGAAAAGAGGTGCAAAAACACTCATCATCAAACTTCTCACACAGCACCCCATAGCACTTCAGGACATGGTACAAGAACTGAAGAATGCTTGGGAGGAGGTTTCCAGGTAAACCGGCTCAGGAACGCTTCCCCAACGGGAGAGGCATGTTTCTGTGTGAAAGGGCCAATATGTTCCTTTAGGGAACTGGTATTAATACGGTTTTGTGTGAAATGTCAGACAGAAACCGTTACTGAAGAGTTCCTGAAATGGAACATATTAGCTGTGTAAAATTCCTCATAGTGTTTTACTGTACTAACACAAACCTCTGACTCCACTGCTTGTTCTACTCTCCTCATGCGCCAATGTGTTTAAGAAGCCTGGTTTGTGGGAAGGAAAAAAGCTGCAGTTTTCTCTGGAGTCTCCATTTGATATCGTGGTGATCTGGATTTGGATTCAAGGCTTTCCAAACCCAGAAGGGAAGAAAGGGAGCAGGCGAGGAGTCAGCAAGCACAGCAAGAAGCAGTTTGTTGTGATCCCTGAAAGCACTCACCATATTAAAACACAGCTCTGTGAGAGGCCAGCAAAAGTTGGTGCCGCTGCAGTTTGGGTTTCTTGTACTGCAGCTGCTTCCATGAGTAAGCCACTCTCATGAGGTCTGCCTGCCAAAGTATTTTTGATATATTAACTTTGAAACATAAATTTCCCTGCACACACTGTCATATTCAGATGTTATGTGTGTGCATGCTTTCTGTGGGGAAGTGAAATTTATGTTTCAAAGCTAATATTTCAAAACTGCTTTGACATGGTATGTCAATAGACCCCATGGAAATGGTTACTTATTTTCTTTGCTCACTCCCATTGTATGAAATGCTTGTCTCTTCAATGTAAAACAGGTGTGCCATTCTTTTCTCTGCTGTCAAATCAGCAAATCCAGCAGCGGGCAGTGATTTCTGAGGCCACCCAGAAAATAGTGTAGAAACTTCGTTCATCTTGACTCTCCATGTCATCAGCCTCCCTGGCCTGGGGGTTGGCTGGTGCACTTGCTTGCAGCTTGGAAATTCGCTAGTTCGGATTTCGTTACAGCCAAAATTCAAGGCTGTATCTTTCATTCCCCAGGTATCTCTTCTAGCAATTTTCGTAGCCCTTATTGCTGATTACCAGACCTGGAGTGGAGCAAGATTTGAATCCAGTAAATTTGAATCCGACTAGATTTCCAGGGTGTAAGTGTAACCCCTAGCTGGGAATAGAATGAGCCCAGAAGAGGTAGAGCCTCTAGATGCAGAAGGGAGCAGACCGTGTGGAAAGCAAAGGAGGGAAGCAAGACTGGCCTGTTGGGGAAGTTGAACCTCAATCACAGGCTCTTAACACCTCGTTTAAGGTAATCACCAGGGGTCCTTTGGGACCGGAGAAAGGCGGAGCACCACTCCTCGAGCTCAGGAGTGGGCACTAGGGCAGCCACGGGCTGAATCAGATTCTCTGATCTGATTCAGCCCGCCGCCAAATTGCTGCCAAAATTCGGCAGCAGGCTTAAAAGCAGCTGTAGGGAAGGGGGTTTGAGGGAGAGGCTCCAAACTTGCAGGGTAGCTTCTGGGACCTCTCCCCCAAATACCCACCAAGTTTCAAGAAGATTGGACCAGGGGGTCCAATTCTATGGGCCTCCAAACAGGTTGCCCCCATTCCCTCCATTGTTCTTTATGGTGGGAAAAAAGTAACGTTTTTTCCCACCATAGATAACAATAGAGGGGATGGGGCAACCTGTTTGAGGCCCCATAGAATTGGACTCCCTGGTCCAATCTTCTTGAAACTTGGTGGGTATTTTGGGGAGAGGTCCCAGAAGGTACCCTGCAAGTTTGGAGCCTCTCCCTCAAACTCCCTCTCCTCTAGCCCCTCATATACCGTATGAATTTTTGCCATTGACTTCAGAGGCCCATAGGGTATAATAGGGCTGAAACTGACATTCGACCGGTTATGCTAATGAGTTATATTAATAGGTATGCTAATGAGCTCCTGCACCTCTTTTTCTATGAAATGACCCCTGGTAACTACAGTGTATGGATGGAAACTGGTAAGGGAGGGAGACTTTTGTTCTAAATTGTAATTTTAGAATTATTGTTTAGAGCTGTGTTATCCAATGGGACCCTCATCTTGGAAGCCAGTGCACGGTAGGGCTCAGCTGGAGACTTCTTGAGCCACCAACCAGAGGAAAGGGATGGACTTTGGGTGGTGGCAAGTTGTGAAAGATGGGGAAGTTAATTGTTTGGACTTTAAAAGATTGCTGTTTTATTGTGTTGCTAAGATGTATGTTTTCATTACACGATATGATGCTGAGTGAAAAGTAAAAATGTTTTATGCTCTTTGAATTATTGCAAGACTCATTCCAAGTTCTGCCCCATAGAACCCACAAGCTGAGGTTACATAAGCTTTTGAGAGTCAAAACTACCTTTGTCAAATCCTGTTGATCTTTAAGACCCTGCTGGAGTTAAATCTTGCACTTCTACTGCAGACCACTACAGCTACCCACCTGAAAAACACCTGGAGTGGAAACCTGAGCTAGATTCAGCTTGCACTTGAAATACAGCATACCAAATAAACAGCTCCATTGACGGTTGAGCAAAGACAGAATCCAGAGGCTTTATACTAAGTGAAGGCCAAATCTCTGCTTGGAGAGACCTGAGACCTGAATATGTATGTAACTTGCCATACTAACAGCCTAACTTGGAGAGAGATCTATTATTGAATTTTTCCAGCATTTTAAAATGGTGATTAATAGCCATTAATAGCACAGAGGGAAACTTAAATGAACCCCCCCCCCGAACATTATTTTCTTTGCAAGCTTGGGAAGCAGAGAGAAGGAAAAGGAATCAGCCAGGTATATCTTTTAATTGGCCAAAAGGGGTCAGGTAATAGTATGAGCTTCTGGGAATATTTCTAAATGAGGAAACAGAGGGCAGGTCTGTTCTCTCTCTCTCTCTCTCTCTCTCTCTTGTATAGTAGAGATCAGCAGAAAAACAAAATGATCTTCATTTTTTTTTCCAAAATGGAAAATAATTTTAGATGGTGCAGTAGCAAGTCAAAAGGAAACTAATTGGGTGGCAGTGCCTAGTGAACGGTGGGCTTGTAATTATTACAGTCTTTCAGATGCCTGTGTGGATATTTTTATCTTTGTGCTGTTGGTTACTTCTTCAAGATCAAAATGAGTAATTGCTTGGTGTTGAATCCCAAGAGCAGCACTTTCTGTGTATAAAGAGCCATGGCTGAAGCACATTGGAAACTCTGATCCCTAGTCCTAGATTTGTAGGGACAGCACGCATATAGTGGATCCATTTCTATTATTACCAATTTACATATTCAAGTTCAATTGATTTGCTTACAACTGTAAATCACTGCAAAGTAGTTCATATACTACAGGTCTGAAATTTGTCTTTAGGAGATGTGGAGACCTGAGAGAATCTGGCTTACTTAAAAATAGAAGTTACTGGTTCATAATTAATTTCATTTCATAAAGCCTACGCTTTGTATGCGTGCGTTGAAAGGATTCAATAACACTTTGAATGTTCTCAAAAAGACTGAGGTCGAGACCAGACAAGCCTTTCTGCTCAGTAGGACATTCTTCCATTTAATTGTCCATTCTGAAAAAAGAGTATTATTCCTGTTATTTGATGATCTTCCTGGTCCTGATCTTCAGTGTATGCTTTGATTAAGTCTGCCATTAGAAGGCATATTCAGGTTTTGCAAATCTGGGATAGGATGGAGCAACAGTATAGTCTTCTGTTGGCAAGGAATCAGTGCTTGAGTTTAGTGGACTGATATATTGAACTCGAGTTTTTAAGGCAGTTTCTTAATTGTTCGGAGAAACAGACTCAATATTATTTATTTATTTATTTATTTATTATTTCACATTTTTACCCCGCCCTCCCCGCAAGCCGGCTCAGTGCAGCACACAGTGCCCGATCAGAATAAAATAATTTAATACATTTTAAAATACAGTACGAACAATACAAAACCTATTTGCAATATAAATTGCACAAGTGCTCACAGAGATGTTAATCCTGGGCATTCAGATGGCTTCCTAATGGTGCTCTTGTGCCAGCATCAAAGTCATCTTCCGGCCCACTACCTGGCCCACGCTTCTTTCATATCACTATATCACATATTACTGTGAGTGGTTGGGAGATACAGTGTGTTTAAGGCTGCAGTTCTACAAACACTTATTTGGAAATTAATCCCATTTACATGGATACAATTTACTACTCCGTACATTAGGTTTGGTCTTTTAAAGCTACAGTCCTATTCACACTTCATTGACAGTTTCCTGGAAAGCAGTGAAAAGGCACTGAAATCCTTGGAGGTAGGTGTACTCAGAACAGGAGCCCAAATCTTCCTTCAACAGATGAAGGAAATTTTCCATTTCTACTAATAACGCTAAATGCTACAAGTGAATGCGTGTTATTTTAGTATTTAACCGTCAAGGGTTCAATGCTTGGGAGAAAAACAAGAACCACCTTCATGTGAACTTCTCCTTGCACATTAATTGAAGAGAGGCAGAGCTGTGTACTAATGGAGCAACAAAATCACAGGGTACAGGATCTTGCTTAGGGTAGCTAGGCAAAGGTTGCTTAAGCACCCCCTGGAAGAAAGTGGGAGGGTGGATCCTGGTGTGCCAGCATTGCACCAGTGTGCCAATGTCACTTCCAGTAAAAACAGGAAGCAGCATCATTAGATGCTGTAGAATTTACAAAATGTGGTTTTAGGCACATTGATGAACAAAAGCTATTGTCAGTTAACACTGCCACTGTCCAGGGCAGGAGTTGGGATTTACACAGTAAGGCAAGCCAGCTCCCTCCCCCTGACGGAATGTACTTCTCATCCCAGCTTCTGCAGCTTCAGCACACTGTTATCTCTGTCCTTGGGGTGCTTGCTACTTCACAGAGACTTGTTTTGAATTACATATTGTTTCCTTCAGGTGCAAACTGTTTTTCCTTTTCCACTTTTAGTCTGGGAAGAAAACTAAGTAACTGTTTTAGGCGCCTTTTCTCTTCCCATTGATTGGGGATTTTATGTATGACAGTATGGTTTGATTTTCCTATAATTGCACTAACACAATTCATTCACCCCATTACTAACTCAACAAGTATACCCCGAAGATAACCCTCCAATAAAGATGATCTTGTTTAAGAACCCTTTTCCTTGGTGTGGTTGCATCCCGGGTAGTCTCACAGAGAGTTAGAAATTTCTTTTTCTCTCTGGGGACCTACAGTTCCTGACAATGTTGGAAGATGGTGGAGTACCCCCTGTAACTTCGGGGGACACAGTGATCCTGGTAACAATGGAGGAAGAACCCATGCCCCCTTGTACCACTGCGTGGGTGGATTGCAGTCCTAGGGGTCCCAGGTACTCATGAACTCAATTCGGGACTGAAACAGTTGAGACCTGGACCCCCTCCAGACGAGGAATGTCCTTAGGACTGGAGGTCAGCCGTGAGCTGAGGGAAGGACTGAAAGCCCGCACCTCTGGCCGGCAAAGACAGCCCGAGTTCGGGGATATGTAGTCCCACTTTGACCGTCGCATGGAGGCAATGGAAAACCTACTGCAATGGGAGATGACAACCCTACCGGAAGGATTACCTGGAATTATCCAGAGGGTCGTATGTGCTCAACTTGGTGGGGGAGCGGGAGCAGGGGCTGGTGGGCAACCTCCCCCAGCCCAAGTCCCCGTGGGACCACCTGTCCCAGCGGGGGCACTGGCAGGGCCACTCATCCCAGTGGACTGAAGGCCCATTCCACAAGAGCTCCTGGCAGCCACGTTCGATGGGGATCTGACTAAACTGCAGTTTTTCATCATTGAGGTGGGGAGATTTCTCCAAACATGGAGCCACCTCTTCCCAGATGAAGGAGATAGAGTGGGATACATCGGGTACCGTCTATGAGAGGAGGCAGCCAATTGGTATGTAAGCCTCCACAATCCTCTGGGATCCGAGTTGGACCGGGTGGAAGACATCATGTGGGCTTTACGGAGGCAGTAAGAAGACCCTATGGGGAAGGAGAAAGCCCAGAACCAGATGCGGAGGCTTACCCAAGGGTGAAGCACGGTCCGTGAGTACACAGCTACATTTAAACAGATAGCCGTGAAAATACGTGGGTGGCCTGAAGAAGTTCTTGTGGAGAACTACTGCCAAGGACTCAACCTGGACCTGTCTGAGACTGTGTTGAGAAACGCCAACCCGACTTTCCTGGTGGCCTGGATTCGAGCTGCTGAAGAAGCAGATGCCCGATTCACCCTGATAAAAATGCACACTACTATGGAGAGTCCTAAAGGGTCCAGCTCCTCCTTGTACAAACCAAAGATAAAGCCCCCCCCCAAGGATATTCATGATCTGCGATTGAAAAAGGGATTATGTATGCAGTGGCAAAGCTGGACACTATGCCTCCTCCTACCCCACTGTGGCCCCAACTACCCCACTGCGGCCCCAGGCTCCACCTCCACTCCTCAGCCCCTGAAGGCAACCTCGGGACCAAAGCCACAAGCACTGCAACTGGACACACCGCCCGATGGCGAAAAAGTGGCTATCGTCGAGCTACCATCACCGGCGGGAAATGAGGACTTGTGCTGAAGGGCGCGAAGCAACAGGTCCCCATCCCTCCTGCACCAAAAGTGGTGAGCTCTCCTGCCCCCCTCTTATATGTAGTAGTTACCATTGTCACCCCCCCAAAAAAACCCGGGACTCATGTCAAGGTGTGGGCATTGATAGACTCTGGGTGTGCGCGAGATCTAATCAGCCCAATGGTAGTAGATGGACTTGGGGTGGGGGTGAATTCATTAGATGAACCTTTATGGTTCACACAGATGGATGGGTCAGAAATGTGAGAACCATGCCTTTTTGAAACTCAGCCAGTGATTTTGGAAGTGGGGGAGCACTGGGAAGAACGGGCGTTCGTCGTTACTCCACACGCCCAATTCCCAATGGTGTTGGGGAGCCCCTGATTGAGTGGACATGATCCGTACATCCAGGGGTCATTTCGTAGAAAAAGAGGTGCATGAGCTCATTAGCATAACATTAGCATATTTGCATATGCCACACCCCCTGACATCACTGGAAGTGTGTCAGAAGGCAACACCCCCTGCTCAGGCTCCACTGCAAAAATCTCCAGGTATTTTCCAACTCAGAGCTGGTGAGACTACCTGGAAAAAAACTGCTTCAAAAGCACAAAGCATAAATGTTTGAGAAACCCCTCCCCAAAATCTCCCCAGTCAAGATACAAATTCTTAGGTGCTCGAGCAGAGCAACATCCCCTCTCAGCTGCACCCCACATGTCAGCAGGGAAATGACTATGTTTCCTCATCAGCGCGTGAGGAGGGGGTCTTTTAATTTACAAGCTTAATATTTTCCTAAATATTTAAGAATTCTCAAGAAACAATTTAACCTGTTATCTAAGCACCTAGTTCGTGAATAGTCAGCCCGTCGCTATCCACTCTCTCAAGGAGGAAATGGTTCTTCCCTTTTCCTCCATCCTAGTGAGCGATCCAGCAAAACAGACACAGGTGGATCAGATTTCCTGATTAGAAGCATGTTTGCTCAGAGTTGTTCCACTTGAGGCAGTGGTACTTCTTGATGAGAAGACTGAAGCACTCCTGCTGGAACAGAGCAAAGTCCATCAGCTGTTCCCATTATCCTTCCCTGGAATAGGGAGACTGGGCTAGCCTGATCTTGTCAGATCTCAGAAGCCAAGTAGGGTCAGCCTTGGTTAGTACTTGGGTGGGAGACCACCACAGAAGTCCAGGGTCACTACACAAAGGCAGGCAATGCCAAACCACATCTGAACATCTCTTGCCTTAGAAACCCCATGAAGGGTCACCACAAGTTGGCTGCAACTTGAGGGCACTTTCTCCTACCATCAAGTACCTTTAAATCCCATTAATTTCAGTGGCAGAGACAAGCCTTTGCTTAACTTCCTTTGGAACCAGTCATGTGCTTATCTTTGGCTGGGTCATACCTAAAGGTGTTTAGACACAATACCTAAAAAAATGGTCCTAAATACCGTACCAGAGAATAAGTGCAAATCTGAAAGTAATGCTTCAGTCACATGAAACAAAGCACATTTGGTAAGAAAATAGGCTTGGGGGGCACCCAAAGGCATGCATTTTTTATCATCTGCTCGTCACTCTTTCCCTCTCTCCCCCCCCCCCCCCCGCATATGGGATGTACTAAAAGGAAGGACAGGATTGCCCATTAGAAACAATGGGAAACACTTGAAGGCCCATTGGAAATCATGGGAGCCAGGAATGCCAATTGACTTCCATAGGCTCCTTTGAAATACATTAGAGTACACGTTGAGTTGCAATCAAAATGTGGAATGGATTTTCCATTAGGGTCTCTGGGCACAAATACAGTACTCTGGGACTGGAATGAGATACCACAGAGTGGAATGACAGCCCTAGGGTACAGCAGGAGGGTTCAGGAACTGGAATGAGAGATCACAGAGTGGAATGACAGCTCCAGGGTGGAGCAGGAGTGTTCAGGGGCTGTCATTCCACTCTGTGATCTCTCATTCTAGTCCCAGAACACTTCTGTTACTCCTAGGGGCTGTCATCTCACTCTGTGGTCTCTCATTCCATTCCCAGAGTAGTGTATTTGTGCCCAGAGACCCTAGTGGAAAATCCATTCCTCATTTTTATTACAACTCTACTTGTACTCTAATGTATTTCAATGGAGCCCATGCAAGTCAATTGGCATTCCTAGCTCCCATGATTTCCAATGGGCCTTTAAGGGTCTCCCATTGTTTCCAGTGGGCTATCTTGTCCTTCCTTGAAGGATGATTGTGGTTTAAGGTTTGTGCTGCAATTAACAGGTGCATCATTCAGAGAAGTGGAGCAGCCTGGAAGGACCAGCGAGGGAAATGCCCCCTCCCCCCCCCGGCGCTCCTTCGCCTCGTATTCTGCACTCACAGTGTTGAACACCAGCCCTACCTTGCTTTCTCGGGAGGTCAATGCTGCCGGCTTGTCTGGGGTCAGTGGGCAACACAGACCAACGCAGGGGAATCATGCTGCCAGTAAGGCAGAAGGTTGCATTCGGCCAGGACACTAGAAGCCCTCCCATTGTTGCTCCCCCCCAGCACCAAGAAAGAATACAGAGCATCAGTTGCCCCAGACTGAGAGTAACTGGATGAGCCTGCAAGCCCAGCCCACTCTCCCTGGACAGGGCACAAGGGGCAGGGACAG
Source organism: Lepidodactylus listeri (assembly GCA_029233225.1). Taxonomy (NCBI): domain Eukaryota; kingdom Metazoa; phylum Chordata; class Lepidosauria; order Squamata; family Gekkonidae; genus Lepidodactylus; species Lepidodactylus listeri. Next base: position 116,129,028 of record JARCFY010000004.1, on the reverse strand, counting down.
GGTGGACAGGAGAACTGGCCAGCGGAGAGACCGAAGCCCAGACTTCTCTTCAGCAGCGCCAGGCCATGCCCAGTCTGGCCATGCTCAGAGATCCCTTTCCCCTCCCCAGCTTTTGCAGGGCTCCGGCTTCACCCGCTGCTCTCCGGCAGGGAGGGGCTTTCATCACTGGACAGGGGCCTGCCCCTTTAAGAGCAGAGGAGGAGGAGGGATGGGGCAGAGCGCCTGCTGAGGGGAAAGGAGGCTTCTCCCTGGGTGGGGGTGGGACAGCTGGGCAGGTGAGGCGGTGACCCTCCGGCTTCACGCCCCACAGGAACGTCAGGCCAGGATCCAGCCGCAGCAAAGCAGCTACATTTGAGCCGGAGCTCCAGAAGGGGGTGGGGAGGACCACGTGCTCAGCAGCCCTGCCAGCTGCCCACTGAGCAGCACTTCTCAGCCCTGGAAGCCCAAGCCAGGCAGACCCTCGCCCAACCAAGATGCTTGTGGGCAGCTGAGCTGCTTCAGCAAGCCTGACTCGCTGAATTCGCCAGCGGTCAGGCAACAGCAGCAGTGAGGGAGCAGAAGGAATGAGAAACAAGTGCACGCGGCTGTCCACCCGCCGCCTACTACCTTAGATGAAAATCTTGGGCGAGGGGGAGAAACGAGGCCATGTGTACCTTCTTCTTCCACTCACTTCCACTTCCACATTCTCAGCAAGTTCTTGGGGCTTGCATCGAGGAATACTACATGTGCTTTCTTCAGGCTCCCCCTAAGGGCTGCTGGGGGCAGGGCTTGCCGCTGCCTGGACTTGTTAACCGGCGGAGCTTCGCTCCTGTGAGCTCCGGTTCGAACGGACCCCTGGGTCCGAGAGACCTGGCAACCCCATTCTCGGAGAACTCCAGGCCCCACCTGGAAGTTGGTAAACCTATTTTGGGGTCCCTGTTGCCACAGCATCACCCTGTGCCCCATCTGGCTCATTAGCAGTAGGAAGCCCTTGAAATGACAGGTCTGAAGAATAAAACAGTGCATCACATGAGATTATTCCCTCTCTTTCAAAGACTGATTTTGCTGAAACACTGTGTGGTCACACACATTCATTATTGGTTTTTGATGATTCTCAGTAGCGTTAGCTGAAGGCCTTCTGCTTTTTCTTAGCAACACAAAGTGGATTCTGCTGAAGGCTTCTGACTAGTGAATATTAACTATTGCTGAAGTGTCTGCTTTCTAGAGGGATTTGCTGGTGCATTTGTCTTAATTATTAATGTAAACTCCTACTGAAAAATAATATATCTTTTATTAACTGTGAGAAACCTGGGAATTCTTTTGGCAGCTCTCCATTCACTGCAAGTTCTAGAAATAATTTTAAATTAAAATCTACACTTTCTCCCCAATCACAACAGGCTATGCAGTTAAATTTCAATGGTAGCAAACTACACACCTCCCTTTGTCATGGAGCATTGGGTTGGGGAGGGGTATGAAATGTTTGTCTGTGGGGGAAACAGACACAAATGGGTGGTAGATTAGGACTGTACAACTAAACTCACTCTGAGGGCCATTTGTACATTTTTATTAACTGAAAAAGAATCACACTGCTGGGTTAACCATTTTTAACTTATTCTCTGCCAGTCTTTTCTTTCTCTCATAAAGTTCTCTCCATTATCTCTCTGGACCACATAGCTCCTATCCTTTCTCCCTGTCTCTGTACCTCCATCCTGACTATACCCACATCTCTTTCCTAACTTTACAGCTTTCTCTGCACTCAGAACATTAGAAGAGTTTTGCTAGAGCAAACTAAAAATCCATCTAGTTTAGCATTATTCCCAGCTCTGTCAAGTCAGAGGCCACTGGAAAACTTATAAGCAAGGCATGAAAACAACAGCTTTGCCCCTCCTCTAAAAAGTATTCAGGGGCATTCTGTTTCTGAATCTGGAAGCTCTATTCAGCTACTAAAGCTAATAGCCATTGGTAAATCTATTTCCTATAAATGTATCTAAGCCTTTCTTAGAAAATCTATCTCATCCAATATCCATCACCACTTGTTGGGACAGTGAGTTCTCAGGATCAGGATTAAAGGCCAGCATGCTGTAGTGGGAGAGCCAGTTTGGTGTAGTGGGAGATCCAGTTAGGTATAGTGGTTAAGAGCAGCAGACTTTAATCTGGGAGAACCAGGTTTGCTTCTTCACTCCTCCACTTGTAGCTGCTGGATGACCTTGGGTCAGTCACAGTTCTCTCAGAGTTATTCTCTCAAAAGCAGTTCTCTCAGAGCTCTCTCAGTCCCATCTACCTCACAGGGTGTCCGTTGTAAAGAGAGAAAGGGAAAGAGATTGTAAGCCGCTCTGAGACTCCAAGTGAAGGGTGGGGTATAAATCCAGCTCTTCTTTTTCTTCATCTGGGCACCATCCAGAACTAGTCACAACCTAACAGAGGTCCCACTGCCAATCATGACTGGCTTCCTTGAAGAAATGGGTACAGTCTTCCATTTCCTGATAGGAGTAGTGTACCCAGGAGAAGGCAGAGTGTGTGGCTCTTTCAAGTTCTCCTAAACCTCATTGGTGCCAGCAGGCCTTGTAAGAACATAAAAGAACCATGCTCCACTGCTTCCCTAGGTGTTTCCTCCAGGTGATCTCTCACTTTGTTCAGTACTTCTCATAGTTTGACCGGCAGTTGGGCTTAGAGGAGCACCAATGTTCTTTTCCTTTCAGCTGCTGGGAGAGGTGCCTGGGGTATAGTAGTGTGGGTTTGAAAGAGCTTTTCCTGGTGGCTCTTGACAGATTAACAAGATAAACAGGGAGGGTTTTTCCCCCCCAGTCTGCTTGATTTGCACCATCTCTACACACCACAGTAGCTATATTTGCACACCCTTCCATAGGTCTTCCTGTACCCATCTCATAGTTACATCATTTCTCTCCTACCTGTTTCTTTATTTGCTCTTTCCAATACCTTTGGCTCATCCTATTTCTGCTTCTCCTCACTAAACTTGGCAACAGCAACATACAGCTTTCACTCTAATGGTAACTCACACACCAAGCCAGTGTCGAACACAGGAAAGACATAGATATGGCCAGCTGGAAAAACTGGCTGGAAAAACTGGCACCAACTCCACCACACATCTCTGAATCCTACAAAAGGGACACAGAAGAAATCACAGACATTGTCCTGTCCCCATTTCCTCTGGTAAGAGTCTTTTGTGGGTTGGAGATGTTCTCATGAAGATGTGGAAATGGGCATTTGGAATTTCCTCAAGCATTCACAATCTGTCTGCAAGCCTTGTATTGTACAGGAGTGCTGCAAACTGTTCTTTGGGATACATAACGGCATAAAACAGAGCATTAACCTAGCACAGCAATCACTTTTGATTAAAGTTTAATGGCTACAAGGACACCATTACTTTAAGTGTTCCCAGAACTGTCAGCTGTACCTTTAATTATGTATTTAGCAAGGAAGGAGAATTGAAAGCTGTATGTTGGAACAATATGAAGACCAATAGTGTTGAATATTGCATGGTTAGAACAAATGAAGAATGGTGAATTCAGGTGAATTGTAGGTGAATTCAACAAATAAATATCAGTAGTTAGCTTTCCAGAGCTGGTGTGTTTGTCATGCATTCCAGTTGATGTTGTATGCGGCAAGATGGTCTTGACGTTAAACTACATGTTATTAGGTGGTCCATGGTAGAGACTTACCCACATATTTAGCTGTCACAAAGTAGGCAGAGGGAATTACATTAGGCCTGGAGAAAGGGAGCACTTTAACCCTTTCTTAATTTTTTTATCCCCTACCGCATGTCTGTTTTTCTATGGATGCCAGTAGTATCTGGGAGAGGAAATTTCGTTTGAGAAAATAATGCAGGAGAAACCACTTTCCATTTGAGCTGTAACTCTGATCAAAATATTATCAAGGTAATATTACCTTGATGTTATCCAAAAGCTGAATTTAGAAAACATCTTTGTCCTAAAAAGCTTCAAAGTAAATGATGACCTACACTGAGTGCAACCCAAAGGACAGTGTTGTATATTTACTTGCCTTTTGTGTCAGTGCACACAAGGTAATTTACACGGTAAAGTACTAAAATAAATGACAGAACAGACCCAGCTATAACACTGCAGTATTCTCTATCTTGTGTTCTGTTCAGGTACAAATGGTATGAACTGTCTGCCTGGCCTTCTCCTTGGTTGTCTCTCCCCTCAGAACACACAGTTGCCTCTGGGAAGGTGATGATGGGGCTGCCTCAGGCCATTGGTGGGCCACGGCTTTCTGTCTTTACATAGGTTCTGATTACACAGCACGATCACACCTGTTGTGGGGCTGCTAAAGCTCACTGAGATCTGGAGATATGTAGTCACAATCCTTTGTATGCAGGTTCTTTGAAAACTGGAAGAGTGAAGATCATTACTGCTCTTAGTAGGCAGAATAGAAGTTGAAAGCAAACACTTCTATCTGCTGCTCCACAGTTCCTGCATAGTATCTTGCTTGAGGAACTAGCTGAAATCTCAGCTCTGCTGAGTGCAGCAGTTCCATGCTCTTTGCTTGCCACTGTGATCATAACATAAGAACATAAGAAGAGCCCTGCTGGATCAGACCAGAGGTCCATCTAGTCCAGCATCCTGTTCCACACAGCAGCCAACCAGTTCCCCTGATGCTGCCTTCTAGTCACTGCTATTCAGAGATTTAAAAGCTATGAATACAGAAGTTCCTTTTAGTCACTAATGGTTAGTAGCCATTGATGGGCTATCCTCCATGAATCTGTCTAAGCCCTTTTCTAAGTCATCTATGCTTCTAACTTGGCTAGTATTTGGATGGCCCTGGCTAGTATTTGGATGAGTGACCTCCAAGGAATACTAGGGTCATGATGCAGAAACAGGCAATGGCAAAACACCTCAGAATATCTATTGCCTTGAAAATCCCACCAGGGGTCACCATAAGTCCACTGTGATTTGACAGCAAAAAAAAAAAAAAATCCTTCTATCCACCACTACGTTGATTGGCAGTGAATTGTACAATTATTATTTTTTTTTGTGAATTGCACAGTTTAATTACTTATTGAGTAAAGAAATATTTCCTTTGGGTTGCCTTAACTCTATTTCTCATCAACTTCATTGGAAATCCCCAAGTTTTAGTATTATGGGACAGAGAGAAAAAACACCCCGTTTAGCGTAGGAATTACTGAAATAAATTCTCAGAGGTGTTTTGGGCCTGTGGCACAAATGCTTTACAAATAAATAGTAACGATGTTAGTGCTGCATCAAATATTCTCCAGCTGCAACTTTCAGAATGATGTGGGGGGACTTTTCTCTGTCTCCTTTGTTCTAGTTGATTCCCTCCTCTTTATTTCTTTCTGAACTAGTCACGTGGCTGGTCCCTCCCCCTCCCCCCCCTCCCCAGTTAAAGACCAAATAGTGATTGATATATTATTGCAACATGACATGACCAGTTGGATTTGGCTCTTTGTTGGTGACACTATCTGAGCCATCTTAAAATGATGATGAAAAAGATCAAGTTTTTCCAACCCAGCTGTAATTCCTATGTTAACTATTTTCTTCTCAAAACATATTGGAATTTATTAATTTGTACTTTTGCTGCTATTTAGCAACCAGTTGGCCTTTTATTCCTTCTTTCACTCCATATTGAAGGCCAGTCCAGCTTTATATGTTGGATTTGGACAGGTATACTCAATGTGCCTTGTCAAGGGTTGAAGGCAACATGCTTGTAGTATTAGACAGGTGCATCTATAAAGAGCAGGAAAATAGAGGCACAACCTTGACAGAAGTACAAAAGGTCATTGGAATGAGCGAGTCCTAAACTTTGGTTGATGTTATAAACCTCATTCTGTAATCACAAGTACCAAATCAGCAAGGCACCCCTCTCAAAGCACCATTGAGGCCCTAGTCTGCTGACATGGAGACATATTTTCTTTATTTGCTGTAATCATACTACCTGTCTACATGAGCCCTTGTATATTTGTTAGTTGCAGCTATTCTGTTCTGCAGATGCTGTATGGTCAGCTTATTGAGTCGACTTCAGTCTTGACCCAAAAAATTCAAAAGGGCCCCAGGGCTTATACCTTCTTCTCAACTCATTTATATTGGTGACTTGCTGTAGTGCAACTAAAATCTCAGGACTCTTTTTCTTCATCTGTTCTTTTCATCTCAGAAACTTGTCCCATATATCAAAACCTCCAGAAATGCTGAGTAGTTGAATTCTTGGCTATCATCTTCTTGGAACAATAAGCTGGCTTTCTTGAGCTTCCTTTCATTGCTGGTTTAAATGGTAAGTTATCTTGAGATTTAAGAGATCATATTTGATTGATTAAATGTTACTAGATGGGAGAACAAGAAGAAAATGCCCTACATGAGTAGTGGGGCTCTTATTTCACTGAATTTCAGTGCATATATTCACAATATTATATAATAATCACAATATTATACATGAATGCTCCACATCTGCTTTTTCGAAAAGTGTCCCAGATATATAGCATGTTCAAAAATCTCTGTGTTTTTAGTGATAGAAAATGCACCTTGTTTGCATACAGATTGTGAATTTTCCCCTTCCAGGATTCTTCTATCTTTAAAGACCTCCAGCAGAACTTGGGGTCCTGTACACCTGGCTTAAGACCTTTGGTCAATGAAGCTAATAAATAAAAGCAAAGGAACTTGGGTCCTTTAAAATACTAGGATATGTTCTACTTGGCGGGGTTTTCCCTCTTGGAAAATGTAATTGTTTTCCATGAAGTTATTATACAATAATCTTTTTTACCACTTGTACGACTTTTAGCCGTTGTGGCTCAATTCTCCATTTCTTCACCCAGATGTTACAATCTGGCCCTGAAATATTCATGGCTCTAGTCACTGAATTGGAGAAATATTCATTCTCTCACAACTTTATTCCCCGAGTTTGCCCCTTCCATCTTGTGGCAACACTGCATAAAGTGCATTTTTATCCTGCCCTGCCTCCAAGAAATTTAGAGCAATATACGTGGTTCTTCCCTCTCTACACCCGTTACCATTGAACCTGGCTTCTCTCCTGTTCTGTATTAAAGTGTCTCTCCTGTAAAATAATTGTATCTTGATTTAATCTGTACTGGTATGTCAGAATTTCTTTTCATCTGTCTCTCTGGCTGAGGGCTTTGACATTCCAACTCATAATATTTAATGACCCAATGTGTCATTATTCAATTTTAAATTAAAAATTTAACTTCCAATTATAATTCAGTCCCAACAAATGAAAAACTGAAGTCTTCGAACTGAAACTAAAATAAACTTCTATTTCCTCAAGAATGTATTAGAAGCTTACCTCCTAAGCATGAGAGCTATAAACATTTACAAAAGTTCTTAATTTTGAATTCAGCCTTTAATATGAAGACAGCATTCAAAATTCTTCTGACTGTTTCACATTTCTCAATTCACCATCATTTCTTGCATACTCCACCGTCCTCTGTTTCCAATCCATTCTCGTCTTGGGATAAGTCTGAGATGGAGACCTACTATTTGGGGAATAAATTGAAAAGGAAATTGGGTCTGGGTGTTGGAAATGAAAGTGAGGACAAAGAAAGAATGGAATACATTGAAGAATCTCTTAACAATTCAAATACATTTCATACTCCTGTTATTTCTTACACTCCACCCTTACATTGACTTGCTCCTATTTTTTTGCTCTTCTATGCACTGTCTTTTTACCTCCTCTTTCCATTCTTCTTCCGCCTTTGAAAAAGTTTGCTCCTCCTGTTCAAATTGTTGTTCTTTTTCTAGCTCTTGCCATTTTTCTGTCCCCTTAATTTAATTCTCTCATTAATGTTCTGTCTCCTGGGAAGGAACATCTTCAAGCAAGAGGTCAAATTTTGGAGCTGCTATTTGTATCTCTTCTTCTCCTCCCCCCCCCCCTCTATCTTTAGTTCATTGTAGATTTATTTTTATCTTCTGTTTCCTCCCCCACTGTATTCTTCTGTTTTACGCTATATTTTTTTACTCTACTTTAAAATATTTATCCACCTTTCTACGAAGCATATGTTTTTATTTCATCTTTCTTTACCACTATCTATTTTTTGGTCTTGTTTCTTATTCCTTAACAACCTTTCCTCTTTTACTCTGACCTTTTGTCTGTCTCATTCTCTCTCTCTTTTTCAGCCCTAAAGTCATTTTATCAATGCAGGCCATTTTTTGACTTGGACTTTCCGTTACTGTTCACTCTGCAACCCTTCATTAGTATTATCTTCTTTTCCCATTTCCTCATTTTTAAATTATTCATATTAAACATTTATAGATCTACCTTTCTTATGAAAAATGGGACCCAAGGTGGGTAACAACAATAAAACCAATATATCAAAGAATAACCATTAACATTTCCAGCAATGACAGTTAAAACAGCCTCCAGTCTATTGCTCTTAAAAAGCATTGTGTTTTTTAAAACCCTTCATCCATACAAGCTAAAAGCCCTTCTAAAGATTCAGGTTTGCATCTCCTCCAAACCTCCAGAAGGGAAGCAGATTTTTCTAGTGTCCCCTGGAAGACCAGTCCATAGCACTGGAGCGGCTACCAAAAAGCTCTTGCATCAGTGAAGATTGTTTGTACTCTCATGGGGTTGGAAACACTAGACAGTATCCCTGTGTTGATAGAAGCTGCAGCACCAGCTCATAATGGCAGAGAGAGTCCTGCACATTTGTGAGTCAAGGTCATGAAATGCCTTCCAATCTCCTGAATTGGACTCAAAAACAACAGACCGTCAACGTAATGATCAGAACATGCAGGGGTCATTTCGAGCAGGAGGTTGGGGGAGCTCAGCTCCGGGAGTTGGGGCCAGCCTGCTCTCGCGGGGGAATGCCTACTTGTGTCATGGCTGCAGCAAAATCACTCGGTCCCCTGGAAAGGTCCTTGTTCCTCTGACCAGCCTTCTGAAGGCTTCAGCCACCACTGAAGCTATCCCCCCAGAATATTGGTATTTCTGAGGCTTGGATTAGTAGCTGTCCCTTCTCTGCCAACTCTTTCTTTCTTTCTTTCTTTCTTTCTTTCTTTCTTTCTTTCTTTCTTTCTTTCTCTCTCTCTATCTCTCTCTATCTCTCTCTCCTCCCTCCCTCCTTCCTTCCTTTCTTTCATTCTTGCCTTCTTACATATTTCCGGTGATGTCAGGTGGTGTAGCACATGCAAATAAGTTATGCTAATGAGTTATGCAAATGAGCTCCTACACCTCTTTTTCTACTAAATGACCCCTGAGAACTTGGATAATGAGATCCCTGCAGTCAGGTCTTGAAAACTAGCAAGCTGCTGCATTTTGTGCTAACTGCTGTCTCTGAATCATCTTCCAGTGCAGCCCCACATAAAGCACATTACTATTGTCAAGCCAGTATGTTGTATGGATCACCTGGTCAAATCAGCAATCTCCAAGTAGGGGAAAAGTTTATAGACCAATACAATTGTGAAAAAACACTCCCTGCAGCTTCATGTTCTTTTGATAATAAATCTGGATCCAATAGGACTCCTAAACTATTCACGGTATCCAGCAAAGAAAGTTGCACTGCATCCAGTATAGGGAATAATACCCACCCCATTCCAGATGCCTTACCAATCAGCACCCCCACTGTCTTACCAGGATTCAGTTTCAGGTTTTCTCTGAGCCATTTGACCACAGCAGTCAGGTACTGACCCGGGACAGACATGACAACATTCGTGACAGCAGATTGATATACAAACCTTTGCTTTGCTTTTACCTTATCTCTGTTTTAACCTTTGGAAGTCACTGACAGGTCCATAGATTGTCAAAAAGCTTTAATTGGGGTTGCTGTCCTGGAAGCATTTGAGATTTATTTATCCTTGCCTAACCATCTATGAAGTCTCAGCACTAAACAGTTCAAAACTCACTTTACTCGTATTCCCTTCATTATATGAAGAATTGCTTATCAAACACCCAGTCAGGGAGGGATAAAGCCAAACAAGCTTGTGGAAAACTGACCATTTGTCAGCCCTAAATGGACATAAAGAGGAGTTTGTCCCAGTTATGGAGATTATCTGGTCTCATATCATCTGAAACACTCAAATATTTGGGGACTTCATTTTACACCCATCCTGATGTAGGATTTGTGTGCATGTGTTTTCTGAATTAGGATTAATTTATGTTCAGAGTTATGTTCAAACCATCACTGCTCATCACTTGCCTTGAACTCCCCATGGATGGAGTCGCCATGAGTCGATTGCAGCTCAACAGAACACTCATATTTTGTGTTGCGGTTGGAGTTATAGGCGCCATGTAAAAAAGGATCATTTTATGTCAGAGTTCTAGAGAAATGTGTACATGTTACACAAGGGCTGTTTTGGTCTGTGGAGTTTGCTTTTGAAGATTACTAGTTCCTTTCCAAAAATGCCAATAAAATGGTTTTCACTTCATGGCAAAAATAAAAATATGCTTCTTCTTACTGATTCATTGTTACTTTTGTATTAGGGTAGTATCAATTTTTTGTGGAAGTGATAAGTATTGGAGTCGGGAGTCCATAGAACAGTGAAACAGCATGATCTTTATTGCTGGTCTGGATGAAGCATACAACCCAGGGCTCGAAGCCCTCCTTTTATGCTGGTCAGGGACAATCCCCTGACCTCACCCAACTGGCCTGATAGGCTATTAGAAGTCTATTTACATTTCATAGGTTCCCTGGGAGAAACCTAGGTACAGGATTGGTGGCTGGTTTGAATCCACCTGGCCTTTGTTCTACCTGGCTGAAGGTCAGGTAGTTTCTTGGCCATGTGCTCTGGCCATGCTCTGGCCATGTGCTCTGGCCATGCGGTCGCAATGAAGGGAGCACATGGCGACCGCATGGCCAATACATAACAGGAAGTATATACAGTGCAAATATACCATTGTGCAAACAGTGATCATTTTCTATTTTGTCACCATTAAGCATAGCTTCGTGAGAAGAAGACAAATGAAGATTTGGTAACATTTATAACATTCAGGAATCAAAACCTTGGCCAGACCTTTCAGCCCACCAAGGACTCTGAGCATGCATTACAAGATGAAAACAGAATGGAATCCAACTACTAAAATTAAAAACCCTAAGATAACATTTCTTGCACCAATTCGATCTGTGTTCAAGTCGGTGGTAAGCCATGTTGTTCCCTGGGTGGCACTGGGCTGCTAGAAGCATCAAATCAACTGTATACGCTTTTGTGAAAAAGACCTGACAAAAATATAATACATAATAAGGTGGTCAAGGAAAACAATTCTAGCATCAATCAATAAAGTCTTTCCAATACTGACACCTCCATCCCTCAAAAGGCTCCTAGGTAAATTGCAGTGGTAGAAAATGCCCTATGATTCACAAGTGTTGACTTCCTATCCAGCCATTCTTTGTGATCATCATCAAAACTCTCCTTTTCCACAAATCACCCGAAGGTGCAGTATTTGTAATCAACACTGACCCTTGCCTTCCTCCATGTTTTCCAGAATGCTGCACAGTTTTCGGTTTGGATCCCACCTAAAATGTCCATGTATTTGAAGGATTTCTCTAACATCCCACCTCCCCCTCCTGCTGCAGACCAAAATGCCCCTCAAAATGCTACTCCTGGGGGATAGAGGATCCCCACAAACAGCTTGGGGAGATCCACCACACCTCAGTCTTTCACTACTCACTAAGCTTTGCAGAAGCAGCAAGATGATATGATCTGCTTCTGGATTAGTTTTTCCCCGCTTAAGCCACAAGTGTAGTGAAAGAAATAGACCCTTTCTTGTCCTCAGTGGAAGGATGGTATCAGTCATGGCTACAAATATTGCACCTGTAGAGGATTCACCGGGGAAGGGTATTTTCTTACACCTACTTGAGTCTTTGTCGTTACCAAAGTATAGTGTGAAATAAGAGCCCAAATCCTGACTCCATTCCATGGTATTCAAAGGAGAAGAAGAAGAGATTGGATTTATACCCCGCCCTCCACTCCCCAAGGGAGTCTCAGAGCGGCTTACAAACTCCTTTTCCCTTCCCCTCCCCACAACAGACACCCTGTGAGGTAGGTGGGGCTGAGAGAGCGCTTTCCCAAGCTGTCCTTGAGGGCTTGCCCAAGGTCATCCAGCCAGGTGCTTGCCCAAGGTCATCCAGCCAGGTGCAAGTGGAGGAGTGGGGAATCAAACCCGGTTCTCCCAGATTAGAGTCCGTGCACTTAACCACTACACCAAACTGGCTAGAGGAGGGGATAGGGAATTGTTACCTACACATGGCACCAGTGAAATTGTTGTTTTCATGCTGTTTGTGGAAAGGTCAGAAGATGACATAGAAGATCATGGCATAGGTGGTCACTAGAGGTTAGTTCTGGCTCCAACTTATTGATGGCTGCATTTGTAACCCGGGCCAGGAGGGAGCCCAGGAAGATGGAGGCTTCCGTCCATGTGGCAATCCTGCAGGTTCATCCCAACAATTTCCAGCAGGTGCCCCCAGGTTGGCTATCCGTATCATCCAGAGCCAACCCCAGGAAGTGGGGATAGCATGGGGTGAGCTCATCATGCAGGAGCCGTGTCTGCCCAACCCATGGCTGTTTAAAGTGCTGCCACAGTGAGATCCTTCCCACTGTTTTCTCTCTAGCTCCACCACAGGTTCACCTATAGCTCAAAGCGAAATAGCCCATCAAGAACTAACTAGTCTGGGGTCCAAAGGAGAAATGTGTACATAGCGAAGTACCATGCATCCAACTGCATCTTTACTTGCAGTTTTTGCCCACAGCAATTGCCTCTGTGTGGGTCAAGCTAGATGAAATGTTGGGGGAATCTGTGATTAGACTTTTGCTGCATTTTTTAAAAAGCAACTTGCCCCTGTGCATGGCTGAATTTGGATCAGGGCTGTACTGAGATATGGGATTTAGTCCTTCCACTAAAGCACAGGTTTCCCAGTGTCTCACAAACCACATGGCTTTCTCTTATGCATTCATTTATTTTCTTTGGTCCCCAGGCCTGAACTGGTCATCATGACCATCAGGTTAAACCAATAGACAGGATCTTGAATTCCTGTAGAAAATATCCCAGTGAATAACTTTTACATATTACCATCATAATATTGGGGGGGGGGGGGGGGAGACAGCTTTGCCTTCCAATGGCAATTTGGTCTGTCCCGTAGGTGACTGCATTTATTTTAGGGTTTTGTAATGTTTGGGGGTTTGTTTCAGGGTGTAGCTAAAACAAATGTGGTTTCATCCAGTTCATTTGACAGGCACAACTGAGTTTGCTTTAAAAAAAACAACCCCATATGCCTAGATAGCTTTCAAGAGTGAAATTAAATAGCAAAGTTGTATTATAAAGGGGAAGAACAATTTATTAGATTAAGCAATGTTTTCTAAACTGGGGAAGAAAGATTCATGATCTCAGAAGCAGGGAAATCGTTCCTAATTTTGTCTTGAAGGTACAGAGAGAAAGAGATAGGAAAAACAAGCTTCAGCAGTATCTACATGCTCAATCTTGGACCCATTCAAGTTTTTTAAAAAGTATTTTCTGTAGCCTATATATAAATGATATGGAAGGAGGATGCAAATGTGACAGTCATGGAGCTCTTATGGCAAATTATGAACTGGATCACAAAGTCACCCAAAGGAGTGGTCTAGGAAGACCTTGTAGTGTTCTCCTTTCTCTCTCCTCGGAATCAGCAAAATGGCAGGCTAAAGCAGGGTTTCAGCTGAGGAACTTTAACAACTAGGTTAGTCTACATGACAATAGATTCAGAAATGATTATCTTAAATACATTTTCTGGTAAGTGTCTATTGTCCACATTTCCACAAAACTGCAGTACTTTACCCAGGACTGCTTCTATTCTTTTGCCTTTTGTCACTGCCAACAAAAGCAGGGTACAAACATCTAACTAAATAGACTTTTAATTACTTATATATCTACACCTTTTATCACACTTTGACATCTTTGAATATGGCTAACTTGACTTGCAAAATCCAGAAGAGATACTAGTGCATTCATGCTGCCTTCATGCATAGACACTAAACCAATTTCGCTCCGAGTTTTGTGAAATAGCTATTGAACATCATTAAGTGGATTGTCCTCTGAACTAGCCATGGACTCTATCTTTCTCACTGGAGAGTATAAGCTTTCCTTTGAAGTCCACAAATAGATTGTCATCAACTCATTATGCATCAGGCAAAGATGGAAAGATAGAGCACTGTAGAACAGGTTTTGTGGCTGTTGTTTTTAATGATCAAGCTGGGCTCTTTCACAAATAGAATTTCTTTCCCTGTTACTTCTCTTGATTACTAGAGTAATACATGCTAAGAGAGAACCATGTCTCAAAGGCACCCAAGCCTGACCCAGAGCTGAGCCACCTTTTGACAAAACCGAAGGAAACAGAAAAGAAGAAAAGGCGAGTGAGCGTGAATTTGGCTCCACCCTTAATCAGTCTCCTGATAGATGGCTTTAGCCAGTGAAGTGTGGTATGGGAAGAAAAGGATAGGCAATGGAAAAGGCCCAGCTGGGAAGGAATGTACCTGCCACTGATTGAAAGGTGTGACCTAACCTCTGGAAAACTTTGGGGGAACTGTGCCAAGGGTGGCCAAGCAGTGCCACAAGAAATGGAGTGGGGGGGAATCCAATTTTGAAGAAATGAGGAAGAAAAATCTTTTTTTTTTGTCCAGTAGAAACACCCTGAGAAGTGTGGAAGGTAAAAGTAGTTGGGGGTGGGGGGAGAGAAGAAAGCAAGAGCCCAGACTCTAAAGTCAGGAGAAGGAGAGAAAAATCCGAGTGGTCTCTGGACTCATACAGAAGGCTTCCAGAAAACCTGAAAACTTTGTTCCCTTGCTTCTTAAAATAGTAAAGGTAAAGGTAAAGGTTTTCCTTGCTCGAAAGCCCGTCAAATCTGACTCTAGGGGGCAGTGCTCATCTCTGTTTCCAAGCCGAAGAGCCAGGGTTGTCCAAAGACTTCTCCATGGTCATGTGGCTGGCATGACTAAATGCCAAGGTGCATAGAATGCCGTTACCTTCCCACCGAAGCAGTACCTATTTATCTACTTGCAGTTTCTTGCTTTTGAACTGCTAGGTTGGCAGGAGCTGGGGCCAGAGACAGGAGCTTACTCCGTCACGCAACACTTGGGTCTCAAACTGCCGAGCTACCAAGCTTCTTAAGATATTATGAGCCAAATTACATGTTTGGCCATGTTGAGGGGGGGGGGGTGGTTCCTGATGTACTAGAAGCCAGTGTGCTTGGATGGAGGGATAATTAGGGAAGCTAGGAGCTATTCACACTCTTGTAACTCAAAATTCAATAATCCAATCAGTTAATCTGAACTGTGGGCTTTGTTATCTGCTGGTCAGTGTACCTGGGGTATGAACCCTTTCAAAGACTTCTACATTGGAAAGCCCTGTTAGTTGAGAAAAAAAAAAGAAGTCAGCGGAAGAATGTGCCAGAGGGTTTATAGCATAACAAATGAGACGGAAAGAGTAAGCAGAGCAAAAAAAACCTTACTCCCTCCTTCTGAATACTAGAACTGGGAAGCTGAATGGCAGACAGTTGGGGAGGACAGAAATAGGTTCAAAAGGAAAGTACTTCACACAATGCATAATTAACTGAAGAAATTCATTACCACAACATGCGGCAAGGGCCATTAGCTCAAATCACTTTAAATAAGGCATTAGACAAATTCATGAAGGATAAATCTATCATCAGCTATTACCCATAATTGCTACATGCAACCTCCACATTCAGAGGCACTACACCTCTGATTACAGGGATGGTAGTTTCTACCAAGCTCTAAGAATTTTTCAGAGGCGGTTTCATTGCTATTAGAAACAGAAAGCTGGACTAGAGTGATCTTGGCCTAGAGCTTCAAGGACACTTTTCCACCCAGTTCTCTTTTGTCACATGAACATGTTGGACAACAGAAGAGAAGAGGAGGTTGGATTTATACCCCGCCCTTCACTACTTGAAGGAATCTTAGAGCACCTTACAATCTCCCTTCCCTTCCCCTTCCCACAACAGACACCCTGTGAGGTAGGTGGGGCCGAGAGAGCTCTTTTGAGAACTGCTCCTGAGAGAACAACTCTGAAAACACTTCTAACTGGCCCAAGGTCACGCCAGCAACTGCATGTGGAGGAGTGGGGAATCAAACCCAGTTCTCCCAGATTAGAGTCCATGCTCCTAACCACTACACCAAACTGGCTTTCATAGACTTGTATGCATCTTGTTTTATACCCAGATGCATTCCCAAAGTAGGAAAATAATCTTGCTTGCAAATGCCTAACCACACCCTCTTTTGCCAGAAAATCAGAGGTGATAGCATAATGTTGACTCTGGTGGCAGAAATATCCTGCTTTCATTTGCTTTGCTAATTAAGCTCCTGGTACAATAACCTCTTTGCCCTGGAGACTTGAAAATCTCTTGGGGATGACAAAAAAAAATGGTCTGTGTGTTCTCTCATGGGTGTTAAAGGGGGGAGGAGATAATAAACCAAATTAATAGCATGGGTGATTTCACATACTCTTCGGTGTGCATTAAGCCAAATGCTTTTGTACGTTAAGCTATCTGGTTGCATTGTTGTCACTGATTTCTGTATGCAGTGCTAGAGTTATTTCAGTACACAGGTAGGCAGAAAATCAGTCTCTTTTTCCCTCTGCCTCTCTTCCACTGCCCACCCATCTTCATTTTTGTTCTCATCGTGTATCTCTTGGTTCCCAAGGTCATCCACACAGAGCTGGTTGCTGACTGACACAATGCCTTTTTCTTCTTTCCAGCCGATCCCTCATACAGGCATCCATAATTCTCTTTATTGTTCATTTGAAATGCAACTTTCTTATCTGAGTGGAGCCAAAAGGGCTGTTCTAGCACTTCTGACTTGTAGAGTAGCAGCTCCATCTTCTGGAATCTGACAGCATAGCTAGATCCTGTTGCCAATCTGAAAATCACTGGCATTGCTGATGACATTTTGTATTCCTCTGTGGACAAAAATTTCCCACCTCAAATAAGCACACCCCAAATCAAGGTGTAGTGGGATGGTTGTAATCATGGTTGGTAATCATGGTTGCACAATGTTTTCCTTCCAGGACATATATAGACTTAATACCTTTTTCTCTGTTCAGAATAGAGAAACATAAAGTATGGGAACAGCTACCTAGAGAGGAATGGGTGGAAAAAATATGTAGGGATGGGACTGGTAAGAACTCCTCTGGAGGATGGGTAAAAATTGATGAGAACTCATCTGGATGAAAATTGTAAGTAGGGGATAGGATGCGTTGGGGGAATCATGTTTAATGAGGAAGAGATGATGAAGCCAAAGATAGATAGCCTGGTAGTAGAGTTGGGTTACTGTCAGTGGGGAAAACTCTTTTAGGAGACAACAGATATTATTAATTCATATGTTGGCTGTTTGCTTGTTTTCCTGGACCTGAGATTCTAAGGGAATTAGGTATGTTACTGAAGATGAATGACACATATAAGCCACATATGATGGTTTCATGATAGCATACATCCAAGGGCTCTTAAGGAACTCAAATGTGAAATAGCTGTTTCGCTAACCAGTATATATGTAACTTGTTGCTAAAATTGGCCTTTGAACCAGAGGACTGGAAAGAAGCAAGTGATGCCAGTTTTTCAGAAGGGGTCCTGAGGGAATCGAAGAAACTATGTTCCAGTCAGCCTAAAATCTGACACTAGTAAGTTAGTAGAAACTGAAGAGAGAATTTTCAGGCATATAGAGGAACAAAGCCTGCTGAGGAATAATCAGCATGGCTTCTGCAAAGGGAAGTCCTGCCTCGCCATTCTTTTGGAGTTGTTTGGGAAAGAGAACAAACATGTAGATAATAGTGAGCTGGTAGACATACATGGAATTTTAAAAGGCTTTTCACAAGATCCCTCACCAAAGACTCCTGAATAACCTTAAAGTCCATGGGATAAAAGGATAAGGGAACAAGTTGGATCCAGCCCCTTTTTTATTCAGTATAATCCAGTTCCTTTCCTTTCTACAACCCCATCCCATACTGGACCCATGACCACCACCACTCCCCCGTGTAGCTTATTTGGGTGGCCAAAGGGGACCTGGCTTTCCTTTTTCAATGGCAGAAAAAATGGCTGGATCCAACTCATGGGTTAAAAATAGGTGAAACACTAGGAAACAGAGAGTGGAAATAAATGGAAATAAATGAACAGATCTCACAAAGAAAAGAACTGAGCATCAGAATCTCACTGGGACCAGTGCTATTTAGTTTGTTCATGAGCAATTTGAAATTCAGAGTGAGCAGTGTGGCTTGCAGATAAGACCAAATTATTTAGGATGGTGAACACCAAAAAGGATTGTGCAGAGCTACAGGAGGATCTATCAAAAGTGGGTGAGCGGGCAACAACATGACAAATGAAATTCAGTGTAGGTCAGTCTAAGGTGATGCATCCTGGAACAAACAAGCAAAGGGGTGACATGATCAAGGTTTATAAAATTATGCATGTAGTTGAGAGGGTGGATAGAGAGAACCTCTCAAAATACTAGACCTCAGGGGTATTCAATGAAGGTGATCGGCAATAGATTCAGGACAGACAATGAGTGATTAAATGGTATAATTCATTGTCAGTGAATGTAGCGATGCCTATGAGCATGGGTGATTTAAAAAGGGCTTTTGACAGCTTCATGGAGGATAGGTCCATCGATGGCTACTAGCCATAGTGACTCCATAGTAGAAGGCAGCAAATCTTTGAAACCCAGCACTAGGAGGCAATAGGCCTTAACATCTATGCTGTTTGCTGACCCTCTGGAGCCACTGATTGAACACAGTCTGAAACAGGACAATAGACTTGATGGACCACTAGTCTGATCAAGCAAGGCTCTTTTTGTGTTGTTATGTGTACGAATGGGCACATACTGGCTCATGAACTAAAGTTTGTAATAAATTTTGGGCATTTCATGCCTCACAAAGTCAAGTTTGTGGCAAGTCAACTGGCATGAACTGTCCATGAACTTTCAAGCTGTTTGGGTTTGTGCCAGTTTGTGAGCGGAGACATTTCTAGACATTTCTAGTCAGTCAAAATGTTTACAGAACTTCAAAGCAACAACTTGGAGGGCATGACTTTGATGTCTCTAGCTTGCACAGGATCCACTCTATACACTCCTGAACCTTGGTCATTTTGACAGGTGCAGGTTCAGGAGGTTCAGGAATGTACTGAATTGATCCTGTACAATCTAGAGAGACCAAATCCACAGGGGCTCTGTGACTGACTCTCCTTTACCTGCCCTCCTCAGGAACCAGGTCTTTGTCAGTCTCCCAATAACATTACATTCACCACTCTGTATCATATGTTGAAGGACAAAGCCTTTGCTAAGAGGAGTTCCTGCCATTTCTGAACCTAGTCAGAAACCGTTAGAAAGCTTCTGTCAGTTAGCACTTGCAAGATAGACTATAGATTTTTGGTTCTGATTTCCAGCTGAGGCTCATCCAGGTACAATCACTTCTATGAAAATGTTTCAAGATACATCTGTGTTGGCCCATTCACAATGCAATTCTCACTTCATGTCTCCCTTATATCACCCCAAACCCAGTGCTTTTCAATAGAATCTAGTCACATATTACATCGCTAATGATCCAGCCTAGAGAAATTAGTGATCTGTGTGGACATAAGGAAAAGGCAGCACTCTCTCCTATAGTAAATATAAGTTCCAAAATGCAAGCCTTGTAGGTTCTACATGGAGTTAAAGGAGGCCGTCTCGCAGGCCCGTAGCCAGGATTTTTTAGTTTGGGGGGCCTTTTAAAAAGTTGGGGGGCACTGAAATTCACATGTGCCCCCAATGCACTGCCCTACTCTCCCCCAAGGGAGAAGCAGGGGGAGGCCCCACATGCACCTACACTCCAAGGCATGAATTTGCGGCTTGGAGTGTAGGTGCATGCAGTCTCCCTCAGCTTCTCCCCAAAAGCCATGGGGCCTTGGGAAGAAGTCGGGGCCATGCCCCAGAAGGCCCCACTATAGCTATAGGCCTGCCATCTCGGAGGCAGGATAGAAAGTTACACTGAACATATGACTACATAAGGATACACTGGATCTTCACATTTGAATATATATGACTTGATTATGGAACACTTCGATACTCTCAGCTAAATCTGTGAATGGTCTCCACAGGGTACAATTGGATGTCAATGACATTTGGTGATATAAAGGTGCTCTATGTGGTGATTGATGTAGGTTAGTTATTATTGGATGTGGTACTGAACAACTGATGGAGATACATATTTTTGAACTGACCCTTAGAATTTTTGAATACATATTTTTTAATTGACCCTTAGTTATCAGGTTGTAGCTGACTTATGGTGACCTCAGCAAGGGGCTTTCAAGACAAGTGAGAAGCAGAGATGGTTTACCATTGCCTTCTTCTTACTAACAGAGATACTGCTTTCTTATCCCACTAAACATGCTAACATTCAGTTCTTGCTTCTGTTGGTAAACTCCTTTATTATGCTTTATGCTCATTTGCTGCTATTCACAGTTCTTACCAATTGCCTTCATCCAGTCTTAGCTATATTTACTGCTCAGTTACTTATGCATCTTGTCTCTAATTGGACCTTCCTGGCAACAACCTCCTCACCCTCTACCTGTATGTAATGGCTTGTGAATTCTGTTTCTGTACCTGAAGAAGTATGCATACACATGAAAGCTTATGCCCATAATAAAACTCTGTTGGTCTTAAAGGTGCCATTGGACCAACACAGCTACCCAGCTTCAGACCGACACAGCTACGCAGCTGAATCCTTCCTCTCCAGAGTCTTTTCTGGTGCCTAATTTCCAACCCTACTTAGCTTCTGAGATCTGGTGAAATCAGGCTATACTACATCATTCCTCATCCTGCCTTCTACTTTCAAGAGGTATAAAAATCATTTTGGATTTGTTTTCAAAAATTATTAGTTTATATTTTAATTCATATAAGACATCCTTATGCTTCTATGTTGCACTGATTTTTGTTTTCACTGGTTTTAACCAGAAACACATCTCAGACTGTAACTTCTTTAGCTTACCTCCGGTTTGCATGCCGTTGAAACTGGCTGAATAAAATTTTGTTGGACTTGAAAGTGCAATTGAACCCATACTTTGTTCTACTGCTTCAGATCAACACAGCTGCCCACCTGGATCTATTGAAATAGATTGTACCCTTTTGCCATATAGGAAGAAAGGTCTGATTTTGAAGGCAATTTAAAGTGAAATGCATACTAAAAATAAAAGATGTTTTGATGATTGATTGATTCACTGCTTCCTATGAGTCATTTCATAGCTCCTGAGCTCTTCTTTCTGTTTCTTTCTGTTCTTCTCTCTGATCACAAATATCAGTAACAAGATATCTGTTTTACTTTGAAGATTGATTGAATGGTTCCTGTTTACTTTGATGACTGATTACTTCCTCTTTATGAAATAATTCCCTTGAGGCTTCCAATGTCTTTGCACATTTCATGGCAATTGGATGAGTAACTTTCTATATGCTGTAACATCCAATTATTTGTAGATTCATGAGTATTTATTTTAATTGCTTATAAAGCAGGAACCCTTTCGCAAATCAAATTCGGCAAGGATGAGTCCTTGAATGTGTGATATAATTCCTAAGAATTTCATTCCAATGTAATAGAAAACCAAAAAGTTATAGCCAAAAGAATGTCATTGAAACCTACAGAAAAGAAAATGAATGGGATTAGTTCATTAATTTTTGTTCTTTTTCATTATCACGTCAAAACAAACGGAGCTTTTAAAGTCTTTTTAAAATTTGTCTTTAGATAAGTCTTCACCTCTATTTACAAGTCTTTCAAGTTTTTTAATAATTAAAAGCAGTTATTTTAAGTGGGAGGGATTCAAGAGAAAGAGCAGCAGTTTCTATGCAATGTCCCTCACTGGTCCCATGTTGTTTTGACAACCT
Source organism: Lepidodactylus listeri (assembly GCA_029233225.1). Lineage (NCBI taxonomy): Eukaryota > Metazoa > Chordata > Lepidosauria > Squamata > Gekkonidae > Lepidodactylus > Lepidodactylus listeri. The sequence continues at coordinate 116,107,228 of JARCFY010000004.1, read as the reverse complement.
TGTTTTGTCCATGGATTACCATGTATAGTTTCTGGACTCTTCAGCAACAATGGCATGTATTAATCAAAATACATGAACAGGCCTTTGAGAAAGTTATGAATATGTTGCCATATTTATCTCTTTACTTGGAGGTACAGTTTGTGATTTGAACCACCCCAAACATCAGTTTGACCAAGGCCAATCCCTGAATGGTGGTAGCTTCTCTCTCTTTCTTAAAAAAAAGTCATTTATTTTCCTCTTTCAGCTTTCTAATGGGGTTCTGCTTGTGTTCCTCTACTTATAGCTCTTTAGAAGCTAAATGACACTTCATTTGCCCAGTATAGTATTCTTGCATCACTTTTCTACATCCCTCTCCTCTTCTTTTGCTGATATGAATTTTTTTTTCTGTGCTTTTTCCTGACTGGCACAAAGAATCCAAAGAAAAGAGGTCACTCCATTTAATTTCTCCCCATTCCAGGCTAGGGATGCCAGCTTCCAGGTGGGACTTGGGAATCCCCCAGAATTACAGCTCATCTCCAGACTACAGAGATCACTTCCCTTGGAGAAAATGGATGATTTGGAAGGTGGACTCTACAGCATCGTAACCCACTGAGGCCCCTGTCCTCCCCAGGCTCCACCCCCAAATCTCCAGGAGTTTACCAACCTGGATCTGGAAAACCTACCCTCCCATCCTCTGCCAGTGGCCAGGGGGGACCTGGCAACCATATATGCCCCATTTACGGCCGCCCCTGTCCCATGTGTAATTTGTCTGTGCAGGTCCCATGGTCCCTAGCGTAGTGTTTTTATTGATCGAGAAGGGCTGCTTGTTCCTCTTTCATGAAAGTATTTGGTGGGATCCGATTTAGGATTCCTGTCTTGTTGCTCTGATCTACAGCAGCCTTTTCAACAGCCTTGGACTGAAACTACAGGTACCCTCTGTCAGTTATCCTTAGTTTAGGAAAAAACTAAATAAAACTGCATTCCCAGGCAAAGCTGTTTTCTTAGTATAAAGTTGATTATTCTTATTTTGCATTGCCTGAAGAAAAACAAAAACAGTGCAGCACTGGCTTCCATGGCATACTTAACTGATGTATAAAGTGTGGAACCACTGTATGTTTTTGATAATATTCTGGGAAAGTAGCGTTTCTTTGCAATGGAGAAACAAATGGTTTTCTATGGGAAATTTGTGGTACAATATTGGGGGTTGGGTTTTTTTGACAATTGTTCCCCCAAGAAATTGAAGTCACAGATTGACAGGCTCTCAGGTGCTTGTGGGGGGGGGAGGATAAAATGTCTCACAACTGTGGTCAATGAATTAGTATTATGAATTGCCATATAGCACCAATACAACTATCCCTCTTTCTTCATATTAAAGCAACTGGAGGTAGGGGTATTTGCATTCAGAAAGGACAGGAAGACAAAGCAAAGATCAGCCATCTCTTACAAGATGTGTGTGTGTGTGTGTGTGTGTGTATATAATGGTATTACAAAAATAGCACAACAGCTTTCAAGTTACATATTAAAATTAAGCAAACAAAGCAGCTTTCCTCATGTCCCTAATCAATCCACTCAGATTTTGGTGTGTTTTCCCCAAGAACCAGTTTGTGAGCCAGCAGTTTCACCACCTCTATGCCTGGATTTCCTGGGAGTCATAAAATAACAGACCCACAAGGTTATATCCTGCCACTCTGCTGAGCTAGCATTCCATTAAAGAAAATGCCTCTGCCTGGAGGAAGTGCTCCTTTCCCCAGAGGAAAGCTCCACACTTAGCTCAACAGAGTGGTAAGATACCATTCTCTAAAGCAAACTGTCAAATAGATTATAGGACTTGCATGTTTAACTGAGATGTCCAGCATCCTGTGTGCCCTTCCCAAGAGACAAAGTAGAAGCTTCTGGCTTTAGAGATTACAAGGCTTTAGGATCAGATTTAATATGAATACAGGACGAAGGGCTATAGATCCAGATCCACCATCCACATATAGCCTGTGAATTGTATTCCATCACCTACTCTCTTCTAGCTTGCAAATATTCATTATTCGTGCATCATACGTTTTAGACTAGTCATCCCTAGTGGCTCAGTCCTTCTGTCTTTTCAGCCACAGAATTACTGAGAATAATCTTTTAAATGAAAGAGCCAGATGAGGGATAAATCTCTGTCCACAACCAAGCTGGGGGTAGGCCCGTAATTACCTTATTTTAATATGTGAAAATCATTGGGAGTTCTTAAGCAAATCCTGTAGCTAATTAGTTGCCCCACAGGAGCTGTGCACAACTCCAAACGTTGGTTCATATTCATTAAATATCCCCCACAAAAACTATTCTCTTGGAGCTTTATGCAGCATTGTGCAATTTGACAATTTATTGCTGGCCGGCACGAGTCACTCCTAATCAAGCCACTCTTGCTGTGCGACAAAACATGTTTTCAGATAAATCAGCTTTACAGCTGCTTAACAAACCTGCACTGAGCAGCAGCCAGAATGCTGAATGGTTGGAAGGGAAACTCTGCTCCCATTTATCATGGGCTCCCTAGTGAGGCAAACGGTCCCCCTCAGGGGTTGACTTTGCTTCCCTGCTCACTTTGGTTTGGATCTAATGGCTCACTTCCACAAAGAGAAGCACTGCACTTAAGGAAGAGTTCCTCCTTTGGAAGGAGAATTTAGATTTCCAGTGGAAAGTCATCTTCTCCCGCAGAAGATTCTTCACCTAACAGAATTATTCATCCTGCAATCTGTTAGGCAACAGTTGCTGGAAGCTGACAATTTCCCCACTTTCCCTTCTTACAAGTGGCCACACCCAGCTTAGGGGAAGTTTATTCCCATGATTTCAGGACCCACATGGAGTAATAGCCACACAAGTCAGGAGACTGCTGTGAGGAGGAAGGAAGAGAAGAAATTGCTCCCTCTTGTCTCTTCTGCTGATGGAAGAGGATGAAGACAGTGATTTCCTTTGCCTTTACCTACTGTCGCCTCCAAACCCATGTACTTGTTAAACAATATATGTCCTGTGTCCCCAAGAATAAACTTTCCCTAGGTTGGAAACTGCTGCTAGTGGGAGGAAAAAGCTGGGAAGGTGGGCAATCCATGTGTAGCACTTGTACTGCCCATGAGCTGGAGCCAACCTCTTGTTTGCTAGTCCCTAAACTACCAAGCAACACCCTTTCCTTTTCAGAGTGCCTCGTTTTGCCTGATGCTGTTATTGAATAATAAAATGAAGAATCATTCATTTACAAGAAGAATCATTCATTTATAACTGTGACCTTGAGCCTTGCTCCAGACTACAATAGCCACTTCAAACACTCCCTTTTGTTACACACAGGGTAATTTAATACAGAAGGATATCACAGCTGAGAACAGATGTAAAATCAGGATTAAAAAACAGAAGTGGGTCATGATGAAGGGCATGGCAGGAAGTAAGGTAAGACAAATCAAAGATGTATCAGTTCAGCACAGTAAATGTAGAAATCCTTTTCCAGCATCATAGCCAGACCCACAGAAAACCTTGACCCATCCCACCTTAACTTTCTTCAGTCAAAACCACATGCATATTTTCAAACACTTCAATAGTCACACAGGAATCTTCTCCTACTTCAGTTAATCTACATTAGCATTGTTCACAAGTTATACTTTCACTCTGTCACCAACCCCCCCCCCCCCGGGGCAATCCAGAAAGTTCCCCTATTTACTTGTGCCAAATACTGGCCCATTCTGCCCCAAGACTAGACTCTGAAACATTCTTGCAATGATATAGTTGAGGATGACCTAACAGTGGTGACACCCAGGCATATATTTCTTTGTTTAATTATCCATAAGCATTCATCTCTGTTCTAGACCAGGGTCCATCTGTCATAGCCAAATGGCTGAGGGAGAACAAGTTTAAACTGCATCCTGATAAGATGGAGGTGATATAAGGGGTGTTGTGTACTGAGCACGAGTCATCCCTGAGCTAGCGGGGTTGACCTTGTTACCCCAGAGCAATAGCTTACCTGGATTCAGGAGTGGGCCAATAGAGATGTAGTATTATGTAAATAGCCTATCGTTGGAAGTGGGGTGTGTTAGGGTGTGGTCTTTGCATGCTTTATAAACAGGGCAGCCAGTCTTGGATTCAGTCCTTGTAGTGTTTCTGAAATCACTAAATAAACTAGAGCTGATCACTGCAATGCATCCAGAACCCAGTATTTAACAACGGTGATGTTTTGAGTGATGTTATAATGCCCAGTCTTGATGTGGTGAGCCTATTTCTGTCAAAGTCAACTAAGAATCTGGGATGAGGTTGAACCCAACTCTTTTGTTGGAAAAAACAGTGGGTATGGTGCCAAAAGTATTTCCCCCCCCAACTTCACTTCACAGGGAAATTCGCTTCTGTCTTAGTCAGCCAACTAGCCATGCTGATGCACGCCACAGTAAGCTCAAGACTGGACTACTGTAATGTGCTTTGAAATGGGGCTACCCTTGAACATAATTTGGAAATGTCTGTTGGTGCAAAATGTGACCATTTATTATCTGCACTGAGCATGCCCATTTCACGCCTGTTTTGAAATTGTTACCTCTCTTTCTGAGTTCAGCTCAAAGTGCTGGTTGTCACCTCCAGGCCTGGGACCCACCATCTCTCCCAGTATAGACCCATGTGGCTACTCCAGAGTCTGTCTGTTGTCCACTCCTATGGGGTCGTCAGAACTACTAGTGCCCAGTTTGGGGCTTTTTCTGTGGCCCATGGAATGAACGGCCTTCAGGAAGGCATTTGCTCCCCCCCTCCCATTTTTTGGAAACTCCATAAGGCAAGCATTGTTTAGAAAGATATTTGCTGGCAGATGATGAAATTTAGGGGGGTTACACTCAGGGGTCATTTCAAGGGGGAACGAGCAGGAATGGTGTTCCGGGAGTAACAAGCCCAGGAATAGGGAACCCAGGCATGCTTGTATGCCTACCCTTTGCTTCCCCAGCCAGACCACCACAGCAGAGAAACTTGGGGAAGGGGGGGGGGGATTTAAATACCTTTCTTTCCCTTCCCCAGATGAGAAGGGAAAGAAAACCATTTTAAACATACCTGGGTTCCCAGCCTGATCTTCTCCAGGTGCCCTGCAGCCGCGGGGCACCTGGAGAAGATCAAGCAGAGAACCCAGGCATGCTCACATGCCTGTCCTTTGTCAGGGTGTGTGGCATATGCTAATGAGTTATGCTAATGTGCTCCTGCACCTCTTTTTCTATGAAATGACACCTGGCTTACACTTGATAACATGATTATTCTTTTGTGGAGTTTGGAATTCACTTTGTGGCAATGGCATTGTCACTTCAAGTTATAACTGGAAACTCCTAGAGAAACACTGGGAAAAATGCCCTAAAATAGTTTTTTTTTTAATTTTAAAATGAACCAGCTATTTCTTGCTATGACTGGCTAGCAATCAGCGATAAAACCTAAAACCATTCAACCTAAGAAAACTAGGTTGCTGGCTAAGCATGGAAAAATAGTTACAATACATGTGCTTAACATTTCTGTCTGACAGCCAGGAGAGAGCACATGAACACATGAAGCTGTCTCATACTGAATCAGACCCTTGGTCCATCAAGACAGTATTGTCTACTCAGACTGGCAGCAGCTCTCCAGTGTCTCAGGCAGAGAGGTCTTTCACATCACCCACAATTTGATCCTTTTAGCTGAAGATGCTGGGAACTGAACTTGGGACCTACTGCATGCCAAGCAGATTCTCTCCCACAGAGCCACAGCCCCTCTACTGGTTCCGAGATATCTAGAGCAGTTTACTGTAAGGTGGCCCTCTCCCAGAATAAAGAGTGATCACACAGTTCTATATCTAAATACTCCCCAAGCAAAACTGATATTGCACACAAACCACACTCACAGTCTAACTCTCTCTCTCTCACTCTCTCTCTCTCTGTCATGCACACTCACAGCATGTGCGTAATTATTGTGGTGTACTCCGCCGTTAAATTTATTAGCTGGTAAAAAGTGCCTTGCACCATCTGCTTCCCTGCACTAACTTCCTGTAACTAAGAACACGAAAAGCCCTGGAGAAGAAGCATGAGGTAAAGTAGATTCTCTTAAAATAATTGAGCATAATTGTGCATTTAACGGTTTAATGTTAATATTACTCAACAGATGTGCAAATCATAGTAGAGTTATTCACCACAAACCATATGGAGGAGACAAAGCAGAAGTACCAGGGGCCAGAGGAATCTTCAACAAGGCTGCCTCAAAGAAATAGACCAGTGATTCTTAAAATACGCCACCGCAGCTGAGGTCTTGGCAACAATTTCTTGCAGGTTTTGAAAGAGCATGTGTTATTCTTTTATGCCCTCTCTTGGCCAATAAAAAAGATACAACAAAATTCACTTGCGTGTAGGCTGCAATGCAGCAAATAATTTCAAATGCAATTGTGCTTAAGACCTGTGGCAGTGGTTATCAAACTGTGTTCCATGAAATCCTGGGATTTCTCAGAAATGCATCAGTGTTCCTTAATGCAAATAATAACGGCAATAGCAGACAAGCTTCCTGGGAAGGCAGCTTTCTCACTGCTACTGATTTTCCCTTGCAGAAGAGTGCTAACTCTGAGTTCTCAAGTTGTTCAGGATGATGGTGAGACATGAAAGTCCTGACGAGTTCCCCCAAGAACTGTACCCAAGAACACATCTCAGCATCCTCTGAAATGCACAGTTCTGGGGAAAGTTTTCACTCCTGTAGCAAACAAATCAATGTGGACAGGATTCCCCAAAGTGTAGAACGTTTGAAAATCACTGATCTGTCAACAGACCGTCGCACACTGAATTAACTACAGTGGCATTGTGTTCAAGGCAAATGGCATAGATCCATCTCAGTGCACAGGGTGTTAGCTGCGGACCAGTTCTTATGTCTTACTGTGAAATATTAGGCATGTCATTTGGGCAGCCGTTGATGTTTCTCCAAGGTGCAAATTCACTTCTGTTCTGCACTGTGCCAGTTATGATGAATGTTGAGACTGTGATTGTTATCCACACAGAAGTGTAAGCTCGTTTTTGGGCTGGTGGAACATCCTAAATTTTGCTCATTGTGTTTCCCCATCACAGACACATTCTGATCTATAATTATTTTGGTCCATCAGATTGGGTCTAAGGTGACTCATAATTGATAGTTGAAAGAGTTCTGCTGTGGGAAGAGAGAATCTTGAGTGTCTGGGGCTAACAAAGCACTAGTGGCTTTGAGAGGGTTCCAGTTCTGGGACAAATGTGGTCCAAATACCACTGGGACCTCTTGTATTGGCCAAATGCTTAGGTTTTCATCTTATGATGACATATAAATCTAACGATATATGGAATGCAGAGTATTTATACCATGTTTCTCATACAGTCACTCGGTGATATGCATAAAGAGCCATACATATAAGAGCCATTTAGCAGGCCAACCAAGTCCATTTGTATACAAGAGATCAAAAGGACACCGACACATTAACAAAACGGTAAGACTCAGAAACCATGCAAGCATTTCAATCCACTAGTAACATTCTGTAGTAGACTTTAAAGTTGCTATACTTCAACAAAAACATTTAGGTGGGACTCCACTGTGAAGTCACTGAGTTTGAATCCATCACAGTTTTGACACCTGGCACTTGCTTAGGTCTCAGGAATGGTGAACTCACTGTGAAATGTTATGGTCTCTTTTTTGATGTGTAATTGCATTATTCATCTTCCTATGCATATCATCACCAGTCTGTACCTAAACCAGCTGGATCTTGTATTCATTCATGCTCTGCACAGACATATCAACTGCTGTCTCATTCTGCTTCAGCAAAATATATTTGTTAGTCTTTAATGTTGCACACAATTCTTTGCAGAAATCTTGAAGAAAGTTTCCAAATAAAGTATCAACCAAGTTTCATGGCAGTCAGTAGAAGATCAAGAAAGTGGAAACAACTACAAGTCACATGATCATCTGATGCCTCACAATAAGACTAAGCAGAGCCAATAAGGGCACAGAAAGGATCTAGGTCTTTCCAGATTGGCCCTGATGAACTTTGATTTCTGGTTCAGTTGAATGCAAATAAGACCAAGATTGTTAGCCACTGTCTAGCTGTCAAAGCTGAATAGCAAGTTTTCCTCTGTTTTCATCAAGAGTCTCAAGGAGTTAGCCTGTATAATACAGTCTCTAACACAGAGAGTCTTAGAAAACTGAATAATGATCAGGTGCAAATCACATATGGGAGTGTGCGTGCATGTGTGTGTATATAAAGGGCTGTCAAGTTACAGCTGACTTATGGTGACCCTATAGGGTTTAAAGGCAAGAGATGAACAGTGGTGGTTTGCCATTACCTGCCTCTATATCGTGACCCTGGACTTCCTCACTGGTCTCCCATCCAAGTACTAACCAGGGCTGCCCCTGCTTAACTTCTCAGCTCTGACAAGATCATGTTACCCAAATAGGCACTCTCCTAATCAGTTGGGGGAATAAGCTTTAAGGAGACAGAGTGAAAGGGGGAGCTTGGATTCTCCACCTATGTATAGAGATTTTCCCTTTAAGAGAACTCTCAAATAAACCAGGCAGATGTTTCACCAAAAAAGATTTTATTAAAAGGAAAGAATAAAGCAAAAGTGCACACAATAAACACATAAGAGCTAACTAAGAGGAAATCAGGGAAGAAAGAGAGAAACTTTTTTGTGGGGGATGGTAATATTGACCAGTCTTGCAGAGGTTTCGGAAGCAGCAGCAAAATGGCCAGCGTTTCATGAAGAGAAGAGAATCAATCCATGGAGTGGTGTGTGGCCAAGAATACACACACATACACTGCTATGGAGCAGGGTGCCACAATTATAGGAGAACATGGACCCTCAAGCTGGGGTGATGTGATCCCAAAATAATACCTTGATGGGCTTACTGGGGATGGACAATGACTTGGGAGAGGCTTGATGACCCTCTAAAGTCACGTGCGCCAGTTGAAGCAGAGGAGAAGAGAGGCTATTTCCTCCGGAGGAATTTGACACGCAGTTGTGAGATCACACAGCCCTTTGAAGATGCAGGCTTAGCCCATCATTGTGTGATCAGACGCAACTGCATTGTGTGATCAGACGCAACTGCAGACGCAACTGCAGGTTGTTTTTTGTTTTTCTGTTTGTTTCCCTTGCACATAAATGAGGAATCACACCTCCACACTGAGGGCCCCCCAATGAAGTATGTGATGATGCCCATACTGTGAAGGGGGGACACGGCACGGAGTCGGGATGGACTGATCAGACCATCCTGATGGTATGAGAGTGTGCTTGAGCGATCAGACAGGGGAAAGTCCACCTGTGGTCCACCTTATCCAAGTAACACCGGACTTTCCTTGGTGTCTTTTAACTCCACTTCCATGGTGGAGCAGCACGGGTTGCCGACGACTGCGGGACGCTTCCCAGATGTTGCTGTCTGATGCTCCCTTTAGATCAGTCAGGCATTCACACCTATGTTGGATCTAAAGGAGTGTGTGATTGCAGCCTAAGTACCAGATGGGAAGAGCTAATGGGTTGGGTGAATAGAACTGAGCGTTGATAAATTGTTGCTTGATTAAGGTAAGTGTAAGCAGAGGAAGCAAGGTGGGATGTTGATGGGATTAGTCCAGGTGTGTCAATAGGCCCTGGGAGACCCATTGCCCTGTAGTTATGCAGCTCTCTGGGGCATGGAGAGGGCCATTAGTCAGCCACTCTGACTCAACTTCCAAAATACTTTCCCGGGCTTTTACCTGGCTGGCATCCATTTTGTTCCTTTTTAGACCACACAGTGCCTTGCACTATGATTTTTGAGATGATATTTTAAGAAGGGTGTTTATAGTTATTTCCTTGTCTGCAGGAGGAAGGGTCTGCTAACAATCAGGCTAGCCTGGGCCATACAAGTCAGGTTTTGGAAATTTAGTTAGAGAGTTTAATTGGCTTACAATCAGGGGTCCGTTGGAGCGGGAGCACACAGGAGCGCAGCTCCGGGAGTGAGGAGCCCAGGGGGCGGGCACATGTCCAAGCCCCACCCCCTCCTCGGCTTCCCTGAGCAGTGCAGAGGTGCAGCGCCTCGGGGAAAGCCCTGCTAGGGTCTTTATTGTTTTTAATGTTTTGTTTTAATATTGATAATTTTTTCATTGTTCCTTTTATGACTGTGTGCTGCTTTTCCAGAGACTTGCTCAAGGTGGCATATAAATTTTCTAAGTATACCATTTTTTATCTGGGCACATGGCACATAAGTACTGGAGAAATTTCACCAACTCTTCAACAGCTTCCACCCCATCAGTTTGGTGTAGTGGTCAGGAGTTGGACTCTAATCTGGGAGAACCGGGTTTGATTCCCCACTCCTCCATGTGCAGCTGCTGGTGTGACCTTGGGCCAGTCACAAGTTCTCTCAGAGCTGTTCTCTCATGAGCAGTTCTCAAAAGACCTCTCTCAGCCCCACCAACCTCACAGGGTGTCTTGTTGTGGGGAGGGGAAGGGGAAGGGATGGGTGGTGCACATGTCCTGGGTATCTCAAGTCTACTTGAAACCTGGTGGTTTCAAGGGAGCAGGAAGAGAATGAGGGTGTGTTCTTTACACTTATTTTTATTGCACAAAGTATTGGATGGGGAAGGGAATAGAGGAAGAGCAAGTCAGTTTCACTCACCTGTGGAGTGGAGCCTGAGGGGTGGGTGTTGCCTTCTGACACACTTCCAGTATGTTAGGGGGTGTGGTATATGCAAATGAGTTATGCAAATGAGTTATGCTAATGAGCTCCTGCACCTCTTTTTCTACGAAATGACCCCTGCTTACAATATTCTGTAGTCCAACATATAGGTAATCTTTGGCTTTTCTTTGTATCACTTGTGTTGTCCTCTGGAATGTATTTTTTTTTCTTTTTTGGCTGGCTGACTTGTTTTTTGAAAACGGGATTTTAGCAATGTGAGCACACAGTGCAAATAGGTTTAAAAGTGCTACCTATTTGTTAATTCCCATCCACCAGAGTGCTTAGAATGGAAAACACTGAATAGGTAATTGGAGGACATAATTGTTCATTATATATGGCTGTGTAAAATCATTTTGGCTGCCTGTTTGGAGTTTCTTAAAGGTAAGTGGGGGCTATGAGCACAAGGAGAGATTTGGCTGCTAATAGCAGAACACAATGTCCTCAGCAGTAAATTGTTCCTCTCCAGGCCACTGTGATATACAGTATTAGAACAAATGGGCACAGGCTGTACTCGAGTGACTTCACAGTGATCACAGAAAAGTACAGAAGGCAGAGACTCAGGTGGCTAAGGCAGACTGTGCCACATATGAGCTTATGACAAGTATGGGAGAGAGGCTTCCTTGATCCTGGTTGGTCAGTTGGTTGATCATACCCAATAACTGTGTCATTAAAATACAGCGTAGCTATTTTCAAAGTCCATTTCTTAACATAAGAACATAGGTTTTAGAAGAACCAGAAGCCTTAGAGACTCCTTAGTGCACTCAGACTTGGCAATTCGCCCTACAGACACAACTGCAGGTCCTAAAGGCCACCATCCCTGTGGGCATTGTGGAGTCTGCCCCCTGGTGTGGCAAACCATGAGAGTCAATATCCCTGAAGTGCGTTGTGATTATTTGTTACATTCCTTCTCCTCCTGTGCTACCAAACGGGCTGTGTATCTTTTGAAATGTTGTTGTCCCCCCCCCCCCTTTTTTATGTGGGGATTTCGTCTAGGGCCGTTTGGACCCGTATGATTGAGCATAGATCTTGCATCAGAAACTGCAGAGTGGAATCGCCTCTTGTGCAGCATTTTATGGCAAAAGGGCACACTTGTAATGATTTCAGATTTTTGGTTCTAGAGGTTATTCCTTCCCAGCAGTTTAATCAGGTCGATGTGCAGAGAAAGTTGAGACAAAGAGAGGCGTTCTGGATCTTCCGTTTGCACAGTCAGCATCCTTATGGTTTGAATCAGTCAATAGAATTCAACTCTTTTTTATGAAATAGGTGAGCATAATGCATCTCCTGCCCCTTTAAATATTATGCTGGGTTTGTGTATATAGGGGTATTGGTGTAGTTGATTGTTAAGGCATGCCAACTGGGTGAGGCTGCGGCCCTGTTGATCGGTTGCCCGTTAATTCTCTTGTTTTGGGGTGAGCTTTTCTAAGTATAAGTTTTCTTTCTTAGGGTTCTAAATAGTGTGAATTTATGTAAATAATTTATGGTGGCATCTTTCTTACAGAATAATAATCTGAATACAATTGAATATAACAGCAATTGGATTTCTTGTACAGAGGAGGTTGTAAGTATATGCATATGCATTGTCGGTAAAAGGAAATAACCAATAATTGTATTTGTATTTGGAGTAGTTTGCATTTGGAGTAGTGACATGTATGTTTTATATTCAGCAAGCTGAAGAAGCTCCTGACGAAATGAAGGATCAAAGCCGGCATCTTCGTCCTTCGTCTGAAGATCATGTGTATTTGTTTGATGGTATTCTGCATAAGAGAGACTTGTGTGTTTTGCTTGTAGACCTGTGGGTTGTTTATTACACATATAGACCCTGTTGGGCAATTATATTGGTTGTATTTATTCTGCGTTAAACAGTGATTTTTCATTTGTTTGTAATTTACTGTGGCTTTCGCTATATTGTATATACAACATGAGACACTGAACATGTGAAAGTGCCTTCATGGACTGGGACTGAGTCTGACCAGTGGCCTATCAAGATCAGTATTGTGCACTCGGACTGACAGTGGCTTTCCAGGGTCTCAGACAGAGGTCTCTCACATCATGGACAAGCTGGTCCTTTGAACTGGAGATGCCAGGGATTGAATCTGCAATCTGTTACTGTTGCTGTGGGCATCTTGCTTGGGAGTTTGTGACTGATAATAAATAGGTTTAGCCACATAATCTGCATGTGGACCTGGCCTTGGGTACTATTTGCCTTTGAACAGTGAGAATTCTGCAACTGATTGACTGATTAAAACATTTCTATGCCAGATAAGGTTGTGGAATATTATGTTCTGGGATTGTTTACTGTCCTTCAAAAGGGTGACAATATGGACTTGGTGTGGCGGGAGGTCCTAACTGGCATAGAATGAACAATGTAATTCTTTATTTTTTATTTTATTTTTATTTATCTAATTTATATCCCACCCTCCCTGCAAAGCAGGCTCAGGGCAGTTTACATTTGTTAGTACGCAGTACATAATGCATAAATAACAGTTAAAATCTGCATTAAAATCATCTAAAAGCAATTCAGTTACAAATAAAATACTGATAATAATAAACTGCTGTCATTATTTCATTAATTACATACGATGGCATACTGGAGAGTGCATACAAGAACTAACAGTTTTTCTGCTCAATGTTCTTCCTAGGTCGCACTGTGACACAAATCAGGGCTGTGGGCAGGATCTCTAATAAGATTGTTGGTGGTGATAATTGAGGTGGTGATAATTTCTAGTTGAAAGCCTGGTGGAAGAGCTCCATCTTACAGGCCCTGCGGAACTGTAAAGCATCCCACAGGGCCCTGATCTCTTGTTCTTGGGTATATGTCTGCTAATATGTGAGTCTGTTAAGGTAAAATATGTAATGGTAGTTAGCTTCTGAGAGAGACAGGTAATGTGATTGAATCAGTAATGCTGAGGCGCTTATTTGTGTTTTTTAATATGCCTAAATCATGTTGTTTATAACAACTAAAAACAAACAGTAAAACCCACCTTCCCACTCAAATAAGGTCCCCAAAGTGATGTACATCAGAACATTAAAACATTTCAACGCTAAAACAGCATTTAAAATATACATAAAATTTAAAAATTCAGTAAAAACTTATGAAGGCACACGAGGCATGTCATCGGCTCAAACTTGCTTGGAAGCTATGAGGTCTTCTCAATCCTATGCATGCAAAAATGGACTGTATCTACTTGGTGGCAAAGGACAAAGGAGCCCTGCATTCACTCAGAGGCATTATGACTTCAAATGTCCCTGGACTTCACCCTAGTATTGAAAACAGACTGGTGCTGCACTTGGGTGAGCGAGGCTCAAATTAAGAACCGGAAAGTGGTTTTCATTGGATTGTTAATGCTGACCTTTCCACACATCTCTGGGAGAGTGAGTGAATATGAAACTTCCATTTTTTTAAAAAAAAATGACTATCTCTGATTGTCTGTTTTATTCAGGACCCTTACAGCTTGACTGTTGCGCAGAAATGGATGGGCGCTCTTCACTGTGATTTGCACCTGTGTACAGAACGGAATTTACCGTGATATGTGGTGGCATCCATTAGCTTATGTGGCTTTTCAAAAGGATTAGTCAAATTAATAGTGATTAGGTCTGTTCACCAATGGTATTGAAAATTTAGAACATATCATTTTCGATTGTAAGGCATATGATAATCTCCAAAACTCACTTCCATTTTCTAAATCTTTACCTCTTAGTAGCAGGCAAAGAGTCCATATTATGAAAAATCTCCTGGCAGACAGATATCCAGAGGTAACACTTTTAGTGGCTAGATACGGATGGCTAGCTCTAAGAACTAGAAAATTTATAATAGAGGAAATCAAATCACCTAATTGTTAACTGCCTGTCTCTTAAGAATCTAAAATGCATTTTACCGTTTGCCTTTTGTAAATTTTTAAATGCATTTTATTCCTGTTTTAACCTTCTTTTATTGTCGTTTGATTGCTCTTTTAAGCCTCTATTACTTTTAGGCACAGGGAGAATACAACTTTTATTCTCATTTTACAAGTCTCTTACAATGCCATCAGGACTGGATGCCCCATAAGTGAAATGTTACTATTAGTTGTGCTCCTGTTCCATTTAACCTGTACGTGTTATATAGAAAATGTTTTATTAGCCACAAAAGTTTTTATGCAATTCATATGTAAAACTATTTGTATCTGGTCTATGACTGTTATAATAAACTTGACTTGAGGTCTGTTCACCATAGTGTCCACATGAAACCTCCATGTGCAGAGGTAGTGTACCTGTGACTACACTGCTACAGGCAATTAGAGGAAGACCATCGTCTTTGTGCTTGGCTTCTGAGTTTCCCAAAGGCATCTGACTAACCACTAGAGAAATATTTTGGCCTGATCCAGCTGAACAGTGTTTATCTATATTCTTATACAGTGCAACATAATAAACAGCCCTAACCCGCCCCCCCCCATACACACTCTCGAGCAGTACCTCTATATTTGCATAGATAGGCTTCATTTGTGTTTGCACAGTGGACTTGCTCCTACAGCAAGATACAAGCAAATTAAAGGAAGTGTTATTCTTACATTTGTTTTCTGAATACATAGGCAATAGTTCAGTGACATTATCCTTCCGTTGCCTAGGCAACCAGCAGAGTGCCTTAGGACCAGGCAGGATGAAAGTCACAATATTAATTCCCATCTGTAATAATATTTATACCCAAATTGCAGCCCCCTAAACAAATGGGGTTACGTAAATTCAAAAATGCTGACCTAAGGTAATGCAATAATAGCACTTCTAACAGGGATCATTACTGTTCAGCTACAGACCAGTCTAAAGCAATATGGCCAATCTGTTGATGTGCCATACATGCTTGCAAGCAGAGGTGCTATTTCAGCCCATAAAGCACTCCTTGGGTATAATAATTTTGACAGATAATGGAAACGAATCATCATTTCTTGTTCCAGTGGAATACACTTGTGCGCCATCCATATGGCTTCCGTGATGTGATCTGTCTGTGTCTGCCTGAAATGCTCCATTGACAATGTGGCCTCTTTTAAAAAGGTAGAGAATTTCATTTGTGTAAGCCTCCCAAGAGATTGTACACAGGGTGGCGTTTGGTGACACGGCAATTATGCAGGGGCCTTCAGAAAGTCAAGATTGTCTTCTCCTATTAGATTGTGTACTAGGTGAAGCAGATGCTGTTGGTCTGGAACAGCTACTGGAGCCAGCACTCCGAAATCAAAGTGCCCCAGATGACTTAAGACAGCCTTAAAATCTCAAAGCAGTTTTAATAATAGAATGTATCTATTTATTTAATTCAATCATATCTCCCTTTAGGTAAGGCTGAGAGAGTCTGACTGGCCCAAGGTCACCCAGCGAGGTTCCAAGGCACAAGTGCGGATGTATTTTATTCTGCTCTATTATCTTGATCTTTCCAAATGCCACATCTTCTCTTCATTTAGACAGTTCATGCGGCCTATAATGTTGCCCGAGTTTGGCCCACTAAAAGTCTATACCAGTGATTGTTAAAATCTTCAGAATTTTAGGATTTTAGACAGCCCTTCTCCCCACATGCAATGGCTTTTGATGGTGGAAGAGAGTTGGTTTACATTGTATACCCCGCCCTCCAGATAAAATATATATGTACGTTAATGCTGTCAAGTCACAATTGGTTTATGGCAATCCCAGCAAGGGGCTTTCAAGGCAAGTGAGAAGCAGAGGTGTTTTGCCATCGCCTTCCTCTGCAGAGTCTTCCTCGGTAGTCTCCAATCCAAGTACCGATCGACCCCACTTAGCTTCCGAGATCTGATGAGATTGGTGAAGGAAGAAAAGCAAATAGGAATCCAACCTAACATTAAAGAGCTGGCTGATAGCAATCAAGCACAAGGGTCTCATTAAATGTATTTATTTATTTTTATTTATTTATAATATGTTTTAGCCACCTTTCTTCCTTAAAGAGTTCCAGGTAGCTAACAAACAGATAGAATGCTTAACATAAAATATATGAAAAACATAAAAACCAAAATTTAAAGTCACCTCTCAGGACTGCTACTGAACTTGACCAAATGCCGTCCTAAATAAAACCATCTTCAACTGCCTCCCCTAAAGATTGAAAGTGAGGGGGGGGGTGTATGCTTGAGATGTAGGTGTCAGATACACATATATCATAAATATACCTCTAAAGTTGCCTTGTCTAGAGCACTGTTTTGATGTCCTGATTTTTTACTTGTGGCTTAGGTGGCATTCAGTTGATAATATTGCATACTTGGTGGACAATAGTGGACTCAAGGTTAAGAGTCGATGGTCAGTTTTTTTCTTAACATTCAGATAGTTTGACAGTACTTGATCTGATGCTTTGCCTCCAGTTTCAGCTTGAATCTTCACTATGAGGCAGGGTTAACTTCATGTTGTCTGCTTTGTTCTGCATCAAATTTTGGTTAAAAACATGTGGCCCAGGAACTGAATGCAACTCGCCTACACATGTAGCGTGGCCCATGGGATCCACCACCAGTCAGGTGACTTTGCAGGCACTGCTGGATTCCATATCCCCTATTGGTTGCAGCTCTCAGCATGGCAGCTGATTCCCAATGATGCAGCTCCACAAGAGATGGGTGGCAGTTCATAGGCATGCTGTTGAGAGGTGGACACACCAGTCTTTGGTAAAAGGGAGAGCCAGATTTTGAGCAAAGAAACTGAGTAGAGGTTGAATCTTTAAAAAAAAAAACCCTTTTCTTTCCCTGCACAACCACAAGGCAAATCATGGCTGCATGAGTCCGCAATGTCTCTACAGAAATGAGGCAGTGATACTCAACTTGAGTGTTGTCAGATCCCTAGCACCCCACAGCCTGAAGGGGGCTAAGGACTGAGAAAGCATGGCAGGGCCTGGTGATGTGATTTCTCTCCCCCCCCCCCCCCCCAACAGAACAGCCTACTTATTTCCAACCAGTGTTGACTGAGGTCTGTGTAACAGTTTGCTTTAGACATTCACAGCTTTTTAGAATTCCATTAATGGAGGAGGAAAACTCATCATTGTTAGAGATGAACAGAACAACTTAGTTCCACTCAGAAAGTGGACTTGGGAATCTGAAATAGATTGCACAATCCTACTGTGCACATGCATAGAGAGGTCTAGTATAGTGTTATTTCTAAGCTCTATGTCACTTTGAATTTCTGAGCAAAAACCTTGTCCCTTCTTAGTTTCTAAACAGCCAACAACTAGTTTTTCATTTAGAGTCTCAAAGGTTTCCCTTTTTTTCTTTCACTGTGAAAAGTAGAAAGAGTGTCGCATAGCGCACTCGCTTTTTCATGCTAGTTGGAACTGTAAAGTCATTATGGCTTCCCTGTTATCTCTTAGAAGTTTGCCTTTCCATCTTGTCTAATAGGCTGTGCATTTGACTTCCTCTGTGGGAGAAGGTGACAGCAAGAGAAGAAAGGGACACACTTTGAAAAATATGTATTTCCACTACAGAGAGACAAAATGGGTAGGGTGAATATATTCTATCAAGCCAACTTTAACTGGTGAGAACGTGCAGAAAGCTTTCAAGGTTTACAGAGCTCTTCCTCAGGCAAGTCTGAGGGGGTCAGGGAAAAACTGGAGGCAAATAAATGCCTCTTCCAAGTGAATAAGGAAGTAATGAGATAATGATGAAAACATAGTAGAATTAAGACAGGTCTAAGGTAACTGAAGTTTGAAAAAGCTAACCTTTCTGTTTAAGTTGAACGATATTTGCAGTTCATAAACTGTATACTGAGTCAAACAGTCCTTCAAGATCATTATTTTCTGCTCTGACTGGCAGCCGCTGTCTGTGATCTCAAGTCAAGATTTCATATCTCCTGTTATCTGGTTGCTGTTGTTTTTTAACTGGAGCTTGTGGGGATTGAATCTGTGACCTGCATTCAAAGCAGATCCTCTGCCTCTGAACCAGAGCCCCTCCTTCCAGTTCCAGTCCTACTGGGATTCTGACAGAAAGGAGTAGGTCATGGCAGCTTTTAAGAGGGGCATAATTAGAGATGACGTTGAGATGGAACCTTCCGGAAGTGTGGTCCTGTTTTAATAGACAAGTGAAATAGTTTTGCTGCACCGAACCTGTTGAAGCCCTCAGTCTCCTGTGACCTCCCATCAAGCACAAGTCACAACTACCAAAACACATTTTCTCAAAGAGCAGAAAATTCTTTCTATGTTGGACTTACCTGGGCAGAAGTAATACCATACTGAGCCAGGTTCACTGTCTGCCCTATTGGGAGAATGGCACATCATGCTCTAGGATCCTCAGAATGCCCAATTATGAGCTTAAAGGAATCAAAGAATCAAATTAAAGAACAATAATTCACAAGTTACAAATAAGAAGCCAGTGCTTTTCACTATATAAAAGCTGCCATTTCAAATAACTGGTGAACACCACCTTCTTTCCTCCCCCCCCCCCTTTTTTTCATGCTGGTAACAGCCATCAGTATAGCTAATTCTCAATATGGGCATATTTGTGAATACTTAAATCCAGAGATAGAAGCCAGAGACAGGAGTCATGGACAGACAAGAAAGATCTTTCTACAAACCTAAAAAAAAACAACCCAAAGATGCCTAAAATGAAAAAAGGGGGGGGGGGGGGTTAAAAACACCCAAAATTATAGAAGCAGCACCTGTAGCTTGAAGAAACAGGTGCCCTCAATGGCTGTTGCTAGGCAACCACAACAGAACTGCTTATCTTCCAGCCTTGGTTTCAGACAGTAATGGGTGGAAGGAGAGGGATGGCCTTTTCCAGGCCCATTTTGGCCTTTGAAGGACAACTCATCAAGGCCAGATCCAGCAGCAACCACTGAGAGACTTGATTCCATGTGACTTGAATGACTTACCCGGGACTGGATTGTTGTTATTATTCAATAGCAACCATTCCAGGAAAGGCAGTGTTATGTAGTGGTTAAAGTTTCAGCCCAGGCTCTGGGAGACCCAGGTTTGCATTCCCACTCTTTCATGGAAGCTCACTGGGTGACCTCGAGCCAGTTATATATACTCAGCCCAACTTACCACACAGGATTGTTGTGAGGTGAGCAAAATTCTGTAAGCTGCTTTGGGTCCCTGTCAGGGAGAAAGGTGGAGTATAAATTAAGTAAATAAATAATAAATATAGCTGAAGATGGGGTGTGAAGCTAAAATGTTGGTTTGTTGGTGGGTCGGTAGGAAGGAAGCAGGAAAGATGGGGATATGGGAGTAGCCAGGAGGAGAGTAAGAGAAAATAGTGCAGGTGGATACAGAGAAAAGTGAGGTACCTCCTGCAATTACTTGTGGGTTCCCAATCATGCAACCAGGCCCAGTCCACCGGATAGTGGCATGCAACTTGGCCCAGCCTGGCCCAGTGTGAGACTTCTGCTCAAAGTAGTCAAGGATCAGATCTTTGTTGATGAAACACAGTTCTTTATTTCCAATCTCTACATTGGTACAGGTTCTCGGATCATTGTCAGAGATAATGCATATGACAGAAGCAGGTCTATTATACCTTTCAGAACAATTTGAATTGCCCATAGGTAACCAATCACCAAAGGGGAAAAACGGCGGGCAAAAAGGGTCTCCGGCCGTTTGCTTCCCACAGGAAAGAAAGTGAGGTGTTAAGTTGTAAATTTCCCTTCCCAAACCAGACCCCTTAGATGTAACCATATTCACATAACAAATGCTGGCCTCAAGGCTTTCGCACGTTGATAAGAGATGGTCTCTATCCTCCCTTGGCGTCCCAGCCGGGATGAATGGAATGCGGAGGCAGGAGTGTGAGAGGCCCATTGTTCCCATACTTTGAAGTTGTCATTCTCCCGGGCAAACAGTTACACAGACCAGGCCTGGTCAGAGTCATAAACCTGGGGTCACATAGCTTACATTTATACTGGCCAAAGATAGGGTTACATGGTAGGCATAGGGGCAACTAGAAGCAAGAAGCATGGATACATAATGGGTGCAGATACAGGTTACCATAGACAGTGCATAAGCAATAGAAATCATAGCAGCAAGCCCCAGAAAACGCTGTCTGAATCAGCAGATTCTGACACCCAGAAACTGGAACTGTGGAGAATTTTCCCAGGGAGATGCTGGCAAGGAGAGGGAAGGAAGGTGTGTTGAAAATGGAGGCAGATAAAGGTAGGTTAACTGGTAGATAGGAAGGAAGGAAAAGGGAAGAGCCTATATGGGCTTTCAGGTGAGAAGAGAAAATGAGGTTCCCTGCAAATTCCTGTGAGTTCCCTGCTTGTTTTTTTCTTAATCTGCTGCTGCTTTGGCACCTTTTTAAAAAGAAAATTGAAAGGATGTTGCTTGCATTTTTTTTTAGTTCCATTGTTGTATGCTGATCCATATGCTACTGCATATTAAAAACCATATTTTAAAGCCTCGTTGCAGTATGACAGTGTTTGTATGCTAATGAGTATTACAGGAGTCTTTATAAAGATCTGTTGTTCTGTACTTAGGTGCATAATTTCCTGAAAATGTTTTTTTTTTAAATTTAAACATCCCTTTTTTTAAAAGTTGTGCCATTTGAGTCCTTTCCTGCGGGGGGAAAAATATGAAAAATGGAAAGCACTTTTTGATGGATGGGGAAAAAAACGTAATTCAGTAGGGACCCAGTCTGGCTCAAAAGAAGCAAGAATGCACTATTTGACAAATAGTATAGTCACCTAAACTATAGTTTGATTATAAAAACACTGGGATCCAGGATACTTGACAGAACCTCTGACAGTCTTCTTGAGCTGGTTTTTAGAAGAAGAAAACAAATCCACATAATGCCGTAATAAGAAAAGGCATTGCATGGATTTGTCTTGTTGTTCTAGATTTTATATTGGTCTATCTGGCTGTATGCAACTTCACCCCTAGTTTTTAGAGGACTAGAAGCCATCAAAGAGAGGAGCTTATAGGTATTCATTTTTAAACATATGGAAAGGGGGCTAAAGTCCAGATTCTCCCTCTACAAAGCTAATTATCAGTTGCTTGAGCCTGAGGACAAGGAGTGCTGGAAGATCAGCAAATCGTGATCCTGAATGGCTTCCCCTGGTAGTGGTGGAAAGTACCATCAAGTGGCAGGTAATTTAAACAACAACCCCATAGGGTTTTGAAGGCTGGAGACTTTCAGAGGTGGTTTGCCATTACCTATCTATGGTTGCAACCACACGAGCGAGATAATCTGGAGGGGAAGCGAGGCTTTTTTGCTCTGGAGCAATTTGCCCCGCAGTTGTGTGATCACACAGGTCTGTGGACCTGCCAGGGCAAATCACCGCTGCGTGATCAGATGCAACTGCAGGTGAGTGGGGGTTTTTTTGTGGTTGGTTTCTGAGGCGCTTAAACGGGGGATCGATGAATCGCTTCCCCACCCTTAAGGGCTTTCAATGATGCGCATCCGGAGAAGGAGGGAAACAGTGTCGCATCAGGATAGCGTGTGATCACGCTATCCACGACGCCACATTTCTGTGCTGGCGCGATCACACAGGGAAACTCCGGCTGTGAGCTGCAGCAAACCGTTTGATACCAGAGTTTCCCCAGTAGTTTTTTACTCCAGTTCTCCAGCAGATCATATTGGTTTGCCACGGCTCACCGATGGTTCTGGGACGGCTCCCAGATGTGCTGGTGTGATCACGCCAGCTTGATCCGTCAGTGAATCATCCTTCTCGCGTGGCTAATAGGTGCGTATGATCGCGCCCTATGTGTAGCAACCCTGGATTCCCTTGGTGGCCTTCCATCCCACTATTAACCAGGGCTGACCCTGCTTAGCTATTTGCCCTTCCTCTACTGCAACTTAAAAATGGCATTACTGCTGTCAAGCCAAGCACTGGTGAAAATCAAAATTGCTTCATTAAGAAATTTCCACATGTTAGTTTCAGTCCATACAGTGTTAATGAAGAGTACAAGTGTAATGAAATGGAAGAGTCTTGAGTACCATAATTTCAAACTCCTCAACACCTGCCACTAAAACAAGTAAAACTTGCCTCAGTCTGGTCTTCAGAAGAACCAAAAGCTGACAATTCCATCATAGTGCAGTGAGTTTACAACCACTTTCACACTACATTTTTTAGGTGTACAACATATATAATTGCCGTCTGATAGTTCATACAGGTATGCTCTTCAGGGAGCAATGAGTGATCACAGCTCCCTTTTGAAAGTCAGGGTGATGAAAAATGTGATGAAACAGTCCTTATTGATGAAATTGTAGAGGAGTGAAGCCCTGGAAGCTATCCCATCTGCTTTTTAATCCTCAGAGTGTTGGGAAAGATGGTACTTATAATTTCAGATGAGCAGGAGCTACCTTGTTGAACCTCTAAGGGACCCCCAAATGGTGCTCATAACTTTGCAAAGAAATGGCCATCTGCAACCACTAACTAGTGTTTAGATTGATTTTTCCTAGGACCTGACAAGAGCCTTGCATAGGCTTCAGGAACGGGCAGCTGAGTGTCAAACTTGGCCCTCGTTTGTCATGTATTTTTCTCACTGTCTGCCTTTGGTATCTATAACTCATGCTCTGTTTCTTTTCTGTTGAGTGTGTGGGTGAATATCTGAAGCTGCTTTGCTGAGAGTCATGCTGGCTTGCAACTGCATCCATGCAGGGCCTCCCCATGGTGGGAAGTGTGCATGCTTGACCTTGAGTACCAGACACCACTACATAATATAACTGGAGGCTTGCAGGTGTTGGAGGAGCGCTACCGCGGCACCATAGATTTTGGCAGGCTGGATGTAGGGGTATGATTGGACTGGACACTGGCGGCGGGGGGGGGGGGTTGCTTGAATTATGTATAAAAGAAAAACTAGCATCAAGGGAGCCACTTCTGACACAGAATCATCTATGCTTGAAACCTCCTTATCTCTCAATAAACAAATCACTGCCAAGTGAGTGTTGTTCGGGTGAGTTCTGGTCAAGACTTGACACTGAGTAGAAGGCCAGGGGATTTTCATATACACCTTCTGGCTGTCGTTTCATTTAGGCATAAAGTCCTTGGAAGGAACAGCAAAGAGGATGTTGCTCCCAATCACTGGCCTCCCCTCAGCTCTAGAGGCATTCAGATAAATTGTGGGTCCCAATTCTGCAAGCAGGCACTGAGCAATATGCACTTTGCATCATTCGGAGCAGTCTGAAGGGCCAGGCCCCTCCATTTTTAGCATCTCGCAAAGGCACTTTTATTTTATTTATTATGTGTGTTTGCCATTCTTTAAGAAAATCCCCTTTATGCAATATAAAATCTGTGCCCAAAAAAATTATGTGCACTGTACAAATGAAGGAAATCAAATAAATTTGCATAATTGCTCATATTTTTGCATACATCAGATTCAATGCTCCCTCTAAGCTGTGGGTTCTTGCGAGCAAAAATTCTACTTTGTGAGCCACTGGCATTAAAGTGGTGAGCGAGCGATTTGGCTACTGCATAATTTCGTTTGCTCTGAAGCCATCCTTCCTGAGCTTAAATGAAAATGTGTGAGCCGGAGGCTAAAAAGCTGCAAGCTAGCTCACACTAACTCAGCTGAGAGGGAACACTGATCAGATTTGGGGGAGGCAAGGGAGGAGAGCATACTGAAATCCTTCTCCAACTACTGCCAGTCTGTTCATTTAAGACATCCTTCTGTCTTTTGAGATTCCAGCAGGCATTGCCCACATACCTTCAAGAATATATTTGTATAGTAGCAGTAACACCTTAGAAGCTTGTTCATACAGGATTCCATACCCAGGTCCAGATTCTGTGCTTCCTCAGAATCACAGCACACCTATAGCCCTGCCTCTTTCTCCCATTACTCACCACCACCCGTTCCATATAGGTCTATGGCAAAATATCCATTCAGATCCACATTCAAGATTCTAACAATAGGCCCTCTGTGTGTTTAATGAACACTGAGTACATGAAAATGATCTGGTAAATGGCAGCATCAGAAAGGCATACTTGGATTCCTTCAAAGTATGTTTCAGTGTCATTTCAACTGGAAACAGTTGGAGCCAAAATAAAAAGTTTTCCCTATTGCTAAAAACCGTCAATTTTTTTTAAAAAAAGCTAATAATAATCTGAGAACAAATGGATTTCAGAGAACACACAGTTGTGAAAAGATCAGTCCTCTCTCCAATTCAATTATATAGAAACCTCCTGTGCTTTATATCCCCACAGTCCCACTTAATCATTAATTACAGTGTCTTTTTATTGTCTCCCATGTTGATTGCATGTCTGATATCACAGATTGCTTAGCAAGTTGACTTAACACCTTTGCTAATTGCTCTGTGGTGCTAAGCTTTAATTTTCTTCTTTTCATTCTAACGAGGTTTTGGAGCTGTTCGCTTAAGCAAGTCTTTTATATGTATCATTCTCTCTTATCAGTAACATCTGCAGCTATGATAGGCTGCAACACACAGGAAGTCTGCAACTACATGATTTCTTTACAAGCTCTTGATTTGTTGTTGTTGTTCAGTTGCACAGTCGAGTCTGACTCTTCGTGACCCCATGGACCACATCACATCAGGCCCTCTTCTTCTGCCATCCTCCAGAGTCCACTCAACTTCATGTACATTGCGTTGATAACACTGTCTAACCATCTCATCCTTTGCCATCCCCTTCTTCTTTTACCTTCAGTCTTTCCCAGCATCAGGGTCTTCTCCAGTGAGTGCTCCCTTCCCATTTGGTGGCCAAAGTATTTGAACTTCAGCTTCAGTATCTGGCCTTCCAGGGAACAGTCAGGGTTGATTTCCTTTAGGATTGACAGATTTGACCTCCTTGCAGTCAAGGGACTCTCAAGCATCTTCTCCAACACCATAATTTGAAAGTATCTATTCTTTGGTGCTCGACCTTCCTTATAGTCCAACTCTCACAGCCATACATTACAACTGGGAATACCATTGCTTTGACCATACAGACTTTTGTTGGCAGGGTGATGTCTCTACTTTTTATTCTGCTGTCTAGGTTTGCCATCGCTTTCCTCCCAAGGAGCAGACGTCTTTTAATTTCATGGCTGCAGTCACGGTCTGCAGTGATCTTGGATCCCAGGAACATGAAGTCTGCCACTGTTTCCATGACTTCCCCTTCTATTTGCCAAGGAGTGATGGGCCCAGATGCCATGATCTTAGTGTTTTTGATGTTGGGTTTCAAGCCAACTTTTGTGCTCTCCTCTTTCATCCTGAGCAAGCGGCTCTTGAGGTCCTCTTCACTTTCTGCCATTAGAGTGGTATTGTCTGCATATCTGAGGCTGTTGATGTTTTCCCCAGCAATCTTAATTCCGGTTTGTGATTCATCCAGGCCAGCATTTCGCATTATGTACTCTGCATATAAATTAAATAAGCAGGGTGACAATATACATCCTTGTCATACTCCTTTTCCTATGCTAAGCCAATCAGTCAGGAGACTGATAGAGCACCTGAAAACCTGCATGACATTGACAGCTATGATTACATGGCTTTGGAAAGTAGGCAGCATATGTGAGTATCTGAAAACAGGGACATTTCTGTGCTGCTTTCAACACACCTACAACTCTCTTCTTACCGGAAGTTTTGTTACCTTATGCTCCCCCACACTATACATGCTGCCAAAGCCTCTTGCCATATCATAGGGTTGCCAGCTCCAGGTTGGAAAATATCTGGAGATTTTGGGGGTGGAGCCTAAGGAGAGTGGGAAGGGGGGGAATTCGGTGAGGCATAATTGCATAGGGTCCACCTTCCAATGCAGTTATTTACTCCAGGGGAACTAATCTCTGTCACGTGGAGATCAATTGTACGCCCAGGAGATCTCTAGCCACCACTGGGGGTTGGCAACCCTACCTATATGTCAAATGTATTATTTACTGTGCAACTGGCTATCCCACTCCAATTTAAACACAGAGGATTCTTGCATGTGCCAAGGAATGAAGATGTGATACCCTACTGTTCATGAACATGCATTTACATACATGCAGGACTAGAGACATATGTATCCTTGCCACCCCACCCAGATAAATGTAAAGCCACATTACATATTTAGACAAACCTGTGGATCTGCTCACTTTCACGTGGTATGAAGTTTCTGTAAATTCTTTCCCATGAGTAAATTTTTTAAAAAATGTGGTTGAATATATCTCCGTTTCTCCCTATAGTACCACATCAGGGACAGGATACATGGGGTAGATTAGGTCTATGGGGTGAGTGGCTTCCTTAATTGCCAGGCTTTCTACTGTGGGAAGACTGCTTTACTCTGTTGTCTTCCTTTAAGATTTTCCTCCTTGTTACTTTTTTCCTAACATAGAGAACAATGGAGGGAATGGGGGCAGCCCGTAGAATTGGACCCCCTGGTCCCATCTTCTTGAAACTTGGTGGGTATTTCAAAGAGAGGCCCCAGCAGCTACCTTGCAAGTTTAGAGCCTCTCCCTCAAACCCCCTCCCTTCCAGTTGCTTTTAAAGTTGCCACCAAATTTTGGCGGCAATTCGACAGCAGGCTGAATTAGATCAGAGAATCTGATTCGGCCCGTGGCTGCCCTAGTGGCCACTCCTGAGCTGGCGGAGCTTTGCTCCACCTCGCTCCGGCCCCAAAGGACCCCTGGTTTCTACTGGTATAAACATTTATATGATATGGCACTGATATGGCATGCTCTGCAGACACTGATAAGACCCCCACTGGCCTGAGAAGCGATGGTAGGGAACAGGAGCCAATTCTGGGATGACTCCCTAGGTACTTCCCATCTTATCAGATGTTGGGTCTGGACCTTGCAAAATAGTCACCTGACAATCATTTAATTGCATAACATCTGTCATTTTTTAGTAGGAATACGAATCTCATATCATTTGGATAGATATAAAGTGATGGTATGAAGGGCTGAAAAAATGTGTAGAAAGAACTGCACAGAGAAAAAAAATTGAGACTGGAAAGCTTGTTAATAGAGACATGAAAGAACCTGTGATCAAAGATGCACAGGCACTTGAGAAAGTGAGAAAACCTGAGAGGGAGTATTGTACTTGCAAGTAATTTTGAGCTTATCAGAATTCCATGACACAGCAACATTTTCACCTTCTGGAGGCCAGGGCTTGCAGTAATTAAGTGGTCTGAATAGGAATGAGTTTAATTTCTGAAGGGAGTGATGCTAAAATGATGAGAACCCGCACATGCGCTCACATACACAAAATCCTGTTAGTGAAGAACAGAAGGAAAAGGAATGGGACTAGCATTACTGCCTGATAAGAAGCAGCATTATTAATCCAACCACAATAGGAGGCTTAAATTGAAAGAGTTTCAGACTTCTCCTGGCAGTTTTTTTTTAATCAGTGTTTTTAAAAACGTGGATTAAAAAAATTAATCTGTTCTTTCTCTTTGCTTTAAATTTCAGTCCTAGTGTTTCTTTTTAAAAAAATAGCACAGTGCAAAAAGGAACTCAGATCTGAAACACATGCAGTAAGGCCTACACCTATAACCCCTTGAAACCGAATGGCAACTTTCTCTCAAATTTCTTGAGTTAAGGGTTGTTGTTCTACATAAATGACAGACCCAGGAGGCAACACATCAGACTTCTGAAGCTTTATGCATAGCACAAAAAGTCACGCATTTTGTTTATTATTGAGAGTTTCGGGTTGGAGCCAAAGAATTGCAAGTCGTCAGAGATGTCACAAGTGTCCAGAAAATGTTGTCCCATATCTCTCAAGAATCTTTCATTAAGCCCCATATGATAGTATTTGTTTAACTGGAAATATTTATACCCCACTTTTCTTTGTAAAATACATTCAAGGCAGCTTTCCAACAATAATTAAAGCAGTAAAGCAACCTCACAATAAAGACCTAAAATGTACTACAATTATGAACCAGCAGCTATAAAACAAAACAGCAAAGAGCAGCTTCACTATAGTTAGGCATTAAAAATATATAAAAGGCTATCAACAAAGCTGCTGTACAAACCAAGCCATCAAATCAATAAGACAACAATTTAAAAACTCAGAGCAATCATAAAAAGGTGTCACTACATAAAACTGTCTTTCCAGGGTGCCTAAAAGACTGACTATGTTTGGCGTCAGACATTCCAAGATTTTGCCATCACCACTGAAAATGTCCTGGACTGGACCCTGACTATGTTTTCTGTTGGTGGAAGACACTTTTGCCAGCAGAAAGGGTGGAGGGTAACACTTTCCCTCCCCCATGCTGTTCCTTTGAGTCCACTAACCCCTGGGACCACAATTCGGGGAGGTACCGAAGGCTACAATAGGAAAGTGAAGGTAAGAAAGTTTGTCTCTGCAAGTAGCTCTCTGCTCATATTAAATAGTCTCCAATCCTTTGTCAGTTCTACTCACTCACTAGACTTTTGCAAGTGGAAGGGCACAAGCTTCTGAAGAACACTGTAACTGGCAGGCAAGTTAATCAGGAAGAAGACAGTTCTTCAGGTCCAAGGCTGTGTCTTGCATTGTAGGCAATAACTAACAGTTTGAATTGTGCTAGAAAACAAACAGGTAGCCAATACACATTGGCATAATATACTCTCTATTATTTACATTATTTACACCAGCAAGCAGTTTCACTACAGTGTTTTGGTCTAACTGAAGCTTCCAAATAGCCTTCAAAGGTAACACTATGAAGAACATATTGTAGTAGTTCCACCTGGCTGTAATCTAGGTGGCTAACTGGACAGATTATGCCGCAGAACTGCCAAAGCTGGTTAAACATGTTACATGCTACAGAGATCTGCTCTTCCACCTGAAGACCCAGATCTAAAAGATTTGAACTGCTCCTTTATGAATGCAACCCCACCCAGCATATGCTAAATCCACAAGCCCCAATTGTCTTTATTACAACCAACAGCATCTCAGTCTTCCTTGGAATCAGTTTAAGGTAGGGGTGGCCAAACTTGCTTAACGTAAGAGCCGCATAGAATAAACATCAGATGTTTGAGAGCCACAAGACATGAAGAAGTATTACCTGCTTTTATTGGAAAATAAGCAAATTTGCTTTTTATTAACATTAAATGAGACTGCCAAAAATAATAACAAAAGGGGTAAAAGCAGATATTGATAATGATATTAATTTGTCCAATGATATTTGTTTGCTAATGATATTTAGCTTCCCCAGCCGCCCTGCCGGGAGCCACATAATATATGTGAAAGAGCCGCATGCGGCTCCCGAGCCACAGTTTGCCCACCCCTGGTTTAAGGTAACTGGCCCTTATCCTGCCCACCATAGTCTCCAGATACTGATTCAGAATTCTACAGTCTCACTTAAATCAGCTAAAAAGAAAAAGCAGAGTTGGGTGTCATCCACATACTGATCGCATCTTTAGATAACCTCTCCCAGCAGGTTCATATGGATGTTAAACATTATACGGTACAGAATAAAACCCTGCAGGTCACCAAAGGGCAAACAATGGTCTCCTAGTATTGCCATCTGGAAACCAAGGTAAGAACTGAGACAACAGAGCCAGGATGGTGTAGTAGTTAAGAGCAGTGGACTCTAATCTGGAGAACTGGGTTTCTCCTCCACATGAAGCCTTCTGGATGATCTTGGACCAGTCACAGTTCTCTCAGAACTCTCTCAGCACCACATACTGCTGAGGTGATCATTGTGGGGATAGGAGGAGAAGGTGATTGTAAGATGCCTTGACGCTCCTTAGGGTAGAGAAAAGCAGGGTATAAAATCGACTCTACTCTTCTTCTTTTATGGTACAGAATAAAACCCTGCAGGGCACTGGCAGCTGAGATCAAATTGCTGGTGATCCCTGGACCCAAAGATATCTGGCTGTCCTCGACCAGAGCCAGGGCTTTCTCAGGCCTGGCTCTGACCTGGTGGAACTCTGCCAAATTCCATCAGGGCCCTGCGGGACTTAATGCAATTCCACATGGCCTGTAAGGCAGAGATGTTCCATCACAGCAGGCACCCTTCTCTTTTACTCCTACCTTTTAACCTGTTGTAAATTGCCCAGTGCCCTGTGTACTGAGAGAGGGGACAATTCAGACATCTTATCAACAACAGCAACTACTGTCCCTTAGCATTACCATCTGGAAACTGAGGTAAGAACTGAGCCACCAACTGAATCAGAAAGATATTGTGGTGGATAGTACTGAAAGCTGCTGGAAGGTCCAAGAGAATTAACAGGGTTGATGGCTCTCACCCACCTCTCTCCCTGTGAAGGTTTCTGCACTCAAGGAGGGCCCCACATAAACATCCTGGTAGTAAACTCTATTTACCTGAAAGCACAAATGGGTCTTTTCCCACACATGTGCCTAGGGTTACCAATTCTGGGATGGGAAATTCCTGGAAATTTGGAAGTTGAGCCTTGGGACGGTGGGGTTTGGTGAGGGGAGGGACTTCAGTAGGGTATAATGCCATAGGGTCCACTCTCCAAAATGGCCATTTTCTCCAGGGAAACTGTTCTGTGTCATCTGAGGATTACTTGTAATTCCGGGAGGTCTCCAGGCCCCACTGGGAGGTTGGCAACGCTACATGTGCCATCAAAAAGAAGATGAGTCTAACTTATAGATATACAGTTATAAAAACATTTTGTGCACAACTTGCTTTTAGGGGAATTGTCTTTCATTCAGGGTTGTCTTCCTTTTGGGTGAAAATGGGTAGAGGGCTGTTGTTGAGCTCACAGCCAAAGAGTGCTATGTGTTTCAAGAGAGGGGCTGTGGCTCAGTGGTAGAGCGCATGCTCTGCATATAGAAGGTTAGATCATTCACACTTGCAGTGAAAGGCTGTCATGGAATGGGGCTGGAAAACATTTCCTCTGCTTGAGACCCTGGAGAACCACTACAAGTCAGAGAAGGTGTTATTGAGGTAGATGGGCCAATACAGGACCTCTACCATAGTATTCTCCGTATTGTGAAATAACTTGCCCTGAGAAGAAGTCTGGGGCCGCGGTGGCTCAGTGGTTAAGACGCTGAACTGCAGACTGGAAGATCAGTAGTTCGATACCCGAGCACCACATGACAGAGTGAGCTCTTGCCTCTAGTCCCAGCTCCTGCCAACCTAGCAGTTTGAAAGCAAGAAATTACAAGTAGATAAATAGGTACCATTTTGAGGGGAAGGTAACAGCATTCCATGTGCCTCAGCATCTAGTCATGCCGGCCACATGACCACGGAAACGTCTTTGGACAGTGCTGGCTCTTCAGCTTGGAAACAGAAATGAGCACCGCCCCCTAGAGTCAGATTTGACTGGCTTTTGAGCAAGGGAAACCCTTTTAAGAAGAAGTCCGCTTGAGGACCTCACATTTGACTAGGAAGAGCTGTAAGAGGACATGAGATCGGTAAAGAAATGCTGCATATTTGACTGATGTGCTCTATTTAATGTGACATACTGTGATTTTATTTTCCATGGTAGGGACTTATTTTTATATGTGCTGTTTCAGTTTATGTGAGTTTAGATTATTGTTGTGGGCTGCCTCAAGCTTACAGAGAAGAAGGATATAAATGTTTTAAATAAAATAAGCTGGTAAAGCCTGTATGATCTAGAGATGGGCTGGAGCTATGACTATCCTTCAGCTCAAAAGCATTTCTCCTGAACTGGTGCTTTTCTAAAATGTAGTTATTTTTCAGGTTTCAAGGCAATTTCTTGGTCTCCCAAGAATGGTGAGGGAAGTTCTTCAGTTTGCTGGAAACAGAAATAACCTTCTTCTGGTATTGCAAGTGAATCTATGTACATATAGATATGTAGATATTCATTATATCATCTTGGTTCACAGAGACAATCAAACTACACTGCCGCACATAAATATAATTTTGCTGAGTTATAATTCATTCGCCATAATTCATTGAGGAAATAAATAACGTGGCCCACACTGCTCAATAGAGAATCATTACTGCAAGTTCAAAAGGAATGAAATACAATGTTAAAAAGCCACTGAAACCAATTAGGAGAGATTATTATAATGTTGCATCCTCATATGGGCTTAATTTACTCTTGCAGCTGTAACTAATGAGGTAGATAAGGAAGGTAACATTTATGTGTGTACTCATACATGTTTTTTTATTTAATGATAACATAAATCCCTGTACCAACTAATGAAGTAATAGCTGTTTCCAGTAACAACAATAGCATCAGGAGGTTATGTTTTGTGGTTATATAAATGTGGCTGCACTGTAAGGCTTTTTACAG
This sequence comes from Lepidodactylus listeri, assembly GCA_029233225.1. Taxonomy (NCBI): domain Eukaryota; kingdom Metazoa; phylum Chordata; class Lepidosauria; order Squamata; family Gekkonidae; genus Lepidodactylus; species Lepidodactylus listeri. Next base: position 116,074,608 of record JARCFY010000004.1, on the reverse strand, counting down.
ACAATTTTCATGAACTTGAAGGCAAAAAGGATCTAATGCACATTTTTATTTTCCAGTCCCACAGTGATATCTAGTCAAACACTTACGAGTTTTTGTACTGCTTCAAAAGCCAGCACATCTGTTTGATCACAGAATGTAATACAGTGCTTCCTGTGGGCACCATAGCACCCCAAAGCAAGGAGCCAATCTTGGCTTTTCTCTACCTCACTGGAGTAGGAGGTGCTCTAGAAGAATCCAGAAGGCATCACCTTTGTATCTTCAGGGAGCACCCATTCAGAAACTACTTTCTCCATGCTTGCCGTAGAGATTCCCCACATTTTGTGATTGGCCCCAGAACCCCATGGCAGCCATTTTGTGATGACAGCCAACTTCACAATCTTGAAATTCTAAAACTACCCACAGCTCAATACAGTTGGGGACCCTGGCATAGAGTAGGCTGAGAGGAAATGAAAACATGTGCATGAATACAGGAATAGCTGTCATATCATCTTCAAGACTACGTAAAGTTCTAAGAACCAATCTGTGTACAATGTTGCTTGTTTTTGTCCAAGTATGATAGAACGGTGAAGCATATTCAGATACTTTATGCCATAAAACTTACACTATGAGATCAATTTGCGGAGATATAAGGTAAAGGTCAAGGTTTCCCTTGCTTGAAAGCCAGTCAAATCCGACTCTAGGGGGCAGTGCTCATCTCCATTTCCAAGCCGAAGAGCCAATGCTGTCCGAACACTTTTTGTGGTCATGTGGCCAGCAGGACTAAACGCCGAGGTGCACAGAACGCTGTTACCTTCCCACCAAAGTGGTACCTATTTATCTACTTGCAATTTCTTGCTTTCAAACTGCTAGGTTGGCAGGAGCTGGGGCCAGAGACAGGAGCTCACTCCATCATGCAGCACTCAGGTCTCAAACTGCCGATCTACTGACCTTTCAGTCTTCAGCTCAGCGTCTTAACCTTTGAGCCACCATGGCCCCTTGCAGAAATATAGGCTGTTCTAATAATTCTTGTCAGAGTGTTATAGCCTTTGGACCCAAACCAGAGAACAGTAGGCCTTTTCCTCACAAATGGCAGAAGAAATGACAAAACTTTATGTGGACTGTATAACCTCTGGCTTCAGGCCGGGATTTCTGTTACTAAATGGTCCTTCATATGAAAACTGGCTGTTACAGAAAAGCAGCACAGCATGTTTCTCAGAAATAAAACTTCAGCTAACTTTGTGTCACAGTAAACACTGTGGGGCGAATCAGTTAATCATAAGTTTCACACACAACTCTTTGAAAGATGGGCCTCCTGGATGGTTGGTTCCCTGTAGGAGGAAACTGCTCAACTAGGGAAGAAGCTCATTTATCTGTCTAGGCAGAAAGATACTCCAGTGAGGCCACACTTTTCTCTTGCGTGCTGCATACAGCAAAGCTGTAAAGCTAATCAAGTAATAACCCTTTGCCAGGGCATAAATATGATTGGTTTGGAGCTGTATTTCGCATCTCTCAGTTGCTCCACGGAAGGTATTATTGCAGCCCCTTCTGGACCATGAAAGCTACGTTTGAAAACTTCTGCCTAGAATCTCTGTCTTTCTGTCTCATGTCTGTTTTAACAAGGCTTCAAATCTTTAGGCTGGGAGCCTCCAGTGTCTATTATGAAGGGGACGGGCTGCCAGCAGTCCTCTGTATTCCATTGAACTCTGTAGACTTAATTCTGAATCAACATGTTTAAGAGTGGGCTGTGTATCATCTTAAAAATCTATGGGACAAATGGTTCCCTGGCAGGAGAGAAATGTAGGGAAGTCTTAGTAGTGGCAGCTGAATAAGATCTGGGCCAAGGTTGCTCCTCCTCTGGTTGCAGGTATATAAGTTTGGGAATCCCTCAGTGCTGGCCAGGGGGGACCTGGCAACCCTATCAGAGGCATTTTAGGCAAGGGGGGAAGTTGGGGATGTCTTAGCCTGTGGCCTTGCCTTAGCTATCTAGTGAATCCAGAATGGTTTCATATATACTCCTCCCCCCCCCCCCCCGGTTTATTTAAATTGCATGTGGGTGTTATTTGTAAGCCACTTGGGGTCCTCTTTGGGGAGGAGGGGAAGGAAGGGAGGAAGGAAGGAAGGAAGGAAGGAAGGAAGGAAGGAAGGAAGGAAGGAATCATAGCTGCAATTTTAAAATTCTGTTCATTTCAAAGCACCTGGAGCAGAATTAATATTCTCTGGATTGGGGCTACTTTGGTTCTATTGTATTATTGGAACTTCACATACTTTTCTTGCTTCTTTCACATTTTTATTAGCCTCTGGATGCTATTTAGTCATTTCTTCATAATCTGTTATGTAATATAATATGCCTAACATGTTTTCAAGCCATTTCACAAACCAGTTAGGGGATGATATTTTGTTCCCGCTAATTTCAGTATTATTGAGCTGGTTTAAAACTAGCTTACTCTTGAGTACCTAGTTCACATTGCAGCTAGTTGTGTAAACAAGCTTGTAGCGCCTTGTACTTCCAAGTCCATTACATAGTACTTTGTAGCTTAAGAAGATCTTTAAAGGCATGAGTTTAAGTCTTTAATTTTTTTTTCTTTTCCACAATACTTGCCAAGGAAAAGTAATATCTAGTGTATTCCTACAACCAATTCTGAAGCCACAATCTGTGCAAAGTTGTGTATACCGATTTCAGTGTGCAGAGACTGTGAAGGTGTACAGGGATTTGTGGATCAGAGCCTTTTTTGGTGAAATTCAAGATACATTTTTTTAAATGGACTGATTAATCATAGAATAATGAGAGAAAATAACTAGTATTCTCACTGGGACCAGGAAAACAGTCAAGATATATCTTTTGTAACCCAATTTATTTTTGTATAGGTTGATCAATCTAGCTCAGTAAAACAAACTTGTCTCCAATCAAAAGTAAGCTTTTTGCACCTTTGTACAATCGCAGTGGTGGTGGAAAGTGCCATCAAGTCACAGCTGACTTATGGTGATCATGTAGGGTTTTCAAGGCATGAGAAATTCAGAGGTGGTTTGCCATTGCCTGCCTCTGCATAGTGGCTCTGGACCTCCTTGGTGGTCTCCCATTTGAATTCTAACCAAAGCTGACCCTGCTTAGTAGGGATGGGCACAAACCGGGAAAATGCAGTTCAGGTCATGGTTCGCGGCTGGACCATGAACCACAGTCCCTTTCAATGGGGTTTGCAGAAAGCCTGAAAAACCACTCAACTCAGCTGTTTTGGGCTGTCTTGTACAGTCCTTTTAAAGTTTAAAGGGGCTGCAAAACAGCGTAAAAACCAGCAGCATAGCAGCTGCTGTGCAACTGTTTTTTGTGCTGCCTTCTGTGGTCCCTTTAAACTTTATCCATTTATTATTTAATTTATATACCACCCTCCCTGCCAGGGCAGGCTCAGGGTGGCTTACATAGAGTGTATAAAACAGCTAAAACAAAATTAAATAAAATCCCAAAAATATAATTATAAAATATACATAATATAAAGTGCTAGTGTGATTTGTACACGATGGCAGGCATTAGCAGCACCTTCCAGCATGCAGCTGGTTAACATCATAGTCTGGGTTATATCAGGCTGTTAATAATGATGGTAATATTTAAAGGGATTGCAGAAGACAGCCCAAAAGAGCTGTGTGGCAGAGAGCTCCTCCCTGCTTTCTGCTCCATCCACAAACCACCATGAACTGCATGAACCGCTCTAAAGGTTCATGGAAGTTCATGACGGTAAACTGAAGTCTGATGAGTTCGTGCTAGCTTGGTACATCCAGGTCAAATTAATTACAGCTAAGCTAAGCAGTACCACTGACTTCAGTTAAACAAGTTTAACTTCTTCTGGAGTGGGGTTTCTGAGTTTGAAGCCAAACACCTGGGATACTGAATAAATTGGGAAGGATCTGCAGGTTGCTAACAATGTAAATTTCTGTGGCTGATTGATGTGCTAATTTTCTCAGTGAGCCCACATGGCCATTATTCTAAGTGCTGACGGAGGATTTCTCATATAAATATGAACAAAACATTGAATTTTTATAAGCTAAGTAGTATGTGTGTTACTTCCAGTAGACTAGACATTTTAAACCTGTGAGCCATCAAGCAGATCACAGCCCACCTAAGACTCAGTGAACCTAGGCCTTTTGCTGCGTACCTTGGAATGTCAAAAATGTACCTGACCAGTACATATATGGCTGGTGGCTTTCAGTGTGGAGGACTGCAAGTTGTACAGGCCTGCGTAAGGCTCACCAGTGCAAGGTAGCACATTTTTTGTATTGTAATGAACCACTAGTAAAAAAAATAATACAAAGTGAACATTGTTAAAATTACAGGTCTTTAAAGCTGCCTGAAATGACTTTTGTAGAGAAAATATTTCTCAGAATTACAGACCAACTTGGTAGGGTTTTCAGCTCCCTGCTAAAATTTGAAAGACTATAAGCTATGGCACATACTTCTTCTTCTTCTGCCTGTTTTTCAAATGACATATTTAGAAGATTTTTTTTTTAAACCAATCTTATTTGCTTCATTGACTAACAACTGTAAGTGCTTGTTAAATGGAGGACAGGGCTGGTAGAATTCAAACCTGGAGTTTGTAATCTTGAAGCATTTGTGAATTATACTTACAGTGCACTGCTGTACACCCTTCTAAATTCATTGATGTCAATGGCTAAGGTTGCCAGGTCTTCCTTGGCCACCAGCGGGGGTGGGGGGGGGGTAGGCTTGCCATCTCCAGGATGGGAGACTCCTGGAGATTTGGGAGTGGGGCATGGGGAGGACAGGGACCTCAGGGGGGGTACAATGCCATAGAGTCTGCCCTCCAAAGCATCCCTTTTCCTCAGGTAGCCTGGAGATCAGCTGTAATTCCAAGGGCTTCCCAGGTCTTCCCAGGGCTTCCAAGGGCTTCCCAGGTGTAATCCTGCTTAGGATAGCAGTGTTCAATGACAGGCACTCGCTGAGGAGAGTGAGAAGTTTTTGTGAGTTTCTTGCTTAGATATTACCAAAGAAGTACAAAGTAAGAAGTGCAGGGCACTTTTAGCTTACCACCGAAGCTGTCCTGTCTGAAGCTATTTGTCTCTTAAAGAGTTTACATTATACACACATAAGTGATATTATGGGTTGGATCTGGCCTAAACTGGCAATTTCCATCAATCTCTCATTCCCGCTGTTCTTCTTCCCAGGGGCGTCAAGTTTTAAAATCCCCAGGGGGGGCTCTTGCATGTGCGCGCACTTTGCGCACACGCACACAAGAACCATGTCCCCACCACCGCTGCCACTCCCCCCCCCCCCCGCCTGGCCACTCCTGCCTCCCTCCCTCCATCCAGGGGCCAGCTGGGCAAATGCCCAGTGTGATGGTGTCACCCGGAAGTGACGCTATCATGCTGGGCACGTTGCCAGGGTGATGATCTGGCAATTGCCCCGAAACTCTATGGTGCCATAGAGTTTCGAGGTGATTGCTAGAGTGTCGCCCCGGCAACGTGCCCAGCGTGATAGTGTCACTTCTGGGTGATGCCATCACACTGGGCATTTGCCTAGCTGGCCCCCAGATGGAGAGAGGGAGGGACAGAGGGAGGGAGAGGGAAGGAGGCAGGAGTGGCCAGGCGGGGGGAGAGGCGGCAGCAGCGGCAGGTGGGCCTAGGAAGGGCCCAGGGAAGTGCGGTGGGGAGGCGTGGCGGTGGGCGCTCCGTTTTGCTGGGGGGGGCTCAGTCCTCCTCTGGGAAATTTCGGGGGTGGCTCGAGCCCCTCCGTAGTTGACGCCTATGCTTCTTCCCCCACCCCAGGGCTGTAGCCAGCAGTGGGGCTTTAGGAGCTGCACCCCTTGTCGATTAGGGAGCGCCCCAGCACCAGCCAGCCAGCCAGCGAGTCAGCTCTCTGAGAGCTCTCGACTCACTAGCTGGCACACAGATGCAGTGAGGGGCTGGGGCGGGCCAATCTGTGCCTGCCTGAAGAGCCGAGGAAGCAGTCAAGTGGCAGGGCAGTGAGTGCAGCTCACTGCCCTGCTGCCTCCTCTTCGGCTTTCCTAAGAGGAGCGTCACTCATCCCTAGTGATGTCACCAGGCCCCCTGGTGATGTCACACACACACCAAGTCCCAAAGCCCCCCATTGGAAAATTTCCTGGCTATGGGGCTTCCCCACCCCTTATGTCATTCCTTAGGGTTTCCTTTCCTCTGCCCCAGGAGCAGCATTTCATAGAGATCAGTCAGCTCTTATTGGAGAGGAGAGGCAGGAAAGTACTATTGAGCTGATAGAGAATTTACCCTGGATCCAGACCCATGGGAGCACAACCAGGAAGCAAAACTGAGTTACCTGTACTATAAACACCTGAAGCTGGGATTTCATGAATTGCTGCATTTCCTGGGAAACTGGTGTTTATGAGGCATTTCTGGCTAATCATTCCACATCCCATGCATGTGCCACCTCTGTCCTTCTTTTAACCATCTGGGCCATCCAGGTCCCCAAGTCACTGAGCTTGTTTCTTCCTGCCTTCCTTTCCACAAGCACCAGGCCTAAGACATCCTGAGGAGGAGGACGAGGAGGAGGAGGGAAAAGAAAAGGAGGGGGGGTTGGATTTATACCCTGCCCTTCACTCCCTGAAGGAGTCTCAAAGAGGCTTACAATCTCCTTTCCCTTCCCTTCCCCTCCCCACAATACACACCCTGGGTGGGGCTGAGAGAGCTCTTTTGAGAACTGCTCGTGAGAGAACTGCCCTGAAAGAATTTACCCAAGATCACACCAGCAGCTGCATGTGGAAAAGTGGGAAATGAAACCTGGTTCTCCCAGGTTAGAGTCAGTGCTCCTAACCACTACACCTGGCTCTCAAACAAGACCAGAGTCAACAGTTGGCAAGGCTATGCAGCTACAAGGGCTCACAGCCTAGCAGACCCACCATTGACCCTTTTCTGGCCCATGCACTACCAGAAGTGTACATACATGTGTTCTGGGGCAGCCCCACCTAAGCCAGTCCAGCCTAAGTTCCCAGTTCTTCTTTCCTGTTGTGCTGGGACTTCCATGCAGATTGTTCTGTGTCAATGTAATGATTTCATTTGCTGGATATTGCCCATTGCTATGGGTGTTTCTGATGTAAAGTAAGTGTGAGAGAGCAAAAGGGAGGGGGCAAGAGAGCACTGTATTAGAACTGGGAGCACCATTGTTATGTGCTTTTATCATCTTTCTCTCCTTTTATAATATAGTTCTAGTACCTGGTGGTTCCCTGGAATATCATCAATACACTTTGTGTCTTGACAGTATTCCTATGGTGATGGAGATTACACGTTGCTTTTAGGGTATATACCTAATGATGTAATATATCATATTGTCACAGCCCTGAACTTTATTGAAAGCATGCGCGGCCTGATCGTACTAGTGAGCCATTTGTTTTCCTGTGTTTTTGAGTCTGGATTATTGTATCAGGGAGTCAGAAAGGGCCACACAGCAAAGGAAATGTACTTTATTGTACATTATTGGTCTGAATTCAAAGCATGTGACAGCTTTCAAACATTACAGGGTTCTTGTTTTCAAACAGAACTAGATCCTTTTAGATGCAGCCCGATCCTATGAATTGAAAGTTCTCTGAGCCCCAAACCACCAGGTTTATCTCCCCCAGACTTACGCATGCCATTTTCTCTTCATAAGCAGGGCACACTGGCAGAAGCAATTACAACCTTCTCCTTAAACCAGGCTGTGGTGCATTGGCTCCACTGCAGAGGTTATAGAAAGCTCAGCAACCAGTGTGATTTCACAAAGGCATTTGGTAGTGGTTTCTTGGGCTGGTTTCGGGAGGGGTAGTTCAGGGTTGGGACTTCCACTCCTGGCCTTTGATGGGGCACAACTGGTGCCTGTGCCGGTGGTTAGGAGTTTGGGGGTGGTCCTGGACTCCTCTTTAGCAATGGAGGCCCAGGTAGCAGCCACTGCTAAGTCAGCCTTTTACCATCTTTGGCTGGTTTGGCAGTTGGCTTTCTTCCTTGATCACGGCAACTTGGCTACAGTGATCCATGCGATGGTCACCTCAAGGTTAGACTATTGTAATGCTCTCTACATGGGGCTGCCCTTGGCGCAAATCCAGAGGCTGCAGCTGGTGCAGAATGCTGTGGCTAGGCTATTGATATGCCTCCCTAGGTGGGAACACATCCGGCTGATGCTGAAGGCACTGCACTGGCTGCCAGTAGCATACCGAATTCGCTTCAAGGTGTTGGTACTTGCCTTTAAAGCCCTAAATACCTGAGGGACCACCTTTCCCCGTATATACCCCAGAGGGCACTATGGTCAGGGGTGCAACATCGCCTGGTGATTCCATGCCCCAGGGAGGCCAAGCTCGCTGCCACCAGAGCTAGGGCCTTTTCGGTGGCGGCTCCTTACTGGTGGAATGAGCTCCCGGAGGAAATCAGGGCCCTGTGGGACCTTGTGCAGTTCTGCAGGGCCTGCAAGACAGAGTTCTTCTGCCAGGCCTTCAACTAGGAACTGCCCCTCCCCACTACCATCAATGGTCACTATTAATATCTGTGGCAGAGGCTGGCCATAGTCGCGATTGACCCATTCCATCTAGAGAACTGGAGACTGCTAAGTAAAATATAGCACCCCATCTTGTTTGTATTAATTACTGTGAGCACTTTACTTGATTTGTTGATTATTGATTGTTTTAACTGATTTTAAATGTTTTATAGAACCTTGGCCAAGCTATGTTAGCCGCTCTGAGCCTGTTCGCAGGGAGAGTGGCCGATAAGTACAATAAATAAATAAATAAATAAAGGTAAATAAAATAAATCTCAGCACAGCCACTAAATCACTGGGTTGCATCAGGTTGTTTTCCTAGGCTCAGTTACCCTTCATCTACCATACAGGGTAATAATAGTGGCCTACCACACGGAGCTGAAATAATGTACGTGGAGATTCTGAAAAATTTAATTGCACTGTGATTCATGGTTTTTTTGTCATTTTCATGTCATTTCATGTGAAGCTATCCTTGAAGACGGCCGAGAAACTATAACTAATAAAGGATGATACTACTGTTCATTTATTAATGAAAGTAAGCTTCTGCCTACATATCTCATCTATTCTAAAATAAGTACTAGTGCATTGGTTATAGTTTGTTTCCAGGCTAGGGATCCTAGACTCCCCCTCCCCAGTGGGGGTCTCCTGCTCCTAGGCCCCACCTCTCCACCACCAATCAGCTGGCCAGCAGGGGAGACTTACTGCAAAAAAAGGGAGGAACACCCAATGTTTTAGCAATGTCCCCGATGTGACTTCAACGTGACCCAGAAGTGGCATAGGCACATTGAGGATGTCGGGATGATACTCTGGTTTGGGGGCAAAAACTCCATGGTAGAAGCTAATTTCCAACATCCCCAATGTGCCTACATCACTTCTGGATCACACTGTTATGTCGGGGACGTCACTGAAACATTGGGTGAGATTCCCTGCTCCCAGTAATCCCACTCCCCATCCCCTGCCGACTGCCCAGAGGGACCTGACAACACTATTCCAGGCTTAGTTCAAGGTGGTATCATTGACATTTACAGCCTTATATATTATTGGTTCAGAGCTAAGGAGATGTATGAGTATCTGCTAATGACTGAGCCCTTTTCATGTAGCCGTTTGGACTGGTTTGGGGCAGCTTGTTTTTATTGCTGGCTTCTTTTTGTTTCAGGTATGCATTTTTATGCAGTTTTGGTGTACCCTATCATTTATACACGTAAAATGCATATGTGCATAACTCTGATTTAGCGACAATCAGTTCACATAGAAAAATGTGTACATTCCATGGGGAAAATATGGCACAAGGAAAAGGAAAGTGGCACAAAAATAAAGACTCAAATGGTTTGATTAGCACAAGGGAGAGGCAAATTCAAATATTGTAAGTAAACAGTGCCTTTGAAAGCAATGCAACACAGCTGGGCCATAAGCTAGTGCAGAACATAAATATGGTGTGCATCCAACCTATGTCTGTAATTCCTGATCCAATAAATGAAGCCCATGGAAGGATGTTTCTGCACATGAACACTTTTAGCTGGATCAGGAATAAAGGTAAAGGGAGGAAGAGTTTTTCTCCACTTTGCCTTTCCTCGTTCTTGACCTTTTTCACAGGTCCCACACAAAAATATATCGAAGAAACCATATATCATTGCTGCTTACAAGATAAATCAGCTCTTTTAGTGCATAAACATACCTAAGCTCAGGAGGGAACATGTATTTGGAGGGCAGTGACAATGCTACCATAGGACCTATATTGGTCTTAAAAGATTACATTTGCCTTCACTTTAAGCATTGACTGTTAAAAGCAGTGATGTCTGATGATCTTCCATGTTGTTTATAGAAAACACTGGCTTTCACCAGTATAAGCATACCAATGGGTAGATGGAATCCCATTCTTTGTTTGGTTTTGCAACAGGCTACCTAAGCAAACATAATTCAGTGGTGAGTTGAATTGTTCAATGAATTTCTTAGAAGAACCTCGTTTTTCCACAATAGCAGCAGTAGACATTTTAGAAAGAAGGGATTTCCTTGTAGTTTGGCATTCTGGTTTCTTTAAAAGCCTTCTTACAACTAAGTTAAAGAGTCTGCTTTGCTTTGCAGAATTTAATTTGCTGAAGAAACAATTTCCTGACCTGAAGGGCAAGATGGAGGAATCTGATACCAGAAGGATGGTGACAGAGTAAGTTAACCTGGAGCCATATAACTGTAATTCATTCTTTTTCTTCTGTATGTGGTGGTTTTGTACAATTTATGAACCATAGTTCATGGTGTTCCTTTCCAATCTTTTGTTGCTACCATGTCCCCATCAGTCGTGCGGGAGTGAAGAAATCAAACTGGTGAAAACAGAATTATTTTTCTACCGTAGACAGATTTCTGAACCATGCCTGGCAAGTTGTGGCAACTATGGATGAATACAGCCCAGTCACCAACTTCATAAACTGTTTGATTACCTAAACTGAATCCAATATTTTTCCGTATAGCTAACTTGTCATCATGTATGTGCCATTACCTGCCCTCTCCTATCAAGTCAGTTTAGCTGCAGAAGTGCAAATGGTTGCTTATGCCACTACCATCAAAGCAACATCTTAACTCCAGTTATTGAAGAGCAGCCAAACATTTCTGCCAGTTGCAATGAAATCTTGTACCTAACTCTTTACTACCAGGAAAAGCATGCAGAGGTTCCCTTGTTGTTGTTTTCACAGTAATTGTGCGGCAGAGCATGCAGAAGGTCCCAAGTTCAATCCTAAAAGGACTTTCAATAGCAGGTGCTGGAATGTGATACCCATCATGGAATGCCGCTCCCCATCAGTGCACAGTACTGAGTTACATAGCTAACAGTCTTGCTCAGGTGACTGAGACGGCACATTGGAGGGCATCTACCAAGGGGCAAAGTCCACTCATGGGTGGGGTCTGGAACGTTGAGGGACCCCATAGGCCAGAGGCCAAGAGGTATCTCATGCCTTTTCATGGGAAGAAGGTAAAGAATATTACCTTGTAAATAACATCCCATCAAGCCTCTATTAAAGGGACAAGATCTCTCCCCCACCACCGGCTGCTGGCAGCCTCCCTAGTCACATATCCCTAGGGCTTCAGAAACATTGTTGCAAGATCCTGATTACCTGAGGATCCATTCACACATTAAAAAATAAGAACATTTTCTTTCTAACAAAGGAACTTGTGAATATGAGCTTTCTTTGCAATTCTGAGGTCAGGAAAAAAGCTTCCTTTTCACTAGTGCTCAGAAAGCAAGGACAGGCTAGTTTTAGCACCGTATTGTCCCCTTTTATCAGAGGAGAAAAGTATAGAACTTGCAGTACCATACAGGTTTGCCAGGCCTTCCTATATAACAGGAGACCTCCCACTGGCCAACTCCAAGCCTGGCAACTGGCAGAACAGCTGGAGGTGGGGACATGATGGTAAACATGATACTGGTGACATCAGTACCTACAGGGCTTTTTTTGTAGAAAAAGCTCAGCAGAAACTCATTAGCATAATAGGCCACACCCAACAGCAGAAACTCATTAGCATGTTAGGCCACACCACTGACAGCACAGCTTATTAGCATATTAGGCCACACCCCCATGTTACCAGAAGAGTGGTCATCCAGCCATACCCACCTTTTGCTTCTTATTCTGTTTACCTTGTTTGTTGTCAAAACCCAGGGCTTTTTTTGTAGCAGGAATTAATTTGCATGTTAGGCCACATACCCCTAATGTAGCCAATCCTAATGAGTTTCTGCTGTTGGGTGTGGCCTATTATGCTAATGAGTTCCTGCTAGGTGGCCAACTCAGGAGCTAGCCAGAACTCCATTCCTGTGCGTTCCTGCCCAAAAATAGCCCTGAGTACCTACAACCTGGAAGTGAAAAGAGGTAGCTCTAGGAATCATTTGAAACTCTATGGTAACCATATGGTCAGTGTTGAGTTTCTGGTGAATCCTAGAGCTACACTTTGCCACTTCCAGGTTGCACCTGGAAGTGATGTAGCAATGTCAACAATTTCACGCTCACTCCTGCATATCCCCACCCCCAGCCCTCCTGCCAGTTGCCAGGCTCGTCATGGCAACCCTAGTACCACACCAATCTGCCTGCATTAGCAATTGTAGCCATCTTTCTAAAGCTGCCATTTTGTTTTAGCTCTGGTAGCAGCTGGTCATCCCTGACTAGACAAAGCTGCATGGTGACCAAGCAAACAAGGAACTGCTACTGTTGTAAGATCATTGCAACTGTTGGATTGGTGAGAGGCATAAAATCCCCAGGGCTTCTTCCAGCTCTGTGTTTTTATATCTTTAGAAGGAGATTCCAGCCAGTGTGTGTGCTCAGATTGCACAGATGTCAGTGGTTAGTTAGAGTACCAACTTATAATGTATTTTGCCTGATGGTGTCCCTTTAAGTAAGACTGCTTATTTTTAAAAAGCATGGTTGAGTGATGGCTTCTGTCCTCTTCTCCCCCCCCCCCCATAGACTACATTAATATATAACTTTTACATCTGGCCCTTTTGATTTTTGCAGCCGTCTGCAGATGTACATCTTGAACCTGACAGCAAACCTCCAAGATGACTTATAGACTAGCCAAATTACCATCAGACAGCAAATTTGGAAGTTAATACATTTTTAAAAGTTATCGAAGGTGCAGGATGGATTTAGGTCATTTTGCTGTGACACAGCCTTTAAAAAAAGAAGTAAAATCCTGCAGTGAATTAATTTTCAAAATAGAAGGTGTCAATGATGACTGCAGGAACAGCATCCATTAAAAACTCTCTCTTGCTTAAGCCGGTTTCACTTAAATTTGTAGCATCAGGCAGTATGTCAATAGCTGTTCAAAAATGAATGCGCCACAGGGACACATAAGATTTGACCTTCCAAATTACACCTAGGCTACAATCCCCCGTATGCCAATTCCATGTAATTATTGTAGGGCAGGGCTCAAACCAAGAACCTGCCAGATACAACTTCCACCTGTACAACTTGGACTGTTGATCAAGCTAGAACAACCTCATGACAGACCCAAACCCTAGGGACCCAATGACACCTGAGGGCTAATCCAAGTGTAACTGATATAAATCCCTCACTCTGGCAACTTGTCAGTGAGGGAGACCACCAGGTTTCCCCATTCACAGGCAGACTGGTGGTCTTCTCTGCTTACCCAGCTCACCAGCATACTGTTGGGCCCAATATCCCCACCCTTAGCTGTTGTATAATGTTATAAGTAGGAACTGTCATTTTTCAAGATCAGGGCCAGCATCAACATAGTTCACAGGGGGGTAGAGTTGCCAGGTCTGGGTTGGAAAATACCTGGAGACTTTGGGGGTGGATCCGGGAGAGGGAGGGGTTTGGGGAGGGGAGGGGCTTTAGCATGGTACAATGCCATAGAGTTCACCCTTCAAGGCAGCCATTTTGTCCAGGGCAGCTGATCTCTGTCAGCTGGAAATCAGTTGTAAAAGCAGGAGATCTTCAGGCCCCACCTGGACGCTGGCAAACCCTATGGTGGGGTGGCTGCCAGATCTCAGGGCTTCTGGTGGGGACAAGTGATGTTGTACCTCCACCTGCACCCTACTGCTGCCTGCCAACTCGCTCTCAAACCCTCTCACCACATTTATTTCCACCAGGGCCCCTCAAAATCTGGATGGCTCTGCTAGTCAGAGAGTATGTCCACCTTACAAGCTTTTCCTGCTACATGTGAAACTTAAATGTTGTTTCCACATGGTATTTAATAGTACTATAGATAATAGCCTTGTGAAGTGAGTTAGAAAAGCATTCTTTCAGTTCCAGTGAGACGCAAGCATTAAAGGCCTGAACAATAGATGATGTTAATTGACTTTGGTGGGGTTCTAAAGGCCACCTCACAGATAGATGAATTACTTCTCTAAGACTTCTCCTCTGTCCCTGTCCTAGGCTATGCATAGATGACACCCACACTAGCCTTGGCAGTTCCCATCCCTGACATATGTCCACACAAGACATTTCAGTTTCTGAGCATTTGCTGGGATGTTTTAGAAATTTGATTTTCTGGAGTTTCCTAAGTGTCATCCAAAATCAAACAATGAAGAGACCACAGGTGGTGGGTTCCGTAATTCTGCCTTTCCTAGCATCCATAAAGTACACTCTGCCCACTGAACAAGCTGCTGAGATAGCAAACCTACCAGATTAACAAACACTGTGTAGCTCATATCTTATATTACATACACTGGAATCTGGTAGGCTTGCTACATCATGAAAAATCAGAATCAACAAAACCCACTTCCACGCTGAAAATGTATGCTGTAAACAACAATCATGTGACTGTGTTAACAAATTCATCATAAGTGTTCCTAAAATAAATCAAATCCATCTCCATCTGCAGGTGACTAATTATTAAAATCCAACTTGTCCCTTTTTCAATAAATATTGCTTTTCAGCAAATGGTCCTTTCCTTTTTCCTGTGTTGACTGATTTGTATTATGGCTGCTGTAATAACACCTAATTTCCATATAGATTAAAAATTACCTTGAAGCCCATTTACACCCTGATGAGCCAAAGACAATACAACAAAAGGCTGATATACAGGTTCCATTAAGTCCATGTTGCATGAAATATTAGAATGCCTTAAACATTGAGATTTACTTCCACAGGTCACTTAGGCAAATTGGACTTTGAAATACCATCATTGGGAGACTTCCATGAGAGAAATAACCATTACGGTTTTTTTGTTTTGTTTTGGAAAAGTCTTTGGTCATTTTGGAAAAGTCTCTGGATTGTGTTGGACAAATTAATGGAAGACAGGTCTACTGGTATGTATCCTACCATTCCGCCAAGCAAAGTTGAAGGCTTCCACCAGCCTATGGAGTCTTCCTTCGAACTGAATTGATCTACTTCCAACAGAAATGCCGCTCCAATTAGAGAAACTAGGTTCAAGACCAATAGAACCTTACAGACCAACAAGATTTTCAGGGTATAAGCTTTCGAGAGCCAAAGCTCCTTTCTTAACGAAGAAGACTTTTTAGACTGGAGGAGCCACATAGGATATATTACACTGGCTATTAAAATAAGGTAGATCAGTGAGGCATTTCTGTCTCTGTTCCATGTTCAAACATGACAGAAGAGGAAGTGAGGCAAGATTTTCACACACTGAACACCAGATTCTCCACTTCCTTTTCTGGCCATTGGTACTAAGCACTTCACTTTGGTATCATGCTGAAAATCACCTGAAGCTTAAATTAACCTGGAAAAAAATATTTCTGGAATTTTAAAGCATCTTTACCTGTCAGTCTTTTTTTTATCAAGTTAATGACAGATCCGTTAAATATTGATTATAATCAAGCCAAAATCAAGCACTTTTATACTATTTATTTTAATTAGGCTAATACGTTGACTACAACAAGATGAAGTTAATTATATTTAGGGCAGAAATAGGTAAAGGTTTCCCTTGCTTGAAAGCCAGTCGAATACGATTCTAGGGATGCAGTGCTCATCTCCGTTTCCAAGCTGAAGAGCCAGTGCTGTCCAAAGACATTTCCGTGGTCATGTGGCCGGCATGACTACATGCTGAGGCAGACAGAATGCTGTTTACCTTCCCACCAAAGTGGTATCTATTTATCTACTTGCAATTTCTTGCTTTCAAACTGTTAGATTGGCAGGAGCTGGGACCAGAGACGGGAGCTCACTCTGTCATGCAGCACTCGGGTCTCGAACTGCTGAACTTCCAGTCTGCTGTTCAGTGTCTTAACAACTTGAGCCACTTGTGTAAACTGGGGATTGCTAGTCCAGCAGAAGTGCTGCTGTAAAACTGGGACTGAAAATCTACTTAACCTTCCTTTGTTCCTAGATTTTCCCATGGCATTGTCACAAGTTTGGAGGATCTGAGCAGGCTAGAAGCTCAATATCTATAACTGAAAACTTTGAACCAAGTTAGTTTACATTCACTCTCATGAACTCAGCTCACTTCTAATAATAATTCTGTATAAGCGCTCTCAAATTGGGGCTGAGCCCAGGAACTCCTGGGTTCTGCAAGGGTATTCCAAAGAAGATGTTAGAAAAAAGATGTACTGGAACCTTCAAGGAACTGCTGGGCAAAGGAAGAAATGCCCCCCTCCCTTTGCTCTGTTTTTTCTTATTGTAGATGGGAGTTTAGTTGGAGAAAACTTCCTGATATCCACTTATGCTTGCTCTATCTCTCTCTTGCATACTCACTTCAGAGCAGAAGGAAATGAAAGTCCTAAGAATGGAGTCCAAAGGAAATGGACAAGTTGGAACTTCGGGAGACTTGCCTGAATTACACAAGATCCCCTTGAGTAGTTCCTTCAGAGTCATATTAACATATGATTCCTTGTGTTTCTTCAATATCTCCCTTATTAAAACAGCAGAAAATAAGATGAATAAAACCTTTTCAAAGCAATTAACTTGGCTAAATTATTGCTTGAGAATCTATATTGACCATCCGGTGGTCTTTCAGCAGTGGGGCTCCTCATACTCCATTTAAGTGACAGGATTCAGCTGACCTAATCCAGTGCTCCCCAAAACAATTTTTAAAAGTCAGATGCTTTAATGAGAAAGCAAAATGTACAGCAGTTAATAAATCCACCAAGAAGGGCTTCATTTACCATGTTTAAATTTGTGGGTGTTGTCAGTTTCCTACGGTAATAAAAATCAAGAATTTATTTTCTGAGATTGAGCACCATCAGGATATTTTATGCTTAAAGCAATCTTAAGTAATTCTCAAAAAGATAAATTAAAACTTAAGTCTGCTCGCAGATCATCTGGTGTGTACAACATACCATCTAGTGAAAGATTAACATGGTGAAGGATCCCAGATGAACTTACTGGTATTGTATAAATTGGGATAATACACTGGCTTTCTGTTCGCCAGAAATTCTTCTGTTCAAATCACTCCTCAACTATAAATTCTCTATCTCACCAAATCTGGATGGCCTAATTTGCATATTATGCATGTTGTTTCAAAATTATGCAAAGCAAACATATTAACTTCCAGAAACGACTGCAAAAAACAACTTTGTTAGTCTTAAAGTTGCCACTGGACTCAAACTTTGTTCTGCTGCTTCAGACCAACACAGCTACCCCCCTGAATCTAATTATCCCTGTTGCTGTTAACAAGGCATAGGCCGGGAAGTTACTAGAAAGACTTCTTTGGGCTCTGGACAAGGTTAAGGAGAGTGCTTTGTAAAACCAGCAGCTGCTGAAGTGACATAACAGGAAATACAAACAACAAATCCTTGTTGAAAATAATGAATGGCTTCATTTCCAGGACTGGATAGGTTGGCAAGAAAACCTATTCCCATGTACAATTTAAATTAGATTTAGATCCTTATAATTATGGTCTAAGAATTTCAACCAAATGGCATATTTTAGAAGAGAAATGCAGTATGTTTCAAAAGTGGGTTTGTAAAGGATTCAGGTCCTGTAATTACTATTGTTGGTAATTAAATTTGTTTGTCCAAAATTGCAGATTCCATATGCCGGATATCCTGGTTCTTTTCTGCCTGTAATTCTAGAAGTACCATGGACTTAAAAAAATATTAAAAGTGAATCACAGTAGTCCTTCAAATCCACTACTTACTGGACAGACATTAGTAGATCACAATTGCCAAGTACGACGGACCCCTGGCACTTCCCTACTATCAGCCAAAAATTTGTTCCCAACTGTGACTGAGTGGCCCCAAGTAGTGTGGATTTAGTTGTGGTTTTAAAATTCTTTCTGTCCCACACCATTATGAAGATCTAATTTGTCTTTTAGCCCAGCCCAGGAACGTGATGGGATAAGCAGATAAGCAGGAACCCTCTTGTTTTCCCCTTTCAAATAGCACTTGTGACAGTATAGCATTCAAACAGGAATAATGATTTTATTTAACAGGCAGAGATTGAATAGGTGCAGTCAGGGGTTGGACATTTTGAGGTATATATTGTTGGTAATACAAATCATACTTCTTTTAACAATCAAAATAGTGTTGTTGAAGCTTATTTTCATATATTCTTGGATTTTATCAGTGAGAGGTATTTGACTGAATATTTTAATTACAGTGAAGGGTCATTTGGGGGCGTAGCTAGGCGGAGAGGAGCTCCGCCAGCCCAGGAGTGGGCAGTAGGGCAGCCACAGGCTGAATCAGATTCTCTAATCTGATTCGGCCCGCCACCAAATTGCCGCCGAAATTTGGCAGCGGCTTAAAAAGCGGCTGGAGGGGAGGGGGCTTGAGGGAGACACTCCAAACTTACAGGGTAGCTGCTGGAGCCTCTCCCCCAAATACCCACCAAATTTCAAGAAGTTTGGTCAAGGGGGTCCAATTCTACGGGCCCCCAAACAGGTTGCCCTCATTCCCTCCATTGTTCTCTATGGTGGGAAAAAAGTAGCATTTTTTCCCTGGAAGTTTGGAGCCTCTCCCTCAAACCCCCTCTCCTCCAGCCCCTCATTTACCCTATGAGTTTTTGCCATTGACTTCAATGGACCATTGGGTATAATGGGGCTGAAACTGACATTTGGCCGGTGATGTCAGG
Source organism: Lepidodactylus listeri (assembly GCA_029233225.1). Lineage (NCBI taxonomy): Eukaryota > Metazoa > Chordata > Lepidosauria > Squamata > Gekkonidae > Lepidodactylus > Lepidodactylus listeri. The sequence continues at coordinate 116,055,690 of JARCFY010000004.1, read as the reverse complement.
GGCATGGCTATGCTAATGAGTTATGCTAATGAGCTCCTGCACCTCTTTTTCTACAAAATGACCCCTGGTTACAGTTACAATCAATGCTCCCTCTAAGCTGTGGAGTCTTGTGAACAAAAACTCTGCTTTGTGAGCTCTTTGCCTTAAAGTTGTGAGCAAGCAATTTGCTACTGCATACATTAGTTTGCTCTGAAGCCCTCCTTCCTGAGCAAAGGCAAAAATGTGTGAGCTAACTCACAGTAACTCAGCTTAAAGGGAACCACTGGTTACCATGGGGTCATTTCATAGAAAAAGAGTTGCAGGAGCTCATTAGCATACCTGCTATTAGCATAACTCATTAGCATATGCCACGCCCCTGAAGTGTGTCAGAAGGGGAAGCAAAAAGGGGGGGAGACATCTTCAAAAGCCTCCCCATCCTTTCCCCAGCTGGCCTGCCAAGGCAGGCTGGGGAGGGGGGAAGCAAAGAGAGAAGGAGCTTAAAGTTTAAACCCCTTCTCTCAAGAGTCACACCACAGCAGGAGGGCAGAGGAAGCCAGAAGGAGGCATTTAAATGCCTCTCTGCACCCTCCCCAGCCCTTCCTTGCTTTCTCGCCTTGGCAAGCAAGTGAGGAAGGGCATGGGGGGGGGGGCTCTGTGGGACTTCTTCCTTCTCTCTAGAGGCACAACTCTAGAGAGAAGGAGTGCAGGGGTGGGGCTTGCCACCCCTGCCATTTGTGCAGGCTACTGAGCTCTTGGAGCAGCACTCCAGCGCGCTCTGGTGCCAAATGACCCCTGCTGGTTACAATGTTTTTTCATGTTTCCTATGACTCTTCAGGTTTCCTGGAGACAGTCTCTTTGTTTGTGTACCTAAACTCTCCCCCTTTTGGAAACCAGTTTATTTCTGTATACCAGTTTCCTTCACAACAGACCAGGGGTCTCCTCAGAGCAACCCCCCCCCCACCATGTAACTGGGCAGGAATTTTTCTTCTTCTCCTCAGAAGATATAACTCTTTTCTTTTGGTCTGAATGGGAGTTTTGGCATACTACCCAATCGCCATAGCCAAAATCTCAATCCTAGTTCTGGTATCTATGTAAAACAGACTTCTGCTTAGGCTGACTCTTAGACTTCAGTTCTGATACTGAATTCTTCCTCAGAACTGATAGAAAACAGTTAAGGTGAGGAGTCATTTCTCTCCAAAGGTGAACCTGTCTGACTAACTCTGTCAGATTCACTGACTCCAACTGACTCCGTCTGAAGCCAGCCGACTGACTGCCTGACTTCCACAAGTCTTACTGGCTGAAAGACTCCAAAAAAACCATGCTCTCAGCACTCAATTAATCACATAGTTTTCCTCAGCTGGTGCTGGCCAATCATAGTGGGGAGGTGGGAAGAGAGCAGCCTGTCACTCAAGTTCTCCATTCCAGTGAAGCATTAACTCTTCATCTCCCAGCTCCCTAAAATTGCTGCACTGGGAAACCCGTTGTTAAGCATAGTGCGTCACACCAAGATTAAAAATTGAATTGCATAAGGGGGGAGGAGGTATGTTTTGTTGTGGTCAGTGATAATGACAATATGTAGACAACTGCTGAAAAACAAAAAGATTCTTATCAGGAAGCAACAGTGCAAATCTGACTTACACAAACTGTAGAAAAGAGCAAGACTCCAGTGGTACCTTAAAGACTAACCAAATCTGTGGCAGGGTATGAGCTTTTGTGAGTCAGTGCTCACTTCTTCAGCTCATACCCTGCCATAAATTTGGATAGTCTGTAAGGTGCTACTGGACTCTTGTTCTTTTCTACTTCTACAGACAGACTAATACAGCTACCCATCTTGATCTGTAAACAAATTGAGTATTCTTGGCTACAGAAGATTTCATAGTATACTAAGAAACAGGAGAGTCCTCCCTGCCTACAGTTTTTGTATTCTAGCTGGAGAAGGCCTTTTTTGGCATTTATTCTGACAAAATCTCTTCAAGATGTCATGCCTAGTCCTAAACTATTCAAAAGTAAGTGAAAACATTTAGGTTGCTTTAGTTTTTGATAGCTAGTTTTCTGCTGAAATGTTGTTTTACTGTGTGTTAATCTTAAAAATTGATTATAATGTTTAACCAGATAGTTAAATTTTAAAAAGCAACTGAAAATGGATTTATTTAATAAAAATATTTGTAACCCACACTCTGTCTACCAAGGCATAATTCCAATGTAATTAAAACAATAAAGCATATCAACATTCAATAACATTTAAAAGGACTAGCAGATATAATCATACACTAAATAGCAGCACTAAGGTATCTTAAAAGACCAGCCTTTAAAGAGCCCCATAGCGATAGATTAAAATGACTTTGTAAGATTAAAACCTATAGAAGAAATTATCATATAAAAACCAATGCAAGATAACAATGCTATGAGAATAGATACAGCTCAGTGATAGAATGCCTCTTTGTTTGCAGAAGGTCCTATTATGAATCCCATTAATATGGTTTATGATGGAACTAGACAGCCCTGTATTGGGCTTGTACCAAGTGAAGCACCAAGTTCTGTTCCACTAAGATAGAAATAACACAGTGCCTTACAAATGGAGAGAAAAATCAAAATACGTATATACCCTGATCCTGATTGGGACCCTGTACACTTGGAGAACACATTTCTTTACCCCCGACGTCTGACTGTCAAAGTCAGGGTCAAACTAGATGTTATGATTTGTAACCTGTAGGATTTGGGTTCCACTGACCTGAGGACAAAACTAGAAGTTGCATTTCTGAGTGAGTTGTGTTTGGGTTTTCCTGATCTAACTTGTTTTCCCTGCAGTCACACAGCAGCTGTAGGGAATGTCATTTTAAAGATCGGGGAGGGGGGCTTTTAAACTTAAAAAGGGATGTGAGGATTGGAGAGGCTCTCGCCTCCCCCACAAAACTGTTTTAAGAAATTGAGAATTATTTAGATAACTGGTGAATTTCCAGCATGTGCCTGCTCTAAAGTTATGTAAGTAACTTCCTGCCTATCCATTTTAGCATCTCAAAACATCGGGGGGGGGGGGGGAAGAGAGGCAAGAGCACCCCCTGTATTGCCAAGCATAAAAGCTCCCCTCTGTGACTGCAGAGAACAGGAGTTGGGTGAGGGAAACTCAGACACAACTCACCCCAAAATGTAACATCTAGTTTGACCCGCAGGTTGGTGGAATCCAGATCCCACGTTACAAATAATAATGTGTTGTCTGGCCTTTAGCCTCTTTTTTGTAAATAGTTTTCTGTAGAAATAGCGCTAGCTTCTCTTGCAGAGTGCGTTCTCTGACAAATACCCTATAAGACATACAAAAGAGTCATTCACAAAGGATAAATAAGAATGACTCATGAGGCAAGCCTAATTTCACACTGCCTAAGGGAGGCCCGCAACATCACATTTTGAGTGCTACATGCTAATTTTATAGACCCTGTTAGCACTATCACCTCTAGCAAAATCTGCTGGGAGGAGGTGTCATAATTCATGAAGAAATAGTCAAACCTCCTAAGTGAGCAAATTTATATGCCACATACTGTCTCTCACTGTGGGACTCGGGCAACTAAGTGCACCTAATTAATGTCTGTACGAACAAGGTGGCCTGCTTCTCATCAATCACTATTCTGATGCTTCGGTTAAGAACAGAAACAAGGACGACACTTGCTGAATGTTTATCATATTTCTTAATGTGAACACATTAGGGTTTAGAGAGGACTGTGAACTATTTATGAGTCACAGAAATGGGATTTCTTGGCTTCACAGTAATTTTATTACCTCTGCTAAAACTATCTTCAGGACAATGATTTCATGCAAAGTTCTTTACAAGAATGTCACTATATGTTGTACATCAGGTGTATGTAGTACCAGGTGCCCTGGCCTGTGACATGCCCAACTGTTCAGGTAATGTGATATTCTGTTGGTCCTCACACAGGTATCAAGTGGTTCTGCAACAACCACAATGCATTTAATGTATTAAGCTTTATGGCCAAGCCTCAGATGGCACATGTCCACATCTGAAAATGTTGACCTGAGGCCTACTACATTCCAAGTGTGTGCAAACAAGCTACAGTTGTTCAGTGAGGGCAAGCAATCTGTACATATTCAGAATTTTATCACGATAAAATTAATTCATTTATATTGGTTTTAGAGAAGAGGCACAGTAATTAATTAATTATCATATGGCATTGTGTGTGCTAAGGGCAGGAGAACCTAAGATTGTTTGGCTCCCTGAAGTACCAGGTCTTCTTACCGTTATGCACCAACTAGGTGGCGAGCTAGACTTACTTTGGGGGCTGAGAGAGCTGTGACTGACCCAAGGCCAAACAGCTGGCTTCATGTGGAGGAGTGCCAGTTCTCCAGATTTGAGTCTGCTGCTCTTAACCCCTACGCCACGCTGGCTCTCTGATGCCCAGTTACTGATGGCTATGGCTGAAACAGGAAGGGAAAGACATGGAGAAGATCCTTCCAGCTGACTAACAGCTGTTGAAGAACAACTAGCTGAGTTTGTTTCTCCTCTGCTACAGGAATTTCATCCTGGGCATGCCCAGAGGAACAAGCCAAAGGGCAAGAATCAAAACCTGAGGGTGGTAGCCAGCCCTAGAGCAGGGAAGATCTGGTGAGGCCTAATCTGCATTTTGAAGCCTTTCCCCTTTCTCCTGTCTGTTTTTATTGTGTTTTGTATTGTATTTTTTTTTTTGTTTTCAAACTGCTTTGTGTCCCCTTGGAGAAAAGGTCGGATATAAATTAAATCAGCCTACCAATAGTACCTGCAAGACATTTTCTGTTTGCATCATTACAAGAAGACTAGTGAATATCAGTTCTAAACTACTGTCAAATTTAGGTTGCCAAATCCTGGCTGGGAAATGCCTTGAGATTTTTTTTGGGGGGGAGGGGTGTTAGAATCTGAGGAGGGCGCAGTTTGGGGAGGGAAGGAACTTCAATGGAGTATGATGCCACAGAGCTCCTTCCAAAGCGACCATTTTCTCCAGGTGAACTGATCTCTGTCTCCTGGAGATCAGTTCTAATAGCAGGAGAATTTCAGGCCCCACCTGGAGGTTGGCAACCCTAAATATGCTCCTGACTGCCATTTCTTAAACAAAGTGTAACAACATTTTCTGCCCAAGCCTGTAACCACCAAGAAGTCTGAAGGCTCAAGATAATAGGGGCAATGATGATTGTTGCTACTTACAAACCTGAGAATGAAGCTTTATCACAGAATGTACTGGGCCAGCAGTCCTTCTACATACATACTAGTGTTCTCTAGATTTGCAGTGCAGTCCTTAAACCTTTCTAAGACCATGGAAGTCAAAGAGCTTAGACCTGTATAACTTTGCTTTGGATTTGTTAAGTGTTACTGTTATAGGTAGGATTCCCAGGCTCAGCCTGGCAACCAGCAGGAGGGTTACGGGCAGGGAATGGGGAAATGATGTTAGCAACATCGTCCACACCACTATATCATTTCATAAAGTTTCCAGCAAGTCCTAGAGCTTCCCATTGTCACTTCCAGGTTGTACCCAGAAGTAGTGTGTTGGTGGCAGTTTTTTTCCTCCTGCTTAGAGCAGTGGCAGGCAACAGAGAAAATCAGCAAGAGACCGTAGCAGGAGGCCTGGAAAGCCTGGTTGTAGGTCATCAGAGAAGACTGAATCTCACCAGTGTAGTTTTGGGAATTGGGTCCACTATCACTTTTTCTCTGGATGGTTGGGACTTGCCATTACAGCACATAAAACCGAATAACTGCAGGTAAGCTGCATTTGTCCAAAGCAAAAGCCAAAAACAAAAGCCACACAAGAACTTTATTAAGGCCATCAAAAACAAACAGGTTTAAACATTTAACCTGAAGAAGAGTTCTGGAGAGGGTTGCCAGGACCCTCTGGGCAGATGGCAGGGGTTGGGAGGTGGGCTTACCAGGAGCAGGAGTTTCATTCCATGTTTCAGCAACATGCCCAAGTGACTTCTAGTGTGACCTGGAAGTTATACAGGCATGTCAAGGTGACACTGTGATTTTGGGACAAAAACTCTATGGTAGAATTAGCTTCTACCATAGAGTTTCTGCCCCAAAACCAGAATGTCTCCTCTGATGTTCCTGCATCACATTGGTTCATATTGGTGTCATGTAGGCACATTGATGAAATGTCAGCTGTTCCTCCCTTTTTTTGGGGGGGGGATAAGCCCCCCCCCGTTGGCCAGCTGATCGATGGGGCATGGCAGCAGGGGACCCCAGCCCCTACATGGGAGGGGGGGGGAGTCGAGCAAACCTAGTTCTGGAGAACTTGAAAACTTTCACACTGTTTTCTTTCATTTTGTTTGGTCTTAACAAAAGGTATTATACAACTCTCCCCCCCACTTTGGAAAGAAGATTCAAAAATACATAGTAACATAAGTGGGGGGAAGGATGTCTCAGCTGGAGAAAGGTATACTCTTCAAATGGGACTCTGTGTCTGGAAGCTGCTTGACTCCCAGCCACAAGTTTTTAGGGCTTGGATCCTAAGCCTTGCTTCTGTTTGGGCCCCTTTCTCTATTGCAGAGGCTATCCTCTGCTATGCAGCTGTTTTCCAGGTTATTGAAAGATGCATAAGCAGAAACTCCTGATGAACACACACCGCAGGAGACGACTGCCCCATCATGGAACAGGAAACAGTGTCACCCATTCTGGATGGGGCTGCACTCCCCTTGAAGGAAGCAGTCTGTATTCTGGGGCTGCTCTTGGACAGCTGTGGCCAGGAGTGTCTTCTACCAGCTTCGACTGGTTACCCAGCTGTGGCCTTTCCCAGGCATAAAAGATCTGGCTACTGTGGTGCATGCCCTGGTTATGTCTACAGTAGATTGCTGCAATGAGCTCTGTGTGGGGCTGCCCTTGAGAAATGCTTGGAAACTTCAATTGGTACAGAATGCTGCAGCCAGGATGATAACTGCAGTACATCATAGGGACCATATCACTCAAGTCTTGGCTTATCTACCCTAACTCCCAATAGGTTTCTGGGCACAATTTAAGGTGCTGGTGTTGACCTTCAAAGGCCTACATGGTTTGGAACCAGGGGTCCATTGGGGCCGTAGCGAGGCGGAGCAAAGCTCCGCCAGCTCAGGAGTGGCCACTAGGGCAGCCAGGGGCCAAATCAGATTCTCTGATCTGATTCGGCCCGCTGCCGAACTGCTGCTGAAATTCGGCGGCAACTTTAAAAGCAACTGGAGGGGAGGGGGTTTGAGGGAGAGGCTCCAAACTTGCAGGGTAGCTGCTGGGGCCTCTCCTCGAAATACCCACCAAGTTTCAAGAAGATTGGACCATGGGGTCCAATTCTATGGGGCCTCAAACAGGTTGCCCCATCCCCTCCATTATTCTCTATGGCAGGAAAAAAGTAACACTTTTTCCCACCATAGAGAACAATGTAGGGGATGGGACAACCTGTTTGGGGGCCCGAAGAATTGGACCCCGTGGTCCAATCTTCTTGAAACTTGGTGGGTATTTCAAGGAGAGGCCCCAGCAGCTACCCTGCAAGTTTGGAGCCTCTCCCTCAAACCCCCTTTCCTCCAGACCCTCATATACCCTATGAGTTTTTGCCATTGATTTCAATGGCCCATAGGGTATAATGGGGCTGAAACTGACATTCCCTTTCTGACACACTTCTGGTGATGTCAGGGGACGTGGCATATGCTAATGAGTTATGCTAATGAGCTCCTGCACCTCTTTCTACAAAAGGACCCGTTTGGAACCATGCAGGGAGATTCACCTGTCCCCTTCTGTTGCTGTCTTCCGGCAAAAAAGTGAACACTTTATTTTGTTTGGTATTCCTGCAATGGTCCCTCCTTCCTTACCAATGTTTTTCTGTTTTGTTTGTATCACGAATACAGTGCAAGCAGAAGCAAAGCTAAGGATCCAAGCCGTTGCCTCTTTCCCTAGTACAACACCTTCAATTAATCTGTTCATTAATATAACAAGCTCTATTTTTTCTTGTGCTTTGTACTTATAAAAGACTTGTGTGTTTCATGTAGCACTGGAGAAAGATTTGACTAACTGCTGCCATGTATATTCACAAAGAGAAAATGCCCTTTTCCCTCCCCTGTCCTCCCTTGTCATAGGAGTCTTTGATGCATCTTAAAAACCATCTAATCTGGTTAAATCGGAAACATATCCTGTATTCTGTTTAAAGAGTACAAGATCTAGTTTTCCCACCATGCCCAGAAACAACAAATTTTTCTCTTCTTCCCCCACCCACTTCTTTATTTTTTTTTGTACTGAACATCAAGAACTCCTAAGAACACAAAAGCTTGCACTCTCTTTTGTGTGCCTTTACTTCGTCCTACTAAAAGGTATTCCACGTTTTTTGTTTTGGGAACAGTCATACAGTACAACTTCCACTTTGCTAATAAGCTTAAGCAAACCCTAACCTTTTCTGTTTTGGCTTCTGCATTTCCTCAACTGTATTTTACTTCTCCCGAACAAAAGAGGATCTAGTGAAGACTGAGGTTATTTTGAGTGCTGGTGGTAGGTAGGCAAAAAGTTTCACATTCCTCCCCCCCCCCCCTTTTCCTTTTAACAGCAACCTGTTATGAAGAAACCAGAAGATAAAGCTTTTATTACGTGAAGATAAACATCTATTAAAGTTTCAAGTTCAAATAATAGAATAAGAAGAACTCTGCGTGTAGTGTGTTGGAGTTTGACTTAGAAACAGGCTTGCCAACCTCCGTGGTAATTGGAGATCTCCTGGGATTACAACTCATCTCCAGGGGATAGAGGTCAATTCACCTGAAGAAAATGGCCACTTCAGAAGGGGCACTCGATGACATGCTACCCCACTGAAGTCCCTCCTCTCCCCAAACCCTCCGCTCCTCAGGCTCCACCCCGCAAATCTCCAAGTATTTCCCCACCAGTGTTCCCTCTAAGCTAAGTTAGTGTGAGCTAGCTCACAGTTTTTTAGCCTCCAGTTCACATTTTTGTCTTAGCTCAGGAAGGATGGCTCCAGAGCATACTAATTTCTGCAGTAGCCAAGTCGCTCGCTCACAACTTTAATGACAGTAGCTCACAAAGTAGAATTTTTGCTATCAAGACTTTACAGCTTAGAGGGAGCATTGTTCCCCACTCGCAGCTGGCAACCCTACCTAGAAGCCCTACTTTCTTCTTGCTCACTTCTTCGTACATCTTTTAATTTTTATAAGATTTATCTAATCTAAGTTTTGCTGCCAGCTGTATTTTTTTTTGCTTTAAAGTAAGATCTACACATATTGTTGTCTACTGACGTTTTTGTTCAGTATTAAGTGCACCTGTCTGCCTAGTCTCTTATAATTTTGTGGTTTACATTTGCATCTTTGGGGAGGGCTGGGGGATGGAAAGCTGCAATGATGGATGTAGAGGAAGAGCAAAACCTGTAATTCAAGAACAGAATTTGTAAAATGATTTGTTTCTTTTTACCGTTATTTTTGATAACTAGCAATAGTCCTCAGTTCCAGAACCATTTGGTTTCAGCAATTGTCTTGGAAATGTTAGATTTTAAACTGCTAGGACAAGTATCAGCTTATTTTATAACTCATTTTCTGCATTTCACTTTTCAGGGCTATATTAGACATGACCAGGAGAATCCGCATTTATTTCATGTGTCTGCCTATTTATGGGTAAAGCAGGTGGGGGGGGAGGTATTCATGAGGGCATTCTTATAAAGGGAATAGGTTTGTACCTTTAATTTCTGAAAAGAAATTTAGGCAGTTTTGTTGCATATTTCCTTTTATGTGTTATACTGCTTTACTGCATTTTTCAAAGTTTGTAATCTGCCTCAGTGAGTAAGGCAACCCAAGTATTCTGAGGGGCTAGTTGCTGGGGACATGTGTTGCCCATCTTCAAACATGCACATTGGCTGCTGGTCTGTTTCCAAGTCAAATTCAGTATGCTGATTGGGACCCTTAAAGCCCTTCACAGTATAGGACCCACATTATATAAAGGCTGGAAACTGGTGGGTGTTTGGGGGGGGGGGGGCAGGGACACAGGGGGCACCAGCTGATAACATTATGTCAGTTCTGAAGAAGTGTGCAGTGACTCACGAAAGTTCATACCATACCACAAATCTTGTTAGTCTTTAAGGTGCAACTGGACTCTTTTCTACTGCTAGACAGACTAACACGGCTACTCATCTTCACCTATCCACAGTTTCCAGTGATTCCTTCAGAGGTGTAATGTCACCAAAGGTGCCACGGGACTCAGGCTTTGTTCACTTGAAACATCAGACATGAGAAAGAGAGGACGCTTTTGCACATGCTGAATAACACACTTTCCACTTTCACTGCATTTTAGATATCATTTGAAAGTGGCCTTTGCTGTTTCACACAGTGAAATCCAGTTGCAAAGTGCATTTAAAGTGCATTATTCAGCATGTGTCAAGTAGCCAACATGCCCACTTTTCTCCTAAATTCCATCTAATATTCCACTCAAATAGGATCACCAAAGCAGCAAACATCAAAACATTTCAACATTAAAAGCACTTAAAATAAACTATGCCTACAATAATTCAATAAAAATATAAACAGTCACAATATAAAAGCCATGGAATATTTCGTTTTTGAAGTCACTCCCCCCCCCCCCCCCCCCCAATTACTGCTATCTTAAAACGTTCACTGTTGGGAGTAAGCCCGTTGAAATACATAGGGCTTACTAACACGTAAGCATGGATAAAGATTGAACCTCAAAGAATGTGTTGGATGTGGCCCAGTTTCAAGTAACTATGGTCTGACGGTGTTGGGTTACTATTTTTCATCGTTATAATTGTCCCCAAAGCACCGGGGCTATGTAAATCTGCTTGTCTACCAGCCCAGATTTCCCCCCCTCCTAGTTAAGCCTGGGAAAGGCGGCACATTCCCATAACTACAAGACTCTATGAAATACAGTGTATTTAGCCAGGTATCGCTTGCAAACATCCAGCAACAAACGAGCACAGCTCCCACCACCGCCTAGCAATAAAAAGGCAGCGCGTGCGCATTTTCCCGAGTGTCTGCCCAGTAAACATCCCAAAGGCGGAGTCTTTCCATCAGGCGGAAGGGAAACAGTCGCGTGAGTTTTCTAAGACGACTTCCGGCTCCCTATTACCCACCTTTGTGTCCTCCATGTGCGGGAAGGGTGAGGGAAATAAACGGGGAACTTATTTAAAACATGCAGAGACGGAGGTTCCCGTTTACTATAGTGCGCTGAGGTTATCGTGCCTTTATAATCTAGTGGTAACATGCAGAAACTCCACAAACGACATCTCTGAATCACTATTGTTTTTGCTTTAACCAAGACAAAAAGGGTGTGAGTCCTGATATCGGTGGCATGGCAGATCAGCTTTAAAAAACAGAACCAAAAAAAAAACCTCACAAGTTTTTCGAACATGAGGTTTATACATATGTATCTCCGGGGGTGGGTTAGCATTATTTCTAATGCTTCGTCCCTGGCGGAATTACAATAGCGAACTAGAAATGACAGCTTTCGCTCTCTCGCTTCTCTTTAGAAAGGCACGAACGTCAGCTTTCACCTTCTTCGTTTTCTCCAAAGAGCGCACGCGCAAATCTCCCGAAGAGCGAATCCCTCGAGAAACGCGCAGGCGTAATGGCAAGAGCGTGTGCCGAGGAAATCGAGAGGGCCGGAGACGAGAGCGTTAACCGGTGAGTGAGAGCGGCTGCGCGCGCAAGTGGGGCAGGAGGAAGGCAGCGTGGGAAGGGGCGGGCGGTGGCGGCGAGTGCTCGTGCCTTCCTTGGGTGTTTTGTTGACCGATGCGGACTGCTGTTGCTGCCGCTGCCGTGGGATCCTCGTTCCCGGGGGGCGCCTCCCTCCCCTAAAGGACCCGGCGAGGAGAGGTGGGCTGGTCCTCTTTAGCTTCCCTTGGGGAGGCAGGTCTGGTCCGAGATGCTGGGTGACAAGTTAGAGACAGTCAGGTTTGGGAGGCCTCGCTGAGTTCCCAGTCCTTGTGGAAAGAAAGAGTTCACCGGCAACTCTGTAGCGCTGCCTTTGCGTTTAAGGCTCGTGTCGCGCTGTAATATGGTTTTGTTTTGGTTTGTTTTGCCATTTTCTCCCTTGCTCTTTTTTCCTTGGGAACAAATCCGGTTGTTCTCGCAACGTTGACTCTCCCAACCAAGTGTGCCCATCAGATTTCCTTTTTAGTGTTTGCAGGAAAGAATTGCTCTGGGTGTATCTTAGGTCTTTGTGGCCCGTTTGAAAAGGGGACTTGAACTGGAGTTCAAGCGACAAACGCTGGTCGATGTCCTAAATGCATGCACTGACTCTCTCACCTTAATATCTGTGTTCGAGAGAGAGAGAGATTGCATTGTGTCCTATGTTTTCCTCTTTCCCCACCCTTCCCTCATTTGGAATGAACGTTAGTGTTTGAACTTGGAACTTTGTTCTGCCCTGAATGTACAAATTTCATATTTCACAGGGCAAAAAAGTATTGTGTGGCTGGCAAACAGTACTAAGCTATCGAACGAAATGCTTCACTTTGCTCAGGCAGGCTTGTTTATGTTTGTGCTCTGCACTTTGGCTACAGTTTTTAAAGCAGCTGACAGCATTTTTAAAACACAGTGCCATTAGAAATGTTAGATATTAAAAATACACATGTATAAATTTATAAATGTACCAATGAAGGAGGGAACAGGTAATGTTAGAAAGGAACAGGCTGAAGAAAATCCTGAACTCAGCAATAACAAAATAAGAAACAACTCAGCTTCCAGAAGTAGAGAAGAAAAAAGGCCCTGCTTAGCTATGAGGCTGATACTAGAAAATATGCTTTTCATATTAGGGGATTCCTACTTATAAAATACTATAGGTGTTGGTTGTACAGGAGTACTTTGCATAGTAAAAGGGCTTTAGAAATTGCTCTTCTAACTGTCACATGCTGTTCCTTTCTCACCTCAGCATCTTCATTTGCCAGTTTTAACTCACAAGTGTGAGGAATTACCCTGGGCTTAGAGAATACTGGATTTGGAACTGGTATAAATCACAGATCTGCCCTCTTAGGAAGGCATTTTCAGCCTTTGCTCTTCAGCTGTCAAATAGATATATGTAGTGAACTTCCATGTAGAGATGTAAGACTGAATAAGAGGAAGATTAGGAAGCACTTTGCACAGTGCTTTAGAAATGTTTAATGATAACCAGTGTGCTTGCTTTAAACTGACTTGGGCCCATGCTAGCAGTGTAGTTCTAGTGACCAGAGCTGTCTGGAATTGCAAGCAGACTGAGGACATGTCCAGTCCTATTACTCAAAAAGCACATGACAAGATTGAACGTGGGGCAAGGGGCATGTAAAGCTGCAGTACTCAGGAAATGCTGCCTCTTAGCCCTTGTGTTTAAACATGAATAATGAAAGATCTCTAAATGTGAGGCAGCCAGGGGGAAAGTGGTCTTGAAACAAGAAAAATGCATCTCAGAAAGCTGACGGAATAACTGTGTAGGTGGATTTTGTTTTTTAAAAAAATCTTATGCTGGTAAAGTCTCTTCTTCATAATGCTACTTGCTTGTTTTCTCCCTCCAGGACACTTGCAGTAAAATGTAGCTGCCAAAATCTGCCATTGCTTTCTCCCTTTCTTGGATATTTTTTGGTCTGTCGGTGCCATTCTCTGTTTGCTCTGTAAAAATTTGTGCGAACCCCATAACCATATCTATACTGTTTATGAGCATTTTTATACCACTTTTAGTGTCAGTGCTTCCTCCAGAGAATCATGGGAGCGCTAAAAGAAATGTTTCATTTTGAGTTCCAAATCATATGGCTGTGATGCCCAGTGTTCCCTCAGAAGAGGAAATAACTATTTATATCTTTAGTGTGGCTCTGTGTCATAGTGATACTGCACAAGAAAGTAAGGATTATCTATCTTTCTGTATTAGGCCTTATGAAAGCATCGTGCAGCTTTAGATGTGTATTTTGCCCCATCTCTATCTGCTGGCGTGTGTAGTATTTCCTATTGTATTTACAAATAACAGAAGAATTCCCAAAGTTTATGTACACAGGAGCTGTCTTTCAGAGATAAACACCAGAGGTGTGTTACTGGAAATGTGCTGTTCACTCATGCATTGAAGTTCAACAAAATATTCTTGAAGCAACTTAACAGTTCAATGAAACAATAAAATCTTAAGAGATAAAATAATAGTAAACATATATCAAGGCATGAGGGAAATTTTTAAACAGTCAGTCAGCAGACAGAAATAAAGACAAACCAGAGGGCCTTAACTTTTAATTCATTAGTACTCCTTTATTATTGCCCCCCCTCCCATTTATTTAGTGAAACATTTACTGCTGCTGAAGACAGCTTACAAAGAAAACTGAACTGGCAATAAATATTTTTTCTTATTGAAAAATACAGCTTAAAAGTAGTGTACAAACAGCTCAAGGACTGTGAAGGGTTAACTCTTCACAGAGCCAGAGAGCCTTGAATGACAGGCTGTTCCAAGAGATCTTATTGGTTAGCATCAGGTGAGCAGAGAAAGTCTTGAGAGAGCTGCATGCTGAGGAGAGATTCAATTAGATTTCTGCCTTAACTGAGCTGAGTCTGATTTCAGCCCTAGCTGAGAAGAATCGAGTACTGACAGTTTTGGAATTCAGCCCTGACAGAGTAGTTTAACACATACAGGAGATCTGGGGAAAGTTGGTAAGGATGAGTGGGAGTTAGATAGAGACTCCCATTTGGGCCAAGGAAAGGGGATAGATCTTCCAGAGAGAGAAGAAAATTCCCTACCCAGTCAAACAGGCAGTTAGCTCTGAAGAGTGCGAAGATCCCTGGTCTGGTGTGGGTTAGAAACTGCCTGTAAAAACCTAAAGAGTCAGCTAAAAACTCAGGACAAGTACTGGTGTTTGAAAAGAAGGGGTTTGGATACTGAAAAGAGTGCACCAGCCTTCTGGAAACCCAAAGAATCAGAGATTACTCAAAGGAGGTGTACTGTAGTGTTTGGGAAACACTGGAACAAAAGGCTCTCGACATAAAGAGTTTAAGTAACTGTGAATAGCTAAAGAAACTCTCATTAGCTGAAATGTAAGAACTAAAGTCTGTGCATGTATTGATTTTACCTCAGAGTTATCTATATGGAGTTACTTCCAAGAATTTTATCCCTGATTTCACCTGACCTTTCCCTCTATGTTGAATAAAATATTTTGTTAATTTGGAATATAAAAGCTTCTCAAGTGCCACTTAAGTCTGTAAGTTAAAGGGGACTCCTATTTCTTACCTCAGGTTCCTGGGCTGAACAAACAGCCAAAATAGTATACTGTGACAGGGTGGGAGAGCTAGGATGCTTGAGGAAAGAAGAAAACAGACAATTAGGGTGGCTCAGTCACAAAAGGGAAAGAACAAACAGAGGGAAAATCTTGCCTCTGAAAGTGGACGGGGCTGTCTCAACAGCTCTACCACTTTTCTTAAAATAATTCCCTCTGTATGAAATTAACTGTAAAATACCCACATTTTTTTTAAAGGCCTTACAGAATGTATTCACAATGTATCATTGGGAGGACAGTCTCCAGTGCTGGAGCTGTGAGTGAATGGACAACTCAAGGTTTGGCAAAGGGAGAGGGTCTGAAATAGCAAAGAGGCCCATGACAAGTAAAACACACTAAAAACATACTGTAGACCAGGTGATTTAACATAGGTTGATTTATGATGTATGCATAAGATCCACATATCTGAAGCAAGATTCAAGTCCAGGAGGATCATCTTAGACCCACAAGATTTCCAGGACCAAGGCTTTCACGAATCAAAGCTCCCTTAGTCACATATCCTTTTATATCTGATGAAGGGAGCTTTGAATCTCGAAAGTGTATATCCTTGGAATCTTGTTGGTCTTTAAGGGGCTAGTGGAGTTAACCCTGTAGACCAGTGCAGCTACCCACCTGAAACAGATCTCAGGCATATCTTCAGTGAGACCCTGGTGCCTGATGGCTATCAGCCAACCCGTTATTGTTAGGCTTGATCCCTATGTGCTGTGTGCCACTTTTTGAAAGGCCTGTGGAAGAAATTGAAGCTCTGAGTTTTATGCTCAAGGTAGGATGAGCACTATGCTGCCAGCATGCTTTATGTGCTCTCAGGAACTATTGCAAGTATGAAGAAGGGGCTGCCTAGAATCTTGAATCCACCCCTCCTCATGTTTGTAGGTCACTCCCTAGGGACTGTGTGGCCCCTGTTAGTAATCAGATTGTATGAGGAGGAGATGGGCCTCTTCAGTTTCATATCCTCAGTGCTGCTGTCCTTGCCAGTCTCACTAAATGGAAATGAGTTGAAATAATGAAGCTCCCCTCTCAATTTGACATTTTAAGGAATGTAATACTAGGGTTGTATGCATATATATAATCAAGAGGTCAAAATCAGTGTTGGGCTGGTTACAATGTGCTGCATATATGGGACTTCCATTTCATTGTGAAATATACCTACGGCTGATTTATTGCGCTGCTTGCAACAGAATGGAAATACTTTGCTTTTACGCAGAAGTGAGTGAAGAGGACTTTAAAGGAGTTGTGAAGGGACTGGCAAAAAGGTAAAGAGAGAATGAGCGGTATCCTGCACATTTGTTGGTTTATACAGTTCTAAGCTGGAAATGAGGTTAGAGATACCAGAAATTTTCTTTTCTTTTAGAACTCTTATTAATTGACCTTATGCTGATGCAGCTAGTTTTTTAGTAGAGGAATAATGTAAATAGTGTATCATCCACTTATTCATGTTTAAGAGGAAGTACTAAATGGTTTGTCTCAATATCATAGGACTGCAAGATCTTTATTTTGGTGTTTTTAAAAAAAAACATAAAGAGAAATAAGTTGAGCTCATCCAGTAGATTATTAGGAGTGGGGACTCACACAGGAGAGGGGACCCCATGGTTCCTTGGTACTTGTGCCTTTCTCCCCATCATTCCTCTGCCACTGCCTCTTACTTCTACACCTTTCCCTCCCTGCTGTCTTCTTCCTTCCCCTGTGCCTCCCCCCCCCAACTGATGGCTGTGCTATCTCCCTCACTCTTCTAGGCTCCTTTTCCCTTGCCCCTCTGCTTCTCTTGTTGATCTGTTCAGCCTGCCAGGTTTCTTGCCTGGCCGTGATGCTGCTGGCCATCCAAACTTGCCTCCCTCTAGACTTCTCTAAAGTTGCCTCCCTCTCCTCATGCAGTGGCTGTAGGGGGTTCCTGGTCCTCCTGCCTTGCCTACCCTTCATTCACAGAGGAGAGGGAGCAGTGCCTGAGGGGTCCCTGACAACTCCATCAAGGCATGCCATCAGGTTTGCCCTTTTCTCCATGTTCATGGTACGTTATTTCCTGTTTGGGGAGGATTTAACTCACCCTTCCTTTTTTGTCAAGCTTTCAGATTTTTCTGCGAACCTTGCGAATTTTTCCCCAGGCCAGCAGGAACAAACTTTGTATGTCTCCATTGCCCCAGTCCATGGATTTTGAGTATCTGCAGATGGGAATTAGATATACTGATACTTGGTAATATTACTGACTTGTATGTGGTATAAAACAATCCAGTTGTGGATCCAAAATGACTCTGAATGGAATGTAGATATCAGAAAGAATCTTTTGTCTGAAGGTATAGAATGAGAGCTGCAAAAAGAAGGTTAAATCTGTGGAAATCTCATTCTTGTGCAAATTTTTGCATTCATGGGGGGAGCAGTTTCACAGATTCCCCTTACCTATTGTAACCTGCATACTATTTCTGAAGGTCTTCTGATGTTGAAGAGAAGCTTTTCAGGAGGATTAGGGAGCTATGTGGATGAGATTGGGGGAATTATGTCTTTCTTGTAATTTGATTCCAAGATGAAGTATGCTAGTGGTCAGTTTTGTCGGCACCTAAATTGAACTTTACAAGAATACACAAAATATTTAATACAAATTATATTGTACTGTGTTGATTTTTTTGAAGGTCTTTGTAATTATTCCTGTGTAGTATCAGCAATTCTCTGTACATCTAAGTGTCCATGTGCATAGTTACAATGCAACTTATTTTTAACCTGATTTTCCTGATATGGTTTATTAAGCACCTAAAACAAATTGGGTAGCATGTAGAAGACTTGGGAGCCATAAAGTGTGTAAATATGGACTACTTGCTTGTAAGATAAGATCTAGCTTTGCTGTATACTTCATTGATGTACCCAAGCAATGACGGAATCCTGAAACCATCTTCAAAAACATTCTATTTGGTTGCTTGGGACTACTGCTGGGTGTTTCGGTGCTATCCACTCCAGATTTTATACCAAGCTACCCATGGAAAAATGTGAATCCTGCAGCAGTAGGTGTTCTTTGACTGGAAAGTCAGTTTTTAATGTCAGTGTTGCCATATAACCCAAATACTGCACATGTTTAGGCTTTCTTCTAGATGCATATAATTAGGATCCCAACCTTATTTATCTTTCCACTCTGGTATTGGTGTGTGATGTTTGACTGAGCTCCATGGGAGTCTGCAGAACAGTTTCACTTGTACTGAATACATTCCAGTATTTTACAGAACTTTGAGGCAATCCAGTGTCCCTGTGACTGAGGTTATATGTAAGCCTTATGTATACTTTTCAAACTTCTACATAAACCTTATCTATACTTTTCAAACTGACTTTCTAGGTTTTAAGAAAAAGGCTTTGACGATGTGACAGCTGGGGTCATCATGTCTGCCCTGTGTCCTCCTCCTTCTCCTGCTGTTGCCAAAACTGAGATTGCACTGAATGGAGAGTCGCCGCTATTGGCTGCTACTTTTGCCTACTGGGATAATATTCTTGGTCCCAGGGTCAGACACATCTGGGCGCCAAAAACAGAGCAGCAGTTTCTCAGTGATGGAGAAATAACATTTCTTGCAAACCACACTCTGAACGGGGAAATACTTCGGAATGCAGAAAGCGGTGCAATAGATGTGAAATTTTTTGTTTTGGCTGAGAAAGGAGTCATTATTGTGTCCTTAATCTTTGATGGAAACTGGAACGGGGACAGAAGTACCTATGGACTTTCAATTATACTTCCGCAAAGTGAGCTTAGCTTCTACCTTCCCCTGCACAGAGTGTGTGTTGACAGGCTGACCCATATTATAAGAAAAGGAAGAATATGGATGCACAAGGTAGGTTGCTTCTTTATTGCAAGGGGGGGCAGAAATACACCCTTTCTGGTTTCTTTTTGTTTTCTTATGTTGTTATGTCTGTTCATTTCACCCTTTTATTCCTGGTATTCCTACTGTTTTGCATCAATTTTGCATAAAAGCATAAAACAATATTATAGAAGTGTATAAATGTAATGAGAAAGGTTTGGTGCAAGGAAACTGAATGGTGTAAGAAAAGACTCACAGGTTCAAACAAAGGAGGGATTTTCAAGGCAAGGGTTTTCAAGGGTTACAAAATTTGTTAGCTTCCAAAATTGGGACCATTTAAAATTCTTTAATAGTTTGATGTATTGGTTTTAACTCTCGAGGCCTTAAATAGTTTGAGGCCAGGGTACGTGAAGAGCCCTCTTCTTCCATATGATCTGGCCCGGCAGTCAAGATCTCCCTCTGAATTCCTGCTCTCTCTGCCTGTGCGTTCAGAGGTGAGGCAGACGGTGAGGAGAGACCAGGTTCTCTCTATGGTGACACCTTGCCTCTGGAATGCCCTTGAGGCTCTGCTGGCACCTGTTTCACTTTCATTGGGGCGCCAGGCCCAATCACATCTTTTTATCCAGTCTTTTAATTAGAGGTTTTATTTTAGCAGCTTTTTTTAATGGGCTTCTTCTGTTTTACGGATCGTTTGTATCCTGTTTACGTCCAATGGCTTGTTTTTACTGTCATTTTAATTGTAAGCTGCTTCAAGCAGGACTCTGAAAGGGAGGCATAGAAATATCATAGATAAGTAAATTAGCTGCCTGATCTCTTCTTGGCCTGCGAAACGCATGTGATACCTTCCCATAGACGACAATCAGAAGTGGATTCAAGCACCCTGCGTTGTGCCCCTATCTTTGGAGTCCTGGCACCCTCACCCATGCTGAGAGGATACCCAGTATTTTAACAACGGTTGCAGCAATAGTCCTGATGTTTTTAAGGAGTATACCTCTGTTTGGAGTAATGGCATTCAGTTTTACTTGGAATTGAATTATATTGTCTTTGGTGGAACTCAGATCAAAGCCCCTTATGGTCTACATGTGGGTTATCCTTTGGAAGCTACTTTAAATTCCATTAACCACCCTGCCTTAATGGAACGTATGGCCTTTATTTTAAGCTTTTGCTTAGGAACCTGTAAACTTTTGTTCACAAAACTGCCAAGTATTTCTGCTGAAGACATCCCTGATCAAAAAGTGTTGAAAACATCTGTACTTCTTGCATGTTCAGAGGTGTCACTTCTGCTGTTCTGGCATGCATCTAGTACATTGTGCAGCCCTTAAAAATGGAATGTATGGGCATGTTTACTCAGATTTCAACATTTGTCACAATGTTTGGAAAGGTAGATATATACAAGCAACTGCGTAACAGTTATTAAGAATGGACTTAATGAATTTGTTCCCTTGCAGAAGGTGAAACGTGGCACGTCTAGCCAGTACTATTGGGACTTTTAAAAGCAACAGTTCTACTAGTAGAAAGTGATAACAGTGACACGGTGTGATGGCTTGCACTTTAGTTTTCATGTAACTTCTTGAAAGAAGAGTACCATGTCATGTTCTGGGGTGTGTACAGATGGCCATGCCATTTCAACAATTTTGTCTACCTTTTTTATTGATACAGTACGCCATAGAATCAGACTATGGCTTTTAATTCCACAGCAGATTTCTTCAAACTGAAGGGAGAGATATAATCTTTGAAGACTGCCCTCCTTCCACAGACCTCCAAAGCATCCCTCATGCTTTTGCTGAGGGACCCCTGTCCCCTTAGGGTCAGCATTTTGAGGAGGATTTCAGGTTGCACCAGAAAGAGGCAGGTGTGGATGACTAGTACTGCTGATGGAAATGCCTTTCCTTCGCACTTGGTTTGTTGTGGAATCCAAGCCTACATATATTCTTTAATGAACGAATCTCTACAAACTTGTCAAGTTGCTACATGGCCCTGTATCTCACCTACTGTACCTGCATTCTTTATACCTTGGCATTGATACTCTGATACTGCACTGAAAGCTGCTGTGTGAGAGGTGTTAAACTGTAGTCCTTGGACTAGCATTGCACTGAAGTATGTAGCCAAAAAATGTATCTGTAGAAGTCCTAACTCTGTTGTTCAAAAGAAGGCTGTAATGATGGGAGTGTTATTTCCTCCAGACCGCAGCTCCTTTTGCTTTCTGTCATTTCTTGTGCAGCCTGGCACTCTTAGAAATATGTACGGGATTATTGCTTATGATATTAAATGGGGCGGGGCTGGTTTCTACACTCAGTGGAACGAGATGGAACGATGACTTGCAGGGTTTTTTTTGCAAGTTCTATTGCATAAAAAGTTTCTACAAGGAAAAAAGGAATATCTTTTTGTGGAAAACTAGCATAACCCGGAGTGGGCAGGACTTATTTTTCTCCCTTATTGTATAATTTTTGCAGGAAGTTCTTATACATGGAAAGAGTAATCCAGAACGACATCCCTGTCTTCCAGCTTAAGTCCATTCTACCCACTCATTCTGTTTCCTGTGAAAATTAGGCGTTATTGTATCTATCATGAGCACTTTTTAGAACTACTAATATTTCTAAGTGTGCCAGGTTCTTTTCTAATTTTTAATATTATGTTCTCATATAGCATTTAATGGAATGGTATATCTTTTTAATTGAAGGACGCATCTGAAACATAGTTGCATGGGAATAAGTCTTTCAAGTAATTGGGATTTGATTGGTATACAAATCAGTTCATACAAGCTGCCTTACATAGAGTTGTCTCACTTAACTGTACAGGACCAACTAGGCAAAGAGAAATAAGTTGGCCCAAGTTGCCATGCGAGTTCTACGGCTAAGTGAGAATTTGAACACTGATTGGTTCATCGTGTCCACTTGTCTAGCTACCACGTAATCTCTCCTGTAGATATACTCAAGATTTGGCATAAAATTGATTTGATCGATGCAGCTCTCATGTGTATCTGAGGTCTTTGTAAAATATAAACAGATATGGCATGTTGTGCTTATCAACTGTGCATAGACAAATATTAGAACCTTAATTTTTCAAAAATACTGTTGTTTTTTTTTAACACAGGAAAGGCAAGAACATATGCAGAGGGCAGTAGTGGAGGGCACCGAGAGAATGGAAGATCAGGTAAGAGTGGAATTCATATGGTAAAATACTCAATATAATCCAGCTGAGGCCAGGAGTATAAATTCCTTGGGCTTCTGTGGCAGAAGTCAGACAGTGCATATTTCTCTCTTGTTGAATTTTGCTTACCTGTAGAAGTTGCTGCTGTGAATTTTGGGGTGTTGTGGAAATATTGCACAAGAACTGTATGGAGAAAAACTTTGAAGAAATTCGCAATGAACATATTAGCTCCCATTGCCCACTTTCCAATTTTGGAGTACAATAGAAGTTTGATGACTGTTTCCTACTCATTGCACAAAAGTTACTTAGATGAATATTTCTTAGTTTTGTTTAAAATGATGGCTTCATGAGACTGGGTTGTACAGTCGGTCTTCTGTCCAAGTTTTTTACCAGCTCATTAGTCAGTAACAAGAGAACTGTTGATGCTCAGCTGTTGAGCTTTATTCCAGTAAAAGAAGACTGGCTGTAGATGACACTAGGAAGACTGTAGTAAGAACAATTTTGAAGCTTATTTAATAGCTTGGCCTGCGCATTTAGAAATTCATTTTTAAAATTATGTTCTTGGGTACATGTGCCTATTTTTCAGTTTGGTAACTTGGAATGAGGAATGAAGCTGAAAGGTAATCTTTGGCTACTTCATGATTACTCTTGTTTTTGTTGTCTTCAAAAACGGTTCAGTCATTTCATGTTCTTGCCGTTAAGTAGGAACTCTCTTTTTTCTACTGCATGCTCTGCTTTTTATTTCATAAAAATATTATTTATTGCACAGGGCCAGAGCATCATTCCAATGCTGACAGGCGAAGTTATTCCTGTAATGGAACTCCTTTCATCTATGAAATCACACAGTGTTCCAGAAGAAATAGATGTAAGTCCTTATGTTAGCTGCATCATAAAAGTCAGGAGTTCTGCCATTCTATTCCTATTTTTCTTTTTTAACTGCCTTTGGCAAAATAAGCTATTACAGGATAATAAATTTATTTCCTTTTGGCTCTTTGGCAGCAAAAAAGTCCCTAAACAGACTTTATTTTGCTAATGTCAACATGTGTCTTGGAAACATGTTAGCAGTAACAATAATTTTTAAATCACAGTTGATTATACACATGAATATACACATGAAATTGCCTTATACCAAATCAGACCCTTGGTCCATCGAAGCCAGTATTGTCTACTCAGACTGGGAACGGCTCTCTGAGGTCTCAGGCAGAGATCATTCAGATTACCTACTGCCTGGTCCTTTTTAACTGGAGATACCAGGGATTGAACCTGGGACCTTCTGCATGCCAAGCAGAGACTCTGCCACTGAGCCACAGCCAATCACTTGCCTTCTGCATACAGTGCTTAAAATGTAGAGACTTGTCAGAACTGTGGGTTATTACATATTGGTACCATTAAAATTTTAAGAGAATCTAGTCTTTGAGATGGTGTAAAGTTTGCAAAACAAATTGTGGGAATATTTTGTATACAGTCGTATTGCTGGGGCGGCAGAAATAAATGAAACAAAAAGGCAGAAAGAGTTTCAAGCCACTTGGTTCCCGATTATAGGTTATTTAACAGAGTGCAAGATAGTTCCTAAAAATCCTTTTTATGGAAACTTACTGTATTTTTAAGATGTTAATTGTTTTGACAAGATTTTAAATCAAGTTGCAGTTTGAAATGATTGTAACATGTACCTCCGTCTTGTATAATGCTCTGGTTACAATGTTTAAGCTTATTTTGTTTTTTGTTGTTGGTTGTATTTTTGAAGAATGAAAAATTTTATTGGAAAAAAAAAGATGGTGTAAAGCTTCTTCTGGTGGTTAAGACACCAACAAAACACATAATAAGCTAACTGTGATGAACGTTAACCATGGTTAAAGCAGGTGGGGGAATTCTATAGGAAAGACAAAGGAGGGTTTATGTGATTCTGAGCTTGAACCATGGATATCTCAGCTCTAAAAGACACAGGTATGACTTTGGGTATTTCCTTGGTTTGCATGATTCTTGCAAATACTGATGCTAAAGTATGCTTAAGGTTTATTGAATCCTAAGCACTTAATGTACATTCATATTTGGCTAATTCCCCTTCCCTTGTTTCATTGCATTCTAGATACATGACACAGTGCTCAGTGATGATGATATTGGAGATAGCTGTCATGAAGGTTTTCTCCTGAAGTATGATCAGTTTTCTTTACTGTTACGATTCCAGATCATGGCACAAAATCTGGTACAATCCATTTTGTGACCATCCCCCAGAAATCTATGTGGCTCCGTTCTTGTTTGCTGACCTTATTGACTGCCGTATAAAGAATGATGGTGTAATTGTGTGGGGCAAAGTATAGCTGTAGTTTTGTCTTGGGGTTACAGTGTTGTGCATGGATGTAATTTTGGTCTAGCTAATTAGAATGGATTTTTTTTTAGCCTAACATCACAAATTAAGCTATGTGGTAATTTAACTTCAGATGGTTGGGTGAAATGACCATACAGTTGACTCTGAGGCTGCATTAAGATATCAAAGCAATCCAAGCTTTGAATTGGTGCTGTATTCAAGTACATGTGCCCCTTTCCCTCTTCTTGCGCAGAGGATTCCTGATTAGAAACAAATTCTGGTTCCCGTGTGACAAGTGAATAAATTGGAGATTGCTTACTTCCCACAAGTCAGAATTTTAAACTGTAATCTAGAACCTTGGGTTGTGGAATATAAACAAACTCTTGGTTCACCCAGATGGCCATCACAAGGTACTAATCTCAAATCAGATACCTCCAATGCAGGCAGGTAGATGAGTATGGCAACAAGGTGTATTCATTCACAAATCATGCTTGGAGCAGCTTGTGACATCAGAATGCAGCTTGATTTGATTTTAATACTGGCTACCTATGAAATTTGGGAAACCTAATAATTAGGGGACTACATAGCATCTGTGCTTTCTTGAGTTCCAGCACATGAAATTCCTCTGCAGACTTTAATATCACTGTATTATGTTTGATTTTCAGAGCCATCAGTTCACACCTGCAGACCTGTGGTTGCTCAGTAGTTGTAGGAAGCAGTGCAGAAAAAGTTAATAAGGTAAATGTTTTTTCTATGCATTATTAAAATGATATTCCTGATTATTACATAGACCAACAAATTATTACAGAGATCAATTATGACAGACCCCTGTCTCTTTTCCAACACTCAGGCAGAATTTTCTCGCCAAAAATATTTTAATTCCCCTCAGTGACTGAATCACCCTCCAGTAGCATGTATTTCTTCTTTATTTTATAAGCTTAAATTATCCCACCCGGTCACAAATATTTGTCTAGACTCAGTACAGAAACTTGAGGGGAGTACAGGAGCTGTCCTACTTTATAAATCCTTGTGAAATGGCACTTGAGGCAGATTAACTTTCAAAAACAGCATAAAGATTTTGTTAGGTAAGAAATATATAAATATGAGGATCAAGGTATAGAGTTTTTTGCTTATTATATATTTCAGCTGTTACACAAAATCTTCAATACAGTTTCTTAGAGAATAAGTTTGTCTTAATGCTTCTAGGTTTCTCCCTTCAAAGATCCAGATTTACTTTCTTACTGGAAATGTACACAGTAATAAAAATGTACACTAATGCTTCATTAAAAAGCAAAAAAAGAAAAAAATATGTAATGATGACTTGTAAAGCATTAGTGCAATCCTGAGAACGCTTTTCTGGGAGTAAGCCCCACTGAGGAAACTTCAGTAGGATTCTGAGTAGACTTGCTTGGGGTTGCTCTCATATTTCCTGTCCACCATAGTAAAATTATTTTATTAGGAACAATTTGTGCCACTGTTATGCCTATATCTGCCACTAAAGATTCAATATCTCGTTTCCATACTGGGGAAGGAAAAATAATTTTGTTGTTGGGGGGAGTGTTGCCTGATTCACTGTGTTTTTATTTGGGGAAACATTCCCCCCCCCCAGAACTAATAATGGAGCAAATCTAGCTTAGAAAGAAAAATTATATTAATGTTAGGCTGTCTGTTTGTTCCTCCTACAGTGTTAGAGTGGAGAGCATTCAGCCTCTTACACCTGAATTTTAAAGTCTCAAAATGATGTTGGGGCAGGCTGGAGTCTTGAACTCCATAATTCAAATTCATGTGCCAATAGGTACACCGAGCACCTGTACAGATAGCAGTCAGTGCATTCACTGGAGAGGGAAACATATTTTCCTTACGGCAAATATGCAATTTGTATGCTGAAGAAATTCACACAGCTGAATCTGTAGCTAGGAAAAAACATCTGGCTGTCTTGTAATAGCCAAGTAACACCTGTGTGCTCATTATGCAATATAGCAATTGTCACTACAACCAGAGTTTGTCTTTGCTCAGTTATCCTGCCTGTGGCTTTTGCAATGTTTTTGTGTTGCAGATCGTGCGGACTCTATGCCTCTTTCTTACTTCAGCAGAGCGAAAGTGTTCCAGGCTCTGTAGAAGTGAAACTTCCTTCAAGTATGAGTCAGGACTCTTTGTGCAAGGCTTGCTCAAGGTAAGGTCTTTATTTTTGTTTCCTAGGGCTGAACTCTCTTGAAAAGCCAGTAATTTAATTTCTGGTCAGTGCATAGATGTGTATCAGTTATTTATTCTGCCAGCATCACTTCTGTTCCTGTCTTTGTGACTAGATGTTGTATTTAGTTTGTCTTTAAATTAAAATGCAGATTTCTACCCAGATATTTCGCTGGTTTGTTTGTGGATTTCTTTGCAAAGGTGGAAAAAATCTATTTAGACTTTAAAAAACAAAAACAAACCTAGCCTTCAGCCATGATGTCTCCCTAGATGATTACAAATTGAAAGGAATTTAACAAGGAAATAATAATAAAATAAGCAACTGCCAGTTTCAATAACAAAAAAGAAGAGGAAGCCAAAAGAAGCTACGCTACTTATAAAACAGATAATGGCAACCATAAATAAATTAAAATTACACAAAAGCCATCAAAATAGGTTTTGAATCATCTCTCAGCTGTTGAAAAAAAAAGTCCCTGCAAGAATGGAATAAAAAGACAGAGGCTGAAGATGGCTTAACTATGCATTTTTTATTGGGCTGAATATGTTGCCTAACCTAAATACCACTATGCCTACTGTGTAGAAAGCAGATCTGGTAGTTTCTGTTGCCTCTGTATTCAGACAGTGTAATTTCCTCTTTGTTCTTCTCCTGCAACCAGGAAGAAAGAAAAATGTGTATGTTTTCCTTCCTCACAGTAGGAACAACTTACATAGCATATATTCTTGTATTGGAGAATGTCATAATATTTGTCATCATACAGAATTTAATAAACAATAGTCTGATCCTGTCTGACAAAACATCGGATTTATGATATGCGGGAATGGGTAGCATGTGGGTAAATCAAGTTCAGGTCTTGATCAGTCTGTGCTGGATACTGCCTTATACTGAATCAAGGTTTATCAAGGTTAGCATAATCTATTGTGACTGACAGTGCCTCTTCAAGGTCTCAGGTTGGAGGGCTTCCAAATCACCTCCTGTCTGATCCCTTTACCTGGAAATGTCAGGGATCAAACCTCAGACTTTCTACATACAAAATAGGTGCTCTACCACTGACCCGCTTTATAACTTTATAAACCATTATTGCCACACAACTTTGCAATGGAAGGAGGCATATAGGTTATAATATGGTGAGCAAAACCACAAACCAAAGTTCTGTTTCTTTTTTCCGACAAATGGGCTAATTGTGGTTTTGCTACAAAGAAGGGTTGGAATGGGGTTGTGGCTAACCAGCTGCCCAGACTGAGTTAGGAATGGATGAAAAAGCAACTTCAGTTTAGATTCCCACAGTGTTCTTGATTTGTGAGGAGCTCTCACAATTGTTTCTGCTTCCATTACAAGGCATACCCCAGGGTGTGAAAATCACAGCTTTAAAATGAAAATCCCAATTATAGATTTATTTTTTTGGAGGTCAGTTTTGATTATGTCAGTGAATCAGGAACCAGTTTTGAATCAAGAGCCTTCAGCCAGTATTTTGTGATCTACCATCAATGACTTTGGGAGCCTAAGATTTGTGGGAATACACAGTTCTTTTCTTCAGCTTGACTATAGGAAGGCACCTCTAGTCCAACTCTACTTGCTGCCTTGGAAGCTTACATTTGAAGGAAAGGTGGGATTGAACTCCTTTAAGTAATCAAGACTTTGAATCTTGTCCATACTGTAAACTCACTCTGTGACAGCTTGGCATTATTTAGTTGAATTATCATGTCTATTGATTTCACTTGAACATTATGATGACTTTCATGGTTCTTAATTCCTGTAACTCATTTTAGTAACTAGGAGATTAATTTTTTCCCCAATGGGACAGGATGTGACTGGAAGTTTTGTGCTGCCTTTCCGACAAGTGATGTATGCTCCATATCCTACCACTCATATTGATGTAGATGTCAACACAGTGAAGCAGATGCCTCCATGCCATGAACATATCTATAATCAGCGACGGTACATGCGATCTGAGCTAACAGCATTTTGGAGAGCCACTTCTGATGAGGAGATGGCTCAGGATACCATTATCCATACAGATGAAAGCTTCACTCCTGACCTGTATGTATTCTATAAGAACATAACAGTGGTTAATCTAGTCCAGCACCCTGTCTCACACAGTGCCCAACCAGTTCTTTTTTTTTTTTTTTTTTATTAATTTTATCTATATCTAATTCTACAACGCTACTTTTCTAAGCTATGTTTACCTTATACAGAGTGTGCTTTATCATTTGCTTAATATTGCTATGCCATTAATACATATGAAGCGTTTTAAACCTTGGCTAATATTTAGATAAAATTGTTACTGATGATACATGAAAAATAAAAGAAAGCTGTTTGACAGACATGCTCTTTTGAAGGAATGCTTAATTATACACATAATCTATTATATATAAGTGCAGTTTCAAAAAACATTTCAGCCTTTATTTCTTCTTTCGTCCTCTTCTTGTCTTAACAGTCTCTTCTTGTACTTTTGGGGCTGCTGCTCCCTTTTCCGAGTCAGACGTTTCTTCTTCGCTCTTTGAGCTATCAAATCCATACATACTTTCTTGCGATGCCAGTGAACCATCTGAGTCTTTCTCTTTTTTCTTTTCTTTGCTTTTTTCCAAAAAACTTTTCGCCTGTTGGACAGAGTCAATCTTGTATTTCTTGTTTTTGATGCTGAAGCTCAGTCCTTCCGGAACATTCCACCTATAGATAATAGATTCAGACTGTAGCCAAGATGTCAGTTTTCCATAGGCTTTCCTTCTTTTCCTTATTTCAAATGGGATGTCTTTCATCACTTTAACTTCTTTTCCTTTGATCTTCAGAACTGCTTTATTTGTGGTCCTGAGCACCACATCTCTTGTTGACTTTTTGGAGAACCTTATCTGAATCTCACCAGGCAGGCTTTTCTTTTTAGTATAATCTGGATAGGTTCTGTAAACCATATCCATATCGCTTTTTATTTCCGCTGCTTTTAAGCCCGTCACTGGTTCAAGCGCCTCACTTAACAGATTTTTAAGGTCTTCTCCTTTATCCTCTGGTACATTCTGAAGTCTTAGGAAAAAATTCGATCTTTCCATCTGAAGTTTCAAGAGCTGATCAGAATGGAAGGCCTTTTCTTTCTCCGCTTTTTGTAGTCTTGAATCATGATTTTTAACTGAAGTCTTAACTTCCAGAAGTTCTCGCTGCAGCTTCTCTGTAGTTTTATTCGACTCCTTCAGGTCCAATTGCATCTTGTCCATCTTAACGTTGAGAGCTGTCATTTGGTCCACTAGAGGTCGCAATAACGAGGAGAACACCGTGCTCATCTCCGTGGTATCAACCTTTGAACTCGGAGCTGTACTTCCTAGTTTGGGGGAAGGTTTCGGTTTCCCCGCCATTGTTGAGACTGTGCTTCTTTGTTGATAGTTAGATAAGATGGACGAAAGGAGCAAATTCCACAACTGCGCTTATATCTTTTTAAAGTTCATATCCTCTAAAGCGCGATGCTGCCATCAAGCAAGCCGAACATCCGTTTTTTCATGCAGTAACGCCACGTAAAGAGTCCCGTAAGTACGCCAGTCCCGAGGGGGGGGGGGTTTACTCCACCCGCCTTTCCCGCTGTATTCTGTTTCTTTTTACTTCAGACTCACTGTTTCTCCAAGCGTAACTGTCAGTTCCAGCCTCATTGCTTCACACTCTCTGCTGCTTCTCGGTTTTGCGCTTTTAGCCATACGGCTCCCACGGACGGGGGAACCTATGGGGGTGATGAAAGGGGACCTCAATCCCTCGATCGCCACCGTAGGGAGAGATCCCCCTCGTGCCACCCCAGGCAGAGCCCCTTCACTAGGGTCTCTGGGGGCTCGGCACCGGTCCGAAGCCCCTTCTTCCCGCCGGGTACGGATCGCGCTCCCCGCTCGTGCGGAGGAGCGCGTCCGCCATGGTCGCAAATCTTGCCGGAAGTCCTGTGCCCAACCAGTTCTTCTGGAGGGCCAACAACAGGGCATAGAGGCCGACGCCTTCCCCGATGTTGCCTCCTGGCTCTGGGATTCAGAGGCTTAGTACCTCTGAATGTGGAGGCTCCCCTCAGTCACCATAGCTAGTAGCCATTGATAGACATGTCCTCCATGAATCTATCTTATCCCCTTTTAAAGCTGTTTATTCCTGTGGCCGTTACTACATCCTCTGGCAGCAAATTCCACATTTTAATTGCTCTCTGTATAAAGTATTACTTCCTTTTGTCCGTCCTGAACTATTGCCCATCAGTTTCATTGGAAGCCCTCGAATTCTAGTATTTGGGGAGTGGGAGAAAAAATTATCTTGGTCAACTCTCCCCACCCCGTGCATCATTCTATAAACCTCTATCATGTCCCCCCTTAGTTGTCTCTTTTCTAAACTGAAAAGTCCCAGACTCTTCAGCCTTTCCTCATAGGGAAGGTGCTCCAACCCCCTAATCATCTTGGTTGACCTCCTCTGCACTTTTTCCAGCTCTGCAATGTCCTTTTTGAGATATGGGGATCAGAACTATACACAGTATTCCAAATGAGGTCACACCATAGATCTACACAGGGGCATTACAATACTGGCCACTTTGTTCTCAGTCCCTTTCGTAATAATCCCTAACATAGAGTTTTCCTTTTTCACTACTGCAGCACATGTTCATTGAGTTATCACTATGACCCCAAGATCTTTTTCCCTCGCAGTCTCAGCAAGTTCAGACCTTGTTAGCCTATACTTGAAGATGGGATGTTTTGTTCCAGTGTGCCTCACTTGATACTTACCAACATTGAACTTCATTTGCCACATTGTCATCCACTCACCCAGTTTGTGGAGGTCCTCTCGGAGCTCTTCACAGTCAGCCTTGGTTTTTGCCATCCTAAATAATTTGGTGTTATCTGCGAACTTGGCCACTACACTATTCACTCCTAAATCCAGATCACTGATTAATAGATCAAACAGTACTGGCCCCAATTCTGACCCATGTGGGACCCCACTGCTTACTTCCCTCCATTGTGAGAACTGTCCATTGATTCCTACTCCGTTTCCTGTCATTTAGCCAGTTTTTAATCCATAAGAGAACCTGTCTTCTTATCCCATGACTTCTAGCTTACTCAGGGGTTTTTGGTGAGTTACCTTGACAAAAGCCCTTTTGAAAGTCCAAATATATAATGTTTACTGGATCGCTGTTATCTACACACTCCATATATATAATGTTATCTAAGAACTCCAAAAGGTTGGTGAGTCAGGACTTCCCTTTGCAGAAGCCGTGCTGATATTCCCTCAGCAAGCTTTGTCCCCCTATGTGCCTAACAATTCTATCTGTGATTACAGTTTGTACCTATTTGCCTGGGATAGATGTTAGGCTAACTGGTCTGTAATTTCCTGGTTCCCCTCTGGATCCTTTTTAAAAATTGGTGTCCAGTCTTCTGGTACAGCAGCTGAATTTAGTGATAGGTTACATATGCAGGTTAGTTGATCAACTGTCTCACATCTGAGTTTCTTAGGAACTCTCAGGTATATGCCATCAGGACCTGGAGACATTAGTTTTTAGTCATCTCAATTTGGCTCAGTTCTTCAGACTCCCTTCCTGAAAATAGACCTTCTGGTATATCTACATTATAATGATGGCATGCATCAAGAGTTAAACACAGAATCTATATAGTCCTGGGCCTATTGTGCTGTTTTCTGTTACTTGGTCTTTATCACTGATGATGCCAGATCTCAGGGCTAAGTTCACCAAGGAACAATGAAAGTCCACTCCCCATTTTCCCAATGCAGTCCAACATTTGAACGCTGCAAGAGATTTATAATTATGTTACCAGCACCAATTTGACTTGGTGCTGTACCAGAACTGATACGCTCAGTTATTTTATGCTTTTCCTCTCTTTATAGGAATGTTTTTCAAGATGTCCTGCACCAAGACACTCTAGTAAAAGCTTTCCTAGATCAGGTAATGGCTGGTCACGTCAGTTAATTAAAACTGAAAAGCGATATGTAGTAATTTTGAAATAGTTCCTTCTGTATAGTGGAACAGTACTCACTTTACAGCTTACAGAGAGCTGAGGTCACAGTAGCCCTCAACCAGACGAGCCCAGAGAGTCGGTTGGGTGTAGTGACCAAGAGCGGCAGACTCTAATCTGGAGAACCGGGTTTGATTCCCCACTGCTCCATGTTAGATCATGGCAAGTTGTGACTTTAGTGATGTTCTCTTATTGAACTGTTTAGTTCTTTTCCTCTGATTCCTTAGGGCCCAAAAGTCCTGTGCTGTAGTTTGATTTCACTTCCTCTTCTGGATGTTGGCTGTTCTGTTTCTGCTCAAGCAGAGGCTAGGAAAGGCCCTGCTTTTGTTCCAGTAAACTTTCAATCCTTCCGGCACGGTGTGCTTGTGGAATTATTACACTCCACATGCAGCCAGCTGGGTGACCTTGGGTCAGTCGCAGTTCTCTCAGAGTGTTCTCTCAAGAGTCATTCTCGAAAGAGCTCTCTCAGCCCCACCCACCTTACAGGGTGTCTGTTGTAAGGAGAGGAAGGGAAGGCAGCTGTAAGCCGCTCTGAACTCCCAAGTGAAGGGTGGGATCTGCGTGCAGCTCTTCTTCTCCTCCATGCCTAGCACTTGCCACTTGCCAACCACACAGCTCCCATTCAAGGACTTTATCCACTTTCCTGTAGCATAAAGCAGATGCCACTTTGGTGATAGGTGTTCAGAAGAGCCACAGGTAGCATGTCAAAGAGGCACATGTGGCTCCCAAGCCACTGTTTACGAAACAGTAGATTCAGAAGAGGTTGCTGTGAAGCCAATGAACATAATGTCTTGCTGCTGTGAACGGCTGTGAACGGCTGCGTTTGGGGGATGCTGGTGGCAACAGGGACAGAACCAGCCAGCCGTGCATGCTGCCAAGTGGCCGGATGGGATTGTGTGTGTGGAGCTGCTGGAAAGGAGTGTGCCATGACTCAGAGCACACGCCCAGTGGTCTCCACTGTAGGCTGGCAACACTAGCCCCTGTAACAATGGCTTTTTGCCAGTATATAAATAAAAGGAGGTTTATGTAGCTATCCATGCAAATGATAGTGGGGAGTTCAGGAACGAACACTGAATCTTTTCCTGCCCATTTGAACAGGTCTTTCATTTAAAACCCGGGCTGTCCCTGAGGAGTGTGTTCCTTGCCCAGTTCCTATTAGTTCTTCACAGAAAAGCCTTAACGCTCATTAAATACATAGAAGATGACACGTAAGTATGAAGCTAATGGGGGAAATGGGACAAGTACTTTGAGACCTTTTTTCAAATTAAAGCACTGCGTCTTAACCACAGCCTTTTCCTACCCCTGCCCCAGGCAAAAAGGTAAAAAGCCTTTCAAGTCTCTCCGAAGCTTGAAGATAGACCTGGACTTGACAGCAGAGGGCGATCTTAACATAATAATGGCATTAGCTGAGAAGATCAAGCCTGGTTTACATTCGTTTCTCTTTGGCAGACCTTTCTACACTAGCGTGCAGGAACGGGATGTTCTCATGGCATTTTAAAGATGTTTTGTTTCTGATCTGTAGAACTCCGCCAGGCTGTTCAAAGACCATAAAGACAGAAATGCAGTGTCGCTGTTTGAGGCACATTCTGCCGTTCCCTGCCATTTAATGCGACGTACACTACAGCCTATAGGAGTAAGGGGCACACGTGCTATAATGAGTCTAGTCACTTCAGTTTAGGTACATATCCAAGGCTCCATTTTGTTTATAGTGAGAGCAGAATGTTATTGTTGGGGTATTTTTAATGCAATCAATTTGTGGTAGTTTCTAAAGCACCAAGTAAGGTTGTGGTTTTTATTTAAACAAGAGAACTTTTTTTAAAAAAATGGCTCTTAAGAAATTGCACTGGATTTAATACTTTTCCTTCAGTTTGCATGGATGGTTAGGCACATTTGTCCACTCCCTAACTGTGGACTGTAAAACAAATTTCAGATGTACTTTTAAAGATGTTAAGTTCCGGTGTGCTTGACGACATGAACAGTAGTGTCTGCATGGCCTGCACATATACCCTGAAAGTCACCAGAGACCTATGAGAACATCTAAGCATATAAACCGACACAGAAAATGTAGGTGTGTTCTTACAGCAGGCAAAACTAGACCTGATTTTGCAGAATGCTATTTTTAGACTGGGTCACAAATTACACTGTCCAAATGCCAAGTAAGGCTATTCAGTTGCTGATTTATGCTAGATCATCAGGCATGCTGCATGATTTAATGAGTAGCATAACTTCCAAGCACAAAATAGAAACATGAGGTTCTGTGTTGGAGAGAGCAGTTGCCAAGCTTTGTCTAATAAACTGTTGAGTAAAATCTGGCTAAATCCTACGTTCTTATGCTCACATTCTTTTTGAAAAAACTTTAAATAGCCAAACTTGGTGGATTTGAAATCAATGGGAAGGGCGGTAGTGACACAGTTCTGGTCTGTTAGATGTCTACGTCTTCATCTCTAGCGCATATATCTCTTCAGTTGCTTTTTCCCCCATATGGGGAGTGTTGATATATATTTGCCTACATCTGTATCACTGTCTATATGTGTCTGGTGCAGTGTGTTGGTTTTACAAAATACAGAAGGTCTGCCATCTTAACTGCATGTCATGCTGTACTTGATGCGATGTTATAGTGCATGTTGCTGTTTCATCCCCAAATGCAGGTGTCTGCTTCTCTAAGTGCAATATTTTTCTATTCTTCTGTGGCTTGGAGAAATCCATTGTGTCAAAAATCTCTGTGCACATTTGGCCAAGGGGTTTTTTTTTTTTGTTATAGCCATTTTGGAGCATTATGTAACTTGAGTTTTTTTATGTCCTGGAAACCTGTCATCTGTTGTGATTCAGTGACTATGCTTCTTCATTCATGAGATTGGGTGGGAGAAATTCCATCCCATATGTAGGGAACCCATGTGTTCACATGCCAAACATTCCCAGTTATTATGGTAGTTTCTATTTGGATGACGTTCAGCTTGTATATCAAAGCCCTACAGATCTCTGGATCTGTCTCAAGAAACAATATTCCAGTGTCAAAATATTGTTGGGGGAGGGGGCTAGTGAGGAGGGAGCTGCCAAAGGGCATAACCTTGTGGGCAGTGATCAAGGCAGGAAACAATAAAGATACTGCCTCCTATGTATCTTGAAATCAAAAATATATCCCAAGGTGAGTGGCTGAACATTGTTCTGGTGACCCAACACCCCCCCTTTGCATAATAAGGCTTAAATCACATGTAGCTCTAGTGCCAAAGC
This sequence comes from Lepidodactylus listeri, assembly GCA_029233225.1. Classification (NCBI taxonomy): domain Eukaryota; kingdom Metazoa; phylum Chordata; class Lepidosauria; order Squamata; family Gekkonidae; genus Lepidodactylus; species Lepidodactylus listeri. Next base: position 116,019,898 of record JARCFY010000004.1, on the reverse strand, counting down.
CAAGAGCCCCGGGCAGCTTTTTGAAGTTTCTGTGCAAAAACTTTAATGCAAGGGAATGATGTCTTTTCCTATTTATCTAACTGATATGTTTGGGAGGAAAGTTGCCAGATACCTGAAATAATTACTGTCTTCTGAATTCTGTTATGATGTTGTTTATCTGACATGTTAATGCAAGAAAGCTTATACACCTGTGCAAAGACTGCGCATGTAAATTAGCTAATTTTATTGCAAATCACTGTGTACTTAGATTGTTTACACCTATAATTGTACACTAAGGTTGCACTATTGTTTGGTATGTGTTTTGGGAATGGCCAGGTGGTGATTTGAAACAAATGTGGTATCTACTTATCTATGTATCCAGGGTGTCTATATATTTTTTCATACTTCTAGAATTCTGTATAGTAAGATACCCAAAAATAATCAGTGTGCATTATTGCTGACATATAGTGATAAGATAGAAACTCTTATCTGCTGTTTTATATTTAAAAAGTTGCACAATATGTTGTTAAGGGTTGCTAATTATTTTTAATGTTACTTGTTAAAGTGGTTTACATGACTTTAGAGTTCTCTTGAAGAAGTGCTGGAGAAGTTCATATGCAGACTGCAATACAGAAGCATGTGCTTAAGCATGTTGGCTGTCCTTTTGGGAAATATGTCATTGACATTACTAAAAGAAGAAAGTGCTGTTGCCTGGAACACATCATGCAGTCTAGTTTTCTCTGTGGAACATCTAAATACCAAAAACATGCTCCAAATTTTGATGCACTTTTGTTCTGCTTGCACAATAAATAAAATATTAATGTTTCCTTATCTGTTGCTTACTTTTATTGCTCAGGGTAAAACTGTTCTGTTGAGACCAGTATTGCAAGAGAATTGAGACGCCTGGATGCCTTTGTTCATTCTGTTCTCTTTAGTCTACTTGAACTGAACAATATGCAAAGGGTTTAGAAAACAGCAATTCTGGTCCCACAGTACCATATCTCCTGAGGGCAGGGAAGTGGTTGTAGCGTTACAGCGGTGCTATAACATATGATACAAAGCATCTTTAGCATTCCTGGTATATTATCCCCCCCCCTCCCCAAACTCATTCTACCATATCAAGATAACTTGCCATCTTTATGCTTCGGATTAGCCCTCGTGGAATTCGAATTAGTTTTTGTGGAATTCATTGTTTACCATTTTAGATGTCTGAGCTAAAGAAGAACTGAAATCCTCCTTTGTATGTGTCCAAAGCATCATAGTTGATGTAACCTCATGGTTTTCTTATAACATCTAAAAGTTCCATTTACTTGGGAAAGATAGATTGTGTAGGTGCTATTATAGGATTGTCTATTCCTTTAGCAAGTGTGGAAATTTTAGATGTTATGATGCATAATCTTGAAATAAACCTGAGATGTTACACAGCTCTGGGTAGCATACAAAGGGGGACCACAGGTGCTTTTCTGGCTTAAAAGATAGCATGCCTATTTAAATGAAGCAAAGGTGAACAAACCTTTGGCTGGTTTCCAGTAGACCACCTAGTGCCTACTGGTTGCTTGAAGTCTTGCAAAGAATGCTGGACTAGATGGACCTTGATCTAGGAAGACATTTTTTACATTTCTAAAACATGTATGCAGAACTACTTGGCATAGATCAATCATACCTGAACGAGATGTGCACTCTTAACTTTGCAAATTTAGAACACGGTAGTGGGCTACAGAAATTCTAGTGTAAAAAGCCATAGCCCTGGAGTTAGCTCACCCCCTTTTTATGGTGTTCAGTGTTGTTTTAAGACTTTCTTTATAGTATGAGAAGTATACATTCCTGCTCTCTAGCCTTATGGGATGACCGAGATGACCTTTTTAAAACTTATCCTCCTGCAAAGCCTTTTGGCTTTAGAGGCAATTGTCTTAGAACCTTATGAAATGTTTATGTGGCCATCGTGATTTCTTTCCAGTCTGGGTTGCAAGGAGTTTCTCATCAAAATTGTGCATTTTGTTGTGCCCCCACTTTAGTGGAAGTTGGTTCTCATAAGAAAATATATTGTGATACAAACAAGCTGAGGCAGTTGGGGCCATCACATTACTTTGTGGGCCGGGATTATGGATTGCTGACTAATTCAAATGTTTAAACCTCCCACATGGAGAAAAATGAAGCCATTATTGAAAACGGGTGCTTGCATGATGTTTGAATACCGCTGACCTACAGAGTTTGCATGGTACTCAAGAAAGCTTTCCAGGAGGCTGTGTAAGGCAGATGTCAGTCTGTGGGGTTGAGCTGTTGCAGATCTTTAGGTACCTATGGAAAATTCAGGGTTTGGTCTCTTCTGCATAGAGCAAAGAGAGAGAGGGAAGGCTAGGTGAGGCTGCACAGGGTGGACTCTGACTTGTGATCATACGTGTGTTCAGTAACACCGTGGATGGCATGTTAAAGACATGCAGAGTTGCTCACCACAGGAGGATTTTTGCTGCTAATGAGTGTGCACTGTTGCAGGGAGCAAAGCTACTTAAGGTTAGTAGTAGCAACTCAGTGCCAGAATTGTGATTCATACCATACAAAAGTCACAGCAGATATGTGGTGGCACTGAGGACTTTAGGCCAGATGTATGCCTGGATTCTAGGCATGTGGAGGCCTAATTCAGATCAGGACATGGGAAAGTGGGGTTTTACTGGCCCAAGGTGACCCAGGGAACTTCCACAGCAGTGAGGATTCAACCCGGAATCTCCTAGATCTGAGTCCAATACTCTTACGACTACATCATCCATTTTTGGATCTGAAATGGCCCTGGGGAAGTATTAGTATACACAGGTTTCCCCAGTGGAGCTACCAGCAAATCCTTAGGGCTGTTTCAGGCCAGAGAAAATGCTGCTGAGGAGTGGGGTGGATAATGTCTTCTCTCTGCTGCTGCAGTTCATCAGGAACGGAGTTCCCAGCATGCACCTCTCAGACCACTTCTGTTGACACTCCACATGTCCACTATGTAGATCGTCAGCCCTGACTTGAGTGTCTGAATCTCTTCTGCAGCCAGCGACTGGGAAGAAGCCAGGGAAAGAGAGGTGGGTTAGTTATTACAACAATTTAGGCCTCAGTACTAAAAGACACCTTTCAGGTAGGCAGTACCAGCAGTCCCTTTCTATAGAACAGGAAGAAACCTCCTACAAAATAGAAGTATGGATCTTTGTCCTTTTTATTAAGAGATATTTATTCCCCACTTTTCAAAGCAGCTTACAACCAAAGTTCCCTCTACACTGTGGAGTCTTGTGAGCAAAAATTCTACTTTATGAGCTACTGGCATTAAAGTTGTGAGCGAGCAATTTGGCTGCTGCATAAATTAGTTTGCTCTGAAGCCATCCTTCCTGGGCGAAGACAAAAATGTGTGCGCCAAAGGCTAAAAAACTGAGCTAGCTCACCCTAACTCAGCTTAGAGGGAACACTGCTTACAACATTGTGCCTCCCCCTCCATTTTATACATGCAGCGACAACCCTGTGAAACAGGTTAGGTTGAAAGTTACTGGCCCAAGGTCACCCAGGGAACTTCCACAGCAGTGACGATTCAACCCGGAATCTCCTAGATCTGAGTCCGATATTCTTACCACTACATCATGCATGCCTGGTGACCTGGGAGATCTCTAATAAGGACACAAAAGGAGAGAAATTTTTAAAGGAGAAAGCAAAGACTTTAATTCTTTCCCTTACCCTTCTCCTCTCCCTTGGAGCTGGCATTGGGGCTTATACTGCTGTGCCTTCCCATGCTCTTGCGGCATCACGGTTGGGCAATTGTTGCTGGAGAACATGGCTCCCAGGCTGTTCTGTCTTTGCTTCAGTTCTTCACTGAAATGTCTTGCTGGGGGAGGGAAGGGGCCTGCTGGTGATTAATGGGCTCTGCCTCATCTCCAGCCTCTCACTTGCCCTATAGGCAGCTTTGCTCTGTTGTGGAGAAGAGTTATGGGCAGGTTGGTCTTGCAGAACCAGCTTCTAATTGCAGAGCTGCAAAGGGAGAACTTCCTTGGCCTCTGCCCAGGACTGAGACCTCTGCAGGATGTGGTTTCAGGGCATCCTGCCGCAAGCACAACTGCATAGCTGGTGACCCAGTGGGTCAAATGCAGACTTCCAGCCACGTTTGGCAGTTTTCCTGGAGCTTGACAAACCTGTTTTCTGTTTTTTTACCTAGCACTTGACAAATAGGATGGAGGTTAAAGGCACTTGGCAGGACCACAAATGGGGCTGGGGCAGTTTCCTCCATTCATTTCTACTCCATAAAATGAGCACTATCTGAGCTTTCCAGCCCAGTGTCCTTGGTGATGTTGCTAGGGCTTTGGTGGTATATCTGTCAGGTTGTGTAAGGCTGCAGCTTTTGAGGTAGTCTTGGGGCAGCCCTGTTGTTGTACACACAGTTTATGAAACACGGTTGCGCACTCTGTACTCTGCCACTGACTTGGCCTGGTTGGCCTTGGTGAGCACACTTGGCATCTTTCTGACATAGGTGGACATAACGTATATGCTGAGTGCCATTGATGATCCTAGTCACAGAGGCAGGGATCAATCATAAATACGTGTTCAGAAGTGAACTTTGGTTCATTGCTTAGATGCATTCTGGGAAATAGCTAAATGCTGACAAGTTGCTATTCAGCCAAGACTTGTGGCCTTGTTTTGGCCAGCTACAACTGCGCATGTGTCTGGCGTCAGTTAGCTTGGTTAGATGAGGAACATCAGCACTCTGTACCAGTATTGGCTACAATAGACACATTTTAGAGCTTCATAGCCTGGGAAGAAGAAGGCCCATTGTTTGGCTAAAAAAGAAACGTCTTTATTTGGGAAGGCCCTCAGGTCTGAGCCCAATCAGAAAGTTATGATGAAAGTTTGACAAAGTTTGATGGAACCAATAGCTAATCTTTATTTGCGTGTGTCATCTTGAGTATAAAATCCTATGTCTCCCATTGTAACTTCGGGAGAGCTGTGGGTATTCGAGGTTCCAAAGCCCTGTTGTACATGTGCTTCCCCCTTTATTAATAAAGTTCTTGGAATTTTCTACAGGATTGTGCCGGGTGTTTTCTCCAACTGGGCTGGGGGAACACCACCAGAGACAGCATTTCTGTCTGTCACTGTCAAGATGATGGTGATGCCCCTTTTCACTTACTCAGAGTCCCTACAAAACCCCCCCACACACACACACACATTTTCTGTCTTACATGTTCAGAGTTCTATGTAGGTCAGGCAGTCACAGTTCACCTGTCTTGCCTCTTGTAAAATATCTAGAAAGTCACGATCCTTTTACATACCAGGTCCCCTCTGTCACTCACAGAGACACTATCAGACAGGGTAGCCGAGTACCTTTTAATAATCACCCCTCACTCAGACACTGCACATGGCTATTAGGGGCTGGGGATTCAAACACTGTTTCATTCACTGCCACAGTTTTATTTCCTGTCCCGATATCTATTTATCTGTAGGCTGAGATCTTAACTTGTGTGTATGAGCTTCTTTCCCCGAGACCATAAACATCCAGCCCACAGGGTTAAACAAGAAAGTTGACTTTTATTTATGGTTTGACTATAACATAGGAGAAAATCAGGTAGGGGTTACAAAATTTCAGTTGAATGAGTGTTTGAATTATTTGCCTATTCAGGCATTTGGGATCATTTGGTACAAGTTGATCTTTTTCCAGTCATTGTTAAGCTGCTCTTCCACAGCTTTACTCAGTCAGACTCAACTCTTAAGTGCTGTTTTCAACTGTCCCTCTCACCAACATTCTCCATCAGCTTGTACTGGTTGCTGTTAGGGAGAGGTGGAACCTAACCTTTCCCACACAATGACACTTTCTGGATCGCAAGGCATAGCAGACCCAGCTTCCAGGTGATCTTTTTACCACACAATGTTTTTTTCCTTTTCTCATCAGCTTAAGGTTCCCTGATATCTTATCAGTCATGTTACTTTTGTTCAAGGTGAACTCTTGCCATGACATCTTGCCACTGTCTTAATATTATGCTGTTTTAAGTATAGGTGTGAGAAAGCAGGTTATAAATATTTTGAATCAAACAGTATTGAGAAGTGGGTAGGACAGAGAGAATGCTAGAAAAAATGAGTTGTGTTGATTTATCTTGCCTTTCCTACAGAGAGCTCAAAGTGGTGTACACCTTTCCCCCTTTTATCCTCGGTACAGCCCTGTGAATTGAGCTCAAACTGAGAGACTGACTTGCTTATGGTTGCCTGAGTGTGGGGTTGGACCCAGTTCTCCCCAGCTGTAGTCTTTTAAAAATGTATCTTTTCTCCTTCAAAATACTCATAGCAGAATTAGGAAAACTGGTTTTGAAGAGCAAGTCCTGAGCCAAACTGAGGCTTATCGAGATTGCAATTTGCATTTTGTATATTTACACAGATCCATTGTGGTTTTCCTCTGATCTCTACTGAACCCTCAACACTACGCTATGGTGGATTTCCTACCAGCTCCTGAAAGGAGGGGGGACCCCTGAAACTTAAACTTTTACACATGTATTTGGCAGAAGTGTTTGGATTTAGCTACAAAGGGAGGAAAAAATAGGCTGCTTCTTTCTCTTCACTCTGGATTGTGCTTTCTCTGTTTCTTTCCTTCCTCCCCTTTCTTTACCATATGTTTCTCATTAACTTTTAGAGAAAGTTGTGGCTCAGGGTGGGTGAGATAGGGAGCGTGTGCGTGTATGTTGCTGTTTATACTGTGTATGCACAAAAATTATAAGCAAGAAGTTTGCCAACTGAAAGCGCTAAGTTTACAAAAAGCACATCAATGGACCCCTTTTGCAGTAACCTTCACGTTTTGACCTTTAACAACTAATTGTCTTTGAAGGACCTGGAGCGCCAGATTAAATCAAAGCTCTTTACATATGATCTCTGACCCTGAAAAGTAAGCTAAACTGTGCTAAATCTGAGCTGTTAAATAGTTCTGATTTAGGTAGGGATGCCCAGCTCAGTTTTCAAGCTGAGCAGAATAACAAAAGCCTTATTTTAGAGCATTTTATTAGAAAACATCTCTCTCTCTCTCTCTCTCTTTTTCTCTTCATTTAGGAATATGATCTGAATGAATGCCAATACTGAAATACTTACCTTCATTTTCTTGGCTTTGCTTTCAGCATATCACTTTCCTGGAGACAGAAACGTATGAAATAATTGAAATGTATATGGATTTATCTGGCTATTTATTTTCCCATTGAAGGAGGAAGGTTTTATGTCTTCTTCTTGGCAGTTTTGGTATATATCCATGATAACTGCTTGTAATTAAATAGTGTCTTTAAAAAGTACTTTTGATATAAACCCTTTTCTGTTTTGAATTTAGATAGAGTAGCTCCATGAATTCAAACAGCCAGCTTTGATGTTTGTTTCAGCACTTCTTTGAACATGAAACACTTCAGTCATGTTGCGCTCTCTTGGCTGCATTTCAGCCCAAACCCAGCTGTTGGAAGTAAGATTAGTTATTTAAATAGTAAAATGGGGGAGGGGAATAGGCACTCCGTCCCTTAATACACAAATTGGAAGCATGGCTCTTGCTGCCAAGGGTAGGCATGAATCCTCTTCATAATTCAGAACTGACAGACTGGGATGTGAAGGGAAAGTGAAATCTTGAAAGCCTTTAATGTAAACGTAAGCATTCAGATCTGAGAATCTGAATTTTAACTATAAGGACCAAGATGAGTTGCATGTGCAAAATCAGATGCATTTGCTGCTCACACGTCACTAGTTGCTTGAAGAAGAAAAAAAACTGGCCCTCTATCTGTGCCTGATGGACTCCTGACAGCTATAAGTCTACCAAACAAAACTTTTTCCTGACAAGTGGCAAGACCAGTGGAGAAAAAAGTCCTAACTTCTTAATTTTTTGCACATCTCTAAGGCTTCTAAACTCGGGGTGTTGTTAAATATCAAAAGCACCACTGAGCCGGCAACATATTTGACTTTAGTGGAGGGAAAGAATTCTATTTTTTTTAAAAAAATGAATTTTTAATTTTCCATAATAAACAAATTATACAATTACATATAAACTCAGATTTCAGATATAACTCAATTCAACAACTAAAAACAATTAGAGTCTAGTGGGAAAACTTCGGTTATAAGGTGTGAACATGTACTCTGTTACAGTATAAATATCAGAGTTATGATATACTTAAAAAAATAAAAGTTTTTGATAATGCTTGTTTTGAGGAATCACTCCTGAGTTAGTTAAGTATTCAGTAATAGGGAACCATATTGCTTGGAAGGATTCTTGATAGTTTAAGAGATTCCATTGAAGAGCTTAGCTTGTAATTTTCCCGTATACGAAATGCTCCCAAAGTTTGTTTTCCCACAAGGGAAAGAATCCTAGAAGGGCATTTGCCCTAGCTAGATGTTCTGCCCTTCCACCTGCGGTTATTCAAGGCAGGTACAATAAAGCCCCCTACTCTGAAAGGCTATGTCCATGCCTTTTAAGTGAGGTTGAATTGGAAGAGTATATGTTCTTCAGCTATCCATTTTACAGGGAGGCTCGTCTTGAAATTATTACCCCATTAGTCAATGGGACACCTGGGCACATCAATACAAACAAAACAAGGCTTCACTGGCTCCTATCAGAGAAGAATGCAGAAATTACACATTCAGTTGCTGAGTTCTGTACATTAATTCCTAGAGTGCGGGAATCACATTTTAAAAGTTCTTAAATTCAGATTTCTGTTTTTGTATATTATGACTGTTCTTCCCCTCCCCCCCTTCACATATTATGCTTACTCTATCTGTTGGTCTTAAGACCGTAATAATAAACTCAACTAAATTAAGCACCTCAGGTTGCAGTTAGACAAAGGTTTGAATCCCAATCTGCCCTTGTGTATGCCAAAGGGCATTTGCACAAGGGGGATAACTTCTACCCCTTCCTACATTAGCTGCTTGTGCCATGTGCTTGGGTGGTCCCACAAGATACACAAACACCCCACCTCACGCGTGGTTTTTCAGGTTTGTTTGTAGAAATGTGAAGGCCCAGGAAAATTCAAATGGGGAACATAAACCAGATTTTCCCTCATTTTAAAAACATTTTAAATTAATTTTGTGCTACACTGGGGGGCGGGGAACACTTCTTTTTATCTTCTGGGATTTTATCTTTTGGAAGGAGTGAGGTGCTTTTTAAAACAAAGTTTTCCTTGCTCAGAAAATGTCCAAAAATTTCCATTTCAGGACAGTCTGCAGCATTTGCAAATGATAACTGCCATTTATACTGCGGACACATATCCTTTTTTTTTCAAGGGTATGATTTTTTAAAAAATGGGATGGCTTTAAATTTTGTGAGCCCTAGATTTTAAATGATGCAGTAAAATATTTTTAAATTTGTCAATAAAGTATTGCAGATTCAATCCCTGCCCCCAAATTTCCATTTTTGGGGAGGAGGGAGGAACCCAGACGTTTTCTATAGCTTTGTAATTTCTAGAAATCTTGTGTCTCTGTTCAGTGGGCTACAGCAGGAAAGGAGAGGTGTGAAAGCCTGATGCTGTGGCTTCTGGGATCCAAGCAGGAACACATTTTATAACTGGGCATGTCTGAAAGCCCAAGTCCATGTTGTGGTTCACTAGTTTCTTACAGGTCACCTTCATACAGAGACCCTTTTAGCCATCTGTTCTTGCCGCCCGATACAAAGCATCACATTAGCAGATGAGGTGCTGTAGCAGCATGGCTCACCAAAATGCTTAAGCTGAAGAATTATCTCACTAGGCATGGTTTTACTCTCACATCAGTGTAAATCAGATTACAAGGGGGTCATCCTTCTTAGTAAGAATAGTACAGAGCTTGATGCAATCAGCAGGGGTTAGAAAAACAAACAAACCCACATTTGTCGGGAGATTTACTAAAAGAAATATATGTATTCAAACACAAGAAAGGCCGACACCAGGCATATCGACTGTGGTGTGTTTTCAAATGCAAACAACAACACTTTCTCTCAAGTTTAGGGATGGGCCTCTGAAACATCTGTCTTTTTGCTAGTCTCCTGGGACGCCATTGCTAGTCCTCGCTTCAAGAGTCGCTAACAGCTTGGCAGCATTGCTCTTGGCACCCCACAGCTGCTATGGCATGTGGCACTTGTTCTTCGCAAAGACTGTGTGTTCTGTGGCCCGGCTGATCTACCCAGTAAGAGGTCCCTGTAAACATGCCGGGGGACTTCCGGCTCCCGAAGTGATTTGTCTCAATTGAGCACAATCAGTGAGGTATCAGCAGTAGCGCTTATTGATTTATTTATGTCCTGCTTTTCTCCCCAATGGCGACCCCAGAGCTGCTCACAATATCATTCTCTTGTCTTCAGTTTTATCCTCACAGCAACCCTGTGAAGTAGTTTAGGCTGAGAGAGTGTGACTGGCCCAAGGTTACCCAGGAAGCTTGCACAGAAGAGTGGAGAATTTGGGGCGAAGAAATTCTTCGAGTTCTGGGAGCAGTGTCTGGGAAGGGCAGAGTTTAGGAGGAAAAGGAGCTCTGCAGGGATATGATACCACTGAAGCTGCCATTTCCTCCTTGTTGTCTGGAGATCAGCTGTGATTCCAGGAGAACTCCAGGCCTTCCTGGAGACTGACAGTCCTTTGGGAGTCTGAAAGTGGGTCTCCCAGATCCTAAGCCAGCGTCCTAACCAGGGCTATTTTGGGGCAGGAACGCACAGGAACGGAGTTCCAGCTGGCTCCTGAGTTGGCCACGCCTACAACCAAAACTTCTGGCATGCGTGGCTACAGAGCATGCTGCCCTCCCCATGTTACACACAAGAGGGAAAGGCTGCATGTTAAAATGCAGTCTTTCCCTCTGGGGAGCCCCTACTCAGCTGAGAGTGAAATTGACAAGGAAAAGCCTCTCTCTGCCTTCCCTTCTCTAGCTGACATGTCACAGCTGGAAAAGGGCAGGCAGGGAATCCAGGCACATTGAAAATGCCTTTCTTTTTCTTTCAGATCCCAGGCACTTCAGCAGCACCTTTCCCCAGCCATCTGGTTCAGAGGTGGGGGGGGGGGTGGACTAGAAAGGCAGTGCTGAAGTGGGGCGGAGAAGCTCGGGGGCTGGGGGGGAAGCAAGCTTCCATGCCTGCCCTGTGCTTTCCCAGCCCCCCACCTAATATGCTAATGAGCTGTGTTGTCAGGGGTCCAGCCTAATATGCTAATGAGTTTCTGCTGTTGGGTGTGGCCTATTATGCTAATGAGTTCCTGCTGGGCTTTTTCCTACAAAAAAAAGCCCTGGTCCTAACCATTTTATCACACTGGTTGTCTACCTTTCAGGAGTCATCTTAATTCAGTTCCTCACAAGAATCTGCTGATAGGCTTCATATGTATGCACAAATGGCAACTGAAGGACCATTAAGGTTGTCTTTTATGGTATAGTCACTAGGTGTGTACCTGGGGGGTAATATAAGACATTAGATTGTTGTGTATTCACAATGTTTCCTTTGGGGATTAGATAGATTCATGGAGGATAAGTCTGTCAATGGCTACTATCCGTGGTGACTGAGGGGATCCTCCACATTCAGAGGCACTAAGCCTCTGAATCCCAGAGCCAGGAGGCAACATCAAGGGAAGGCCTTGGCCTCTGTGCCCTGTTGTTGGCCATCAAAGAGGAACTGGTTGGCCACTGTGTGAAACAGGATGCAGGATTAGATGGACCATTGGTCTGATCCAGCAGGGCTCTTCTTATGTCCTTATGTGTGTGTTTTGTGTATAAATAAGGTTGCTCAAGCATTGGCCTTAGTTTTTGTGTAACTTTCAACAATGCACTAATACATCAGGTTTTTGTTTGTTTGTTTTGGGGACTGGATGTGAATGGTCTGTGGCTCTGAAAAATCATGAAGGCCTGAGAGTCCACATCTCTGAAAGCTCAACGATTTTTTTCACAGTCCAGTTTGTGGATGCTTACAACAAATATTTGTAGTTTACATGTAAAATGCAAGGAAGTGCTGTTTGCCAGGTCTGTGATTTCTGTGCTATGGCTGTGCTATTTTCATGCTAAGGCTGAGCTATGGCCGAGTGTGTTCTTTATGGAATCCGTGGCTAAGGATGTGAAGACGGGGATGACCCTGAATAAAATGCAAGAGCTGCAAAGATTCAACTTGTACTTCGCCCCCTTCTATAAACAGTAGGGTTATGGGGCACCACTCTGTTTATTCATTTAACAATTTAAAAAACCCACAAATTGAATAAATGTATCAAGGTAAAGGTTTTTCTTGCTGGAAAGTCAGTCGACTTTCCACGCCTACAGCCTCCCCCTCCCAGGTTCCCCAGGATACTGGCAAGCCGCTGGGCGCCTGGGAAAGCCAAGCAGATCCAGGGAGGGAAGGCAGTTTAAACTGCCTCCCCTCCTCAGGTTCCCCAGGCGCATTGCAAGCCATGGGGCACCTGGGGGAGCCGATCCTGGCAGAGAGCTGCACTATCTGGGGTGTGGCCTATTATGCTAATGAGTTCCTGCTGGGCTTTTTCTACAAAAAAAAAAAAAAAGCCCTGGGTAAAGATTTCCCTTGCTCGAAAGCCAGTCGAATACAACTCTAGGGATACGGTGCTCATCTCCGTTTCCAAGCCAAAAAGACAGCGCTGTCCAAAGACGTTCCTGTGGTCATGTGGCTGGCATGACTAGACGCCGAGGTGCACTGAACGCTGTTACCCTCCCACCAAAGTGGCACCTATTTCTCTACTTGCAATTTCTTGCTTTCAAACAGGTCCAATGCGGTGCACTGACCCTGGAAAAAGTGGTTCTTCTTCCTCCTGCCACAGAAGCAAAACTGAGAACAAAGATGTAGCCTAAAATAGATGGCCTTCGTTTTGCTGTTTTCCTTACCTTAAATCAGGGGTGGGCAAATTGCGGCCCGGGGGCCACATGCGGCCCGCCACAGAGGTTTTTGCGGCCCACCAAGACAGTCGGCCATGTGGTGTGATAGGGTACATTTGTCTCATTAAACTGATTCTAAAATTAAATGTGCTTGCAGCTATAGATGAGATGAAATTTGCACAATAAATAAATTGAATAAAACTACCACTATATTATTTAATTTATATTTATTGATTTTTATGATACAATATTATACCTTTTCTGAAATGCAAAGTTAAGGAATGAATGCAATCATTTAAAAAGGTGCGGCCCTCTGCTAACCTTTGCTCCCACAAAGTGGCCCCCGAGCCAAAACAATTGCCCACCCCTGCCTTAAATCGATTCTCTCTCTCTCTCCCTCTCTCTCCTCCCCCCCCCCCCCTTTTGCTCAAGAGGCAAACTTTAATGACGCTCCCTGTGCTCCCGGCCAGCGCTTGCGATGCCCACCCGCGTCCGCCAGGGGGTTGCTCTCATGCAGTCCCATATTCAACAGTGTGAATCCCGCCACAGTCCAGGGCGTTTTGTTGATGTCGCCGCGGCATCGCCGGCGAGAGAGACGGGATTTTCCCCCCAAACGCGGAAAGGAGAGCGGCGTGGGTATGCCTCCCTGCTCGTTGTGATCGATCGCGGGCTTCTCTGTTTGGGATTCAGTTGTTTGGGATTGCAGAGGATCTCCTCCTCTCCCGCCCCCCCGGGCCCGGCCAGTGGAAGCAGCGAGGTAAAAAGGCGAGAAACTGAAGCCAGCCCAAGGTCTGAAGGTAAAATCCCAGAGGAGCCGCTGCCGCTTGGGTCAGGGCGGCTGGGCTGTCGCTCTTGCCCTCCGCGCCTCCGTTTTCCTTTTCCCTGAAGCGGGTGTCTCTTAGGCGCTCGATCCGGAGTGGCAAAGGCAGGAGGGCGACGTGTGTGTTTCCTTAGGGGGCAGAGGAGCGCCGGGGGAAAAAAATGCGCATCTTCGATTGTGCAATCGCGGGAAGTTGGCAAGCCCTCCGCCTCTCCCCGCGGCGGAATCACAGCCCGAGCCAACTCAAGTTTACTTGGAAGCAAGTCCCGGGGTGGGGTGGGGTGGGGTGGGGTGGGGGGAAGTAGTTGGGATGGACTTCAAAGTGTGGCTGGGATCGCGCTGTTGCACCAGCCCGATCGTGGGCAATTTCACTCGCAAGCGAGCCCCACGCGGTTATATTGAAAAGGGCTTCTTTTCTGGCAAATTATATTGAGAAGAATCTGGTTGTTGTGGTTTTTTAAATCCCAAGGAAGGGCACTTAATTTCTCTTCCCTTCTCTCGCTCCCCCTCTCCCCCAATGGTTTGCTTGATGGTTTGAATTAAGAGCCTGCGAGCGTTTTTTGTGAAAGCCTTGCCTCCGTGGAGTCATGTGCTTGTCTGTGGCTTCTGTTCCAGGGCTTTTCTCAGGAAGGGGAATCGAGATCCGAATGTGGAAAAAAGAAGAAGTGGGAATTGGGGGCGGGAGTTTAGTACCTGATGAAGGGGGGAGAGAGGTTGCGATGAGATGTTGTGGCTTTTGTTACAACAGCCAGTCTACCTAGATTTTCCTTTCCTTTCCTTTTTTTAAATTAAAGATCCCCATGCATGACACAACTGCATTCCACAGATCAGAGGGGTGTTTTTTTCCCCTCTGGAAGAAGCTGAAGATTTGGTGCTGGCCGGAATCTTCTCTTTTTTGGGGGAATCCTGTCCAACATCTGGCTTCCCAGCCCCTCCTTTGAATACAGAGCTGGAGTGGGAACTCCCTCCCTCCCCAAAAGCCCCCTTTCCAGTACGGACGAACCTTTTAAACTATATATATATATATATATATATATACACATACACACACAGATACCGGAAGTTGCATTCTCCCCGCCACCATTCGCACACTCTTTTCCAAGCGCCTGGCGTCCTTTCAAAAAGGAGGAGGGAAAGCGGTGCCCCGCTGCAACAGAACAGGGCATGAGCCTTTGCTCATCATGTCGATTGTTCGTGAAACAGCAACAACCACCCCCCAATAACTGGGAGCGAGAAGATCAGGGTGGGAAGGCTTTGGGGAGAGCAGGATGATGAGGTCGGATCTGAAATGCGGCGGGGACATTTGCGGAGACAAACTTGGGAAGGAGCACCCCCCCCCCCCCCCCCCGCCCAGGGGGCCAGATCCGGTGCTCCCAGCTCTGCTTTATCCCCGTTTTAAGGGATTTGACCGGGCTTCGTCGCAGGGGAGCTCTGCTTTTACTGCCTCGAGGGAGCCTTTGACCGGTTATTCTGGGTCTGCCGCTCTTGAACAGAACTGATCTGTATCTCTGCCTGGAGGTGAAGCCCAAGCTCTGAGATCCAGCAGCAACAAGTGGCGGCGGTGACGATTTGGCTGGCCGGGACGGGGAGCACCGAGGAGCCCCTCCTGAACTCCGGCCCAGCAGCCCTTCTGCCGCCGCCGCCGCTCTCCCTTCTGCAGCCGCAAGGCGGGAACCTCGCAAGCGAGCCCCTTTCTTTGGCGAGCGGCCTTTGTAACGGCGGCTGCCGGGAAAGGAGGCCCAGGAGGCCGGGTGACCCGCTTGTTACCTCTCCCGGAGTGGCTGCCGGGCAAAGCTCATTACCGAGGCACAGGGCCATGTAAACGGAAGGGCCTGCTACTTGGTGGGCGTGGCGAAGGCTGGGAGCAGTGTTCCTTCCAAGCTGAGTTAGTGTGAGCTAGCTCACAGGTTTTTTAGTCTCCAGTTAACACATTTAACTGGAGAGTTAACTCAGCTCAGGATGGCTTCAGAGCAAACTAATTTATGCAGCAGCCAAATCGCTTGCTCGCAACTTTAATGCCGGGAGCTCACAAAGTAGGATTTTTGCTCACAAGACTCCGCAGCTTAGAAGGAGCATTGGCTGGGAGCCCAGCTAAGCCCTGCAGTACTCCCTCTAAACTGGTGGAGTCCTGTGAGCAAAAATTCTACTTTGGGAGCTGCTGGCATTAAAGTTATGAGCAGGAGATTTGGCTACAACATAAATTAGTTCCTTCTGGAATGAAGACAAAAGTGGGTGAGCCAGAGGCTAAAAAACTGTGAGCTTCCTCACACTAACTCAGCTTAGAGGGAACACTGGCTGTGCCACCTTGTGCCATCAACTCAGCCAAAGGAGGAGGACAACTCTGGAGAAATGCCAGGAAATGTAGAAGTGGCCCAGGGTTGGCTGCCCGTCTTTGGACCTGGCAAACTTTGGATACTCCAGGCCTGTCTGAAAACAAATGAGGCATTGCGGAACTTAACTGGGGTCCCTGTAATCATGGGTATCCTGTAACATTATTTTTAATGATTTTAATTATGAAAGATGGGTCGGCAAGCAGCTGGCAAACAGTCATTATCAAACTCTCATTAGCCTACACAACAATTTCCGTTGTGCAGAGCAGATGACAAATCGCCAGCTTAACATCTGCGTTACATCTGGATGAAACCAGTTAACCTGTAGTAGAGGTTTCATTTGAAGGCTTACTTGCTGTGTGCAGAATCCTCACCTCCTCACGTGTTTTGAAATGGAAGCTGGAGCTGGTGGAAAGATTTCTCAGACACAAGAGTCGGTTGTCAGAACTAAAAAAGAAACTTGGACGGTTGCTCGCTTGATCCGGCTGAGTTGCACATATGGTAGCCCTGTCCAAAAAGCAGCTTAGCTTTAGGAAGGAGGGACTATATCCACCACCTACCACCCTGCTGTCTCCCCTCCCCCCCAACAGTTGATTAAGCTAGTTTTCTGTTTTCTGTATAGGGTGAGAGCACCCCAGGCAGCTGGCTCTGGCAGAGTAACAAATGTGTGCAAGACCCAAGCGCACATTCAGTTCTTTGTACAGGTAGTACATACCGTATTCACCTGAAAGGATAGCAAACCTGAATGTAAAACAGGTTATAAATGTAAAATGTAAAAAAGGTTATATACAAAAGTGCTGTTGTTATTGTTGTTGTTACTATACATAACTGTAATGTGCAAATTTTTCCTTTACGGCATGTGGGAAGAAAACCTAGCCTTTTCAGGTTAATAGGGTATATGGAAACCTGGTGCCCTGTTTGTATTGCCCTAGCTGCTCCTGTAAATCTACTTGTAATACATTTTTTTCAGAAAATCATACTAGATGGCACTTCCAAAATTAACAATCCGTGACATTTATGAACAGCTGGCAACCCTAAGATAGGCTGACTGGGTGGGTGTTTATACAGTTCATATTGAAAAACTGCAATCCAGTCTGCTTTTTCTCATATGACAGACAGGGTCTAGAAGCACAAATATAGCCTAGAGCAGGGGTGGCCAACCTTGCTTAACGTAAGAGCCACATAGAATAAACGTCAGATGTCTGAGAGCCGCAAGACAGGAACAAATATCACACACACGTTTTTATTTTTTAAAATATGCAAATTTGCTTTTTATTAACGTTAAATGAGACTGCCAAAAATAAAAACAAACAAGGAAAACCGGTTATTGATAATGATATTACTTGTTTGCTAATGATATTGAGAGAGAGAGAGAAAAAGAGAGAGATGGAAAGAAAGAATTAAGTGGAAAGAAAGAGAGAGCGAGAAACTAGGAAAGCAAAAAGATGGGAGGGAGGAGGGAAGGAAGGAAGGGAGAGAGAGAGAAAAAGCATGCCTCCCCTTTGTTTCCCCAGCCGCCCTGCCAGGAGCCGCACAATATGTGTGAAAGAGCCGCGTGTGGCTCCCGAGCCACAGGTTGGCCACCCCTGGCCTAGAGCCTGTCCTGACCTGGCTTTGTAATTTATGAAGGTATTCATATTCTTGTGTAGGCACCTTATGGGACTTTTTTTCAGGAGTTGCAGTCTGATTGGATAGCTCTGGTCTGGACTGCTGAGGAAGTAATACGTTTTCACACGCGAAGATACTTCATACTAGGTAACCCAATTGCTCGTGTGTGTGTAGGGTTGCTGTCTGTCAGTTGCTGAGCACTGTTCTGTTTTGTTTTTAAGCTCAGAATGGATAATCAATTGGCTCTTTAACATTCACACCACTACAAATGACTTCATTAGTATTTAATTTTGTAAACATCTCTGGGTATCCTGAAAGAAGTGATGAGTGAAACGTCATCTGGCAAATTCCTGTGTGCCAGAAACCTCTCAAAGGCCCTAGTGCTCTGCCAAGAAATAAAGTTAGCAGCTCTGCTTAAAACCACGCTGTACGCTTTAGGCTGGTGGAAAGCAACACAACTCCTGATTTATTTATTTATTTGTATTGTGTATTTACTGTATATATATTCAGTACAATTGTTATCTGTGTCATTTCCACTGCTTTGTCTTGGACTATTGTGTATACTGTATTATCGCTTTGTTATTGTTATCACTGTATATGGTACTTTGCATAGATTCCTGCTTGGAGCTGTTTACAGTCTAAATTTCCACAAAGTGCACAGTTTCATGTGTTTTTTCTAGGCACCTGGCTGTAGGGTATAAAGATGCCTTTTGTTTCTTAAGGAAATCACACTAAAAGCCCCAATTTTCAAGATAGCAGGTTTCTACCACATTCTGTACTAGATACAAATATCTGGTGCTTCACGGTCATTGTAATAATGCCACTTTTTGGCTTCCTGTTTGATCATTGTGATACATCTACACTGAGTCTTCTTTCCAGGCTTGTAAGTATCCAGTAAGGAGTGTGTGTGTGTGTGTGTGATAGGTAAAGTGCTGTCAAGGTGCAGCTGATTTATGGTGACTCTTGCAAGGGGCTTTCAAGGCAAGTGAGAGGCAGACATGGTTTGCCATTGCCTTCTTCTGCAGACACTTCCTTGGTGGTCTCCCATCCAAAGATCAACCCCTGCTTAACTTCTGAGATCTGACAAGACTGAGCTATACCATGCTACCTTCCCTCCCCCATTAAGTAGTACATTGGATGACATGAAAGACCTTTTCAGTTAGTCTGCCATCTATCCAAGGCTCAGACTGGTTTGTCTTGTACAACTGGGGGCCCACTTTTATGTGTTGTGACTGGCCAGAAGCTTGGACACCTCCCTCTTTTGGCAGTGACCAACAGGTAGCAAAAAGGTGATTTTGGCTGCGGTCACACACACTAAATAATCCACTTTCAATCCACTTTCAGTACACTTTCCAGCTGGATTTTACTGTGTGAACTGGCAAAATCCAGTTGGAAAGTGTCTTGAAAGTGGATTATTTAGTGTGTGTGACCACAGCCCTTGTTGAGTCCCTTTTGGTTTGATTGGCCACAAACTTTTTGGTCTTCCTTAAAGCATATTCTTTAAGGATTTTAAGAGATTATGGGTTAGATACGAAGACATCTTACTCAAGTGAAAGGGCACTTCCATTCATATAGGAGGAGTGGGAATGGTTTGGTATGCAACTGTCTCCCTTCTCCATTTACTGGATGCAAAATGCCACTGAAGCACATTCATTTAGTTCAAAATGCCTTGGATTATTGACTGAAAGTGTTATCCTGAAGCAACCCTAATTAACTGGAGCAGGGAATTGTGTGTTTCCTTGCAACGCATATACCTCCTCTGTATATATGAGATAATGGTTATGCTCTCCTAACAGACGGAGGCATTCCTTTTGTTATCTAGGAACCTTGTTTCTCATTTCCAGCTCTGTCTTAGCCTCTAATTATCTTGTAATAGTTGTATGAACAAGAAAAAGACTAGAGTGACTTCAAAAGGTTGTTGGCCCAGGATTAACCGAGTTATTAAGTATTCAGACCTCTTTAATAAATCAGTTAGGAAATGAGGGCTGAGATGTCAGCTCTGCTGCAACTCTCTGCATCCAAGTAACTGTGTCAATTGAAAATCTATTTATTTGTATAAGTATTTATAAAGTATAAAAACATATATACATTTTCCTGTTTATAAAAATCATAAATGATACAAAACACCAAGTCTATTTAAATGCACTCTAATATTTCTTCCTTAATCTGTCAACCAAATTGTACACATTCTGGTATTTCATAAAAAGAGACCACTTTTTGCTAAAATTTGGTTTGGGACCGTTCTTTCCACATATACTTCTACAACATGAGTACCATTATTGTTACATACCACACTCTCTGCAACCAGTCTTTTTTCTTTGGAAACCTGCTGTTTCCATACCTGTGTTATCGACATTCTTGCTGCAGTTACAAAGTTGATAACCAAACTGTGATACTCACTTTTAATTCTGTTAAAAATATCACCTAATAAATAAACCATTGGAGACCATTCAAATGTATGACCTGTTGTTTCAATATTTCTATGAATCGTAATCCCGATTTTTTTTAACCAAATCAAAATCATTCATGAGTGATAATGTAATTTTGTATTTGTCAACTTGTTCTATCAATACAGCATATGTTTCCCAACAATTTGGATTCCAAAGTGAAGTTGCAGAGCCTTGGTATACAAAGTGGAAGGCATACTTTTTTGGAAAAGACTGAAATGCAAAAAAACAACAACAAACAAATAGGAAGACTGTATATTTACCAAAACCGAAAGCAAAGCATGACTCTGAGGTCAGCAACTAGAGACTTCTAAGGCAAGTCCAGCCACTGATAGTTTTCACCTTGCCCCCAGCTTCCAGCCTAGACATGAAAGCAGCATGTATGATACAGCAATTAAAGCAGTGGAACTTGCTGACGAGTATAGGGTCATGTGTAGAATCAGCAGATCGCCATCTCTTTAAGCCTTCTCATAGTGGTGCAAGCTACAGGTGGACCTCACATTTAATAGTAAGGAATAACATCTGTGAATTGTTTTCTCATTTGATAAATATCAACCCAGAAACTGCACATATTCTGTGGCTATTTTTTCCCAATTATTCTCTCCCATGATAAATTTTCATTCATAATTTGTCATCCCAATGTAGGAATTCAGTTTATATCCAGTTGAAACACTTAACAGTACAATCCTAAGCACAATAATATCTTTCTAAATCCATAGGTTTAGAAGAGTGTAATTGTTTCAGATTTCTCTGTAAATCACACTGAAATCTGAACAATGTTAATGTTGCATTTGGTTGGAAGACACATAGTATATTGGAGCAATGTACATTTGCCTGTATCTCACAAGATTGTGGAGCAGATACTTGGAAATGGAAAATATAAGAGACTTTCCAAATGATTGTTCCATGGTTTGCATTTCCTGAGCACTGACAGTTAATGTTTTTGAATGTTAAAAAAAATGTGTTGCTCAAATTTAGATATTGCTGTTGAGTTTCTGTATGAATTTCGGTTGGGTGACCACTGCAGGCAACTATTGGATGTTGTTTGTGACCTGGGTGCCAACCGTCCCCCACCCCCAGTTGATTTTTTTTTTCCTTTTCACAGTTTTATTTTTCTTATTGTTTTTAAAAATTGCTGTAGATGTTGATAGCTCAACCTTTGGGGCCATTCAGTTCCCCCCCCCTTTTTAAAGGATGCTGGTTAAAAATATTCTACTTTCTACTTGTTTAGATCTGTTTGTGACATACACAGTGTACTCCTTGAATAGTCTTCTTGAGTAGGATTTGGGATAGCCCTGCCTAGGTTGCTCTCTTACTGTGCCATCCCTGTTGACTTTAATGGACTTAGAAGGGTATAACTCTTCTTAGAATTCCACTGCTAGTGTCCTTTCCTTCTTTCTTAAGAATTTAGAGTAGTTCACTTACGTTTCCTAACACATCTCCCATCCCATTTATGCAGTTGAATGATGCTGTGCATACAGTTCATTTGGGGGCTATTTCATGCAATGAAGAAATAATGAACTGCTTAACCACACTATAAAATTCTTCAGGTTACCTGAATCAGGTACTATGTGATCCCAGAAACATTAATCTTTCTTAACCTCTTTAAGAACACTATATATTATAGTATGGGTGCACTCATAGTGGCAGTAAACATTACTATTGATAACTTGGTTAGCTCAGAAGGAAGAGGATTTTTTTGATTGTTCTTTGTAGATTTCCCCCCTATGTTCCTTTACGTCAGATGGACCCAGTCTTTCCCAAAGTCTGCTCCAGCTCCCTGAATCCTCTGGTACTTGTTTGCCAAGTTCCCACGTAGGATCTGCTCTCCTTTTCCTCTCTGCACTAAAGTACGTGCAGTGCCTTCACAGCAACTTTGCTGCACTGAAAAACGAGAATGAGAACTGAGCTCTCTGGTTATCGTTTGTTTAGGATTTTAAAAGTGCAGTGAAAGGGTTAGCTGCCAAGCTTATGTATGAGTTTTGTTCTTCTGTAATTCGGCCGTGACTGAAAGATTGGCAAAATAGCCACCAGCAAAATATGAACCTAGCTGGAACTGTCATTTTCTGATGCCTGTATCCCCTTACATTATGAATGAATTGAAAGACGAGGGCTTCTTTCACCTGTTCATGGAGGAAAAGAAAAATTGTTTACTATCTCTCTGTCTTTATTAAAAATGGTCATAGACCAACACAAGCCACAGTTCACATAATTCACAGTAAACATAGGTATAATACAGTAGGTAGATAATAATTAGATGAGCGAACAGATACAAAATTATTACAATAGTAAAACTGTTCAGTATCTATAACTTTCTGATGAATTAGCTGCACAAAATTTCGTGCTAAGAGCTGTAACCTGTGGGTTTTCACCTATAAGTAGCATTCTGGCATATGCCAAATCCAAATGACCAGGGAATCTGCTAAGCAAAGGAAAAATAAACTTAGAGCAGATCTCTCAATAAAAGCGGCAATGAAATAAAATGTGTTCTATTGTTTCAGTCTCACCTGTGCCACAAGGGCAAGACCTATCTATCATGGGGGGCCTTTTTGTATCATCCCTCTAGTACTGCAGAGGTAGGGTTGCCATCCTCCAGGTGGGGCCTGGGGATCTCCCGCTTTTATAACTGATTTCCAGCTGATAGAGATCAGCTCCCCTGGAGAAAATGGCTGCTTTGAAGGGTGGACTCTATGGCATTGAGCCATGCTGAGGCTCTTCCCCTCCCCAAACCCTGCCCTCTCCCAGTTCCACCCCAAAGTCTCCAGGTATTTTCCAACCTGGACCTGGCAACCCTACGCAGAGGGAAGTGCTTGCCATCTGGCAAGAGACAATGTCCTCAGTTGACTAGGAATCTCCAGATGAGTGAGACACAACATATCTAGAACTATCTGAGGCCAGATAGGTTGGTGAACTCTCTACATTGCACTGCCATTCAGTGTCCAACAACCTTTGCTTTAAATTTTGTTTCACCTGATTGAGCCCCATTTCTAAAATGGAATGAGGGGAAAAGCCCAGACTCATCAAGTTATCATTTACTGCCTTTAACCAAGAAGATTGGTAACCATCACTGAGATTCAAAAGAGTTAAGCCCAGAGGATTGTAATTTAGCTTTAGCCAATGGTTAATGGAGGCAAGACACACTCTGCCCGAAACTTTAACCAAACCGAAACCAGCCTCCAGGCGCAAATTTACATTAGAGACACAGTGAGGCATTTGAAGGACTGCTTTTAGGGATTTCGATTGCACTCACTGCATGGCTGCAAAGCAGGAAGATGGAGGTGCAAGCATTGTCCCATATAAAAGTTGAGTCAGTGTTTTGGCCTGGAATAATTTAAGAGTAGCTGGTAGGGTTGCCAGCCTCCAGGTGGGGCCTGGGGATCTCTCGCTTTTACAACTGATCCCCAGCTGACAGTGATCAGCTCCCCTGGCGAAAATGGCTGCTTTGAAGGGTGGACTCTATGGCATTGTACCCTGCTGAGGCCCCTCCCCTCCCCAAACCCCGCCCTCTCCTGGCTCCACCCCCAAAGTCCCCAGGTATTTCCCAACCTGGACTTGGCAACCCTAGTAGCTGGTATGTATTGTCCTACCTTGGTATGTAGAAATTTGACTGTGGTGTGGGCAGATCTTTGGCCAACCTCGGCTATGTAGCCACAGTGTGCTTTCCTCGGCCCAGAGGGCCAGTCTGGTGTAGTGGTTGAGTGTGCGGACTCTAATCTGGGAGAACCGGGTTTGATTCCCCACTCCTCCACTTGCACCTGGCTGGATGACCTTGGGCAAGCCATAGCTCTGTACCAGCTGTTCCCTCAAGGACAGCTTGGGAAAGAGTTCTCTCAGCCCCACCTACCTCACAGGGTGTCTGTTGTGGGGAGGGGAGGGGAAAGGAGTTTGTAAGCCGCTCTGAGACTCTTAAGTGAGTGAAGGGCGGGATATAAATCCAATCTCTTCTTCTTCTCTTCTTGTAGTACAATCCCCAGGTACTTAAAACTGACCAATCTTGTGGCCATTAATACTCCACACTCTGGATTTGGGTCTCTTGCCAGATGCCATGATTTTAGTTTTTTTGATAATTTGTTACTAAATAATCTTCACTGCAAAAGTGATTGAATGCCTTTAAGACTCTTCTAAGTCCCTCTGGGGTTCTTGATAAAATTACTGTGTCGTCTGGATATAATAACACAGAAATACTATATGATTAGTTTTGTAAGTTATTGCTATTATTTTTCCTAGTTAAGCATTAAAAACATATGAGATTTTGGTGGGCTGGATCAAGATCTGCTTGGACCAGCATTCTTTTTTGAACAATGGCCAGCCACAGTCTTCTGGAAGCTTATGAGGATGTTAGGAGATAGTCATAATGCCATGGATCATAGCGGTTCCATTTAACTATTATGGGGAACAGTGGCTTTTGTCTAGTAATGCTGCTTATTATCATGTAGTCTTAGCTAAATACTTGGCATTCATAATACTGGTAATTCACATGTGAGTAAAGAGTTTGAATGAATTAGTGTTCATCCACTTTCCCTCCTCTTATCTATTTGGTACATCCCTGAGATTTTCCAAGGAAGGAGGCTGTTCATCCCCAGTATCCTGCTATCCTCGTTTAATTGCTAAATCTATGCAACAGACATAAATAGCTGCTGGTTGGATGTCAGTAGCAAATCATGAAAACCATATTGTAGTTGAGGGTATGTTGGGAAATATACATAAAGAAACTGATTCAGCAAAACAAATCAGATGTTGCATTTCGTAGGCTGGGTGGCCAACAGAACAAGAAAGCTGCAGTAGAAATCTATTGCAGTAGGCTTTTGTTTTTTTCCCCAACCCTTCTGGAAAGAATAATATGCCTTTAAATTCTTTCAGTCAATAGATCAATTCAAAGGAACCTTTTAGACATCTCTGTATGTGTTATGAACAGACAGGGGCTGATCGACTGATCTCAGAGACTTAGGCTGAAAGTCCTAAGAACACATTCCTGGGAGTAAGCCCTACGTAATAAAGTATATATGCTTGAGCTTGCTCTCATAGTAATTGCCACCTGCCTCACTTGTGACTCCTGAAAATCCACAACCTTTCCAACCTATGGATAGTTAGATATGATTCAGGGTGGAAATGTGAGGGACTCCCACTTCCTGTGGCCACAGCTCTGTGTCTTGTCTGAAGGCCATGGAGATGCAATTTCCCCCATGTTTTGAGAGGTGCTTCTGCCTTGGTGCTTTTTGGTAGCAGAATCCTAAGAATACTTTCCTGGCAATAAACTCCATTAAATAGACCTCAGTAGGATTCTGAGTAGACCTGCTTAGGACTGTTCTTTAAATCTACAAGAGTTGTTATCCAGTGGTAGCTAAGAATTTGCCCAGCATTGTCTCCCCACCACCTGTATGGCCGTCCCTTCAGCAAAGTTGTAAGAATTATTGGTGTAATATCTACAATGTGTTTTGAACACTTGCTGCTAAAGAAATGCTACCCACTAATACACTTTGAAATGATAAATTTCAGAAACTGCCCATGTACAAAGTCTTCACAATTGTAGCACTATATGACTTGGGCCAGTTTGGATTGTTTCAAGACAGGGATCTAAATCAGCTTTCTTATTTTGCAGATCATATCTTTTCTGAATAGAGAAAAATGTTTCTGGAAATTTTGAATCCATGGGGGAGAATTCTGACCCCCCCCTTTCCTTTTCTTGGAAAAAAAAAGAGTTGGAAAAACTGAAATATGTAAAATACTTTCTTATCAAGGCTAAAGATTCATGATTGCTTTAACCTACCATGCAGTTCTATGCAGCATGACACCAGCGATTGGAGTAATTGTACACAGGATATTGTACTGTTGGTTGCCATATAAAATTGTACTGTTTCGCATATTAATGAAATTTAAAGTATAAGTGGCCTTGATTTCCTGGAGGCAGAATTGCTAATACTTCCCAAAGAGAGAACTGCAAACCCTATGCTCTCATTATATAAATCTGTAGATGATCTTATATACAAATCTCCATATTACACATTCTGCATGAGTAAAATCTTGTCATAACAATTTCATTCAAAAGATCAAACATTTCATAAGAGCTTTCCCAGTGCTCCTCCAAATTTTAACATTTTCAGTTGGAAAATCCTTGGGGAAAGAAACATGCATTTCAGGACCTTTTCGGGGTGGGGGTGCGGCATCACATCTCTGTTCCTGAACAACACAAGCTAGGCACTTAGCTTCACTGTTGCTGAGGTGTTGAGTTACAACATGGTTAAAGTTAAAGTCGAGTTCCACTGTTGCAGCATGGTTCAGGTTAAGAAACAGTGTGCTGTAGTGGCAAAGAGTGTCAACTAACATCTGGGAAACTCAGGTTCAAACCCCTGTTCATGCCATGGAAGCTCATTGGGTTAACTAGGGCCACTCACATGCTTTCAACCTAATCTACCTCAGTCGATTTTTGTGAGTATAAAATGGAGAACAGGGGAATGATTTAAACAACTTTGGGTCCCCACTGGGAAGAAAAGCAGGGTATAAATGAATTAAATAAATACATTAAAACCTTGCGGTCCACAACTAAATACAACTTTTGGCTATGCAGCCCATGTGCGTTTTTGTACTGCACTGTATAACAGGCATATTTCTGTTTGGCTCTCACTGTGTCTGTGCGAGGATACTAAGAAAAGTACTTAACGGATTCTAGAAACATCTTTGGGATTCTAGCATTTATGTTAATTGCAGGGTCCACTAGGAAGCCTACAATAATAAATATAAGAAACTTCTGGGGCAGAATTATATGCTAGGTGTACTCTGATTCTTTTGGGGGCATTTTAGATCTGCATCACAACTTCTTGGCAGAAGGGAGAGGGGAATTTTCAGAAGAAAAGTGGCTCAAGTGGAAAGGGTAAAGAAGATCGTCTTTGTCCCCACTGCTGTTTTCTACTTTGAATTGCAGCCTCAGCAGCTGCATTGTATTAAAACAAAACCCCAAGAACTCTGAAAGAAGAATTATAGAACTACATGTAAGATAAAATTGTGTCCTTATAGTACTTTTTATAATTCCTAAAATCAGAAATCAGACCCCCTCCCCACGCACACACGATTTTACAAACAAAATCAGCCTTTAAATCTTCCTTGGATCATGGATTGATTTTAAGAAATCATAAGAGTAGGCTTCAATGTGTTTATTTGTATTAAATTAAGAATCAAACCTGGATATATTTAAAAACAAACACTTTAAATATGGTTTAATTTGGGTTTTTAAAAAATCTAATACATATTTTTAAATATTCCAATTTTTAATTGATTTTAATCTTTATCATTTAATGGTACTCAGAAGTAATCTGTTTGACGGATTTGCTTCTTCACACAGACAGACACACAGACAACAGATTAATGCATATTCAGGCCGTTGTATCAGATTAGAATACTACAGTGTGCTCAACTAACGGGATCTACAACCATGCCCATTTTTATTAGTTGTTGTAGATTTTCTGGGCCGTATGGCCGTGGTCTTGGCATTGTAGTACCTGACGTTTCGCCAGCAGCTGTAACTGGCATCCAGCTGCTGGCAAAACATCAGGTACTACAGCGCCAAGACCACAGCCATACAGCCCAAAAAATCTACAACAACTAATGAACTCCGGCCATGAAACCCTTCGACAACATAATGCCCATTTTATTTCTGCTTTCATATGCTGTTGTTGTGAGCCTTTTCATTTTGCCAGGTTTTGTTGCTGGTGTTCCCAATAAAAACAAGGTTAACATTGCACAAGTTTAAAATGGGTAAAGAGAAAATGGTGCAAAAATAAAAATTATCTGGTTTGATTTGTACAGGGATATGAGGAAAACACTTGAATACCTGGAAAATACTGTAACATGAGTTGGAGGCAGTGGCTTTGATCCACCAGAGAATTTCCACTGATGGAAGGGATTTTGTCAGTAGAGTATGACTTCCTTACCTCCTGCCTCTTGATCCCCCCCCCCCCCCGTGCTGCTATTTGAGGACAGGGGAAGACCAGGAACAGCATTAGGAGGGGGAGGGGGTCAAGGTTCTGCAGTGAGGAGGAACTGGTGAAAATTCCTCTCTCCACATCTGTATGTTTCTGAAGAGTTTATGGGTCATTGCGAAAAATTCCTATGAAATATTTTCTCTTTAGAATGCATAAAATACATTTAAAGACAAGATCTTGCTCACTCAAAATGCTTTCTAAGAATTGTGAAACATGATAATTTTTATGTAAGACATGGTACAGCATTAGATGTTAATAACTTTTTGTGTACGCTATAGATGCCTGGAATGTATTTAATTCAATATTCACATTTGCTGATTGTTCTTGATTCTGAGATTTATGAAGACTGTTTTTGGGTCCACATAAAGAACCTGTTTTGTGTTACAAGATTTATGGTTTCCGTTTTTGTAATTTTTGTTGTACTTCTCAGACAGCAAAAACTAAGAAATAGCTTAGGTAGCACAGGGTTCATCAGTTTGCGTTTCTCCCTCTTTCCCTCTGTCACTCATGCTGAACATGTTTGCTATTTTGTTTGAACAAAACTGAGGCATTTATACTTTAACATTTAACATTTCATACAGTTTTATATGTTAACAAAGTTGTGAATGATACATTTTATGTTGTTAAAGCAGTTCAGTAAGAAAATAAATAATGCATATATTTAATCCCCCCAAAAAGAACTGTTCAGAAAGTGTTATTTTTCCATGACTTCAAAATTTACCTTTGCACCTCTAAATTCATGCAAGTGGAAAATTAAATGGCATTTTTGAATAAAACGAATGGGGAGAAAAAGTTCTGTAGCATTCCTTGTACATATTACTGAGGTTTAAATTCCATATTCCAAATTTGTCATGTTATAACCACAAATTTGTCATGTTATAACCTACAGTTCTCATATCACATAATACTACATATTTCCACTGTAGTAATTGAGACTTCTGGGGGTGTGGAATGGTATAATATGGCCCTGCACAGTCTTCTTTGATGGTCTTCCCTTGTGGGGTTACCAAAAGTCTGCTTTAACTTGACAGCACTTAACACACAAACAACTGAAACTTCTATAGAGTTAAGCGTTGTTGGTTTTTTTAAAGTTACAATGAGAGACACCTAAATAAATGGTCAACTTTTGCAATAGTTCTCCATTTCTGGTGAATGAGTACAGTTGAACTTTTTGGACTCCAAAATAAGTAGAGTTTTCATTAATTTGTAGAGTTTTCATTTGGACTCCAGAATAAGTAGAGTTTTCATTTATTGTGTCTCTGGATCAG
Organism: Lepidodactylus listeri; assembly: GCA_029233225.1. Lineage (NCBI taxonomy): Eukaryota > Metazoa > Chordata > Lepidosauria > Squamata > Gekkonidae > Lepidodactylus > Lepidodactylus listeri. The sequence goes on along the minus strand of JARCFY010000004.1, from coordinate 115,990,702 downwards.
TTCTTGCCCATTTCAGTTATAGCGTGACTAGATATTTGAACAAGTTCACTACAGGGATGAGTTTCTGGTGGTTACCTGAATAAACACGCAGCAGGGCTCAATTTGGATTGAGACCACTGAACAGGAGAAGGAGAAATTCCTGCCTTCTCTCCTGTGCTCTTTTCGGAAGTTAAAACAGTCCGAGGTCCTTGGCGGGTGTGTGTGTGTGTGTGTGTGTTATTTCCTTTGTGGATGTCAGAATCTGCAGATTCTAACAAGGATTTCTGGGATCTCATGCTATATATTGTAACCTGACTTGGCTATGCTGTGCAAACCTGTATGTAATCATGCCTATTGCTATTAGCTTGACAATTGTGAATGTACCTTCTGTGACCCCAAGACTATGGCTCTGATCAGGCCTGGTCTATGTATCTGTTTGCCCAGGAGAATGACAGCTTCAAAGCATGAGAACAATGGGCCTCTCACACTCCTGCCTCCGCATTCCATTCATCCCGGCTGGGAAGACAGGGGAGGACAGGGACCATTTCTTATCAACGTGCGAAAGCCTTGGGGAAAGCATTTGTTATGTGAAGATGGTTACATCTGAGGGGTCTGGTTTGGGAAGGGAAATTTACTGCTTCACACCTCACTTTCTTTCCTGTGGGAAGCAAATGGCCAGAGAACCTTTTGCCCGTGGTTTTTCCCCCCTTGTTGATTGGTTACCTATGGGCAATTCAAATTGTGCTGGAGGGTATATTAGACCGGCTTCTATTGTATGCGTTATCTCTGACAATAATCCGAGGACCTGTACCAATGTAGAAATTGGAAATAAAGAACTGTGTTTCATCAACAAAGATCTGATCCTTGACTACTTTGAGCAGAAGCCTCACAGTGGAGAGCCATCACCTGCAATAATTCATTTGGGCCCTGCTCCATGTTTACTCACAAGCTGCCACAAGCAGCTAGCAACTACAGTATAGCAAGTCCCTATGGTGCATTCATGCTTTGGTGGGGGTTTGCCCAATCCTTAAATTCCTTATTTGTCCCCTCAACCCTTTAAATTCTATGCAGGAAAATAAAAATTACCTTATTTGTTGAGCATTTCAAGAATCTGGGTCACAAGCAGAAAGCGGTGTCTTATTTCTACATGGATCACCTCCCAGGCACATGAACTGTACTGCCTGTCTTGTAGGAAATCATTCATTCTCTGGAAGTAGCGTTGGACTTTCAGAATTAGGGGATATATTTTACGTTTAGAGTCCCTCAGTTCCTTCTCCATCTCCTTTGAATCAAAACATTTCTCCAGTTTGTCCATTTGCTGGTGAAGGCTGATCAAGATGTTCCTGACGCATGTTGAGTTCCAGGTATCATTGGGCTTATCTTTGATGAAAAAGTTGAAGAGTAGATGGATCATCTTTTTGAGAATTATTATACTTTCCCCATTGCTAGCTTTGAAAACTTCCAGAGGAAATCCCAAATCTACTATTTTAGGTAGGCATTCCAGAGGAAAATGTCCACTTATCTTGCAGAGTTCATGTAAATTCATCTCGATGAGTTGGTTCTGGATGAGAAGGATAGGACATTTGGAAAGTGAGACTTGGCTGGTATGTGCAAAGAACATGAACAAGAGGCAAGCCTGTATTCCATAGTTTTGACTTGTGGACATGATGATCAAGTTGTTATCGTATCCTCCAGATTTACGAAAGTGCAACTGGTAACTGTGACAGCCGACTTTCTTATTGGAGCTCTCGCTGTGCTCAAATACTTAAAGGTGTCCTATCATCACAGTTGTAACTGCTCCATCTCCTGGAATCTCTTTAAATATGTTTTGGAGACTCTTGATATAAATCTGCCAGCCCTCTGAATTTATTTATTCAGTGTGAAACACTTGGATTAATCATAATGCTCCTCCCCTTTCTATACTCCAAATGCCTTTGAGGGCCATCTTTGGTTACTTTCAGTTTCTATTGAATGAGTTTCAGTTACCTTCTAATACTTAACAAAAATCTTCTTGAGCGGTATTGATATAGAAGACTAACTTGTGTCACAATGTAAATTTGTGTTGTATATTATATTAAAGTCTGATGAGATGTATTTCATATACCATGTAAAATGTGAGGCATTATTTTGACTTTATTATGTCCAGGTCTTTCACCCCCTTATTTAAATGAAAGTTGTATTTAGTCATCTATTGGGTGCTGGACCATGGGTTTTGTCCACCTGCACTCAGGAAAGACTTTTCAGTGGGTGGTGGGTGGGATGGAGTCTTTCTGAAGACTTTCTGTTGGAGGAATGACTCCTTCCTCAGTGAGAGGAGCCATTCCTCCAACCAGGAATTCTTCAGTTAGGAGAGACCATTGGATTCTTCCTTTCATTTTTAGGTAGCAACTTTCTATTTGGTTCTCTTCAGCACCTCAGTTTTATTGTCTGTTTCTTTTAGATAGTTTTATGTGCTTCCTTGTATAACATTTGTTCCTAAAATTGCTACTGAAAATGACTGCCAATCGAGTTATTATTCTTCAAATTTATCTTGTCAACTTATATATCTGTTCAAGGAAGGGAAACCCACTTTGTCTACTTGGTTGTAATATTGCCTAGTTGACGCAAAAATTTAACACATCCAAAGAACAGTGAAGAAGAGAAGAGACTGGATTTATACCCCACCCTTCACTACCCAAAGGAGTCTCAGAGCGGTTTACAATCTCCTTTCCCTTTCCCTTCCCACAACAAGCACCCTGTGAGGTAGGTGGTGCTGAGAGAGGTCTCCTGAGAACTGACCTTGAGAGAACAGCTCTGAAAGAACTTATGACTGACCCAAGGTCACACCAGCAGCTGCATGTGGAGGAGTGGGGAATCAAACCCGATTCTCCTAGATTAGAGCCCGCACTCCTAACCACTACACCAAACCATGATATGCCATGGGCTTCGTTGCCTGCTCATCTGTTAAGAACCTAGAAAGTTAAATGAATCCAGATTAAAAGGCCCAGTATCAGAATTGCTGAATATAGGACATGCACACACACACACACAAAATACTTGTATTTATTACAAAATAGTTTAAAAGCAATACAGGCCCAAATATAGCCTCAGTTCAGATTAAAATCATACAGAAATCTCAAAGACCTTATGTGACCTGACAAAATGCATTTCGACCTTATGGCCTTTTTCAGTGGTCAAGCATAGTTATTACACATTGGCTCCAGACAATGCGATAATATTACAATAATTAGTCAAGATAGGACCAAGTTGGAATTGTGTTCTAATCAATGTCAGTGGCTCAAGGCAGAGATGTATTTAAGAGGCCTCCTTTGAAATTACCACTTGCTCTTGTCAGGTACACATGTCTTGAGTGGTGATTCAGTTGTGTACCTTCCTAGTGCACTGTGCACCACAATGTAACTTTGGCTCTGGACTGCTCTTAGAATTGATTTCCTTTGGAACAGAATATTGTGATATTATTGCTTGACCCCTGAAGAAGGCCATAAGGCTGAAACGTGTTTGATCAGTGTTGCATAAGGTCTTTGTCTGAGACTTCTGTATGATTTCAATCTGAACTGAGGTTATGTGTGTGCCCATAATTGTTTTTAAACTATTCTGTAATAAATACGTGTGGTTTTGTATATTGATATATATTTATGTCCTATATTCAGCAATTTTAATACTGGGCCCTTTAATCTGGATTCATTTAACCTTCTAGGTTCTTAATGCATTCTTCTGGGTTAAGTTTTCTCTCTCCCCCACCTTTGTCTTTTTTTGCCTGCTCATCTGTTTCAGGAGAATTTAACTCTCTTCCATGGGGATCACTGGGGCACCTCAGTTTCACTGTCACTCTCCATGGTGTCACTTGCATTACTTGTTAGTGCCAGATTGGTGATTATGGTATCCTTTCTACCATGGGAAAAGAGACATTTTAAAAATGAGCTTTGGTTTGGCTGTGCAGATCACTGTATGTATCTTTTGCCTTCCTCCTCCCCCCTTCCACCCCAGTTTACAAATCTGTAAAACATACGTATAGTCTGTCATATGATTCCTAGGGATAATTACCTGGAAAACATTAATTATGGTTTTGAACCTGTTGGACCTCCATAATATTGCATTGACAATGACATCCATTAATTGCTATTATTTTTGTGAACCAGGGAAGGTCTGTGGGAAAATAAACTATTGGTCGCATGAGACAGAAGTAGTGGGAGTATCTTAAACTTCACGGGCTTGATGCAGAACCCTGCATGGGCAGGATACTCCTTCTCTCTTCTATGAAAGGGAAGGCTCTTCATATTGCTAGGGATCCCTCCCCTTTGTGTGTACACTCTATGTGTGTTGCTCCATGCACCCAAGTGTGTTGCACCTCTTGAAATTCTGTCCTGCTTATGGAATGTTGACCAGTCATCTATATGTGTGTGTTATACCTGTCAACCACCTTGCAGACTCTATTTTTAAGTAAGGTTTGGTTATTTAAATTACTCTTTTGTTCATTGGTATAAGTTTAATTGTTTAATTGAGAGGAAGGAGAATACCAGCTACTTAAGACAGTAAGGCTGCGATCATATGCACAATTAGACCTGGCATAGGCACGAATGCTGGGCAGATTTAAAGGGCGCAATCAGACAACATCTGGGAAGCGCCCTGCAGCCGCTGGCAACCAGTTTTGCTCCACCTTAGAAGCGGAGTTAAAAGACACCAGGGAAAATCCGGTAGTAAATGGGTTGCGACAGGCCATGGGCGGACAGTCCCGTGTTTGATTGCTCCAGCGTGCTTTCATGGACTCCGTGCCATTGTTTTATTCCTCCTTCACAGTATGCGCATCATGACAAACTCTATAGAAAGCCCTCAGTGCGGAGGTGTGATTCATCAATCCCTTGTTTAAGCGCATGGGGGAAAAACAGGACAAAAAACTCTACTCACCCACAGTTGTGTGCGATCACACACTGACAGACTGTGCCCACAGCTTCAAAGGGAGGTGTGATCATGCAACTGCGGGTCAAATTCCTCCAGAGGAAATAGCCTTACTCCCCCCACCCCTGTTTTTTTCTGGCACGTGTGACCGCAACCTAAATTCTCCTAATGAAGATAGCTATGAATGGTACAGTTCACCCAACCCCTATAAAAATTTAGAGCTTAGAATCCATTGTTTGAAATGTATCTGATGCAGACAGATCTTAAATTTATTCTTGAGTGGTATATAATGGTTGAGCACAGTTTATTACTTGCCGTTTTGAATTCCTTGTCTCTCTAAAACTGGATCTATTATACTGCGGATAACTAGAAGATGATTTGATCTCTCTCTCTCTCTCTCTCTAGTTTTTTTCAGCATAATTACTAGAATTGTCCTTTGTAGTACAGGAATTGACTGACAATCCAGTTTCATCTAGCCTCTGTATCTGTAGTGAATACAATGAAACGTGGTGCTGTGACTTAAAGGCTCTCAGCTCTTTCTTCCATAGCAAGGATTCTGCACTTTGAGCTCATTTAACACATGTATGCATATCTTGCTTTGTGATTCTTACAACCTAATTCACATATGCTGAAGAATTAAGGTGGTAATGAGGTCAGCAGAATGGACTGCATTTCAATAGACAGCAGGAACAGCATTCCAGCTTTGAATGTTTTTTTACATAATAAGCTCTATGCAAATAGAAAACTGTAGAACAGGGAGGAAAGTGTTAGACCTTCTCTTTGCTTTCCATATTGGTTTTCTATTTGCATGGGTAGTCTTTTTTTTAAAAAAAAAAAACATGGTGGAGCATTCTGAAATGTGATTGGCCACCTGCAGTTTAAAGTTTTGTAATCTACTAGGTCTCCAAAACTTTACCTGCATATATGATATGTGGTTTTGGTCTGTACTAGCTATTTTCATGTATTTTATTCCTTATAGTAGCAGTTCAGAAGTGATGAACACATATTGGTGGACTTATCTTTGTAGAGGTGGAAGGGGCAGAGAATATCTGAAGTTTAACCAGATTGTATGTTTTCAGTATATGGTTAGATAAACATTTGACAGCCAGCGTAGTATAGTAGTTAAATATGTGGTTGATCCAGGCTGAGAAAGAGAGTGACCTCACAGAGTTGTTGTGATGGTCACACAGGATAGAAGAAATCCGGAGCTCCCCGGAAGAAAGGTGGGACAAAAATATAATGAAAGGCTTAGTAATGTGTTAGTAGTTATTTCTGTATCGTGTGTAGAAGCTTCACACATGTGTCTTGATTATAAATTTGTTTTGGATCTATAATAGTTTTCCTGTCTTAGTTTCTTCCAATGAACCCAAGAAATTGTAGTTCAGTAGTTCCAAGAATTCTGTAGTACAGGTGCAGCCTATAATTCTGTACTCCATGTTCATATTAAAATAAAATGTTCCTTCTGATTGTCTTTTAGGTCAAGTCCTTGGCTTTTGAGTATTTAGTAACTCAAGGAACTGATATTCTTGAATTTCTTTTTATAAAGCTTTCTAATGTGGGAATATTAAGTAACACACAAGACTGTTTGCAAATTCTTGGAAAGTTCCTGAAAATAAAATTTAGAAACAAGCAGGAGCAACTGTTTATCTTGGCTGCTTCACAGCTTTTTTTAAAGCTATGCTACAATACAAAGCACTTGTGGGGGGGGTAGCATTTTAGCAGCAAACTCACATTCAGCAGAATATAATATGGCACATCATTTTGTTTTGGGTTGCTTCTGGTTGGCTGGTTGGCTTAGGCAGAGCCGAATAAAATTGAGTCCGACGAAGACGGAGGTCCTGTGCCTAAGCCGGAGTGGACCAAGGGTAGGGATCCCTCTTCCGACCTTCGATGGGGTGCCGTTGGTGCCAGCACCGGAGGTTAGGAGTCTTGGAGTGCTCCTGGAACCCTCGTCAACAATGGAGGCCCAGGTAGCAGCCACTTCAAGGTCGGCCTTTTATCATCTACGGCTGATCAAGCAGCTGGTTCCCTTCCTTGAACGCAACAACCTGGCTACAGTGATCCATGCGCTGGTCACCTCAAGGCTGGATTACTGTAACACTCTGTACATGGGGCTGCCCTTGTGCCAAATCCGGAAGCTGCAGCTGGTGCAGAATGCGGCGGCGAAGCTGTTGATGGGTCTCCCCATGCGGGAACACATCCAGCCCGCCTTAAAGGCACTGCACTGGCTGCCTATAGTATACGGAATAAGGTTCAAGGTGCTATAAAGCCCAATATGGCCAGGGACCTATCTACCCGAGGGACCGTTTTTCCCCATATGTATGTAAAGCAAGCTTTACAATCAGGATCCCAAAACCGCCTGGTGCTCCCAGGGCCGAGGGAGGCCTGGCTGGCAGCTACAAGGGCCAGGGCTTTTTCGGTGGCAGCCCCACACTGGTGGAATGAGCTCCCAGATGACATCAGAGCCCTGCGGGACCTTTTGCAGTTCCCCAGGGCCTGCAAGACGGAGCTCTTCCACCAGGCCTTCATGTAGGGGCTGCCTTGATTTTTTATAGCCCTGGCCTTGCCATCGGAAGTCGCTATTCTGAATCACCTTGCACCAACTGGAATTGGATTCTATCTTTGGCGCTGCTCAGATAAGGGGGATAAAGGTGCCATCTTGTAGCTGGTGGGCTTGATTGCTTACTTTGTATTGTATATTGCGGATTGTATATTTTAAGGATAATGTTTTAGTGGTTTTATTGTATGATAAATTTGTTGGTAGCCGGCCGTAAGGTGGGGAGGGCGAGATAGAAATCCCAAAAATAAATAAATAAATAAATTCTTGTAATTGTAAGCAAAATTCCCATTAGATGTGTTTTCTGACTATGAATGTGATTCTGGGACCATGAATGTGATTCTGGAGGGCTCTTCTGGTACTGTAGTGCGCCAGTATTTTTGGAAAATGTGGGTATGTGTACACATGAATGATAAAAAGTGTACATCAATCTAAGGGCAGTCTTAGATGCTACAAACAAATGGATTCATATGTGTGATTCATGCTCAGATTCATGGTCAGATTGTGACCTTGCTCATGAGGAAATGGTAATGAAAGAGGACTTCAGTCACTCAGGCATCCTGTGGCTGCAGTGTCTTAAATACTCCCTAATTCTGAAATGGCCAGACTAAGTGTGAGTTTACTTGCTTTTCAGGGAGTTTGTCAGATCAATTTTTCACCATTACTAACTCATTACTATATTTGACTGTTTTCAATCCACTTCCCTATACAGGTTTTAAAAGCATGCACAGGACAATGTCACATCAGAAGCAACAATTACACTGCTGTGGTCATTATAGCGATAGAAGTGTGGCTGTCTCAGCCCTTACAGAACACTGTATTAATCAGATCCTGAGCAAATAGTGAAGATAACTGAAATTGGTTGCTACCTAAAATGTTTCTTTATACAGAAGGAACGAATATAAATGTTGTCCTCAAGAACTCTGGAATAGTACATAGCAAATCAGCATTAATGTGATTTGTGCAGATTAAGGCCGAGGACAGACTGGCAATCTAAAGCGGGGCAGGCACGCTTTGGAAACGGAAGAAAGGAGCACGTTCAGACATGCGCATCTGTCCGTCGGCTCCGTTTCGTACTTACCCGTCTCCCAGTCGCTTTCCTTCCGCTTTACCAGGACACCGGATAAAACCGGAGTTCAGGGGCCGTCCTCCGCATGCCTCCCGCTTCCAAACAGTGTGAACCGGAAGAAGCGGGAGGCATCCGGAGGCGGCAGTGTGAACGCGCCGCACAAAGTTATGCGCATGTGCGCACATGCGAAAAACATCAAAGGAAAACAAAAAAAAGCGCAGCAGCGCGTGCGAGCCGCGCGCGCTGGCTACGCGGCAGTCTGAACGCTCCGTGGCAGTCTGAACGCTCCGTGGCAGTCTGAACGCTCCGTATCGCCGCTGGTCCGCTTTGCTCTGGCCAGTGTGAACGGCCAGCTCCGTGGGGTTCTTCCCCCGCACCAGTTCCCTCCGCTTTGCCTCCGCTTTAGATTGCCAGTCTGTCCTCAGCCTAAGGCTTCCATGACGGTTGTCTCCTTCAAAACAGTGGAAACTCGAGGTCTCTAAAATGTGATTTCACATAACAGATTGGATTTAGAGAAGTATTTAGCTATGGAGAGCCTAGCTTTCTTGAATAGCTAGCCGCAGATTATTATGGAAAAGCACATTCTCCATTCCACAAAGCCTCTTCTGCCAGTTATAGTAATTCACCTATTCTCAGGCACATACTACACCTGCAACAATTGGATTCTAGCCATGAGTGACATTGTATCTTTTTAATTCTCATCATGACTCTGCATAACTTTGTGGGTCAGATGATTAACATCATGCTAAGCATTATTTGATAGCAACGACACTGGCTAGACTTGACTATTCAGACAATACGCTTTTAATTACAGCCCCTGGCCTCCGGCATCCTTGGCAAGAATAATTATTGTTGTTTAACAGAAAGTGTTTTTTCAGCCTAGTGTGTGAGTAAGGGAGCTATCATTCGCATTTCTCATAACAGACCATTTGTCTGTGTGTGTGTGTGTGTGTGTGTGTGTAATGTTAGGATATAGGGATCCTGGCCTGGCAGGCAGAAATCTAAAATAATCTATTGCAATAAACTGTCTGCTTAGATTGGTGGTTTTCTTCCAAAATTAAAGACAGAGCTTTTACCAGTTCTGCCATGGAGAATGTTCAGCTACAGATGCCAGGTTTTAAACTTTGGGAACTTCTGTGTTCAAAGCATGCGGTCTGTTGCTGAGCTATGTCCTCCTCTCGAATTTATATCATTTCTCTGTGTTACGTGCTGTCAAGTTGCTTCCAATTTATGGCAACCCTATGAATTAATGACCTCCAAAACAGATTTGCTCAGGTCTTGCAAACTGAAGGCTGCGGCTTCCTTTATTGAGTCAATCCATCTTGTGTTTGGGTTTTTCTCTTTTTCTACTGCCTTTAACTTTTCCTAGCATTATTGTCTTTTCCAGTTAATCTTGTCTTGTCATGATTTGACCAGAGTATAATAGCCTCAGTTTAGTTATTTTAGCTGCTAGGGAGAAGTCAGGCTTGATTAGATCTAGAACCCATTTGTTTTGTCTTTTTTTGGTGGTCCATGGTATCTATAAAATTCTACTCCAACACCACATTTCAAATAAATCAATTTTCTTCCTGTGAGCTTTCTTCATTGTCCAACTTTCACATCCGTACACAGTAATGGGGAATACAATAGTATTTCATGGTTATCTTAATCTTGGTCTGCAGTAACACTTGCTTACACCTTAAATATTTTTCTTCTGGTTCCTTCATGACTGTCCTTCCAAGTCTCAATCGCCTTTTGATTTCTTGCTTGCAGCTGCAAATAAACCCACAGCTAGTTCCCCAAAACTTTTACTGGTCTTCTTCCCACTGATATCTGTGGCAGTAATTTGTAATCTTAAAAGGGTGATGGTGGGGAGACAAAGCATTAAAACATGTCCAGAACCTTCTGAGCACGCAGTTGGAGTGACTCCTAAGTAGAGGAGAGAGAACAGAATGTTTCTTCATACGATCTGGAGCAATTTTTTAAATAGTACTTGAAACTTGCTGCCCTTAAAATTGTACTTTTTTACCAATTTAAATATATATATTTCTATCACTCAGCACAGGTTCTCGCAACAACTTCCAACCATAATCATTTTTTTAAAAAATTACACAGTTTACCCATAAAAACAGAAGAATTAATTAGCACCCAACAGCTATGTTCAGTAAAACCATATTACCCAAAAGGGTTGGAGCGATAAAATAAAAAAAAACCCAAAGGCCGGGGGGGGGGGGGGGGGGGGAAGGGGACGGACATTGAGAAACAAAAAAGTGGGCAACAAATTCTAAAGCTCACAAATTCCAACCTCAGGGTGTCACAACAGAAAAGATCCAGCCTCCAGTAGCCACCAGCCTTACCTTCTTAATAGCAGAGCACTCAGAGCAGGCATTCTGTAGAGCAGTGGTCTTTCAACCTTTCCCAACCCAGAACCCACCTTTAACACCCAGAAAGTTTCATGGGCCCCTTTGAGCTGCAAGGCACATTGCAGGAAGTTATGTGATAGGAAAAGTCAAAGGAGCTACCTCACTAGTGAGGAGAGGGGTCTCCTCTGCAAACATGCATGAAGCATTGGAAGACTGACACAGGGATGAGTGAGCTAGGCCAGAGATGAGGAAGAAGGCAAAGAATAACTTCGGGGACAGCGGGGTCTCTGGACCTGTGTTCCTCTGCATAGCTGAGTGACCTCGCTGCCTTCCAGAAAGCAATAAAAAAGAATTATCAGAACCCATGACAAGTGGCTCTGTGACGTGCCTGAAGATCCTGACCCAAAGGTTGAAGGACCACTGCTGTTGAAGATGTTAGCTGATGAGTAGGCTCATATGGGAGCAGGCTTCTATTTTGATTTATTATTGTACTTTCTGAAAGTGAGAATCTTATGAACTCCTGGAAGAGCTTCTTTCAAGAATGTATAATATCTTAATAGAAGGTTTACTCTGTGAGAACTGCTATAAGAGGAGAAAGGGAAAGATATTTCAGAAAGATAGTGGCGATTAGAGTTGCCAGATCTGTGTTGGGAAATACTGGGAGATTTTTGGGGTGGAGCCTGAGGAGGGGAGGGTGTGGGGAGGGGAGGGACTTCAGTGGGGTATAATGCCATAGTGTCCACCTTCCAGAGCAGTGGCCATTTTGTTCAGGTAAACTCATCTCTGTCAACTGAAGATCAATTGTTATAGTGGGAGACCTCCAGACACTACCTGGAGGTTGGCAAGCCTAGTGGCAATATAGTTGTAAAATATATAGTCATTAAGGAAGAGATCTTACAAGAGCATACTATATCCTGTTAAGGTAAAAAAAAGTATTAGTGTACCAGCAAACTGCAGGAGATAATTAAAAAAGAAGGTGGGTTCTATGTATGTATAGTGACAGTGCAAAATGATTTAATAATCAGGGACATGATAAGGACTGGGTTCTTATTTGATACACAAGTCAGTTTTGTAAATGTTTTCAAGAACCCTGCCAGGGGACAAAAAAGCATTAGTAGACAATATGTTGATTCTGGGCAAAATGATTTGGTGAATGGAACTGAGGAAAGCCCCCCAAAGTGGTCTCAGTGTGGAATTTTTGGCATATAGTACTGATAAATAAAACAGCAGCATTTAAGTAAATGCGCCAGCAACAATATAGAGCTTCCAATTACTAGAAGAATGGTAACTTTGAACTGACGGTCTGTTGTCACTTGTGGCCCACCAAGTAAAAAATATCCTGTCCGCTAGCCATGCTCATTAGAAATTTGATAACTGTGTACTTTTTGCTGCCTGTCCAGAAAAGCAAAAAATAGAGGGGTCAAGAAGTTGGCAGGCCATCATACAGAGCTGGTGGACTGTGCTGGGCATTGTGGGTCAGAAATAAAGCAGGCCTGGGTTACTGGAAAGAAACAGCACAGTCCTATGTTGAGTTACCCCACAATGGCTGTTGTGTTGTTTATATGATTTTTAATTGGAAATTTTATTTTATAAAACAACAAGAACAACTAAAAAATCCAATATAGCAGTTGGGTTGTATCTTCTAATATATGCCATTGATAGTGATGGATGTGAATACCACAAGTAACACACTTATAGGAAAACCCTCTTTAAAAAAAAAGATCTTTACAGAGAAAATTGCTGTTGTTTGTTCTAAATGATAACTAGGGCAAATTAAGTGATTTAGATGTTTACACATGGCAAAGGCCATATGGTGAAAGAGGATTACTTCAGCATGCTGCGGCTGGACTGTATCAAATCATTCCAGGCTTTACAAGGATGTAAAATGGGTCAGATTTAACCACTGGAGGAAAAGGTAATTCTGAAGGAGTAGAAAATCCATTTGTTTCTACAGCAGGTGTTGTGTGTGGGAGTCTGTATTTTGTAAGCTCACCTGGTGTGTGAGTGTTACCTGTCTCCACAGATTACTATTGAAGGACGCAGGGTAAGGCCACTCAGGTTTGGTTGGCAGGTTTTGTCCTCAATTGTAAAGTCCCCAAATGCACATTGAGAGCCAGTCTGGTGTAGTGGTTAAGTGCGCGGACTCTAATCTGGGAGAACCGGGTTTGATTCCCCACTCCTCCACTTGCACCTGGCTGGATGACCTTGGGCAAGCCATAGCTCTGTACCAGCTGTTCCCTCAAGGACAGCTTGGGAAAGCGCTCTCTCAGCTCCACCTACCTCACAGGGTGTCTGTTGTGGGGAGGGGAAGGGAAAAGGAGTTTGTAAGCCGCTCTGAGACTCCCTTGGGGAGTGGAGGCCGAGTTATAAATCCAATCTCCTCCTCTTCCACATCAATTCGTTTGCCATGTTCCACTGAATTCGGCGGAAAGCATTTAGATTTATACTCAGTTCTGTCTAAGCTCTGTCTTTGCCTCTGTTTCTTGGTCATATTGGGATATAATAGAGTCTTAGAACTGGTTTTTAATATATAGGACTTCTATATTATGAGGAAGGGGACATAATTCATTTAGGACTTGCGGATTATAATAAGGATCTAGAATAGTGCCTGAAAAAGGGTGAGATCCACCTAATGTTGTTGGTCTTCATCCAGCAATCCCTGGGAGACGGGGGAGGGGGACAGAAACATAAACAGTGTTCCATGACGTAGCAACATCACTTATGGCTTTGTAACCAGAACTGATGTCATTGCATTGTAGGATGCTCTAGTAAGCTGGTTTGATCCAGCCTAGTGTGTTTCTCTAAAGGAAATCAAATGTGAATGTTCCCTGGAAGGACAGATAGTGATGCTGAAGTTCAAATACTTTGGCCACCAAATGAGAAGGGAGCACTGACTGGACAGTACCTGGATGCTGGAAAAGATTGAAGGCAAAATAAGGGGATGGCAGAGGATCAGATGGTTAGACAGTGTTATCGATGCGACGGGCATGGAGTTGAGCAGGCTCCGGAGGGCAGCGGAGGATGGGAGGGCCTGACATGATGTGGTCCATGGGGTCGTGAAGAGTCAGACTTGACTATGTGACTGAACAACAATGAAGTATGTTTCTAGTGCATTGGTCATCACAGCAAACAGTTTTCAGGAGCAGGCTGACATAGTGCACTATAGTAGTTTGGTCTTAAGGTCAGAGAAGTTTAAATGACAGATATGTGGTCTTCATGAAATAGGAAAAAAGAGGAGGGAACTAGATGTTGGAGTTTTTTGCTTAATCTTTGTTCCATCTACTTTTCTGATCCCTACTAAGTGGTGCTTTTAAAGGACTGGTGAAAGAATGTAACCTAAAATTGTTGTAGCCTCTTCCTTGAAGCAGGGCAGAAATGGAGCCTGCCTTTGGTTGTTCCACCAGGCCTTTTGGTTGAGGACAGTGACGGTTCCATCATTGCTGGCACCCTCCTCCTTTCTTTGCTTCGGTCCTCTCTTCACCTGCCTGGAAGTCAGCGACATGGTCCAGAACAAGTAGCGAAGAAATTGTCTGACGTCATCTGATATAATGTAATCATCCTCTTTTTTTTGGTTTTTTCTTTAAATTATTTTTAGTGGTTGTACATCGCCTAGAGCATTACATCGTTGGGAAGAGGTGATTTATAAATCAAATAAATAATAGAATAATAATTTAGCTCTGCACTAAGGTCTTGTCAGCATCAAATTAATTTCTTTCCTCTGTGCTGAAATGTATTATTTCCTGTTAGGGAGCCATTCCAGAATCCATCAGTTCCTTTCAATGTATCGAGGGAAATCAGTTGGCACTGGACCCACATCAGGACCTTCTTTAGCAGACATCTACATGAGCACATGTTGAATGTTAGCCAAAGTTGTAGGGTGTGGATGTCTGCCTATTTTTATGACAGGTGGTGGTTTGTATAGAGGGCTTTATAGGGTGGTGCAGTGTTATTTCAGTGTGAGTGCTCTGTATATGTTGTACCTCTGCCTGAAGCTGAAGTCTTGCAACCCCATATCAGAGAACTGGTGCAATGTTATTCTCAAATACAGCACTTTACTTCCCTATATGGACGTATGTGCTGTCAAGTCACAACCAACTTAAGGTGACCCCAGCAAGGAGCATTCAAGGCAAGTGAGAAGCAGAGGTAGTTTGCCATTGCCTTCTTCTGCAGACCATACTTGGTGGTCCTCCATTCAGGTACACTGGACCCTGATTAGCTTCCTATAGAATTGAATAAACAGCATTAGAGGGAGGCTCAACCTATTCTGTGCCCCAGGTGTTCTCAGGCACTGAAAGCCAAGCCTGCTTCTGTCTTCACAGGCTACATTTTGGATTCTGTTCTGTTTCTTTGCCATGCTAGGCTGTGATGGAATGTGGCATACTTACACATAAATTGGGGACACGAGGAATTGCAGCATGTTTGTATTTGTGTGTGTGTGTGTGTGAGTGCAAGAGAGAAAGTAGCAAGTAAACCTCTTGGTTCTGGAGTTAGGTGGATAGCTTGTTTCTTGCTTTCATAACCCTGAATCTTAGAAGTCTAGTATAATGGCACAATTGCCCTGATTGCTGAGGGTGAGGTTAGATGAGTAAGGCATTGTTTATCTAGCCCTGAACCTGAATAGGTCTACACAGAAGAGGCTTTTTTTTAACCATGCATAAAAGTTTTTAGTATAGTTAAGAGTCAGAATGCATGCCTCCTGGCTTATATCCATCCTCTCTTAATTATACACTCATCCATTCCAGGACACTATGAGCTGTTAGTTCCACTCCCTTTTGAGATTAAAGAGTCATGCAGTGCAATCCTGAAAACATTTTTTCCTGGGAGTAAGCCCCATTGTGAGTAGACTTGAGTAGGTTTCTGAGTCGACCTAGTTAGGGTTGTTCTGCTAGTATGCATTGATATACATATATGGATGCACATGCACAGTTACGATCAGAAGAATAATTTTTGATTCAGTTTTCATTAATTTTGATTCAAAATGGTCAGAGTTCTCAGGGGTTTTTTGCCAGTTGACACTTGGTTGCCCTCAACATTTCCATGAGCTCTGAAAGGCAGTGATCATTCTTCATTTTAATTGAGTTGGTTGCCCGCGTCTGTGATGTGTGCAGAGGGAGTTCATTTTTATCTTAATTTAAAGACTAATTTTTTTCCTGTATATTTGGGAAGTCCCCTAAGTATACCTAAACTCCAGTCTTGCTGCTGTCGGAGGGCGCTGTTTCCACACCCCAGTGATAGGTATGGGACCCTCAGCTTCACTACTGGATACAATTTTATATAGAAGATAAAAAAAAAATAATTGAATTTTATTTTAGTTATTTAAAACTAGGGTTGTCATTCCCCAGTTGGGACTGGGGAATCCACCCAGAGTTTATTTGCTTCTGTCCGCCACTGGCCAGCAGGCAGAAACCCTGCCCCGTTGCCAGGAACAAACGTGATGCGCTGATGTCACATGGCAATGCTCTTATTTTTGGGTAAAACTCTATGATTTGAGGCTGATTTTACCATAGAGTTTTGCCCAAAAACAAGAGCACTGCTGTGCAACATCCCTGATGTGGTGATGTGACTTCTGCATGACAGCAACACATTGTGGTGCTCCATCCCACTTCCAGATAGTTCCCTCCCACCCCCTCTGGTGCAGCATTTGGACCTGGCGACCCTATTTAAAACATGTCTTTGCCACCTTTCCACCCAAATAGAATTACTTCATAGGGCAAATATATCTAGAAACATAGGCAAATCAGGTATCCATACTGGTGAAGGGTGCACTGTGTGGAAATGGGCAGAATCCCAACTGTTTTTATGCAGGTGTATGTTACTTCATAATGTGCTTCCCTTGGGTTGTGTTCTCTTACGCTCTGTTCTAGCGGTTCATAAATCAGTTGTTACTAAATGGCTGGTCTTGCATTGCTGCTGTGTTGGTAAAGTGGTTTTCTTCAAAGTCAATAAAATTAGCACTCTTTGGAGCTTAGCCTACCATAGCTGGAGGAGAGAGATTTGCATGAGATTCCAGACACTTTCCCGTTTGTGCCAATTAGCAGTCTTTGGATTACGGATTTTTCCTTAAAACTTTCCAGGGGTAAGGGCAAAGCGGGAGGGAGAGAAGAATCTAGTTACATTAATGTCCTGTGTGTATGTCAAATTTATCCCTGAGAGGATCCAGGCTCCCAACAGAACGTCTTATTAGATTATCTGAGTGTTCTAGCCATGTTGGTTCCGTGGAATGAGAGACCGGAGCAGAAATGAAATCTTGTTATATGTTCTGGCTGATGGCTATTTGGCTGGGTTAGACAAGAAAGGAGGTTAGTGCTGATTTAGTTAATTAGATCACTATTACCCATACCTATTACTGACAAAGTGGCTATTTTTAACGTAACCGTTGAGCCCATGTCTAGAAGGCTGAATGAACTCAATTAACAAAGCAGGAACCGTCATTTGTTTTACTTACTGTATTACTGAAAATTCTGTTTACTGTATAATGAAGATGATGATGTATGCAGTACTCAAGGCTAAAAGGGACCTGAGAAGGAACATCTGTAAAACAGAGGTTGTCTGGAATGCAGTAGGATTCTGTTCCATGGTCTTGAACCAGAGTTCACATTGTGCCTTTCAGTAGCACCAGTTATAAGAACACACATTTTAAAGCTTTTAAGTTCTCCAGAACACTCTCACTCACTCACTCTCTCTCTCTCTCCCTCTCCCTCCCTCCCTCCCTCTCTCTCTCTCTCTCTCTCTCTCTCAAACGTAAACAGGGAGAGAGGATCAAAACCCATATTTCAAACCATGGTATTAAGGCTCGTTCCTAGGATGCTTAGCTGACTACAGTGGGCATAGAGTGTACCTAGCTGATATCAGACTATATTCTGGCATGCTGGAAAGAAATAAAAATGGGAGCCATCCAGTTGAAAAATACAACCCGCATTAGTTCATCAAATGTCTTTCAGATACCAAACAGAATGTACAGATCGCCTTAGGAGGCTGAGAACAAAGTAAAAATCTGACAGTCCTTGTGATACCAGTACTTCCATAAGTATTCTGTTCCCAGTCTTGTTTTACTTACAAGAATTCTAGGAGGATACTCAATCCTGTCCTTAATAATGTACAGTAAAATCAGAGTATCGCTGTAACCAGGGCTTTCAGTCAATTGGTGTATAGTACTAGGAGACTCTTACACTTTGTCCTTTTCCCAAGCCCCTCAGGCATGGGGGGGTGAGATCCCTTTCTGTGTCTGAAAATGTAGTGAAAATTTGGCAGGTTCAGTAGTAGTTTGAATGCAAATGTCATCCCTTGCTTTTAATGTAAGTGGGTGAGTTTGTTGTTTTACATGAAAGGATTTTTCCTTAAGATACTTTAAGGATTTCAACTTTTTGCTGTTAAAATGTTAACACTAGAAGTTAGTCATATGTGCAGGACAGGAGTTATGTTAAGTTAGAACGATTGCTCTAGTTTTCATAATTAATATTTTTCCTTTGATTTCTTTTATTTTCTGAAGGAACTGATGAAAAATTAACTGCAGCATAAATGGTAGTGTGGTAATTGATTTTAATACTATTATGGCATCATTGTATTATATGAGGCATCTGTGGAGTAGGAAGGAAACTAGCAGTATTTTTTATTTAAATCATTTTTATGCTGCCTTTCCACCAAGTCGGGGTCTACAAGGAGGCAAACATCTAAACAATTAAAATACAGTGTAAAATATAAAATTCAATCAAAAATACATAAACTAACAACACTAGAAGGAGGGCGGAAAAAAACGCTATTGTGGGTATACCAGATGAAACAAAAGTCTTCATCTGTTGGCAGAAGACGCCAATAGGGGGAGACAGACAGATCTCTCTGGGGAGGGAATTCCAGAGTTTTGGTGCCACAATGGAGAAGGCCCTGTCTTGGGTTGCCACCTATCTAGCCTCAGATGGTGGGGGCAATGGAAGCAGAGTCTTTGAGGATGACCAGAGTGAGTAGGTAGGTTTGTATGGGAGAAGGCAGTCCTTAAGGTATGTTATTCCCGGTAGTACAGGCCTTTAAAGTTCAGTACCAGCACCTTGAACTGATCCCAGAGGCAAGTTGGAAGCAAGTGTGGGTGGAACAAGACTGGACTGAGATGGTCCCTATGACCCAATATTGCCCATAGGATCATTGCTTTCGAATTTTTTTGGCAGCCAAGGAACATGGAAAATATTTACAATTCTGCCAGAGCTCTGTATGCTTCTGGCTAGGCATATGAAATCAGTGTTAAAAAAATCAGGACTTTACAAGTGCCACGCTCTTTCCACAGGCAGTATATCTGTAGGTGCAGAGCATGGGGAAAGCAGCATCTAACCCAGCCGAGCCTTGTAGACCACCATTGCCCTTTTTGTCAGTGATTCACACAAGGTCAAGTGAAGGCACATGCCACATTTATACAAAAGTTGTAGCAAGTTCTTTTCAATTTACACAATTTTGTTCAGCCATGTGGGTTATAGCCTCAGTGAAACTCCAGTGGTGTTTATGGTTCCCAGTAGAACACAGTCATGTGCAAGGCCCCCCCCCCATTCTTCCCCTTCCTCCCCTCCTCTTCTTCCAGCACCTGGCCACATTCCTTTGGAGATTAGAAGTGTCCCTATAGCTGGACTGTGACTGAATTATTTTGATCAACACAGTGCATAGTCAGCTTTGGGGTTTTTTGGGTTTAACTAAGGCGAGGCATTAGCCAGGGCAATAGCACTTTCCAGCTGTCTTCCCCTCTCTGTAAATATTATATACAAGTGGAGACCCTCAAGAAACTTACAGGATGGTTATCCAATTCCTCACACCTTTGCTTCCTCCCCCTTCCCCCTACCTCTCTCATACTCTTTCTCCCTTCTGCCCTCCTTTTCCTACTCTTTCTCTCTCCTCCGTGCATGGTACTTCCTCTCTCTTTCTGACCCATCATCATTCTCTTTGTTTTTCTGCCTCCCCACCTCATCACTCTTTCTCTCTCTTTCTGCTCCCCATTGCGGCACTCTCCCTTTCTGCCCCCATCACTCTCCCAGCCTCCTGCCTGCTTCCTCCCCCACCCAGTGCAGCAGCAGCAATGGTGGCGGTTCTCCCACCCACCCACCCACCTGCTTCCTCTCCCCCCACAGCAGCAGTCGCTGCACTCTGGGAACCACAATGGATCTCCCAGCTTTCCGTCTCCCCCCCCCCCCCCACAGCCTTTACCTAGGAAAATTACAGTCTTTCTCCACAGTGGGGACCAAAGCAGCTTACATTATTCTGTTCTCCTTTTTATTTGCACAACAACCCTGTGAAGTTGGTTAGGCTGAAAGTATGTTACTGGTCCAAAATCACCCAGTCGGTTTCCACCACAGACCCTACTTTGAAGCTCTAACTGCTGCACTGTGCTGGCTTTCATAGGGTGGTTGCCGTTTAACAGTATCAAGCAGCCAGGCCTAGTTGAGTCATGCAAATCAGGGTGCACCTGGCAACCCTAGACTGCTGCCAGGCCTAGGGATGCCAACCTTCAAGTGGAACCTGGAGACCCCTCAGAATTACAACTGAACTCTAGACAGCAGAGATCTGTCTCCCTGGAGAAAATGGCTGCTTTGAAGGGTGGACTCTGTGGCATTATACCCAGCTGAGGCCTCTCCCTTCCCCGAACCCAGCCCTTCTCCTTTGACTCCACCTCTAGGAATTCCCCATCCTGGCACTGGCAACCCTTGTCAGGCCTGGCCCCAAGGCTCCCTCCGTGAAAAGTCAAAATAATCCAGGAAAGGCCCCTTCCACCTCCTCCTGCCTTTTACTGACAGCCAGTTAGAAGTGTTCTAATCTCTCAGGGTTGATGTCTTAAGTAGATCCCTGTGAAAGCCATTTCAAAAGGTATGGGGGGGGGGGGGGAATTCAAGCATCCTTGAAGGGTTTTTTTTAACTTTTTTGGATTTTTCTGCAACCTCAGGAAGTCCCCTGAGCCTGTAGAAAAAGCTGTTGGGGGAGAGTGAGCCCTCTGTTGGTAGAAATAAGTATGCATGGAAAACAGTGTTTGGCTATTAGATACATAGATTCTTTCTGAAATACATGAAAATAGGCTGTCATATTCAAGCAACATCCATAGAGATGCTCTGGAGGGTTTTAGAGTCTCTGAATCTACCCACAGCCTCACAGTTTTTGTATTTAGAGGTCTTGTGGTCTTCTAGAGGATTTGAAAAGGACACTTATCTAACCATGGTGGGAACTTCGACGGAAACATGATTGCCGAAAACTTCCTTGATTATATGCTAGGTTAGCTTCTGATTGGATTGCCTCAGTAGTTTTGTTGTTGTTGTTATGATTTGTCTCAAGCAATGGACTGAGAAGCTTTGTCCCTGCACTTAGCCACTTCTCTTACTGGGCCAGGTTGTACTTTGTTAATCAGTAAGAAATAAACTGCAGTTTTTAGCCACTTTTGCACTTGCATGTCTTTTTGGTTACTAGAGAAGAGGTACAGTTTCCCATGGTTGTGGTCAGGTAATTAAATTGATGTAGTATCAAACACAGACTTATTCACATTTCACCCCATTTTTGCTCCTGTGCAGTTAGACATATACTTTACCAGCACTGGATACATTGCTTGTTTTTTGACCTGCACAGTCAGCAGCATCTATTAATGAAGTGATCTCAAGAACTGATCTCAAAACTATTTAGGTTCATGGACAGATACCAAAGGCATACAGGGACATCTAAGTAGCAAGCTGCAACTCCAACATCTCAAATAGATTCTAATTTTTTAAACTGTGGGCATTTTAATACTTTGGGGGGTGACAGATGGTGGTAGGGGAAGCAGATGGGGAGGTGACAGCTGTGAGAAAGTCTAATTGTGCAAGAAAGCACTCTAATCAAGAAAGCAGACACATCCAGATTTGTTTGGTCATACACAAATACTTCAGCAAGCAATCAGCTCCCTAATCACAATGGACAAGAAGACAGCAAGCAAAACCAGTGAGCTGATAAAGCATCCTGGTACCAATTATGACTTACATATCAGTGCTATCCTGGTATAGCAGCTTTTGAAAAAAATAATGGCTACTCAGCCTTTCTTTTGGACCAAATGTGATTGCTACTTGAATACTGCTAACTGGAAAAACATAAGAAGGTTTTCCCACCCAATCTGAATACATGCTTATTAGACAGACTCATAGACTATTCTTGTCAAACGTTCAAATGTGCTGTTATGTAGTAAATGCATACTTCTTTATAAATGATACTGGATGATGGCCAGAAGACTATAAATTCAGTCTGCTGAAAGTTGTGGAATGTTTGGTCTAAACATCTGGTTAGAGAGGATTAGATCAGGTCTAGGCTGACTCATCCTGTGCACCTTTGGTACTTTGGTGTAAAATCCAAGTATTCCTAGCCAATAGATTTGAGTCATCCCGAAGGAAAGAGATTATTTGTTTCTGGTAACTAATAAGTAGCTGCAAGAGTTCCAGGTGTGCTGTGTTCATCTGCCTACTCACCTTGCTGATTCATTTCCAGACAGACTGCAAACAGCTGCCAGTTTAGAATGAAGATTGACGCACTCAGATAAAGGGTTTGTGGAGTGCTAAGAGTTCAGGTTCACAATGTCAGAGAAACACACCAGCTGATCTACTGATGCTGAGAGTCTGATGGTCTTGCCCTTCTCTGCTCAGTTCTCCTTTATCCTTTCAGTGAATCTGCACAATGGATCAGCAAAGACATTTTCCAATTATTGAGCATAATTAAGGAATTAAGAGACCCTTCTTCCCCAGAATGTTCTTTTTCTCCTTACCTCTCGTATTTGAATTCCTGTGCCTGTTTACACCACTGACTATGGCTGGCATTACACCAACACCTATTTGAACACCGGTCATAGCTCTGAACCTGAGATCCCTTTCAACCATGGCTTCAAACTTTGACTTGAATCTTTCTGTATTTACTGTTCACCTTGGTGCAGACATAAAGATGGATGTGGTGGCATTCCAACTGAAAACTCAGATACGCATCCTGGAGATACTCTTGGAACTGCACCTGGATGGCCAGGTGGTAGTATTGGCCAGAAGCACCTTTAACCACCTTTTGCTGGTTTGCCAGTGGGTCTGTTGCTAGCAAGTGAGCTATGGCCATGGTTACATGCACCTTAATGACGTTCAGGTTTGAGTGATGTAACATGCCTTCTGTGGTGCTACCTTTGAGGAGAGTTTGGAAGCTGCAGCTGGTCCAAAATGCAGCTGCCAGGCTATTAAGGGCTGGGCTGCTTGAAGCATGTGATTCCTCCTTGGTCTTGCCTACACTGGTTACTAATTAATTTCAGGGTCAAAAATAATGGTTAGGTTTGCCTGCCCATAAAAACCTTCCTGGGCACTAAAGCTGTCATCATCTGAAGACATCCACCTGTCCCCATTAGTGCGAGGAGGAGCATGAGAGGTACACCTTTTTGATAGCGGTACAACTCTGGAATGTCTTCTCAAGGGAAGTCTGCCTGGCTTAATCTCTTCCAATGTTTTACTGAATGCTAAAGACAGCCATCATTCAAAGTCTTTGGCTTGTCAAAGATAACTGCTGAAGATGTAAGGCTTATGGTTTATGCTTTTGGCAATTTGTGTTTTTAATGGTATTGATGCTTGTGTTTACTGTTTGGTATTATGGCTGATTTTTGCCTGGATGTTGTTTTTGTATTGTCGTGTATATATGTTTTTAAGCCCATCGTAGCCTGTATTAAGAATCTGTATTAGGATGCAAGGGCTCAATATTAATGCTTTTCAGAAAACCTTTATCCTTCTGTCCAAGGCTCAATAATAGGAAAATAAAAATTAGAACAAAAGATTAAAAACAAAATACATTGGTATAAATACTTACAGATACAACATTTATTAGAATCCCCCCAGCTGAAGTTAACAAGAAGTAGACAGTTGACTCCTTTTGAGACCATGTTGAGTGAATCGAAGGAACAATCACCTGGCCTTATAACAAAAATCTGTCGAATGCTTAATGAAATAGATGAAGAAAAGGAAACCTTATATCAAAAACAGTGGAACTCAGATCTTGAAATTAAACTGACAAAAGAAGATTGGGCTTCAATTTGGAAATCTAGCTTAACATCAAAAATCAGTACAGTAAAATTTCAGGCAATAAAACTTTTGACAAGATGGTACATTCCACCCTCTATTTCTAACAGAATAAACAATAATTTTTCCCCAAATTGTAAAAAATGTGGCCAGTTAGCAAATTTTCTACACTGCTAGTGGACCTGTCTACATATTAAAGATTTTTGTATACAAATTATACAAAGTATAACTGAGAACCTCCATTACATTACCAATGACACTGGAAGTGATCTTATTGGAACATTGGAAAACTTTACATATACCACAAGGACAAAAGGAAGGTATCTCAATATTATTAACAATAGCAAAGAATTTAATAGCAGTTAAATGGATGGATACACAAGCTCCAGCTAGGCAAAATTGGTCTATGAAAATTTGGGAGTATTTCATTCTGACTAAGTTGTCATACTCTGTATGCAATAGTCCTCCAGCTCAATACCAAAATAAAGTTGTAAAGGTATGGTTTCCAATTATAAGTTATCTTGAGGAACAAAATATTCTTCCGACAAACCCTGTTTACCAAAATATATATTTTTTGATTAGCTAAGTTTATTTGATGTTGAATGTGTTTTCTGGTAATCTATGGGGGGGGGGGTGTTCTTCTCACTGTTGTTGGGTCCTATGTTTGTAAAACAAAAAAAATGTTAATAACATTAATTTTTATTTTTTAAAAAATGCTTTTCAGAAAACCTTTATCCTTCTATCCAGTGGACAGAAGTGTATTTCGCTGTACAATCCATTGTCCTCGTGGGTGATAAGCTATTAAGATAAATTCTCATAATAGTGACCAACCATATTAGGAGCTTAAAAGGAGGGTATTCCATTAACAATATATGGCCCAGTTCTCATTGAGGTTTTAACCCTGTATTAGAAGAAGAAGAAGAAGGAGAAGAGAAGAAGAGATTGGATTTATACCCCGCCCTTTACTCCCTAAGGGAGTCTCAGAGGGGTTTACAAACTCCTTTCTTTTCCCCTCCCCACAGCAGACACCCTGTGAAGTAGATGGGGCTGAGAGAGCTCTGAGACAACTGTTCTTGAGAGAACAGCTGGTACAGAGCTATGGCTTGCCCAAGATCATCCAGCAGGTGCAAGTGGAGGAGTGGGGAATCAAACCCAGTTCTCCCAGATTGGAGTCCGCGCACTTAACCACTACACCAAACTGGCTCTTTGAGCCATACCAGTTCAGATTGTAAATGGACATCACAGCATGCATAGTTGAATGGTTCTTCATCCAAAAGATTTCCCTGTATACAGAAAGCTCACATTCAGTCCTCACATATGTATTCTCAACAAGGACTATAAATCCCCTATATTTTAGTGTATTTCTTTTTTAGAATAATATATCAGAATATTGAATGGATGTCTGCTGAAACCATTACATCCAGCTCAGAATATACTGTTGTGTCCTCCATGTCTGAGAACAGATAATTAAGATTCTGGTACTTCCCACAATTAGAAAAAGCACCTTTAGACATTTATCTGCTATTTTCACACATTTATTGCTTTACAACTGTTGACCTAATAACCTTAACTTGTTATTTAGTTTTTCACTTTGCATAACTTAAACATCATCATGTTACATGTTAATTTGCTGTTAAATCCCTGTCTTTAAGTTTAGAACCTTTTCTACCATGCCAATGTGTTTGAAAAACTGTGCCTTGTCCACGAAAACTCATACCTTGAATATACCTTTGTTGGTCTTAAAGGTATCACTGGACTCTAAATTTGTTCTACACCTAAGAGAAGGCTAGGCTGGAACATTTGTCTTTACATAGGTGTTTTGTGTGGAATTTTAAAAAAAAAAAATGGAGCAACATTAAATTTATGTGAGCTCTCATATGAAGTCTGAAGTGCTATATCCAAGTTCAGAGAGAAAAAGAGCTAACTCTCATAGTTTTTGAAAACAAAGTTGCCATCCTTTTGAGTAAAATCATGAGTGACCTTTGCACCACTGGGGACAGATTTCTGAGGTATGAATCCAGCTACAGGTCATCAGCTGACCATCTGTGTTGCAAGCCACCTTGCTGTTACTAGTTAATTTGGCAGGTACTGTTTCTGGATATAGACCTCCTGTTGAGACCATTGAATGTATTCAGATCCCCTTGCCATTGAATTTTTCATTTGGGCTAGTCTTAGTTTACGGTAACACTGAAAAATAATTGACTCCTACTGTGCTTGTTCTTTTCATTTCTGGATGCAGGCATGTGTGCCCTCCTAGGTGGATATCTATTTAATCTCTGTGAAATCATAGACCCTGGACATTTGATCTTGAATTTCTTTCCTGTTGAAGATCCAGTTTATTAAGTTTCCATTGCTGTGCTGAAAGTCATGCTCCCTTTTTTATCTGGATTTGTAATGTTTGGAAGGAAATGGATTCACTACTGTTTACGCTAATTTAATTTTTTATTGATCACTTTTCAACTAAAAGTTCCACAAGGCTGTTTACAGCATAATAAAACACAGTAAAAATAAATAAACCAGTAAAGTACAATAAGAATAAACCTGTAAAATTTTATTGTATAGAAATAATCCCATAAAATTCAGTTAAAACCCACCTACCAAAAAAATAGTTGCATAATTGTTTATATCTTTCCAGCTCTATGCACCCTCTCTCCTCTGCTTTGTTTGCTGTCTGAGTTAATGTGCTTTCCAGGTCTAACACTTCTCATCTTTCTTTTAATATCTTCTTGAGGCAAGCTAACCTGACCTGTTGGAAACATGCTGATAATTAGAGCCTCTTTGAAAACCATACTTGCATAAACCTTCTGAAGTTTGCCTTGGCTCTTGCTAGATGTGTTCTTCATTTGAAATGTGGTGTTGGAGGAGAGTTTTATAGATACCGTGAACCACCGAAAAAGACAATTAAGTGGGTTCTAGATCACATCAAGCCTGAATTCTCCCTAGAAGCTAAAATGACTAAACTGAGGCTCTCATACTTTGGTCACATCATGAGAAGACAAGACTCACTGGAAAAGAAAATAATGCTAGGAAAGGTTTAGAGGAGGTAGGAAAAGAGATGAGATGCTCTTGGTTTTCAAGATGGGAGCAAGGCTGTTAATGATAGAATATTTTAGAGGTCATGAATCCATAGAGTCGCCATAAGTCAGGCTTGATGATGCATTAAACAGAGATGTGTTCGATTGTTTGTGAGCCTGCAATTAAGACAGTGATAGCGATAGTTTAAGAAGCAGTTAAACCCTAAACAAGGGGGCTTTTACACACATAAGTTTTTAACTGTTCTTTTAAGATTTCTAGGGTGCACACCCCGAACTGTGAAAAGTATTGTGAAGCAGCGTTCCCTCTAAGCTGAGTTAGTGTGAGCTAGCTCACAGTTTTTTAGCCTCTGGCTCACACATTTTTGTCTTAGCTCAGGAAGGATGGCTCCAGAGCAAACTAATGTATGCAGTAGACAACTTGCTTGGTCACGACTTTAATGCCAGTAGCTCACAAAGTAGAAGTTTTGCTCACAAGACTCCACAGCTTAGAGAGAGCATTGCTGTGAAGTACATTTTCTAAGCTGCTGATAGATGAATCATCCTCTGAGTTAAAATGGGAGGCATCTTTCATCCTTACTCTGGTAACAGTTTCGTTTGTAGAGTTTTGAAGAATATGAATTAAGTACCCTTACAACCAGCCCCTTTGTAAACATAGTTATAGGTGTGCCTCTTGATAAGAAGGACCAAGTTGAGAGCAGCAACTCATTCAGAGATGCATCAGATAGTCTTCTCTTCAGGGTATACTTTGCCATGTCTCTGTATCTGTTAATCTGGCTGAATGTAGTGTAGAGCTGGGACTAAATTACTCACTCCTAGTGGAGATCAACAGATTTTGCAGAGAGCTAGCAGGCAGCCTCTTCTGCGTATGGGTATTTTTAAATATGTCATTGTACATTAGCAGTTTTTTGTACATTGTATATTAGCAGCCTCATTGTATATACACTGTATATTAGCAGCCTCAGACAGTGCATGCTTTGGGAATTACAAAGGTACATATCCAAAGCATGCAAGCAATGCAGGTTTGTTTCTATGTAATGTGTCAGTTGGCCTCTGAAAGGCAGGCAGCAGGAAGCGTAGGGTTTACTCATTGATCTGCTTTTGATGGAAGACAAAATAGCTTTCTTAAGTTTTGTTGAGTAGAGTTTCGGCTGTGAAATTTGGAAGCTTTTATTCTCCTTTACAAGGGAATCTAATAAAAGGGACCACACCTTTGTGTCTCACGGCCTGCTATCTACCATACAAAGTAATGCAGCAGTTGGCCTCTAAACTATGCTAACCTTAAACCTCCCTTGGATACAAAAGGGAAAATGAGACAATAAATGGGTTAGGCACATCCTGGGAAGGACATTTATAGAGCATGTTTTCTCTGCTACAATGTCTGCGTAATGCTGTCGCAATTCATATAAACTGGCATGCACCATTGGAGATAGTGGAAATATGGCATGGACAAAAGCTTGTTGTTTGCATAGTGACAGATGGGATGGTAGTTTTGTCTTTTCTGTCTCTCTGTATTTCTTGTAAGCTTAGAAGAACATGCAGTGTTCAGCCCTCTGTTTAGTTAATCAATAACAGCAGGCTCTTGAGTTCTTATCATGAGTAATTGGAAGTTGTGTTTAAAGAACATCTGAATTTTGCACCCAGAAAAAAACACACCCTAAACTCTCTAGACTATTTTGCACATGAACACAGTTAACTACTTATGCATGTGTTTCCCTTTGCAAGGTTTATAGAGGGAAGAAAACATGGCTACTCCAAGCACAACATAGAAGCATGCTACTCTACTAACCTTGCATACAGAGGGGGAAATGAGACAATAAGTGGGTTAGGCATAGGGATGGGCATGAACTGGGAAAACGGTGGTTCGTATGAACCACAAACATACACAAACTTTTCCGTTTCCAGAATGAACGTACACAAACTTTTCTGTTTGTTCAGTTCGTGAGTGGGAGGTAGTAGAATGGCCCCACCTGGAAGTGAGCCCCAAAGGCATTTAAATGCCATTGGAGCCCACTTGAATGAGCTTCAAAGGCATTTAAATGCTGTTAGAGGTCTTTGAACCCCACTCTGGGAGCTCAGAGTAAGCTCCAAGAGCCTAGAGCTCCAAGAGCCTCCAAGAGCTCCTTCAGAGCTTACTCTCAGAGCTCAGTCAGGTTGGTCCAATCCAGAGGTGGCTCTGAAGGTATTTAAATGCCTTTGGAGCTCACTTCTTGGTGGCCTGCCAGACCTGGAAGTAAGCTCTGAAGGCATATAAATGCCATTGGAACCCAAGAACATGTCTCCCACGAACCTCACAAACTTCCATGGAAAACATGAAGGTTTGTGGGCAGATTGTGGGAGACACATTTTCCCGAACCCCTGGTTCACAAACCACGAACCGGCCTAATTTGTGTTTGAACCAGGGTTTGTTTGGGTGTTCGTGTCCATCCCTATTTAGGCACATCCTGGGAGGGACATTTATATATACAACATGCCCCTGTTGCTGGCTAATTCTACTCTGGTCAAATCGATTTGAACGAACCATTATCATACCTTTCCCGGCACCAAGTCTTGGGTTTGGTTCAACATCTTCACCCAATAGGGGACTGCAACAAAACCCAGCTCTGTGATTAGTGTACCTATTTTCAGTTGTCTAATAGTGACTTTACATTTTTATTTATACCCTGCCCTCCCCGCACATGGACTCTTTTTTAAGGATAGGCTTATCAAGAGGCCCCAAATTCTGCTTGGTGTCACTGAAGCATTGACACCTGAATTGAATCTTTTTCTTGTATTCAGATTAGTTTATTCACCATGTACTTTGACTGTGAACACTTGCATACTGAATTTATCTTTTGCTGGATCCTGATAACCTTCATGTTAATATGTGCAGCCCACCTGAATCACCCAAGGGGAGAGATGAGAAAGGAAGCTCTGTGTCACACTTTTGCTTCTGGCTTAGAGTCGAAGCAAGGGAAGTCTCCATACAGGGAACCATAGGCGCCAAAGTGCTTCACTTTAAGTTCAACAATGAAACAGTGGTCAATGTCTTGTAATTTTATAAGGAATATGATACAAGTCTTTTTGAAATGTGATTTAGATAGCAGTGCTAAGCATGCTTACTAGGAAGTATGTGAGATTGAATAACAAATGTAGCATCATATTGGAATCTTAAATGCTCTTATCATAGATTGAGTTCCACTGAAGATAGCATAAAATTATATAAACGTTCTGCAGGAATATGTTATTTGCAAATTTTTTTAGCACTTTTGATCCTTTATTGTTACTGGCTTAGATCCATAGAACAGCAAGTGTAGTAGAGGTTGCTGGGCAGATCTTCACTGATTTCTCACATCACCTGCTGTCTGGTCCTTTTAACTGGCGATGCCGGGAATTGAACCTGGAACTTCCTGTGTGCAAAGCAGAAGCTCTTCCACTGAACCACGGCCCCTCCCAACCTTCACTAGAGCCACTATGTTGGTTAGGCGGGATATAAATTTAAATAAATAAATAAATAAATTTCTCCATTCCCAATGCAGCCTCCCACACTGCATCCAGTGCTATTCCTTAACCTTCAGGAGCACTGGGGGGCGGGATTGCCAAGAAACTGTGAAGGGAAGGGGGAAAACCAGGAATGGTACACTCTGCATGCTATGCCATTATGCTCTACACAGGACTGACATGTCAGTCTGATATCTGTGCTAATGTAAAGTGCTTTTAGACCTGTAGTTTTGTATTCGAAATGGTCAGCCGCAATAGGTTCTCAAAAGACTGAGCAAAAGGCTAACTAGTTGAGTCTCTTTCTTTCATTGGCAATGATTCTGTCCTTTAGCCTGCAAATGTAATGACGTGATATTTAAGACAGAGTAGCACCTTAGAGAGCAACAAGATTTTGGGGGTATAAGCTTTCAGGAGTCAAAGTTCTTGTTGTCCGATTTCTATATCTAATGAAGGGAGCTCTTTGACTCTTGACAGCCTATACCCTAAAATTTTTGTAACTCTCTAGGGTGCCTCTGGACTCAACTCCAGCTTTTCTACTGCAGACCAACTTGGCTACCCTTCTGCAATGATATTTAAAGCAGAGACTCAAGCCTGTAGGCTTTGTGAATGAGAATATGTGGAACAGCAAGCATCACAAGAATCACACTGGGAATCAAAGTGGGGTAACCTGTATAAAAATCCATACAAAGGCTTGTGCTGCTTCGTCTCCAAATATGCAGTGCTGGCAGTCCCCATGATTCACCTGGAAGGCTTTCCCATCCCATTAGGATCACAAACTGCTTGGTATCAGCATAATCAATGAAATATTCTTTTAAAAAGACAACTTAGCTTAATTAGTTCCATAATGTGAGGAAGCTTTCCTTGTCGGCTGTTTTTTTTTTCTTTGTGGTCGATGCCTTGGCTTGTGTTCAAGTGGGCCCATTCTGCCGTTGCTTGCTGTTAGCATGTTGAGAGGCTCCCTTCCCCCTCAGGAGCCTCATATAACTTCAAGGAGGTACCTCTTTAAGATCAAATATAAAGACCTGGCTCCAGCAAAAATGTCTAATTAAACCACAGTGCAGCAGAACTGTACACAAACCAATTAAAATACATTCTTCCGTTACTGGGTTGGGCATGGTGGGTTTGTGTTGATGTGGAAAGCCATAAATTTCATTCTTTAAATAACACCCATTTCTTAATTAATGTGAAGTGCAGAAAGTAAGCCTTTAACTGAGCTTTGTCCATAGGGAGATGGCCAAGAGATCCATTCAAAGAACAAAATGCAAAAAATAAAAAGGCAATATGTAGAAGAAGGAAGTAGGGGAAGTGAATGCCTATATGTCTGTCCCTTTAATCCATTTAAATGTGTGTAGACTTGAGAATTCCAAGTTATGTCCTTTTTCAAGAAATTCTCCCTTTTGGGAACAGTGCCATTCTGTCAGTGCAGTTTGCAATACGTTCGCTCAACATAGCCAGGATTGATGGTTGGCTTTTCCACAACAATCAAATCCCATCCATCATCCTCAAGGAATCAACAGCTGCGGGTCTGTGATAAGTTCTCTAGAGAACCATCTAAAGACACATGACACAGATCTAGAGCCAAAGATCTGACAATGTATGGCCCTGGAAACTGCCTGGGAGACCACTAAGATGCCATTTCTAAACTGTCCTTGAGCTCTTTGGAAGATCAGTAGGGTGCAATAAACTAAAGGAATGCAGAGTATCAGGTGTGAACTTGCCCTGAGAACCCTCCCTTCTGCATCTTGCAGCTTTCAGATTTGTTTATTTCAAGCTATGTTTTAAGTGCTTCTGGAATCTTGTACTAGCCAAGTCCTTAAGTCTCCAGGGGAGGGGAGAAAGAAGAACTGGGAACCCTGCTTTTGGGAAAACCTAACCGAGGCTGCTGTTTCCTCCTTTTCATATGGGCCATATCATAAGAAAAGCTGACTTGATCCACACATCATAATGGGTTCTTGGTCATAGTTTCTGGCAGGTGTCTTTAGATGATTATACTGTGGCATGAACTGGAATAAAAATGAACAGTTGTTTGTTCTAGACCTGAAGAAATACTCTAAGTTTGAAGCATTCCGCACAGTTGCTACCTTTGGCTTGTGAGGCTCCACAAGGAACTTCTTCTAATTTTTACAGCTATTATAAGAAAAATAGGGTCAGATCCAGATTAAATCCCCCCTTCCCCCCATTATTTTATTTTGTTACTGCTGCTTCTGGCTCTGAAAAAGGCCTCCATGGTAGAACTAATAGAACTAAAATTCTGTGAAATACCCAGTTGCTGAATGAAACAAATATTTAAGGACATCTCATAAGACAGTTATGACAGACTGCACTTTTTAAAAGGTTAGAAGTGCTGTACAAACAGCTGAAGGACTGGGAAGGGTTAATTCTTCAGAGAGCCTTGAGTGACAGGCTGCTCCAAGCAATCTGATTGGCTAGCATCAGTTGAGCAGTGAAAGACTTCTGGATGCTGAGGAGAATTCAGTCTGATTTCAGCCCTAGCTGAGAAGAGTCGAGTACTGACAGTTTCAGAATTCAGCCCTGACTGAGAGCAGTTTAGCACAGACAGGAGAACTGGGGAAAGTTGGCAAGGACCAGGAGGTAGCTAGACAGAGACTCCTATTTGGGCCAAAGAAAGGGGATAGATCTTCTAGTGAGAGGAAAATTCCCTACCCACTCAAACAGAAAGTTAGCTCTGAAGAGTGTGGAAATCCCTGGTCTGGTCTGGTTAAAAACTGCCTTTAGAGACCTTAAGAGTCAGTTAAACACTCAATACAAGTACTGGTGTTTCAAAAGAAGGGTTTTTTGGTACTGGAAAGAATGTGCCAGCCTTTTGGAAACCAAAAGAGTCAAAGAAAGTGTGCTGGAGTGTTTGGGGGAAAACACTGGAACAAAAACCTTTCAACATAAAGATTTTAAATAACTCTGAATAGCTCAAGAAACTCTCATTAGCCTGAAACATTAGAACTAAAGTCTGTGCATGTACTGATTTTGCCTCAGAGTTATCTATATTGAGTTACTTCAGTAATTTTACCTCTGATTTCACTTGACCTTTCCCTTCTATATTGAATAAGATATTTTGTTAATTTAGAATATAAAAGCTTCTCAAGTGCCATTTAAGTTGTATAAGTTAAAGGGGGCTCCCATTCCTTCCCTCAGGGTCCTGGGTTGAGCAAACAGCCAAAATATACTGCAACAGCGTAGGACAGCCAGAATTCTTCAGGAAAGAAGAAAACAGACAATTAGGGTTCTCAGTCACAAAAGGGAAAGAAAAATACGAAGAAAATCTTACCTCTGAGGGAGGGAAGTGGATGTGGCCATCATAACAATATTATCATCAAATAATGCCCAACAAAATGTCAAGGATATTCCCAGTCCTACCAATGTTACCTTGGATACATGCCATCAGCTGCCACTTCTCAACTGGGTACTGTTTTATACATATGAATGGTGATTTTTCAATTCCTTTGTTGTTAAAACTGTTGATAGATCTTTGACTGCCTAATAGCAGAATGCATGCTAGTAAAGTGAAGTGTGCCAGACTGATAATCTCATTTACAAAGGCTGACCTCACTTAAATGGATTGTCTTCTGCCACAGAACATCTGCAGTTTAACAACAAGGTTTACAAGGCTTTTGGAAGGTCATGTATGTTTCTACTAGATTTAGTCCCAGGCAGATTTTTTTTAGCCTTTGGACTGTTGATGAGAGTAGAAAGTACATCATCATTTGAGACAACACATTCAGTTGGCAACAAGACCACACTCGGTATGTCATAATTTACAGATGTTTTTATGCTTATGATCAGATAGCTTCCTTGATAAGGTAATTTTGCATGGTTCCACATTTTCCTTGTAAACACTGCTTGGAACAACACAACTGGCAAATAACTTCTGTTTAGGTATGTTGATGTTTTCAGGGATATGGAAGGAGGTTGTTTGGAAGAGTCTGGGTAATTGTTTCTGGTGAAAAAATACCTTTAATTTGGTTTGGATCAGTCAAGAAGGGACATTTCTGTGTCCTGTGGTTGATTGTTGTATTCTTACGATGTACCGGCTCGCAGACTCTGAAGGAAAGTGAATGTAGAGGTGTTCATGCTCTGCTTTTTAAAATAAAAGTCAAAAAGTTGCGCAGTGAATAGCTGATTTCATCAGCCTGTACCTATTATACAGATACTTATAGGTACTTCTGTTTATTTGCATAATGGCTTCTGCTAGTCATGTGAAGGTCTGGCATGTCACTTGTTCTGATCCACCAGGAAATGGAGAGGAATGGTGTGACATCTACATTGACCCGTCTGTGTTCCAAAGTTCCAACTTTTCTCGCGCCCACCGCCATTACGTTCAGAGGAATGGGCAGAGGAAAAGTTGAAATTCTGAAACAGGTAGAGGCTGGTCGATGTAGACTTCTCTCCAGTTCTTCTTCATTCTCCGGTTCTTGGCTTGCGCTCCTTTTCCAAAAGGGGGGGCTAAACCTTTTGACTCTTTGCCTGCCAGCTGGCAGGAGGTCTGCTTTGACCTGTCCTTAAATGGGGGCTGAGTCCCTATCTTTTCTGCCATTCACCTTTGTTGGTGGAAAGTGCTGTCGATTCCATTTGCAGCTGACTTGTGGGAATCCCACAGGGTTTTCAAGGTAACAGTCAGAGGTGACTGGCCATTGCCTGTCTTTCTGTAGCAACCCTGGACTTCCTTGGTGGTCTCCCATGCAAATACTAACAAAATTGGGGTAGCCATGGCCATCCAGATCAGGGCCATTCACCTTTACCTAGTTGTAACACGGTGCATATCCTCAGTCTTTATTGCCCTAACTCAGGATATCAAGAGACCTATCCTGGCTTTTTTTGACAGATGAGCAAGTAGTTATCTACCAATTTGTCTCCATAAATGGGGAACCTATGGGTGTGTTTTCTCTGAGGCCAGCGGTTTCTTGAAGTATTAATCAAGTCTTCCGTCCCCCCCATGGTTAAATACTACTTGCATCCATTCTAGTTGGATATTGTAGCAATTAGTTGCAACTGGATTGACTTGTCCGCACAGGTTGCAAACGATAGCTAGTGTAAGAATTAACACCCAGAACTGTGGATGCAGCTTTGGTCAGCCTGCTCTTCTATTTCTGAGTTGTCATCAACTATAGCTCATCTATCATGAGAGTGAGAAACTTAACTGTATCATGCCATTCTAAGCAGTTACACCCTTCAAAGTCCATTGAAGTTAAGGCTTAAGACAGCATTGTTAATATAAATGTGGAGTCATCAAAGAGTGCTCCAGTTGTATGGCTGAAATAAATACACATCGCACAAATAGCTGGGGGGTTTTCCCATAGAATTCATTGCCAACACAGGGAGGTATTCTCTGTTTCATAAATTGCTAATATAGCACAACTTGAAAAGCAGATGTGTGTATATTTACCTCTGCTGATCTGTACTGCTTTGTTTGCACACACACACACACACAAACACAAACACACAAATGCAATCAATTAGATCCTGCTGGAGAATTTGACATTTCACATTTCATCAGTTTGGAACAGGTCCAATCTAATTATTGAATTTTATTGGAGAGATTCACCAACTGCTGCTATTTTGGGATTAGAGTATTTAACTTGGTAGTAAAAGGGACTGATAGTTGAAATTTGTCGTGGTTTTATAGTTGCTGCCTACCAATTCACTGTTCTGATTATTTGATCACAGTACTTTATTTTGTTGCAATCATGTTTTCGGCCATCATTATGAATGCTTGCCGTGCAATATACTGGTTTTAAGTACTGGAGATAAGTTTCTGCTCAGAAATGCCAAGATATGAGCCTGGATCCACCAGAGCTTTTTGGTGGAAGGATTTCTGCCTGTGTAGTGCAACTTTCTCCCCTCCCCTCTCCTGATGTATCCCAAAATGCTTTCTGAAATGTTGCTCTACAGAGCAGCTAGATGGATCACATGGAGGCAGTATTCCCTGATTCCAGCAGTAAACAAGATGGAATTGTGGGTTGATGACTGCTTATATTCCTGTTTGAAGATGTTCCTGCATAGCTAGTAATAGAAGCTTTACTATGTTTACATTTGCCCCAATTGCTGCAGGCCTAAAACAGTGTAAGCATTATCTCTTTGATCATGGTCAAATAATTGGCAATTGAGTGGTATGACCATGCTATCAGAAGAGAATTTTGGCTTTGTTCAGAAACTGCCTGATAAAACAAAGCAGTAGATTTCAAGCTCTGCAAAGAAGGCATTCTTTCAAATGGACTTTCTGAATTCCTGTGACTCTGCAGTGGAGTCCTTCCATGTTGCATGGTTCTGGGATGTGTACTTGGGAAGGTGCATAGTTCACAGAAGTGTCTGGCAGGGTACTGAGACCTTGCGGATGAAGAGTGTTCCTGAAATTTGTCCTATTCTCTCCTGTGTCTCTGTGTTACAGATCCATAGTCATACACATAATACCTTGAGAAGCTTAGCTGGTATTACTGATCTTGACTTTTAGGGAACCCCTAAATAAGCTACCAGATAGCCTTTCCTGGAACCTGATACAATAGTAGGGAACTCCACTGAATTTTCCCTTCCTGTTGGGCCAGTGGCACACCTAGCGTATTTGACACCCGGAGCGAATAATTTTTTAACATGCACACCCCATCCATCTTAAGTCCCAGTGAGAAATGCCAGTAAATTTTTTTAAAAAATGTCTCACAGATTGTTGTTGTTGACAGCCTGGTTAAGATTTTTCCATGTGGTGCCATCCACTTCTGATACCCCTTAACAACACCCCCCCCCCCGAAAGAATGGGTCTTTTTGAATGCATGCAAACCTGATGCTACCTAGCTCTTGGAGCAAAGAAGCAGGTGCTGTTTTGTTCGGCCAGCCACACAGGCGCGTGCTTCTTCCTGGCCTGCTAATTGGAGCCATGAGGAGCCACGAGTAAAGCAAATTCACAAGTCCACAGGCTAGGGGGGAGGCTGAGAGTGCCTGCTCATTCACGGAACTCCTCATTGGCCATCACCGCCGAGGAAGAGCCTGGAGGCACGCATACCTGGCCAGGCTGATGCTGCACCTAATTGGGCAAGAAAAGGGTTTGGGCTTGTGGTGCATGCTTGCACTCCTCCTCGGTTTGCAGTTCCTACCCAGAAGGCTAGGCTAGGTTACTTTGTGTGAACTCAGCCACGGATAAGACTGCTAAAGGAAAGAGGTGCCTGCTCACCTCATGGCTTCTTGGTGCACACCAAGCTGAGAGAGTGCAGGGACTTGGCTCTGCTGAGGAATTTTCCCCTAGGATTCAAAAGGATGTTTAGATCTTTGAGGCATTCTGCATCCCTGAGGGTTTGTTGGTCTTCCTGACATAACCAACCAGGCGGCCTGCTGGAGAAGTGGAAGGCATTGTCCAACCTTTTATCCTAACTTCACGCAGGTGTTTGTATGTGATCCTAAGCAGTCAAATGACTCCGTTGCGATGGAGAGTGGAAAGAGAGCTGCCAGATTTCCAGCACTCTCCCCAAATGACACTCCCTGGATTTTTGTTTTGTTGGTCCAAAGAAATCAGCCCAGTATGGGTCACTGCCTCACCGCCGTCTCCCCAGCCTTCCTTCTTTCCCAGTTCCCCCCCACCCCATGATTTGGTGTGCAAAAGGAACAACTGGTAGAAGTGATGGATCGATTGACCAATTCAAACCCCCCAAGCATAATGAATTGATCCATTTAAAAACGTTACAGAGAATATCGTAGATTGACCGGGAGAGGAAATGACACTTGACCCCTTTTGGATCCTGCGTCCCAGAGGGGAATGAGGCATTTCAAAATATGAGTCCCGCTCACAGTGGTTCAGTCTATCCCAGAACAGCTGAAGTTCTTTTGAGCTTTAATAGTGTTGCCAAAGTAAGAATAAAAAACCAATCTTCTCTCCTAGGGTTGCCAGCAATCTGGAGACATAAATGTCCCACCCCTTCAATGGGTTCTTATTTGCCAGGTGCTTTTATTGATGTCCCTGCCATGAAAAGCATCAGCTGCCCAAACATTCAGCCTCTGTTAAAGGGGCAAGACAGTCACACCCACCCACCCGCTGCAGGTTGTTGGTAACCCAACCCCCTCTTCTTCAGAGCAAAGTCCAAAGGAAATGGAAGCAAGAGAAGGGCAGCTGGCTTGGGGATGCCCAGAAACAAGGGCTGTTGCCTTTGGTTACTCTCACTTGTTTGGAGGCCCATTGGATCCACAATGCCTTTATATCCGCAGTGAGCAAGCTCGTAATTTTCGAGTACCGACTGAACATTAACATGGCCATTCTGCACATGGGGAACTGCAATCACCTTTGCCTGAAGAAGGCGACCTGTGCACATTGCAGTTTTGCTTTCAAATGAAATGCCCTCCACCCCACCCCCAATTGTTTCATTGTACTTCTGGAGGCAAAAAGATTTTTCCCTTCTGTCAGTTCTGGGGTACAATACTGCACCCCCTGCTCTTTCCACCCCGCCCTTGGTACCCCAGTATGTAGTGCCATTCGTAGCTGCCCCAGCATCATCTATACAAGGCTTTGATCATGGCGCCCTGTTTGCAAGATTCTGTTTTTCAATCTGTTTTTATACAACCAGAACAGCTGATGGAAGTGAACAGAAAATGAGAAGGTGAATTTGTGTTTAGTTAGGTTCTTCAGTAGTTTTTATCTTTGTGATGACCCACCAAGCCCTTTTATGTTTACCTATTTATTCCATTGTTCTACATATCTCTCCTGCTTCCTTTGACAATTCAGCAGTGCTTACACAGGGCTTCGGGACATTACTCCATCCTGGCATTAACTAGGCAAAGACTTTAGCTTTAACAATAGGGCAGCATTATGTGCTTTCCATCATCTCCATCATTTTTATTAGTTTAGATTCTTTTTGTTGCAGCATGCATGATGGAGGAGCAGGCACACCACACAGGCAAAATAAGCTGGGATGTTTGACATGGAGGGCCAGATGTGTATAGTGACCTCATGCATGCAACCTGTCCCCATTTTTGGAGGGAGAAGAGTCACAAACCATCTCTGGGCATCTGTGTAACATTATGTTGTGTGCCTGATGGACTGTGTGTGTGCCTACTCTTGTGTGCAGGCCTCTTAACCAGGCCTCATTGTTCCTAATGAAATGAATGTCTCTAGAGCGCGTAGTGGCTTTGCTAGGTATCAGTGTCGACATGTGATAGCGTTTTGGAAACCGAATCCATGTTACAGTTTAAGAAAATGACAAATGCCTGAAATGGCATTTTTCATGCCTCCATGGTGTCAAGCTGTTCAATTTCATTTCCCCATTAACAGGAGAATAAACGTTGGGTGAATCTGTTGCATTTCTGGCTGAGGGATGTGACAGGTCAAAACAAAGCAGGTAAGGTTACTGGTTATCTGCTAGTGACCTTGTGCTGAAATATTCCTGGTTCTGTTTTTGTTGTTGTGAACCAGTC
Source organism: Lepidodactylus listeri (assembly GCA_029233225.1). Lineage (NCBI taxonomy): Eukaryota > Metazoa > Chordata > Lepidosauria > Squamata > Gekkonidae > Lepidodactylus > Lepidodactylus listeri. The sequence goes on along the minus strand of JARCFY010000004.1, from coordinate 115,950,926 downwards.
AATGGATGTGGCATGTAGGTTTACAGTAGCTCAGAGTCAAGATACCGTGTCTTCTGCCACACAGATGAAATACAAACTACTGTATCCAATAGATGCTTTTCAGCCATTGAAGGTGTTGACTGCTTCATCAGATATCCGAGAAATGGGCCAAAGCTAGTGTACCCACAGGCTACCTTGCTGCTCACTTCAGGGTTCTTGCATAACAGACAGTTGTGCTTGGTGAGAGGGTGAGTCATAATTTCAAAGGTTGTTCCTTTCATTATTACCTCAGGTGGCCCATTCATAATTAGCTTTGGGTCATGCTTCCTGGCATGATGTGGTCCACGGAGTCGCTAAGAGTCAGACTCGACTGTGCGACTGATCAACAACAACAAACATGCTTCCTTCTGAAAAGGCAGTCTCCATGGCTGACCACCATGGTGTGCCGACAATGGGTTTGGGGCATTTATTAATAAATGATTTTTACATCTTTTCATAACAGCATGCAGGGCAGCTTAAAAACAATGTTGAACTTTAAAATCAGCATAATCAAAAGAATCGATGGAATCAAATGGAAAGAGAAATGGGGAAGAATCTATCACTAGTCATTATGTCGTTGGCTAGAGTGGCCAAGTACCAGATGAGGCCTGGAGATCTTCCAGTATTACAGTTGATCTTTCAGACTACAGAGTTTGGTCCCTCTGGAGAAAATGGCTCCTTTGGAGGGTATAGTCTATGGCATTATACCCCACTGAGGTCCCCTTCCTTCCCCAAACTCTGTCTTCCCCTGGTCCTGCCTCAGGGGATTTTATAACCCAGAGTTGGCAACTGTATCACTGACCCATCAACAGGTGCCAGATATCAACTACTTTTTCTCATTAGCCGCCTGTCCTTACTACATAAAAGACCACAATTTAAAATCTCAGTTAAGACTTCCAGTGAATAAAAAACCAAATTGATTGAATGCAGTCCTAACTAAATCTGTCTTCAGCTGCCTGCTAATGATTGAGAGTGAGGTAGCTGGGTGTAATTCCCAGGGGAGGTTGTTCCATAATCATAAGGGTGCTACCAAAAAAAGTCCTCTTTCGTGTACCCACCAAATGAACTTCTTTGCTTGATGGGACAGAGGGAAATATCTTACCAAATTGTCTCTGATTTAAGGAAGCTTTGATTATAAAAGACAATGGACTTTGCTTGACAAAAATCTCTGAATTCAGTATTCTTAAAGCTTAAACAACAACAACAGAGTTATGCTAGTTTTCAGGTCAAGCCCAAAACAGGTAGGTGAGGGAAGTCTCATTTCTTTAGTATCAAGTGGCAAAAAATTGCAAGTAGATAAATAGGTACTGCTTTGGTAGGAAGGTAACAGCATACTGTGCACCTCGGCATTTAGTCATGCCAACCACATGACCACGGAAATGGCTTCGGACCGTGCTGGCTCTTCAGCTTGGAAACGGAGATGAGCACTGCCCCCTAGAGTTGCATTCAACTGGCTTTCGAGCAAGAGAAACCTTTACATTTGTATAATCTGAATATATGGTGCAAGACTCTGCACTATACAGAAACCAGACTTTTTTTGGTTCCTCAGAATATCTTATCGCTTTCTCAAAAACAAAAAACCCACACCCTTTTCTCTGGAATGTATGCCCGTGAGCCAAACAGTGGCAATGATAACCTGACAATATCAGAACTTTGGGAAACAGCTAACTCAGTACCACTGTGAACATGAGCTTTTAAGCCATGGTTATTTTAAGAGGTAGCTGCTGTGTTTATGTCTAACTAACCAGGTCACTACAAGTTTAATCAGTGGTAAGTGAGCATCTGTCAGAAGATAAATTGGCTTTATTCTTGAGCAAGGTATGAGACATATAGCAGCTATCCCATGATGAAACTGATCTGCTTCATGGGCAAATGTAAAATGTTAATGGCTACAGTCAAGAAATTAGAAGTTTAAAAATATATTTGGGGGGAATCAGGCTGTTGGCTGGGAAACTGACCAAATCTTTTGCTTTAATGGCCAACATTAGCACTTGTATGTTGCCTTGCAGTATTTTGTGCACAAGAACCACCAAGCGCCATTGATAATAAACAACCCTACTGGAATACAGAATTTGTGACTGTAAGATCTGGCAATCCTTGTTATGCTGTCATAAATAAGTTCTCTGCCAGTGTGTAAGGTTTCTCAATGGGGTTACAAAATGGTATGTAGGATCTGAGCAAAAATACAACTCTGAAGAGTGTGGGGAAGGGGGCTGTCACAGGAGAATATATGGTTTCAGTCTGTTTATAAAAAGGAGGCCCAGAAAAGCCCAGACTAGCCCAGACTTGTCTAGATATATGGACAGTGTTGGCTGCCAAAAAAGTTGAAAAGAACAAGGCCTAACACAGTTATCATTAATTTGATATTCTGTAAGGTGATACAATAGAGAAAGTTTTTTTCCTTCTCAAAATACTTGAAATTTGGGGGCACTAATGAAGTTGATGAAGAAGAAGAGAAAAGATTGGATTTATACCCCACCCTTCACTTGTAGTCTCAGAGCGGCTTACAAACTCCTTTACCTTCCCCTCCCCACAACAGACACCCTGTGAGGTAGATGGGGCTGAGAGAGCTCTGAGACAACTGTCCTTGAGAGAACAGCTGGTACAGAGCTATGGCTTGCCCTAGGTCATCCAGCAGGTGCATGTGGAGGATTGGGGAATCAAACCCGGTTCTCCCAGTTTAAAGTCCGTGCACTTAACCACTATACCAAACTGGCTCCTTGATGGGCAAGAGATTCAGGGTGGACAAAATTAATTAAATAATAATGGACATTGAGGAATTCTGGAAGTCATTGTCAATGAACCTAGTGATGGCCATTAGTGTAGATTAATTTAAAAGAGGGATCAGACAGATTCATGGAGGATAGGTCCATCAGCAGCTACTAGCCATGGTGATTAAAGGGAGCCTCTATATTCAGAGACAATAAATCTTCTGAATATCAGTACTAAACGGCAACATCAGAGGAAGCCCTTGGCATCTGTGACCAGTTTGCTGGTCCTCCAGGGCAGATGGTTGGTCACTGTGTGAAACAGGATGCTGAGCTAGTGAACCACCGATCAGATCTAGCAGGGTTGTTCTTATGTTCCTGTGGTAACCTAAGGAAAGGAATCAATTAATGTGGAATCCAAAAGACTACATGTGGTGTTGTGTTCAGAGAATGGAACTTCTGTGCCTCCCCTCTTCTGCTGCAGTCTTCCATGCCTCCCAAAGATCTCTCCTTGGGTACCAGGGTGCTCCCAGAAACAGCCCACAGTGTGGGGTTTAATCAGTGAGGAGCATTTGGAGAGTTCAATGGGTGAAAATTGCCCTTTCTCCCTATTGGTGGAAATGCTTTTCCACAAGCAGAAAACTGGCATTGATTGCAACCCAAAGTCTGTATTAGATTTTTTTTTGTGGTGACATAATTGATGTGTTTTTAAACAATAGTGTAAGAATCTAAGAAATACTCATTATTATAGTTGGCATAACAGTCAACTACATCTGTAGCCTATTTTAAATGAAGTATTTCCTCAAAAAACAAAAGGGATTTGTTAAATTATACTTTATCTCTGACTTCCTTTTCCTATTGCAAATTGTTGTCTGCATTACTTTTTGGTAATATGCAGACTGAATTTGAATTGGTTAAAACACAGGAAATCAAATCACCTTAAATTACTTAATCTGCTGACAGCCCTGTTATTACGACTACATGTCTTCAGTGTCCCTTGGGCTTTTTGTAGAGCTTCACATACAAATAAGATAGGTTTTTACTCCCAGTGAATTCATAACCCAGACAAAATAGAGCCTTGATTGAGGAAGTAGAGGAGGTGAGGTGAGTAGGACAAATAAAATTTATAAATATAGAAATCAGTAGTAGGGTTCTCTTGTATACTTTGGGGAATAGTTCACAGTCAACAAGGGATGTGGATTGTGTGCATTTTTCTTGGGCTAGTATTTGATAGGTATGTATACACATAGTATGGATGGCAATAGTGAACTCGGTAATACAATCAGACCGAAGTCATATATGAAGAGGTCAGATACACTCAGTGTCAGATTCCCATTAATGGTAGTGTGCTTTGAATGTTGTCCCATAAAGATCAGGTGACCATCAACTCCATTAATTTTGGGAAGAACTTCTATTTCCTTGTTTTTTCTTTAAGGTGAACCATCTGTTACCTACTTGTTTTTCCGCCATGCTGACTGATCGTTACTTAGACATTCAGACTAACAAAATATTAATATGTGAAGAGAATGAATTTTCAAAGGAATTTTCAATACTCTCCAAACTGTTGTTTCAGGTGTATTAAGAATATCTGTGAATTTGAAAATCCCCTGTTCATATTGCTCTACTCTGTAACTAGCTAGGTAGTCTTAGAAAAGCTACCATTCTCTCAACTTTCCATTTCCAATACTGGAATATCTGCTTTACAGTGTTATTTTTAAAGATTGCTGAGATAATTGACCGGCTCCAAGATTTCGTTTCCATTAACAGAAAACACAATGGTATTCTATTAATGGAAGCCTACCACCATAAACCACTGAGATCTCCAAAATGGTTCCCTGTTCCAGTAGGACTAGCATTTTAGAGTGATCCATGGACCCTGGTGGGACAAGGGATGCAGAAAAGTTCCATTCCGCTGATGGAAGTGTCTTCTGTACAACATTTGCAGTTCTGTAGAGAGAAGCAGCCGGAGGGTAAGGATTCTATTGGAAATGCGTTTGGAACTCCCAAACTGCCCTCTTTCGTACTGACTTTTCCATTTAGAAGGAAATTTGTTTCATTCAAGTACAGTATTTAGTGCAGACCTCATATGGGTCAGATTCCTGTAGAGAACTGTGTCAAAAGATGTCGTCTGAACATGGATAGGTGACTGCCAAATCTGATCCAATGTGTTATATTTTTGTTGTGGGGAGTGGATATATTTAGACTGTTTGCTCTCTACATAATACTAGGTTACCTCAACAAAATTACAAGTCTTTATGCAATCTAATTGTAGGGTAGGGATCAAAGTGGGTTTTAGGGAATTTCTCTGTGGAAGGAATGTCTAGCAAAGTGTCATGAGGATTGAGTTCTTAAGTTAGTTTCTCACAGGGACTCTTTCCCCTGCTTTGTCACAGGGCTCTCCTTTAAAGTTATAGGTCATGGGATTCCGTAAAGCTTGCCATCCCTTCTCTGACTGAAATGACTAAGGCTGTAGGCTGTCCTGCCCCCATGAGAACTGCTAGACAGCAGAGTTTGTGAGGAGCTAAATTCCTACAACTAACATTTGTGCCAATTATGACACCAGAGTCCCTTGGAGTAAACCAGACAAGTAGGACAGAATATATTTTAAAATACCACCCTCTGGGTAACCAGCACTGTTCTTAATCCAGACATGAGCTGTGAAAGCTTATGTGGGATTCCTTTGAATTCTGAGATGTAACTTCTCTTTGACACGAACTGTCAAAGGAAACATTGATTACTGTCTTCAACTTGCCTTAATAGGTATTGCGTGCATGCAATAGACCATGGAGTTCATGAATCCTAGTAGCTGAGGAAGAGAGGCTTTGAATAATAATGCCCCAAGTGTATTCCAGCATACTGAGTTGGATTTTTGGAGCTTTGTTTGCTTTTGCAAACCGGTTCAAGTTCGTGAGGTTCGAGGATCTTCCCTTCCTCCTTTCTGCTGGTGGCAGCTCCCTGATGTCAGCAGAATTGGGGGGGGGGGGGGGATCTTCCAAAAGCCATTTAAAGGGAATGTTCCCTTTAAATGGCTTTTGCAAGTGCACGCCGTACGGGAGTGGAATCCAAGCGGTGAATTCACCACTTCCTGTTAGGCTGAAATAGATACAAGCCATTTCAGTGGCACAAGAGGGGAGGGAACTCATGCTCCCTCCCCTTTTGTGCCCCTGTTGCCTGGCTCCAGCATGTTTCAGGGACCTTCTGCAACCCACCTTGGAGCCAAATGGGGAGCGCACAAGAAGAAGCATGTGCTTCTAATCCTTCTACTTGTGCTAGTGGCCCCCCAGATAGCATGAAAGAAGAGGCACACCTCCTCCTGTGCTGTATTCCCATTGCCTGGGGTGGCAAAAAGAGTTGAACTGACCCTGGCTCTGCCCTGGATGTTTAATAAGAGCTTTATCTGCAGAAATCAGATTAAGTTTTCCATGGCATGGGACTATGTACACCCACCTGAGTTTCCTGGAGGAAGGACAGGATAGAAATGTGACACATAGAAGCTTATTGACATCTACAAGTGTTTGCAAGTTAAGCTGTGTTCATGGTGCAGGAAACAGGACCGTAAAAATAAACTGGCAATCTCTCCCCTATTCTAGGTATTGCATTGCATTTGTCATCCAAACCATGATTGCAAACTACCTTCAAACCAGGTTTTGCAATTCATGTTTGGATATAATGGCAAAACATGAGTTGAATCCTAACAGCTTTTCCACTCAGTCTCACCTAAAACCTTGCCTCGATGCAGTTCCTATTCCCCCATGACTTTCGTCCACTTAGGTCAGATGCTCCCACCAGCAGAAAAGGTGACAAGATTTGACTCTTGTGTTTTATGCTGGAGGTTGATGACTGGTTCACGATGTGTAAGAAGGGGTAAAAGGACCATGCACACTCAGGACTTGTTTATGTCATGATGATCTGTCATTGTGTCTGAACTAGGCCCTTTCCCATTTTCCACTTCCACAGATCTGGGCAGCCTAATTTGTATATTATGCAAATGTTTGCTAACTATGGAAAACAAGGACATTGATTGTTGCATTGTATGCCAGTTGGTTTGGGTCCTCTCTTGACAGCTTCCACTAAAAAGCTGGGAAGGGATCAGTGTGAACACTGCCTTAACCGACCATTTACTCATGCCAGAGTTTTCTCATGATTTCTTCTCAATCAGCAGCAAACTTTGTCAGGCTGACATTCAGGGAATCTGCCAAATAATTAATGCTGTGACTTACCTCATTGGCTAGAACAGCAGCAGGGAGGAGCAAGCTTGCTTCTCACTAAATGATTGGGCAGGATATTGGCTGTGTCTTTTTGTATCTACAGAGATTAGAGATATAATTTTTAAAAGAAAGAAAAGCTGAGAATCTGGGCTCGCTAATGGCTCAAGAAAACACAAGGTGGTACGCTCAGCCATATAGACATTCTAGAATGAACTCAAAAGCCCAAACAGAGAGCTGTATCATAGAACTGCAATCCTTTTACTTATAGACAGGTGCTCTTTAGTTTAGAAAAACCATTTTGTGGAGTTTGATCCAGTGCTGGTAAAGTTAGTGTGAACTGTTGCACTTATTGGCTGTCCTTATATTTAACAGCCAAGGGCAAGCCACCTTGCAGATTTTTTAAAAAAACCAATTTAGTTAATAAAAGGTAGATGCTGTGCATAAATGGCAAAGATGAGGCCTTTAGAGGCCGTGGGGAAAATTAGTTCAGTTGGAGCATTAAAGTGAATTGTTAGCCAATTGTGGGAGAGCTCATTTGTTTAAACAAATAAGTATACATAGTTTTAAAAATATATGTAACGGTAGAGGTTGGACCTCATGCCAGTCTTGAAAGCAGGAAATGTGGATTACAGCTGGACAAGGTAGGGAACCCCAGTGTGCAGAAAAAAAATATTCTTTTAAACCCACCCACCCCCAATCCAAAATGGCACTGTGAGACCTAAATATATTCAAGGAGGAACATGCTGACGGAAGCTGAGTTGGGGGGAAATCCTCTTCTTCTCAGGCTCCTAAGAGAATCCTGGAGGGGAAGATAGGAGGGCAGACAGGGTCACTACTGTCCCCTTTTAGCTGGCAGAAAAATGACGTAAACATGACGGCTTAAGAAAAAATGCTGCTTTGGTGTGAAATGCATTTGTGGCGAGAAAAGAGAGGTTGTTGGCTGAATTCTCCAACTAGCAGATCTGCTGCAGCTTTAGCCTTCGACAAGGCTAAGACTCAAATCCAGCATCAATGTCTTTAATTTATCCCTCTGCAATTGGCATAAGCAGTTCGCTGAATGATGCACGTGTTATCACAACAGTTGTGTTTTATTGCTGGTGGAAGGGGATACCAGGTCCCACAGGCTTTGCTTGAATAATGGCATATATTGTTTCTTAGCTCCCACTGCTTGGCATAATTGTTGCTGCTGCTTGCAGATTCATTGCAGCTATGAACCTTTTCTGATCTCAAACGAGCTCGGAGCAACAGTGAATATGTCAGTAGAGCAAAGTGAAACAAAGTTTGAGTCCAGTGGCACCTTTAAGACCAACAAAGTTTTATTTAAGGTATAGGCATTCGTGTGCATGCACACTTCTTCAGATACATTGAAATGGAAGTTACCAGTCCATACATATAGATAGAGGGTGAGCAGCAAATTAGTGTACAGCAAGGTGTTTAACAGATGCAAGGACCAAACTGGAATAACAAGCTAAGTTTATATGGTCATCATTTGTTTGAGTTTAATTCTGGGGGAAACATAGTGAAAGAAAGAAATATATCAAAACCAGAGATTGATGGGCAGATGTACCCTTCTCAACTGTGGAATGCTGAGAGTAATTATCCGAGACCCTGCTATTATGCTCCATCCGTCTCTTCTCAAGCATGGAGGCAACAGTGCAGCATCCTCTTCTTTGAGGTGCAGTGTATTCCCTCTGTCCCCAGACTAGAGAAATACATTCCAGTCTACCATTCCAAATTATGTCATGCTCTACTATTCATTACATTACAATCTACTATTCTAAATAAAAAATAAAATAAAACAAAGAGGATGTTTAGTCCTTCTGGGGATTGGTGAGAATATAGATGTAAGGACTGAATGACATTAGAATATGTAGTGAGATAAAGAAACCAATATCCCTGTTAAGACCTGGAGTTTTAACTCTTTGCAAATGCGATATAGAGCCTTTGTCCAATATACAAAAGGTCCAGAGAGCATAAGTATAGAATAAAGGCATACTTAGGGACTAATTTGGGTAAGGAAGAATAAAAGATAAAACTTCAATTTTTAAACTTATTTTATCATTTATCTGTCTGGTTCTCTGTTAAGAAGAAACTGCTTTGTGCTACAGCAGCCACTGTAGTAAATAGCTATAGTGCTTTACCTGTTTTGGAACACTTACAGGGCAATCTGTGTAACACAGCAGCTTAATTGTGCATCCTGTTAATTTCAAAGCACCTTGGTACACCTATTAGTTTCAGTGGGGCTTTGGGATACCTTGTTTTCTTGAACTGCTGCTTAAGTTCCTATCCTCAGTTGAGCTGTGTAGTAGCAATGCAGACTCACATCTGTGTAGACTCACATCTCTTTAGGAGATTGTAGGGCTCAGCTGGGCAAATTCCATTAAGAGTAGGGCCGGCTCCTTGGGTGACAAAGTATAACTAGGTCTCCCTAGACCTTTTGTACCGGCCCTTCCTCCTCTTTCCTCTGCTCCACCCTGCCTCTTCTAACCTCGCCTCGTGCAGCTGAGGAGGACCTGCTCCCCCCACCCTTTCTTCAGCAGAGCATCAGCTGCACCGAGGATGGGACAGTCTGCCAGGAGAGCGTGACCTGCTTTCTCCGAGGATCAGGGAGGATGGAGTAGGGAGAAAGCAGTTAGTCACCTCCCACCAGCCTGCCCCATCTTCATTGCAGCTGTTGCTTTGCTGAAGATGGGGGGGGGGGGAGAGAAGACTGCTGCTTCCCACCTGCCTTCTCTGCCCTCCTTGCACCTAAGCAGGACAGAGCAGGTTGGCGGGGGGTGGTAAGCTCCTTTCTCCTTGCCTCTGACACCCAGTGTTGGCAGTGGCAATGTTGGGGCCCCTCGCTTGGGCCCTGGCAATTATTTCAACCTGCTGACTGATGACACTGGCCATGACTGGTGGGGGGCAGTAGCAAGGGCCCTTGATGGGAGTCATGAAACAATGGCAGTGCATTCTTTGTTTGAAAGCTAGTGTAACTGTTTGGCCCTAAGGATGTGGGGTTTTTCCAGGACTCTACTGTGTCAGGCAGCACACACAAAATAAATCTAATTCCTCTAGCTGTATTTCCTTTATCCCCTTTTTATTGTGATAGCACTTTCCCTTTTTTGGGTGAATGGCTGAATTGGCATGAGTGGTAGCCATGTTAGTCTGAAGCAGCGGAACAAAGTTTGAGTCCCGTGGCACCTTTAAAACCAACAAAATTTAATTCTGGGTATAAGCTTTCTGGATGAAGTGTGCATGCACACGAAAGCTTATACAAAGAACTTAACTTTGTTGGTCCTAAAAGTGCCACTGGACTCAGACTTTGTTCTCAGACTGTACTGTACTGTGTACTGACTTGCAGGCTGTGAGCATCATGGGCCAGAAGTCAGGCAAGGCAGGGTCATTCAGTCCGAGGTCAGTGGGTCTAGAAGTCAGGCAAAGCAGGGTCTTTCAGTCCAAGGTCAGGGGTCCAGAAGTCAAGCAAAGAGAGCCAGTTTGGTGTAGTGGTTTGGAGGGTGGACTCTAATCTGTGAGAACCGGGTTTGATTTCCACTCCTTCACATGCAGCTGCTGGTGTGATCTTGGGTCAGTCACAAGTTTTTTCAGAGCTGTTCTCTCAAGGGCAGTTCTTGAGAGAGTTCTCTCATCCCCACCTACCTCACAGGGTATCTGTTGTGGGGAGGCAAAGGGAAAGGGATTGTAAGCTGCTCTGAGACTTTTTCAGGTAGTGAAAGACGGGGTATAAATCCAATTTCTTCTTTTTTCTTCTTTGTTCAGTCCAAGGTCAGAGGTTCAGAGGTCAGGCAAGGCAGAGTTGGTGGCTTAGCATCTATTGTATGCATTATGTACTCTCTTGGCTGCTTTTATAGCCTCGTGCCTAAGGGTCATGCTTGCAACCAGTTGCTCAGAAGCAATCCTGCAACTACTCACCTTCATTATCGACAAGCAGCTGGCGTCGGGCCAGGAGGCATGCACTTTGCCATCTTGTCTGTAGCTCTGTTCTCAGCCTCCAGCTCTGTTCTCATCCCCTGTTTGTGGTGCTCTAAGGGTCTAGGTCGGTGTTTTTCAACCTTTTTCGAGCTAAGGCACATTTCTTTCATTGAAAAAATCCCGCGGCACACCTGACAATATCTCACGGCACAGTGGTTGAAAAACACTGAAATATAAGATAAATGGGTCATTAGTTGCCTCAGCTCAAGTATTAACTACGACAGTATTACAAATACACGTAATAGCCACTCAACTTGAAATCGTAAGTTACAGATCCAAAGTGTAATGGCTCCTTCCCATAACATTGACCTGAGTTTCAGAAGAAATATAATGTGGATGTATTTTAATACTGCGATTCTGCTAAAGTTTTTCAAATAGAGAGTTTAAACTCTTACTCTTATGTGAACGGCATTCCGCTGACCATAAGTGATTTGAAGAGAAGCACAGTACACCCATTCTTCGCTGAGGGACAGTTACTGATTTGAATCCCACCCGACAGAAACAGCTAGCTGTTACCATCAAACATATTCATGCTTACTGGAATGTCTTGGTGCAAATCACCCTACCTCAGGCCGGCCACAGAGCGTGCGAGCGGAATCAGCGAGACCGCGCCACTGTTCTTTCTCGCATGCACAAACGCGTCCCGGAAGGTCAGCCCGGAAGGCACATTTCTTTCATTGAAAAAATCCAGCGGCACACCTGACAATATCTCGCGGCACACCAGTGTGCCATGGCACAGTGGTTGAAAAACACTATACTTTTGGGCTGGGAATGGCAGACCGAGTTTCACCTGCTGAATCAGGACTGGAGAGTGTAGGTGGCTCTGCATCAGCTGTTGGCTGTGAATCCCGACAAGCCTGCAGCTCATTTTCCTGTTGGTCAGCTTCTGTTAGTTCAAGACTGGCTACATGGGGCTCCTCTTCTCCTGAGGAATCCCTTTCAACTGAGGAGTCCTTGCTATTGCTGAGCCCCGGCTGACTCATGACATACTGCTTCTGTTGATAGTGAATGAGTTTGCATCAAAGCATGATCTGGTGGGGGGTTTTAGATCAAGCAAATGAAAATATGGAATTTCTGGATACTGACTCCCAGTAAAATTAATTTCCTAAGTACCATTTTTGTTCTGTGAATGAAAGGAGGAGAAACATAATTTGGCACACAAAGAAAAGGGATGGAATCATTATGGCAGTCTGAGAAGAAAGTGTTCCCTTTGTACAGCTTTTTCTGTTGACAAACTAGGAGCAAACCATAGCAGAAAGAATTGGGAATGATCTCATATGGGGTTGGTTTACCACAGAATCCCATGAAAGTCAGATGATAGATGAAAAAATTCTTTTCTAGGCACAAGGGGGGGAACCTTCTCCCCCTCCTAATTGAAGGATTCTTATCTGCTATTTTCACTGTACTTGGTTCACACTGACAAAGGAGATCAAGATCTGTCTTGATGTAGTAGCTTTCTGACTTTCTCTAGAGTTTCTTTGAAGCTTATCAGGGATTTTTAATGAGAAGATCAGTCGTAGCAGACAAGTGTCCCTGAAATATGACTTTCTAAGTGCTGTCAGGCGTTCTCTAAAAGGCAGCAGGGAGAGTGTTGGATGTTCATTGTGTCTGATCATAACTGTGCATGAGTGTACAGCACTTCCCAGATGATTCAGCAACATATAGGAGATCCATTGCAAAGGTACTCTGGCCACTACTGAATGTGAAAGAGTTTCTTGATGTTAGAAAATCTGAAAACGATTGTTTTGGTCTGAAGGAGAGGAACTTAAAACCTTCTGATGGAATACCTTGCTGAGTGGGGAAAAAAGTAATCAAACTTGTGTAAATGTAACTTGGGGGGGGGGGGGGGACAAAAGAAATCGACTCGGTTGATAACAGTCGGTCTTACTTAATTTTCAAAACAACGTTTGAGTCCCGGGGCACCTTTAAGACCAGCAACGTTTTATTCATGGTATAAGCTTTTGTGTGCAAAGTTATTGAAGAATTCTCTGGTTTAGCATGCTGTAAGTTGCAGCCAACTTATGGTGACCCCATGGGGTTTTCCAGGCAAGAGACAAAGAGAGGTGGTTTGCCATTGCCTGCCTGTGCATAGTGACCCTGGATTTATTTCCTTGGTGGTCTCCCATCTAAGTACTAACCAGGGCTGACTCTGCTTAGCTTTCAAGATCAGATGAGACTGGGCAAGCCCCAGAACCCAACATAAAAATATTCTTCCATTGTAGTGATTTAAAAGACAATATTATGTGCTAGAAAATAACTGCTTCCGATTCTGGGCGGATGCAAGCTATGCATGAATGGCGGGGAAAGCCTGTTAGCAGCTTGCTTATGACTCCACGGCAGCCTGCATCTTGTTTGAGAGGCTTGTCTTCCACTGTACAAGCCAAGAATCAATCCCCCCCCCCCCCCCGGTGGCTCTGGAACCTGCACTTTATGCCTGGAAGACCAGCTGGCTCCAGGAATCTCCAGTTTCACCTGTCCTAGCTCATCACTCCTTTAAGCAATGCAGTTAAATATTATCTTTTAAGAAATGGACACAGAAATAAGTTAAGAGATATGTAGATTTACTAGAAGGGGTAAAGTGCACAACATATGATGCATTTACCAAGAAAATATATGGCTTGTGAGTACCTGTTTATCTAAACTGTAGCTGGAATGGTGTATTTTCCTTATCCTACAAGAAGCCTATTAGATTTATAATAGCTGCTGTCAAATTATCAACAGTGGAAGTCCTTCCTTCTCATTGCCATTCAATACTGTTTATTTTACTATATGTAATTGTACTGATTGTGCTCCAGTTGGGAAAAAGTTTATTTAGGTGCATACAGACTTTGTGTAGCATCATTACCAAATGAAGGTGATTCCTGCTTTGTAACATTGTGATGGCTTTCTATACTACCTTGTTTCTGAAGTTTTTATGTTTACCAGCAAAACAATTCCCCCCAATCAAATTATAAAGATCAATGAGGAGTTGCTTCCTCTTCTCAATAATCTCGTTCTGTCATAGCTGAATTAACTGAACCTTCTTGGATCAGAAATCACACTGCCATGTGTCAACTAGTTCTGTTTTTGTGAGAATGCTTCCCTGTTCCACCACCTAACTGTGAGAGTCCTGCTCAAAGTAGTCAAGGATCAGATCTCGGTTGGTTAACCACAGTTCTTTATTACCTATTCCTACATTAGTACAGCATCTCGGATTATTGTCAGAGATGAGACAAATAATACAAGCGGGTCTATTATACCATTCCAAGGAGTTTGAATTACCCATAGGTAGCCAATCCCCTCAAGGGAAAATTGGCGGGCTAAAAGGTGTCTTGACCGTTTGGTTCACACAGGAAAAAAGTGAGGTGTTAAGCAGTAAATTTCCCTTCTCAAACCAGACCCCTCAGTTCACATAACAATTCTTGGCTCCAAGGTTCTTTAGCATGAGATAAGAGATGAGAGCCGTCCTCCCCTTGAAGTTACTGCCGGGGCAGCTGGAATGTGGAGGCAGGGATGAGAGGCCTCCTTGTTCTCACCCTTAAGGGTTGTCACCCTCCCGACCAAAACAGGATTAATACAGGGTCCAATACATAATGGTTACAAGGTTACATAGTATGCATGCAAGATTACATTGACTGAATTGACAGATTCTGACACCCTGCCCTCCCCATAATTCTCTTCACCTAGCTTTATCAGGGAACATTTTATGAAACAGTTTAGTCAACTTGGGGGCATGAACATGTTCAGAACGAATCCATTCATTGTGCTCCGGGCCGAAATCTAACCATCTAACTAAGTAATACAAGTGGCCCCTTTTCATCTTGGAGTCAAGGATTTCAGTTATCTCGTAGTGTGGACTCCCCTCCTTCATCAGTGGAGGAGGAGCTGGAGGAACTGGATGCCATGCATTCGGCCCAGGATCTTTCTTCAGCAGGCTGAAATGAAACACAGGGTGCACAGAACTCAGTGATTTAGGCAGTTCCAGTTCAAAGGATACATCAGAGATTTTACGTAGCACTTTGTAAGGTCCAACATATTTCCATCCCAATTTTCTGCTGGGCTGCAGCCCATGGATATTTTTAGTAGAGAGATAAACGGAGTCCCCGGGTTGAAGATCCCATCCCGGTGCTCGCCCTCGGTCTGCATACTTCTTGTAGTCCTCTTTGGCATGGTCCAGGGCTTTCCCTATTAATGGCCAGGAGTCCTGGAGGCTGGACCACCAACTCTTCAAATCCGAGGGGGGGGTTTGGGGGTCCTCCTTAAGGGTAGGGAGTGGTTTCCCTTCAAAGCCTCCCACTGCCATGAACGGTGAAACCCCAGTGGAGGAATGCACTGCATTATTGTAGCTATATTCTGCAAAGGGCAGCAATTCCACCCAATTATCCTGGTGGTAATTTGTGTAACATCTCAGGAATTGCTCGAGAATTTGATTAGTTCGCTCGGATTGGCCGTCGGTCTCTGGATGGTAACCCGAGCTTAAGGCAGGTTCTATGTCCATTAGTTTCAAAAGCTCCCGCCAGAAGGTGGCAACGAACTGACTTCCGCGGTCGGAAACCACCCTCTTCGGAAACGCATGTAATTTTATCACGTGGTTGAAGAAAGCTTTAGCCATCCCTTTGGCAGTGGGCAATTGCTTGAAGGGGGTGAAATGGGCTTGTTTAGAAAAAGTGTCAACTACCACCCAAATCACAGTTTTTCCCTTGGAGGGGGGCAAATTGGTGATAAAATCCATGGCTATGTCTTCCCAGGGTCTTGAAGCAGTGGGTAGGGGGTGCAACAATCCCGGGACTTTTCCCCCCCCGTTTTTTACACATTAAACAGGTTTGGCAGGCCGAGACGAAGTCCGAGACATCTCTGCGCATGCGCGGCCACCAGAACTGACGCTGGATCAAATTAAGTGTCTTTAGGAAACCGAAGTGCCCGGCTAGCTTTGAGGAGTGACAATTTAGCAAGATTTCCTTGCGTTTGGTCTTAGGCACCACTAGTTTGTCCCCATGCAGCCAACAGTGGTCCTCTCTTTTGGAACACTCTCCCACAGTTTCCAATTCCTCTATTTCTTCAGGAGCATACTCCCCCCCCCACTGGCAGTTCCCTGTGGTTAGCTCAGCTTTCTTTGTTTTGCTCCGAGTGATAACCACCCCTCCCAACTGCTGGGGGGAGAACATGGAATCGAACACCTCTTCTTTCACACTCTCATGTTGGGGCAATCTGGACAATGCGTCTGCCAGGGAGTTAGCCTTCCCAGGAAAATGCTTTAACACAAAGTTGAATTTGGAAAAGAAATCAGCCCAGCGCAGCTGCTTGGCATTAAGGGACCGCTGAGTGCGCAAAGCCTCTAGGTTCTTATGATCAGTCCATATTTCGAACGGAGTTTGCGCTCCTTCCAACCAGTGGCGCCACGTAATGAGCGCTAACCTAATGGCCGCGGCTTCCTTGTCCCACACCGACCAATTCCTTTCTGTTTCGTTAAACTTTTTTGAAATGTAAGCCAAGGGGTGTAGTTTCCCCTCCGAGTCACTTTGTAAAATGGCCCCCCCATGGCTACATCCGAGGCATCGACATGGATTATAAAGTCTTTCGTTTCATCCGGGTGGGCCAGAATGGGCTCAGAGGTAAAAAGGGTTTTTAAAGCCTCAAACGCCTTCTGACACTCCGCATTCCACGCCAGTTTCTCTCCTGGCTTTCCTGCCTCTGGCCCCCTCCCCTTAGTTTTCAACAAGTCCGTTAAGGGAAGGGTGACTTTAGCAAAGTCTTTGATGAAGGTTCGGTAAAAGTTACAAAATCCTAAGAGGCTCTGCAATTGCTTTCTCGTTCGCGGAGCCTCCCATTGCACCACCGCCTCCACTTTACCCGGGTCCATTTCCAACCCCTTCTGAGAAATGCGGTAGCCCAGGAAGTCCACGGACTCACGGTGAAACTCGCACTTAGACAGTTTCACAAAAAGCTGGTTTTTCAGTAAAGTTGAAAGAACATCCCTGACCAAAGTCACATGCTCATTCTTATCAGTAGAATAGATCAAGATATCATCTATGTAACATAACACGCCCTTAAAAAGATGCTTGTGCAACACTTCATTGATTAAACTCATAAAGACCCCGGGCGCGCCACTTAAGCCGAACGGCATCACTAGGTATTCAAATTGCCCCAAAGGGGTGTTAAAGGCAGTCTTAGATTCATCCCCTTCCCTTATGCGCACCCTGAAATAGGCATCTCGTAGATCCAACTTGGTAAAAATCTTCCCCTTGGCCGCCTCTGCCAAGAGGTCCTTTATTAACGGGAAGGGGTAGGCATTGGTGGTGGAGACTGCATTTAGCCCCCGGTAGTCAGTGCACAGTCGTAAGCCCCCATCCTTTTTCTTTCGGAACAGCACGGGCGCCGCAAAGGGGGACTTGGCGGGGCGGATAAACCCCCTTGCCAGGTTTTTGTCCAAGAACTTCCGCAGTTCTTCCCGTTCCGCCGGGCTCATGGAATATAATTTACCCTTCGGGAGTTTCTCACCTGGGAGGAGCTCTATGGCACAGTCCGACAGCCGATGGGGGGGCAACTCGTCCGCCTCGGTCTCACTGAACACTTCTAGCAAGTCTCTATACTCTTTAGGCACCATGGCAGGGGCGAGGGCGAGTGCGGGCACGGGGGGAGGCGGGCTCGGAGGTCCAGGGCCCCATCCGGGGTCCCACCGGTGGCTCTGGCAGCGTTCGTCTACCCACGAAATCTTCCCCTCGCTCCATTTTATGTAAGGGTCGTGCGCCCCGAGCCAAGGGCTGCCCAACACCATAGGGAACTGGGCGTTCGGGGTGATGACGAAAGCTCGCTTCTCCCAATGCTCCCCCGTTCCCAAAATCAAGCTCTCAGTCTCTGCTATGCACTCCTCCTTCATTTCCGACCCATCCATCTGGGTAAACTTCAGGGGTTCTGCTAACGGGGTGACTTTGGGTCCCAACCCCTCCACTACCAGGGGGCTGATCAGATCTCGCGCGCACCCAGAGTCAATTAGAGCGCGAACCCTCATGTGGGTACCTGATCCAGGGGTCACCACCGTCACTACCATATATAACAGGGGGCCAGGGATGCTCACCGGAGATGGCGCTTCTTGGCGGGGGACCTGCAGCTCTGCGCCGCTCACTGCAGGCCGTTGGAGTTTCCCGACATCTGCGCTTCCATCAGTTCCAGCTCTCCCTGGTCGCTCGCCACCCCTTTCAGCTGTAAAGCCCGGGGCTTCATTGGAGTTTTCCCCCGGGTAGGGGTGCTCCCCGCTCCGGGAGTCGAGGTCTTCGGGCCCTTCCCCCCTCCTCTGGGACAAGCGGAGGCGAAGTGGCCACTCTCCCCACACTTCATACACAACCCCTGTCGAAACCTCGCATCACGGACGTCTTGCACATTGGATCGGGGCTTCGCTCGGGGGCCTGCTTTGCTGGCTGCCGTCGCGGACGCTCCCATCTTAATTAGGGCGAAGCGTTCCTCCATGTCGGTGGCAGCTCTCATCCAGGTGTTCAGGGTGCCCGGGCGACCCCCTAACAGCACCGTCTCGTAGATTTCCGGGTTCAGGCCCTCCCAATACTTCTCCATGAAGAGTTCCTCCGGCCACCCATGGATTTTTGCAGCGATGCGCCGGAACTTGTCAGTGTATTCCCTCACTGACGACCTCCCCTGGAACAGCTTTCTCAGTTGATTTCTGGCTTTTTCCTCACCCAGGGGGTCCTCGAACTGATGCCGGAGGGCCCACATAAAATTGTTCAGGGAGCGCAATTCAGGACCAGGGTTGTCGTGCAGGCTCACATACCAATCGCTGGCGGTGTCTTTCAGCTTGGACCCGATGTAGCCAATTCGATCTTTCTCGGTAGGGTAGAGGTGACCCCAACTGTCCAGGAATCTCCCGATCTCCAGCGTGAAGAAACGCAGCTTCTCGGGGTCCCCATCGAAAGTAGTCGTCAAAGGGTCGGAAGGGGGTGGGCGAGCGGCCGGCGCGGCCGGGACTGGGGCCGGCGCGGGAACGGGCCCCGGAACTGGAGCTGGGACGGCCGGCGGGGCTGGTTGCGCCGGTAGAGCGGGCGCCTGCGGCTGAACCGGAACCCCTCCGGGCACCTGCGGCTGTAGTGGGGCTCCGACTCCTTGACCGAGGAGGGCGCCTTGCATCGCCGTCATAGCGTCGCGAAATTGGTGCTGGAGATCGAGGGCCAACTCGCGGAGCTCGGCGGTGAGTTGAAGCCGCAGGTCTCCCATCATCTGATCCAGCGGGACCGTCTGCTCCTCGCGATACGGATCGGGCCCATACAGATCCAGTCCTTCCTCTTCTGGAGGCGGGCGACGCGGCCCTCCACGGTAGATCGGCTCGCGGTCGTCTCCTAGGTAGCTCGGTCTCCCTCGATCGGGCTGGTCTCCGGTGAGCGAAACTCTCACCCCTTTCCTGTCGTGCACCCACGAACTCACGGGTCGGCCCCCGAAGTGGCTCCATGCGTACTGGGGGGTCACGTTCTGATGGGTAATCGGGCGGCGCGGAATGTAGTAAGCCCCCTGGCTCGTGGTCACCGGCACCTCGGGACCTCCTCCGCCGCCACCACCCCCGTTCCCCGGATCCGCCGGGGTAACGGGAACTTCCTCTGGAGTAGTAGGTTTGAGGGGGACAACGTCGTCTTCTGACATGGTCAGGAACGGTTGAGTCCCAATCACAGATCTCTGACAATCTGTGAGAGTCCTGCTCAAAGTAGTCAAGGATCAGATCTCGGTTGGTTAACCACAGTTCTTTATTACCTATTCCTACATTAGTACAGCATCTCGGATTATTGTCAGAGATGAGACAAATAATACAAGCGGGTCTATTATACCATTCCAAGGAGTTTGAATTACCCATAGGTAGCCAATCCCCTCAAGGGAAAATTGGCGGGCTAAAAGGTGTCTTGACCGTTTGGTTCACACAGGAAAAAAGTGAGGTGTTAAGCAGTAAATTTCCCTTCTCAAACCAGACCCCTCAGTTCACATAACAATTCTTGGCTCCAAGGTTCTTTAGCATGAGATAAGAGATGAGAGCCGTCCTCCCCTTGAAGTTACTGCCGGGGCAGCTGGAATGTGGAGGCAGGGATGAGAGGCCTCCTTGTTCTCACCCTTAAGGGTTGTCACCCTCCCGACCAAAACAGGATTAATACAGGGTCCAATACATAATGGTTACAAGGTTACATAGTATGCATGCAAGATTACATTGACTGAATTGACAGATTCTGACACTAACTAGGAAAGGAAAATATTAAATTTGGTTTAAGCTGGTGAGCTAGAAATGTCAGTACTGCAGTGTCACATTGAGATCCCCCCCCCCCCAGTCATACTGAGTTTACTTAGCGTATATACTGGTAAACAAAGAAAACTTGATTGCTGGTTTATTTTTAGCCTGTATACTTTTGTACTCATTGTTCATCTGTCTATTGGCAAGATAACACAGCTGTCTCTCAATCTGTATATTAGTTTCTTTTCTTGAAAGAAAAATTCACCTAGATCACCTTCTTTCCCCCTTCCTTTCCCCCCATTCTGCCTCTTTTGATAGGTCTCTGGGAACAAGTGATAAACTTCAGAATTTTGCTGTTTTTTCTTTGCCCAAGAAAGCTATAAAAATGTGAATGAAAACCTTTTAAAAATTAGACAGCAGGTTCTTTTGAAAGGAACGCTTGTTGGGCCTTGAAATAGAAGGTTATTTGAAAAATGCAGATTTATGACTGTTTAGTTAATGCTGTTGCTTTTCAAGCTGATCAAAATCAGGTAATTGTGTTGGTTGATTTTCATATACTACCCCATGAATGTTATTCAACTGGAGTTTCTGTTGAGTCAGCTAGATTTTCAAGCGGCAGGAACATTTGGAATTTGGAGAGGCGGTGATGAGTGCCACCCCAAAATGTCCTCCGCAAGAAGTGGAGCTGAGCCCGATACCTCCTCACTGTCCAAAATAATCGAAAAAGGGGAATAAAAACGAATGAAGAATACTATTGACACCAGCGACGACCACTGACCTATGTGGCTGGCCTGGGGCACTGTATCCAGCGCAGAGGCCGCCACAAATGGGGGAAAGTGGTTTAGGGATACCAGTGCTCCTGGGGAGGGGAAAGTATAGCGGTGGGACCAGGCAGATAACAGACGGAAGGAGGCAGAGAAACAGAGAAGCTCGGCCCCCTTCCAGCCTGCATCCCATCCTGAAGGTGGCAAACAGTGGGGCTGGGATTGGCCCCCCTCAGACATTAGTTTTGTGCAATGCCAGGTCCATAAAGAACAGGACCTCGACCCTACGAGACTTTTTGGTCGAGCAAGGGGCGGACCTGGCTTACATGACCGAGACCTGGGTGCGGGATGGGGAGACAATGGCTCTCTCCCAGATGGCTCCACCTGGGTTCTCAGTCCTTCACCAATCACGGACTGAGGGGCGGGAAGGAGGGGTGGCGCTCTTCATTCGGGAGGCTTATTCCTTCAGGGCACTCCCGCCGCTGAAACTTGTGGGCACAGAATGCTCTGGCCTGGTGTGGGAGGCCAGGGAGAGTTTGGCTATTTGGGTGGTGTACCGGCCGCCCAATGCACCACCCACTAGCCTGCCATCTCTGGTCGATGCCATGGCCAGCTGGGCATTGGAGCACCCTCGGCTTATAGTCTTGGGTGATTTCAATATCCATGCCAACGATGTGATGGACCTGGTGTCAGCCATGGCAGCACTAGGACTCACCCAATGTGTAACGGTGCCCACGCACCAGGCCGGGCACACACTCGACTTGATTTTTGCGACGGGGGTTACGGTGGATCTGATTACTGCTTTGGCAGTACCATGGTCGGACCATCTTGCCCTGAAGGCCCGTTTGAAGGTGCCACTCAGATCCTATGTTGGCGGTGAGCGTATTGTGGCTTGCCTGCAGAGTCTGATGGACCCTCAACAGCTCCTGAGGGCTCTGTGGGATTCCATGCCCCCTGGCGGCTCATTGGATGAGCGGGTCAAGGACTGGCAAACCCGGCTCTTGGCAGCCATCGATGAGATCGCCTCTCCTGAAAAAACCATCATTGGATATGGCTGAATTGGCCAACTATCGGCCAGTTTCCAACTTGCCCTATTTGGGCAAGATTTTGGAAAGGGCAGTGGCAATTCAGTTGCAGGGCTTTCTGGATGACACTTCTGTGCTGGACCCATTTATCCGGCTTCCGGCCAGGTCATGGGACGGAGATGGCATTGGTCGCCCTCACAGACAACCTCCGATGGCATCTGGATCGAGGCGTCACGGCGGTGCTGGTGTTGTTAGATCTGTCGGCTGTGTTTGATATGGTTGACCACCAGCTACTGATCCACCGCCTCGCCAACATGGGGGTTCAGGGGCTCGCCTTGCAGTGGCTTGCCTCGTTCCTCCAAGGTCTGGGACAGAGAGTGGTGTTGGGGGAGCAGACTTCCCAGAGGCACCCGCTGGTGTGCGGAGTGCCACTGGGGCAGTGGTGTCCCCGATGTTGTTCAACATCTATATATGCCCTCTCGCCCAGATTGCCTAGAGGCATAGGCTGATGACACCCAGCTGTATCTGTTGTTGGGCAGCTGGTCTGGAGCCACCCCAGATGACCTGGAACAGGCACTTCAGGATGTGGCAGGCTGGCTTAGGCTGAGTCAATTGAAATTGAATCCAACAAAGACGGAGGTCCTGTGGCTGAGTCGAAGCGGTCCGGGGGTAGGGATCCCATTGCTGGCCTTCGGGGGTGCCACTGGTGCCAGTGCCGAGTGTCCAGAGTTTGGGAGTGCTCCTGGATGCTTCCTTAACCATGGAGGCCCAGGTAGCAGCCACTGCCAAGGCAGCCTTTTACCATCTACGGCTGATTAGGCAGTTGGTTCCCTTCCTCGAACGCAATGACCTGGCGACAGTGATCCATGCAATGGTCACCTCGAGGTTGGACTACTGTAACGCTCTCTACATGGGGCTGCCCTTGTCCCAGCTTCGGAGGCTGCAGCTAGTGCAGAATGCCGCGGCCAGGCTGCTGATGGGTCTCTCGGTGTGAGACCACATCCAGCCAGTCCTGAGGACACTGCACTTGCTGCCTATAGCGTACCGAATCCGGTTCAAGGTGCTGGTTTTAACCTTTAAAGCCCTATATGGTCAGGGGCCTGCCTGCCTAAGGGACCACCTTTCCCCGTATACACCCCAGAGAGCACTGCTGCCAGGCACTCAACATCGCCTGACCCTCCCCGGCCCGAAGGAGGCCAGGTTGGTGACCACTAGGGCCAGGGCCTTTTCAGTGGCGACTCCTTACTGGTGGAATGAGCTCCTGAATGACATCAGGGCCCTGCAGGACCTTTTGCAGTTTCGTAGGGCCTGCAAAGTGGAGCTCTTCCGCCAGGCTTTTAATTAGGAGCCGCCACGGGGGGGGGGGGGGGCTCAGGCAGGGCTGAATGTGCTTTTTGATCCGGGAGATCTCTTGGTGACACACACCTCCTGGCCGGGCCCAGCGGGGCTGATGCGTTTTGTACTGGATGTACTGCTGCCATCTTAGATGATTTGTAATACATTTTTTATGCTGTAACTTTATTTTAATTTATGTATGCTTCGCTTTTGTTCTTTTAAACTGTTGTGAGCTGCCTTGAGCCGGCTATGCCGGCTAGGCGGGATATAAATCTAAATAAATAAATAAATAAATAAATAAATAATACCCTTGGTATAGTAAGGGAGGGGGAAAGAGACTGGAGAATAAAAAGAAATGAAGGAAACTCAGGGGGGAAGGTGATTAAGAGAAGGGGGGATAAAGAAAGAGAAAGGAAAGCCTGAAGGGGAAAGGAAATGCAAGCCCAGTTTACCAGTCCTCCTGATCCTCCACTTGACTGTGCTATTGCAATCATGGAAGGTCCTTTCACATAAACAAAGGCAGTCAGTAGCAAGCCTTTCCTTACAGTGGCCCCACCCCCTTTCTGAAAAGCTCGGTGGACGCCAGCGGAAGTGCCTGCAGATGCTGTGGTACCCACGGGCTCCTCAGTGGGGAACCCTGAACTAGATATTCTTGGATTGTATTCCCTAATAATACATAATTTGACTTCAAGGAAAGAGCAGAATGGCTTAGAATCACTGTCATTTGTTCTTGGAACAGCCAGTGAAAAAAGGGTGAAAGTTCAGTGTCGGTCAATTTGAATTGGCCAGGTGCAATGTGTTGCAGGTGCCATACTCCTACTTCTCCTAAAGGCTGCCATCTTGACCACCAAGTGGGAAATTTTCTTGTAATATTTGTGGGCCCACTCACATGTGCCATACTAGAAAGGGGACATCTGACTCCGTATGAACTTTTACATGCCTTGAGCTCATCTGATGGAATTCTCCTTCTGAGTGACTCGGTATTCTAAGGCTAGGCTGAGGGCGACAAGGAGAAAGACCTTTTGTGCAAGTACAGTTAATGGCACCCTTGCTGTCGAGTGTCCTTTCTAAGGAGACTCCTTGAGCGAGGTCCCAATTCATCTTTCAAGGATTAAGGCAAGTTGAGAAGGTAAACCTGTATTTGGGCTGTGGGACTGAAGGCTCATCCAACCAAAACCAACCCCCCCCCCCCCCAAGCTAGCACAACAAGAAAAAGGCTTCTATCTGGTCTAGTTTTCTGTATCGAGGGGGGGGGGGGAGTAGGGAGGACCATTCACATATGTAAATTCCCATGTACAATATGAATTGATGTAGCTCAAACCAGGGTTATCACCACAGTGAGCACTTGGCTTAAATCCTTTGATGAGATTGGTTCAGTTGCTGTTGAATTCTGTGATGCCCAATGTTATTATCTCTTTTATTTTATTTTTCTGGATGTTTCATTGTTTCCTGTGAATGGAAGTCTTGTGTTCCTTGTACTTTTATTTGTGAGCCACCTTGCAAGTATTTGGACTGTGAAAATGTGGCCTTTTTGGAACTGTGAAGTTAAGAGCCACAATATGCAGCCAAGAAAAGTGGGACAGCAATTAACGGGGGAAGAATCCATAGCCTGGCAACCTAGCTAGGGGGATTCTTTGGGCCACCTGTGGAAGAACAGCTCTGCAGCCTCGTGTAGACTGAAAATAAAAGTAAAACAGTCTTTCAGAGCTTGATGGGTATTATATTATATTCAGCAGTAACATGTAGTTTTTCCCCCTTCTGAACCTTCAGGAACATGAAGTCTCCTGTTAAAGCATTCAACAGGAAGAGCTAGTGGATGAAGCGTCTCTGCAACAGAAATCTCCTTTGTCCCTGGATCTATTGTGCTGTCATTCTAGTGCCTCTTGTTTTTGCTGCCTGAAACCTGACAATTGGGAGACATGTCCATTGCTCTCAAGCAAGTTTTTAATAAGGACAAGACTTTTCGCCCCAAACGGAAATTTGAACCAGGGACTCAGCGGTTTGAGCTCCACAAACGAGCACAGGCCTCACTGAACTCTGGGGTGGACCTGAAAGCCGCTGTGCAGCTGCCCAGCGGAGAAGATCTAAATGACTGGGTAGCCGTTCACGTGGTTGACTTTTTCAACAGAATCAACCTCATCTATGGGACTATCTGTGAATTCTGCACCGAGAGGACCTGCCCTGTGATGTCAGGTGGCCCGAAATATGAATACCGGTGGCAGGATGACCTGAAGTATAAGAAGCCTACAGCACTACCAGCACCCCAGTATATGAATCTTTTGATGGACTGGATTGAAGTTCAAATCAACAATGAGGACATATTCCCTACTAGTGTAGGTAAGTTTACACTTGTGTCAAAGAATGCCTCCCAGAGAGTCATCTTAGAGCTTTCTGGACTTGAGTTTTGAAACTAGAATTTAAAAATTTGAAATTCCTGTATTTTTAATTGTTTATAGTATACATTTTCAGCCTTCATGGAGTTGTGTTAAGAGGACTGATATACCATAGGCCGCCTGCATACTTTAAAATGCCAGCTATACAAAGAGTGTCCATGGCTATGCTATTATTCTGTGATGATCTGTGGAGTATTTGTCCTGTGACATAACACAGCCATTCTGTTTACATACTTCAAGGATTGGGAGTTTTGTTGTGTTCACATAGGGTAGCCACATTCTAAAAAGGTGATTTCAGTGGGGTTTTAAGAAGAAGTTTGTCACATACATTTGTTGTGTGAGTGAGTGGCAGCTGCAAAAAGATAGGGAAGAAGTGGTATACTGCCAGAGGTACGCTATTTGTGAGATTAATATTTGGGAGCATTGTATTTATTATTCATTTATTGTATTTTTAAACTTTCCTTCCCTGTGGAACAGCATTCAGGGCGGTGTACAATAATAAAATATACATATATTAGTTAAACATAAAGCAATAGGAACCCTGTAAAACACATTAAATAACCTAAAAGATGGTGTCAAGACTATTGATGATGCTACTGCCCTGTGGGGAGGGGGAGGCAGGAAAACAGGAACACCAGACAGATGGAAAAACTGTCACAGCCCTCAACCAAAGGCCTGGTGGAACATCTCTGCCTTACAGGCCCTGTGGTATTGCATTAGTTGTCAGTGATGGATCTTTAATTTTTTATGTGTAGATGGGAAAGACATCAAACTCCACATATTCATAGTTCATGTCCAGTTTTCTTATGCCATGAAGGGAGGCTTCTTCTCTGCTTTTAAAGGACTTCTTTGCTTCATGTTATTAATGATACTTAGTTTGGTTTTAATGTTTGATATTTGGTTTGGGTTTTTAACACATGATCTGTATGTTGGACTGGTTATGAACCAGCCTCATGAACATACTATTTTCATTGAACCAGCAAACCTATGAGACTTTCCCTTTCATTGCCTTTTCCTCATGAACCTCCTGGGCAGAACAGAGGCTATTGGAAAAGTGATTGGGCGAGGGAATCATGTTTTTAGGGGACAACCAGAATCTTTTCATATGGGAGGGATTTCTCCAAATGCCCTAACCTGTATGGACCAATATTGCTATGTTCTTGCTACTTTGTCAGAAGTAGCTATTACATCGATCCTTGCTCTCATCTCAGTGCCTAGCAACCAAGGCACTCAGTCTCAAGGAAAGAGACCAAGACTGCCTTGGGATGGGAAGTCTTTGCATAAAAGAGAGCAATAACCCACACAGCAACTCTGTTGGCATTCCCACCATTTGGCAGGCATGTTGCTAATTGTATATAATATATCCTGATCATCAAACATAAGTAGACCCATTCTTTTGCAAGGGGTGTCCAGAAGAACCATTTCTGTACTGGAAGACAGTATATTGTAAATTATTTGTGTTGTCAGTAAGTAGTTGCCCAGTTCATTTTGTTGTTAAATCCCTCTGGCATCTTCCTGAGAAAGATAGAGTGGTAATTTACCTGCTGTGGGAGATTGATTCCCTGCTGCCTCATCCAGATTGTTAAAGTGACTCAGTGTGTACTTCCTAATGTTCTCTGTTCCAGAACAAAAGTGAAACTAAGGAACAAAGTGATCAATACATAACGCTCTGCCAGCTTCTCCTCCAGAGTTTAGTCTCTGTGTGTAGACTGCATGTCTGTGATTACAATGGGATATATATGCAGAAGATATAGGCAATAGGGGCATTGCAGGATGGAATGCCTTGGTGAAGAAGCAGCCTGCCTGGTCCAATTAAGGAGAAGTTAGAGGACAACTAGGATTGGGTCTCCAGCCTGGGAACTTCCTGGAGATTTGGATGCAGTGCCAGCGGAAGTTAAAGTTTTGGAGGGGAGGGAGCTTGATGAGGATGTGGTGCTATAGAGTCTTCTCTTCAAAGATGCCATTTCCTCAAGGGGAAGTGATCTCTGTCGTGTGGAGATCAGGTGTAATTCAGTGAGAACTCCAGATACCACCTTGAGTTTGGTAGCCTTACACTGAACTAGAGATACAATTTTTTTGGAAGTTTTGGAGCCAGGTGAAAGAGAGATCTTTCAAAAATTTGATTTTCTCTCTCTCTCTCTCACACACACACACACATTTCTGCTCTAGCATGTAGCATATAAACTCGGGGCATGTTTATGAAAAGTAGAAACATAAATGCCTTACAGTGCCATTCTAAGCAGACTCCTAAGACTTCCACAGATTTGGAAAGGGTGTATCTCTGCTTAGATGTCATGATTTTCTTCAACTCAGTATATGAGAAATATGAGTGAGAGCAGGCATCAGGCTCCTGCATGGTATGGTACCTTAGCACAAATATATTAGTTTTTTGCTTTCTGAGAAGTATGAAATGGCAGATTTGAAAATAGAAGCATATTATAATGTTGTTGATTGTCTTCATACAACCATCATACTACACATGTTGAGTGAGTAAACCCTTGTCTTAACAAGTGTTTCGTTCCTTTCCAAAGATTTTTTTTTCCAGTGGTCCCTTAAATTTCCAAATTGTCCATTAGGAAAATTGAAGGGAGAAAAAAGATCCTAAGTTAAAAACAACAGCAATATTTCACGCTTGGGTTTCATACCTCTACATAGAACTATGGGAAGTAGCCCCAGAAAAGCTACATGCTTCTGTAAATTAGGTAGGTATAGCTGTTCCTACAAATTCAGGAGACTCTAGCAACAGGAAGGGAGAAAATGGGCACCTTATTGGAAGTAATGAGGGAAGGCCAGCACGTCACCTAATAGAGACGTGGCCCACATGTGCAATTGTACAAAACTCTTGGGTTGAGAGTAGGGTTGCCAGCCTCCAGGTGGGGCCTGGGGATCTCCTGCTTTTACAACTGATCCCCAGCTGACAGAGGTCAGCTCCCCTGGAGAAAATGGCTGCTTTGGAGGGTGGACTCTATGGCATTGCACCATGCTGAGGCCCCTCCTCTCCCCAAACCCCGCCCTCTCCCGGCTCCACCCCCAAAGTCCCCAGGTATTTTCCAACCCGGATTTGGCAATCCTAGCTGAGAGTGGCTTTTGTATATTACAGTTATGTTTAGCATGCGTACATAAGCAATACAGAGGTATTTCCCACAATGAACATATAAATATATGGTTTACTTACTTGATAAGCCTTCTCGAATGTTCATGGAACATGCATGTGGGAAACCTTCATTAGGGCTTAAACTGCTTTCAGAGGCATGCCCCAGGTTTTTGAGACTAGAGATCTCAGCAGTCAGGAATCTCCTCTCTATATTTATCGGCTGTGCGATCACATCATTTGTTTGGGTTTTCACCCTCCCTTGGATAAACTCAACTCTATTCATCTTGCTGGCAACATGGGAATTCTGCAGGTGGCTGGCTTGTTCTTTTTGCAAACACAGCCTGCTATAGCAAGATCAAAGGGTAGAAAGCCACTGTGGGTTTCAGGCATGCATTCAACTGCGTTTCTGCCGCCTCCCGAGCCAAGGCACTGAGCTGAAAGCAGGGTGATCAGGAAAGGGAAAGTGTTGGCAGGAAGTGGTCCTGCTGTAGCATTGGCAGCATGCATTTTCTGAGGAAGGAGAGAGATTGACAGAAAAAGACATGTTGTAGACCTGGCAGTTCTACATAATCTTGAATGCTGGAAAGATTCTTATTTCTCTCGAGGCAGGAGATGCAGTAAAGAACTTCCCTTGAAGTCACCATGTGAAGATTCTCTGGCATGTATCTTCCATTCCACTTAGTAATGTCTGAAGCCTTCCTCCTGTCGAAGGAACCTTCCTCTAACTTAATGAGTTCTTCCTTTCACTTAAGTTGCAGGAAGGCTCTGTGGGCTCAGTGGAATGTTAGGGTACATGTCAGAAAATCTACCTGGTGTAAGAAGAGCCCTGCTGGCTCAGACCAGTGGTCCATCCAGTCCAGCACCCTGCCTCACACAGTGGCCGACCAGCTCTTCTGGAGGGCCAACAACAGGGCACAAAGACTGCGACCTTCCCCTGATGTTGTCTTCTGATATTGGGATTCAGAGGTTTTGTGCCTCTGAATATGGAGGTTCCCCTCAGTCACCATGGCTAGTAGCCACTGATAGACCTATCTTCCATGAATCCCTTTTAAAGCTATTCCTCTGTCCACCTCTACACCCTCTGGCAGCAAATTCCATATTGTTATCACTCTCTGTGTAAAGAAGGATTTCCTTCAAGGGAGATTCTTTACTGGGATTTCCTCCAGCCTAAGGCTGGATATATGCCTCTATCTCTGAAGGGCTAGCACCTAATGACATATGACTCTATGTGGTCTTGTGCATTTGCACAGATTGCCAGTTGTATAACATGCATTAGCTGTTTTTCTACCTATGCATTTACCTGGTTTCCACTATGCTCGTTTGCATGACTTAATACTTTTGGGACATTAGGAAATGTCAAGAACCTGAGGGAAGAGGAATGAGTAAATCCAGAGGTCTGAGGAAGAAAGGGTAATGAAAACAGGAAGATCTTCTTCGTGGTCTCTGTGCATCACACCTCTGGGATAAAGTGCGCCTGCGCCGATCCCGATCGGTAATCTTCAAAGCCTAACGGATTTTCGTGCCAGCTCCCCGGTCACGTGCACGTCCCACTGCGCATGACCCGGGGAGAGGCACGAGGATCCCGCCAGTTCTCTTCTGACCGCCGCGTCGTGAGGACCCCCTCTCCACTCCGGTCGGTAGTTAACATTCGTTCTTCTTTTTTCCAACTTGGAAAGGCCTTTCGGACTGATTTTCTTGGTTTTTCCTGACCTACGGACTGTTTTTTCTGGACTTTCTTTTGGATTCTCCTCTTCCTACTCCCCGCCCGGCCTATGGCCCAGCGGTGGGGTTTCTTTAAACGCTGCCTTAATTGTGGGAGTAAAATCGCTCCCCCAGACAAGCACTCCCTCTGCTTGCTGTGCCTAGGCGAGTCGCATCGTGTCGATTCCTGTTCGAGTTGCGCCGCGTTCTCCAAACAAACTCGTAAGAACCGGGCGGCCCGACTCAGAGTGGCTCTCTTGGAAGCAGCGTTGTCACCGAAGATGTCCGCAGCCGACGCCTCGACAACATCCCCATCGGTACCGACGGGCCCGACGTCGCCACCGATGCGAAGCCCTTCCGGCACCGAGAAGTCGGCACCGAAAAGACCCCTCTCACTGCCACGAACTCCCGCTAAGAAGCGTAAGGAGGGCAAAGAGGGTAAGGGCAAGCTGAAGCACAAAACCTCGAGTGCTTCGTCGACGCATCCCGCGTCCAACATGACCCAGCACGGGTCTCCGCAGCTTGACCCTCCAGGGCGCGAGCGACCCCGGGGCAGCCCCGTCTCCCCGATGCTGCGACCCATCCAGCTCACAGATTCGGAACCCGACATCGAGCTGACGCAGATCCCTCACAGCAGTCCCGAGACCGGGCCCGACCCGCTGCCGGCACCGAAAGGCGAGCGAGACTGGCGCCTCCCTCCATCTTCGGTGCCGTGGGACGTCCGTTAATGGTGATACCTATATGGTTCCTCCTACCCGCCACCTCCACAATGGTACCCGGCGGAGTGGGATCGCCAATCGACGTCGTCAAGAGTCTCCCGGTGCCAAGATCCCCCGGCCCCGACTCCGACTCCGATACCGAAACCGAAACCGATACCGAAACTACCGATGCCGATACCTACTTCGCCCGATGTCGACCTCCCACCCTACCAACCAGATCCGTCGACCCCTATGTCTCCCTCCGAACATTCCGACCATTCAATACCCGAATCTCCCGAATCATCCGATGACGAATCTCCCATCCAGCCGTCACCATCCCCTGATGTGGCTGAAAATTTACCAATCTCTCCCTCCGAGGACGTGAAATCCTATGGAGAACTTATCAAACGAATGGCCCATTCCTTGGCACTTGCCACGGTCCAACCAACTCCTACCGCTACCAATGCCATCTTCGACATCGTACAGATGGATACATCCACCGCGGTAGCGTTGCCACTAATTTCGGTGCTCTTGAGCACTGCCAAAGAATCCTGGGGCCACCCCTCCTCAACTCCAATTTCCAACAAGAGGTTAGACCACATGTACAGGCTCCAAGAGCCAGGGGCAGAATTCCTATTCATCCACCCCAAGCCCAATTCAGTTGTAGTGACCCCCTCGGCCAGGGGCCGTAGCGGACATTCCTCCCCCTTGGACAAGGAGGGACGGAAATTAGATTCCTTCGGGAGACGATTTTATTCAGCCGGTGCACTGGGCATAAAAACGGCAAACTACACAGCCTGCATGAGCAGGTACCAATACTCCCTATGGGAGCAGATGACACCACTTCTGGCCCAGCTTCCTGAGGATAAGCAACGCCTTGCTAGGAAGATCCAGAGGGAAGGCATGGTGCTAGCAAAGCACCAGCGTAACGCATCTAAGCATGCTGCGGACGTCACGTCCAAGACACTCACTTCAGCAGTCGCCCTTCGTCGCCACGCCTGGCTGAGGTCGACTTCGCTTCCACAAGACACAAAGTCCTTGGTGGAAGATCTCCCTTTCGAGGGTGAAGGACTATTCAGCTCCACGATGGACACAGTCCTTCATGATTTAGATAAGAGCATCAAGACATCTCGTAACTTGGGTGTCTCACAACCGAGACAACAGAAGCAGAAAACATGGCAGAGATCTTGGCCCAAACAGCAACCGCGAAGATCTCCCACTGAACCCCAATGGCAGAGACCATCGTCTACTGCTTATCAACAGAAACCCTATGGCCACAAGCCACGATTCCCGTCCGCTTCCGCTTCCAAGGCTAAGCCACCCAAACCGAAAAAGCAGAGTCTTTGACTCCCCCATTCGCTCCGATCTTCCCACCTGTCTATCACCCTTTCTACCAGCATGGCAACGTATCACGACAGACAAATGGGGACTGTCGGTCGTAGCAGAAGGCTACAGAATAGAATTTTTCCAGATTCCACAAGAATCGTACTTCGTAACCACCCCTCCCTCCGACACCCTATCGTCGGAAGTCGAAACCCTCCTCTCAAAAGATGCCATAGAACAAGTACCACCAAACCACCTTCAGCAGGGGTTCTACTCCGGCTACTTCACGGTCCCAATAAAGGATGGCGGACTTCGTCCCATATTGGATCTGCGGAACCTCAATGCGTTCATCACCTACAAGAAATTCCGTATGACCACTCTACAGACCATCCTACCGCTACTAGAGACCAACGCGTGGATGGTGACGCTGGACTTAAAGGACGCATACTTCCATGTGACGATCCACCCGTCACACAGACCGTACTTACGCTTCGCGATCGGTCCGCGTCACTTCCAGTACAAGACCCTACCCTTCGGCCTCTCTACAGCTCCTCGTGTCTTCACGAAGCTTATGGCAGTAGTAGCGGCACATCTGCGACTCCAAGGTGTCCACCTTTACCCCTACCTGGACGACTGGCTTCTAGTCGCCCCCTTTACGACGGAACTACAGAGCCACATCTCTACTACCCTTCGTACCCTAGAATCACTAGGACTGACAATAAACCTCAAAAAGTCCATGCTTATCCCTTCCAGACGGGTTCAGTTTATCGGAGCTATCCTGGACTCCCTGCAATGCAGAGCATTCCTACCCCCCAACAGAGCAGCGGATATAGTCTCCCTTCTCCGGTCTATCCAAGAGACCAAGGAGGCTACAGCCAAACAAATCCTTCGCCTGCTAGACCTTATGGCCACAACAACAGCAGTAATTCCCTTCGCCAAGTTGCAGATGAGACCACTGCAGCTTTGGTTCTTGAGGCGTTTCCGCCCCAACTTCCACTCCCTCTCCAAACTTTTTCAGATATCTACCCAGGTCCTAGAGACCCTGAATTGGTGGCTTGTGCCCCAGAATTTACACTCAGGTGCACCTTTCCGGCTTCCACCCCCCTCAGTGACCATCACTACGGACGCATCCCTATGGGGCTGGGGAGCTCACCTGGACGGTGTAGGTGTGGGCGACAGGTGGCACCCCTCTGTGGCACACAACCATATCAATTTCTTAGAGCTGCTGGCAGTTCTCTACGCAGTGAGATCTTTCCGCCAATCCCTGACGGGAAAGACGGTGACTGTCCTTACAGACAACACCACCACCATGTTTTACATCAACCACCAGGGTGGGACGGTCTCCCGTGGACTTTGCCGGTTAGCGATAGAGCTGTGGAACGAGTGCCAGGCACTAGATATTCACCTGGTAGCGACTCATCTCCCAGGACTACTCAATGTCCAAGCGGACTTCCTAAGCAGAGGGGGAGCATCCCTACACGGGTGGGAACTGAACCCCCTCTACCTGACTCCGATCTTCGACCGTTGGGGACATCCATCCGTGGATGTATTCGCCTCTCGAGAGAACAAGAAGTGCCACCTATTCTGTTCCAGAGCAGGAACGGACCCGACCTCTCTCGGAGACGGTCTCCTCTTCCAGTGGACGGGGAAACGATTGTACCTATTTCCCCCGATCCCTCTCATACCGAGAGTAGTCCACAAACTGTTGACAGAGCAACCGTGGGCAATTCTCGTCACCCCATGGTGGCCGAGACAACCCTGGTTCCCCACGCTCCTCAGTCTCTCACGAGGGACGTATCTCCATCTCCCGACGGACTCAGACCTCCTTGGGATGCACGGGGGCCGAGTACTGCACCACGATGTGCCCAGACTGAAATTGACAGTGTGGCTGATCCAAACTTAGGGTTAGAATCACGCATTGCTCAAGTTCTACTGAACTCACGTAAACTCTCCACTCGGCGTTCGTATGAGTCAAAATGGACTACGTTTTTAACTTTCCTGGCGTCTGTGGGACGGCCCTCAGTCCCCGCCGGACTTAAAGATGTTTTTGGTTTCCTCCTGTCATGTAAAGACAGGGGACTGTGTCACTCATCTATCCGAGTCTACTTGTCAGCCATCTCAGTCAATCATCCTAAGATTGATGGCTATTCGGTGTTTTCCCATCCAACATCGAAGCAATTCCTCAAGGGAATGAATCGCCTCTATCCCCCAGTGCGGACACCAGTCCCGGCATGGGACTTGCCCCTGGTTCTCACTAAGCTGATGGGAAAACCCTTCGAACCCATGGCCTCATGCAGTCTTCAACTTTTGTCATGGAAGGTTGCGTTTTTGGTGGCCATCACGTCTACTCGACGCGTGAGTGAGCTCTCGGCGCTCCGTTGCGACCCACTGTACCTCACGTTTCATCATAATGCTGTCACTTTGGCTCCAGATGTCGCTTTCCTGCCTAAGATAGTCTCGGACTTCCATATAGGGGCGGATATCACCTTGCCGGTATTTTTTCCTGATTCCCAGGACCCAACGCAACGTAGTCTACACACTTTAGATGTCAAGAGAGCCCTGTCTTTCTACTTGCACCGGACAAAATCCTTTCGCAAGTCTCCAGCTCTTCATTTCTTATGCCTTGCCCAGGCAGGGACAGAAACTGTCGTCTCAAAGACTCTCGAAGTGGATAGTTGAGACGATAAAACTCGCCTGTCTTCTGGCCAAAAGGCCACTACCGGCGTCCCTCCGGGCACACTCAACTCGAGCCATGGCTACTTCCACAGCATTCCTCAAGGGCATTCCCCTGGGAGACATCTGCAATGCTGCAACGTGGGCGTCCCCTCACACGTTTGTGAAGCACTACGCCCTAGATGTCCGCGTCCATCAGCGTACTGTGGTGGGCCGTGCAGTTCTGCAAGCAGCTCAGATGTGAGACCTCCAGCACCCACCTCCAGGTATGTGGTGTGTTTATTGCTCGCTATTCTCCCAGAGGTGTGATGCACAGAGACCACGAAGAAGATATACAGGTTGCTTACCTGTAATTGGAGATCTTCGAGTGGTCATCTGTGCATTCACACCACCCGCCCTCCTTCCCCTCTGCTTTCGGTCTCCCTCACTTTTTCCTTGGGGGCTGTTAGCAGCGGTCAGAAGGAACTGGCGGGATCCTCGTGCCTCTCCCCAGGTCATGCGCAGTGGGACGTGCACGTTACTGGGGAGCTGGTGCGAAAATCCGTTAGGCTTTGAAGATTACCGATCGGGATCGGCGCAGGCGCACTTTATCCCAGAGGTGTGAATGCACAGATGACCACTTGAAGATCTCCAATTACAGGTAAGCAACCTGTATATGAAGAGAGGAGGATCCACACAAGACAGTCCAGGAAGTAAATTATTATGACTGCACGATATCCAGCAATGTGTAGATCTGGCTTTAATGGCAGAAACAGAAGTGGAGCAAGAAATTAGAGTGTTGACTCGGGGACAGGTGTAGCTTTGACTTTTTGGAATGATGGGAGTGCCAAGGCAAGAAATTCTGGAGATCCAGGGAATGCAGGCCAGAGAGCCAAGGAGGCTCTGGGTTTCTAGCACCTGAGGTGCCTATGTTCCATAGAGGGGAAAATTCAGCTTGGCAGGTGTCTCCCATCTTTAACAGCACTGTCATGAGGAAAGTCAATACTTGGTGAAATTCTCCCTTTGGAGCCACTTTTGAAGGGTACAGGTTCCATCTCAAGAAATATCAAGAGGGAACTGAGCTTTAGAGTTGGTAAAAGCTGAATTTCATAAAATGATAAGAAATAAGTGAACTGATATTACAGTCAGTTTCAAATTGCTCATCCCTGCAGTTTCAACCTGAAATGCCTCAATTTTTATTTTACTTCTTGTGCAAATCAAAGCTGTGGTTCTTTATTCTCATGCCATTTTCTGTTTCCTTCCACCAGATTTTTCCTCTCAAGTTGAGGCAGCTAATGATATTATTTGTGTGTCAATAAATCATTATTAACATACAGACTACTGTAATATGCTTATGTGGGTCTGCCCTCAGACGGTTTGGAAACTTTAATTGGTTCAGAATGGGGTGGCACCTGCCAAAGTGACCATATTAAGCTAATGCTACACGATCTAGACTGGCTTTCAGTTTATTTCTGGGTACAGTATCTAGTCCTGATTTTGATCTTTAAAGCCCTGAACTTAGACCCATAACCTGAAGAATTGCCTCCACCCATAACAACCCAGGGAGCCTTCTTCTAGGAAACAGCTTTAGCAGAACTTCAGTTAGTGGCAACCTGGATGAGAGAGGGCTATTTTGTTTGTTGGAACTTTGGAACTCTGCCTCTTAGAGACTGAGAACAGCTGCTTCTATTTGTTAGCCGAATTGCTTTAATTTAAGATTAGCAATTGGCAGAATACCGGATTCTTGCCAGCTATACCAAGGTCCCGCTCCCTCCGGGAGTTCCCAGAAAATAGGCAATGAGGCCGAGTGGTTTCTTTGACTGATGTTTACTATGAAATGTTGTTCAATCATACAAAAAGTAATCAAAACCCGCATACACACAAGATCTAAGGAAATCAGATAGAAAATAACACTGTTGCATTAGCAGGAGTTTCGTTGAGGGGTGATACTTTACCTATCTTGGAGATGGGTGGTCCACTTCCACAAGAAGATCGAGGGAGGGGTGAATAAGAAAAATAGGGGGAACAAGATCTGAACCTGCAGATACACACTCAGTCCTGGCTGCGCAAACCAGGGATTAAAGATGGAGGCAAGGTGTTGGTGACAGTAAGCTGGACTTGAGAGGTTGGTAAAGAAGATAGGGGTCGAAGGTGGCTAGCAATGTGTTTCTGTTGTGCAAGATCTTTTATCAGGTAGCATTGGGGCGGGTTGCACTGACCACATCCCCTTGTCACACCTACTAGTTGGTCGGTCCCCACTAGCCTTACTATTGGTCAGTGTCATAAGGAGGAGGAAGCAGGAAGGAGTGGGCAATATTGCAAATCTAGGTGCTAAGCAGGAACTAACACCTGGGCCATCCGGTGGGTTTCTTGGTGCCAATCCTTGGTCTCGTGATGGCTTCGGCCAGGTCACTCGATGGTCGACGATTAGTTGCTAAGCAACGTAATCTCTTACAGGAACTTCGGGGGAAGGTGTGAAGAGGCCAGCGCAAAGGAGATAAGGACTCTTTGAAATGGAGTCCTGGTCTCCCTGTTGGTGTGAACACGTGAAAGAGACCGAAGAACTCTTTGAAATGGAGTTCTGGTCTCCATGTAGGTGTGAACTCTGAAGGAAGTCTCCCGCTGTGGGCTGGAGCCTCTCACTGCAATAGAGAGTGCATTTCGCCCTCAGCAAGATGACAACCCAAAGTTCAAACTTATGAACTTTAAACAGTTCATAAGAGCATATAATATGCCTTGCTGGCTTACAGTAGTCTGCATGGGTTTGAAGATACACTTTTCCTGGAGGGCCTTTGAAACAGCTCAGTAAGAAACGGTGTGGCAGCTGGAGTGACACTATTAGAAGATTGATTTTTATTGTTTTTTTGTTTTTACTGTGTTTAATTTTTGCTATATTTCAGTTGAATTTTACTATACTGATTTTTTAGTTGACTTTTGATATATTTTATTGTACTGTAAACTGCCTTGTGAGCATTTTAGTTGAAAGGCAGTCTATAAATTTACTAAATACATATGCATGCTTTAAACTATATATATCAGTACCAAGTAAACTATATATAAATGAATATAAATGGGCAATATTAATCTCTATTAAAAATCCACATCTTTCCCAATGTTTATTTATTTATATATACCTTGGGCAGCAATGGAAGTGCCAATGAAACATTGCTTCACCTATCTCGGTTTCTCCTTCCTTGTTGGTAGGAACTTGTTTCCACTTCTGAGATGATGGAGGCAGGAAAGCCAATGAGTCCAGGATGAAGGCGGGAAAGCCAATGAGTAGCCCAAGGCCTAGAAAAACCTTTCCCTTGGATGCTATGGTGGGTTTAGGCTCCTAGGTTAAGTGTCTAGTTATTAACAGTGGATTTGATTTATGTTTTGTGCCTTTTCAGTACAGTGCCCCTTGTATTTGATTCTAGAAG
The DNA here is from genome assembly GCA_029233225.1 of Lepidodactylus listeri. Taxonomy (NCBI): domain Eukaryota; kingdom Metazoa; phylum Chordata; class Lepidosauria; order Squamata; family Gekkonidae; genus Lepidodactylus; species Lepidodactylus listeri. The sequence goes on along the minus strand of JARCFY010000004.1, from coordinate 115,912,420 downwards.
AAGCACACTTTTCATTTAGTGGATTTGAGCTGCAGGTTCCATTAGCAAATGAATTGCCCAAGAAAAGCTGAGGTACAATGGCTGTCTGCAGAATCTATAGCTGTTTTTCTGGGTTAATCTTATTAAATCCACCCTCTTTGATTTTACATGCATGCATGCAGAGTATTTAGGGAAGGATTTCAAGAAATGTGGCTAAGCAGGGTTTCTGTTAAAGAGCTAGTTGTAAAGGGAGATAAAAATTATTTCAGGAGGACCATGAATCTTTTTGGATGAATACCTTTCTCCACCCATCCTTCTACTCTCCTAGTGCAATTCAGGGGATGTAGATGGGTGATTTTTCAAAAACAAGAATTTGTATTTAAAATGTCACCGTATATGTACAAGTTTGTTTTTTAAGAAATATCCTAGTTACATTAAGTCAAGAAATTGGGGCGGGGGGGGGGGGGAGATTAACCCAGTAAAATTCATTGTGCCCCTTCTCTTCCCCTCCAAAACGTATATATTCTAACTGCTTTAGTGATTTTCTAAGGACATTTCTCATCCCATGGAGTTTTGTCTTCCTTTTCTATTATGAGTCATGCAATCCCGTCCTACATATGCTTCCTTGGAAGTAAGTTTCCCTGTGTTCAGTGGAGCTAACTGCCATGAAAGTACAGGCATTTGACTTAGCTATAAAATTCAGAAGTATAAATGCCTTGGCTTTGTTCAATCAAAGCAGCAAATATATCCGGTACTAGAGACAACTGCAGACTGCTGTGTCCTGTGCTACCTAATCACATATCTCCCCCATCTGAGAAGAAATAAACGTTGAAATTGAAACCATAAACTTTGTAGTAAATAACCAAAAAAGTTTATTTTTTTAACGGTAAAAGCAGTCTTCCTGCAAGATGTCTTCAACATTGGCATGTCAGAATCAACCCACATACAGAGGAAGCAGGAACAAGCATGCTACCCCCCCCCCCCCCATGTGATTGCCAGAAAAAAAATATGGTAGCTGGGTATGTAAGCTTTGTCCCTGTGATTAGGAACATTGCTTGTTTTAAAATTTCTGATCATAGGAACAGTGCCTGTGTTGTGGGTCCTGTGCTCATATTCCGGCTATCAGGTGTGGGTGGGTGGGCAGGGCCACCGCACTTGTTTCTTCCTTCCTCCTCTGTCTGTTGATTTCAACATGTCCCTGTTGTCTGAAAAAGGCCACTCTTGTGGCAGATGTAGATAATGAGGTCACTTTAAAGCACTCTTCAGTTGGGTATTCTCATTGAAAGTGCAATATATTATATTATTTTGGACAGAAACCATCAATCTTGCACGGTTTACTAACATATCCTTGTCTAAAGTATAGTCAAGAATTAGGGTTATCTAATGCTATATAGATTATTTTGTATAACCACCACTATATTACACAGATCTTAGAAAGCATTTTGAGCTGGTAAACCTTGTCTTAGGGGAAACATTCTCATAGAAGTATTCTCCCAAATGTTGGGGAAGCTGGAAAAAACAAACAGAAGGGGGAGGAATGCGGAGGGGAGGGGAATTCCAGGCTTTCACATCTCTACTAACAGTATATTTGCCTTTGAGGTGTGTGTGCCATTGATACTAAGTTCTTCTTCACCTGGCATCACCGTTAATTTGGACCTGAAAGAGGTGAATCCTCCAATTTCCTTCTTATAGTGCAAAGATAAAAATCACAAGCAGATTCTCTGCCTTCTCTTGTGCGAAGCAAGCTACTACAAGCACCAATGTTCCCTCTAGTTTTTTTTCCCTACTGAGTGGAGCCATTCACATCCTGAGCAGAATATAAACTGCTGCAATCTTAAAATGGGCAGTGGGTAGTGCAAGACCCTGCATGGCTCCAGATTGCTGCTGAGTGGCTGCTCATGCGCACAGCTTAGAGGGAACAATGAGTCAAGCACCAAAACTATTTTGGCTCTGGTCCACAAAAGTTTCTACTTTCGTAAATATGTCCTTTTCAAATTGGTCACAGAACTGTTTTGTTTGCTTCACTGGTCTACTCCGATTTACCTTTCAAAGGTTCTGTTTGTTCTTTAGTATATCTGTAGGTGGCAATCCACGTGGACATTGTGGCAAACTTACAACTGTCAATTACTTCTGCCGCCAGGGAAAGGGGTTTTTTTTTGGGGGGGGGGGGGGGGAGGCCTGTAATTCATCAGGCAAGCATCATACAGATGTTATAATTAGGCTGCACTCCAAAACAGTCCTGTTTTCAGCTGCCCTCGCATTCTGCTTTTTCTTCTTCAGAAGCTCACACATGGCTTCTGTCTGGTGAGCTTGCTGATGAAGTGCCCCACAAAACCAACCGCTGCACCGTTTCAAAACTGCAGCCTTCTCTCTGTGGGGATCATTAAACAGCCATGCTCTTTCCCTCTGTCGATCACAAACAATGGTGTTTACAGAATTATTAGAAGCCGAGGTACCGTTTCACTCTGATGCTTTTCTTGTGAAGCTGACTACACTTCATAGCATTTCCTCCCCCCCCCCCCCCCCACCTCAGTGTACATCTAGACTTCGGAAGAAGCCCAGACGTGCTTCAAACTCAATTACTGTTAATTGCTTAGGGGATCAACAATGGAAACTTGTGGTGGTCCATGCCTTGTCATGTCATTTTAATCTGAGGACGTTCTGTTTTGCTGTTGGCTAAGAATTAAGCTGGTATGAATTTGTACACGCTGAATACATAATTGGTGCAATTCAAGCCAAGATAAGTGGTCTTGAGACTTTGAATACTCATGAAAGTGTAGGGTGCAGTAGCAAGGTCATTCAGCATGGATCAGTTACCTCAGAACTCAAGTTTAACGCCCTTTTAACACCCTTGTGCGGTGTGTGTGTGTGTGATCATCTTGGGTTGGAACAGATTCTTTGCATTCACATCACATCCACTCTTCCCACACTGACTCCACGAATTGCACATTACAACTTGTAAAGGAGTCTAAAGAAAGCCAAAAAAGTATATTTGGAAAAAGATAAGCCTCCCCCACGTTAATAATTTGTTTTGCCTAATTATTACAATTTGATTGTCCTTTGGGTACTTTCATGACATCTCTTAAGCTGCCAACCCACATGTTGTCTTATGCACACAAGCAGCCTTTGTTTCACTGGAATGTTGATCACAAGGCGGGTCATGCAGGAATAAACATGTTAGGTTTAAGCACCAGTCTAGTCTAATACTTAACTATGGACGAGGGAACACCAATATGCAGATGATGCTCCTCTGCAGAGTACATCCCTGTTCTTTTTGGTCAAAGCTTCTGATTCTCATGACATTGTCCTGCTGTGCCCATTTACATGCATAATGCAGCCTACATACCTCAGAACTTTGTGTGCCTTCCAAGAACATGTGAGCCTGTGATAGGGTTGCTAGATCCAAGTTGGGAAACTTCTGGAGATTTGGGGATGGAACCTAGGGAGGACAGGGACCTCAGTGGGGTTCAATGTCATAGAGTCCACCCTCCAAAGCCTCCATTTTCCCCAGGGAAACTGATCTCTGCAGTCTGGAGATGAGCTGTAATGCCAGGGGATAACCAGTTCCCACCTGGGGGCTGGCATCCTTATTCTGTGAGGGATTAAAGTCAAGATGTTTTTTTAAAAAATCTTGCCACCATTAAAATTACTCATACAGGATTAATTTTGGTGTTGCTAGGTTGCTTTACAACACTCTGCAGTGAACCGTGTTCAGAACTACACAAAGAACGGAAAAGGATGTTGACTTTTAAGAGAAACTGCATCAAATCACATTGGGTCAGAACACAGTAAAATATATATAACTCAATTTATAAACTGGCAAGACTAAACCCATTATTGGGTTGCGCAGTGATCCTCGTTCTTTTATAGACTTCTTGAAATTGAACTGAAGCATGCAATTAGAAATGTCCCTCTGATGATCAAAATATGTGTTTCCATATGTTTTGAGTGTTTAAAACATTCTGCAGTCTGTCTTCAGAGAGTTTAAATTAGTGTTAGAATGTTATTTCCCCAAGCAGTAGTTTGAAAGTCCCGCTGAATTTTTGCTGCAGGCAAACGATTGCCTCTGACAGTATTTTGGTTGGTGGCCTTGAGCCAGTCAGTCTCCCTCAGTTTAAGCTACCTCACAAAATTGCTGTCGATATGAGGATAAAATAGTGAAGGAAATAATTATATTGATAGCTGCTTTGGTCCCCATTGGGGAGGAAAGCAAGGTGTATGTATCTAAATAAATAATAAACTTCTGGGCGGCAGTAACTGTGGTGGTGGAAAGTGCTGTCAGGCAGCAGCCAACCTATGGCAACCCCATCGGGTTTCCAAGGCAAGAGATGAACAGAGGTGGTTTGTCATTGCCTGCCTCTGTGTTGCAGTCCTTGACTTCCTTGGTGGTCTCCCACCCAAGTACTAACCAGGGCTGACCCTGCTTAGCTTCATGAGATGTGATGAGACCGGGCTAGCCTGGGCCATCCAAGTCACATTGTAGTGACTGGTGGTGGTAGAAAGTGCCGTCACGTCACAGGTGACTAATGGCAACCCCATAGGGTTTTCAAGGCAAGAGACATTCAGAGGTGTTTTGCCATTGACTGTCTCCGCATCATGACCCTGGTATTCCTGGAAGGTCTCTCATCCAAATGCTAGCCAGGGCTGACCCTGCTTACCTGCCAAGATCTGACAAGGGCCAACTGTACTGCTAGTTAATTAAATCATTAAATTATTCACTAGTTAACTCACTTGGGTTGTTTTCTTTCCTGCTTATTCTTGCTGTTAGTCACCACACTGATATTAGGCCAAAGGCCCCCCTTCAACAAGATTAGGCCTCTAAGCTGTAGAATGGTTTCAGGCAAAAATGGAACATGCTCCTTGAAGGCAAAAATAATTATACAGGGCTGGCTGCTGAACTCCTGATGGGAGAAACGAGGTCACCCTTCCAATTATCTCTGTTAAGAAGAAAACAGAAGATGTCTGGAGAAACAAAAGAGCCATATGTGAACTGGGGGGGCGGAAAGAACCTGCTCGGTGTTGCTGAACCAGTTTCCCGGCTGTCCTCTTGTGCCTTGGGATCACTTTTACCTGGACCTATGTAAATTTAATGGGCACTTGTCTCAACTGACAATTGAGTGCCTGCCGGAGGAGGGAACGGGATAGTATAGGCCAGCAGGTGCCAGAGGTTAAAAAAAAGCAAGCGATGGAACTGCAGAAGAAGAGTTAATTTCAGCAGCCTTTAACTTTGTACTCACTATTTTCACATGCCACCATCTGTCAAATGCCAAAATAAGGGGGGGGAGTGCCCCCTCTCATTTCAGAGAGGTCGCTTTTTGCCTTGATTCCAGCCTTGCGCTCAGAGAATTGCTATAAACGTGGAGGTAAAACAGATTTATGCTTGAATTGGAGCCTGGGATTCTAATGAGAGGCCTAACCTTAGGAAATGGCAGCGCGTAGCTGGAGAAGGTCAAAGTCCAATATTTGTTGCTAGTAAAGTCTTACCGAGTCAGCAATTTTTATTCATCTGCTGCCTGTCAAACAAAGGAAACTGGTGTTAGTGCAAAAAAAAAATCTTCATCTAAAGTGGGGAGATTGTGCACTGCAGTGTTTATACGGAATAACACAGATATAAATCTGTTCTAGGAAGGGTAAAAAGGGAAGGATCTTTTTTTTTTTAAAGGAAAAATTGGAGTGGTTGGAATAAGCAATGTGCATGTTACATACACTGGCCTGTTGCTGTTACAGCCAAGAGAGCATTATTCTTTGGTGCCTCACTGTTCAGAAGTATGTAGATAAGGTATTATGAACACTGCCCTTCCTTATACAGTCAAAAAAGCAGCAGATAAAAAATGCATGAGAGACAGGCATATTGTCATTGCAGATCTGCACTTTGGGTAGGAAATGACTGTCTTCATTGCCACTTTAATTGCCATTAAGTATAATCACTGGTTATCACCAAAATTAATGGGAGACAGATGGAGAAATGGAGGAGTGGCATGCAGGACCTTGTTAGGCTGAAATCACTTCCTCTCCCCAGTGGACTGCTGCACACACTCACTTTTTGGAAGGGTGGCAGCCCTTGGTGCAAAACTCATTCCCTAATCCCAGAGTTCCTGATGTGCTGCTTTTCGTTTAGCACCTTAGCAGGTCCAGATTCTTGGCTTTTATTAATTTTTAAAGCTCTTATGGTTCTGAAGATGGTAGAAGGAATGTGCAGGCAATATTTGGTCCATGTGAAGAAAGGATCATATTCTAGAAGAGGTTAAACGTTGATACGTAGGTGAATCTTTTGCTGGGAGGAACAGATGATGGCCAGTGGTGGTCTCTGCTTTTTTTCTCTATGGACTTGTCCTGTAAAAGATGATTCCTTGGGGTCAATCAGGCCTTGTCAGTCTTTTTCTTTTTTCTTTTACAGCAAGTTCTGGAGTTTTAAGAAACGTTAAATTACTTATTCCTAGAATGGAATAGGTACAGTTACATGTCACCTCCTTTTATGGGGGGAGGGAGGAGGGCCTAAATATTTTAAGAAATATATATCATAGGTGGGGTTGCCAACTCCGGGTTGGGACCTTCCCAGAGATTTGGGGTGGTGCCTGTAGAGGACAGAGTTTGGGGAGGGAGTTTAGCAGTGATGTGGTGCCATGCAGTTCATCCTCAGAAGCAATTTCCAGCATGGGAACTGATCTCTGTAGTATAGAAATCAATTATAATTCCAGGAAAATCATGGGGAGGGACTGTGACTCAGTGGTGGAGCATCTTTTTGGCCTGCAGAAGGCCCCAGCTTCAATCCCCAGCATCACCAGCTAAAAGAATCAGATTGTAGGTGTTAGAAAGACCTCAGCCTGAGATTCTGCTGCCTGAGTGGGCAGTATTGACCGTGGTGGACCAGACAGAAACACAAAAGCATTAGCCCACACAAATATTCAGAGCCATGTGCATGCCTTTGTTTCTAGGGCATGTGTCACTGCGTACCTTTTGTTAATTACAGTGATTCTTAATTGCCATGGATGGCCAGGTGAGTTGTTGTTTTCAAATCAGGCCATAGGTAAGAAGGAATTCTGGTTTAGATACAGTACCATCAGTAGATGTAATGCTTTACAGAGTATAATAAGCAAAAAAACCCTGTAGGACTAATTTTTATAGGGTCAAAGACCACTGAAGTTTTAGAACGGTATATTTTGGGCTGTGGTGGCACCGTTCACCTTATCTTAGCTCTGTCATGCTGACACAGGTAAGAGGAAAATCACATGTAAGTTTGGAACAAGTGGGAAAGCTTTGGCTCATCCTGCAGTAAGCCCCAGGTGTTTGGGAGACAAAATTCCCCGTGCTTTGTGAGTTCTGTGCTTGGAACTAAATTCCCAGGTACTCAGAGAAGGATTTGAATTTGGACTAGGGTGGTCCTGACCTGAAATGACCCCATGGGGCTGCCCCTTGCCTACTGGGGAGGTAAAGAACATACATTGTTAGGCCCTGATACAGTAGAGTTGGCTGTGCCCCCTTCAGACTCAGGAGGTAAAGTCACATGTTTTTGACTGCTCCCCTAGCTGAAAGTAGAAACTAGCACAGCACAGAGAGAGCTTGGGCTACAGTTTCTATCCTTGATGTGCTAGTGTTGTATTGGCCACAACAGTCTGGCACAATCAAGGAGAGTATATTTCTGATTACCAGATGTCAAGGGCAGACCCAGGAGTCAGCTTTTTTGTCATCATGCTTGTGAATTTCCAGGAGCATCCTACCTATTGCTGTTGTTGAAACTGAATGATGAAGTCAGTAACTGAACTCTTAATCTTAACCAGTAAGGAAATTTCTGACGCTTTTAAGTCCATTTCTGAGCCTTCTTTCTCAAGAACAGACCTCTTTAAATTAGCATGGTAATTCACAGTATACCACGTAGTGCACAGTGCTTACACAAAAACGGAAATGAACAATAGCAACTTGTACCATATGATGCTGCACTGGGAAATCAACTGGAATGCTTCAATACTGAAAGGACAGCTTCATATGTTGAAGCGTTAGCTTCTACAAACTTCCCTCAAATGGTGGAAGCTTTAGAAAAACACATCTGTGTTGAGATGAGTGACTTCCCTTAATGTATGGGTGTGCCACATATGTGGGGTGGTGGTCACTATGTGTTCATTTCAGTCACTGGGTTTATGGGTTTATGAATTGCAGAAGTGACTCCCTGGTGACTGTCGTGGATGACCTGGAAAGTTTAAAAGGGTTGCAGGCTTATCAGCTCAAAGAAATGCTCTGCATATTTCAAGAAATGAAGTGAGTCAGGCATACCTCACTGCAGCTGACACGCTGCATTTCCTATCCCTAGAAGAGTTGGAACGCATGACCATTTCAGTGCACAGAAACTGAAATTCTACCCCATTCTAGGCCTCATTTGTACATTACCCAGACATAAAGGGAACTGCTTCTCTATGGTATGGTACTACATTGCTTTGGTAAAATCTGTAGAGTGAAATTGACATGGGTAGGATGTTGTTAGCCGCCCTGAGCCTGCCAAATGGCGGGGAGGGCGGGATATAAATTTAAATATAAATAAATAAATTATATGAGACCTTCCTGTATCAACATCTGCTTTTTCATGGAGTCCGGCTGAAAGAATCTCATGAAGTAGATAATCTGTCTGGCCCTCTCTGTGAACATTATCAGAGTATTGTGGCATCAGACTGTGGGGAGTGAATGAACTGGACTGTAGGGTCTTAACTGAAATGTCATTTGATCAGTGGGGTAATATGCTCAAATTTGTTTGCATACGTGTCAGTTTAGTCATGTGAGACTTCAACATGTATATCATTGACAATGGGCATTGGCTATCATGTCTCTTTTGGCCTTACATTTTTTTTTCTACAACCTGTATCAAAATTACAGTATAGCACATTCCGGGACAGCATGGAATACTGCTGCTGCCACCCTCGCCGCAGATATACATCAGATGGGAAGTGGATGTGATTGGTAAACCAGAAGAATGTTTGTGTTGACTGCTTGGGTTGGCCTGCCCACAAAGCGCAATCTGTTTCATCCCATTTTGCTGTGCTTACCACATTCTGAAGTGATTGTGCAAAATCTGTTCTAGTACTATACCTAGAAGCTCTTTCCTGAGAAGGCATTGCACAGATCAGAGACTCTGTTCCTCTTCCTACAAGGGACGATGAATCAACTGTTAATGACTGCATCAAATGAAGAGGAAATAGTGGTGGGCACAAGCAATGCTCCCTCTAAGCTGTGGAGTCTTGTGAGCAAATATTCTACTTTGTGAGCTGCTGGCATTAAAGTTGTAAGTGAGCGATTTGGCTACTGCATAAATTAGTTTGCTCTGGAGCCATCCTTCCTGGGCTAAGACAAAAGGGCATGCGCCGGACGCTAAAAAACTGTGAGCTAGCTTAGAGGGAACATTGGGCACAAGGAATATCCACAAAGCATTGCCAGTCCCAAGGCACGTGGATGGCTTTTCAGTTCTGGGAACTAAGACACACCCTGAAGTATTTCAGATGCTGACTTTTCCAGCCACACTGGACTGACCAAAAGTTCTATTATTGCCAAGCCCAGATTTTTAAAAAACAAAACTCACCCAAAGCTTTGAAATATAGTCATGAGATTTAGTACCATATAGTTTGGGATTGCTTTATTTGCATTCTAATTTATCTGCCAGTCCAGTGTGGGATTCCCCTATCCAGTTGGCAGGAAAATGCTACTTTGCAGATTAAAAATGGTCTCATGAAGACTGAGCACAGTCATTGCTCTCTGCAAACATGTTGGGGGGAGTTGAGCATCAGTTCACAGAGGAAGAAAAGAAGACTGAGGTGAGGATGCTGGCCTGTTCATGCTGCTCAGTATTCTGGCAGAGAAGCAGGATAAAGATTACATCAGGAAAGCCAGAGATTCTCAGGTTACTTCTAAGCATTTTAGCCCAAATAACTAGTAAGAAGTCTTGAGGGTGATTTTATTGCCCTGTAGGCATATTGCCATTAAGGAAAAATCATTGCTGGATTTCTGAAGAATCAGTTGATGCCTTACTTTTGGTGACCCAAAAAAAATGAAGCTAAGTTATATCAATATACCTAAACTAAGAATAAGGCCTGTTGTGGAAATAAATACAATGGGCAACAATGGTTCCCCAGGAGGAAATGGCTGGTTTGGAGGGTGGAATCTATGGCATCATACCTGTTTGAGGTCCCACCCCTACTCAAACTCCACCTTCTCCAGGCTCCCACCTCCCCCTCCCAAATAACAGAAGCAGTGCCTGTTGCTTTACGAAACAAATGCTATCTGTGGCTGTTGCTAGGCAACCACAGCATTATTGCCAACATTCAAGCATGGGTTTCTGTCAGTAAAAGGCAGAAGGAGGGGCAGGACCCTTTCCCAGACTGTTTTGGCCTTTGAGGGGGGACTCAGTGGAGCCAATCCCAGCAACACCCACCAGGTAACTTACCACATGAGTCATCCAGCAGCTGCAAGTGGAGGAGGGGGGAATCAAACCCAGTTCTCCCAGATTAGAGTCAGCGTACTTAACCACTACACCATGCTGGCATGAAGAAAGGTTAAAGCGCTGGGGGCTCTTTTGCTTGGAGAAATGACAGCTGAGGGGTGACATGATCGAGGTTTACAAGATTATGCATGGGATAGAGCAGGTAGAGAAAGAAGAATGTTTCTCCCTTTCTCACAATACAAGAACTCATGGGCACTCAATGAAATTGCTGAGCAGTTCGGTTAGAATGGATAAAAGGAAGTACTTCTTTTCCCAAAGAGTGAGTAACACATAGGATTCACTGCCACAGAAGGTGGTGGCGGCTACAAGCATGGATGGCTTCAAGAGGGAATTGGATAAACATATGGAGCAGACGTCCATCAGTGGCTGTTAGCCACAAGGAATAGAAAGGATCTCTCGGTCTGGGGCAAGTGATGCTCTGTATTCTTGGTGCTTGGGGAGGTAACAGTGGGAGGTCTTCTACTGTCCTGGCCCCACTGGTGGACCTCCTGATGACACCAGGTATTTTTGGCTACTGTGTGACAGAGTGTTGGCTGGATGGGCCATTGGTCTGATCCATCATTGGCTTCTGTTATGTTCTTGTGTTTGTATAGACCTGATCAGAGTTGTAAAGTGAAAGTCTGCCTCGGGTATCTGCATATGTTTGCGAGTTACCTCTTGTTTAAAGTCTGTGAAAAGGAGGGAGAGAAACTGTTGTTTTTAAATTGTTTTCTCTTAATTGAACATACGAAGGAGTACAGATGTCACACTCAGCAGGTTTTTGGAAAAACCCTAATTTTGTTTGTAATTTTGTAATAATATTGTGGAGATACTGATCTGTGACTGCTCACGTCTTTCTTTGCTTTGAAGCCACAGTCTCAGCTGCTGCCTGTACATGAGTTGGAAGGGTTTACAGTAAAACAAGTGATGGTGTATAAGTAAAAGCTGGAGGGGTAAATTAAAACATAGCCTTCAGCAAAAATGACAAATTTATTTATTATCTGTTGTCTGCTAGACCTGATTTCTGCTTGTCTGTGACTGGGAATTCAGCTGTTCTATCTCTTTTGATATATACAAGGTATACAGTTTAGGTTCACTGGAAAATTTCCGCAGACAGAAAGGGGGAAGGTTTTTTCACTAATTCCTCACTCTGTCTGCAGATTTCTTATTCTCCCTTCATGATGTTCCTTGGGCATCTTGCCTGCCAGGAACAGCATTTCAGAGGACATTTTGGACTGCAGGGAGAGACAAAAAAGTCCAGTTCTGTTGACAAAAATCCCTTCCGTCTATGGGAATTACCAGTGGATCCAAGCACTGTATTGATTTGAGAAAACCAGAACGTCTTTCAGTATCACCATTTAGATTAACAGTAGTCGATGTGCTGTTGTTGGGCATACGAGTGAACACGTGTGAAGTTTAGAAAGGTTGCCTCATGATTCCTTATAATTTCTTAATTTTTTTCTATATAATTAACTTGTCTGTGATAGTCTTACAATGCTGAGATTTTGGTTTCTTGGCATAAACATCAGAAACTGAAAACAATGTTCCTGAAATAGGCATTATAGGGAAAGGAACAGATAATGCTGTCAGTTGTCATGGATCAAGAAGGAATATTCTTTCAGGTTAAATCTGTTTTATGGTTTTCATGTTGGATGGGTAGGCTTGCAACCGGCAGGAGGACTGGAGGTGAGGAGATGGGTAGGGGCATGTAAACCCCCAGAGTTTCCAGTGATTCCCAAAGCCATCCTATGTCACTTCCAGGTCTTCCCCAGAAATGATGAGACTGCCATCCCTGGTGGCGGTGGTTTGTTGGTTTGTTTTGCTTGGAGCAGCAGCAGCAATGAGGGCTGCCAGTGGGAGACCCCCTGCCACCGCAGGAAACCTGGCAGCCCTCTGAATGAGGCACACATTCTGTTTACAAATCCTTGATTGTACTTTTGCCTTCGGAGTTAAATGCTTCCTTTCTAGCCAGTCATTGTATACAGTGTATATTTATTTATTTTACTTATACCCTGCCCTCCCCGCGAACAGGCTCAGGGTGGCTTACAAAATCGGTAACCGGTACCGTAAAACCATATACAAAGTTAAAAACGTCCACATTAAAACAATCACAAGGTTCTTTAAAGTGCTAGTAATAACAGTCGACTTTAAGACTTTTAAAGTTTTAAGACTTTTAAAAAACTAGTTCTGATTTTCCCAGTACAGCCAGCAATGCTTTCTGTTCGTATGTAGGGAATATAGTGTGATTGTCATGGTCAGCACAAGTCTGCAAGGGACAGAAGCCGTAGAAGGACACGGTGTCCATTAGGAAAAACAGAAACAGTTATTCTGAATGTGAAATGGCTTTACTGTCCCTTTTGACACCGTCTTTCCTTTCCACTACCTTCAGCCAGTTCAAAATCATGCTCCCTGTCTTGTGATCAGAATGATACACTGAATCAGACCATTGATCCATCAAGATCAGGACAGTATTGTATACTCAGACTGGCAGCAGCTTTCTGGAACCTCAGGCAGAGGTCTTCCATGTCACCTACTGCCTGGGCTTTTTAACTGGAGATGTGGAGGACTGAACCTGGGCTCTTCTGCATGCCAAACAGACTCTCTACCATTGAGCCGCAGCCTGTCTCAGACAGAAGCATATTACTTGTATTCTCCAACAGTTCCATTGATAGCCAGTGTGCATCCAGGCCCAATTCAAGGTGCTGATTTTGAATTGTAAAGCCTTAAATCGTCTAGACACAGAGTACCTTCCTGAAGTTTTTTTTTTTTAAAGTTAGTAGCCATGTTAGTTCATAGCAAAATCCCCAAACAAAATCCATGTCATACCTTTTTGTTGAGATTAACCAAAGTAATACAACACGCTATGCTAGCTTTAGAATGCTCCAGAATGTTTCATCAGCCCGGATATTGAAAGAGGATGGGGGGAAGAAAAGCACATCGTCCATCCTATGGCGTTAATTAAAATGTATAGCAGACTTCAAGGAGGCACTGGGTGTGGCCAGCTGATTTCAAATGGCGCCCCTTGCACATTTGGAAGAAGAAACAAAAATGGCAGTCATCCAGTTGAAAATATAATAACCATTGTTATTCCTAGTTTTGTGCTCTTTGGTCCAATCAAATCATGATTAAAGTAAACATAATGTTAGGCTGTAAAGGCATATAATGTGTAGGGGAGAAGGTATAGTTTGATGAAGGGAGGAAAAAGAGGAATCTCATGAAACATTAATTGACTATGGTATAGGCTCTTGAGAACTTCAGTCCACTTCATCCAGCTGATGAAAATGCACTTATGTTTCAAGTGTCCTGTGCCTTTTACGTCATCAAATTGACAAAGTGGGCTTTAATCCACAAAAGCTTGTTCCACAGTAAGTCAATTAGCCTTTAATGTGCAGCAAAAGTCTTTTCTTCTTCTTTTTTGCTCCAGCAGCCTTTCATAGCTACCTCCGTAGAACATTTTGACAAGAGGAAGGGAGAGAGGAGTTAAAATCCACTGGAATTAATTGTTGCTTGTGAACTCAGCCCTACAGGCCTCCAAAAGTGACTTTCAAGCAAAACAGAAAAAGCAGGAAGGGTCAGTGAGCTGAAGTATCTGAAAGTCAAGCACATGTTTTGTTCAAGTTAATTAACAATGCAACATCTCTCCCTCCCCCCCTTCTAAGGTAGATGATCTCATACTTTGCCCTCTTTCTGCTGGTTGAAGGGAAGTTGATACTGTAGGGTAAGGCTTTGTGAGGCCTGCCCAAGACACCAAATTATCTGTTCAGTCCTAATTGTCTTCCATCTCCAGCAACGTTCTGAATAATAGTCTCCAGGGATGCATTTTAAAGAAGATGTCTAAGGATCCCCTGAAGATACAAACGAAAAGCCCAGTATGGAATGGGTAGGCTGAGAGTCATTTTCAGCCACAGATTGCATGCTTTCTAGTCCATAATACTTTGATGTGCAGGTTTATTTGTGATTTTGGCAGCGTTTGGGTTCCTCCCACATAATTACTACTGGAAGGCTTCCTGCGCTGCATTCAGTAAGCTTTTTAATGAGAAGTACAGGTTCGGGATGTAATTTGGTGTTTGTGGCCAGCGAGCTCACTTCCTATTCACTCGCTCACTCATTTCTACTCGAAGCACTGAACCTGGGGCCCTGTTAGAGACTGCTAATGTTATTGTACTGTACGCTTGTGTTCTCCTAGGTCACAGGTTCCGGTATCCACTGTAACAGAATAGCTAAGCGTGATCTTCCCTTTGGTTTCAGGTAACTTTCTCGCTATCTCTGCTTTTTAGTTGTTCTCTGGGTGGGTAGAAGAGGCTTGGACATTAGTTTCCTTACCGCATCTTTATAACTAATAACTTTATAATTATAACTAATAACATCTGTGTTAGGCTGTCTTTCACCTGTGGGTTTAAAGTTATTGTAAACCCATTCTACCAATAGGAAAAGTAGTCATACTGCGCAAAGGCAGTATTTGGCATATTTGTTCAACTCCTGTTAACATTCATTCTGAAAATACTTTTAATTAACAAAAATGGAATATGTGAGAGACTAGTGATGAAGCTCAAATACTTTGGCCACCAAATGAGAAGGGAGCACTCACTGAAGAAGACCCTGATGATGGGAAAGATTGAAGGTCAAAGAAGAAGAGGACGGCAAAGGATGAGATGGTTGGACAGTGTTATCGATGCAACGAACGTGAAGTTCATGTTGAGCAAACTCCAAAGGACAATGGAAGACAGGAGGGCCTGGCATGATGTGGTCCATGGGGTTGCAAAGAGTCGGACTCGACTGTGCAACTGAACAACAACAGCAACAAAGTGATGCAGCCCTATGCACAGTTTCATCAGGCTTAGACTGGGGTAACTCTGCACAGGATTGCACTGTGTAAGGTTAGTAGTTTCAGAGTTTGCAGAAAGAGGCAAGTGGAGAAGGGATTTCCTTTTTCTGACTTCCTTTAGGTCAGTGAGCATTCCTCAGAGGCTCAAGGTTGTCCCTCCACATTCAGGAACTGATGGCAGTGAAAGGGTAACACTTCCTAAAGAGGCTCTGTCTTCTGCTAAGGTAGCTCTTATCTCCTGCAACCAGATCCCACTACTTTTGACAGTTTCAATGAGATCAGCAAATTTATTTGTTGACTGTGGATGTACCTGAGCTCACTTGTGGGTTCTCCCTTTCCTCTATGAACTTGCTCAGGGTTAAATTGGAAAGAACAGAGGGGTTTTGTATCATTAAGCCCCCAAACCAACACTGTAGTTCTCACCACTTTTGCTGCATTTTATTCCATGATAAACCCGCCAAGCAACTGTCATTGGTCTATCAAATGTCAAATCAACCCCGTTTACTCTGAATGGCAAACATTATTGTTGACTTTGTAGTTAGTGACATTCATGTCATTTCAATTTCTCTCTGGCTTCCCATATTAATAAACCTTTCATTTTTATAGGTGGAGTTGTTGTTTTTTTAAACTTTGTCCTGTAATAGAATGATAAAAGCATATTTCTCAAACAAGAGGAGGGAAATACAAAGAAATGAAGGGAAGCCCAATGGGGAGGGAGAAAAAGGTTGGGGGGGGAGGGAAGCCTGAAGGGGGGATGGAACCACAAACTGGGGTGCTTACCATTCCTCTTGATCCTATGGCATCTGGGACTGCTATTCCAGCTAATGGAAAATGCATTCATTCAAATGATGGCAGCCAGTAAAGAGCCCTGCCTTCAGTGGCCCTGCCCATTTTCTGGAAAGCTCAGCAGATACCAGGGGAGTACTGCTGAGTACTGTGGCACCCATGGGTACCACTTAGGAGACCCCTGGCATAGATTAACATCAGTAACGTTTCTCCAGCTCACAATATTCAGGACTGGATCCAGCCAGATTTTTCACTCAGTCCTGCCAAATTCCCCTCTTCCCTTCAGCCTTCATCCAGTGTGATTTTGGCTTCTGCAGTTGCATGATACCTAGCGTAGCTCATGTTGGGTGTCAAGGGTATCCCTCATTATTTACCCCCCAACTGGCAGGACCCAATCCACAGCACTTGTATTTCTGCTGACCTTTCGAAGCATATTCTTTGCTATATTAGTGGGATAAATTTGATTCCCCACTCCTCCACTTGCAGCTGCTGGATGACCTTGGGCAAACCATAGCCCTGTACCAGCTGTTCTCTCAAGGACAGCTTGGGAAAGAGCTCTCTCAGCCCCACCTACTTCGCAGGGTGTCTGTTGTGGGGAGGGGAAGGGGAAGAAGTTTGTAAGCCGCTCTGAGACTCCAAGTGAATGAAGGGCGGGATATAAATCCAATCTCTTCTCTTCTTCTTCTTCTTCTTCCAGAACTGAGATTAGGTACTGGTGTGATGTGGTCCATGGGGTCACGAAGAGTTGGACTGGACTGTGCGAATGAACAACAATGCTGTCATTGTCATGTTGGCCACTGTAATGCTTTCATCGATCTCTTCTTTTTCACAAGCATAGTAATGCTGAAATATCCCCTCACTGGCATTTTTGTACACAACTTTTTTTCTAACCCCTGTCTTGCCCATGTAACAATTACAGCTAAGATTAGAATAATACAGTTGGTAAGGTCTGTGAATAGCAGCAAATAGCATACAAATAATAATTACCAACAGATGTATTATTCCAATCTTAGCTGTACTTATTGATCTTGACTCTTCTTCACCCAAAGAGTGATTAACACATGGAATTCACTGCCACAGGAGGTGGTGGTGGCTACAAGCATGGACGGCTTCAAGAGGTAATTGGATAAACATATGGAGCAGAGGTCCATTAGTGACTATTAGACACAAGGTATAGATAGGATCTCTCAGTCTGGGGCAAGTGATGCTCTGTATTCTTGGTGCTGGGGGGGGGGCAACAGTGGGAGGGCTTCTAGTGTCCTGGCCCCAGTGATGGACCTCCTGCTTGCACCTGCTATTTTAAGCCACTGTGTGACAGTGTGTTGGATTGGATGGGTCATTGGCCTGATCCATCATTGGCTTCTCTTATGTTCTTATGTAGCCCTTCCTGGCAACTAATCCCCACACCTATATTTAACACTTGAGGAAATCTGTTTGAATGTATCTGAGGAAGTGTGCATCTATACGTGCTAAGTCTCTCAGTTCTTGCTTATACCCAGAATTGAACTTTCTTGGTCTTGGAGGTGTGACTGGACCCAAATTTAGCTCTTACATCTGTTTGTTAACTCTTGTATTTGTGTGCTAATTTGCTGCCATTCACAAGTCCTAACAACTGCTTTAGTCCAATCTCAGCTATTCTTATCACCCAGTTACTTACACATCTTGACCCTAACCATAGGCGTAGACTACGGGGGGGCTCGAGGGCTTGAGCCACCCCCGAAATTTCCTGGGGGGGACTGAGCCCCCCCGGGGAAATGTAGCACCTGCTGCGGTGCCTCGCCGCGGCGCCTCCCCGGGCCTTTCTGAGGCCCAGCAGCCACTGCTGCCGGTGCCTCTTCTCCCCCCCCCCCCGGCCTGGCCACTCCTCTGTCCTTCCCTCTCCCTCCCTCTTTTCCGGGTGAAATGCCCAGCGTTGTGGCGTCACCCGGAAGTGACACCATCACGCTGGGCACATTGCTAGGCGATGCTCTAGCAATCGCCCTGAAACTCCATGCATCTTGGAAGTGGGGGGATGGAGTGAGGGGTATCGCTGAAATGGCTTGCAAAAGCCATTTAAAGGGAATATTTGATTGATTGATTGATTGACTTTTAGGCTGCCCTCTCCTGAAAAACAGGGCTCAGGGAGGCATACAACAATGATAAAATTACAAGAATTCTACAAAAATTCAGAATTTAAAATAGTGCATAAAATACATTTCACATAAAATACATCTCACAGCAGCCTGAGCCAGTCTGATGGCGAAAATTCCTGGAAATGTTGTTACCTCGTAGAGGAGGGAGGTGGGAAAAGGAGGAGGGGTGCTGGCTGTCCACAAACAAACACCTGGCAGAACATCTCTGGCTTACATGCCCTGTGCAGTGGTAACAATTCATGTAGGGCATGAATGTTATTTGGCAGAGAGTTCTACCAGGTAGGGGCCAGCGCAGGAAAAGCCCTATCTCTGGTTGAGGACATCCAGATGTATCTCAGGCCAAGAACCACCAGGAAGTTTTTATCTCCTGAGCATAAAGCTCTTCTGGGGGTATAGCAGGAGAGGCAGTCCCAAAGGTACATGGGTCTCAGGCTTTAAATGGCTTTTGCAAGATCTCCCCTCCCTTCCATTCTGCTGGCCTCAGGGAGCCACTGCCAGCAGAAAGGAGGGAGGGAAGATCCACAGACCAAACCAGTTTGTGAACTGGGAACCTCACGAACCATGAACGAGGATGAACCTCCATTTTCCCAGTTCATGCCCATCCCTATTCTAAGGCTGCAGTCCCTAAACTAAGACGTGGTATGCAGATGAAATATTTTAGATATTTTAATTATAATGGTTAAGAATTAGGGAATGAACCACAAGATTGTGTCCTTCCTCTTACATATAATTCTCCCCCCCCACACACACACACGTTTTGGAGCTACACATTTTATCTGCACATAAATGTATATTAATGCTGCCGTGGTTTGCATTAATATAAGAGCAGATGTAACGCTGCACCCCCTCTCTGGTTAATTCTGGAATGGGACCGGAGGAGAAACTTGCATGCAAAAGGAAGGGGGGGAGGAGTGTGTGAATCAACTGGGCACATTTTCCAAGGTGCTACGTGAGTATAGCCTTTGAAGGAGTTGGATCTAAAACTGGGAATGAACTATTAATTCTCACCCCAAACCTTGAGAATGTACTTTTGTCGTGTTCAGCAAATGACTGAAGCAGTTTGGCTCAAGGAATTTGGCTCTCTTCACGTGTAATTTCATGGCTCAGAATATACTGACGCAAGCCAGTGGTTTCAGTTTTCCTTCCCTCAGGAAATCCTTTCTATGCTGATTGGCTGAGAGCCCTTGGATGTTGCACAGTATTCTAGTAATACTCTAGTGGCACACTCAGTTCACTTGGGATCCCGCCTGTTGCTTTCACCGAGTGTGCACTAGAATTCACCAACACTCCCCGCCCCCGCCCCCCGTGACAGCAGACTAAAAGGAAGATCCGTAACAATGAATAAACTGCTTGTCAGTAATGCTGCTCATCCATCACTGAGCCTCTCTTCAAGAAAGCTTCATAAGCTCTGAAAAACTTTAGGATTCCTAGGGACACATTTTACAAATATCCTCTCCTTTCCTGTGCTTACAAGCTTAAATAATCGCTGTAGGGTCTATTAAGGGAGAGGCAGTTTAATTCAACCTGATTAACTACCCACAGCCTAATTTTCATTGCTTTCTGTGCTGGAATATAAGTGTTCACTCACTACTGGGCTTATCCATTGTCAGTGAATACCCTGAGTTTGCAGTTAAATATGTGGTGCTTTGCATTTTCCGTTCTGTTCTGCATCTGTCAGTGATGGCTCTCTTCCATGTAGATGGAGTGCAGCCACTAACTATAATTGGAATGGTTCTGTTTTTAAGCTGATCAATACGATAAAAATGGATTAGGAGCAAATCTTACTAAGGTCAGGTTAGTCTTTGGTAGAGAGTTCTTTACCAGGAACTGAGCTCTCTCTAGAGTCTGATAAGAGGATAAGACTGAGGGGAACAGTTTTGATTCTTTAAACAGAAGTTACAGTCTTTCCTGTGTCATTACCTGGCTAGTTACCTAGAAATGAAATGCTTTAATTGGTCTGGCTCTTTGTAATGGGTGAATAAAGAGTCAAGTCTGTGTTCTCCTGTGGATTTCCCAGATGCTCTGTTGAGCCAGGGAGGTGCTGCTTCCTTTTAAACTTGGTGCATTAATTCCAAGTGACTAAAGACAGATGTTGAAACAGCACACCTAGAGGATCAACTGTAAATTCCAGCTGTTAAGATTGACCAACAGGCCAATTTTGGCTGTCGCAGATGTTTCTGCTTGCTTAGCACTGACTCTGTAATGGGCTACTTCCCCTTCCCTATTTCCAGAGCCCGACATTTAGCAGCAAAATCACCTTAAGGGTGCTTAAAAGATACCGATAAAATGCCCCATCTGATTACCACATTTTAAACCAGTTGACTGCCTTGTAGCAGCAGGGTGACTCTAACAAGAGATGCACATGTGGAAGATCAGAGTTCACATTTTTAACATAGACTTTGTTTTGAGCACATTGGCTGCCTGTTTCTTTTATAAAACAAATTTATGTGGCAGTGTAACAGGCACCAAACTTTTAAAGCTTGTTTTGATCTTGCAAAAAAAGTCAAATTACAAACTTCTGCTGCAGAGTTAATCAAATATAAGCACAGAAAATCCTTTCCTCCATACAGAAATTACGCTGCATTTTCTGCAGATCTTGTGAGAGCAGTCTCAGATCTATTCCACTGGGTAGGCTCCCAGAACAGTGTTTTTAGGATTGCACTGAAAGCAATGCAGGGAGCTTATTTGAGTTACACTGATTGGCAGAACAGTTTTAAAATAGCTATGTGATCCAGCTGAAGGCAGTGGTGATAAGATGGGGCTGTATTACCAAAGGCTCTTCTGATAGCCCCTAGGAGACATCATGACAGCTAAATAAGGACAGGATAGAACGTTCCTTGTGAGACTCCCTTCAAGGATCTACAGCTCACTGGAAATATTAAAGTTGTTGGTACATTTTGCCAAGGAGGATTAATAGAACAATATTGTTGTCATTTTCAGACTTCCGAATTCAAATTCTGAACAGCTGCTTCTGAAAACAAGAGCCTTGTTGGATCAAGTTAAGGTACATTTAGTCTAGCATCCTGTGTCCATAGAGGTTATCCCACAATGGAAGCCCAGGAGAAGGACAAAAAGGCAAAAGTCCCTCCTGGCTATCTCTCCCTCCACTTCTCAGGATTTTGTATTCATTGGCATTCTGCCACTGAATATATAGGTTCTCTTTAGCCATTGTGACTAATAACAGTTGATAGGTCCATCCTCTAATCCCTTTGTAAAGCCATCTAAGCTGGTGGGCGTCACCACATCTTGTGGAAACAAATTCCATAAACTAATTATGTGGTGTGTGAAGTTCTTGTTTGTTTTTTGGTCTGTCCTGAACTTGCTGCCGATAACATTTTATTAAAAGAGCATGACTTTTGTATTGATGGGGCAAAAAGAAAATCTCTCACTTACTCTCTCACTTTCTCTTCACTTTTTCCAGACTCTGCATAATTTTATAAACCTCTGTCATATCTTTCTTTAGAACAAAGTTTGAGTCCAGTGGCACCTTTAAGACCAACAAAGTTTTATTCAGGATATGAGCTTTCATGTGTTTTCCCCATGATTAAATCCAAACAAATGGTGACCATATAAACTTAAACTGTTATTCCTGCTTGGTCTTTGCATATGTTAAAATATCATTATGAAGGCCTAGGAGCGGGTCTCTTTTTTAGCTTTTAGTCTCTTATTTCTGGGTTAATCTCTTCGTCTCTTTTTTCAGAATTAGTCTCTTTTTTTCTCCTTTTTTGTGCCTTCAAGTGCTCAAGAAATTAAAATTGTGGAACAGGATTGTGGGATGTACTATTCTTCAAATGCAATAAAGGTATGCCAGAGAACTCCCTATTGATACAAAAGAAGATGTTCTCATTGATTAATGGAAAATGTTGCAGATGGAGACAGACTGCCCAGCTTTTGAAAGAATAAAATTTTAAAGAAAACTAATATAGCGGGGGGGGGGGGATATCAAGAGTTGGCAAAAGTTATCAAGACTGCATTGTCTTTATCACATGGAAATGCAGACATTGAGAGGTGTTTTTCTGTGTCAGGATGGGCTTTGACTGAGGACAAAGCTTCCACTTGTGAATGAACATTGAATACAATTTTGTTGATCAAAGATACATTGAAAACCTATGGAAATAAACCTGAACTGATTCCCATGACATCAAAACTTATTGCTATGGGACAAAGTGCTCATAAGCAATACATGATGTACTTAGAGGAACAAAAAAGATTAAAAGAGGAGGAAGAAAAAAAGAAAGAGGGAAGCTAAAAAGGTGGAAGAAAAGGTTAAACAAGCAGAAGAGTCTAGGAAAATAATTGCTGAGATAGAAAGTAAGATATATCTGACAAAAAAAGGACCATGAGGCAACTTCTGAAGCATCTGATCGTCTGTTCAAAGAAGCCAATGAACGATTGAAGAGAGCAATATAGAAAGGAAATTTGCAGGAAGTCACTGTTGCACAGGGTATGTTGGAAGGCTATGTTGCTATGCATGGAACTGAGCAGCAAAAACTTAAAGAAGTGGAAACTCTTCAAAAAGCTGTAGAGAAAAGAGAAAATAGTTTGCTCACTGCTTTCTTTGGTAAAAAACCTAAAAATTCTTGATTTATTTTTTATTTCAATTAGCATTCCATTTAATTAAAAAAAAATCCTAATCATACTTTTAAGTGTGGTTTCTGTTTTTATTCAATAATAAATGAACAAGCCATATCCCATCCAGGACCAGAAACTAATGAACCTTAGCCTTAAACATCAAGTGACATACTGTGCGTGAATATATATGCACATATACATACACATAATATATTCTACTGTATGATATACTACATTTTTTGGAAGTTTTGGATTTTTAACTTGGATTTTATAGGTAGATATAAATGATAATAATCCATTTAATACCAAGCTAATTTTTTCAGTTTTTTTAGTGTGACTGTTGAAGTAATTTTACATCCCACTCAAGTTTTGAGAGAAAAATTATATTCTTTATCATTTTGTAGTTACACAAAATGTGTATACTTACACATTTGTTTCTGGTCTCAACTGGCTGTCCAAGTTCGAACTCTCTGGCCCCTGGGAAAGACAGGAGTTACCTCCCACCTTCAAGCAAGGAGGCCACCATCAAGCTGGAGGAGATCTGGGGAGATGGAGGAGCGGAAGACAAGGAGGGATACAGCAGACAAGAAGACCAAGAAGTATTCACCAAAGAGGGCAGGACTGACAGAGCTTTGAGAACTGGAGACATTCCGAAACTCAAAAGAAGCAAGATGAAGAGAAGAGGAAGAGAGATCGAGCCCCGCAGAGACAAAGATGCGACCTTGATGTCCTGCAGACAAGATCCACCTGGGCAGAAAGGCGGAACCATACCCGGAGCGAGTTCTCAACGATTGGTGGGTGAGGGGAGGGGAGGGGAAGCCTAGGAATTGATTATTTAAGAGGGAAGTCAAGGGTGAGCGGGGGAGGACGCACCTGCTTGTCTCCCTGTGCAGAGACCTGGAGGGTCAAATGGGAGAAAGTGGAAGACAGGGAAGAGGGAGATGAAGGTCAGGAGGCGTAACCTCCCCCCTTCCTTTGTCATGACTGATGTGCATGCTACGACTGGAATCCTCCGAGAATCATTGTCCTGGAGTGACCATTCTCTTGGCACAACAAAACCCAGGTCCCGACACCAACCTTTTTTTGTTGGGGATTATTGAAAAATACATATCTTATTTTTCAGAATTTTTAGTGCGAAAACATGTGAACATCAGACATTTGAACCATATGGAGCACTTGGTGACTTGGTCTCTTTAGTCTCTTTTCAGTCTCTTTTCCTGCCATTTTAGTCTCTTTTCTCTCTTTTTGAGGGGAGGTCTACCAATCCTAGCTCAGTATTATGTTGTATGCTAATTTGCTGTTCACTGTCTGCCTATATGTATGGACCGTGAACTTCCATTTCAGTGCATTGGAGGAAGTGTGTGCGCACACGAAAGCTCATACCTTGAATAAAACTTTGTTGGTCTTAAAGGTGCCACTGGACTCAAACTTTGTTCTACTGCTTCAGACCAACACAAATGCCCACCTGGATGTACTTCTTTAGTTATCAATATATATAATTCTCAAAACTGCCCCATCTGCAGATATTTAAATCCATGGCCATGTACAGAGAAGGCAAATATTTCTACACACCTGGGAGGACACGTATGTTTGCAGAAAAATCCCCAAACTTTCCAAAAGGATGGGTGTTACAAACTCCCCAAAAGGACAACAGTTGTCTTGTTGGATGCAGTTTAGAGTCCTGTTTCATGCAGAGTAACATCTTGCCCAGTCCCCTGAAGTCATGGCATATTGGAGCTTAGATCAGGACATGTTCATTGAGGTACAAGTGCTTGACAAAGAAAGGAGCTAGCTGGAGTCAGAGGAATACATGAGCACAGGAGCGCAGCAACAAGCTGTGTTATTGTCTGGTCACAGTTTAATTACAGTTTCTCATGATGTCTGAATGACTGTCTACACTGACCCAAAGTAGCTATATGTATATTCTTACCAAATATGAAATGCATGCACAGTTAATACAGCATGAGGATTTAGAGCATAGTTTTATCTTTTTGCTCTCAGCCAGCCACTCTCCTGTGTGCCCGAGAGAGTGAGAGAGATATGAAAGAAAGAAATAGATGCTGGCTGAGCATTTTTGCTAATGAAATTGACATTAGTCAGCAGAGGTGCTGGCCCACAAGGAGCAACCGGAAGGCTGAAAGGAAGCAGCCAAATGACCTGATGGGATTAACTGGTCAAGTTCTGTTGGGCACAAAAAGAAAAGAAAAATCAGTCGCTGCAGAAACAAATTCAGCTTGACTGCCATTGTCTTAAGACTCTTAAGAGCAACAGACACCAGACCAGGAATTCACACACCTGGTCAAACAAGCAATCTCGTGTACCAGAAGGGCTTAAACCCCGGTGGGTTACTATATACTTAAAGATAGTAATTGTTTGAAAATAGGTAGCAGAAAGAGCTGTTTGGAGGGGGTCAGGAGTTTTTAAAAACTATTTATAGGCCCTATCCTTCATGAATTTGTGAAGGTCTTTTTGATAGGGAAGATTTGGTCATTTACTAATTATTCTCAGGCTGTGTATATCCTTAGGTTACAAAACAACAATACAGTATTTCCTAGCTGTATGTGTGGAACTACTGTGTATGTACTAAGCACTTCTCAGAACAGTTTGCCTCTTGCTGGAAGAAAATTTTGACAGTTCACCCTAAAAACATGTCTGAAGTAGCCAGGCCAGTGTGAATGGCAATCCCCTCACAGTTCAGAAATCGGCTGAGATTTTCATAATAATCCAAAGCTTTCCACTTGGAAGGAAGTAAAAGCGGTGCAAACTAGGCACATGCTTCCTTAATCTTCCAGTAACAACATCCTTCCTTCGTAACACTGACTCAGATGTGTTGTTGGTGTTAAATGAGGTCCATATCTCTGTGGCTCAGAAAGTGCTGCATATTCTTGGTGTGGGTTAATGAATGGCTAAATGGAATCCAAAAGGAGCCACAGAGAAGCTCTGCAAAGAAGGATGCCAAGGCTCATTTATCGGTGTGTGCGCGTGCGTGTGTGTGATACAAGTCGATCTAATATTTCTGCATTCACTTTGCATTCTTGCCATCTAGAACATTAAAAAGACCTTTCAGAATTCAAAATTTATGATAGTAACAATCTGACTGATATTTTGCAACCCTAAAGAAGAAGAAGAGAGAAGAAGAAGAGATTGGATTTATACCCCGCCCTTCACTCACTTGGAGTCTCAGAGCGGTTTACAAACTCCTTTCCCTTCCCCTCCCCACAACAGGCACCCTGTGAGGTAGGTGGGGCTGAGAGAACTCTTTCCCAAGCTGTCCTTGAGGGAACAGCTGGTACAGAGCTATGGCTTGCCCAAGGTCACCCAGCCAGGTGCAAGTGGAGGAGTGGGGAATCAAACCCGGTTCTCCCAGATTAGAGTCCGCGCACTTAACCACTACACCAAACTGGCTCTCCATCACACCCACTGTTAACACCCATCCAAGTTCCCTGAAGTCAACAGGCTTAGAGGGGTGCAAGTCTGTTTAGGATTGCACTGCAAAGTAACTTTTTTGTAGTTCAGTTACAGCACTTGGGTGGGTAGTAAAGATTTTTATGTCTAGGTGTTTTTAACATTTTTATGAGTTGCTGCAGTATTTAGATATTCACAATATCTCTCATGTCTGACGAAGGGAGCTTTGACTCTCAAAAGCGTATACCCTGAAACTCTGTTTGGTCTCTAAGATGCTACTGGACTGGAATCTAACCACAATAGCTCTGTTGCAAGCTGCATTTCTACATGAGCTGCATCATATTCATATTTGGAAATTATTTCTATAGATTTCAGCGGCTTTTATTTCCTAGTAAATGTGCTTATGACTATAGGTTTAATCTGTTAGCTCTGCAGGACAAGGGATCCATTTCTGTTTGGTTTTCCAGAAAATGTAGTCTTGCTTGAAGTAAATAAATGTCACAAGGATCTCTTTATGGTCTGGAAGGTACTGTGGTTTTTTGGCAGATAAAAGGCCAAAGGCTTACTTTAAAGCCCTTGGTTTGTAATTATCCAGTAATAAAACGCATTAGCAATTACATCTGGAAATGACAGGGCAAGGTCCTTTAATTATGTGCTTGTTTGTTTACAGAAGTTTGGTGTAGTGGTTAAAAGCGGCAGGACTTTAATCTGGAGAACCGGGTTTGATTACCTACTCCTCTACGTGAAGCCAGCTGGGTGACCTTGGGTCAGTCACAGCTGTCTCAGCCTACCTATCTCACAGGGTGTTTGTTGTCGGGAGAGGAAGGGAAGGTGATTGTAAACTATTCTGACACCTGCTCCTCCTCCTTCTTCTTCCCCTGCAGCATGCTGCCCTTTTACATAAGGCAAGAGCACATTTATCAGTGCCCCTTTTCCTCAGCTTTAAAGAATAAAGCACATTGCATGTCTCTCTAAAACTAAAATACTAACTTAAGGAAAGTAGACTCTGTGCAACACGTGTGTATTTTCTGTTGTGCAAGAACCTGGCCATGCACATAAATCCTCCTTGTGCTACAAAGAAATAGTTGCGTCATCTGTGAAGTGACCTGGGATAGTTACCAAATAGGAGGAGGAGGAGACTGGATTTATATCCCACCCTTCACTCACTTGGAGTCTCAGAGCGGCTTACAAACTCCTTTCCCTTCCCCTCCCCACAACAGACACCCTGTGAGGTAGGCGGGGCTGAGAGAGCTCTTTCCCAAGCTGTCCTCAAAAGAACAGCTGGTACAGAGCTATGGCTTGCCCAAGGTCATCCAGCAGGTGCAAGTGGAGGAGTGGGGAATCAAACCCGGTTCTTTCAGATTAGAGTCTGCGCACTTAACCAGTGCACCAAACTCCCAAAATAATGATGCCATGTAAAATGCAGAATATTGTTTCAGCAGCTGTCATTTCTCAAGCTGGGATTCAGTGCCATGGAGAAGTAACGAGGGCAGATGTACAACTGAAGCTTGGCTTGCCATCCAGATGGCACAGCTTGATCTGTGATACTGAACCAGTTTTGTGAAAAAACACTCTACTATTGTCTGTTGGAAGGCAGCCTGAAGTGAGGGTGGCTCTGCAGAGAAAAATGTGTTGCATAAAATGTTAGATGACTTCTGTGCAATACTTCTTCGTTTTATAAACTGTACATGTACTTTTAAAAAAGAAAGA
Source organism: Lepidodactylus listeri (assembly GCA_029233225.1). Taxonomy (NCBI): domain Eukaryota; kingdom Metazoa; phylum Chordata; class Lepidosauria; order Squamata; family Gekkonidae; genus Lepidodactylus; species Lepidodactylus listeri. The sequence goes on along the minus strand of JARCFY010000004.1, from coordinate 115,884,552 downwards.
AAATCAAATGTTCAAGTGAGTGGCAAGTAACCTCTGTGGACCAAGAAGTCTGCAGATGCTTTGCATGTTGCACGAGGCCTATCAGCAGTTTTGCTCAAGAGCACCCTAAGGTGTGCATTGCATGGCTATATGAATAACAGCAGACAAGCCATTACCAATCCTCTCCACAAAGGTACTCCTAAAAAGCTTCTGGAGTACATCAGGATTCCTAGAAAGGATCCTTGTGAATAAGCGGTGTAGACCAGACATGTTGAACATATGGCCTGGTGTCCAGAACCAGCCCATTCATGGCTCTTATCTGGCCTATGAGAAACTGGTGGGAAACCAGTCCTACTGTGGAACAGAAGGGCCTATATTAGGGTATTATACCCCCTACTGAGGTTCCTCTCTTCCCCAAATGCAGGCCCTCCCCAGGGTTTTCCCCCAGATCTCCAGGGATTGCCCAACCCAGAGTTGGCAACCATAAGGGGCAAGTAGGTCTGGCTTGGCCCTGAGCTCTGCTGAGGAGGGGTATTGGTCACAGTCAGTGGTAAAATCTCCAGTACCTGGCATTACATTTTATGGCACACATGGCCTGGCCCAACAAAGTGGCATTTATTTCAGATCCGGCCCTCGTAACAAATGAGTTCGACACCTCTGGAGTAGACCATAAAGCTGCTTAGTGAATTTTCCTCTATATTCTGATAGGCTGTTCTTCCAGGCTCTAATGAATCAGTCTGGAGAGAAATGCCTGATGGTTACAAGAGCTGATGGTCCAGAAGGCAATTCATTTGTTATCTGTAGTCCCTAAAATCAACAGCATTTGCAGTTTCTTCTGATAAACTATGTTGAACAGTGATGCCAATCTATACTATCAGCTTCTTTCTCAGAGTGCTCTGCCTCATTCTGCTGCCATGTTAATGCCAGCCCAATTAATTTTGGTCCAGTTGGGCTATGGCTGATCTACAAAAGGGATGGATTTGTGAAAGTTGACTTGAGGCCTCACTGAAAATGCTTCCAAGAGAATGATGATTCTAGAGGTCTCTTTGGTCTCTCAGGTCATCTAGCTATCCTAGAGATGTCTGGACAATATAAAGAATGGAGAAGTATCTCTGAAAATCTCAGGTAAGTTGTAAACACAAACTAAAGTGTCATTTTCAATTATTTGGTGGATTTAAGACAGAGAAGAGCAAATGGAGACAAAAAAATTCCAAGTATACAGTAATCATTCGATTAAAACACCCAAAACATGACATGATATGCAAGGAATTACGGAGGGTTTGGATAAAAGAAAGATCTGGAAATAGTATTCCAGTAGTTAGATAAGAAGCCCAGTAGCACCTTAGAGACTAACAACATTATTCCAGCATGAGCTTTCTTGAGCCAGAGCTCACTTCAGATGCTAGGAAGAGGGTTTATGGTATGTTTGCCAACTGCCAGGTGGTGGCTGGAGATCCCCTGGAATTCTGACTGATGTCCCGGCTATAGAGATCAGGTCCCCTGGAGAAAATGACTGCTCTGGATGGTAGCCTCAGTGGCATTGTACTAGGGTTGCCAAGTCTTCGGAACCCAGTGACGTCACCGGAAGTGACGTCAGCACGTTGGGGGCGTTGCCAGGGCGACGCTCTGGCAATTGCCCCAAAACTCTATGGTATCATAGAGTTTTGGGGCAATTGCCAGAGCGTTGCCCTGGCAACGCCCCCAACGTGCTGACGTCACTTCCGGTGACGTCATTACGTCGTCCTCGCTGGACGACTTCGGGGGTGGGGTTCCCCCCGCTGGCCAAATGCTGGCTGGCGGATCAGGAACCCCTTTAGCGGGGGATTCCCCGCCCCCCGGGCTGACTTGGCAGCCCTACATTGTACCCTGCAGAGGTCCCTCCCCTCCAAAACCCCCCCTCCCCAGGCTCTACCCCCCCCCCCAAATCTCCAGGAATTTCCCAATCTGGAGCTGGCAAGTTTACTGCCTGGAAAGCTATTTGAACAATCTTAATTTCAATGAATTGCACAAGGCCATTTGCTGCTGGGTCATTTCTCGAAGGGCCTGTAGTCTAAGGCCCAGCATCGTTCTCCACCCTTCCATTTTATCCTCACAATAGCAGCTGTGCGAGAGTGACTGGCTATGGTCATACAGTGAGCTTCCATAACAGTCCTGCAGGGTTCCGTAGCAGTTAACCAGTATTGCCCTGGTTTCTGTGGCCTTCACTGACATGTCGTGTGAAATGGCCAGTTCAACACTGCCACTAATACAATTGACCAGTTCCCTGTTTATCAGTGGGTGAGCTAAAGGAGGCCATTGGTGTCAGTAGTTTGTTGTCATTTTGTATTGCTTTCATTTAGTGAGTTGTACTTAAGGGGGAAAGGTGAGTAATCAGTGGTACACAACATACTTTGCACACAAAGTTCCCAGTTTTGGTCCCAGAGTCTCCCACAAAATGGTCTCTGGTAGTAGACTCAGAAAGATCTCAGCCTGACAGCTGGAGTAACTGTTGCTGGTCACAGTAAGCAGTGTTGAACAAGATGGATGGTCCAATGGATGGTCTGTCTCTCTACAAAGCAGTTGGATATGTTTTATGTGCTGTATATATTGTAGCCACTAGACTTTACTTCTATGAATTGGGTTGGATAAGGGTTGCTGGGTCCAGGTTGGGAAACTCCTGAATTTTGGGGGATGGAGCCTGGGAGGACAGGGAGCTCAGTGGGGTATTACAATGCCACAGAGTCCACCCTCCAAAGCATCCATTTTTTTCAGGGCAACTGATCTCTGTAGTCTGTAGATAAGCGGATCCCCAGATGGAGGCTGGCATCCCTAGGTTAGACCCAAGCTCCAGTGAATGGAGGGAGTTGTGGATCTTCCTTGTATTCTCCCAAATCCTTTAGCACGCCTCCCAAAGTTGCTGCTGAGGAATATTGACCCTTGAGGAAAATTACATTGTGCAGTTTGTTGTATGTTTGTGGGGATTATAGCCAAGGGAATGAATTGGCATTCCCTTTATTCTTGTGAGAGTGGAACAAGCTCTGTAAATGAAGGAAATGGTCACACAAGAGAGGGAGAAGGGACATTCCCCCCCCCCCCCATTTTCTTGTCCTTTTAGCAGGTTCTCATGCTACACATAACATATTGAGAGAGTCTCCTGACCCTCAGCAAAGGCTTTGCTTGAGGAGTGGGGAAGCAGGGCAGATCAGCGTCCACAAACTCCTGTTTGGTGGAGTTTGGAGCCAACCCAGAGCAGTTTTCAATTTCCTCCTCACTTTCAGCTTTACTACCTTTTGTTTCTCACCTGAGAGAAAACTTCTCCCTCTTGTTTATTAGAGCCAGAAGTGCTTTTGGGTTTCCTGATGCTTTTTAAATTGGAAAAATTGCAGATGGTGGTACAAACACAAATGTTCCATTTGTTCTCATTATTTTTTCTGTCTCTTTGAGGTTGGACAAAGAACCCAAAACTGACATTTCAGCAGGTCCCAGGAAACGCAGATGCATTGTGTACACCAGGTCTAATTGGTGCTAAAAATACCATACAGCAATTTAATAGTGAAACTTTTGTAAAGTGCGGCATTTGTTTTTATTAACCTGTCATCCCTTGGCATACCAATACTGGTAAAAGTTTCTATACCTTTTGTGTTAAGCTCGATAATTGTTTATTTACTTGGTAAAGACAGCCTTGCCTTCCACCATTGTTCAGAAAAAGTGTCTCCTCCATTATGAGACCAGTACACTTTGTAGGTGGTCACTTAAAGACAGTGAACAATGGTTGAGGTGGTCATTTAGGCTGAAATCAGTGGCACAGACAAACCTCCGTTCATGCTGGACATAAACCTAGACAGTTGTGCTCATGTGCTTTCTCCACTGCCTTCACCTCTAATACATTGTGATGTCCACATGTAGGAGCCTCCTTTAGATGAGATTTATTTCCTTTCGAGGAACTGGGATTCTTAACCAGGTGCTCACAGCCAGATGTTGTGATTAATTTGGGTTAGTTGGGCTGGGGGGTGAGTGAGGGAGCATGGGAACACAGCTGACTAGATTCGTGCCTCTCATAATATTTGAATATTTGAATTGAACTTTAAAGGCAATTAGTTAGGGTTGAGTTCTGCAAACACTGAAGAATCTGCAACCTCAGCCCTAATTAATCATTTAGGAGTGAGGCTGAGAACAAAAGAACCTTTGGCTTTCTACAAAATAATGAAGAACTTTACTAATAGCTACCTGTCTTGGAAGTTTTTGATAATAGCACTCTTTTTTTCAGTTGCAGTTCCTTGGTTGGGAACTGCAACCAAGGAACAGTTGCAGTTCCTTGGTTGGGAACAACCAAATCACTCATGTGAGGCACCTTATACCTAGAAAGAGCAATAGTTTATTTAACTCGGGATTGTCTGTAGAACAGTAGCTCTTCATGAACTCAGGTAGAGAAAGGTCTTTTCCAGCTCCTACTACCTGAGATTGTAGTTATTTAGGAAATTTATATGCCAACTCTCCAGAGTCCTACTTGAGATCCATAAAATTCCTGAATTTGGTGCCTTCCACAAGTAAAACACATGCTATACCACTGAGTCCACAGCACCCCAGCCAATTTCAAGTAGAACTAAATATCAATCCTGCTCTAATAGGGAAAATGTCCCCTGTGTCAGCTCAGCATTGTGCTTACTGGAGGTCCTTAAGCAACTGTGGAGCATATGATCATTCATTTCTCTGCCATGCAAATGTTGTAGGTTGTTTTTGCTGCTGAATCTAAATGTGTGCCAGAATTTCCTATCCTGTGGGGTATGCTGAGGTAACTGATTTCTTTGGATGCGATTTGTCTTCAGTTTCTTCAATGCATACATCAACGTTAACAAGATTCTTCCTGATCCGACTATCCTCTTCTTTTTCTTGGATCACACTTGTTGAGAAACAAATGAAACAAGCCACTTGCCAATCTGGTGTTCAAACTCTATTCCAGATGTCAAGGTTGACCCTAAGAGTACGTCAGTTTTAAGATGGATATGATATAAAATGCCCTGAGAAAAGCAGTTTAAAAGTGGGCTTCCAGGACAGAAGTGAGGATGGCCAGATTAAAGATCGCTACATTCATTGACGTTTATGTACTTCAAGGCTATTGTAGATATATTTGACAGTCTTTTGGAAATTGGGTTTGTCACAATTGACTATGTAAAATGTCTACTATGGAAGGGAGATAGATGATCAGTTACTCTATTGAGAAACCATGACTACGCAAAGCATCTGAAGTAGCCTTCTCCGGGAAGAAATATTGGACTGTCTCAGGGTAATCATTCACATAAAAAGGAGAAGTTTTCACCATGTCTTTAAAAGTAGCATTCCAAATGTAATTTATATATATATAAACTCAGCATTTTCTCATATTGCAAGGGCTTAGTTTTTTTATGATGCTCTGACTAGTAAAGCCTAGAACTGTAGCAACTAATGATGCAATGGATCAAGTGAAATCATAGATTCTGTGATGTAATGTCTAGTGATGGGGACCCAGACTACCTTTGAAGAGATGCACTAAAGCTTCTTTTGGTAGCTTATCATAATTATATTTTACACAGGATTCGGGAACACCACCAGGATCAAGTGGTTAGGAATTCAGTATAGCTTGTTTTTGTGTTCTTTCCCATGAACAGTGTAAACTTTCATTAAGTACATCTTGTGTGTTTCCAAACTTGCCTCCAAAACTATGAAGATTAAAACTTAACTGTTTATTAACTTTTTTTAAAAAAAGAAACCATTGTTGAAAATCTAGGGCAGCAATCTCCCAACATAGTCCCATTAGGCATTATGACACGCACTGATGTGTTTCCTGGAATCTGGTTGCTTCTTGAGTTGGGGTTGAGATCCTAGGTGTCTTAAATAGAAAACTCTGGGTGGTTCCCTACCAGCTTAGTGACTATCAAAGCACCAAGTTAGTCCTAGGCAAGACTAATCATCACTCTTTCCTTGGTCAAAAACCCAGATTTCCTTATGTCTCTGAGGTAGGATATCTCTCTTCCCACAAGCAAGCAGCTGATCCCTGTGACAACCATTTTGTGATGGTACCTGTCAACCTGTCTCAAAACCCCAAACACCAGAATCCCAGTATCAAAGTTCCCAGTAGCTCAAAAAGGATGAGGACCATGACCTAAGGAATCCAAATTCTATTTGTCTTGCTAAATCTCATGAAAAATTATATGGGTGTCAGGTCATGGAGATACACATCTTACTGCATGTTTCCCCTTTTTAATCCACTTCTGTACATGGAAGAGTTTCAGCTGTTATCCATATTTCATCAACTTTAAATTTCTTGATCAGGATAATACATTATCCAAGAATATTTTCTTCTTACAGGACTGGAGAGACTTGTTTCTAAGGGGTCCTTGTACCTTACTTGAGTTTGACAGTGTGACATTTTCAGTTTTCAGTCCAATCTCTCACAGATGGCACCTCAGAGCCATTAACACAATATGGTGTCACTGCTGGGGCACGAGATAATCTCTTTTCTCTAAAAGCTGTTTCTGAGGTTTACCTCCCCTCAGTCCCTGGGTCAGATCATCAAATGTACAATGAAAGCTGCACTTGAACAAATCCTAATGCAGTTCCATATCTATGAAATTTGTGGCATCTGTCTTTTATAACTGTTATGTTTTTAAAGGCTTAAATTTTCTCCTATCCTTATGCAGGTTAAAGAGAAAGCACTTCCATGTAGACACACCAAGTGTTAGCAAAACAGCTATTTTATACCCAACTTCTTTGGAATTCCATGAAAATTAAGCTCATAGCCGACAGTGTTCAAAAAAATTGACTTTATAATCCACTGGATGCCTTCCCATAATATTACATAATATTCTTTCGTCTTTCGTAACTGCATTTCTTCCCCTCCTATTCTGTAAAATGCCTGCCAAATTTTACTGCTTCAGCTATAATAGCCGGTTATCTCATTATAGCATCAAGTACAAACCTGTACACGGGGATGAGCAATTACAAATCAAACACTAAAACGAGAACTTCCAAATCCTTTCACTTTCCCTAAAGCCTCGTGCTGTTCAATGAAGTTACTTCGTATGATCGGCCAAATCTTTGAGTAGTATACATGGGATGTGCAAACTGGCCCTTAAAGGGTAGGACCCAGAGACGATGAAATTCTGTGATAATGCCTGAATGAAAAACATAGATGATGTTATATACTGATTTTACTTACTTATTTAGGGGTCATGGGTCTTTATCTTCCTACAAGTCAATAACAATATTGTGAGAACCTGTCTGGCTCAGCCATGTGCTTGTGAAATTGAAAAGTATCAGTGGGAAGGGCTGTGGCTGAGTGGTGGAGCATGCACACTTTTCATGCCGAATATCCTAGGTTCAGTCCCCAGTATCTTGAGTTACAGGATCTCAGGTATCAGGTGCTAAGAAAGACCATTCTTTGTCCTGAGACTCTCAAGAGCTGTTGTTGGTCAGAGGAGACAATACTGAGCTAGATTTACCAATGGTCTGACTCAATTTGAGGAGCTTCATTTGTTTATAAGATAAAAATTAGTTTGAGTTTGTTGTAACCCAGCAAATCTTATACTGATTCAGGTCGGTATTGTCTATCTGAATGACAGTGGCTCTCCAGGATATCCAGTGCAGGTCTTTCACATTGTCTACCATCTGATCCTTTTTTGTTCTTCTGACTGGAGATGCAGGAAACAGAACCCGGGTCCTTCTGCAGATACTCTACCACTGAATCACAGCCCCCATCTTCTGTCACTGAGCCACAGTCTCCCTCCCTCCCTCTCTCTCCAAGACATAAGAAAAGAGTAGTTTGTTTTTTGTTTCCATTGGTCTGGCCACTGGAGGAAGGCAGCATCTGGAAAGATGAGGGTATCTAGTAAGTAGTCCAGTTTATCCAACAATTTGCAGCTGTCAGATTATTTGGGGGTGCAGAACAAAATTCTACATCGCTGGGATTGTTTGCCTTGGCATTCAAGGCAGACGCTTCCTTGAGTAACACACTGAGATAACATGAAACAGCTGCTTTGGAAGCCCTGGCTCATCTTAGCAGCAGAGGTTCCAGAAGCACTACGGTACGAATCCTTCACAAGACTCACTTCTAATGCTGGAAGAAAGGGGGGGGGGGCATCAGCTTCAATTCTTCTGTACACAGAATGTGTTGATTTTCTTTAAATTAGCACATTAATCATTGCTCTCCAGGCTGTTTTATGCCCAACCACATTTTAAAATTGTATATGTTCATTCCCGCAGTCAAAGACTGTTTGTTTTCTTTTCCCCATATGTGTACTTTTTAAAAAGGTACTTAGAGTCAGTGCTGAAAAAAGAAATGTTAGGATTGGCAAAAGACTGATCAGACTTCAAAACAAGTGTGGGCTGGAGAAGACTGGTCTTATGCAAGACTGTAAACTTTATGTAGGCAACTGAATTTAAAATTCCAGAGTAGAGCAGCAGGTGCTTAAGACGGGGCGGTGGGGTGGGGAACGACCTAATATTCTGCCCCTCACATCTTGATGGCCAGCCTGTGCCAAAGGTGGTACTGGCAGAGACAGCTTGTGGGTACAGGCAGGAAGGTTTTTGGTGTGGTGACCAACAAATCTAAATTTCCTTTGGTGTGGTGACCCACAAGTCTAAATTTCCTGAGAGCCAGTTTGGTGTAGTGGTTAAGTGCACGGACTCTAATCTAGGAGAACCAGCTTTGATTCCCCACTCCTCCACTTGCACCTGGCTGGATGACCTTGGGCAAGCCATAGCTCTGTACCGGCTGTTCTCTCAAGGGCAGCTTGGGAAAGAGCTCTCTCAGCCCCACCTACCTCACAGGGTGTCTGTTGTGAGGAGGGGAAGGGAAAGGAGTTCGTAAGCCGCTCTGAGATTCCAAGTGAGTGAAGGGCAGGGTATAAATCCAATCTCCTCTTCTTCTTCTTCTTCTTCTTCTTCTTCTTCTTCTTCTTCTTCTTCTTCTTCCTTGGTATGGTGACCCATATTTTAAAATGACTGCATGCACAAATCAATAAAACTGTAAAAGCCTGGGACCCACATTCAAAGGCTTTGCAACCAACCTACTTTCAGGTCGAAGCCCACAAGTTGGGCAACACTGGCACAGAGAAAGGCCTGTGTTTGTCTCGTACAGTTGTTTGCTCTCCATCTAAGTAGAGGACAAGTCTCAGCATGGTATGCACAGAAGCAGTGTTATCTAGCTTTTTAGGCACATTGCTGATTTTATTTACTTATTTTAAAAAGGATGTCCTGCCTTTCCGTAAGCTTGAGGTAGCTTACATCACATCAAAACATTAAAAACAAAGCAGCGTTACAAAAAATCAAACCAGAATGAACTGGCCCAGAACTACATCACTACAAGCACTGCACCTCAGCATCTCCCATTTGGGAGCCTAATCAGCAATCTACAAAATGCCATTTGAAATGTTTCACAGAACCTTTAGAGGGATATCAAAATGTGATGTGCAACCTCAGGCTATTCGATAACATCATTACAATGACCAAAGAAGCCCCAATTTCTTGCAGAGGTCAGTATATACCTACTGAATAGGCATGATCAAAGAGGTCATAAAATGTTGCCCCAAAGGATGCACACCACTCATGTAGTTATTTTCTTATGACGTCAGTTGCTGTATGTGGAGACTGTGACTCCATGACAAGCTATGTGTTCTTGGTGACCTCAGGTTGTCCAATTTTCACACACACCCCTCGGACTTTCAAGAAAGGTCTTGTCATACCCCTTTGACCATCCCCATGGGGAGTCAAACTCACAGACTGTTCACCACAGTTCACTGAAGGGCAGTAGGTTCATGATGGACAAAAGGAAATACTTCTTTACATAGAGAGTGATTAAAATGTGGAGTTCACACCCTGACATGGATAGCCCAGGCAAGTAACCTGTAGGCACCTATGACACATTTCAATTTTGCTTCCTTTCAGCATCTAAATGGTTGTCCGGTTTAAAGGTTTTTTGAAATCATGTGAAAGCACAGAGGAAGAAATCTGTATAGGGATTATAGATAAGGGGTTAGTTTCATAAAATCTCTAGTTTTAGGTGCTGGATTACATCAGCTTCAGATTTCTTCCAAATCTGTCATTGGCTCTGTCTGTTATTGTTTATATGTTATGCCCCTGTTTCTCAGTTTACTTAATTTGGTACATAACCAGCCCCTGAAATTAAGACTTTTTTTAGGATTCTGACCAGTGTATCTGGAATGCTTCCAAATCTCTCATGTAATAATTTGGCAATTGGGAGGGGCACCTTTTTAGCACCCTAGGACTGTAAATGCCAAGTTAAACAGAATTTGTCTTTTCCCTTTGTTCATAGGAAAATCCTGGCTAACTCAGGCTGATTACACATGCACATTTTACTGCAGATTTTCAGAGCAGTAAGCCTTTAATCTTGACTTCGGATTCTGTGCCCACCTTATGCACCATTCTTTTTCCACCGGCATATTTATTCTGCAGCTACAATTTTTAAAATGCATTTTTCTAAATCAAGATGGAACATCACTTGTGATGTGTGGGGCATGGCATCCAACTTCTTTTTTTAAAAAAAAATTACACAGCTGTGCTATGGCATCTGTGCAGTAGTGTCCAGCAAGCACCTTCCATTTAAATCCTTGTGGTTCAGGTTTTGTGCATGCATTTTAGCGTTAGTTTGTTGAATGAAAGGACTGCAGGCAAAGGGGGAAAACCCACTGTTGAAACAGACCAGACTTTTTCTAAAACTGACAAACAGCTGCAAAGCCCCATTTTCCATATTGTCGAGCCACTGTTAGCTGTGTTATCGGCCACTGTGAAAAATGGGAGTCACACAATCTCATAATATGGGGAAACGTGTTGAGTGTATAGAATGCACAGTAGAACCCACTGATGCTGGCACTGCAAGCTGTGATTGTTGGCAATGTGTGTGTGTGTGCACATGCCTGTGCAAAGTCGGCTAAACCTTCACCATGCTTTGCACAGGGCTACAATTTGTATGGGGAAAGAGTCCTCTGACAGAAGTTCTGGAGAGATTTTTAGTCTTGTGCCACTAAATTGAAAAAAAATCAGAGGGGGTATTTTCACTGATAGCCTAGTGTAGCTGCGTAGTAACGCTAATTTCCTGCCCTTCCTCGCAAATTAGCCTGGTTTTTCTTTTTGTGATTCTGTAATTTGATCTTGCACACTGATCATGACCTTGGCAGGTTTTTAGAGCCTGTCCTGTGCAGATTGGACTCTGTCCTCCAAATGGATCGATCCCAAGCAATTCTTAAGTTTGGCAGTTTGCAGAAGGTCCATGTGGCTCAGCCGCCATTTTAATGTTAGGCTTCAAGAGACTGCCAAAATTTGAAGCTGTAGGCTTTCTATCCCAGTGTCTGTCTCTCTTTACATCTCACGTCAATTTCATTCTCCAGTGATGATCCCTCCTTTATTTTCTTTGCATGCAGCACTGAAATCTTTTTTTTTTTTTTTTTGCACTGGGGATGCTGCTGTTTGCCTCTTCTCCAGTCCTCCTTTCAAATCAATACCAACAGGGAACTAAACCTTGTGCATCTCCTTTTAATTTTTAAAATTCAGCTATCCTAGACTAGCAATATTCTCATATTGCTGGACTCATGCTGCTTATAAAAAAAATTAAAATAAGGGGGAAATGGAGCTTTTACACCAATGAAGGGGGGAGGATGGGGGAAGGTGCAGAGTGGGTTGAATGACCTCAATGTGGACTAAGGAGTGACTTTTGAGGGGTACCAAAAAGTTGGGGGTGGGAATCCAAAGGAATCTGTACACTTTTGAATTACCTTTGGCTTGGAAGTGAAACAAGAGAAAAATTGGCACAAAAGCACTTTCAGAAATAGGGAAACAGCGACCAGAAAGTGAACTAAGCATTGAAGGGAGGAAAATCAATGCAGGATGACAAAGAAAACCCGACGGACATGCACGGTGTAAGCGAGGGAAAACACCCGTGCATAATAGGCCTCAGTTGCACTTCCTGAACCAAATCCAGTTCATTCATCCAGAAATAAATTCTTTTCTTCTATTTCGGCAAGTAGCTGCTAGCTCAGAAATTCCACTGTCATCTTTTCCCCCCTTTAATAACTGCAGCTCAGTGATCTGATTTAATGCCTCTGTGTTTCTTCTTTGAACCACAGAGTTTGATAAACTGTGATTTCTTCCCTTTTGGAATTTATTAGACTTACTTTAAAGTCAAGCCATTTAAATGCTGTTTTTGCTGTAATATGCCAGGAAACATAGTATTATATGAGTGGGCTGTGAGCCAGCATGAATCTTTAGTGGTGGCGGTGGGGAAGAGAAGGGGTCATGTTATTACTAAACTAAATAAGTGAGGAAAAGATAATTTACCCAGACACAGATTGAAGGCAGATCAATACTGGCTGTTATTTGGGGACTGATTTGTGTTCCTTGGTTGGTTTTCTTCTAACAGTGAAAGCTACAGCAGGATCCAACTTTGACCGGATTCTGCTATATGCCGCTAGGGTAATTGTGCTGAGACTTTAGTGCTAGAGCTACTTATTTGCAATTAGGTCAATGTAATTGAGAATAAAGAATAGCTGTTTGTATTTAATTAGATGTTGGAACTTCTTGTTTGAGTTTCTGTGTACTGATATTGAGGATTTAGATCAAACCAGTGTACATTGACATTTGCTAAAAATTAATCTCAGTGCACGCACGCACACACACACACACACACACACACACCCCGGGACACACTGGAATGTGCAGCTCAGTTCATTCCAGGGTAAATAGGCAAAGATCCAGGATGCCTCTCAATACTCATGGATTCTAGTGAAAAGTGGGAAATGTTATTTATTTTAAAGTACTGATATTGCATTTTAATCCTAAAGGCCTAGAGTCTGGGGGGTGGAAAATCCTTTGTGAATTATGGAAAAACCCCAAAGGCATTGTCAGGTATTCTGGCACAGTAAAAGAACACATGATTTGCACAGTGACGGTCCTGGGTTCAGTCTCTGGCATGCTTAGTTAAAAGAGCTCATGTAGCAACTGGTGCCTTCTTTTTCCTGAGAGCCCCAAGAGCTGCCGCCTATCAAAGTAGACAATAGTAGGCTAGCTGGGACAATGGTGTGCCTTGGTGTAAGGCATTCTCTTCGTCATATGTATGTTGGTAATAACGGGAGCAATCCTAAGCAGATCTACTCAGAGTAGAAGTCCCATGTTATTCAGTGGGCTTACTCACAGGAAAGCGCCATCAGGTTTAAAGCCAACAGTAGTCTCAAGATTTGACTTCTGTTTCCTCCTACTATTGCTATTAGCCCTTACTTGCGTCTGTTTTCTGCCTTCCCAAATTTTATTTATTTATTATTTCACATTTCTACCCCGCCCTCCCCATGAACGGGCTCAGGGCGGCTTACAAAATGGCACACAGTGCCAATCAGGATAAAACAATTTAAAACATGTTAAAAACACAACAAATAACAGTCACAATACACATTCCAATATAAATTGCAGATAAAGTGCTCACGGTGCTGTTAGAACTAAGCATTCAGACGGCATTCCTACTAATATCTTAGTGCCGACCTTGGTGTCATGTTCAGCTCTCTGCCTGGCCCGGCTTCGTTCAGGGCCAGCCCTCATCGCTGATGTTACTGGCAATGGTTGCTGGTAAATGGCGGTGGCGGCTCCTAATCAAAAGCCTGGTGGAAGAGCTCCAACTTGCAGGCCCTGCGGAACTGCATAAGATCCCTCAGGGCCCTGATCTCCTCCTGGAGCCCATTCCACCAGAGAGGAGCCACCACCGAAAAGGCCCTGGATCTGGTTTCAGCGAGTGCGGCCTCCTTAGGGCCCGAGACCTGAAGTCGATGTTGCGACCTGGACCGAAGTGCTTGCTGGGGTATATGTGGGGAAAGGCGGTCCCTCAGGTATGTTGGACCCTGGCCATATAGGGCTTTAAAGGTAAGCACCAGCACCTTGAAGCGAATTCAGTATGCTATAGGCAGCCAGTGCAGCGCCGCCAGCACAGGCCGGATGTGGTCCCGTTTAGAGAGACCCATCAACATCCTGGCCGCGGCGTTCTGCACTAGCTGCAGCTTCCAGATTTTGTGCTGGGGCTGGCCATACTACACCCCTTTGTCCTTTGTGAGTCAAGGAGTAGCCAATATTGTTTTGTCTTTAAGATCACCATTTGTTATTTTGAATTCCAGAATGGTCATTTCTAATGCTCTTTCTCTCAGAAAGCTTTGAACTTAAGTTCTCTGATCAATATCAGATACAATGAGGAATTAGTAGTGGGGAAGTGCTAACCTTACAGTAGCAGGGGCTCTCAGGGTGGAATGATAAGTGTCCTAAGCTCCCCACATTTATATATTTGCCTTACAAGAACAAGTATAAAGGTTCTGAGTTACATACATTACAAGTCATTCTGGGGGAACTACTGAAAAGTAGCTTTTGAGAAGGGAGTAGAATGTAGCAGGCCAAGACCACAACTGCTTGCTCCTCAAAATGTGTTTATAGAGACTGTTCCTCTATACCAGTCCTCTGTTTCTGTTTCCTTCTGACCATTTGCCTCCCTCACGCCACTCTCTTGCCTTCCTAGAAGGAAGCTGGGCAATGCTGGGTATTTGAACCTACTGAGGTGCCTTTTTCCTTAGTTAGTCCATTGGTCCCTTCTACCAAGTGTTGTTTACTCCGATTAGTAATACATCTTCAAGATCCTCTCCCTAGGACTGTTCACTACAAAGCAGAGAGTAAACGTTCTATCACAGAGCTATTAGCCCTTCCTTTTATTGATTTGTGGTACTATCCCTTCTTCTCAAGGTACTTGGCCCCAACAGTGCTGTAAGGTTTATTAGGCTGAGGGAGACAGTGACTGGGCCAAGGTCATATACTGAACTTCAGAGCTCAGTGGGGATTTGAACTCAGTTCTCTCTGGTCCAAACCAATCACACATGCCCAGGGGCGCCGCTGACATACACTATCAGCCAGAATTCTCTCCCTGCGCTACAGTGGTGGCTTTTTACCACTCACAGGTAACAAATAGCCAGCAGGCTGAAAAGGAGGTGCTCTCCTTCCTTGCTAGAGTATTACTTTTGCATCAGCTAATTAATAATGGACGAGGAGGTTCTTGCATTACTCCAGGCAAGCCAAACCAATTGCGTGTCACTTGGGCCCTGGAGGAGAGGAACTAATTAGTCCCTGTTGTGCAGTGTGCCTGCCTCCAAGCCACGGAAGAGGAAGTCTGGAGGGCGGTGGGAATTACTCTGTATCTGCATGCATAACCACTGGTTTCCATAAGAACTTTTTTCAGTCATTATCTTTTCATACAATTTCTCATGATTATATTTTAGTGCACTTTCACTCTTCCATGATCATTTACTTCTAAATTTTAAAGCACTCTACTGGCGTAATCATTACCGTAGTCAAGCAACACTCCAGGGCCCGAAACGTAATCCACTTGCCAAAAGCTGGCTAATTGATGGTCCCTGATATGTTCTGCTATCTTCGTTTTGCTTCAAAAAGCAACTAAGGCTGGTCATTTGAATTAATCACACAGGCCATCATTGGCTTTCTGGATCCATTTAGGGTTGAGTTTTCCCATAGCGATAGTTTATGGCACCAATTTGTCAAGATGAGTCTAAAGTGTGCAGCTGCATACGCCATAAGTAAAGATTTTTACAACTACTTTATTCTGCTTTATAAGCTGCTTTTCAGCATTGTGGTTCCCAAAGTAGCATAGAGAGAGAAAGCAGAAGGGGTGAGATTTTTAAGTCTCCTTCTTCAAGAGATCCTTTTTCATCACAGCCACCAACTGGATACTGCACTGTAACATTTGTGCAAATCATTTACATGTAAAGTGCTCTCTGATAGATAGATAGACAGACAGACAGACAGACAGACAGACAGCCTTCCTTACCAGTAACACAGTTTAATTGACATAACTTACCAAAGAAGGATCTGAGAAGCTGGCTCCAGATGTTAAAGCAGAGCTGGGTAATGGTATATTTTTGCAAATTCTGGCTGCTACCTACTGCAGGAGCAATTTCTGTTTTATTGCTTTTATAGACGTGTGCATTCTTCTACCCTTGAATGCTAATTAATCTGGCATGTGGAAAAGTTTTATGGCCACACAAGTGAGGGGTTTTTTTTTGGGGGGGGGGTGTTGAGGGGGTAATTGTATGACAGCAATTCTATGCAATGGTCACTTAGTAGGTGCTGTGAGTTTACCCTATATATATGATAGCCTCTTCATTTGCAACATCTGTTGCACATTGTTGACAATACTTGAGATAGTCTTTACATACAAGCAGGCAGAATGTAAGCAGAGGCTGGCTATCCACCATGCCAACTTTATGTATTTATTTTATTTAGACTATTTATAGTACACATTTTCCATAAAAGTGCTCTAGGCAGCTTATCACATGTGTATGACTTCAGAAAGGCTGAAACTCAGAAGTAGAACACATGGTCCCTTGTTCAGTTCCTGACACCTCTGGTTAGAAAGAACGTTTGGTTTCTTTAAGGGAAGTCCAGTGCCCCCAGTTTAGTTAACATCCTGTGTACCAGTCACAAACAGGAAGCTGATTTTTTACGGACTGTTCATCTGTTCATCAGTCCATTTGTGTGAGTTCGGCAAGTTACTTCACTGTGTATTAAATTCTTATAGTCAAGTATGGCTTAATATGCAGATGCTTAAATCTATAGATCAGAGCCACACTGACAAAATAGATTATTCTGAAAATTTGGGGGAACCAGAAAAAATTGCAGAAAAATATGAAAACTAAAAATATGACATTGGGGGGATGTGTCCCCCCCAAATAAAGAGCGTTGTCCGCACATAGGCATGCCAGTCCCCAGGTGGGGGGAATCCCCCACTTTTGCAGGCTCCGGACCACCACTGGCCAGCTGGCTGGTGGGTGAAACAGACATGCCCAAACATACATACCTGCGTGACATCAGCAACTCACTGGTGTCACTTCTGGAAGTGATGTCATCTCATTGGGGCGATGCTCTACTTTTTGGGCAAAACTCTATGGTTTGTAGCAGGTTTTACCATAGAGTTTTGCCCAAATATATAGTGTCTCCCCAACATTGCTGTCGCAATGATGTCACTTCCAGAAGTGACATCCCTGCCCACCCACAGAAAGCCCCCCCCAATCCCTCCACTGGCAGGAGGGGGGCACCTGGCAACCCTGTCTGCGCATGTGCAGACAACAAATCTACTTTTGTTCTGGAGAGATGGTAGCAGAGTCCAGGAGAGTCAGAGAGCCGTTTCAGGCATGATGGTAGCAGAGAGCAGCTCTGAGCCCAGCTGCAGTGGTGTTGATGTTGGAGAGCCACTCTGGGCCTGGCCACGATGACAGTGGTGTTAAAGAGCTTCTCTGGGCCCAGCCACAGCTGTGTTCGGGACCCACTCCCAGTCCAGAGCAGCTCCTGGACACCACCACTGTGGCTGGACCCAGAGGCAGCTGCAGAGGCTTGTAGCACTCCAGGCATGGTCATGGGGTGGGAATTGGAAGCCATTCTTCAGCTCAGTGGGCAAGCTGTTGAGGGTAGGATTTCCCCTGGCTAGTCTCATGGGCCCCCACTTGTTTCTCCCTAATAGTGCAGAACAGCACAGTTACCTTGTAATGCATGCAAGTTCTCACACAGCCCAATTGAGATCTCCTATCTCCAAACTTGCTGCGCTGCTCTCTGCTCAGCAGGCAATTGTTAGAAGTTGAATGGGTCACAAATATCATAAATCAGTCATGAATTTAAGCTTTGTTTTGTTTTGTTTTTTAAAAAACATCCTACCATTCATTGTTTGTGTGAGTAGTCCTTAGTGATCTTAATGGCTGCTACTGTTCTGTTTGGATTGGCAGTGTTTTTGCACATGCACACTTTTTGCGGGGGCGGGGGGGCCGATTCAAGCTGTTAGGTGAATATTGGAATAGTTCAGTGAAGAACTGAATGGACCTAGCAATTGACCGAAGTCTTGCTTATCACAGTTGACCACAGATGTATGCTGAAACCATGGCGGTTGCTGGATCTCTTCAGACAACTGGGTTCAACTGGAACTCTCAATTTTGTATTTGGATACATAAGGCCAAGTCAAGTATTCACGCAGTGTGTCTTTTGTGAAGGGCACATGCATTTATTATTTGTTGCTTTGTCCTTTAAAATTCAGAGAAATGGTAACCAGGAGAAAAATGGTATTCTTTACCCTAGGTCTATTTTAAACAGCAAACCTTGAAAATATCCTCTTCACAGCTAATGTGGTATATTTGTGAAGCCAAGTATTGCATGAACTAGTGCCAAGGCTACTTAGGAACAAGAAAATATTTATAGAACACTGCTCGAGCTTGAGAAAGCCCAGGGCAAGGTCTTACCTTTGGCAATTGTAACAAGAGAAAGTTCTCAGTCTCCGTCAGCATGAGGGCTTTTTAGGCTGATCTCAGTGGGAGAGTAAATAAAGAAGAACCATTGTGTGGATGGTGCACTCTCCTGGGGGTTTTGTTTCCTGGAAGTGCTGTGACAGTTGTGGCAATAGGAAAGAAATGTTTAAACCATCCTTTCTCTGTTCACAGGAGTACCCTTCCCAAAGAACTTCCTCCAAATCTGCAAGAAGATTCTGTGCAGGCTCTTCAGAGTGTTCGTTCACGTCTACATTCATCACTTTGACCGCATCATCATTATGGGGGCCGAGGCTCACGTCAACACCTGTTACAAGCACTTTTATTATTTTGTGACAGAGCTCAATCTCATAGACCGCAAGGAACTAGAGCCTTTGGTAAGTGTTAATACCCATCTAGGCAGAAAGGGCCAGAGGGTTTGCTTCTCCTTCTTGCTTTTAACTGATTGTTTTCCTCCACAATATGTCGGCTTATTTCCACTATAAGAAAAAAAATGGGACAGAAGACTTAAAGAAATGTATTCTTCGTTTGTGGGCTTTTCTGTCAACAGCAACTTTTGCTAGAATCTAAAAATGGATGTTGACGAGAATCAAATTGGAAAGTGGTAGCCTAAAGGAATATAACTGTGTGTGAGTTTATAACACAGCCTTGGGAAGGGGGGAGGTAGCCTAAGGTAACATCTTACAATACTGGTTATCTTCAGTATGCGACAGCCAGGGGCTTGGGCTTCTACAGGTTCATATAGTAGAACAAGGCATAGTACATCTAGGAGGTATTGGTATAACATACCCAAAGTTGCTGGTTCAAGTCCCACATGTGACTAGAAAGCCCAGAAAGAAGTCCAAGGCACAGCAGAGGTTTTGCCCAGTTGACCATAATCAGTTGGGATGGGGCACTCATGTTGATTGTGCGGCTCACATGCTGTCATTTTGGTTGGCAAGGCTCCATGACTGTCTCTCTGCTGTTCTGTTCATCCCCACTCTTTCCCATAATACACTAATTAGATACACCCCCTAGACCCCATCACAGTGTTAGATGCATGCTGGAGACAGTTGAAGTTAGTAACGAGCTCGGGGTAGGAACTGTTCTCCATTTCTGAAATCCCAGCCAACCAGAGACATAGCTGTATGGCAATCCACACATTTATTGAGCAGCATCATAAATACTGGCAGCAAGGCCAGATGAACAGGGTTGCCCATCTGTTTTATTCCAGCAAGGGTCATGTGTCTGTGCAAGTATCACCAACAGACCACAGGTAGGGCTGAGCATATTACAGCATGCTCACGAGAGGGACAACAGTGTTGTTCAATCACATGGCTTGCTGTGGTGCAGAACTGTGGCTTAAGATGGCTTTTTAAAGTACGTAAGATATTATCTTGCATAATTTCTTCTGTACTATATGTTGAACAGACAGTCAGGTTTCTTCTCTGCCAAAACACATTTATTTTGTTTGGCAGTATGACTTTCTTCTGGGCCAGTTCAGTGCCAGCAGTTTCTAGAAAATGGTAATGTGAGTGTGACGTTGCCATTTTCCATAAGCGTATTTGGATGTGTTTTGTTGAAGTTTCTTTTTTATTTATTTATCTTTGAAGTTTCTGAGGGTCAAATGGCTGCACTAATCCTTCTAACATGTACGCCTGATGCCAACTTTGAATTGGCTGGGTAGAGGTTGAATATATGGAATCACTCCAGTGCTCCTACAATTGCAAGATTGTATGTTAAATTGGAGATGACCTTAGCTGTCTTTTGTTTCCCTGTATCTGTGTAGGAAGCAGGGCTCCGTTGGGGCCGGGGGGCGGGCATATAGCAAAGCCCCGCCCCCCGCTCACCCTTCCTGGCTGCGGCAGGGTGCCTCCAGCCCCAGCAAGATGCCCCCTCCCTCCCCCCCCACTTGCTGCTCCGGGCCGCGGCAAGCACCGCCGGCCCTAGCAAGAAACCTCCTCCTTCCCTCCCTCCCTCCCTCCCTCGCTGCTCCGGGGCCGCAGGAAGCGCCACCGGCCCCGGCAAGAAGCCCCATCCTTCCCTTCCTCCCTCCCTCCCTCAAGCCCCCTCTCTCCCTCGCTGCTTCGCCGGCCCTCGCGGAGGAGGAGGAGCCCGGCAGGCACCGGTCGCCCCGGCCTCGCCGCACCGCCACAGCCTGACATGGGCCTCGGCCGCCCAAGCCCCATCCCAAGCCCCAGCAGCAGAAGCAGCCCCAGCAACGCCGCCGGCCGCAGCGGAAGGGGGCGGGCGGCAACGGGCCTCTTGAGGGGTTGGACTCGGGAGCGGCGTGGCGGGCAGGCCGCGGAGAGGGCAGGCGAGCTCCTGCTTCCGCCTCGCGGCGGGCGAGGCTCCTTCGGAGGCGAGGCGAGACGGGGAGGGGAGGGGAGGGGGGCTGTCAAAGGCGACCCGGGGGGATGGCGGAATCTGGTCTGGCCGGGGTGAAGGCCTCGTTGGGATCTCACCGAGCAGATTTTTTGTGTGTGAGGGGGGCTCAGTCTGGGATAAATGTGCCCGTGGGGCGGTCCCAGGGGGGATGGTGGGGCTGAGGCTGGGTTAAAGGCATCTGTGGGATGCCTGCGAATGTCTAAAACAGTAACAGAAAGCCTATTGGGCTGCTGTGGAGTAAGGGCAGGTTCCCTAGCTGCTGTCCTGTCTTATTTAACTGGTTTTTAATCATCTCTCCACTGTAGTTTGTTTCAGTTGTCAGCTGCCCTGAGCGCATCATGGGATAGGGCCGAATGCAAGGGCAAGGTCGGTAGGTAGGTAGATAGATAAGACCTACCTACCTACCTTCCTGTTCCTTCCTTTCCCCCTTCCTTCCTTCTTTCCTCCTTCTCTCCCCCCTTCCTTCCTTCCTTTCTTCTCTCTCCCCCCCACCTACCTACCTACCTACCTTACTGTTCCTTTCTTTCTTCCTTCCTTCCCCCCTCCCTCCCTCCCTCCCTCCCTCCTTTCTTTCTTTCTTCTCTCTCTCTCCCCCACCTACCTACCTACCTACCTACCTTCCTTCCTGTTCCTTTCCTTCCTTCCTTCCTTCCTTCCTTCCTTCCTTCCTCCCTCCCTCCCTCCCTCCCTCCCTGCCTGTCTTCTGACACACTGCCCATGATGTCAGGGATGTGTGGCCTTCTGACACTTCCGGTGACATCAGGGGGTGTGGCATATGCAAATGAGTTATGCTAATGAGCTCCTGCACCTCTCTTTTTACGAAAGGACCCCTGGTAGGAAGCATCCTCCAGTTAGCATAGGTATTCTTCTCCTTTGAAGTATACTTTGCAGTTTGGAAGGATTTAACCAAATCCAGCTCCAATTGAATGGTCTTTAAGTTATATTAGAGCAGGGGTGGCCAAACTTGCTTAACGTAAGAGCCACATAGAATAAATGTAAGAGCCACATAGAGATGTCTGAGAGCCGCAAGACAGGAACAAATATCACACACACGTTTTTATTTTTAAAAATATGCAAATTTGCTTTTTATTAACGTTAAATGGGACTGCCAAAAATAAAAACAAACGAGGAAAACCAGTTATAAGAAAGAGAGAGAGAGAAACTAGGAAAGCAAATAGATGGGAGGGAGGAGGGAAGGAAGGAAGGGAGAAAGAGAGAAAAAGCATGCCTCCCCTTTGCTTCCCCAGCCGCCCTGCCAGGAGCCGCACAATATGTGTGAAAGAGCCACATGTGGCTCCCGAGCCACAGGTTGGCCACCCCTGTATTAGAGCATGTCTTGACAAAAGCAGGGCACAGTGGCAGTTTCTCTCCTCGTCCCAAGATGCAAGCCAAGCCCAGAGAGCAAGCCAGTTCCCGCATGCCAAAAGCCCTGAAACTCTGTTGGAGTTGCCAGCCCTGCTTCCTACTCGAAGCTTCTGGGACAGATGGAAGGGGGTGGGTAGGAAAGAAAGAATGGAGTGGAGTAGAGATAGAAGATGCCACAACTTTGGATCCTGCCTTTCACTCCTCCCAACCAAAGCCATGCTTTCTGTTTCTAATTAACTCCAGGCTTTCTTTTCTGTTCCTCTTCTCAGTCTCTTTTGAGAGTGCTCTTGGAACTCATCTCAGCTGCTGCTCCAGCCAACCACCATCCAGGGTTCCCTCTAAGCTGTGTGCGTGAGCAGCCACTCATTAACACAGGCAGCCCCACTCAGCAGCAGTCTGGAGCCCATTGCCTATTCTAAGATTATAGCAGTTATATTCTGCTCAGGATGTGAACTGCTCAGCCCAGTAGGGGGTGGGGAATTATAGGAACATTGCCATCATCCCTTCTCTACTTTGTGTGTACTTTGAAACCTGTACTTTGAAAGTTGGGTCATAAACAAACAAGCATGGTACATGCAGGTCAATTATTTTATTACTATACATTTATGGTAACTGCAAGCCAAATGATTTGTTCAGTTTGTTACAGTATTTGGTTTGTATCAGGGTCATAAGGGGGGTAGAGGGAGTCTTTGGGGGCTCACCATGGCTCTCGGCAGTTCTGCCCTAGCTCACTTGCTGCAGCAGTTTGGATTACACAGAACATCACTGTGCAGTTGTCTACCTTCCAGGTCTTCCCTGGCTCTGCTGCAAGTATCCCCAAACCTGCTTTAGTACAATGTTTGTGGGAAGATCATACTCAAAGAGGATTTGGGTTCTGTGTGGAGAGGGAAGCATGGCTATCTATACCTTCCCACCCACATCTGGCACCAGTTCCTCTGCATTTCCCCATGTGCCCTGCAGGGCATGCCCCCAGGACTGCTACCGATAGGCTTTTTGCTGATGACCCTGGAGGTCCGTTCTAACTCTATGATTCTATGAAAATGTTGTTAGTTATAGACGGGTCATTTCGTAGAAAAAGGGGTGCAGGAGCTCATTAGCGTACCTATTAGCATAACTCATTAGCATATGCCACACCCCCTGACATCACCAGAAGTGTGTCAGAAAGGGAAACAAAAAGGGGGGGCATCTTCAAAAGCCTCCTCTTCCCTTCCCCAGCTGGCCTGCCAAGGCGGGTGGGGCAGTGAAGCGAGAAGGGCCCCATAGAATACAATGGAAAGAACATGCCACCACTGCCGCACAACTCTAAACAGGAGGGATTTAAACTTTAAACCCCTTCTCGCTTCGCTTCCTCCACAGGCCCGCTGGGGGAGGGCTTGCCACCACTGCCATTTGTGTCCACTAGGGGTGTGCAAATAAAAACTTTTGGGCCCAATTCAGATCAGGCCAAATCAGGCTGCATCTGTTTCAGCTGCTGAATGACCCCGCATGTCAGTTTTTGGCAGTGCAAGCCCATCCGGCAATGCAAGCCCAATGGCAAAAACTCATAGGGTATGTGAGGGGCTGGAGGAGAGGGGGTTTGAGGGAGAGGCTCCAAACTTGTAGGATAGCTGCTGGGGCCTCTCCTTGAAATACCCACAAGTTTGAAGAAGATTGGACCATGGGGTCCAGTTCTACGGGCTCTCCAAACAGGTTGCCCCATCCCCTTCACTGTTCTCTATGTTGGGACAAAATGTTACTTTTTTCCCACCATCGAGAACAAAGGAGGGAATGGGGGCAACCTATTTGGAGGCCCATAGAATTGGACCCTGTGGTCCAATCTTCTTGAAACTTGGTGGGTATTTGGGGGGGAGGTTCCAGCAGCTAACCCGTAAGTTTGGAGCCTCTCCCTCAAGCCCCCTCCCTTCCAGCCACTTTTTAAGCCATCACCAAATTTTGGCAGCAATTCAACGGTGGGCCAAATCAGATCAGAGAATCTGATTCAGCCCGTGGCTGCCCTAGTGCCCACTCCTGGGTTGGCAGAGCCTCGCTCTGGCCCCAAATGACCCCGGTTATAGAAATACCACTTCATTGAAAAAGCAAAACACCCCCAGTGGTGAAAGGAGGTATGGCAGGTACGAAGAGCAAGCACAGAGAAGATACCCATATGGAGACTTCAGTGCCACTGCAAATGCCTTTCCATGTGCAGGGGCATTGAGTGCAAAATGAGGGATTGCCCCCTTATGGACGCACCCCCCCAGAAACAGAGTGCAGGTGATGAAATCAGCACTGGTTAAGGCACACCAAAGTCTGAGTGATCATATGCAAACCAAGCAACTTCGATTAAAGTAAGCAATAGTTTCTTGTGGTTCCCGGACTTAGCCACGGTGTTGAAGCAGTAGTGCTATCCAGCATTATAAAACTTGAAAATAGTATTATGCAGTATGACTCATGCTTTTAAAAGCTATACACTTAGGTGTTTTCCCTACATACCTACACAGTGATCAGTCTTATCTTTCTAATGATTAACTCTGTTGTGCTGAATCTTGCTTACTGATTAACTCTGCACCCACATCTAATTATTCTTGGATTTCCCTTTTATTTCTAAATGGCAGTGAATTCCGGGAAGTCCCCCTATTGCCTTCAACAAAAGGGATTTCAAAGAAATGAATGCAGAATTGATTTCCTGGTAATCAAGAGAAGCCTATGTAACCCTAGTGCCAGAGCCCAGGAGTATCTTGATATTATCTTTGAATTGTTAGCATCAGAAATACATAAGACAAATAAGAGTCATTTTAAACTTAGATGCTACTTACAATGAATACCTCCCTCAAATAAATAATGTCTTCATCTTCTCCCTTATGCCATACTCTGCCATATTCATAGTCATAATAGTTAAAGAGGTTCTACCCACCCCAATTACTTTAAGATGATACAGGTGACCATGTCCCTGAAAAATCCACCCTGAAATTAAGGAGAATCTTGGGATGGCAGAAGGAGCGGGAGGTCAGTGGGTAAAGCTGAAACACTACCATTTTTAGGAACCCTTCAAAGTAAAGCCCAAAAAATTGGCTAGCGCAGGCTTGTCAGATCTCAGAAGCTAAGCAGAGTCAGCCCTAGTTACTACTTGGATGGGAGGCTATCAAGGAAATCCAGGGTTGTGATGCAGAGGCAGGCAATGGCAAACCACCTCTGAAGATCTCTTGCCTTGAAAGCCCTATGCAGTTGCCATAAGTTATCCATAACTTGATGGCGACCCTCCCCCCACCCCCCACCCCCAAAAAAACACCGGTCAGTTTTCTATATTTGATGCTCTTGTTGGTTTGTTTTTAATTTTTGAAGCTGTCATATCTCAGACTAGAAGGCCTTTAAAAAAAAAGTTCTTATAATGGGGAAATCAGTGCTTCAGATGGGTTAGTAGTACCCAGGGAGACAGTAACAGAGAAAGAAGAAAACGGGTACGTTCTGGCTGTGAAGTTCTGTTCTGGCTGATTGCACTAATGCAAGATTGTCTGCACTGGCTTAGTCGAGTGAGAGCAGATATTATGCCAGCTATATGACACTGAAAATGGCGTCCCCGTGGCAAGTTCTCCTGACTCCTACCACTTCACTTTAATGCTTATGGACACATACTGGATGACATGACGTGATATCATCCTGTAAGTTTCTCTGCCTATGCCTGTGCTGGCCAGTGATAGTAGCTGGGAGGTTTCTCCTGTGTGGGTGTTCCTAAAAATTACCAGGGTAAGGGAGAACTCTGCATGGGAATGCGGTTTTTGGAAGTAATTCAAAATCAGGCATAACATCTGCTCCCGTTCTTGGTGCTTGAGTGTGGCCAGGAGCAGTTCCACAATAAAGCAACAAGCACTGTATCTTTCAGCACCAATTAAAATGTGTTTAGAATGATTTCAGGAGAAGTCTGCAAGTATCAAACACATCACTGAAAGCGAGCTCTTGCGGACAACTTGCATTTTAGATTAACTAATGCACATACATATGTTCTTTAGGTAATGGTGATGGTCCACTGGAGAAAGGTAGGGTTAAAGTAATTTGAATAACTGAAATATAATTCTCTGGTGTCTTATCAGTCAGATTCAAAGTGATGCTGTAGTTGCACATTTTTCCTCTTGATTGTAAGCAGGGCTTTATGGTGCTTAATGCATTTTGCTTTTCAGTTCTGATTTCAAAAGGTGGTGCTGACACACCATCTCCATATCAAAGATACCCTACATCTACATAATCGTTTTATTGTTGCTGTGAAAACCATGTGGCCATGGGCAGGCTTCACTGGGCAGATATTGACGGGGCAAAAAATTGTGCTGCTTTTCTCCTAAAGAAAAGTCAACACGGCTTATTAATTCCCTGTCCCAGCATGTTCCCGTGCGGCAGCGTCGTTCTTCCTAACGAGGTCTATTCTCAGTACCCACTTTGCTGAAGACACATTCTACAGTGGTCCAAATCTGGGCTGTTTCATTGGTTGCCCCTTGCCCATGGAACTGCCTTCCAGAAGAAGAGAGGACAGAGTCTGCTTTCATGCATTTCCGGAGAGGTTGCAGAACGGAGCTCTTGAGAGCCAGTGTAGTGGTTAGTGTCACACTGGGACCTGGGAAACCCAGTTTAGAATTCCCACACCACCATGGAAGCTTGCTAGGTGACCTTGGGCCAGTCCACACTCTTTCAGCCTAAACTACCTCACAGGGTAAATTGTGAAGCTACGATGGAGGAGAGGAGAACACTATAAGCTGCTTTGAGTTCCCCACTGGGGAGAAAGGTGGTGTGTATATATATATGCTTTGGGTGCAAAGCAGAATATCCTGCTAGTTAGGCATACGGGCTTTCAAAATTACTTTTTAATATGGATGGGTTGTTTCAATCTTTTATTATTTTATCTAATTTTTTGTACAGTTTTTATATGGTTGTTACACATCTTAAGTCCTGAGCTGCTTGGGGAGAGATAGTTGGAGTATATAAATATTTTAAATAAATGAATGAATAAAGTAAAAATTCCAAAAACATACAAGACGAAGAAGAAGAGATTGGATTTATACCCCGCCCTTCACTACCCGAAGGCGTCTCAGAGCGGCTTACAATCCCTTTCCTTCCCCCTCCCCACAACAGGCACCTTGTGAGGTAGGTGAGGCTGAGAGAGCTCTCTCGAGAGCTGCCCTTGAGAGAACAGCTCTGAGAGAACTTGTGACTGACCCAAGGTCACACCAGCAGCTGCATGGTGGAGGAATGGAGACTCAAACCCAAGACCACCTTCTTACCATTTAACTTCCTTCAAATGCTCTCTCAAATATTTTAGGTTCTGCCCCCTGTTGTAAAAGCTGTGAACCTCTCAGATGCTTCCCTGATAACCTCTGGAACGCTCTTCCATAATGTGGGAGCCTCAGTCGTGGTAAAAGCAAGAGAAGGAGCAAAAGGGCAGTTCTGAGGGCTCTGTAGGTAGGAACAGACAGAAGACAGAATGCAAGGATACTAACGTTAGCCAGCCATCATTGTTATGTAATGGTTTGCAAAGCACTTGGAGCACTGCAGGACGCTGAATGGCAGGCAGCCACCAGAAGTGGAGGTGCACTTCACTCATGTTACCACTTTCGCAACAGAACGAAATTGCTCCGTGGGAGTTGATCCTTTATCACATCCCCGCCAGTCAGTGGGCAGACATTCCATGAAGATCTTCTCTGTCTTTCCTTGCGCTCTTGTTAGATCGGATGCAAACTGCCAATTCAGATTTGTAACGAATGAGTCGTTGAAAGCAGGGCATTTAAGCATTTTTTTATAGCTGTTTAACCAAGGCAGCTGCTTATTCCTCCGCACTGCTGAAAAATAACAAGTTGCCGTGCTATTCTCAAATTTGCCTCATCCATATTGCCTGCGTTGTTAATTAGCTGTCTAAATATAGGACTGTCGTTCTGCAGTGCTGGAATTTAGAATTCTGGGTATGTGTTGACTCCTCCCCCCCCCTTCACTTAGCAAACAGTGTAGTGTTTGTGGTCAAGACACTAGTGCCTTTGTTGTTTGGCCTTTCTGGGCACTGACTTGCTTTTAAAAAGAGGGAGGAGTAAAAGCCACTGAGTGTCTTGTTTTGAAATTGCAAACGTTCTCATGTTCTTCTCTGCTCCTGTGTCGGCTACCGCATTGCTCAGAATGGTGGGTGATACTGTTTCGCTCTCCCCTTTAGCAATGCCTGCTCTCTGAGCAGAGTGTCTTCCTGTCAGGCTTCTTGTCCGATGGAAACCTGCAGTGGAGGAATAGACCCAAAAGATGAGAGCTAGGGGATATTGGGAAGGCCTTGAGAAGTAGATGACAGAGTCAGAGCGAATTACCCTTGCAATCAGTAATCAAACACCCAGTACAGAGATGGTGAAACTCCCTATTCAGCAGCAGACGTGGGGGTTTCCAGTTCTGTGTTTGCTGTCAGTATGCAAAGCTAGAGGGGAGGAGCCTTTCTCAGAAGAAATCCCAGCCAGGCCTGTAGCCAGGATTGTTTTAAGTTGGGGGGCATTTACATATCTTAGGGGCACTGGTTAATTGAATTAAAGGAATACCCAACTCCTTCCCCACACCTGCCACTGCTCAGGGGCCCTGGGCTGGATGGGAAGTCATTGGGCCTTGCCAGTAAGTCAGGGGGGCCTAGCCCCGAGATGCCCCACTGTAGCTACAGGCCTGCTCCCAGCTGAGGGAAAAGATTTGCCTAGGTGAAGAAGTGGATGGAGGTGTTAAGTTGCTTTGCACCCACCCTAAAGCAGCTAGGTTCAGCCTGGGATCCCAAGAGCTTCTTCAGGGCAAGCTCCTTCATGGCTTCTACATAGCCAGTGAATTTTTTTTTTACTTTTTGTCTCCTTTGATAGCAAATCCCACCAACGCCTTGCCATGGCACTGACTGCTCTTGGAACCAAATCTCAAAAATGCTTTCCATTGTGGCCCAGAGAGACTGCTTGGCAAACAAAAACCCTAAGCACCCCTTAGTACATAGAACTATTTCACAGCAGTCCTGGACAGCATCCGTTAAATGAATCAATCAAAGATTTATATATTTCATCCAGGGATGTCTTGCAGCTAGTCCCTCCATTGCGGGGGGGGGGGGGGGATCAGGCTTGTTTACTGTCTCCTGTTATTCCAACCTTGCTTCTGTTTATATTCTGTTAACTATTTAAAAGAGAAATAGATCCCTCATTGCCGCCTTACTGAAGGAAATGAAGCATTTTGCTTTGATGACCCTTTGCAAGGCAAAACTGAATCAAAAATGTGTGATGTCTGACAGCCAGCCTGTGGAGGGGATTTATGTCCCCCCAAAGTCAGAATCAAAAGTCAATCCTAAAAGAAATCAACCCTGACTGTTCCCTGGAAGACCAGATACTGAAGCTGAAGCTCAAATACTTTGGCCACCAAATGAGATGGGAGCACTAACTGGAGAAGACCTTGATGCTGGGAAAGATTGAAGGTCAAAGTAGAAGGGGATGACAGAGGACGAGACAGTGTCATCGATGCAGCAAACACGAAATTAAGCAAACTCTGGAACATGACAGAAGACAGGAGGGCCTGGTGTGATGTGGTCCGTGGGGTCACAAAGAGTTGGACTTGACTGTGCGACTGAAAAACAAAAAGTCAGAGTGCTTCTCTTCACCTCCTCCACATCCATAACTGCTTGATTAAATAAGCTCCGATCCAGAACTTTGTCACAGTGCCTCCCCACCACCACCACTTCAGTCATTGCAGAGAGAACGATAATCTATGTTCACAGGATTCTGCTTATTTCTTAATGTACCATGCCATGATTTTAAAAATACTTAAAGTTTCCCCCCTTCCCTTTGAAGACTGATCATTGCCTTCATTGGCTGTATGATACATACATACGTGCCATCAAGTTGCAGCTGACTGATGGCGACCCCAGCAAGAGGCTTTCAAGGCAAGTGAGAAGCAGAGGTAGTTTGCCATTGCCTTCCTCTGCACAGCCTTGTCTTCCATCTAAGTAGCTTAGACTGGGCTATAGCATGCCGCCTTTCATCCCGGTTGTAAAGTAAAAGGTTCAAAAGATGCAAGGCTGCTTGTCAAATGTGGTGATGGCCAATGGCTTAGATGGCATTTTAAAAGATATATGGGCAAGTTCATAGAGATCCATCAATAGCGGTTAACCACCATAGAAGAAGAAGAAGAAGAGTTTGGATTTATACCCCGCCCTTCACTAACTTGGAGTCTCAGAGCGGCTTACAAACTCCTTTTCCCTTCCCCTCCCCACAACAGACACCCTGTGAGGTAGGTGGGGCTGAGAGAGCTTTTTCCCAAGCTGTCCTTGAGGGAACAGCTGGTACAGAGCTATGGCTTGCCCAAGGTCATCCAGCCAGGTGCAAGTGGAGGAGTGGGGAATCAAACCCAGTTCTCCCAGATTAGAGTCCGCGCACTTAACCACTACACTAAACTGGCTAAATAGAATCCCCCCCATGTATGGAAATAGCATATCTCTGAAGACCAGATCCTGGAGACATAAAATGGGAGGAGACAGGACCTTCTTGTCCAGTTTCTGAGGATTTCGAAGCATCTGAGATAATCACTGTTGGAAATAGAAATCTAGGTCAAGTGGACGTCATTCTGCTTCACTGTGGTGGCTCTTTGCTATTGAAAGTGTGTGATGGTTAATCCGGACCTGTTTTCTTTTCACTGACCTATTTAAAGATGTAGGAGTTACTGCCTGCTTAAGCTTGTAGCCCATATAAAGACAAAGGTTCTGATAATATGACAATAAAATGCCAACAAACAAAAACAATGAAATGAAATGAAATCCACACTAGGCACTATGAAATTACAAAACTATGATGGAAAGGGGGAACTTTTTTTGCTCTCTTGTTGGGTTAGAGAAAAAAAATAAAGAGTAAAAGTAGGGCCTGTATAATTAACACCCATAGATAAGAAGAAACAGAAAATAGAAGAGGAGGAAAAAGAGATGTGTGTTTAATGATGTATTAAAATGGAACAAAGTGGTGGGTGACCGAGGAAGATGAAGACAAAATGAGTTGGAAGAGAAAAAGCTGAGAGGTGACAAATGGCATGAGTGAGTGGAGGTTTAGTAAGAAAATTATGTTTGAGAAATGAAGGCGGAGAGTGAAAGTAGCAATACATAACAAGAGTTGATACCATGGGGAGACTTAAGAAGGTTAGAAGAAGAAGAAATCTGAAACAATAAAGGAAACATGTAGGCACATAAAGAGATTTTACATGTTTAAATTACAAATAAAGTTATCCAAGCAGTGCAGTGTAGAGCACAAAGAAGAGGTTTATAGTGCCATCGTAAACGGGTTTGGTAAGCAGTCCATTGACTTCAATGGCTTTAGAAGGTGATCCCATGCATTACATTGGAAACAAATGCAGAAAAGGAACTAGGATTTAAATAGACTTGTATCCCATATCCTTTAATCATAACACACACACATACCCAGAAAAACAGTCCCATAAGACCTCCTGTACACCGGTACTACTCTCAAAGTTCATTTGGGCAAAACACAGGCAGGACTCTATTTTATTTATTTATTTATTTATTGGATTTATATCCCGCCCTCCCCGCCAAATGGCAGGCTCAGGGCGGCTCACAACAAGAATTAAAATACAGTCACTTTAAAACAACATATAATCCAAAACAAGATCGGCAGCGTTACAATATTCCCGCAGGTGAGTCTGAACAGCCCGCATATATAGTCCTTGTGTAGACATACACAGGCTGGCAGATCGAATTGCTGGCAGATGGAACTGGGCCAGGGCTAAGATGTTTACCCTAGGCGGCCCCTACCTAAAAGCCTGGTGGAAGAGCTCCGTTTTACAGGCCCTGCGGAACTGCATCAAATCCCGCAGGGCCCTGATGTTCTCCGGGAGCTCGTTCCACCAGTGCAGGGCCGCCACTGAGAAAGCCCTGGCCCGTGTTGCTGCCAGCCGCGCCTCCTTCAGTCCAGCGCCTCTACTTCCCACTACCCTCCAAACTAGTACCAACAACTGACAGGGCACCGTTAATTGGCGCTTAGAATGTATGCCTTGAAGTATTTCAGGAGCAGATCTGGGGTATAATGTTTTTCACATTTCATTTACTTACTTTAATTTGTTCTCCCAGTTTGCAGAATTAAGTGTAAAGGCTTGTTGTGCTCAAAAGGACCTGGACTCAAATACAGTAGCTGACAGAGGTTGTCACTTGGTGGCTGGGCCAGAAGTATTGGAGTGGTCCAGAGCAATGTTGGCCTGCACATTTATTTAGATTGCAGGTCCTTATTTGTCACCTTACTGACTTTATTACTGTCATTGTAAGCCGCTTCACATGGAGAAGAGGGGTTAATAAATAACCTAAATAAAGGTGTTGCCAGTATGATGGAAAGCAGAATATGGCTAAGTGGACAGCCTCACCACCAGTAGCAGCTTTTGCTGATAAGTCAGACCCACTCAGTCTAAGATATTCCCCTTGGAAATGGTTGACATTGGTCTAAGTAGCAGAGTCTGGGAGTGTTCCACCTCATTCTATGTGATGTTCAATGACTCTTTAAGAGGTTGAGTCAACAAGGGGGCAGACTGTGCCTTCAAGGATATCCTGAGAGTCAGTGACAGCACATTGCCTCTCTTGATCACACAGAAACGCCCTGTTTGGATTTTCTTCCCATGGATTGAAGAAAGAGCTTTTCCCCCATCCAACCTAACAAACAAGAGGGGGGGTTTCATGGCTCACAGTACCTGCTTCAAATGTAGTAAGTTCCATACTTGGCATCTCTGCTTAAAGGGCCAGGCAGTATGATATTGAAAAGTCTCCACCTGGCACTTTCCAGACCCCACTGCCAGTCAGAATAGCTAGCGCTGACTTCAATAGACCAGTGGTCTGATTCAGTGCAACTGCGAGAGGCCTGGGATCATATAACATCCATAAAGATGGTGTGTTATCACAGCCCATTTCTCATTGGCTCCCGTACTCCCCCAAAGGTGTATGCTACAGGTCTGAGGAGGAAAGACAGAATCCACAGTTCCAGAACCTTCAAGAGAAATATTGGGGAAGGAGAAATCTGCTTTATACAGGAGTCTCGTGGCACCTTAAAGACTGACTAGATTTATTCTACCATTAAACTATTATGAGCCGAAGTTTCGATTTTGTTGTCACAAGCTAACATGACCACCTCTCTGAAATCCAAATTAGTGATGATGCTGAAGTTTGTAATGACCAGGGGCTCATGGTGCTCATCTTCCATCTGAGAAAACAGCATGGGGCCAAAGATTTCTTCTGACTTGCGCAAATAGCCCCAGAGAAGAATCCCTCCCTGTCCGTCTTTCCCCCCATCTTATCTGACTGTAGGTGCAGAAACCACGTTTTTCTATGGAGGCCTCTGGCACAGTTTGGTGTAGTGGGTTAAGTGCGCGGACTCTAATCTGGGAGAACCAGGTTTGATTCCCCACTCCTCCACTTGCACCTGCTGGATGACCTTGGGCAAGCCATAGCTCTGTACCAGCTGTTCTCTCAAGGACAGTTGTCTCAGAGCTCTCTCAGCCCCACCTACTCCACAGGGTGTCTGTTGTGGGGAGGGGGAGGGAAAAAGGAGTTTGTAAGCCGCTCTGAGACTCCGAGCGAAGGGTGGGGTATAAATCCAATGTCCTCCTCCTCCTCCTCCTCCTCTTCTTCTCCTTCTCCACCTCCTCCCACTGGCAACAGCAATATCTCT
Organism: Lepidodactylus listeri; assembly: GCA_029233225.1. Lineage (NCBI taxonomy): Eukaryota > Metazoa > Chordata > Lepidosauria > Squamata > Gekkonidae > Lepidodactylus > Lepidodactylus listeri. The sequence goes on along the minus strand of JARCFY010000004.1, from coordinate 115,850,873 downwards.
GGTGCCAGGAGAGCTTGGGAGACATGGTTCTGCAGGATGCCTGTGTTTATACAGAAGAGTCATGAGGAAGATACAGAAACAAACAGTTGTAGGATCCTCTCCTGGGTGAGCAGGAGTTAGCCCGAGGCTGTTTTGGCATGCAAACACTTAAATTCCGGGTTCTCTTACAGGCTGCATCTGCGGCTTTGGAACAGATATGATACTGTGAATCGGAAGCCGGCTTCAGCTATGTGGGCAAACTAACCATAATTAAGAAAGCTTCAAACATTGTTTCCTCTCCTCACCATGTAACAATACCAGTAGGCCTGGCACCACCCAGTGGATATAAGTCAAAATACAAATAGATCGTGTTTGAGCCGTTTGGCAAAGTATTTCGGGGAAAGTCAGATTCCATAAACCCATGAATCCTGTCTGTCAGAAACCCCTGTGTATGGCCAGTCCCCACTGCCGTATGGTTGTAGTTAATGGTTCTAAAATCTATAGCAATTACTATAATACCAAGTATCTAAAAAAGGAGGTCTTGTGCAGTTTTTAAAAATATAACAGGAATCAGCCTGCAAGATTAAAATCTCTCAAAAAATGACATAAATAGAAAGAGGCCAGATTTGAAGGAGAATGAAAAGAAAGAGAGCCAGGCGGTTAACATAGGTCTTTTGGGGAGGGTGCTGAGAAACTGGTAAGTCAGGTAAGGGGGTGGGAATAGGAGAGGCAGAGTAAGATAAGGATGAATAGGGAACAACTGCATGAAATAATGTTGAGTCTGAAGATAAATTCACAGACTTTACAGAAAACCAATGAAATGCCTTCTTTCTTTCTCTAAAAACACTTTTCTGGGAGTAAGCCCTGTTGACAACACTGTGTAAACCTGATCTGTATTGGGCTCTCTCTCTCTCTCATGCACACATGTGGCTTCTCCCTCTGTCAAGGATGTTCAAGCAGTTAACTGAAGAAGACACAAGCACATCCTGCTCATTTTTAGTGCAAACATCAGTTGAACTATGAGATGGAGAACTGCACTGACAATTGTTCTTTTAAAATTATTCTAGATCTAGGAGGAAGCTATTAAGTAAAATAAATCACTTGTTTCCATAGCAAGAGACTGTAGATTGCTGATCAGTCTGCACTGGTCTCTATTTTGTGAGTTTAAAAAATCAGATCTCCATGATATGCCATGGTTTAGAGCACGAACGCATACTGGCATCTTCAAAGGAGTGAGGAACGTAAGAAATCTACCTAGTCTGGCATTATTTATAGGAATCCTTGCAAGTACTATTTTTTTCCATCTTGTCTTTTTTTTAAAAAAAACAAAGATGTTAAATGCCTACATCCTGGTGTATCTAGAGCATGCTTGAACAGAAGGTATATCATAGTCGACTGCCCCAAAACTGTAGGATCCTAAGGCTGTGTGGAAGAAGAGAAACAAGCCATAAAGTACAGACTCTTTATATTAAAAAGTTATAACCTTTTCATGGAAAGCAAATGATTTTAATTATTTGGTATGAAAAACTTAGTTTTCACAGTAATTGAATTTGCTCCTTATAGCCAGGACAAATGGAATGAATTAGGAGACATATGTAAATGATGTTCTCTCACTAAGAACAAAAGTTTTATGTGCAACTTCTTTATAGGTACATTGATACTGCAATCGTTGCAATGTAAAAGAAATGTTTTGGGTTTGATTCCCTTTGTCCTAAGACATTGCCATAGTTCATAAGGATGAGCCTTGTGATCACATGTCTTCCTCTCTCTTCCATAGTGACAATAATTAATTTCCAATATCCAGATTGACAAACTATGGTTTGCAGGGGCCCTTCAAAGCCACGGCTACATTCACAGTTTTGTTTTGTTCTTATAACATGAGCTTTAAATCCTGAGTCTCGCATACTCCCTTCTCTCTCCTCCACTTGCACAGAGTTGCAGTTGAAAACTTGCTCGTTTACAAAAGTCTTCAACATGACCCTAGTGTCGTAGTATCCACAATTTGCCAAACTGGGGAAGAAACTTCCAGTCTGTTAGGATATGTACATCACAATTCATTGGACTAGCATGGAAGACTTCCCAAAAGTTTATATCTTCAGTTCCAGCTCTACATGTGACAAGAGCAGGGGAAAGAGCACACAAAATCAAGGATTCAGAATTCAGTTGTCACAAGCATGAATGAGTCTCAGGTTTCAAATGCCAAACAAACAGCTGTGCAGTTCTGGTTTGCAGGGCAAACACAAATCCATAGGGCTTGTTCAGGTATAATGGCAAACTAGGGTTTGAATTAAATCAGTATACATTGACTCCAAAAGCATACAGGGAGAGGAGAGGGAGTTCATGAGCACATGGCTTATTTACATAAAACACCAAACTATGGTCAGACCTTATGTATGAATCATGCTGGTATAAGAGACACCTGCACAACTTATGATCCACCAAACTGAATACGGGCCACTAGTCATGTATTGTGGCCTACATATAAAGTGAGAATCACCCCTATAGATGGCCTCCATGCCCCAGCTGAGTCATCCACAGCTCTCTGGATTCAGCCATTTCAACACGATGTCGTTCAAACCAACTCTAGTATCAAGGCATCTTAATAAATTCTAATAAATTAATATAATAAAGGGCTAATGCTGTCAGTGTTGAGAAAGGATACCCTGCTAATGGCCAGTTACAGGTGTTGTCCTTTGAGGAGGCAGAGTGTAGATAACTAGAGAATGTTATATAGAGATGTCAGACAGTCAGCACCGCTGTGGGTCCTAGTGTCAAAGGCAAAACCGTGCTCAGGTTTGTGGCGTATTAGAAAAAGTAACCTTTGTCTTCTTGTTCTTTCCTTTGTTTCACAGAAAGAGATGACAGCCAGGATGTGTCACTGAAGAGTCACCACAGAATGAAAGAAAAAAATGTGGTTTCCTACTAACTGAAGAGCTAGAGGACTCAGCAGCCCTCAGGAGCAAAACTTGCCTGTTAATCCTTAAAAAGCAGGGAAGTCAGGACCAGAAGATGATTTCTTTCACAGACACTTCCCACCATTTCGTAGGCTTTTAACCCTAAAAATGCTGCTAGGCACCTCCTTGGAATGAAGCAAATTTCTCAGAAAAGAAAGAAGAAGCAACTCTCTTTCCATATCCCCTGAACGACCAAGGAGGAGCTCACCAGACTATGAATTGGTTTCCATTCACCTTCCTGCTCTAGATGCCGCATTGCAATTTGGATTTCCAGCTGTACTTTTGTTAAAAGGAAGAGTTATGAAACCATGTTGGTACATGCATTGTTGTGTAGATACAGCTGTGTTAAGAGCAAATACAAAACTTCTTATTGCCCTTTTGGCATCTCAAGTTTAGCTCAGAACATAAGTCAGCCAGGCATTTGCTTAAAAGAAAACCCCAAAGATCTGGCATACCCTTTAACTAGAAAATGGGATAAATAGTTTGGATTACAATCCTAGATAACTACAGATGAGCAGGAAAGAAGCAGGCGGAATTGCCAAGTCCCTTTTCCATTTAAAAATGGCCTATGTGTTCAATATGTTGATTGATTACATTCAAAACACCTCTGGGTGGCTGTGTGCTTCTTTTCTGCCTGCAGTTTGGCTATCCAGATAGGATTAGGACAACTGTGAAATCTTGGAACCAGTAGCTGAGATCCTGGGTCAAAAACCTTTGGCGTTTCATCTCTATGTTTCCTTGGCAGCAAGTTCTAGCTTGGCTGGCTTAAGCAAAGTGATGCAGTGCTGAATCCTTTTTTTGTAAACACATTTCATAACAAGGTGTTCCTTCATTGTGTGTGTCTTGAACTCCAGTAGGATTTGCTGCTTGAAAAATACTGTAGAGAATGCCCTGTTGTGTAGGTTGAACAGAGAAAGAGGGTATGCATGTCCAGAGCACAGAATGATGGTGCCAGACAAAAGAATGGGTAATAGAATAGGGCATGGCAATAGAAGTTTTTTTTTTTCCTGGGGGATAGGGAAGGACAGATCTCGTGGGACATCAAATACACACAGTGTAATCCCATGCAGAGTAGCTGCAGTCTACACCCATTGATTTCAAGAGGTTTAGGCTGATGTAGCCCTGCATGGAATTGTAACCCAAGATACATCGGGATTATTGAAACTACAGCAGCATTCAGGGTGTTTCCGGGGGGGGGGGGGGGGGGGGCTCAGTCATGCACACAGACAAGCCGTATTGACCAGGGTTAAGTGACAACCACTAAATTCTACACTGAGAAACTAGATTCTGTATTGCGATCATACCTATGCAGATTTCTATTCAAAGTTTGCTGAGAAATGCTCCAAAATACCACTGTGCCTCAACTATTATTTTTTACTAAAATGTTTGCTTTCTTACCTATTTCATTTACCAGGACGTTGGTGGCCTGATTGCAATATTAATTATAATGGTGAAAATTTAGAGCCTTCATTGACGGTATTAAAAAAACTAGCAAGGCCTTAAGGCAGCATGAACTGAGAGTCAACCAATACACATGTACACACATGCAGATCTGGGGCTTATTCACATTCCATGCACTTAGTATGTACGAGAGATGTGTAGGCAACAAATTGCACATATGGATGACTGGAATGGTTTATGTGGCATTTTCATTCAAATCGCTTTCCCTCATTATTAGTCATCTCCTAATTTGAAAAAGAAATTACCTGCTGAATATTGCAAGAATGATGATTAAGATGAATATCATAGTAAAACTATGCCATTCTTTGGTATCCGATAAGTACTGCCCCACCTGTATTTGATAAATAAGATGAATAAGTCAGTCTGATCCAATCAAATTAAAATTGGTGACATCAGCAAACAGCCAATAAACATCCATGGCTAAGCTTGTCAACCAGCATTTAGTAAATCAGTCTTAAGACACATGGTAGAAAATAGATTAAAAGGATTACTGTATCATGTTTTGTGTACCTTTTCTCCCAGATTTTTCCTCATGTAATTAATTGGTGTTTTAGTTTTAGTTTTTCCCTGATCAAGCACTAATTCATGCTGCTCCTAAGTCACTCCCCCACCCCCCAAGCTTTTAAAGGGTTGGCTTTAGACCCCACAGGGAAAAACGGTGACAAATACTATTGTTGATGAAAGGGCATATATTAATTTTATAGCATAATATAAATCAAAAGATTTGGGAGAAATGGAAGAAGCTGTTTTTGTTGTGTGCATGTTTGTGTTCCTGAATTGCTTGCAAGAACAACTTTTAAAGTTAAAATGAATTTGTGGAAGTTTTGAATCAGAACATCTGTGTAGAAAGTTATGTGAAATTGCAGCATCTGATATGTAGCAATCCATTTAATTAAGAAGCTGGCTATATTTCACCAAAATGGTGCATTCCTGGGTACATGCAGGCGTATCAAAAGCAGGAATCAATACAGTTTTTCCTCCCTTCTTTCTGCCTAAGCTGCACGAATGAACTGACTACTGGTCTAGAGTCTAGTTTTGCCCTTTTCTTCCTGCTTCAAACAAACCACCACCACCCCCCATTTGTTGCTGCTGCTGTTTCTAGTTGTGTTTATATGTATATCTCTTTAAATGTTCATTTTGCATCTTCAAGAAACAATCATTTTTTTAAAAATGAAATTCTGCTCTTGAGATGATTGAGGAAGGGTCAGATGGGTTCCTGATGACACAAATTTAAGCCAGTTAATGCTAAATATATCTGGCTTCTACCACAAACTGGCTCAAGCTTAGTCCAGAAAAGAATATCATACATCCAAACAAAATGTAAACACCTTTATTCCCATGCTCCTCCTGCTCAAACCATAATTGTGTCAGTATACCTATGCTGCAGGTTGTTGTTGACACATGCACTGCTTTCTGTCTGTACTCCCATTTCTGCCTGATAAAATGCTTGTGAAATCTAGGAATTGGGGTGACAGGGGACAGTAGGATCAATGTGTATGTTGCGACAGTCAGAAGAGACTATTGGGTAACCCTAGTTTGTTTGTGTCCAAGACCATCTTCAAATCCCACCCTTGATTTTATTTTTTGTGGTTGTTAGATTTTGCTGCTGTTTTAAGCTTTAATATGAAACAATCTGTACTTAGTTGACTTAATTACAGTGATCCCTATTAGATTTGAAATTTCAGGATGCAGGATTAAGCCTAGAGGAGTTTCTGGAATGGTGAGAGGGGATCTCTCTGTGGCACTCCGGCAGCCTTGGCAAAAATCCCCTGTAATGTAATTAATGGAGCCAGACTTCCCTTTATAATCCTACGAGTACTTGCCTTTTGCTCCAAGAAAGGATCATAGCCATTGACCTGGTCTTGTCCGAGCATCTGTTCCTCTGAAATAACAGAAAGTCATGGTTTGTGGTTTACATAATGTATGGAGCAATCCAAAGCAGAGTTATGCCCTTCTAAGCAAATTGCCGTCAATGGGCATAGAAGGTAAGGGCCGATGTACGGGAAGTGTCCTCCTGCTGTCTCTTGATATACATCCTTATAGCCTTGTTGATTAGATATTTCATTTTAGTGTGTCTGATTCCATCAACGTGTGTCTGTGATACAAGAAAAAAAAATCCTGCAAGTAGGTAAAGGATATATTATATGGATACTGTCAGAGTTTACCATGGGCAGATTGACTGGATCAGAAGGACCCAATAAAAATCTTCCTACTTTGTTCAGATACTGTGCATACCGACTCATCTACTCTTGGGAAGTGAAGGCTCTCTTAGGCAGTAATTACAGTTTTGATTCCCTACAGGTATAATTATTGCCTATTTAATTAACTGGATTTCCAGAACTTCCATGGGCCATTTATTCTTGCCTGTCTTGTAACAAAACACTAACCATCTGATTTTCAAATATCATTTGACTTATTTCACTCCTGCTCTTGTCCTTCAGTGCCTAGCTTCTTCTGATCTGGTTGGATACCTAGTCAAAGCACTTCTGCCAGCAGATGCCATGCTAATGCTTCTGGTGCTCCGGGAAATGTATCTTCTGTTCCTTGCCTTAACTTGGCATTTAACGTTTATCGTAACATTTTATCTCAAGGAATGTAAATAATAGCAGCCTGATTGTGTTGATCGGGACCATTTAGAGATTTTGGAAGGCCACTGGGATAGTGAAGCAAAGCCTTAACAAACAAACCAAATTGCACTGTTCAGTGACGCTTTGTTATCAAGTAGCTCGGTGGATCTCTGTAGCATTCCTCCTTAAAGCATGCAGTGACCAAATTCTAAACTCTCACTCAGGAAAAGAACAAAAAAACAACCATTGCTGCTTTCAGAGGTTTGGAGAGGTGGGGTATGTGATCGTTTTCATGAAGCCAGAAACCCAACTTTTCAAAAACAATTCACTGGTACAGACAGATTGAGATCCAAACTGGCTGAGAACTGCGTTGGTTTTCTCTCTTGTGAATGTCACAGGACATGAGATAGAGCTTGGCAGAGAGGTTCAAGCAGAGACCCTGTTCCAAGATGATTATGATGTGGAAGATAATTCTTAATGCTGCTAAGCTTGACTCTTTCACAATTCCACCAGAGGTAAACCCTACTGAAAAAGAATGAGGTTTAGGGATGTATCCTTCATAAATACATAAGGGCTGCAAACTGGATGAAGTGCTCAAACAGAAGTTTGTAAACTCTCACGTTCTGAATTTCAGGAATTGCATGATGTGGATTGTACAAAAATCCTAACAAACTTCCTGCTGCATTTTAACGTTAATACCGGGAAGCTATTGGAAGTGGAAAGCTAAGATTTGGTGTTATGTCAAAAGAAAGTTACAAACTGATTCCTCTTGTTGTTTCTAAGTTCTGAATAAACCTGGGCTGGTCTCTGAAACATGAACAGTTGTTAAAATCTGGACATAGAATTCAGTCCAGTCATACATAGATACGTTTTCTTATTCCTAACTTCCTTTCAGAAATTACCCTAACAAAGAAATAGGTAGGATGTTTTTCTGTTGTGCAGATTTTCCTGTTTTGAAATGGATATAGTTTTATATTGGAACAGTTTCCCAAGGAATACAATTATGCTTCTTATCTGGCATATGAGGGCTCTCCTGCCCCCCCAATTAATTTAGAGACAGTGGACTGTTTTTAGCATAAATGTCTATTTTCATTAAATGAATTATTAGATTCCATTTTTTTCTGTTCCACCAATCAAATTTCATCAGTGTGAATATTTTTAGTAATGTCAATGCATTTATAGAATGTTTTAGCTCTGTGTGTGATTAAATTAAGAGTTCAACTAAATGATGAGACCAATGCTGTTAATGAAATAAAATGACTTTTATAAAATGGTTTAAAAACTGGCTAATGTCACATCAATCCTAATTCATACTTTCAAGTAATTTGAAATATCAAATAAAATAAGCATAACCCCAACTGAGTGTCCTGAACTTGTTTTTAGGTAACAAGTATACATGCGGTAGTTGGGGGGGGGGGGGGAGGTCAGAATTATGGCTCTTTGTTGAGTACGCCAGTAAGCCGCAACAGCCCAAAATAATCCCATCTTAAATAAATTAGGTGCTAGGAAATAGTTATAAGATCTTCTAAACATTGCTGCCTTGTTCATAGCACCCTGTCATGATGGGTTTCCACCTTCTGCTGCCACCACTCTGGACTTAGGGTCTCTTGAGAAGGCCCAGGGTACCCTCCCAAGCCCAACCAAATGCCCCCTTTTAAACCGGGAAACATAGGCATGATGACCAGGCAGAAAGCAATTAAAAGGGTTTATTAATACAATACTGGAGCAGGGAAAACATGACAAGGTGCATTAAAATCAATAACAGTGTTTAAAGGCAAAATGAATCTAACGCGACTGTTTCTTAACTGGTTACTACTTCAAGGCCCACTGCCCTCAATTACCAGGCCAATTCCTGCATCCACTCAGTCCCAAGTGAGGGATCTTTCTCCCAGCCCAGACTGCCCCTCCTTGACTCTGTGAGGAAAGGCTGCAGTAGAGAAAAGAACTCTGTTTAACAGTTTTCAAAGCTTAAGTTCAATCGTCTCACAAAATCCCTGAACTCCCATTGGTTACCACTCCCTTTCCTCCCTTTTTCACAATACAAGAACTCATGGGCACTCCATGAAATTGCTGAGCAATCGGGTTAGAACAGATAAAAGGAAGTATTTCTTCACCCAAAGAGTGATTAACACGTGGAATTCACTGCCACAGTAGGTGGTGGCGGCTACAAGCATGGACGGCTTCAAGAGGGAATTGGATAAACATATGGAGCAGAGATCCATCAGTGGCTATTAACCACAAGGTAGTCTGGGGCAAGTGATGCTCTGTATTCTTGGTGTTTGGGGAGGGGGGCAACAGTGGGAGGACTTCTAGTGTCCTGGCCCCACTGCTGGACCTCCTGAGGGCACCTGGTATTTTTGGCCACTGTGTGACAGAGTGTTGGACTGGATGGGCCACTGGCCTGATCCAACATTGCCTTCTCTTACGTTCTTATGTTCACTGTTGCTAAGCATTATGGGGATTGTAGGCTGTCAGCTTTCTACTCTTACACAGGTCCCTCCTGTGCCTAGGCTGCACCAGGCCTGTCTCCCAGAGCAGGCACAGATCATGACACATACCCCACAAGGGGGGTGGAGAGTTAATTCCCCACACACACATACTATTGAGCTGTTTGCCCTGTTGGGGGAAACCTACCCATCAAGACCAAGTAGCAACTCTGTGGGGCTGTTTCAGGTAGAGAGAACGGTACAGGTTAAACCCGTCACCTGTGCTACAGTCCTGAGCCAAATTGGGAGCCTATACAACTGCAGTTTATAAAGTGAAATCCGTTGGGTGCTCTGCCCATGGCATGCCCAACAATGAGTCTGCCTAGGCCCTCAGTTTACCTTTATTTATGCTGTGATCAAGCTGACGAGCCTCATCATCTAGTGCAGTAGGTTCCAAACTGGAACTCGGGTGTTGTTCAATGATAGCATCACTGAAGCAATGTATACCACTACTGACCTTTAATACATAGCTGCTTGGGGTTGGTTAATGCATTCTGATTTGCACGTTCCATTCACGGAAGCTCTCGGTCCCAGGGCTCAGTCCAAGGGTGCAAGTGGCCTGAGGCAAGAGGCAAGCTGAAAAACAGTGTTCTGAATTTCAGGACATTCGATGAAAGTCTGAGTGCTAGAGGCAACAGGCAGGCGTGGTCAGATATCCAAGGAGATGACAGAGCCAGGAAGGACAAGTGGGAGAGAAGAGGCTCAGGTTATTATTATTATTTATTAGATTTATTAATTGTCCTATCCCAGCTTGCACCGGGCTCTGGGTGATGTACAAGGCATGATGCCATAAAATATACAAAAACATTAACACTCAATATGTAACTTAATAAAAATTACAATACAGAATAAAAAAAAATCCAAGATGGCAATTTCTTCATAATGTTATTTGCCCCAGTTCCGGAATACTGGCCCCTTCTCTGGGCAGGGGAAAAGGAATCTCAGGGCAAGGGGGAGGGGGAGAAGGAAGGGTGCCAGCCAATGTGGCAACTGTTGCTGCCCTCAACAAAAAACCTGGTGAAACATCTGTGCTTTACAGGCCCTGTGGAATTGCATAAGATCCTGTAGGGCCCTGATGTCATTGGGCAGAGAGTTCCACCAGGTTGCATCACATGTGCTCACAGCATGACAAATTTCCCAGTTCAAAGTGGCAATCTTTAAGCCAGAGCCTTAGGTTTCCTGATTGGTCCAAGATGTCATGTTGAGGCTGAGTCAGATGATGTCTGAAGCTAGGCTGGAGACTGCCAGGTGGCTCTGTTGGGATATAAGCACTCCTACCTTTTAAACTACAGCTGCCCCTGAGGTACAAGTTGTAAGCAGTTGACTTGGCTAGTAGCATGGCCAGCTAAGTCCTACTTGAGCACTTCACACAAGGTGTCAATTAGGCCAATCATGGTATCTGATCTGACTGCTGTCAAGTACACAACCGTCATCTAAATTAATATAGGGAAGGTTTATAAGGGTAAAAAAAAAGACTGGAAACAATTGACCGAGTGGGAGCTTGGCAGGCAAACAGGGAATATTGTATACAATTTCCACATGAACCAATCTAACCAAAGTTTGAATTCCCATCCATTTCCAGAAGACAGGTACACTTCGCTCTCCCTATTAAAGTGTATGGGAATGTATATGTTTAATTTGTTTCTACATTAGCTTACTGTATGAATATCACTTATGCCTCATAAATTCAGCCTGACTAAACTTATCTTTACTCTGGAAGGCAAATTTCGGCAGGTTTTAAGGACCAGTTTGTAAATTAGCTTATTTCTGTGATCAGCAGCTGCCCTATGCTGTTTCTCCTCTAACCCCTCAGTAATATGTAAGCAGGCTGGCTTCCCAAGGGATCTTCTGGTTTATCTGGAGGGTTTCAACGCTGCCAGTGAAAGCCACCAGAAACATACTGAAAACACTCAGCACATGCGTCCAGCATATCAAGCTGAGTTTGGCTGTGCTTGCAACAGTATTCACTTGTTAGGAATACTTGGACCTTTCCTGTCAAATTTTGCTAGCATTATGAAAACATTTTAGCATCTCGGTTTCCTCAGATTGTCTGCCTGAAAAGTACTCATCAACTTGGTTTTGAATTTTGCCTTAGAAGAAATCCAGTGGAAAGCTCTAAAAATAATGTTATCATGCCACTATTATGGGAAATCAGTGGCTATTACCCAGTTAGAAGCAGAATGTCTCAAAATGGTAGTTTCTATGGGGCAGTAGTGGGAGGACCCTTGAGTTAATGGCATGTTCATGGGCTCCCGGTGAGCAACCTTAAGAAACAGGAAATCGGACTAGATGGGGCCACAATTTGATCCAATGGGGCTGTTCTCAACTTTGCTCACATCTGGGAAAAGAAGCTTGTGGGGCCTCCCGTCTTTTCTCAGTTTATAGTAATTTTCATTATTTTTAACAGCAAAAAATAATGAAAGAAATAAGTAATAAAAAGTAGACCCCCAGTTGAACTTTGGAAAGTAAATGCACAGTCTATTTAAGTGACTCTTTATCATTTAAATGCCCTTCTTGTTATTTGTTTGATCTCTGTGAAATTTACCAGATATAATCTTCTAACATAATTTAAGGAAGTAAACAAAGGAGGAGCAAAAGAAGAAAAAAGAAGAACATGAGAAGTCGGAGAAGTCATGTCAAATGGCAATCAGGCAATTAATCAACTAGCTAAGTCACAACAGTTGTTGATTTGAGGCAATAAAGATGTATTCAAAGCACTCCAGAAAGGTGTCCTTTATACCCTTTTTTGCCATCAAGTCGCAGCCAACTTATGGCAACGCCACTGGGTTTTCAGAGCAAAAGACATTCGTAGTGACCCTGGACTTCTTGGGTGGTCTCCCATCCAAATACTGACCAGAACCGACCCTGCTGAGATTCCAAAATCTGATGAGATCAGGCTAGCCTGAGCTATCCTGGTCAGGGCCGATATACCATTAAATTTATATAAATTTATTCTCTTATACCAATGTCATATGCTTTCAAGCAGCTGCTCTTGTAAGGAACCAGAAATGATCGCAAGTCCAGATTACAAACCCCCACTTACCACCATCCTCTAAATTTATTTCATTTTCAACCAGAAAAATTATGTCCAAGAAATTTCACTAGTCCAGCAGTAATTAAAGATTTTCTTTAATCAAAAATGTAGGCACCTGCTACACACTGAGTTGTCATTTGTCAGAACTGTAAATTAGCTGCTGCCATCTTCATTTGTCCTCAGTTTTTTTAATGCATTCTGTGGTTAAGGTGTAGTACCATTTTTACAACTTCCAAATAGACCATCAGGCACTGTAGGTTTTAAAATTGCTTGTTGAAAGCTGATGGATTATCAGCCACTTCACGTAATTGGAAATCATGATGACAATCTTAATCCTTTTAGCCAAGTACTATTATATACTGTGAGACCATGAAAACACTGTGAGAAGCAGCATTTGGCTGTCTCAGCAATGATGCTGTTCTTTTGATGATACCGGTATAGCAACTGGGCATGTATATTGTGTGAAAAATAAGACAGTATATCAGAAGAATTCATAATTTTGCCTCAGGATAGAGTACCTGATTTGGCATGGTGATGCAGGAGAAAGAAAGTGACCCTCCTGTTTGCATACAGATAATCTCAGTCATTGCCACTATCTCTTTTGGTGTTTACTGTATTTTAAAGGGGATCACATTCGGTGTATTCAGCTGGTGGCACATCGTTGGCACTTGTTGCATTATTGTTGGTGCTTTCCCCTCTTTCCACATCTATGAAGTCTGCCGTTTGGTGGCACACAAGGAGACAACCTTGGAGTTCAGTCCAGAGCCATATGAATGAGAAAGCAGATGAGACAGATGTGGTGCAAGATTTACTGCCACATGTGAAGCCCTTTCAGTGTAATGTGAGTACATGCACCTCTACCTCTGGACTGCTGCAAGGCATCCAAAGAAGTGCTGTGAATTTTGAAAGCTGTGGAACATCAGAGAAGGATATAGCTTAAGGGCAGAACACTAACTTCAAAGGAAAGTAGGAAGGGACATGAGGGTACCTGCCTTAATAATTACATCTTTCTTTTCCAGTCCAGCTCACTCAGCCCTGGTACATTATCAGAGCCAGTTGATTTTGTAATGCCCCATGGCCTCTTGTTGCTCTCTTGGTTTAGCAGTATGAGTAGAGGAGAAGCCTATCTGCTTCCCCTGCTTTCTTCCCGGTCCAGCTTGACCACATCAGCAGCTAAATGGCTGGGCAATAACTGGAGCACCAGACATCCGAGATGACTTATGGCTCAGAAATGGGTCTGCTCTGGGGAGACAAATGGTTGGTTGAGCTTTCATTTCAAAATAGTTCACATATATTATACTATAACACTTGCTTTAAGTTTGAAATGCATTGTTTCCCCATCCCCCTTCTCCTGAATCATCTTCTCATACCATGTTTTCAACTGCTATGCTCTGTCTCTTTCTCCCATTATTTTTCTCAATGGGAAAACCCGTGGGGGGGGGGGGCGGGGGGAGTGTGTGTCAAAATGCTCCCTCTAAGCTGTGGAGTTTTGTGAGCAAAATTCCACTTTGTGAGCTACTGGCATTAAAGTTGTGAGCGAGCCATGTGGCTTCTGCATAAATTAGTTTGCTCTGGAGCCATGCTTCCTGAGATGAGACAAAAATGTGTGAGCTAGAGGCTGAAAAACTGTGAGCTAGCTCACACTAACTCAGCTTAGAGGGAACACTGGTCAAAAGTATTTTTGTGTATGTGTATTTTAAAGGGAAGGGCTGAAGGGAAATCAGCCTGACAACCTCAACATTAGCCAAATTATTTTTTTCTCTCTGTTTTTCTCATTTTCCTTTCTGATTTCCCTCTATTCCTCGCACTTTTAAAATACTTCACACTTTATGCATCCACCTTTTCTCTCCCATTCAATCTTCCCCTCAGCATTTCTATCCCTTTTTGGTCCTGGCATTAAAAATTGTTTTGCAAGATTCTCTCTCTCTCTCTCTCTCTTTTTTTAACAAAATTCTTATTTTATGAAAAAAAATTCCTGACTTTTTTTATTTCATAACATTCTTTCCCCCTCCTCCAGGGGTCATTTCGTAGAAACAGAGGTGCAGGAGCTCATTAGCATAACTCATTTGCATATGCCACACACCCCTAACATACTGGAAGTGTGTCAGAAGGCAACACCCACCCCTCAGGCTGGCGTGACCTGCTCTTCTTCCATTCCCTTCCCCATCCAATACTTTGTGCAATAAAAATAAGCATAAAGAACACACCCTCATTCTCTTCCTGCTCCCTTGAAACCACCAGGTTTCAAGTAGACTTGAGATACCCAGGACATGTGCACCACCCATCCCTTCCCCCTCCCCTCCCCACAACAAGACACCCTGTGAGGTAGGTGGGGCTGAGAGAGGTCTTTTGAGAACTGCTCATGAGAGAACAGCTCTGAGAGAACTTGTGACTGGCCCAAGGTCACGCCAGCAGCTGCATGTGGAGGAGTGGGGAATCAACAAAACATTAAAAACAATAAAGACCCTAGTAGGGCTTTCCCCAGGGCGCTGCGCCTCTGCACTGCTCGGGGAAGCCGAGGAGGGGGTGGGGCTTGGTCATGTGCCCGCCCCCTGGGCTCCTCACTCCCGGGGCTGCGCTCCTGTGCGCTCCTGCTCCAACGGACCCCTGCCCTCCTCCATTTCATTTACACATATTTGTGTAAACCTGAAATAGTAACTCCCACCATCACCACCCTAGCCTCTTGTCTTCTGTTTTCCACTCAGTACCATTTTTCCCACTCATCCACACACCTCCAATTTTCTTCTTCTCTTTCCTCCTTTCCCTATCTCCGTTTATTCAGCTTTCTCATCCCCCATAGTATCCCCCAGAAAGTTTGAGCCAGTACTAGCAATAATAGTGACTGTTTTTTTACCTGCATAGTTCAGAGCGCATTTCCCTTGCCACAGAGGAATACAATCAGATGGAAGATGGGCTCCTAAGTCACAGTTTGGCTCAAGGCTGGCTTGAGCCCAAACAACTTGGAAGGCAGTGGGACCATAGCATACTGGCAAGAAAACAATTCCACTCCCTGATGTACTCCCATCTTAATTTCTCCCCTTCCAAGTTGTTCCCAAGAAAATCTGCCTACATTTTCCAAGCAAAAAATTGTATTGCTTCTATTAATACTTATAGAAGCCTTTTAAAAATATTGTATTAATTAGAGGAACATTTGTGACCCCCCCCCCCCTCCCCATGTCAGGTCCTGGTCTGGTAATACTGCCATCTAGCGGGACATAACGTCTGCATAGAATGGGGCTGTGGTTGCCTGGCAACAGGGCAGCAAAGAAGGAATGACTCCAAGAAGAGGGAGGTGAGGTGTTTTCTTGCAGGTGGGGGTGAGGATTTTTCTATGGAAGGAGTACCAGAGAAGACAGCCTGCACAGAGCAGTGAGAAGACCAGTTGGCAGAACAGTGGCCATCTTCTGGTACAGGCCTTTTGATCTGTAGTGTTTTACGTGTCTTTTCCTGTGAGGGAAATATCCCCTTTCTTTGTCACACTAGTGCAGTAAACATTGCTATAACCCTAAAACAGCATTCCTCACAGCCATGTGTGACTGAAAATATAGGAGTCCTCTGAGAACGGATTATTTCCGCTCATCACGATAATTGTAATGGTTGTTAATTTCCCCACACATGACATTAGTTAAAAGCAGAATTGTATTTTTTGTTGAGTTCAATGAACTATGGACAGAACAAATTCAAGGGATGGATCTCCCGCTTGCAAGCTTATGTGTCCTCTGATAAGCTGTTCTTGATTATCGGAGATCCCTGGAACAGATTGGGGTGCAGTGGGAGGGGGCTGAGGCAAAAGAGAGAATCAGCAAAAACCCACACTTTCTACCATTCGTGAAAGAGTGGAAGGGGATGATTTGGGCTGATTTGTCCCTGAGCTGCAACTCCTCCCCCCATACAAACCTTTCTGTCCCTGAGGGCCCTCTGACCCACAAGAGTGATTCTTGGGGACAGGGAACAGGGGCTACAGAGAGAAGGGGAAGAGATCCTTTCCATGAATTAATTTCATGCATGGTTCATTAGGCCCATCATGGTGGTGAAAAGTGTGGTCAAGTCACAGTTGACCTGTGGTGACCCAATAGGGTTTTCAAGGCAAGAGGCAAACAGAGGAGGTTTTTCACTGCCTGCCTCTGATAGCAGCCTGGGACTTCCTTGGCGGTCTCCCATCCAAATACTAACCAGGCCTGAGACCTGATGAAATTGTTCCAGCCTGGGCCACTCAGGTAAGGATGGTAACCAAAGGCAGCGCACAAAGAAATGATTGAAATAAAATTGGACTACCTCCCATTCCCAGCCCTGCTAGCCCCTCTAAAGCACAGCTGGTATTATTAGTTGAAATTAGGATTGTACTTGAAGAACAGAATTCTAATTCTTCCTTGGTAATACAGATATTTTACGACATTCTGATTTTGCAATCTCAGGCAGTCAGGTGTTATAATAAGACCCTGTCAAGTCACCACATATGGCACTGTGGGCTGTGCTGAGCTCTAGTTAGGATATTTTTCATTCAATAGTACAACCAGGGGTCCGTTGGGGCCGGAGCGAGGCGGAGCAAAGCTCCGCCAGCTCAGGACTGGCCAGTAGGACAGCCACGGGCTGAATCAGATTCTCTTATCTGATTCAGCTCGCTGCCGAATTGCCGCCGAAATTCGGCAGCAATTTTAAAAGCCACTGGAGGGGAGGGGGTTTGAGGGAGAGGCTCCAAACTTGCAGGGTAGCTGCTGGAGCCTCTCCTCGAAATGCCCACCAAGTTTCAAGGAGATTGGACCAGGGGGTCCAATTCTACAGTCCCCCAAACAGGTTGACCCCATTCCCTCCATTGTTCTCTATGGTAGGAAAAAAGTTAACATTTTTTCCCTCCATAGAGAACAATGGAGGGGATGGGACAATCTGTTTGGGGGCCCGTAGAATTGGACCCCATGGTCCAATCTTCTTGAAACTTAGTGGGTATTTCAAGGAGAGGCCCCAGCAGCTACCCTGCAAGTTTGGAGCCTCTCCCTCAAATCCCCTTTCCTCCAGCCCCTCATATACTCTATGAGTTTTTGCCATTGATTTCAATGGCCCATAGGATATAATGGGGCTGAAACTGACATTCCCTTTCTGACACACTTCTGGTGATCTCAGGGGGCGTGGCATATGCTAATGAGTTATACTAATGAGCTCCTGCACCTCTTTTTCTATGAAAGGACCCCTGAGTACAACAAAGAAAGAACCCAATCTGATTAAAGCTCCTGAGACAGGTTGCACACCCTGTTAGTTTTGTCTGTTTTAATATCAAGTAAGAATACATTTACCTTGGCCCAGATAGCCCTGGCTAGTCTGATTGTGTCCGATTTCAGAAGCTAAGCAGGGTCGATCCTGGTGAGTATTTGGATGAGAGAGCACCTTCCAGGGTCACTCTGTGGAGGCACGCAATGGCAAACCACCTCTGAACATCTCTTGCCTTGAAAACCCTACAGGGTCACCATAAGTCATCTGCAACTTGACAAAAACAACAACAACAAAAAGACTACTGCTTAAAAATAGGCTTGGATCCAACAGAATCTTTCCATGGATGGAAGGATTTCCACCTGCAGAACTTGACTTTCTCATCTTCTCCCCTAGCTGCAGCCCAAAATGCTGGTCCTTCCTGGAACAGCATTTGAGGAAGCATTTTGAACTGCAGCAGGAGGGAGTAGATGAGAAGGTCATGCTCTACGGGTAGAAATCCTTCCATCCACGGAAATGCTGCCCAGGATCCACACCATAGGTCCTCAAAAGAAGAAGAAGAAGAGATTGGATTTATACCCTACCTTTCACTATCCAAGGGAGTCTCAGAGCGGCTTACAAACTCCTTTCCCTTCCCCTCCTCACAACAGACACCCTGTGATGTAGGTGGGGCTGAGAGAGCTCTGACAGAAACTGCTCCTTTTCAAGAACAGCTGTGCCAGAACTATGGCTTGCCCAAGGTCATCCAGCTGGTGCAAGTGGAGGAGTGGGGAATCAAACCCAGTTCTCCCAGATTAGAGTCCACACACTTAATGTAATGGACAAAACATATAGTTACTTAGTATGAACACTGCCCAAAGGCAGGCTTCTGATACAGCATTTTGTATTTGCTGCTTATCTTTTTGAAGGGATTATATGAGTACATTTGTACTGTTCTGAAACTGGATCCATTGAAGGGATCCAACAAAGAACTTGTATCTTGTTCACAGATCCATCTAGGAAATGTTATAATCTCTGCATAGTATTTTCATATTTAGGCATTTACAGAGTTCCTTGATCCCTATACACAAATATTATTTATAAACA
Organism: Lepidodactylus listeri; assembly: GCA_029233225.1. Taxonomy (NCBI): domain Eukaryota; kingdom Metazoa; phylum Chordata; class Lepidosauria; order Squamata; family Gekkonidae; genus Lepidodactylus; species Lepidodactylus listeri. The sequence goes on along the minus strand of JARCFY010000004.1, from coordinate 115,832,104 downwards.
GACCCATTCATCATGTTAAGGGGATTTCTAAGATTGTAAGTATGTTCTGTGTTGGCTGTACAAATACCCAGTCTCGTTGTTTTCTAGTAGCTTCATTCTGAGTTGAAAAGCCATGATGATGTCATAGTGAGCGTCTATTAGAATATGACATGAAGGATTCCAGGAGGAAGAAGTGAGCCTCAGCCAGAAGTATGACTGGAGAAGTTGGACAGTTTTCCTTATGAAGCTCTCACTGATTATCTTTTTATCTTTACTGATATTTACAGGAACTGCTAAAAATCACACATCTACTGAAGGTATGCTCTCTTTGATGCATAGTTTTCTCTTGAACTTTGTAGTGAAAACAGTGCAGGTTTTTGTTCTTCAAGAATCTGCAAAACCTGTTTGAGCACAGAAAATCATTGCATTCAGACCTCGCATTAAAATATGGTTTGTGCAACAAACCCTGGTTAGTCACCAGTCGAGTCTGTGTGTAAACCATGGGTAAACCAGCAGGGAAAGCTTCCTCCCTACATTGCTGTCTCTCTGGCCACAAGGAATGAGACTCCTCAACGAACAGCGGTTTACAAATTCAGAAATAACAACAAACCACGTTTGGTACTAATTGTGGTTAAGCACAACTACAACACTAATTTGAAATCCCACTTAGGTGCTAAGACTGCCGTTTGTTGGACTGTGAGTACTCATATCATGACTAGCTGATACTTAATCAAATGATAGTTTGACATCAAATGCCAGTAGTGAGAAAGGAAAGTGGTGTGATAATAATTTTGTCATACAACATACAAAAACCCCTATCTCTCCTCTAATTTTACCAGACCTTCATTTAACTGGTCCCTACTAGTCTCTAGTGAGACTCTTTAATATACATTCATTCATAGTTCACCTTTCTCACAGAGACTCAAGGCGGACTATTCATCAGATGGTTTATGGCCCTTCCATAACACCTCGTAACCACTGTACCACGCTAAATAAAAGAAGTTAAGGCTTTGTCAAAGGGGTTGTCCAGTTTTAGAAGTACTGTAGTACTGAAGTACTGTATAGAATAATAAGTCAACAAAGCATTCTTATGTCAGACTGAATATAGTCTGGCATGGCATGACATAGCATACAACCAAATTTAGGCACCAGACAAAACTTCAGTAGAGGTGCCAATCTGGTCACAGTCTACATGGTTTTGGAATGCAAAAACCATACCTGCATACCTGGCTATTGCTGAGGAATAGTTTATATATTCCTTAATGAATATGCTTGCCAAGGCTATCCCAATGTTTGCTGTGACAATCCTATAAAGAAGAAGAAGAGGAGGAGGAGATTGGATTTATCCCCCACCCTCCATTCCCCAAGGGAGTCTCAGAGCGGCTTACAAACTCCTTTCCCTTCCCCTCCCCACAACAGACACCCTGTGAGGTAGGTGGGGCTGAGAGAGCTCTTTCCCAAGCTGTCCTTGAGGGAACAGCTGGTACAGAGCTATGGCTTGCCCAAGGTCATCCAACCAGGTGCAAGTGGAGGAGTGGGGAATCAAACCCGGTTCTCCCAGATTAGAGTCTGCGCACTTAACCACTACACCAAACTGGCTTTCAAGTGACAAAGGAAGACACAAATGTTCCTAAGTATTTGAAGATGCACATCACTGACTTCATAGATTCATTGCACATCAGCTGACAAACAGGACTGCCACAAAAAGTTGTAGGTAGCTTATATTGTTCCAGAACAAGAACTTTTTATTAGAGTCAACCAAAATAAGGCAGAATGGGTTCAAGCACTGAAGGTCTGCCACAACTGTTTATCAGGTTGGATGTTACAAGGGGAGGGGCAGATGTTTCTAGTCCTGATCTTAAGGTCTGTTGAACAGAATGTCAGGCATGCCTGAATAGATTAGATGGAAGTTGTATCTAGTTGCACCTTTAATCTTCTGGGAAGAAGAAAGAAAAATAGCTGCTTTCAATAGGAAAAAATATCAAAACCAATAGCTGATCAACAGTGCAATCCTAAGCAAAGCTATACCATTCTAAATCCACTGTCGTCCACGGGTTTAGGAGCAGGTAACTCTGCTTAGATTATAATATAAATATCTTTCTAGCACCAGGCAGAACACACAGTTCCCTTTAAAGGTAAAAAACAGAGGGAAAGCATGGTAATTATTATGTCATCAAAACTGGAAATTAATTTGGGTAACGCTACCTAGTGTTAGAGGAAGAGAAACCCCATAAATACATCCTCTTCCTAGATCATCTTTCTCCAGTTGAACAATCCCTATCTTTTGACAACTAAATTCAGCATTTCCAGAATAGACCAATATATGAAGCTGCTCTAAGTTAACAGACTCACTATGAAAGGAGACAGGACTAGGACAATGCCAATGAAACATAGCTGGTTGATTCTACTTTGTGTACTTCTCTCAGGGCGAATTTACATCTGCTGACGATTCTGTGGTGATCTGCACTTGGGGTACATTACGTCTCACCTAGCTGAAACCAGTATTGCACACATACAGATGTACCATTTTGTAAACAAGCAACTGTACATGTGCAGCTGTACAGGCACAGTGATTTCCACTTTTTAAAGGTGCAGTGATCATGCAACACCTAGAACCCAAGTGTGTTTCACTCAAACAGCACATCCAAGTAAAGGTGACCCTGGAAGTTCCTGAAATATTTGCACTGGGGAATCTAACAAGTATAAAACGGCCCTGCATAATGTAGAGGTAGAGGAAAGTGTGAGACCCTTCATGAAACAGTTGCACAACTGTGTATAGAAAGAGATGGACAGAGGTTGTGGCGCATACTACATTTCTGCAATTGTGTGAAACTGAGTAATGAAGTCCCATAAAATGTATTTATTTAGACATTTATACCCCCACTTTTCTCCCCAGGGGACTCAAAGCAGATTCAAACCATTGTTTTCCCTTCATCCATTTTATGTAGATATTTATACTTCATTTTTCTTCCCAAGGGACCCACACCAGCTTCAAACCATCATTCTCCCTTCCTCCATTTTATACTGTGAAGTGTGTTAAGTTGGGAGAGAGTAAGTACCCCAAGGTCACCCTTTGCACTTCCACGGCAGACTAGGGATTCAAACATGTCTGTTCCAAACCCTCGTTGAAATTCTGACACATCACACTGGCTCTCAATACCCTCAACCATGTTTCAACATTTAAAAACAGAATTTAAGAACGTCAGCACACATCAGTTTTAACACATTTCATTCTGGCTGCGTATGCAAGCTTCTAATTAGAATCTGAAACTGTTTGTTCAGAACTGAAATAGAGAAGAGAAAGGAGCGATGGGCCTCCATCAGAAACTAAAGGAAGATAAGTGTGTAGCAATTTAGGAGAATAGATTCCATGGAGGAAATAAAGGCTCCCTCTTAACCACATTGAGCCCTGTGAGAACAGCTTTCCCATGGTGCTATCCTACATGGCTGCAAGGTGTGAATAGCACCACCACATGGGAAGGACTAATATTCATGCAGTTGATGTTCCATTGGGAAAGAGGGCGACCATTTGATGGGAAATACATATGCAATTTATTCTGTCCATGTGATTATTAAAGGCATGCGCTAGACCACGTGAGGCAATATCTCAAAGAAATAAGACACATGTAAGATCTTTGAGTATATAAAAGTAGTTTCAAATACAGTAGCAACTGAGTCGTTGTATATAAGTTCCTTCCTATCTGCAATCGGAGCAGAAGTGGAAAGCAGTTGTGGGGAAATCCAGAGCACATCTTTTGTTTCTCAAATATAACTCCTCTCCCTCTGAAATAAGATATTCAATTCTGACTTACGTTTGAAAGCTAATATTCTTGGCATTTTTACCAGGCAAACTTGTTCAGTGGTTATTATGTCCTGTTATTTTGTTAAAGTTAATAAGGATTGGAAGAACATTTCAGAGCAGGTCTCTTGTTGAGCAGATTTTAAAACCATATTTTGACATCTCATGTTCATGATTTCTGTAGACTTTTCCAAGGGACTTGTTCCAGTAAATGATGAGGAGGAAGAAGAGGAGGCGGCAGCGAGTGATGAGACGACTACTGGACTACATCCTGTTTTACATGAGATTTATGTAGACAAAGGTAAACCTTGAGCAAATATATTGCAATATGCCCCTGGTTGTTTTTTTAATGACCTGTTTTTTAAAATCATTGTACTTCTACTTAAATCATCCTACATAATAGTACTGCAAGTTTTAATCATCTGGGCAGATTAATCAGCTAGAGCTTAAACTGATTAACCAATGAGGACACAAAATAACAAATATTGTCTTTAACATTGTATTTGCTACAGTGACACATATAGCATACTGTAGTGTAAAAGAATTAGTGGCCCATTCTTAGTAAGACGTGACTGAGGGTATTTTATGTGGAATTAAAAGTTAACATATTGTGCGATGGGTTAGAAGATGCAGAAGCTGTGACAGACATTTATTGAGAATGATCTGAATTTATGTATTAGAGATGCTTATATGCAGGGGTCCGTTGGGGCTGGAGTGAGGCAGAGCAAAGCTCCGCCAGCTCAGGAGTGGCCACTAGGGCAACCACGGGCCGAATCAGATTCTCTTATCTGATTCGGCCCGCTGCCGAATTGCCGCCAAAATTCGGTGGCAACTTTAAAAGCGACTGGAGGGGAGAGGGTTTGAGGGAGAGCCTCCAAACTTGCAGGGTAGCTGCTGGGGCCTCTCCTCGAAATACTCACCAAGTTTCAAGAAGATTGGACTAGGGGGTCCAATTCTACGGGCCCCCAAACAGGTTGCCCTCATACCCTCCATTGTTCTCTATGGCAGGAAAAAAGTAACACTCTCCCTCAAACCCCCTTTCCTCCAGCCCCTCATATACCCTATGAGTTTTTGCCATTGATTTTAATGGCCCATAGGGTATAATGGGGCTGAAATTAACATTCCCTTTCTGACACACTTCTGGTGATGTCAGGGGACATGGCATATGCTAATGAATAATGCTAATAAGTTATGCTAATGAGCTCCTGCACCTCTTTTTCCATGAAAGGACCCCTGCTTATATGCAGTATGCCTCTTTACATCAGTGGCTGGGGAACATGGGCAGGAGGATGCTGTTGCCGTTGTCCTATTTGTCGGCTTTCTAGAGACAGCTGGTTGGCCACTGTGTAGACCCCAAACAGTAGGTCCCACTGTGTGAACAGAATGCTGTACCTGATAGACCTTTGGTCTAATCCAGCATGGCTCTTCATATGTTCTTATATATATTAGAGTGTCTGTATAGATACATTAAATGTAAGATAGCTAGATGATTTCCATTTTGTAATACCGGTTTTTTTTCTTTTAAAAAAATGTTATTTAGGATGGCATTTTCAGACTGATGATGTCCCATTAAACAAACAGCTACTCAAAACAGGAACCCACACTGAGCTTTTAGTAAACTTATTTCAATTAATTCAATTAACTGGTTAAAACATGATAATGAATGAAGAATGCATTATTTAATTAATTGGTAGCTCTATTATAAAATTATTCTTTGGGTCCTTTTAACATTTCAACAAGAACCTTTTCCAGTAAAAAGTCCTACTTCTGGAAAAGATTCTTCCTGGACATACTCGCTTTCTTAAAAGGGCCCAAGTGTAAAAGTGTGGGGGGGGGGGGGAATGGCAGATGGGACCATCTGGACAGCCCTGCTCTTGCAATGATTGTGAGAGAGGGCTGTCCAGATGGCTCAAATGCGGGCTTCTTGCGCGACTCCCGGGAAAACACTTGATTTTCCCAGGGCTGGAAAATGCGGGAGGAACCTGCATTTGAGACCGCTTCGGCGTGGGAGTTGTCCCGGCCGTTCTGAACGGTCCCTTTAAATGCGGGAGGAAACAGCTCTTCCTCCTGCATTAAAGGGCCATGTGACCATGGCCTAAGTGGACATACCACTGCTCTTAACAAAGTGTACCTGCAAGCACATGGCAAGCTATTCATCTATATTCTCTTGCCAAGTGGTGAGGAGGATCTAAACCTATCAGCAGTCCAATGTTTCTGCTCACCAGTTGGCAGGACGATATGAATAACAGGTTTATCAAGGGATTACATGCACACTGTAAGAAGGTACTGCTTAGTGAATGGTGGTCTGAATGAGGAAATCACAGTTACAAATCAGTCTGCTTCTTATGGCTATCAATAAGGATGTGAACCAGGGCCAGCATCAGCGCACCATGAGGGGGACAGCTGCTAGGGCCCTGAGCTTTTGGTGGGGTCCACTGCTGCTGACTCCTCACCAGTGCACTATTTCCCCACCCACTCACTTGTGAGTATCCTGGCTGCAGGCATTGCCCAGTAGCTTTGAGGAAGGGTGTACGGAAGGTGCACAGTAGCAGCTCTTCTGGCAGCCATGGCAGACAGGCAGAGGCACTCCTAGCCACACACAGCACCCAGTGTTGCGGAGGAAAGGGCATGCAGGGGATGCAGGTGTCTGTGAGTATAAATGATGGAAGGACTTACAAGCAGGTGGGGGAAGGACACACAGGCAGGTGGGGGCAAGAAGGAAGGTGTGAGTGGGGGGCAGGAGGTAGTGGGCAAAGGAGGGTTCTACTTAAAACCTTGAACCAGCCCTGCTGTGCACTCTTCCACTCTGAAAGAAAGATCTTCCTTATTGAAGTCTTCCCACATCAGTGATTAAAAATGGCTGTCACGTGTAAACAAAAATTATGCTGGCACATGCTCATGGCCCAGATGCTAATTCTGGACCCCAACATACTCCCAGTTATAAGAAGCCTCTTATTTGTTACACACCTCAGTTGCTTCCCTTAGGCATGAGCCACAGGCAAGGCTATTAACAGCAAAGTTCTTTAGTGGCTGCGGTCACATGGCCCTTTAATGCGGGAGGAAGTGCTGTTTTCTCCGACATTTAAAGGGACAGATCACACCGGCTGCGGCTAGTCCTGCGCCGAAGCAGACTCCAGTGTGGGTTCAAAGCGCTTTTTCCAAACCTGGGAAAATCAACTATTTTCCTGGGAGTCGCGCTTTGAACCTGCGCTGGGCCGATCTGGACATCCCTCTCTCGCAATCATTGTGAGAGAGGGCTCTGCAGATCGTCCTGCTTCCATTTCCCCCCCCTTTTGCACTTGGGCACTCAAGACTCTAATCTGGAGAACTGGGTTTGATTCCCCACTCTTCCACATGCAGCCAGCTGGGCAACCTTGGGATCAATCACAAATTCTTTCAGAGCTGTTCTCTCAAGAGCAGTTCTCTCAGAGATTGTCTGCTGTGCACAGTAGAGAGGGTGTCTGCTGTGAGGAGAGGAAGGGAAGGAGATTGTAAGCCACTCTGAGACTCCGAGGGAAGGGCAGGATAATAAATCCAACTCTCCTCCTCCGGACTTGAATTTTGTCTTACTACCTTAACCTGACTACCCACTTGGAACTATCTTCTTAGATGGCACCTCAGTTTAATAGAGAGGGCCTTGTTGTCACAGGCCTGAGATAGAGATACCTTTTTACATCAAATATATAAGTATTGCAACAACACTGAATGAAAGATAGCTGGTTGTAACAGGAAAGCCAGCAATGATTGTCCAATGTCATCTTTACTCCTTTTATATATACATAGGTATTTCAGAACATCAACCAGAAGACAGTGGGGATGATGATGCCTTAAAGTTGCACGACAGTTTGCAGAGCTTGAGAGAGTACTGTAAGTTGCATTTTGACCACGCAAAAAAGAGAGCATACATAGGCAGACATAATCTACAGGACTTCCTCTTCTGGTTTACCCCCAGAAGAACATTATGCTCCGGGGAGAACAACCTCGTGGTGATCCCTGGCCCAAGAGACACCCGGCTGCCCTCAACCAGAGCTGGGGACTTTTCAGCCCTGGTGTCAGCCTGGTGGAACTCTCTGCATAATGACACCCGTGCTCGGCGTGGCCCACTGCAGTTCTGCAGGGCCTGTAAGACAGAGATGTTCTGCCAGGCATACGATTGAGAACAGCAACGTTTTTTTCATTGAGCTTGGCCTCTCCCATCTTTCCTCTCCCCCATGGGATAAGGACATAAATTGGTAATCTTAAGTGCCATCTGGAATAGTTGTAGAACTTATTGTTTTCAACTGTTTGAATCCTACTTGTAATTGTATTTATTGAAATGTTGTTCACCGCCCTGAGCCCTGTGTGCAGGGGACGGTGGTCTAAAGTCAAATCAATAAATAATGCCATCATAAATGAATAAATAAATGGCAATAATGTATGTCATGTTTATTTAGTTTATCCCCAGGCCTATGCGCTGCCATTCAATCCTTTGAGTGGACTGTATGATCCCCCAGAGGGAGATGGCCACAGTCTTCCTGGCCAGCAGCAGTTTTTCAACCTTTCTACTTTCAGAGACTCCTTTCCACATTGACATATTTCTAATAAATTCCTGCATGTTGCAGTAGACTGGGAGGTATGGTGTAGATCACACACTCAGTTCATAGGCAGGCCTGTTGGATCTCACAGTTGCTACATGTAAACTGATAGCGCAATTTAGAATGCACCCAGTACTCTCCTGGGACTGGTAAACAAACTCATTTTCAGTCCACCATTATTTATCCTATGGACTATACCTGAAAAGCTTCCCCGACAAAAATTCACATTCCATGGGGGGAAGTTATTTGAAAACTACTTTCCTAAGAGTCATCCAGGTACATCTGGATGTGTCGGCCTTTGCATCTGGATTTGTAGAAGGTGTGTGGGTGCTATGTTTTTCTTTGTTTAGTGAAGAATGTTGCTTTTGTCATAATCCACAAAGCAGCTAACACACACACACACACACATACAAACCTACTCAATGAAGGTGAATGCACAAATGTAATGAGACTGGGCTACTAAGCATATCCATCTTTACTTTGCAGTAGAAATGCTCAACAGAAACAAAAATCAAGAAGAGTCAATTTCCAAAGGAGAATCTGTAGAAGGTAAGATCACACCATAATACGGGTACTGTTCCTGGAACAGAAGCAATTATCACTTGTTAAAAATATGCTTTTTCTTTGATTCTGACCAATACCTAGGGTGCATGGCCTGGTCCAGAATCATATTTTTCTTCTTTTATGAGTAATTTGATTCAGATTTCTTTTTTAAAAAATCTGACTTTCAGATAACTTAGGCTGATTTTACATCTGACTTTCCTGCTGGAATCATTCTAGTTCCAAAAAAACCGGCCCATACCTCTATGCGGTGTGAAACCGTGCTGCCACTGAAATGTCCATATCTACTAATTGCCCTCCTGTGGTCAAGCTAGCATTATACTGCTTTAAACAAATGCTGTTGCTTAGTACTCTTCAGATCCCCTGGAGTGAAATTTCACACCACTGTGAAATCAGCACAGGAAAAGACAGCAGTCAAACTACTTTAGAGGGGAGGTGTAAAATCAGCCTTAATCTTAGGATAAAAGTTAGAGTTTTCCCAGAGTAACAGAGCAATCCTGTTCTGTGCCTGCGCTGCGGCAGCCAACCGTTGCATAACTACAGCAGCACTAGTCCATTTCCTATGGGGATAGTTAACGCAATGGCCAGCAGACAAATTCGGTTGGTTTGCAGTGTTTTCTGAGAGTAACTGGGGTAGCATCCATAGCAACCATGCTGCTGCAGTCAGTGGAAGTGGTGGCACTATGATGGACAGGGCCGCCAGAACCAATCAGGAGCCATGTGGCAAGGGTGTGGAGCAGGCCACAGGAAAGGCAGAGAGGAGCAGGCCACAGGAATTCCACACTTGTTATCAGCAGCACCCCCACCCTCTTAAAGGGACCAACTCCTGTCAGCTGATCCAGGCACCTGTTAGTGGGGAGAGAGTTCGAGCTATCTACCCCACAGGCATCCATAGCTGTCTCAATGACCACACAGAGCACAGGGTCCCCAAGGGCAGAAGGGGAAGGGACGTTGTTGTTGCCACCCAATGCTTTTGGGGGTGTCTGTAGCTCCGTAGCGGGCGTGCTCCCCAGCAGCCCAGCCACATAACCGAGGGCACTCCAGCACCATCCCTACCCACCCACCAGTGACCTCCAACCCCCCTCCAAAAACACTGAGTCTGCCTGTAACATTGGCTCCCCCCGGCCACTGGCACCAGGCACCCCTGTGATTCCCTACCCCTCAGTGATACCTTCACAGATGTCGTCCCCCTTCCTAGAGTGGACACACAGTTAAGAACCTCGCTCAGTCTATTCATTTCCCAGCTTCCTCCCCCATGGGAACCACAAGTGGCTTCTATCATTCCCCTCTCCTCAGTTTTATGCTCACAACTAGAGTTGCCAGGTCTGGGTGGGAAAATACCTGGAGACTTTGGGGGTGGAACCAGGAGAGGGGAGGGTCTGAGGAGGGGAGGGGCCTCAGCATGATACAATGCCACAGAGCCCATCCTTCAAAGCAGCCATTTTCTCCAGGGGAGCTGGTCTCTGTCAGCTGGAGATCAGTTGTAAAAGCAAGAGATCCCCAGGTCCCACCTGGAGGCTGGCAACCCTACTCACAACAACCCTGTTCAGTTGGGTTAGGTTGAGAGTGTGAAGCTGGCCCGAGGCTACCCACCAAGCTTCCACAGTATGAGTGGGGATTGGAATCTGAGTCTCCCAGATTTAGTCTCACACTGTAACCACTGCACCAAGCTGGCTCATTCACCCAGACCACCCTCTGGACCCTCCCCCTTCACACAGCAGCCTGCAAGGTGAGGGAGGGAACCTGCTGCTCAGTCAGCTTTGGAAGTGCTGCTGGACCCCTGCTATGTTTGGCAGAGGACTATGACCAGTGGCACCTGCAGAACCATCCACAGCCACCCAAGGCATCCAAGAGCCTTCCCTCTTAGACACATCCTCTGGAAGCCCTCAGGGGGAGTCACAGATGGGGTAGGGAGAGAGTGGGGTAAGGAAGGGTATGGAGCTCCTGTCATGTAGTCAGAACCAAGCAGACAGAGTCATGGTTGTGGCCCAACACAACATAGACTTTATTGAACTGAAAACCATGGTGAGGTATGAAGACTCCATTCCTTACCTCCCTGGGGCCACTGGGAGGAGGACTGAGGATCCGTGGCATGGCATGTATCTAATTGGTGGAACTTGGAAGGCCTTGCCAGGTGCAGTGCTCCACAAGCCACATCCACAAGTCTCCCTGTTGGATCTTCACCTGCAGGAAAGCAAAACAGAGATACGTGCAGCCATGGCAACTGAGCATGAGTGCCAAGCCAGGCTCAGTCATGGATGTTTTGTCCTGACTGTCAGAATCTGCAGATTCTAACAAGGGATTCTGGGAAATCATGCTATGTAGTGTAACCTGACTTTGCTATGCTTTGCAAACCTGTTCCTGTATTCACTATGTAATCATACCTATTGCTTATTAGCCTGGCCACTGTGAGTGTATATCCTGTGACTCTGGATTTATGGCCCTGACCAGGACTGGTCTATGTAACTATTCGCCCGGGAGAGTGGCGACTTCAAAGCATGAGAACAATGGGCCTCTCACCCTCCTGCCTCCGCATTCCTTTCCTCCCTGCTGGGAGGACAGGGACCAGCTCTTATCAACGTGCGAAAGCCTTGGGAAAAGCATTTGTTATGTGAAGATGGTTACATCTGAGAGGTCTGGTTTGGGAAGGGAAATTTACTGCTTCACACCTCACCTTCTTTCCTGTGGGAAGCAAACGGCCAGGGAACCTTTTGCCCGCGGTTCCCCCCCCTGTTGATTGGCTACCGATGGGCAATTCAAATTGTACGGGAGGGTATATTAGACCTGCTTCTATTGTATACGTTATCTCTGACAATAATCCGAGGACCTGTACCAATGTAGAATTTGGAAATAAAGAACTGTGTTTCATCAACAAAGATCTGATCCTTGACTACTTTGAGCAGAAGCCTCACAGATTGTCAGAGATCTGTGACTGGGACTTGGCCGTTCCTGACCATGTCGGACGACAGTACTCTTCCCATCCCTACAACCGAAGATCAACCGGTGACCCCGGCGGACCAGGGTGCCGGTGGTGGAGGCGGCGGCGGGGAGCCCGAAGTGCCAGTGACTACGGCTCAGGGGGCTTACTACATCCCACGACCACCTCCTCATCAGAGCGTGACCCCGAGGTACTCATGGAGCAATTTCGGTCGTGGGACCGTCGACTCGTGGGTGCACGATCGGAAGGGGGCACGGGTGTCGATCCAAGGAGACCGCACCGAGCAAGGGAAGCCGAGCTTCCTAGGAGACGAGAGAGAGATGATCTACGGAGGAGACTGGCGTCCCCTGCCCTTGGAAGAGGAGAGAGGCGCACCTTAGGGGCCCGATCTCTACGGGGAAGACCAGACCCAAACCCTGGATCGTATGATGGGAGATTTACGGCTGCAACTCACCGCGGAACTACGAGAGATAGCCCTCGATCTGCAGTACCAATTCCGCGATGCCCTGACGGCTATGCAAGCAGCCCGCCCAGCCCCAGGAGGGGCCGGAGCCCCAGGAGGGGGAGTCCTGCAGCAACCGGTTCCCCCGGGGGAGCTCCCGCGGGAGTCGTCCCACAACAAGTGCCGCAACAGGTCCCGCAACCCGTCCCCCGCCCGGTTCCCGCACCCGTGCTGGCACCCCCTCAGGCGCTGGCCGGGTCGATGATCCACCAGGCCCCCGCCGATCCGTTGATGGCTACTTTCGATGGGGACCCCGAGAAGCTGCGGTTCTTCCTCATAGAGATCGAGCGATTTCTAGACACCTGGGGACATCTCTACCCCACCGAGAGGGACCGGATTGGCTACATAGGGTCCAAGCTGAGGGACACCGCCAGCGACTGGTATGTGAGCCTGCACAACGCCCCCGGGCCTGAATTACGCTCAGTGCACAACTTCATGTGGGCCCTCCGACAACACTATGAGGACCCATTGGGAGAAGAGAAGGCTTGGAACCAGTTGCGGAAGCTGACCCAGGGGCGGTCCTCAGTGAGGGAGTACACCGACAAGTTCTGGTGCATAGCAGCCAAAATTCGGGGCTGGACCCAGGATCTCTTCATTGAAAAGTACAGGGAAGGTCTTAACCCCGAGGTGTACGAGACAGTGCTGCGAGGGGGAAGACCGGGCTCGTTAGCCACCTGGATGAGAGCGGCCGCAGACGTGGAGGAACGCTTCACCCTCATCAAGATGGGAACTTCAGCGACTGCCCAAGCAAAAGCTGTCCATAAGGTGAAGACCAAGCTGAGCGTCCAAGAGATCCGGGATTCCCGGTTCAAACAAGGGCTCTGCATGAGGTGCGGGGAGAGCGGCCACTTCGCTTCGGCGTGCCCCCACGGCAGCGGGAAAGTCCCCAAGACCTCCACTCTGGTAGCCGGGAGCACCCCCAGCAAAGGGAAGACCTCGTTCAAGCCCCGGGCACTACAGCTGGAAGGGGCCGCGAGCGAGCAAGGGGAGCTGGAGCTGACGGAAGCACAGATGTTGGGAAACTCCAACGGCCTGCAGTGAGCGGCGCAGAACTGCAGGTCCCCATCCGCGAAGCGCCATCCCCGGTGAGCATCCCTGGCCCTTTACTGTATATGGTAGTGACTGTGATAGCACCCGGGACGGGGACCCACGTCCGGGTACGTGCCCTAATTGACTCAGGGTGTGCCCAGGACTTGATTAGCCCCTTAGTAGTAGATGGGTTAGGTCCCAAAGTCACCCCATTGGGAGAGCCACTCACGTTTACCCAAATGGATGTGTCAGAAATGAAAGAGGCCTGTGTGGCAGAGACTGAGAGACTAATAGTGGGAACGGGGGAACACTGGGAGAGGAGAGCTTTCGTCATCACCCCCAACACCCAGTTCCCCATGGTGTTGGGAAGTCCCTGGTTAAGTTCCCACGACCCCTACATTAAATGGAGCGAAGGGAAAATCTCGTGGGTGGACGAGAAGTGCCATGACCATAAGTGGGACCCGGGATGGGGATCGGGGCCCCCGACGCCTCTCCAAGCGGCGGCACTCACCCTGGTACCTTCAGCCGTCCCCAGGGAATATCGAGACCTAATGGGGGTGTTCAGCGAGACCGAGGCAGATGAACTACCACCCCACAGATTGTCGGACTGTGCCATAGAACTGATCCCGGGAGAAAAGTTACCAAAGGGAAAACTCTATTCCATGAGCCCCTCGGAACGGGAGGAGCTAAGAAAGTTCCTAGACAAGAACTTGGAGCGAGGCTTCATCTGCCCTGCTAAGTCCCCATTCGCTGCCCCCGTTCTGTTTAGAAAGAAAAAGGATGGGGGGCTACGGTTGTGCACGGACTACAGGGGCTTGAACGCAGTGTCGGCTTCGAACGCCTACCCCCTCCCCCTTATCAAGGACTTGCTAGCAGAAGCGGCTAAAGGGAAGGTATTCACTAAGCTGGATCTTCGGGATGCATATTTCCGGGTGCGCATCAGGGAGGGGGATGAATTTAAGACTGCTTTTAACACACCTTTGGGGCAGTTCGAATACCTGGTGATGCCGTTCGGATTAAGTGGCGCACCGGGGGTCTTTATGAGTTTGATAAATGAGGTGCTACACAAACATTTATTCAAGGGGGTGTTATGTTACTTAGATGATATCTTGATTTACTCTACTGATAAGAAGGAACATGTAAAGTTGGTCCGAGAATTGCTGTCTACACTGTTAAACAATCAGTTGTATGCTAAGCTGTCGAAATGTGAATTCCATAGGGATTCAGTGGACTTTCTGGGGTATCGCATTTCCCAAAAAGGGTTAGAAATGGATCCTGCCAAGGTAGAGGCAGTAGTGCAATGGGAGGCTCCCCGAACAAGAAAACAGCTGCAAAGTCTATTGGGATTTTGTAATTTCTACCGCACCTTCTTAAAAGACTTTGCCACGGTCACTCTCCCGTTAACTGAACTCCTCAAAACCAAGGGGAGGTGGCCGGAAGCAGGGAAGCCTGGGGAGAGAATAGCCTGGTCTGAGGATTGCCAAAAAGCGTTTGTAACCCTCAAGACCTTATTTACCTCGGAACCCATCCTGGCCCACCCCGATGAAACCAAAGAGTTTGTGATTCATGTGGACGCTTCTGATGTGGCCATGGGGGGAGCCATCCTACAAAAAGGACAGGATGATAAATTACACCCCCTGGCTTATATATCAAAAAAGTTTAACGAGACAGAGAGGAACTGGTCAGTATGGGACAAGGAGGCAGCAGCCATACGACTAGCCCTCACAACCTGGCGGCATTGGCTAGAAGGAGTGCAGATCCCTTTTGAAATTTGGACTGATCACAAAAACCTGGAGGCTCTGCGCACCCAGAGGTCCCTGAATGCTAAACAACTCCGATGGGCCGATTTCTTTTCGAAATTTAATTTCGTGCTTAAGCATTTTCCTGGGAGAGCCAATTCGTTAGCAGACGCACTGTCCCGATTGCCCCAGCACGAGAGTCAGAAGGAAGAGGTGTTTGACTCCATGTTTTCCCCCCAACAGTTGGGAGGAGCGGTCACTACCCGAAGCCAGAGCAAGCAGGCAGCGGTAGAGTCGTGGGGAGATAAGTGGAGGGGGGGAATATTCCCCGGAAGAAGCCGAAGAATTGGGAAGTATAGAGGAATGTTCCCTCCGGGAAAACAAATGCTGGTATCATGGGGACAAACTCGTGGTACCTCGAGCCAGAAGAAAAGACATACTACTAACTTGTCATTCATCAAAACTGGCAGGACATTTTGGATTCTTAAAGACACTTAACCTAGTCCAGAGACAATTCTGGTGGCCGCGCATGCGCAAGGATGTCTCGGACTTTGTTACTGCCTGCCAAACCTGTCTAATGTGCAAAAGGAGGGGAGGGAAAGTCCCAGGACTGTTGCATCCTTTGCCCACTCCCTCTCGCTCATGGGAGGCGATAGCTATGGACTTCATCACCAACCTGCCACCCTCGAAAGGAAAAACGGTCATTTGGGTGGTGGTAGACATGTTTTCAAAGCAAGCCCATTTTACCCCGTTTAAGCAGTTACCCACCGCTAAGGGGCTGGCTAAAGCGTTTTTCAACCACGTGATCAAGTTACACGCTTTCCCCAGGCGTGTGGTATCCGATCGGGGTAGTCAGTTCGTTGCCAACTTCTGGCGGGAGCTTTTGAGTCTGATGGACATTGAACCAGCACTGAGTTCGGGTTACCACCCAGAGACCGATGGCCAATCCGAACGAACTAATCAAATCTTGGAGCAGTTCCTAAGATGTTATACTAACTACCACCAGGACAATTGGGTGGAGCTACTACCGTTTGCGGAGTATAGTTATAACAATGCTATTCATTCATCTACGGGTGTGTCCCCTTTCATGGCGGTGGGAGGCTTCGAAGGGAAACCCCTACCCACGCTGGAAGAAACGCCAGACACCCCTCCATCGGACTTTAAGCGTTGGTGGGCAACCTTACAAGACTCATGGCCGCTGATTGCTAAAACCCTGGATAAAGCTAAAGAGGATTACAAAAAGTACAAAAAGCGGATCGTGGCAGAGCTGAGGGATGGGACCTACAACCAGGGGACTCGGTTTATCTGTCCACGAAAAACATACATGGATTGCAACCCAGCAGAAAACTGGGGTGGAAGTATGTCGGCCCATACAAAGTGTTGCGCAAGATTTCTGATGTGTCTTTTGAACTGGAATTGCCTAAGTCACTGAGTTCTGTGCACCCGGTTTTTCATTTCAGCTTGCTGAAGAAGAATCCTGGGCCGAATGCATGGCATCCAACTCCTCCGACTCCTCCTCCACTGATGAAGGGGGGGGCACCCCATTTTGAAATTTCTGAGATCCTTAATTCAAAAATGCGTAGGGGCCGCTTGCTTTATCTGGTCAAGTGGGTAGATTTTGGTCCGGAACTAAATGAGTGGGTGCGTTCTGAAAATGTTCATGCTCCTAAATTAGTTAAAGCTTTTCTTTACCATCTGAATTGCACTCACCAGTCATGTGTTGAAGTCCTCATGGATTGTTGGCGATTCGTCTATAGCAGCACCTGCAGCTGCTGCTCAAGGCCTCTGGTCCTGCAAGGAGATGAGTCAGAGGGTCACATGGTAAGCTGGTTTACCACATACAGTGGAGCAGCTGCTGCCAGACCCCTACTCCAAACCACCAACATGCCCTCTCCTCTGCCGATGGTGGGAAACAGGCAAATGACAGAACTTACAGCCCAGCGTTGGGCTGAAAACACCCCCCCCCCCCGCCCAGTGCTCTCGGGAAACTTTCCTGGGATCTTTTCCCATGGCATGTCCGAAGCCATATGGTGCTGCAAGGCCATGGCACATGTCGCCCCTGCACAAACTCAGTGCTGGGCCTGAGTGCAGGAGGCATAGTCACAGCATCCAGCCTCACATGAGGGAAATGGGGGAGCAGGTTTGGGATCCTTGCCCTTGCTTACCTGTCAGTGCATGGTTGCCCCTTTGGGTCGAACCTTCAAAGGTGGGGTACCTATTAGAGTTTTGAAATGGGAGAGATCAGCCACAGAGCATGGACTTTGCTCTCCTTGTTGGGTGTTCGCCAAGGGTGTAGTGCTAAGTGCTCTCTCCATGCTGTTCCCACCACCAAAGTACTTTGCTGCTTGCTCTAAGTTTGCACAGCAGGGAACTCTGAGACAAAGTCCTGTGCTGCACGCCCTACATACTGAGTAGTAAGGTGTCCCAGCTGAGGTTTTTGTAGGGTGGAGGGGACCACGGTTGGGTGCTGGGGAGAGGGCTTGGCCACCCCTGGGGAGGGAGGTGATTGGTCGAGTCTGTAATAGGCATCCTGAACTCCTCTGAGCCCTATGGGCATGGCCACAGGAATAGGGATGCCATCCTCCAAGTGGGGCCTTGGGATCTCCCGGAATTACAGCTCATCTTCAGACTACAGAGATCAGCTCCCCTGGAAAAAATAGATGCTTTGGGGAGTAGACCCAAAAGCATTATACTCCACCAAGGTCCCTCGCCTCCTCAAACCTTGCCCTCCCCAGGCTTCATCCCCCAAATCCCCAGGGCGACCAAGATCCACGGAATAGCGCTAGGGGCTCGCATCGTCATAACTGTCCCTTACACTAGCCTGTCGTGGAGATACATCAGTGTACAGGTCAGATGGCTCCCTGAATGCTTTCACCCTCCCCTCCCCAGGATTGCCCTGTTAGTTACTTAAAAGCCCTGTTTGTAAAGAGTTGGGATTACTTGATAGTGGAAATCTGGAGGGCATTTCTCATAAAATTGATCATAACGTGTACTCCAGATCTTAGGTAATTTTTAGCATCACATATAAAAAAACCACACAAGGAATATATATCTTTTATCATACAGAGATCGCTAAATGATAAGTTTTCAGAACTAAATGTACTATTCACTGTAGCCAAGTTAATTTCTAATATTCATTTCCAGATACAGTACAATCCTCTTGTGTGATCATATGTATATGAAGTCCCAACTGAAGTTCAGTCTCCTGTGAAATCTGAAATCATGCAATTGTATGAGAGAACTGTGGCACTGAGAATGAATGTTCTCAGAAGTAATTGTTCAAAGGGTTGCCGGCTGAATAGACACTCCAGTTCTCATTGACATTTCTCCATATGGTTGTTTATCTGTCTGTGAGCATATATCTATGTAAACTGTATAGGGGAAGGTATGTGAGAACTGGGCTGTACAACCGTTTTCCTATACAGTTACTGGACCGGTCTAAATTTCTAGCACAATTTTATCCCACCCTTCCTCCATGTTATAACCTAGCCCTGTGAAGATACAATTAAAGAAAGCTGCCATTAAGAAAAGCACTGTCTATGAATCTTCAAATACAAACATTAGAATATGAACTCCATACTTTTTAGCAACCAAGCCTGAAGAGTTAATCCTTCAATATAGCTTGGTTCAGTATCCCACACCAACAAGCTCTTGGGGGCAGCGGTCAGATATGGAGGGCGAATCCTTCAAGACAGCCTGTTTTCCTGTCTCATAATATGCAAAGAAACCTACAGTGTGATCCTATACAGAGTTACTCCAGGCTAAAACCATGAATTAGGACTGCAGTATTAAAAAGTTAAAATGCAGTTTATTTTTCCTTAGTTCTGGGAATGTGATTACAACAAGCCAGTGCAAATGTTGATAACTAAATGGTGTGGGTTTTTTTTTCCAGAGCCTGCAATTAACTGACATTTTGTCATTGTGAATTTTAGATAATGAACTTGGACCTCACTATCACACCATGTCCACAAATGAGCCCCCTATGGAAATAGTTCCAGAAGGTAGTGTACCATTAAAATGAGCAATATGGTTCTGAATACAATGGGAATGTTTGACTTTGTAAGCTGATTGACGTGTGGGATGAAGTGAGGTATAAACCACAGTGGGCTGGATCCTGATACTGTCATGAGCAGAAATTACTTCTGTAAGTAGAACTCCATTCTCAGTTCTTTGGATCTAAGCCAGTAATATTTATTGAGTATTCTTTTTTATATTTATATTTAAATCCTACCTGATCCTGGCAGAAGCCGCTAAAACAACATTTTAAAAATCTGCACAGCCAGTAAGGTCTCTAATGGCCAATCAGAAGCCCTGCTGGGTAGGAGCTCCACTCACTATAAAACTCTTGGCAGGCACCAGGGGAAATATTGGTAGGCACTATGTTGGGAGTCCCTGCCAGTAGGCAATATTATATATGTTGCAGTTAATGCTAGATGGGGAATGTGTGTGAACACCAACTATTGTGCAAGTTTACTGAATACTGTGAAAATGTGCACAAACATAAGCAGATGATTTTGTACACTTCCCAGTTAATCTGCACAGTTTTCTGGTGAATGTGTACAACCTGATGGCACAAACAAGGTGTTTCACATGAGTTAGGCCACTATGCAGCTTCTTCATTTGAGTATTATGTCAAATGTGTGAAATCCTCACAAGCTCCAGCATCACTTGGAAACTGTGCATATTGACAGAGAAATATTCAAAATCCTATTTATGCTGGTCATTTATGCACATTCTCTGCAATGCTGAATGCACTAAGTCTGATGTTTATGCGCATTTTCAGTTCAATTCATATTAACTACAACATATATATCCATCACTGCTTTGAGTACCATATGACAGTTTACATTAAGAAGTTTGCACAAATAATTCTGGGGGAAGGCACAATCTATTAAATATAACTGCAAGTCACCTGATGCATATCAGTTCAATTTAGGGAAGCAAACACCCACCCCCTTGACCCTTTAGATACCTATGAGCAGGGCTATTTTTGGGCAGGAACGCACAGGAGCGGAGGTCCGGCTGGCTCCTGAGTTGGCCACACCCAGCAGGAACTCATTAGCATAATAGGCCACACCCAACAGCAGAAACTCATTAGGATCGACTACATTAGGGGTATGTGGCCTAACATGCAAATTAATTCCTGCTACAAAAAAAACCCTGGGTTTTGACAACAAACAAGGTAAACAGAATAAGAAGCAAAAGGTGGGTGTGGCTGGATGACCACTCTTCTGGTAACATGGGGGTGTGGCCTAATATGCTAATAAGCGGTGCTGTCAGTCGTGTGGCCTAACATGCTAATGATTTTCTGCTGTTGGGTGTGGCCTATTATGCTAATGAGTTCCTGCTGGGCTTTTTCTACAAAAAAAGCCCTGCCTATGAGTATATACTGGTCATACTCAGCAGCTCTTCTGTTATACTAATCAGACATTCAATAGGGGGAGGGGAGTTTCAGTCTCCCTAGACACTCAAACCCATAGACAACCAAGCCAAAGGGGGGGGGGGACCCTAGAGGTCAAATCTCTAGAAAATGGACACTGCAATTTTTTCTGAAACAAAGGAACTCAGATTCATACCACTTGGAAGTACAGCTTTAAAATCTGACTTACCATCTAATGACAGTAACCAATACTCAAAACTGTATAAATTAAAATGCAGTTACCATGGTCTGGTGCTCACAGGTTACTGCGGCTCTTGCATGATTTCCTGCATTAATCAGTTCATTAGCTAAACGAAGAAACTATGTACGCAAGACAGCAACAAAGAAAATTACAGTTTGCGTTGAAATTGAACTGCTGACTTCTTAACTTTATTGCAGAACTACAGGATCAGGAAAATGTTGGTGACAACCCACCCAAAGATGTCTATTTCCAACCAATACCAAGTAAGAACAACTATGATGCACTGCTGAAGCTTCTCAGGAATTCCTGCTAGTTGTCCAACCTAAATAAGATGCCTTTCCCTGAGAAATGCCCGATTTGTCACTCTCTCTCTATAAGGCTGGGACTTCAGAGAGCTGCCTTTAGATTTTTCAGGAGACAGCACCACCTGTGAAAGGAGTTAAAAATATCCCAAGCTCCAAGGTGCCAAGAACAAAAGTTTAGCAATCCAATAATTGGGTGCCTGGCATCTTTGCAGACCTCTCATAAGCAGGTAAGTATTCCATATGGCGGCAGGGGGGGGATCAGCATACAGATTCCACAGCTGGCACCTGTTACAATGACTTGGCCAACTGTTCACTGAGGTTATGTCCACCTGGGGGGGGGGGGTTCAGTGAGGATTTCTGGCATTCCACTAGTTCCCCTCTGCACTCTTTTTGCACTCTGTACCAAAAAGGACTGTTTGCCCCAGGCTCCTAAGAAAAAAGTGCATTGGTTAATTTGGTGGGACTTTCAAAAGGGCATTCACAGAGAACTTACCACCTCTAACAGACTTCTAGAAATATGAATGAGGAAGAAGCAAGTTTTTGTCATGTTAGTGAAGTTCATTGAGGGCAATTTGTCTTTGTATTTATTGCATGAGTGGAAACTGGTGTGGGCTCTTCCTGGGACTTTGTCAAAGGTTTGAACTCTGCACCTGCACATTCTAGGTGTGTAGCTGGCAGGTAGTGTCTGTAGGAGGTCAAAAACCCTCCTAGGGCATATGAGTGAAAAGTTGTGGGGAGAGTCCACCATTACATTTCTATTAATGGAAAGGGGCAGGATTTTTGTCAATTCCTCCTTCTCAGAAGAGATTTCCGATTCACCCTTCATGCTATTCTTGAGATGTTCCTGCCACAAAAAGCAGCACTTCAGGGAGCATTTTAGGCTATGGTGGGAGGGCAGAAAATAAAAAAAAGTCCTGTTCCGCTGGCAAGATGATCTCTTGTCGGTAGTTACCACTGGATCTAACCCAAGATCTGCTGCAAGCATCATGTATGGCATGGAGCAAAGATGGAACACTTGGGTGGGTATATTTGATTGTGTTTGAGGATGTGGTGGAGGGATGCAATGAAAACAGAAGAAGCTTGTTTTCCTCTGGCGTTGGTGAGGAAAAGGGTTAATGAACAAAACGCTGAAGCTGTCTAAAGCTGAGTGTCACAGGACAGGCTGGGATAGCAAACAGGTCTCTGGTAGGAAGGCAAGGGAAAGATATAATTGTCCCTGTGTTAATTCCTGGGGATGGGATTGCATGCATTTCTCTGTCTACCATCTTATACTTATTCATGTATCATTTTTCAACCCAAGTCTTGCTGAAGGTTTTAAAAAAAGTTTTGAAATTAAAAAAAACCAACCATCTATATAAACCGGTAGGAGAAATCATTCATAGCTTTGGATTTGGGTCTCATCCAGGGGTCATTCTGAGGGGGAATGAGCAGGAATGGCGTTCCGGGAGTAACAAGCCGAGGGCTAGAGTGTCATAGGCTCACTTCAGAGCCCAGTTTCCTCTATGGCGCATGCTGGTGCACTGCAATCATTTCCCCTGCTGCCAGCGCAGCTCCAGTGCACCCAAGTTTCTAGCTCCAAGTCTGAAGAGTCAGTGCTGGATTCAGGCAGCAGCCCTGCCCCCTCATTAGTAGCCTCCCAGCTATAGGGCACCCCGCTCCCAGCAGCCCTGACTTGTGCCGACATATGGGGGGGTCTGCTGCTTGTTCTTGCTGTCATCTGTCGCCACTCCATGGCTCAGCCCTGGTGCGAGCAGCCAGCCGCACTGTTCGCCAGCACTTCAGAGCTGCCAAATCAGGACTCAGGATGGGAGCCCAGCTTCTTACTGGAAAGTTAAGGTTTGGGGTGGGCAGCCTGGAGTCCTGAGTCCCATGGGGTGGATTTGTTGCCCACCCACCCCCAGCACCCTGCCTCTCCAGGGATGACAGGCTGGACTCTCTATTGCCCCTTTTGGCTAGCTTTGCAGGGCTGGTGTGCATTTTGGAGACACTGAGTTTTACAGGGCAGACGGGCAAAGCTGGGGGCTTCATATTGGATCTAGTGTCCAGCCTGGGCAGAACTTTGCCTCTGACTTTCTCAAATATAAGTTTCTTGGGGTGTTGGCAAAGGCTTAAAGCAGTTGTATGGGGGGAAAACATTATTTTGCAAGCTTAAGTAGGACTGGGAGAGGCGGCTTTGTAGCTATCCTATATATCTCCACCTTTCTCTAAGCCTCCAACCCAGCACCTGATTGCTGCTGCTTTGCTCCTCTTCCCTGCTCTTTTGCTGCTACCTCTCTAAACCCCTCTCCCCAAATTTTGTTGCTGGTTCTCTCCTTCCCACCCCTTTGGCTGCTAGTTCTCCCCCACCCCCAAGTATTTTATGATTTTCACAGCATCCTTTGGGGCAAGAAGTAAGGGGGTGAAGCTAACTTGATGTCAAGGCTGGTGCCTGCTGAAGGTTATCACACACACACACACCTGTGCGCCAAGGCTGCCTCTTGGGGCTGCACCTCAGTGCATCCCCGCACCCAATTCCACCTTCTTCTCTTCCCCACAACTGTTTCCAGCATCGAGTACCTCATCTGCTATTCCTCCCCCCTCAATTTCTCCCCAGCCATTGCTGTTTCCCATCACTCCCCCCCCATCACTTTCCTTTCCCCTTCAGCACTTCTTTGGAATGGCTGCTTGATCCTGGTCTGTTCTCTCCCCCCTGTACCTAGTCCTTGGAGGCAGTGGGTTGAGTCTCTGCCTTTCCACGATCTACCAGAGCTTCCTAGGGTTGCCAGCTCTGGGTTGGAGATACCTGGAGATTTTGGGGTAAGGTTTGGGGAGGGGAGAGTGTGAGACTTCAGTGGGCAAGAGAGGGGATGAGACTTCAGTGGGCTAGAGAGCCAGTTTGGTGTAGTGGTTAAGTGTGTGGACTCTAATCTGGGAGAACTGGGTTTGATTCCCATTTCTCCACATGCAGCTGCTGGTGTGACCTTGGATCAGTCACAAGTTCTCTCAGAGCTGTTCTCTCAAGGCCAGTTGTCAAGAGAGTTTTTTCAGCTCCACCTACCTCACAGCATGTCTGTTGTGAGGAGGGGAAGGGAAAGGAAATTGTAAGCCACTCTGAGACTCCTTTGGGTACTAAAGGTTGGGGTATAAATCCAATCTCTTCTTCTTCTTCTATAATGCCAATGAGTCCATCCTCCAAAGCATCCATTTTCTCCAGGGGAACTGATCTCTGTCTATTGTAGAGTTGTTGATTTTATAATAAATGTTTGTTATATTTAAACCAATTAACATCTATACTATTTTCTTTGTGTTTTTGAAGCAGTTTTTCTCCAGGTAGGCTCGCCAGCTCTGAGTTGGGGAATACCTGGAGATTTTTGGGGTGGAGCCTGAGCGGTGGGTCTTGCCTTCTGACACACTTCCGGTGATGTTAGATGGTGTGGCATATGCAAATAAGCTATGCTAATGAGTTATGCTAATGAGCTCCTGCACCTCTTTTTCTATGAAATTATCCCTGGTCTCATCAATAGGATTATGACCAAGCTGCAGCATACTGTAGCAACTGGATTCTCCAGAGTGACTTCAAGGGCAGACCCATGTGGAATGCATTACAGTAGTCTAATCTTGATGTTAAAGTGGCACAGATCCAGGTGGCTAGATAGGCTGAGCCAACATAAGGGCCCATTTACCAGGCTTGGCAAAGAAAGCATTTTTCACAGGTGCATTATCTTGCTTCACCAGCTGTAATGCTGGATCCAGTATAATCCCAAGGCTTTTAACTGAGTCAGCAATGGTTAGCTGAACTTCATCGATGGTGGGAAATACAATGTTTTTCAAGGCCTCAGCCTTCCCAGAGCTACTCTGTCACAGAATAGTTCAAGAAGGTGTTTATACCACCAGTACTGTTGAATGTGTTTTATACCACCAGTGCTGTTGGATTTTCCCTAATCTATTCTGAATGAAGTATAACTGACACAGTAACATTACTGTGTGTGTTTTTAAAGTACGTCCCCAAGGAGTTATGCTTTAAATAACATAAAAAGTGAATACCCATACTTTGGGAAAACATACAGCATGCAGCTTTGCTGGGTTGTGCATTTCAAACTCCAAAGGGGTGGGTGGGTACATATTTAAATGATCTTGCCATTAAAAAAAACAACATATTTATGTGAGCTCTGATCTGGATAGCCCAGGGTAGCCCAATCTTGTCAGATCTCAGAAGTTAAGCAAAGTTGGGCCTGGTCAGTATTTGGATAGGAAACCACCAAGGTATACCAGGGTCACTGCACAGAGGCAGGCAATGACAAACCACCTCTGAATGTCTCTTGCCTTGAAAACCCTCTGGGGTTGCCATAAGTCAGCTGTGACACAACAGCAAAAAAACCCCAAACACATGAACTGGCATGTCAGGGGAAATGGTATACATGTACAAGTACAGCATATACACACACAACATTCAGACCTCTGAACTTCCACAATCTGAAATGTTACAGATCAAAAGTTTGAAACTGCTGATCATGTAACTCAGCTCCAAATCCCATTCAAAACATATAGGAAGGTTAAATCTTACCATTTGTTTTCTACGATGTTCTACTGAAACAGATGGAATTCCTCATTTATTAAGATTCCAAACATTTTATTGCAGAAGTAGTGCCCTCTACAATTGACCTTATATTATTGTTTCCTCTTTAAGTTTCAGACAAGATTGGTATGGCTCAGCGAAACATTCAAGTTGGAACAGGAGGTGGAAAAAAAATCCGAGAAACAGTTCTGCTGGCTGTATCCTCGGCTACTCTTGCTATATTATTATTACTAACTGTGTTCTGTGCTGCAGCTGTATACTATTGTTCCAAACCATATCGGTAAGTCTACCCATGACACATGGGCTGAATTCTAAGGACTCATCTATGAGTTTCATAGGAAGGTGTTCCATAAGAACTAATTTGTTGGATTAGACCAAGGACCATCTATTCCATTGTGAGGTTTCTTGAAGCAATCAACTTGATGCCTCTATAAACTCTCATAGAGGATATGGTAGTGATCTCAATACCCATTTGTTTATCCCGCATCCAATTCTTCCCAGTATTTGATATTCAGAGGAATACTGTCTCAGTATGGAATTTCAATATAACCAGCCTAACTAATATGCATCAATAATCCTATCATTAATTAATTAATCTAATCTTATATAAAAGAGCACTTGAGTTTTTAAACAGTAATGAATTGTCTGCATTACTTTCCTGAATCTACCAACATATCCACCTTACTGGGTGATATAACATTATAATAATTTATGAGAAGAAAAATAATTCTTGCCACACCTTTCGTACATTTACATGCATCTATCATGACTCCTGTTAGAACCCACTCTTGTGGCAGCTGCTCTTTACAACAGCTGTAAAGTTTATTTTTATTTATTTACGTTATTTATAATCCACCTTTCTCACTTGGACTCAAGGTGGATTACATAGAATGAGTCAATACAATCAACAGTATGCGACATTCAATAAACAATGCAATAGGATCAGGGCTGGAGAACTGATCAAAAATCTAAAAACATGACTGAAATAAAACATAAATATTAACATGATATGTTAATTGATACAGATATTACATAGTAGGATCCTAGTTTCAGAAAGCTAAACACCGTAGTAGTATAGACCACAGTCCCAGATGATTTATCCAAGGAACTTTGTGAATCATTGAGTACAGTGAAATTCTATTGCCTGCATAGAAAAGCCCTCTTGAATAATTCAGTTTGCAGAAAGCCAGGACAGCGGGAACCTTCCTGATGTCCTCAGGCAGGTCATTCTATAAGATGGGGGCTACTACAGGGGAGACACGTGTACAGGCAGTCATTGATTTTGCCCATTTGCAGGCTGGCAGTGGTAAAAGACCTTGCTCAGATGAACAAAAGGCAAGAGGAGGTCTCACAGATATGTGGATCTAAGGCCACGAAGGGCTTTGTATGTGATAGCCAAGACCTTAAACTGAGACTGGTAACCAGGGGTGTGCGGGGACGGGGGGAATCATTTTTTTAAAATTTGGGTATAATAAAGCCAATTTTTTTTGATATTTCCAAATATACATGAATACCAATATTAGTATTGTATTGGTATCCGAAAATATTCATTATTCCCGAATATATTCGGCTCATTATATTCTATGGGGCAATTGTAGTCAATGGCAAAAATCTTCTTAGGAGTATTCAGGGGGCAAGGGGGGAAGGGGTTTGAGGTAGAGGCACCAAATTTGTACTGTAGTTGCTGGAGCCTCTCCCCAAAAGAACCCCCAAATTTGGAAAAGATTGGACCAGGGGATCCAATTCTAGGGGCATGCAAATCCTCCATGGTTTCCTATGGAAGGGGGAAAAGGCAGGCAGATATAAAGCCAACAGCCAGCAGTTTCTCCCAGAGAATCTCTGCTGTAGAAACTGTGGGGGTGGGGCATGTTTGCAAGGCCAGCAGCAGAACCAGGGCATTGTGCCCACCAGAACCAGTGCCACTGTGGCTGTGCCAAAACTCAACAGACTGAGATTAAGTCTGAGAATCTCTGAAGTATACTATAAATTGAGGGGGGGGCATGTTTGCAAGGCCAGCAGTGGAGCCACGGCAATGTTCTAGTGCTAGCAGCCAGTGCCAACGTACCTATCAACAGAACCCTATCAACTGAAAGGAAAAGTAGAAAGGGTCAAAACCATTGGGGAAGCTTGGAGACTATTTAAAATTACAATCCTAGAGGCTCAGAGAAAATATATACCGCGGGTTAGGAAAGGCACAAATAGGTATAGAAAACAGCCTGCATGGTTAACAAACAAAGTAATGGAAGCTGTAAAAGGTAAGAAGGATTCCTTTAAGTGGTGGAAAGCTAGTCTCAGTGAGGCTGATAAAAGGGAACACAGGCTGTGGCAAATAAAATGCAAGTCTGTGATCAGGCAGGCAAAAAGGGAATATGAGGAGCATATTGCAAAAAAAACCATAAAGACCAACAATAAAACTTTCTTCAAATACATTAGAAGTCGGAAACCAGCCAGGGAAGCAGTGGGGCCCTTGGATGACCATGGGGTAAAAGGTGTAGTGAAGGATGATAGGGAAATGGCTGAGAAGCTAAATGCATTTTTTGCCTCTGTCTTCTCTGTGGAAGATGAGAAGTGCTTGCCCGCTCCAGAACCACTGATTTCGGGAGGCGTGTTGAAAGACCTGAGTCAGATTGAGGTGACAAGAGAGGAGGTCCTACAACTGATAGACAACTTAAAAACAAATAAATCACCAGGCCCAGATGGCATACATCCAAGAGTTCTGAAAGAACTCAAATGTGAACTTGTGGATCTCCTTACAAAAATATGTAATCATTCCTTAAAATCTGCCTCCATTCCTGAGGACTGGAAGGTAGCAAATGTCACTCCTATCTTTAAAAAGGGTTCCAGAGGAGATCCGGGAAATTACAGGCCAGTAAGTCTGACGTCGATACCGGGTAAGTTGGTGGAAACTGTTATTAAGGAAAAAATTAGTAGGCACATTGATGAACAAAATCTCTTGAGGAAGACTCAGCATGGGTTCTGTAAGGGAAGATCTTGTCTCACTAACCTGTTAGTGTTCTTTGAGGGAGTAAACAAACATGTGGACCAGGAGGACCCAATAGATGTTTACCTTGACTTCCAGAAAGCTTTTGATAAAGTTCCTCATCAAAGGCTCCTAAGTAAGCTCAATAGTCATAGGATAAAAGGACAAGTCCTTTTGTGGATCAAAAACTGGCTAATTAAAAGGAAACAGAGAGTGAGTATAAATGGGCAATTTTCTCAGTGGAGGGAGGTAAGCAGTGGGATACCGCAGGGATCAGTACTCGCTCCGATGCTTTTTAACTTGTTTATTAATGATTTCGAGTTGGGAGTAAGGAGTGAAGTGGCTAAATTTGCAGATGACACGAAGTTGTTCAGGGTGGTGAGAACCAGGGAGGATGTTGAGGCACTCCAAAGGGAGCTGTCGAGGATGGGCGAGTGGGCATCAACGTGGCAAATGGGGCTTAATGTGGCCAAGTGCAAAGTGATGCACATTGGAGCCAAAAATCCTAACTATAAATACACGTTGATGGAGTCCGAACTGGCGGAGACTGACCAAGAGAGAGATCTTGGAGTCGTAGTAGATAACTCAATGAAAATGTCGAGACAGTGTGTGACTGAAATGAAAAAGGCCAATGCTGTGCTGGGGGTTATTAGGAAGGGAATAGAAAGCAAATCAGCCAGTATCATAATGCCCCTGTATAAATCGATGGTGCGATCTCATTTGGAATACTGTGTACAGTTCTGGTCGCCACACCTCAGAAAAGATATTATAGCATTGGAAAAAGTGCAGAAAAGGGCAACTAAAATGATAAAAGGGTTGGAACACTTTTCCTATGAAGAAAGGCGAAGCGCTTGGGGCTCTTTAGCTTGGAGAAATGACGGCTGAGGGGTGACATGATCAAGGTTTATAAGATTATGCATGGGATAGAGCAGGTAGAGAAAGAAGAACGTTTCTCCTTTTCTCACAATACAAGAACTCATGGGCACTTGATGAAATTGCTGAGCAGTCGGGTTAGAACAGATGAAAGGAAGTACTTCTTCACCCAAAGAGTGATTAACACATGGAATTCACTGCCACAGGAGTTGGTGACGGCTACAAGCATGGACGGTTTCAAGAGGGAATTAGATAAACATACAGAGCAGAAGTCCATCAGTGGCTATTAGCCACAAAGTATAGATAGGAACTCTCAGTCTGGGGCAAGTGATGCTCTGTATTCTTGGTGTTTGGGGGGGGCAACAGTGGTAGGGCTTCCTGCCCCCACTGCTGGACCTTCTGAGGGCACCTGGTGTTTTTGGCCACGGTGTGACAGAGTGTTGGACTGGATGGGCCATTGGCCTGATCCAACATTGGCTTTTTTTATGTTCTTATGTTAACCCAGTGCCGACCTACTAGCTGAACCCAGTGCCATTGTGACAAATGCCAGTCCAGCTCATCTGATGTCAACTTCAGCGCAGACTCACACAACAAATATAGAGAAGCCCTGGCCAGTGATGCCTCAAAAAGTGAAAGGGAGGGGGTAGTGTCTTTCCACTGTTAAACTGCTAAAAAGCAATAGAAGAACCACAAAACAGAAGAACCAAAAACACAGATCCTGCGCCCCAGGAAGGCCTAGTCAGTAACCCCTCCCTCCCAAAAAACCTAGCAAGCCAAGAAATATCAAGCAGAGATAAAAAAAAATTAAGACTTTTAGACTGCAAGCAACAGGCTGGCAACAAACCACAAACTAGAAGACCCCCCCCCCGAAAAAAAAACCCAGGAAGATGCCTGAGAGGCCCTAGGGTCCAGAGAGGCCTACCCACCACCACCCCCAGGCACCAAACCCACCAGCCCACATCAAAATAAGAAAAGGTTTTTTAAAGTGGCTATAAGTCAAACCAGTGATGTCTTCAGTCTTCTGTTGTCCAGGAGACAGGATGGATTTTGATCCAAAGTAGTTCAATAGTCAGCAGCGGGAAAGCAGGCTTAGAGCAGTGGCTGAAACAGAAGCCAGCCACATAATCTCTAACCCAGCAGCAGGAATGGAGTCAGCCAGCCAGAGACCCCTGCTTTTATGCTCACTGGCCATGCACAGAAGAATTTCAAAAAATAACAAATTGGCCAAAGAGCAGTATGCCACCCTTACCTGTAATCCTATTGACCAGTGCCCTTCCCCCTGGGAAAGCAGCAAGCTAGTAGTTGGGCTTCAACAAATGAAGCCAGCAGCAACAACAGCTGCATTTGCTAATGCACTGCAGTGATTGGCTGTATGTAGGGTCCCTCTTTCCCCACCCTCCTGGAAAGCAGAGCAAAGGGAGGGAAAGAGACAAAAACGGTGCGGAAAAGAAGGTTAGTGGAGCCCTTTAAAGTTTAACCCCCCGCTGTGCCTGTATTCAGTAATGCTGAAAAAAGCCGGGGGGGGGGGCAATATTTTCAGAAGGGTTCTGGCATTCTATATTCAGCAGCTTAATCAGATCAGGGAATCTGGTTCAGTATGACAAATACCCCCCAAAATGCCGAAAAGGCATTTTTCTGGTTTTTTCCTGTTCAGCTTTACCGAATGCACACCCCTACCAGTAACTGATGGAAAGCCAGTGGCGTGACTGTAGAATGGGATTAATATGCATGCTCCATCTAGCTCCCGATGTTACCTGAGCCATGGCATCCTTTACCAACTGGAGTTTCCAAACTGATTCTGAGGGGAGACCAAGGTACAGTGCATTATAGTAGTCTAGTCTCAATGTTACTGCAGCATGGATCTAGGTAGCCAAATCACCTGTATTAAAGTAAGGGGCCATTTCTCAGGCTAGGCTAGGCTGAGTTGGAAGAAAGCCTTTTTTGCAGCTACATTAACTTTCAGTAACATTGGGCCCAGTATAACCCCAAGGCTCCTAACCGAGTCAGCAAGGGTCAGCAGAACTCCATCAAAAGTAGGGAGCACAATGCCTTCAAGATTTCCACCTTCCCAGCCAGTATTACCTCTTGTCCTTTCAGTGTTTAGCTTCAATTGGTTCACTCTAGCCAATTTACCACAGCATAATGGATTGATCATCTGCCCAAAGTGTGCCTTCCATGCAGGGAATTTTTTAAAAAATGAGTGGTCTTTAGAACTAGCAGACTCAATATCAAGAGAATTTAAAAATATCTGACATCTATGTGTCGTAATCTAACACAGCCTGTTGAAATCAAAGAACTTTAGAGTGTGCTATTTATACTGTATGATGACCATCACGTGTCAGGTTTGTACAACAAAGATTAATGCCTGGACCTTATCTTGATTAGAGTCAAGTAGGTCCTATTTTTCCAGGTTGACATTGAAATGGAGGAAAGGATTTCATGCCAGGTCTGTGGTTTTTCTGCGCATATCACTACAGCAACTGGCAAATCTATAAAAATATGTCAATTAAAACAAGCCAGGGCATCAAAGTACATAAAACAAACAGGTAAGTCTGAAATAATATTGTCAAAACAGCTCTTAGGTTAAGAGCAGACCACAAAAGAGTTTAGAAAGATGGAACCCTTTAGTTAAAAGTTTAAGTACAGAGAAGTATTTTGGCTTGGTGCCTGAATGAAAGTAAGGTAGGTGCCAGGGTATGATATAGAAGGAGGCAGTCCTTCAAGTACCCCAGCTGTTTAATGCCTTATAGGTAAGAACCGGCACAATTGTACCTGGAAACAGATGGTTAGCCCACATAGATCTTTCAATACAGGGGTTATACAATCCCTGTAACCAGTCCCATTCAATAAACTAGCTGCTGCAGTCTGGACAAATGGAAATTTCCAGGCAGTTTTCAGAGGCAGCCCTACATAGCTGAACCTTCATGGTAGGCAAGGGCGTAGACTTTCTCAATCCCCGGGGGGGGCGGGGGCTGTCTTTCGTGCGCGCACGCAAAGCGCGCGCGCACGCTCGGGACCATGTCCCGCTGCTCTCCCCCCTGCCCCAGGGAGCCGCCGCCGCTTCCCTCCCCCGGGCCGGGACCGCCCGCCGCGCTCCCCGCCCCCCTCCCTCCCTCCCCCCGCTCACCTTGGGCGCCGGCGGGGTAGGATCGCTGCTGCTGCTGCCTGACCCCCCCTCCAACCCCCCCCCTCCAACCCCCTGTCTGGCAGAGAGGAGGGAAGCCGCTGCCCCCCGACCTCGGCGGGAGGAAGGAAGGAGCGCTGCTCCGGAGGGAGCAGTCAGGAGGAGCGCCGGGGAGCGGGGAGGAGAGGGTCCGCCCGCCTGCTGCGCCTTCCGAGGGGAGAGAGTCGGACGCCCGAGGAGAGCCCGCTCCGCCTCCCGCCTGCCAGGGCTGGCACTTTCTGGAGAGAGCCTCGGCAGGGAGGCCGGCGTCTGGCTCGTGCCCTGGGTGTCGTGCGGGTGGACTGGACTCCTCCTCGCCACAGCCTGGCTGGCACCCTCCCTCCCTCCCGCGCAGCGGCGGCGGCGGCCCCGAGGGCTGGCGTGTGCCGGAGGGGCGGGGGGCCCACGTGACCCAGCCCCTCCCAGTCGGCGTCCCCGGGGATCGGCGGCGGCACTTTGTTCGGGATGCTGCTGGCAAGGCGGCGCTGACGCCCACCGGGCTGCCTGCACCGCGAGGCGGAGGGGCTTCGGCTGAGGGGGGCCGTCCGCGTGGAGTCCCCGGCACCCGGCGCGTCGCCCTTGCGGCCCCCCGGCTCCCGCTCCACCTCGCATTTCCGGGGGGGGGGGCTCAGCCACCCCCAGCAAAATGAACACCCGCCGGTGGCCAGTCAGCCGGCCATCGCCGCCTCTCTCTCCCCCCCACCCCGCCCCAGGGAGGCAGGAGGGCAGGCCGGGGGTGGGGGGGAAGGAGAGGCGGCGACGGCCGGCTGACTGGCCACCGGCGGGTGTTCATTTTGCCGGGGGTGGCTGAGCCCCCCCCGGGAAATTTCGGGGGAGGCTCGAGCCCTCGAGCCCCCCCGTAGTTGACGCCCATGATGGTAGGAAATACTGTTGCACCATTTTAAGGTTACCTGCCAAATACAAAATGTTCAATTTACTACAGTAACACAATACTTCACAGTGTTAAAGGAATGATCTTTCAGTATCCAACAAATTTTTTTGATCAAACCTAGTATTTTGTTTTTAAAGAGTTTTGTTGATATCACAGCTTTGGTCTCATGATGAATTATTAGACGGAGGACCATTTTAAAAATCCCCTCCATTCCATCACCTGTAAATTCTCCCCCTTAGGTATTCTATGACCTGCTAGATGCTTGAATGGGCTGATTCCCCTCCCACCACACATTTAACTGATAGTCAGCTCTTGACATATTATGCATTCTGGAGCATATTTTGTCTTTATTATGCTGTTTTGAGTGCTTTTCTTTGGGTTAGCTTACAAAGTTATATTTTTTGGCACATCTGGGGACTGGGAGTCCCTCAAGAGTTCAGAGAACTGAGTTGCACTGAATAAGAGTGTTGGGCTTGTTCCATGAGACTGGGGTTCAAATCTAGAATCATTCCATATATCTCATGCTGAACAGTGTGGAGGCTGGAATATAATGTACTAAGTAAACGTGTGAATATTTTTTGTGGCTTCTAAAAATGTGTTGCTAATATTTAATTAACCTTCCCCTTGTTTTCTAGGTATTCAGATGATTTCTCCCTTACTTCTTCTGAAAAACGAGCTCTGTTTTGTCCATCTGAATCTTCCTCATATACTAGAACTGAAGATAGCAGTTTGTTATGGAACGGGAGAATGATATCTGAACAGAACGGCTCAGAGAATAAACATGCAGGAGCACTATCATTTTCTGCCTACATAGATGAGATGTCAACATTTTCTGATGAGTCAGCACGCACTACTGAAAGAGACAGAATGGAAGCAGAGCGTGGGCTGGCACCATGCCAAGCAGTAGCACCAAGTGTGCCACCACCAACTGAGGCAGTGCCATCAAGTGTGCCACCACCAGCTCAGGAAGCTCCGCCAGCACCAGTGCCAGCTGAGGGGGCACTGCCACCAGCTCAAGAAGCACCGCCGGCACCAGCACCAGCTGAGGGACCACCGCCACCAGTGCTGCCGCCAGCTGAAGGAGTGCCTCCAGCGCCACCATCAGCTGAAGGAGCTCCACCGCCAGAAGTACCACCACCAGCTGCAAATCCGCCACCAGCGCAGTAATGCTGAGTAAATTGAAAGATGAGTGAATCCAATGATGATACCACAACCTTGAATCCCCGGGTTGATGTAGTACTCGTTATAACAATTTAAACTGCATGAATTTATGATTAAGCAAAGTTCATATTTTGCTTCTTAGGAAGGAAGAGAGCTAGTTCTGAAGTAAAGAGAAAAAGTGCAGGGAAGCTGGACAGCATGTGTTTGAAGTCATACATATACACTAAGGCTGAGCTGGAACCGAATAGATAACTATGCTTGGACAGAACGAAAGTTGACTAAAACGTCCTACGAAAAACTGGAAAGTTTGTATTATAGTGCGTCTGGCGGGGGGGGGGGGAGAGAGGTGTGCGGGAATTAAGCAGGCACTGAATCCCTATCCAAAGTAATGCTACGTAGAATTATATGGATAAAACCTCTGAACAATAAATCAGCTATGTGAATGAAGCATCGTCACCCTTCCCTGCAGATATAGAATTAGTGGCTTTTCCAAGCTGATTAATATAGAGGTCCTTAAATTTGGGCTGGGAACGATGGCCTCCCCATATCAGTGTTGCTAATTCTGGAGAAAAGCTGAGATGTTTCTGCAGAAAACTCCCCAGCATTCTGCAATTCCTGAACTCTACAGGACACACAGAACATTGGTAGTATTCCTAGTAGTACTGGTAGCATTCCTATGACTTTTAGCAGTGATCTGACACAAATAAATGTAGCAAATGAAGCTTTTCAAGTGTAGAGATAAAGCAAAAAATCTCACCCCCTTAATGCCTGTATATCGAGCTGTTATTAAAAGCAAGGGAGCAGAGACAGAGAAACACTGGCAAATCTCCCTCTGTATCTGGGGCGTAAACTATGAGGGGGCATCGGGGCTCGAGCCACCCGGATTTTGCAAAGGGGACAATGCAGGTAGCATTATGAAGCTGCTTAGCGCTGCCAGGTTCTCAAGTTCAGTCCTGCTTGTCCTTGTAGCAACTGAACAAGTTTCTAGATGGCACAGGGCTGGTTTTGTTTGTCTTTGTAAAGGGGGGGGCTTCAGTGGATTGTCTGTGAAGAAACAACAGAGAGAGAAAGAGTATGGAAGGGGAAAGGAAAAGAGCAGTCCATCTAGCAATCAGGAGTCCTCAGCGGTTGGACTGAAGAATGCATTTCCTGGGGCCTGCAACACAAACTCTGATCTACGTACAGCTATAGTCAAGTCCAGTAGCACCTTAGGGTCCAAGATTTTGGGAGGTATAAGCTTTGTTGGTATCTGACAAAGGAATATCTGCCTGTCTACCCTTTGCCACAGCAGCTTGAAAATCTAGGTCTATCCTTAGTCTATCAATGTAATTTCATCAGCAAATACAAGTCTTTCTGCATGCAAAATCTAATTACTATCAAGCAGCCAAGTGAACTGATCATCTTTTGCAGATCTTCCCTGTCTCCTAGCCTACCAGGCTGCTCTAGGCATGGAGCCTCTGAGCCTGTTTGTCCACCCTGCCAGCCCTTTTGTCTATCCTGCCTGGATGCAATCTCTTTTTTGTCACCTTTCTGGGAAGCCCCTCCTCCCCTTAACTTTAAGGCCCAATTTACACCTCCCCTCTGAAGTAGTTTGACTGCTGTCTTTTCCTACGCTCATTTCATGCTGGTTTCAAATTTCACTACTTGGGTCTGAAGAGTACTAAGCAACAGGATCTGTTTAAAGCAGTATAATGCTAGCTTGACCACAGGAGGGCACTGGGATCTTTGGAAGCTCCTACTCTCCAAAGCACCGGGAAGCTTTGGAAACCCCTTCTCAAAACCTGTGGATTAATGAAACAGACACCATACTGGAAGTTAAATTGATTTTGGCATCTTGGGACTTCCAGTGTTAGAGAAAAAGAAATTAAAGAAATGGGGATATTTCTGTCTTTAGCCATGTGTATTGTGGGGCTTAGATGCTGGAAGTTTCAGTGATTTTGGTATCCTGAGACTTGCAGCTTTGGGGGGGGGGGGGGAAGGAAGATATGGGAATAGCCTTTTGTGTATGTGTTTGTGTGCAGCTGTACATGGGAGGGAAGGAGATAAAGCTGGTTCACCAGATATAGAAAATGAGGCAGTTCTGCTGTCCGGGACACTACTTCAACCAACCAAATGCTTCCATATTTTCAGGCCAGTGTTTCTGAAAAGCCAGTATTTACTCTGGATTCTGAAATGTATTTGGAGATTCGTACTGAGTATTCAGGATGTGAGTGGTGTAGCTTTTAGAGTGTTGGTCTAAGATTGGGGAAACCAGAGTTCAAATCCCCACTTCGTCACCAAGCACACTATGTGACCTTGGGCCAGTCACACATTTTCAGTCTGAGGAAACAAGAGAGGAAGGAAGTATTTCCTTTCATACATAAATGTTCACTCGAATTGTCTCAGTGAAGGATTTCATGACATCTTTTATTTCATCATAGAGTCCTCTTTCTTTGACTAAAGTTCAGACTATTATGAGTGGAAAAAATATTTTTCAAACTACACACTTGTGGATGGCATTTTTTGAAATATAAACAATTTAATATTTAAATAATATAGATAGTAATCCATGTTACTGGGCCTGGACCAAGTTCAGCCCCATGCTCCCCCCCCCCACCCCAGGAAACTGAGAAATCTTCACCCCTGCTCTGTATTACCCACTTAGGGCTGAAAGATGCATAGCGTCAGAATTTCTCAGACAGTGTTCTCTCAGATTAGTAGGAAAAAGACCACAACAGTAATATGAATGATTGTGTAAGGCAAAGTAAAGTTTTGAATCCTTCTGGAGATCACAGTATCAATATCTAAGTTGTATCTGAATAGTTGTATTGATCTTCTCTATCAAAGTCAAAATGAATACTTCTCATTTGGTTTTCAAAGGTGCTGAGTCAGATCCCTGTATGTGCCCTTCCAAAGCATAGTAGTGCTCTGTTGAAGAAGCCAGTATGGTGTAGTGGTTAAGAGTGGCAGAATCCCATCTGGAAAACCGGGTTTGATTCCCCACTCCTCGACATGAAGTCTGGTGGGTAACCTTAGGCCAGTCACAGTTCTCTCAAAACTTTCTCAGCCCCACCTACCTCACAAGTTGGCTGTTGTGGGGAGAGGAAGTGAATGCGATTGCAAGCCACTCTGAGATTCCTTAAGGTAAAAAAAGCAGGATATAAAAACCTTCTCTTCACTAGTTAATATCTTGCTAATTAAGCATGAAATTGGGAGCCTGGAGAACTGTGTCACTCTTTGAATGTTATCTCCTGAATCCCAGGATATTAGCCAAGAAAACTCTGAAAGACAACAGTACTAATACAAACATATTGGGGATGGTATTTTAAGTTGAAGTCAGGCTATTGCTACGTCCCCCCCACCCCACAGAGTTAAAAGCTGATTTGAAAAGGGGATTCCTGCTCCTGATGGAATCAGACAATTAACCTACACTTCTTTGACTAGGAGCATCAGTGAGAGAAATATATGTCTATACACACCATGAGAAGCAAAACCTATTTCAAATTACACTCAAGTATCTTGAAAACTACTGCCTATTTGCAGCCTTAACCAAATTTAGGAGATCAGGAGACTCGAAAAAAAATTGCTAGAGACCTTGCAGAGCCTTTCTCCATCATCTTCAAGACCTCTTGGAGGACACTGGAAACATGCCACAAGACTGGAGGAGGGCAAATGTTATCCCAGTCTTCAAAAAAGGGAGGAACATGACACAGGAAACTTAAGACAGGGCAGTCAGTCTAACATCTGTCCCAGGGAAGATATTGGAGCAGTTTTTAAATGGTTCAGTCTGTGAGCATCTGAAGGTCAACTTTGTGAGCCAGAAAAGTCAGCATGGATTTGTGTCTGATACGTCCTGCTAGACCAACCTCATTTCCTTCTTTGATCGAGTGAGGGGCTTATTGGATAATGGGAATGCCATCAACATTGTTTACCTGGGAACTTTCAGTTTCAAGCGCTTTAACGGCGGGCGCTTCTCCCTGCAACTGCAGGAGACGCGATCCACACTCAGCAGGTTGAAGGGGTCCTGGACTAGCGCCGGACCCCCAGGGAGCCTAGTAAAGGGTCCCTGCCTGGGGTGCTTGAAGGTAGCCTCTCCCTGCGGTGGCGATCGCGGGATTGAGGCTCCTTTTTACCCCTAGAGGTTCGCCTGCCAGAGGAGCCCTCGGGCTACTGAGCACGGCCGTAAAGCTGCAGAAAATGTATAGCAGAGAGAAGTGATGATTCAACAGCTACGCAATGGCAGAATCGTGAGTCTCCTGATCTTTTGATATGAAGCGTTAAAGGGTGGGCTAGGAGGATTGGATCCCCCCCCTCCCTCGTTACTTACTCAGAGACTTCCCACGGGCGTGTTGCTGTTTTGGAGATGTTATAAATGAATTGAAGAGCTGGATTGCATACAGCAGAGGGAGAGATTGCGAAAGGCATCGGTGTGATGAATCAAGACTGTCTCCTTTGAGATCTCTTATCTAATTGTAAACAAAGCTGCGGAGTCGGAATGGTGGGCAGGGCATCCCCAAAGCCTGGAAGCTCGACTTTAAAAAGTGGAGCGGAGCGGAGTGCAACTTTGACGACGGCATTGCGACCTCTAGTGGAACAACTGGCTTCAATCAACACTAAGCTGGAAATGATGCAGACTGAGATGAGAGAGTCAAATAAAAAGCAGGACATGCTACAGCAGGAATTTTTGGATGTCAAAACAGCAGTTGAAAAAAATGACTCAAGACTGCAAAGAATTGAAAAAGAGAAGTCTTTTCAAAGTGACAATGTATTAAAGCTTCAAATGGATCGATCAAACTACTTCCTGAGATTTCAGAATGTCCCTGAGTCAAAAGGGGAGAATCCGAAGAAAATATTAAGTGAGGCACTGGCACCTCTGACAGGATGGCAAGCAGCAGAACTTCAAAGCGACATGGATATGACCTATAGGACATATCCAGAATATGTTAAAAAGAAGAGACTGCCAGGTGAGATTGTGGTGAGATTCTCCAAAAGATTAACCAGAGATCTGGTATTAAAAGCTTCATATGGAACAGTTCTGAAGATACAGGAAGAAGAAATAAAGGTTCTAAAAGACATTCCATTTGAAATAAGAAAGAGAAGGAAAGCGTATAGGAGTTTGGCTTTATGGTTGCAGTCAGAGACTATTCCATATAAATGGGACATTCCAGAGGGAATCCTGTTTAGCTATAAAGATAAGAAATTCAAAATTGACTCCATTGATCAAGCAAGAACATTTTTGGAAAAGCACAAAAAGAAGAAAGCAGAGACTGAACCAGATGACTCACTGGCAGAGCAGGAGAGTATGTATGGATTTGAAAGCTCAGAGACTG
This sequence comes from Lepidodactylus listeri, assembly GCA_029233225.1. Taxonomy (NCBI): domain Eukaryota; kingdom Metazoa; phylum Chordata; class Lepidosauria; order Squamata; family Gekkonidae; genus Lepidodactylus; species Lepidodactylus listeri. Next base: position 115,792,124 of record JARCFY010000004.1, on the reverse strand, counting down.
AAGATGGAGATGATTCGGACTCGAAGAAGGGGGCGGCCGCTCCTAGAAAGAAGAAAGACAAGAAGAAAGGAAGAGAACCAAAGGAGAAATAGTTTAAGTGTTTTTTTTTCCTTCGCTGTAATAACACACCAAGCCTTGCAACTTTAAAATCTAGTATAGATTGTTTACTCTGATGTATGTAGTCCAGGGATCCAATGTTAAGTTTCTATTTGTAAGCAGCAAGAATGAATTAGTAATGTATGCCAAGAAATAATTTAGCTTTTCAGTAACTAATGATATTAGTAAACAGCATTATGAACGCATTTTCTGTATACCTTAGGGTAGGTTAGTTTGTAGATTTTAATGTAGGTGTAGGGATTAAAATGCAATAAAAAATTTACAAAAAACAAACAAACATTGTTTACCTGGATTTCAGCAAAACTTTTGACAGGGTTCTCCATGACAGACAAACTGGAGGACTGGAGGACTGTGGACTGGGCCCTAGGATAGTTAGGTGGATAGGGAACTGGTTGGAGAACCACACCTGAAGAGTAGTTCTCAATGGCATTTTCATTTGACTGGAGGGAGGTGTACAATGGACTGCCACAGGGCTTGGTTTTGGGCCTGACACATTTCAATATTTTTATAAATTATCCGGATGAGGGCGTGGAGGGACTACTCATTACATTTTCAACTAACACCAAATTGGGAGAAGTAGTGAATACCCCCCCCCCCCAAAAAAAAACAGAGATAGAATTCAATGAAATCTGAACCGACTGGAAAAGTGGGTGGATGTGAACAAGATGCAATTCAACAAAGATAAATGCAGAGTTCTACATCTAGGTAACAAAAACGAGAAGCACGCAAACTGGATGAGGAACACACTTCTGGGTAGCAGTGTGTGTGTGAACAAGATTGTGGGGTGGAGGTGGACTGTACGCGAAATATGAGCAGTCAGTACGATGCAGAGGCAAAAAAGACTGAAGCAGTCCTAGGCTGTATCAACAGAGGCATATCGCAGGATGTCTTGGGGCAATTCTGCATTGGCTTTTCCCTCCATTGTTTTACGAAACCCATGATGGAACAGAAATTTCCCTCTGCATCGCATGCCACTTTCACTTCCTTTGATCATCAGGTTTAATGTACCTTCTGCATAATTTATGGCCGCTCACGGGTGATTTCGCAGTCAGTATGGCATTGCCCTGGGGTTATTTGAATGTGGTTTTGAGCTGTACCTTTGGTAAAACAGAGGGAAAAGCCAATGCAGAATCACCCATAATCCCACTGTACACTGCATCAGTCAGGCCAAATCTGGAGTACTATGTGTAGTTCTGGAGGCCTCATTTCAAAAAGGATGTGGATAGAAGGAAGTGGGTGCAGAAGAGAGTGACAAGGATGACCAGTGCCTGGAGACCAAGCCCTACAAGAAGAGGGAGTGACTTGGGAAATGCTTAGTTTGGAGGCAGTCAAGGGGAAACACGATTGCTCTAAGTATTTGAAAGGCTATCACTTAGAGGAGGGTAGGGAGCTGTTCCTGTTGATAGCAGAGGATAGGACTCGTAATAATGGGTTTTAATTATGGGCAGAAAGGTACCAGCTGGATAAATGCTTCATAGAGTTTAAATAATAATCCATAAATGTTTGTTAATTTACCCCTTCAATGCAGGTATGGGTTGAATTGGTGCATGAGTGTCACCAACCTTTTTTGGGCAGCCAGGGAAACCTCCTCCATCCTTAAATTTGCATATCAGGAAAAATATCACCTTCTTACTGTCAATTTATCAGGCAGCTGTTAATGTGGACTTAAAACAGTGGACTTAAAACTTAATGTGGACTTAAAACTTAAAAAGGGCCATCCACATCTACACAAAGTTCAAATGGAGAATGTACAGCATAGGCACCATTCACAAAAACAGTAAGGTGTATTTTACACAACCATAGATGAAAACCCTGAAGCATAAACAGGTCTGTGCGCGTGTACTGCATAGCAAAGTTGCAGAATATGCTACTGTCCACAGCCTTCAACTTCCTAAATGTTATCGTTCCCATGGTTCAAAAAAGCAAAGATACGGTTGCAATGGTACGATGGAAAATGGGTGAGCAATGTCAGAAGCTCTCACAGATCCAGTTGGTCAGCCGTGTTGGTTTGAAGCAGGACAACAAATTTAGAGTCCAATGGCACCTTCAAGACCAACAAAGGTTTATTCAAGGTTTGAGCTTTCGTGTGCACACACACTATCAAATACATTAGAATTGCAGTCAAGGTTCAAACTTATAGCCAGAGAATGAACAGCAAATTAACATATAGCATGATGATGATCAAGATATGTAAAGTAATACTAAATAACAAGCTGAGGTTATAAACTCTGACAGACAGGGATGGAGATTCAGTGTACTGCACAGATTTTTGTCCCTTCCCGTAAGTACTAGATACAGAACATATCTACAGCAGTAAAAACTGTAGAAGAAATTATGCAGAATGCAGCACTGCAGATTTACCCAATGTGCATAATTCACAGCATTCAGCTTGTCTTGTTGCAGAATTTGTGCGCTTTTTATTACAATATGCACCTAGACTTCCCAGTTCAATATATACTGGCTAGAAGATGAAGCTGTGAAAACATTAAGAGAAATCAGTTTTGGGGGTGCCACATCTACCCCCTAAAACAGATGCATGGATAGAAGAGGTCAGGTATAACGGCAATGAAATGTAAATGATCCAGCCAGTGACATTACTACACACAGCTCAACCATACACAAGATCAGCACAGTGGCACAGGACACTACCAGTGTTCCCTCTAAGCTGAGTTAGTGTGAGCTAGCTCAGAGTTTTTTAGACTCTGGTTCACACCTTTTTGTCCTAGCTCAGGAAGGATGGCTCCAGAGCAAACTAATTTATGCAGTAGCCACATGGCTCGCTCACAACTTTAATACCAGTAGCTCACAGAAAGCAGAATTTTTGCTCACAGAACTCCACAGCTTGGAGGAAGCACTGGACACTACTATCCTTTATATACATATCAAGAACAAGCTGTGTGTGTGCAAACACACCTGCAATCAATATAGAGTCTACATAGCATATGCTTTTTCTTTGTACATGCACACACAGTCATTTTTAGGGTACGTTCGATACTTGTACAGCTCAGCACGATTCAAACCAATTTTTATTTCTAATGTGGTCCCTTCTCAAAAACACGTGCATACAGAAAGTAGACAAGTTCACTGTAACAAGCATCCAAGGCAGAGGCAAATATTGAGAGTCCAAAACCAACAGTTGGGCAACACCAACCACCCCGGACAAACGACACCAGGCCCTGAAAAGTTCCCAAAGGGAACTCCGCCTACGTCCCAACCTCACATCCCTCTTCTCCAAGCAAAACGAGCCCCAGCGCGCAGGCGCGGGAAAACCACAAAGAGGCGCGGCTAAGTAACCTCAAGGCGGAATGCCAAGAGGCATGGACGGAAAAGAAAGCCCTCTGATTGGGTCTATAAAGCAACAGCCCCGCCCCCAGTGGGTGTGAGGGCGGGGTTTCCCGTTTAAATGTTAAAAAGGCTCGCACGTGGCCTCGCGCCGTTATCGGAGGAGGAGAAAGGGTTTCTTCGAAAGATGAGCAGGGAGCAGTGCACGCGCGGGCCCGAGAGGGTAGACGGCCGCCGCACACACCGGTTGCAGTTCTTCTCATTGGTTTCCACGTGTCTGTCCCCTGGGCTGAGCGTCGTGGTGATGTTCCGCCCTTCCCCTTCTCCCGCCCCGCTCGGACAGTTGTGGCTTTGTGCCCACTTCTCATCGCGATAGATTTGTGCGATAGTTTCTAGGGGCCGGTTCCCGACGCTTGTTGATCTGCGTCCCTGATGGAGCGATTGGCCGTCGGGATGCTAGGATCCTGTTCATGCAAAAGCGAAGCTTCCTGCCGCGTCCTGCTTTCTGAGGAGCAAGCCCTCGCCCAGTTGTTTTATAGAATACAAACCCCATCGTTAAGGAATTAGAACACGTGACCTAGCTCAACGACCTGTTCTTGTGTTTTTAAGCGCTGTTAAAGGCAGTCGCCCCTGGATGGTGCTGCTGCATAAACAGCATCAAAGTATTTTTGGTTTTGCAGGGGTTTCGGGGAGGCTTTCCAGCATACGAAAACGGGTTTGCTTTTTGTTTGGAAAGCAATCCGTATTCCCAGCTCCAGTGATTTAAGGGTTTCCAGTAAATTGTTATGCAGAGTTACTCGAGCCTTCTCATCTCCGTGGGTGCACGCTTGGGTAGCTATATGGAACGCGTTCGCATTGAGTGGGATTCTGAGTAGACCCGCTTAGCCCTGCGGGCGCTGCTGATAGTCAAGTTTAGGGGAGAATGCTCAAGTTTTTACAAACGGAGTAGGGTTGCCAGCCTCCAGGTGGGGCCTGGGGATCTCCCACTTTTACAATTGATCTCCAGCTGACAGAGAACAACTCCCCTGGAGAAAATGGCTACTTTGAAGGATGGGCTCTATGGCATTGTACCATGCTGAGGCCCCATCCCCTCCCCAAACCCCACCTTCTGGATCCACCCACAAAGTTTCCAGATATTTTCCAACCCAGACCTGGCAACCCTAAAACCAAGGGCCATGGCTTCCTTTATAGAGTCATGTTGGGTCTTCATCTTTTCCTACTGCCGTCAGCTTTTTGTAGCCTCTGTAAGGTTGCTAACCTCCAGGTGGTGGCTGGAGATCTCTTGTTATGACCGACCTCCACACAACAGAGATCAACTGAAGAAAATGTCTGCTTTGAAGAGTGGACTCCACAGCATTATACCCCAATTGCTGTCCCTCCCCTCCCCCTCCCTGCTCAGGCTGCACCCGCAAAATCTCCAGGTATTTCCCAACTCTGAGCTGGCTGTTTGTGACAGCCAGTTACAACTATTATAATCTGTGATCCTCACGTTTTTAAAGTTAAAGTTTAAAGTTTTAGTTTTAAAGTTTCTTAGTGAGCCTCATGGTTACAAAAGCTCCCGGATAAACTTGGTGAGTTCTCCCCTATTCCCAGCCTACTTCCCAATCTGCCTCAACATATGGGGAAGCATGGATAGCTTGTTTCCTGTCTTGTTTTCCTTTCTGGCTGATATCTATACGGGGAGTTAGTGTTTAGTTCTTCAAATATTTTCATTTTCAGAGGTGCTTTGACTAGCTTCCCCACTTTGATGGTTCTGAGGGCACCTGGTGTTTTTGGCCGCTGTGTGACAGTGTTGGACTGGATGGGCCATTGGCCTGATCCAATGTTGGCTTTTCTTATGTTCTTACTGTTCAGGCTATTCCGGTAGTCATACTGGTAATTAAGATGTTTCTTTGCCGTTTTTAAAATTGAGACTTTACCACAGGTGCAACTAGAGAAAAATAAGCTTAGTGTTGTCATCAGTAGTTATAATAATAGTAGTAGTTATAATAATAGTAGTTATAATAGTAAATCAAGTGGGAACTGTCTGCATTTTAATACAAATTTTAGTACTCTAAGTGGGCCACATTAGCAACAAAAAGGCATGTGTCTATTAACTACAATGTGTCTATTAACTACAATGGTGTGACTCTGCTGCACTACTTTTAAAGTGTTTTGTAATTGGTAAGAGTTTAAACATTGACATATCTGAAACTTCATTCACAATGACTCAGTTGCAATTATTTGGATTGTTCTTCATGAAAATAACTTGCACTAGTAGTAAGGTATATTGGCTACAGGTTTGTATCCTGTAGTCTGCCTACTTTATGTTATAAATTACTGTGCCTTTTTTATTTGGAATTTAAGAGAACTACAAGCCTTAATGCTTGGGTTTTAAACATAAGTGAAGCCATTTTGTATATACATTTGAGAATTATATAACTTTCTTCCAATCAACAGGGCTGGGTAAAAATACCTAAGAACTAGAAAGCATCAACAAAGCAATTCAGTCAGTTAAGACTCAAGTTGAAGAAGGACAAAAGGAGCTCTTGTGCTACAACTTGGAGCAAGATGACTTCAGAAATTCTTTGGTTGCTGCAATAGATGACTCTAAAGGAAACAGGCCCTTTTCTGATGAAGGCCATCTTAGTAGTAGTACTCCTGTAAAAGACAATGTTAATGCCATTTCAACCTTGAAGGACTCTTACAAATTCAATAAATATATTCTTGATCGTAGCTGTCCAGCTACTGATCTTGAATATGACCCATTACTTAATTATTCTTCGGGTCTGCCTAGGTCCTCCTTCAAGGAAGAGGATAAAAATGGCAAGCAGCAAGTAAAAATGTTCTCTGATGGAAATTTGCAAGGATCAACAATAAAGTCTCCATGTGAAAATAGATACAGATATCCAAGGAAAAGATCAAGAAGTTCTTCACCAATACAGCTTGAAATAAAACTCCAGGAAACAGATGATGATATGCTTATAATAGATGCTCCACCAGTCAGTGTGTCAAAGAAACCAAAAATAATTGAATCCTGTAAAAATGGAAAAAGGTAGAAGATTGAGTTTTGCATGTAAAGTAGAAGCTCTGAAAGGCTCTGAGAAATCAAAGTCTTCATATTGTATAGAGGGAAGGAAACCAGAAGATATCACAGTTGCTCTAGATAGTGATAGAAAAAAGAAAAAAAAAGAAACTGGAATAAAATGTGCAGCAAATTGAAAACTCTTACTTTCCAAATGTAAAAGTGACCACTTTGAATGAAGAAAGTAATTCTTGAGCTTGTTTGGAGGTTCTAGCAGGGGAGCGCAGCTATCGTATACCCTTGACCGAAGAACGGTTCACTCCTTCTATCTGGGATGGTCATCCTCTTCGACCGAGCGCACAGCTTCGGGAGGGACGCACATGGAGCGGTGAGGGAGGTAGGGGACACCCGCCTAGCCAGCCAGATCAGCCGAATCAACCCTGGCGATCAATGGGGTGACAGATGTCGCAGCCAGATTGCCCTCTCTCCCCATTGCTTTTCATCTACGCGCTAGAATCCGTATGTGAGCAGATAAGAAACGAACAGGAGATTATCGGTCTTCAATGCAAAGGTCAAATATATAAACTATGTGCCTACGCGGATGATCTTATGTTCATTATTGAAAAACCCGAGACATCTTTAAGTAAACTACTAGAAGTAATAGATGAATACGGCCAAGTAGCAGGGTTAAAAATTAATATACAAAAAATGAAAATAATTACTAAAAATTGTAATAAGGAATTAGAAAGAATAATTCAGTCCACCTCAAAAATAAGTATTGTGAAAAAGGTTAGATACCTCGGTATTATATGTTCAAACAAAGTTAGCTCCTTGATAATAGACAACTACAAAAGCTGGTTGAAAAAGGTAAGAACAGACATGAATATATGGAAAAATCTAAAGCTATCTTGGCTGGGTAAAATAGCAGCGGTTAAGATGAACATCCTCCCAAAGTTTTTATTCCTAGCCCAAACTATTCCCCTATTAGATAGTAAAGCTGGTTTCTATGTAGAATTAAATAAAATTATAAATCAATTTATATGGCATCCGGGAAAAGCTAGGATTAAAAAGAAAGTGGTACAAGACAGTAAAGAAAGAGGGGGAGTAGGGCTACCATCTTGGGAAATATATGGGAAAGCTGCGGCTTTAGTATGGGTGAAAGATTGGGTCAACTTGGATAACCCCAGAGTTTTAGCCTTAGAAGGTCATGATATGTACATGGGATGGCACGCATACCTTTGGTACGGCAAACAAAAAATACATCAGAACTTTGTCTCACATCCACTCAGAGCAGCGCTGATGAAGAACTGGCTGAATATTAGAGAGAGATTTTATGAAAAGATACCCAAATGGGTTTCACCTCTTGAAGCCTTTATTAAACCCTCCTTAATGATGTCTAATAAAAATTTAAAATACAAAATGCTATTAGATAACAAGGATAATCTGAAATCTGAGATCCAAATTCAGGAAGAATTAAACATTAATTTAACATGGTTGGAAATTAATCAATTGAAATCTAGATTTAAAGAAGATAAAAAACAAGGTTTCTACAGAAACCGGAACAAATTAGATACGGCATGGTTAAACAATGACTCCAAATTAATCACAAAACTGTATGATATAATCCTACAAGATGAAATGAAAGATGAAATAGTAAAAACAGTAATGGTTAAATGGATGGAGGACTTTGGTCACACTGTAGATATAAATAGATGGTCTAAGATTTGGAAATCGATCAAATTTTTGAAAACTGTAAGCTATAAAGAAAACATACACAAAATGTTCTACAGATGGCATTGGTCGCCAGACAAATTAAATAAATGTTTTGGTACTACATCACCTAAATGTTGGGTATGTGGGAAGGTTCGGGGAACGTGGTACCATATGTGGTGGACCTGTGCAGAAATGAAGAAGTATTGGACTATGGTCAAGAGGCTGATTGTTGAAATAGTGGACATTGACATAGAATTAGAACCAGGAGCTTTTTTATTAAATATGTTAACGGATAATTTGGTAATGGTTGATCTGAAGTTAACAACTTATATACTCACAGCGGCACGTATAACAAGGGCTAAAGTTTGGAAGTCGTCTGTTTTACCGGGAAGAGAAGATATAATTAACAAACTAACAGAATGGGCAGAATTAGATAAAATGAGCTTTTTGCTGAATTCAGAATGTAACGTAGATCCGGCTTGTACATGGTCTAAGTTTTTCAGTTGGTTAGATTAAGTTTAATGATGGTTCACCCTATATTAATAAGAATACTGTTTTTGGTTGTTTAATTTTATTCATTGTTAAAAAACCTAATAAAAATGAATTATAAAAAAAAAGGAAAAAAAAAAGAAAGTAATTCTGATGATCAGTGAAAACACCGTCACCGTCTTATGGGGGAAAGTACCGTGTTGTCCCAGTCTCAGATGAAGGGTGAGGTTAAGAAAAACTTTGAAGCAGAATTCTGCGAACATCTCCATTAAAACAAGCAATATGAAAGAGCAGATGAACAACTGCAAAACTTTGCTGAACAAAGTCCAAACTAAAACGTATTTTAAAAGCAGTTTAAAGGATGGAGTTGTAGACATTTCCCAAAAATCTCCTGATCATTTAGGGAAACTTCAGAGCCTACAGCTGTATGAAAAAAGTAAAGTACAGAATATAGCACAGAGCAGTCCTGTGGATCTGGATGAGAAAATTCGTTTTTATGAAAGCCATGATAAAAAGCACAATGATAAAAGTGTGTATGCAAATGTCAAAGAAGATGAGACAATTATACTAGATTCTTCAGGAGAAGACGATTCTGAAGAAGATACAGAACCTTCTGATGATACCATGGAAGAATGTCGAAAAATTTTCAGTGAGTTTGTTGAACATGAAATACAGAAGGAAGAAATAGCAAAGCAGGTAGCATTCATCAGTGTTTGTGGAAAACCTTTTTTGGGGGGGAGCTGTTTGTTTTTTATGTACATTAGTCCTTTTAAAAACTTTTATCAGTTGTATTTTGGTGTGCCATTAGTAGTTTTGCTTTATCATGAAAATCCAAAGCACATCCATTTGAGAATCCAGAGTTGTTAGGTGACAGAAATTTCATCTAGCAGTAAATGTATGTAGAAAAACTAACTTTCATTACATTAAGGGACAGGCCATTATACCCATTGCATAAATTAGTAACCAGCTACTACTGGGTATGATCAGTTGATACATCATAGTTTCCGAATCTGAATTAAGAGTGTGTTTGTACTGAGCAGATTTAGTTTGCCTTTTAACCTGATTGCTCTTTTAGCTGACCCTAGAAGTCTCTTGAAATATGCTCTGTATCCTCCTTCTCCCATTCTCTCCCCCACCTACCCCACCAACAAAACCTACTCTTGAGAGTTCTATTCTCAGGTATGCAGAGAACTAGGCAATTACAGTTTTTGGTACAGATTAGGCCTGAAGCCTCCTCATGAACATGAACATTTATAGGCAAGTTAGGACCAATAAATACAATTATATACATGCCACCCCCTTTGTCCCCACTTCATCAATCTATGTATAAATAAGAGCACGCAACCACTCAAGCCAAGTTCTTGCTGCCTTTGTACTTGACTGAGTAGGACAACAGCGCTGGAGGCTAGTAGTTGCTTTCTAATGTAGATTGCTTTGTTAGCCGATTTTCCAGATAGTCCAGCTGAAGCTAGAATTTGTGCATTCTGTTACCAGCTGGGCCAAGGCATCAGCTCTTCTTTTTGTATCATATATGCTGTTGTCTCTAGGACCATAGAGTAAGAGCTAGCCAGAGAGAGAGAGAGAGCATTTTGCCTCTGAAGGCTGCTAGTGATGTCTGTTTCCCCATAGGACATTTCACTTAGAGGCCCTGGACTTTGTAGGTCCACCAAGTCAACCTGCTCCTCTGTTTTAGTTCTTGAGAGATATCTTCAATATTGCTATATTAAATATTCTACTGCTTTGAAAAAAATATGGAAGTATGATTTTTAGCTAGCTGGACAAGGGACAGTAAAGAAAGATACAAAAATAAGACTCACTGTGAAATATATATAGTAGTAGTTACATTTAACAATACCTAGTATTTTCTGCAACGCAATGGAGCTGCCTTGAAATAACCATAGTGGAACTAGTCTTGGTTTACCAAGGATAGCTTTGACACTTACAGCCTTATTCATTGCCGTTACATGCTGTAATGACAACTATTGATTCACGGAATTTCTGATTTGTTCCTTCCAAAACTCAAGGAGAAAGTGTCCATGAGACTGCAATTAGAAACTGGCTGCTTGGTCCAGTAGTAGTAGGGAGACCTTTTTTGAGATCAGGGGACGGGCCATTATACCCATTGCATAAATTAGTAACTGCATTAACTGTTTCAGCCACTTGGCTGTCATGAAATGTCTTCAAGAGCTCATTGAAGTTCATCTCCCAAATAAGGGTTAATCATACTGGCATTTCAAGAAATTAAACTTTATTGATGGATACAGTTTCAAACAACTATTTATCTATTTCAGTTCATTTAAACGTGCTTGAAGTTCTGCCAGTTTCAACAAGCAGCAGTCATGCGAATGTACTGCTTCCTGGAAGTGCATTAACAGCAATGCCATGTAGGCTTTCCAGTAATTCAGTCAGAAGGATTGCTTCCATACCAAGTAAGGTATCACATTTTTTCTTTACTACTACTTAGTAGAAGTCTTCTGTGTAGTAAGTGAATTGTATTCAGCAGTAAATACTTAATTAACTTATATATTAGGTTTGCAGTACCTGACCATATTTTGCCTGGTTTTTCCTTCGGATTTTGCTGGATAGGTTTAGTAGTATTATGAAGTTCGAGATCCTGCTTCTGATGTCACTCTTCCCTATTTACTGTAACTTATGGCCGAAGATTAACATCACTGTTCTATTAAAAAAGGCTAAATATGCCTGGAAAGAAATCAGCTTGGAAAGATGGATGAGTGTGTGTGTCCAGAGGAAGCTTATACAATTTTTTTTGAATGCTAATGAAAGAGTAGATTTTTCTTCCACCTTTAACTACATAGCTGCTTTTGCATGTATTTAAATTTGTAATAGCCTATTATCCCCTGGAAGCTGGATGAGTGGCTAAGGCCGAGGACAGACTGGCAATGTAAAGCGGGGCAGCCCCGCGTCGGAAGTGGAAGAAAAGAGCCCGTTCAGACATGCGCATCTGTCCCTCGGCTCCATTTCGCACTTACCCGTCTCCCAGTCGCTTTCCATCCGCTTTAACAGGACACCGGGTAAAACCGGTGTTCAGAGGCCGTCCGCATGCCTCCCGCTTCCAAATAGTGTGAACCGGAAGAAGCGGGAGGCATCCAGAGGCGGCAGTGTGAACGCTCCGGCACAAAGTTATGCACATGTGCGAAACACATCAAAGGGAAAACAAAAAAAAGTGCAACGGCGCGCGCGAGCTGTGCGCGCTGGCTCCACAGCAGTCTGAACGCTCCGTATCGGCACCACTGCACATTGCTCTGGCCAGTATGAACGGCCAGCTCCGTGGAGTTTCCCCCCCGCACCAGTTCCCTCCACTTTACCCCCGCTTTACATTGCCAGTCTGTCCTCGGCCTAAGTTCAGCAAGTTCTTTTAAAAAATGAAATAGGGCAATGTGTAGACAGAGGTCAGTGCAAAGACCAGTAAATCTTTTAGTACTCCTGTCTGCAGACTCCACTCACTTTTGAGAACTAAGTCAGGGTAAGTGTGCCATATACACATGCTGGAAACTTCTTTAACACAAGTGGCTGCCTCATTGTTTTTGGTTATAGCATTAATATCATTTTTATTAAAGAAAAAGCCAAAACATTAAAGCAAATCTTAGTGAATTAATCTTGCATATGCTGAGGTGGGGTAAGAGAGAATCAAAAATAAGTCTGTAGTTATAGAGGTGTGTTAAAAATAATTCTGCTCTGTATAATTTAAGTCCTTGCACATAGCATATTAAAATAAATATACAATTTCAGGTATCAAGCCAGAAAAGCCCTTCTGTTGTTCCAGAACTTGGATCTAAAGTACCATATGACATAAGACGATATGTCAGTTTTTCTGTGGAAGAATTCTTAAAAGTTTGTACAACAGTGAATGAAGCTTTTGACAAGGTTTGCATTTGTTATGAAGAATAGTGTAAATATCTTTTTTTAAAACAAAGTTATGACACAAAGTTACAGGACACTTAATAGGTATGGAAAATAATGTCATGTTGCAAAGGTATTTAGTCATTATGTGAATAAGATGTTTGACAGTGTGTTATGAAGGTCAAGCTAACAGTTTAAGCCATAACAATTTCTGTGCTTTTGCTTCTTTTGCTCATCCTCCTGACAGGTTTTGGTTCATGTTCCTTTTTTTAATGGGCAAAACATGATTGGAATATTTGCTTAGATTTTGTCCTGAGAAGAAATATTTAAAACCTTGTTCTAGTAAGTGTTTGAGAAAAGCATATTTGATTAATGAAGCATCTAGGAAATGAATAAATTGAGGGCTAAACCAAACAAGATGGAGGGAGTTCTGTGGCTGGTGCTTGAAGCTTATTGAAGAGTGTAGTTATCGAGCAGGTGGAGGCATAATTTAGATTTGGGCAACAACTTGTGGGGTGGGGTTCTCCCCATACCACGTTCCCGGCCTGAAAAGCTGCTGCTTGTTCTGCTGGGACAAACAGGTGGGTGCCTGCGTCTGTTCAGTTTCACCAGGGCAGGTAGCAGCTCACCAGGGCTGTTCAGGTCAGGAAACAGTGGTGGGGAGAAGGTTTAAACCTCCCCTTCATGAACTGCAGGCCCAATCAGAATTGGCCTCGTGGTGCCAGAGCCAGGTACTCTGATTCTGGAACTCCCAGCATCTTCCCTGGTTTTGCCACAAGATATTGCCAGTTAAATTATTGTTGCAATACTGAGTAGAGAACTTAAATTGGAAATGAACTGTTAAAATGAAACATTAAAACATTCTAGCTGTATCTGAAGAAGTGAGCAGTGGCTCACAAAGGTCATACCCCACCACAAACTTTGTTAGTCTTTAAGGTGCTACTGGACCCTTATTCTTTTCTACTGTTAAAACAAAGTTGTAGCAAACTAACATATATTTTTACTTAATAAATATCATTTTCTTAGAGGATCAGATTTCCCTCCCCCCCAAATAGTTTGATACTTGTTTTGGACAGTTTTGAAAAAACTTAACACCCCCGGCGTGGGGGCAGTTTTGAAGAAAAGTATCTTTCTGCACAGCTGCAGGTTACCTACTTTCATTCTGTTGGTTATCTATGCTAAGCAGAAAATTCTGTTTTATTCTTCAGGGGTCGTATTTTTTCATTTCACTGATTGGGACAAACTATTAATTCTCAGAGGGAGCTAGGCTGGTAGCCCACAAAAAAGGGGATGGGTTATAAATTTATCTCCCTCCAGGATTATGTAAATTTTTACATATTTGAGCAGGCTGCCCCCCCCCCCCCCCCCGCCACAGCATGCTTCTGGATAGTTTTTAGTTCGCATTAGGATGAGTTTTTAAGTTCTTTGTTTATTACCTGTGTAATTAGGATGTATCCTCCCAGTAGATCATCCTGTCTTGTCTGTTGGCAGCCTGGTTTTGATTCTTCTGCCACCTACTCGGGGCAGCCAATATTAGCTATAGTTACGATAGCACTTGAAGTAGCTTCCATATTGTTATTTCTAACAGTTAAGTTAGAGGTCAAACTGCAACAGTATTTCTGGCTTTAGTTGTAGTTGGCACATACAATCAATACAATCAGCTTCTACATGCCGTTATATATACACTTCATTGGTTTCAGTTAATTGTCTCAGAAATGTTTTCTAACAGTTAAGCTGTTAGAAATATATTTTCTAAATACAGGCAGAAATGTATTTTCATCCTTTCTCTCCTGCACTGTATATAACTCTAGAATGATATATTTTATCTTTCTCTATAACACCAATGAAATTCTGGTGATAAAGAATTTGTGAGCAAATTTATATGTGTGATCACACACGTAATGGTGATATGGCTCCGCTACTGTAGTGCAGTTTTACAACTGGTTGTTTAGTGCTTATTTGGGTGTATGCCATTTACCAGTATTTCCTTGAAGTAGGGCTGGTTCACACCACATGATCCCTCCACCGTAAGCCATGTGAAAGCGTGTATTGTACAAGTATAAACGCTGCCCTTCTAAATTCCCCTTTATTTTATGGTGCTACTTTTAAGAAACAAATTATATACTGTTCCTGGAATCTTCACTATTGTTGTTTGTCAGTGCACTAGAGTGTTTAGGGCACTTTGCTAGGGCACACATCCGTTTAGTTCGGGAAGATTTTCCTCATGCTTTATGCATGCTGAGGGGAGTTAAAGTGGTGCTGGACCAATGATCTCTCAATGCCGAAACAAGGTGTTAGAATTTTTCTTTTTTCTTTTTCCTTACAAGTGAAAACTTTTGAGCGTATCAAATAAAACTTTGTAGGGAAGTCAGAACCAACTTAAAATTGCTTCAGAATTGAGAGCATCTAGTATTTATATCCCACACAATAAAATTTTGTCCATTAGTAGTTAAATACACGCAAGCTAGTTCTTCAGTTATTAAGTTCCTTATATTTAGTTGAACAGGTAATGAATAAAGGAAGTGTTTAGGTTTGTTACTTTAATTACAAAAGTTATTCTATTGGTTTAAGTTGAAATCTATTAAATAACATCCATTGAATGTTGTTCTTCCTAGTGGGTGGTCATGATTCTAGTGAAGATGCAACTGCTTGGATGGAATTAATGCTTTGGAAAGTGAGAGACGACAGTAAAGGTAGAAGATAATGATTTCTCCCGACAGCAATCAGAACACAGCCTTTCTTCATCATTGGAAAATGATTGGCTGTGTGAGATGGTTCATTTAAACTCAGTTTCCAAATTACGGTTTTTAAAAAATATAATGTTGAAGTTGATTACAAGAGCTTTGGGAGCTGAGCTGCTCAAAACTTCTAATGTAAACAGTGAAAAATTTCCAATGTTGTAGTTTGGAAAGAACATTGTACTTTATTTTTATGAAGCTTGTATTTCCTTAATGCAAATATTCAGTCTGTCTTGCTTATCAGCTGTCGCTGGCTTTACTTCAGCAGCTAGTGTTCAGCTTTCTTAGGGACAAAACAAATGGTAAAAATTATGTTCTTGCATTTATTTATGGATCTTGCTGGAAGGTGTATAGATAAACATGCATATTTTGTATAACTTTGATCTACTTGTGAAAAAAATGTTTTTTATTGAACTGTACTTGGTTAAAAATCAGCAATGGAAAATTGTATATTCTATGATTAAAAACAGAAGTTTACTATAAAAGCTGTATATTTTCATTTCTTTCTCTGCCACTTCCTGTCCAATCCTTGACCCTATGCAGCTCTAGTTCTGTGGAGCAGCCTGTGGTCTTAGTTAAGTATATATATCTCATCAAAAATCTTTCAGCCTGCTTGAAACGTATATGAGGGCTGCAATATTGCACATGATATCAGAACATGACTTTGTATTGTGTATTGTTGCTGTTCTATATAATATCCGTTTAGTATTCGTATAAGACAAGAGACAGGACCCGTGATACTTGCCGGGGGAGGGGGAGAAGAGCAGACCCAGCAGCCACGGGTGAATCTTCTCCCCCCCCCCCCCCGGCATCCATGGCAAGGCCTGGGCCCACCAATTCCTCCCCCCCCCCCCCCCCGGCTCCAGCCGATCCCCCCTGGCTATAGCGGCTCCGGAGGTGATTCCTTCCCCCCGGCTCCAGCCGATCCCCCCCCCGCCAGTGACGGCAAGGCCCATGCGGCTTCCAGCTGCTGGGCCTGCCAAGCTTCCCCCCCCCCCCCCATGATGGTGAGGCCTGGCAAGGCTTCTCCACCTGCCCCCGCTGCTAGCAGCAGCCACAGATCCCAGAGGTAGGTGCGCAGGGAACGCTCTTTTACTTTTGCAGGGATTTAAATATCCCTCCGTTTTTTTTATTTTTCTGCACATGGGGGGAGTCCCCCAAGTGTGCAGGAAAATCTCCCTCCCCCCCCCCGGCGCGAATTTAGATATCCGCACGGCGGTGGCCACTTGGCTATTAGTATATAGATTATTGTTATTGGCCATAATACAACTATTTAAGGTTTCTGAGACAATGAGAAAGATGAAGATTAATGTATGTGGTATCATTTTGTAAAGAAATGTTCCTAATCCATGAGACGTATTACAAAAAACAGACATCGTTTTGTAAGGTAATGTATTGCCTCTTCTAACGAGAACAGGAGCCAAGGCTTAAAACGTTTCATAACTCTTTCATAAGTCATTAATTGCATCTGGTGGGAAAAGTTTGAAAGGTAACCCAAACATGCCATTCAGTCTGCCGTGATGGATTCAAGGTGAGGGTGTAGGCATATTTCTGAAGTAGAGATGCTACATATTATATCACAAGAGGATGTAGACTGCCATGGGAAATTTGTGCTCATATTTTTAAACTGCCTGTGACCAGACAATGGTGACCACTGTCTAAAATTCCTTTCTGTGCTTTTGTCTCCAATCAAAACCAAAGTCCAGTGGCACCTTATGGACTAACATTTATTCCAGCATGAGTTGTCATGAGTCAGAGCTCATTTCATGAGCTGCAATGGAATGAAAGAAAGAAAATAGTTTTCACTTGGCAGATTACAGAAAGGGATGGAGGAGTTGAACAAAGGCCTGCTGTCATAAGCCAGTTGTGACTGAATGGCATGGGTTGGCTATATGAAATGGGTGATGAGAGAACTTCTCATGCAGGGAAGATTAAAAATAAAACATTAAGGAAAAAGCAGTCCGAAGCATGAGCAAATGAACTGACATTAAAGTTGTGATATGACACAGCATGTTAAGAACAATGCATTCAAGATTCTACAAAAAAAGGTCCTATTCAGTTGTTAGCAATTAAAATGAGTAAATCGATGTCCTAATTGAAGCCAGTATGTAAGAAAGTGTTAGAATTCACCAAGAAATTAAACTCAGCAGTTTCCCATTATATAGTCCCCCTAAAAGCTTTTTCTGGCAGAACAGTCTCCACTTCCTCCTTGCCTTCCCACTGCCCCCCAATACTCAGTTTACCTTCCAGCCCCCAGCTCTTCCTTGTCACCAGGATGGAAAAAAGAGAGTTGGAGGAGGCAGATGCTGAACAGTACATTTGAACAGGAATAGAGCAGCCAGCCATAGCTGCCCTCACACCCCAAACAGGGTTGATGTTCAGTGCCCACCAGTGATTACCCTGCAGAAGTGTCCATTGACTCAGGAGGGGCACTAAGCACCAAACTGGCTGCAGCCTCACACCCAGCCCAAACATCACTGGGAGTCATCACCTGCTTCCCTTGGCGGCTGCCTTTTTTTCTGTGCTAGCAGCCTCTGACCAATGCATCTTGGGATTTCTAGGCAATTCCCAAGATGGTGGCTGGTCTTGTGACATGGCATCACAAGGTCTCTTTCCCCCCCCCCTTTAGTTTTGGGGTTTTGTAAACCCCTGTCACCTCCCCCCCTTTTTAATGCAAACCTGGGGGTTCACCCAGATTTTAAGAAAATTCTGCCTGTTTTTCTATGCACATTTTTACCATGTTCAGAATTGGATACAAGTGAGAGACCCATTTTCCTGTTTCCTTCTTTCCATCCCAACCACCAAACCAACTTACCTTTTATCTACTTCCCCATCATCAGCTACATTTATTATTTATTTACCTCATTTATACACTGCCTTTATCCACAGCTAGGGATGTGAACAAACTGGGAAAATGTGGTTCTGTTCGTGGCATTCCCCATTTGTGAACCATGGACTGTTGTGAACTTTTAGCTGCCTCACAAACCGGTTCAGTTCATGAGGCAGTAGAATGGCCCCCTGGGGTGCTAGAGACACAAAACTCAGGGATCTCTGGCTGACTCCTGTAACTGCTTTCCAAGTTTGGTGAGGATTGGATTTACATAGTCTGAGTTACAGCCCCCCAAAGTAGGTGCCCCCAAGAAAGTGTTTTCTGGGGAAATGATGCAAGTGGTCATTTTGACAGGCACAGGTTCAGGAGCATATAGAATGGATCCTGTGCAAGCTAGAGAGATCAAAGTTTCAGGAGACCTCTCCCAGATGTTCCTCTATATGCCCTCCAAGTCATTGCTTTGAAGTTTTGTAAATGTTTTGATTCAGTGGAGAAAGTCTGGAAATGTATCCACTCACGAACTGGCACAAACCTTCACAAACAGCTTGAATGTTCATGCCAGTTGACCTGCTATGAACTTGACTTCTCAAAGCACAAACCGGCCAAAATTCATCACCAACTTTAGTTCATGAGCCAGTTTGTGCCCATTCCTATTCACAACATTCTCTTCTCCATTTGTCCTCACAACAGCCCTGTGAGGTAAGATAGGCCGAGAATGGCCCAAGGCCACTCAGTGAGCTGCTACAGCAGAGTAGTAATTTGAACCAGGGTCTCCCAGACCCTAGTTTAAACTCTAACTACTACACCACACTGACTTTTGTGGAGTGGCTGGTTTTGAACAATAGCAACCAGCCAAGCCCGGGTAAGTTGTGCAAGTTGCACAGGACCAATGGCCCAATGGTTGCTGCCAGGCCTGGCCCTGATGAGTCCTCCCTCAAAGGCTAAAACTGCCCTGGAAAGGACTCTGCCTCCTTCACCTGCTTTTTATTGACAGAAACCAAGCCTAGAACGTTGGCAATACTGTTGTGGTTGCTTAGTAATGGCCACTTGGGGGCATTCAAGCCACAGACTGTCTTATCTGGGGGGATTTTATCCCTCCCCTTTTTTAGATTTCAGATTTTTCTACAAACCTGGAGCATTTTTCAGGTCTGTGGGAAGATTGGGCCTGTCTGTCTATGGTCCCAGTCTCCCCACAGATAGGGCCATGTTGAGAATTATATATATTGATGATTGGGGGGGGGGGAATCCAACTCACCCTGCTCAGTGGCAACGATTTGTGCTCACCTCCCCTGCCTGCCCGCTTCAGGTGCAGTGGAGGAGGGCATTTCCTGCAAAACAACAGCTGAGATCTTGGTCTTCTCCCATATGTCCCCCCCCCCCCCCTTTTGGGCTTTTTCTGCAGAGCTGGGTGAGTCCCCTAGGTCTATAGAGAAATAGCCCCTATCTACACCTGGCCCATTTATACTTCATTTATAACATAATTAGCATATAAATTGTATTAATTGGCATATTTATGGAATTTAAATGTATACATGACTATTTTTTTTTACAAGTGAAATTAAAAAGATAACCAATATTAAATCAAGAGATGAAGATAAATTCATGTGAACTAGGGTTTGGGTGGTGTGCCACCCTTAACCATTGCTGTGTCAGAGATAATGAAAGCCTTCTTAAATTATGTTTTATTATTCTGTGTAAAATGCTTTGAGGACCCTTCAGAACTGAAAGATGGGATAGATATCAATATTTCTCAGTTGTGTAAGAGATATGAAAAGCAGTGGTATTGCTTGGCTTTGTACTTTGGATTGCAAGCGTGATGTTGCTTTGTCATAATACTGAACTGGTGTGGTGGTCATTGTTTCTGTATATGTCAAAGCTGCTGTAGGCAGATTTTAGTGGCAGATTTTGAAGTCCCATTAAAAAGCAGTAAATTCATAATTACTTAGTCTATATTTTTACAGTGAGCATGAAGTTTCTGTGTTGTGTTGGTGTGTTATTTGAATATTTTCTCTTGGGTACCATCTCCAATCTCACTGTGCAGAGGCTCATGGGATTGCACTGGATCCAGTTTTTTAGAAAAAAACCCAATACATAAATGTCTATAAAATGTAGAACAACGTATTTATTTCAGCTCTTTTTCTCATTCCAAAAAGCATATATACGTCTATCTGTGTGCGTGTGTATATATGCCCTCTCTCTCTCTCTCTCTCTCTCTCTCTCTCTCTCTCACACACACACACACACACACACTTATTTACACAGTCCTACAGGATACTGAGACAGAACTCACTGTAAGATACTGATGTGTAGTCAAAAAGTCCTGTACAGAGAGCATGATATGCCATTTATACATTGCTGCATGTTTTGTGTCCCAGAAGATCAAGGTCTTTGGGCACTTAAACTGATAAATAAATGAAGCTCTTCCATCCTAAGCAGCTTCTTCAGCAGAACAATCAATGCCTGCATAGGTGAACTTCTCGTATAGGGTAGTGTTCACGTATGTCTGGAAGAAAATAATTAATTAATTAATTAATTAATTTAATTTCTAAGCCGCTCTCCCCGCGTTCACAGGCTCAGAATAAGCAAAGCATGTTTTATTTCACACTTAGAAACCAATGTCAGTTCGCACTGTTGTATGGAATTCCAGCCCACCTCTTGTCCTTTATCTTGAAACATCCTAGAACATGATGACCCAGCAATAATTTATGAAATATCATTTGGCTAACCCATCAGAATAAATACTCATGAGAAATGACACGAATACAAACTATCTACACAAGCCAAGCTACCCAGGTGATCTGTTTGCTGTGCACACAGAAGCTGCCTATAGGACAAGATATTTGATCCTGTAGGAAATTTGTTACAGGAAGGGATGGTTTTTTGCCAATTCCCCTCTTGCTGCAGACTTCCAGCTCTCCCATCATGCTGTTCTGGGAGGGAGTGCACTGTCTCCAAGGCTGCAGGACAGGGAAGGTGGGGAGTCCCAGTTAGTTGATAGAAATCCCTTCCATCAGCAGAGATTTACTGTGGTATCTAAGCCAATGGCTTGAACTGGCAACCATGTCACAAAGGTAATTCTAACTGGGGCTGAGAATATTCTTTATTGTCATCCATACCTTTCTTTCTTCCAACATCCTGTTCAGTGATACAAGTATCTGAGCAAATGACGGTCTCTCATAAGGCTTCTCTCTCCAGCATTGTCTCATCAGGTCATAACTGAAGGAGGAGGAAAACTTACTATCAGACATAATAGCATATTTATGAATTAACATTAACAGCTCACTTTAAACCTGGGATTATTCAGTAGACTCAGAGCATAAAAAACCCAGTCTTTCCCAAAGACCTAAAAAACCATCCTGTTGCAATATCTTTTATAAGGCTCACAGAAGAAATTAAGTTCCACTCCTCTGAAACCTCTCATAAGCAATGCTCCCTCTAAGCTGTGGAGTCTTGTGAGCAAAAATTCTTTGTGAGCTACCAGCATTAAAGTTGTGAGCAGGAGATTTGGCTACGGCATAAATTAGTTTGCTCTGGAGCCATCCTTCCTGAGCTAAGACAAAAATGTGTGAGCTGAAGGCTAAGAAACTGTGAGCTAGTTCACACTAACTCAGCTTAGAGGGAACACAGCTCATAAGGTAATTCTAGCATCTCACTTTTCTGCTGGTTTCCTGCTCCCTAAACAAAATGTACTGAAGTATGTTGTATTCTTGTAAGTCTGCCTTCTCACTAACCTGAAGTAATCTTCCCTCTCCTCAACCACATGGATATGATTGGGGTGCTTCCAAAATGCCATCACCCAAAGAAAGGGTAAAGAAGAAGCATTTGAAAGATAAATTACTTACACCTCATCATCACAGTTGAGAGGTTTCTCCAGTCTGTATCCTTGTGGCAACTTCTCATAGAGTTCCGCACAAGTCATCCCACAGTATGGTGTTCCACCTAGAATAGAGGATTTAGTGACACTTAAGGATTTTTGGTTTTGTTTTGTACTGTTATAAATGACAGTGTGATCAACTGCCTTCTAATACTATCAATAATGCATCAACACCTGGGGGGAGAGATCAGGTAATTACCCTAGGCAAAGTTGTACCACAAAGCCACCGATCCTAGCATAGGCCACCAGCCATGTTTACCAACCTCCGGGAGCTCAATAAACTTCCTATTATTGCTTTGGGATGCAAAAAATAGCAATGCTGCCAAGCACCAGGCAGGCTACAGTAGATGGCTGGTGGGTCACAATTTGTGGAGATCTGTTTAAGGCTAAAAAGGAAGAACACTGCTTGAAGAAGCTCCATCCGGCAGTGCATCTCTAGAAGACCTAGCTACCATTTCCCGATAACTTGTAATGGGTAGCTGTGTTAATTTGTAGCAGCAAAATTAAACAGGAATCCAGCAGCACAGAACTTATAACAGCATAAGCTTTCATGAGCCAGGGCTCACTTCATTAAATGCACTAGAGTTTATACCTATTAGATTAAATATAAAACCATTGAGCTAATGTGTGTACTCCAATGCCTCTGATGAAATGAGCTCTGGCTCATGAAAGCTTATGCTGGAATAAATTTTTAAGGTGCCACTGGACTTGTTTTATTTTTCAATGATGAAAGGGTGCCCTCAGGTTAATGATGCCTGAACTGGTCGTGACTATTCCTCCCAATCAACCAACCAACGCCCTCCCCCCCCCCCCAAGATCTCAGGGTCATTATGAATTAGGGTTGCCAGGTCCCTCCTGGCAATTGGCAGGGCAACTGGCAGGGGATGGGATGGAGACTTACCAGGAGAAAGAGAAAGGCCCAGGACCATATTACCAGCATTGCACAGAAGTGGCTTCATCATGTCAAGGACTTCTGAGTGATGCTCTGGTATTTGGGCAAACACCAACTTCTGCCGTAGGGTTTTTGCCCAAATACCAGAGTGTTGCCTGGAATTTGCTGGTGTGACGACATCACCTCCTGTGTGATACCAGCAATGTGGCTTGGGCCTTCCTCTTTCTACTGGTAAGTCCCCCAGCCAGCCACCATGGGGCATCTGGCAACTCTGTCATAAACAGCTTACTGAAAACACAAGGGATTATTAGGCAAGCGATCAAAAATAACACAGCCAGTATCATAATATACTGTCATGTTAGAAATCCGATGTACTGTTCTGGTTGCCCCATTTTAAAAGGGTGTTCTGGAGCTGGAAAAGATACAGGAAATGATAATTAAAATAATAAAGAGGTCAAAGCACTTTCTCTAAGAGGAAAAACTCACACATCAATAAAGAGAGATGAATGGTGCAGAGAGATGGACATTTTCCCCTCTCCTATAATAATATGATATAATAAGGAAAACTTAGAATTATTCATTGAAATCAATTCAGGCCAGAAAACAGAAAGGATTTCTTCATATAACACACAGAACTTTTGTAATTTGCTGCCCTAAAAGGTGGCGGCGGCTTAGATAACTTTCAAAGGAGGTTAAAGAAAATAGTGGTGACTATTGGATCTAAACTGCTGCTGTCCACTGCAGTTAAAATCCAGAGCTACTCCAGCTTCACAAGCAGCATGATTTTGAACACTGGTTGCTGGGGAGGAAGCAGAGGGGTAGGGCCATAGCCTTCATGTCCTGCCTCTGGACCTTTCTAGAATGTACAATGTGCCAGTGTTGGGAATAGGACCCTGGACTAGATAACTTCTTGGTCTTGTCCAGCACAGCTCTCCTTAGGCTCTTCACGGAAATAATCCAAAAATTGATACTTACCTAAACTAACTATTTCCCATAACAGCACACCATAGGACCACCTGCAAATAAGAAAGGAGATTCCATTAACACCTTAACATTAATTGTCTTTAGAAGGACTAAATGTATTATGAAAACCTAATGCGGTATGGACAGACAGGCATATAAAATAAGTACTCCCTGCTCCCTAATCCCCTCTCTTTACCTCATACTGCTTCTTATCACTTCTAAGCAGACGATTAAAATAGAGAAGAAGCTGGACCCCGTTTGAACAGTTGCGAAAATCTATCACAGATGCATAAAATTTTCCGCTAAAAGAGTGATGGGTCTGCTGTTTATCTTCTAATAAAAGAGGTAATTTCTCCATATGATCTATATTTTGGAGCAAAGGAAGAAATAAAAGATTTCTAGGCTCAGAAACGTGATTACATTCAAAGGTCACGTGATAGAGGGTGTCGACACTACTTGCACCACAGCTGCACACTCTATCAGAATATGGCTATCTTAAGATACCTCTCTCACAAAACTCTAGGTGGTAGGGCATGAAGGCGCACCAACATAAAGGCACGCCCATAGCAAGGAATAGTCACATATGAGCAGAAATCGGGAAGCTCACCAGGAGGAAGAATACCAGCAGCTTGAGTAGAACAAACATGTTGATCTCTACAGATGGTACTGTTATAATCATACTTAAATAAATGTTTCTTAATAGTTCTCATGGCTTCCTGTCTGGTAACTGAATAAAGGGAGTCCAAGGAAGGACTGGGGAGCTGTAGTCATCGTTCAACAAGTTTATCCCAGTGAGAAACATAAGAATTCTCTCTGACTAAGCTGAGGTAGCCCTCTCGGGTGTCAGAGTGTATGATTTTAGCTTGAAGAGAAAAAGCCTCCAACCAAGCCGCTTACAGAAACTGCCTAACCTCTTGTAATAAACTTTAGCAGGACTGAGACTTCTATTGTCCAAATAAACAGTCCGAATACACACTTAAAAAAAAACAAACCTCAAACAATATTGCCAGAGATTGGCTAATGCTAATTGAACTTTATTACTTAATATTTATGTGAAAATTGCATTCTGTTTGTTTCTTTCTCAAATTACTATCATACAGTGCTAATCAAACTTTTCAAGCAAATTTACAAAACACAAAACTTTGTGCCATTCTTAATCAATTTTTATTTTTCCTTTCACTTCTGTGCTCTTTTTTCATTGTTCAGTTTTTCTCTTTTCCCCATTGTGCATGGCCAAAGCCTAAAAGCACCTGTCTGTAATATTTGTTGCCAGAGGTGCTGCCTTTACTCTCGGGTAGCCCCAATAGCAAGGGGCACCCCACTTCTAACCTGAACCAGAGACCCACAACACTCAGGCCAAGGAAGACACTCCTGGTTCTGGAACACAGAGCAAGTCATAGCTCAGAAACAGGGATTTTATATTCAGGTGACAAACCAAGACAGCCCTCAGCAAACCTCCAGTCTTCCCCCTCCACCCAGAAGAGATTATGCTTATGGAATAACAATGGGTTCCACCAGGTGAAGTATCTACATTTATAAAAGCTATTCAGAGGCCACCTGGCAAATAGTCCTTCTGTCTCCAGAACCTCACCCAGCCCTTTTTTGTGTCATCTCATGTCTATGTGTGGTACTTGTCCTTCCTTGCTCTTCATCCCTCAGGATACCAAGATAAACCAATCAAACATTCAAATTATTAACGATCCTTCCTGACGCTAATCAGGGACCCATCTCCCTCTTTTGTCTGTATCTGGGAACCTATTCAACTGCCTTGGCAGAACCATCAGTGGTCATAAAATCCATTCAGCTAGCCCTAGTACAGACATCCAACATCTGGCTTCTATTGTTAAAGCCTGACTTTGCCTCTCTGACAGCTCACTGGTCACATCTAGGCCTTGTCCATCCTGATGCCACACACCCCTGGGACTCATCACTGGTCTAGGTAATCTATTGTTCTCACCTGAGACCAGCCCCCAAGACCTTCCATTGGTCTGCATTGTTTTTCCATGTCTATATCTGTAAGCACATGGCCTTAGACCGTGTGCTTTTGTCCTGATGCCAACTGGCAGTCCACCCCTTAAACCCTTTGGGTTTAGGCCATAATCCCTTCTTCATGGACCTCTGCACATCTACACAGGTAATATCACCCCATAACTGATCCCTCTGTTAAAGTATCAATCACCTCTTCTTCCTTAGTTCTCTATTGTGTGTGTGAATGCTTGATTTTATGTTTGTATGTTTAAGAATCCTCTAGTAAAGAAATCACTGCTTTAGTAATCTAGTCTGTGTCTATTTCTGGGTTCTTGGGAAAAACAACTCCAGTATACACAGGTCTGATCCTATAGTTATGCCAATTGCACATTAATATCATAATTCCCCAACCTTTTGTTAAAGAAATATAGCAATTTGGCTAACATATTGCCCTGAAGAGACTATTATGAAAAACTTAGAAAACTATAATATTGCTTACACATCACTGTTTGTAGTATACACACTGTAGTTTAGGGACTCGATTGCCATCCATCTTACTGGAAGCCTTCCCTAAAAAGACAAAAATTCTAATTATATTACAGTATCTCATAGCAAGCTATGCTGATAACATGAGCTGTGATGTTTTCACAAAACTCCCCAGTCCAGAGCAGCATCCACCCTTCGTGTGTGCATTCCTCTGTACAAGTTGATTGTTTTCTCTGCACAGAAATGAATCAGCTGGAATGATTGATGTTGTCTTATCCTGAGATAACCACTGGACTATCAAGGTTAGCACTACTGAGAGCCAGCTTGGCATAGTGGTTAAGAGCGGCAGACTAATCTGGGAAACCGGGTTTGATTCCCCACTCCTCCACATGCAGCCAGCTGAGTGACCTTGGATCAGTCACAGTTCTCTCAGAGCTGTTCTGTCAAGAGCAGTTATCTCAGGGTATCAGTTGTGAGGAGAGGAATGGAAGATTGTAAATTGTTCTGAGACTCTGAGTGAAGGATGGGGTATAAATCTAACTCTCTTCCTCCTCCTCCTCGTTCTGTCTAGTCAGCTGGCAGAGGGTCTCCAAGATCTCAGGCAGAGAACTGTCCTGTTACCTCCTATCTGTCTCATTTGACTGGAGATGTCGGGGCTTCATTCACATGCAAAGCAGATGCTCTTCCTCTGAGCCACAAATGCAACTAATGAAGACCTCTCTACCCTGCCTGCTCAAGAGAGCCTGGTGTGAACATTACTGTTCATAGTGAAGAACAGGGGGCAATTATAAGCTCTTTCCCAGTTGTATAAATATAGCCAGTGTGTGCTCTGAAGTTGCTGCCAGACAGCTGATCAGACTCCATTGAGATCCATGGAAATACAAGACATGTCACAAAAAATGTTGTTACCTGGAAAACGAAGTTATCAGCCCTCTACAGGTAAAACCCGTATATCACTAAACCCAGTACATTCCCACTTAACCTGGTTACACCTCTATACTAAGCTGAAGAATTTCATGAATTTTAAGGGAATTTCATGAATTTCAAGGGAATTTACTTACAAGTAAGTGTGCCTTTGTCCCACTGATGTCTGAAGTAAGTCTAGGTTTAAGTTCTGCTTTTTCTTTTTTTAAAAAAAAGTGTCTAGTTTTTACAGGTTAACACCATAACATAACAGATGCCTCTGTACAGGAAAATTTCTTTTAGCTCTTACCATAGTCTTCTTAACATAAACCTCTTGACCTCTGGACAATCCAAAATCTGCAATTTTTGCAACATAATTTTCTCCAACCAAGATATTTCTTGCTGCCAGATCACGATGGATAAACTAAAGAAAAAAATAATTAAAATCTGGATCTTAGCTTGCATCTTATATTTAATACTGTCCGCTATTGCAGAAACTAAGAAGACTGTTCAAAAGGAAGGTTTTCTATAAGCTGAACATTATATATACGTTGAAACACTTGATAGGACCCACAAAGCCAAGGAAAGTGGAACATGACTCTAAGAACTACTAAATATAACTATATTCTTATTTCAAGAACTTTTGATGTCCAGTTCAATGGATAAACAAGAAGCATTGTGGCCTGGGACGCTAGATTTTAAAAGTTCGGTCCCGAAGTATCTAAAGTTAGCATGTAGCCAGGACCAGAATGGAGGAGACCAGATTCAAATCCTCAGCCTGCCTTGCTGGGTGGCTTCGGGCCCCTGCTGTTACTCTCTCTCAACCTAACCTGACTCACAGGGTCCTCGTGAGGATACAATGGAGGGGAGAACATGTACACCGCCCTGAACAACCTGGAGGAAGGGTAGGATAAAAATGTACTAAACGAATACCAAATAAATGACTTCTAGACAAGTCTCATTCAGCAGTTCAATCACTAAGTTGCAACCTCCTGTGTTTGCAGTTCCAGGTCTTATTTGGGATGGAGAGGCTTGGTGAGCCCTATACCCCCCATTTAAATTGACCAGTCACACAACAGTTTCTTTAGAAGTTAGGTGGATAAAATTGGCTACAACTTTATTGGTTATAGCTGTAATAGGCTTTGGCACAGCATGGGTCCACCGGATCAGCCCATCGGCTGAGCCATACGCCAGCCGAGGTATCCTTACCCAGCCAGCCGGCATGGGTAAAACCTGTGGGATGGCTGGTTGCTTGGGTTCACAGGGATGCCTGCCCCTTCGTGAACTCCCCTGCCATCTGGCAGTGAGGGCAATCATTGTTAGTCCTTGAGATGTCTTGCTCCCTTCAGCCCTCATGCCAAGACCCTTAAAGGGGTCCCCACCTCCGAAAAATTGGAATGCAGGCTGATTTCCGCAAATGAATCCTGCCCCATGCTGTTACCACCAATAGTTGTGACGATATGTGCACATAGAAAAGATAACAGAAAACTAACAACAAAACAGTTTAACAAAATCCACTAACACCCTCCGTCAATACCCCAGAATACAATAGCTAGCTGAAACTGGGAGGGATGGGTGGGCTAATGGCTCTCTGATCTCCAAGAGCTGGGTGAGGATGGCAAGAGGCCTACATCTCTATTTAATGACTTCCTTTTCCAACCACCCCACTGTTTCTCATTGGTCCGGGGGAGGGCCCCACTCACCCGGCCCCACCCACCAACCCAGCGTCTGGCCAGCCACTCCCTCCCCGGCTTGGCCCCACAAATGGCGGGCCTTGTCTAGCCAGGCCCTTCCTGCTTTAAAACCTGTTTCTGAATCAGGGCCTGAGGCACTAGTGGCGTCTCCCATTGGTCATCCCCGCCCACCCCCAAGTCTTTCATCTGTCCTCTCCCTTGACTGTTGTGCAGCACCCCCAGAGTCTTCCTCAGTGCAACTAGATAACAGTTGGGCAGGAGAGGGGTACAAAAGAGGATGCAGAAAACAAATGAGAAGAAACTACCGCTGTCCTTCTGATTCAGTAGCAAATAGAAAGATACAGGGGATTCTCTAGACTGCCTTCTGTGGCATCATGGCATCAATGGATATCACTTTGAGTTCACAAACAACCTTCCCCCCCCCAAAGTGGCTGACCTGTTTTTGGCTCAGGTAGTCCATCCCTCTGGCCACATCGGCTGCAAAATGAAGTAGCTGCTGGGAGGACAGCGTGGAAGCCGTACTGTTAGCAATGGCAAATGCCGGATCGGTCTCTAGGACCCGACTCTTCCGCAAGAAGTCCAGCAAGTTTCCATGAGGAGCATACTCAATTGCAAGGTAGAGATACCCTATTACAAAACAGAGAGAATGGGCTCACAGCACATGGGCCAAACTGAGGACTCCTGTGAGCAAGGCTGTTGGGAGGACTCATGAGCCCCAGAGCAGACGTAATTATACCCCCTCTTTACCAAAAAGAGGGTTAGTTACTTCCCTGTACTTTAAGAATACCAGCCTATCCTCCCCAAGCCCATGTATAGAGTTTGTGAATGGTTCCAGCCATACCCATTCATGACTTAACTCTGAGCCCCAAGCAAGTTGGTCATACAAACAGTGGTAACCAAAGGACACGGAGGCCCCAAGTTCTTTGGAGCCAGATAGTGCTCAGTAGTGGGGTCACTGAGTCATGCTGGATACTCTTGGTCTTGAGAGCCAGTTTGGTGTAGTGGTTAGGAGTGTGGACTCTAATCTAGGAGAACCGGGTTTGATTCCCCGCTCCTCCACATGGTGACCTTGGGTCAGTCAAAAGTTCTTTCAGAGCTGTTCTCTCAGAAGCAGTTCTTGAAAGAGGTCTCTCAGCCCCACCTACCTCACAGGGTGTCTGTTGTGGGGAGGGGAAGGAAAAGGAGATTGTAAGCTGCTCTGAGACACTTCTGAGAGATGCTTGCTTGAACTTGGGCAGCTCTGTAGCAGGAAGGAGCACCATACCTAGAAGGCAAACGCTGAGTATGTCTTAGCCTTGCTATCTGAACCTGATAGGTGGTATCATTTGGTTCATCTCAGGGATCATAAGGGAAGAGGTGGTTTCTACAGTATATTACAGCCAAACTGTTTAGGGCCAGAAAAGTTTTAACCAGCACTTTGAATTGTGCTGTATAGGAAGCTAGAGCCAATGTTGGAGCACTGCTATAATGTGCTCACAATGACTCATGTTTTTTTAGGAGGGCAGCCACTACAATCTGGCACCAGTTGAAGATTCCAAAGAGTTTTCAAGCACAGTCCCCATGCACAAAGCACTGCACTAATATGGTCTCAAGAAGACTGCTGTGTTGTCAATAGGCAGAAAAGGTCACAGATGAAGTCTTTTCACCAGGATGGGTTGGTGGAAGGCACTTACAGGCCCTGTTTTAATTCAGGCTTCCATATTTAAAACTTTGGATACAGGAGATGCATCAAATGGCAAACATGTATTTTCATCTCTCTCTCTCTTTTTTTGCGTGCAGTAGGGTGAACTATGCACAAAACTCATATTTTCCAGCTTCCCCAAAATACCTTTTGAAACTTTATCCAGAAGAAAAACTTACCTCGATGTTCACATGCTCCCAAAAGGTTTATTATATTAGGATGATGTCCAAGTTTACAAAGTACTTCCAATTCTCCAGCAAAATCTCGGTGATCATCCTTGGAGGCATATTCTGGTATAAAAAATGTCTTTCTGTATTTATTGCTCTTAAATGAAGTTACCTTATACAGAGAGAATAAGCTAAGGCTGCAATCTAAGCACATTTAGGGTTGAACTACATATTACAACAAACATACAGGCACTCGCAGCCGTACTACAGCTGTGAGTTCCCAGTGAGAACTCCATTTAAAAGCACCGTGGGGGCTGCAGTTCTAATTAGGACAGGGGGGAGGAGGGGATCCTGCCCTATCCTAGAAGTTTTCTTGAACACTTGTATGGACAAATTGCATTTAACTTGTAGTTTGTCCCCTACAGGGGGGCAAATCCCACTGAATCAAATGGGGCTTGCTTCTGAGTAAAGATGCTTAACATTAGGCATTATTGTACGTGAACAAAAATAACACTGAACAGGCATTCTGTTACTTAACACACTGCAGGGGTAGCATCAGAAAATGGGAAAAGCTAGAAATCCAACATATACAGGAGACAAATTTGTTGATACTGATATTATAAATACCAAGTAATTCTAGTTTGTGTAAGAAAGCTATGGGGTTGGATTGAAAAGCGGTGTTCCTTTAACAATGGATCCTTCCACCATTAGAATATCCACCAGAAAAAGGATCCTCACACTAGAGAAAGGCTCCCCGGTTGGCAGGTCAGAGCCCATGGGATCCAGCCCATGAATAGGGTTGCCAGGTCTGGGCTGGAAAATACCTGGAGGCTTTGGGGGTGGACCTGGGAGAGGGCGGGGTTTGGGGAGCGGAGGGGCCTCAGCATGGTACAATGCCATAGAGTCCCCCCTTCAAAGCAGCCGTTTTCTCCAGGGAGACAGATTTCTGTCAGATGAACATCAGTTGTAAAAGCGGGAGATCCCCAGGGAGGCTGGCAACCCTACCCAGGCCATGAACAATAGTTATGCTCAAGTATTCAGATCAAGCTGGTGGTTTCACCTTCCAAAGAAGGAAACCCAGACAACAGAGGTTCAACTAACTGATTCAACTTTTCCAGTGATAGAAAGACGTCTTAATGTCTTTCTTACTTAGTTGTAATCTTAAATATCTCATGTACTTAGGAACTCTGCCCCCTCCCCACATCAGCACCTGAACTGTCTAGCAAGATACACACAGAGACACTTTTCTTCTTCTGCCTTTAAGATTTTATTGGTTTTGATCGTGGGTCTTTGTATTTAGTCGAAGAACTGATAGAAACATCTCTGTATCTCGTTTCTGATCCTCTGGGGAGAGACAGTTATTTTGTTAGCTGTTGGCACTACAGACTTGGGCAAAGGGAAGTCTTCCTAAATATGCAGGGAATCCTCACGAGCCAACAGCCAAGTAAGGGCGAATTGCCCATTAGTTTGTCATTTTTGCATATTACAAAAGCAGTCTTGCCAAGCACAAGTTTATTCTGATGATGACTAATGGTCACACTAGATGAGGCATTGGGAAATCCAAGGGAAGAGCTACCCATAATTTAAGACTTAACTTTCAAAAGCAGGATCCTGTACTTCAAATTAGTCTGCAGCAGAGTCCCAGGGCTGTTTAACCTTATCCCTCGCAATGTGATTTCACTAATCAAAACTACCACCACCCAGCTATTGTTAGCCTGGAAATAGAAAAAAACAGGCAAAGAGAAGGTGCCTGTCTTTTCCCCCTCCCAATAGCCTCTGCATACCAAGGGTGACGGTTTCAATTGTACAGTTTCACATAACATGTAGTTAGTTGCTTACAGGCACATTGAACAATGTCGGATGATTCTGCAAGGTCATGCATTAGCAGCTGTGTAGAATGCTCTTACTTGCTAATCATTGGAAGCTCCGTACCCTTCTGATGGTCTACTCACCCTTCATCCTTTTGATGGCAGCATCCATTCTCAGACCATCCTTCTTGATTCGTGCTTTGAGGACCTGGCCAAAATTGCCTTCTCCGATCACATCTTGAAATTTGATATCATTCCACTCTAGAACTGGGTAGATAGTTGGTCCTGAGCTGTTTTTGGCTTTCCGGTTTAGGGTAAGAGTTCCTGAATTGAACTGTACTGCTGGTTCATCTCGCTGGGGGAAAAGTTAAATCAGCACTGTTCAGTAGATTGTGAGGGAAGACAGGGTGGTGTGATGGTTAAACTATCTGGGAGACCCAGCTTCGAATCCATACTCTGCGATGGAAGCTTGCTGGGAGATCTTGGGCCAGTCACACAATCTCAGACCAATTTCCCACAAGCACTGCCCGGCTTCATTCCTCCATTTGCCCCAATTGCCTGCTTGAATTTCCCACTATTTGCCACGGGGCACATTTTGACCCACAGCTTCGTGCAATTTCCCCTGCAGCTTCAGTGATCCTGTTTTTTGCGCCCCGCGGCAAATAGTGGGAAATTCAAGCAGGCAATCGGAGCAAACGGAGGAATGACACCGGGGCAGCACTTGTGGGAAATCGGTCTCAGCCTAATCTACCTCACAGGGTTGCTGTGTGGATGAAATGGAAGAGAGGAGAATGGTGTCAACTGCTTTGAATCCACTGGAGAGAAAGCCAAAATATAAATGAAGTAAAGAAATAAACAGAACATAGAGAAGCTACGACAAATACGTACCAGAGGTAAAACCAAATTGTGTAGTCTGTATTAAAAAAGATCAAGCCAAGAATAAGAGAAGAATGTGTGTTTTTATCAATGCTCAGCAGAATAGCTTTGCTTTTACTGGAGGGTAGCTTTAAACAAAGGGGTGATTCAGCCTATCATCAAAGAGATTGTCAGAGCCTATATAAGCCTGGCACTGCACACTTCTTACAAGGGTGGAGAGAATTCTGCTGTCTGGTTATTTTTAGTATATCTGTATGATTCAGTATTGATGTTTCCACTTCTCAGTCCTGAATCTGGAGCTTTTTAACTACCTGGTTCTCATAAGCGAAAACCAAAGAGCTACCAAATATTTTCTTTAAAAAGCAGTAAAAAACACACCCAACTGCATTACATAGACAAGGCTGATATAATTAAAGGAATTTTTGGAACCACTGTTTTATAGTAGGTAGAAAGCATATCAAATGTGAATCCAAATGAAATGACAAAGAGATGTAAAAGTTTAGGGTCAGATGGAAATTAGGAATTTCCATCTTTTAAAGGTACATGTCAGGTATGGACTGTGCCGCTCTGGAGCAGGACCATGTGGAAAGAAAGGACTGGATTCGTCTATCAAAACTGAATGTCCGATGCTACTATTAGTACTAGAAGGGGGGAAAGCCAGAATCTAGGGAATGTGTTTTATTTGAGTGTAAACTTTACCAAATTATTAGAGCCGCCTATATAATGTGGCTCCTGGGGAGGAATATCAGATTTTACCTAGACAAGCTCTTGGCTGATAGAGACCAAAAGAGTCCGGAAGCAATTTGTAGAAGGAAGCATTGGTTTATTGCTAGAGCTCAGCCCTGATTTTTATTTTATATGCCTCAATCTGAATGTATATTTTACTCACATTGTGTATGTTATCTGATTGGTCTCTGACCGTATTAAACTCTTGATGTTGTGCTAGAAGGGAACCCTAGATGAGAAATCATGGGCACCCGTTTTGCCCTCTCCCCCACTTCCAAGACTGATAGAAGCATGGGAGAGGGTGTTGACAAGGAAAACTGTGCAAACCTCTTCTCCCCTTGCCCCATTCTGAATCAGGACTGCACACATCT
The DNA here is from genome assembly GCA_029233225.1 of Lepidodactylus listeri. Lineage (NCBI taxonomy): Eukaryota > Metazoa > Chordata > Lepidosauria > Squamata > Gekkonidae > Lepidodactylus > Lepidodactylus listeri. The sequence continues at coordinate 115,757,681 of JARCFY010000004.1, read as the reverse complement.
GAATTGTTTTTAGCTCTTTTAATGCCCAAAAGACCAACTTCACTTACAGACTCCAGCAAATCTGTGGGGGAAGAAAGTACCGCCACTGTAAGGTAGTCGCAAAGGACATCTTTCTATGTGCTGTGGTGCTCTCCATGTTTGGTATAGCGAGAGTAAGCTCCAAAGAGTATTCTTGAGTGATCTAGAAGCATACTGGGATACAGGGAGGATGACAGGCTCAAGGTACTAAGGACTCATAAAGGAGCCATTTTCAACTGTGCTATAGAATCTTTTGCAGTTTGCTCCACATTAGAGGGGAAGGCTGTGTTCCACACTAGCAGATACGTCTGAACATTATCAAGGGCAGCTCCATATGACAGGAAAACAATCACCAAGAACATTTTTTTGCTACTCTCTATGTTTAAAACACAGTGATGGATTCAGAAGGAACAGGTGGGCTTCTTGTCATCAGTGACAGATGTCCTTGTCTCCTCCACCTTCTCCCAAACACACAAGCTGTTTCAGCTTGGCATAGTGGCTAGAGTGTCAGACATGGATCTTAACAACTGCTTTAACAACAATCTCAGCTATACTTCTTGCCCATTCACTTATGCTTATTGACTCTAACTAGCCCTTCCTGGCAACTCACCCCCCCCCCCCATATGTAAGACTTGAGGAAAACTGTCTCATTGTATCTGAAGAAGTGGGCATGCACACAAAAGCATATACCCAGAATTAAACTTTGCTGGTCTTAAAGGTGCACACTGGACTCAAACTTTGTTCTGCTGCTTCAGACCAACAAGATGACCCACCTAAATCTATGGACAAGGATCTGGCAGATACAGGCTCAGATCTCCACTTTGCATGAAGCTCAGTGGGTGACCTTGGGCCAGGTACTGTCTTTCACCCTAACCTACCTCACAGGGTTGTTGTGAGGGTAAAATGGAGGAGGGAGACCAATGAATACTGCTCCAAGCTCCTTGGTTATCCTTGGTGGGATAAAAAAGTGTACTAATAACAAAAGTGCAAAGCCTGAGCCATTATGACTTCCATCCTGTCTATATTTGGTTTGTCAGATCCAGGCCAGACACCGAATAAATATCTAGAATATAAGATGTAAATGAAATGACAAATATTGTCAGCATACTGATGACATTATATTCAACATCTCTCAACTGTACGATATTAGGCCTGAATGCTTGTGTCCTTCCCTTATCACAGCATCTCAGAAATAACTCGTATCCCCACTGGGCTATTTGTTAGGAAATGGGACAGGAAGAGGCACCAATTAGGCACTAAAATGGATAAGATAAAAAAACAGCCTTGTACCAGTCAAAAGCCCAGAGTTACACACTGCCTCACTTCCTGTTCCTATCTGAAAGTCAACATCTGGGTGCAAAGGCAATGGCTTGGTGCCAAACCACTGGCAGACGTGTACTTCTACTGGCAGAGAAGGGGAAGTGATTTTCAGCAATTGCCCCCCCCCACATTGTACCCTTAGGGTTAAAATATCAAAGGGTACAGTAGGCAAGAGGAAATGGGAAAGTTCAGTTCCCTTTGCTGGGCTTTGCCCACACAATCTATCACCTTTTTACCCTGCTCTTCCTTCAAGGAGCTCAGGGTTGTACTCATGGCTCTCCCTGGTCCTTTCCGCATTTGCCTGCCCCTCCGGATTTTCTCAGCATTCAAGCTGAGGCGATAGAAGGTCCAATTTACACCTCCCCTCTGAAGTAGCTTGACTGCTGTCTTTTCCTACGCTCATTTCACGCTGGTTTCAAATTTCACTCCCTGAGTCTAAAGAGTACTAAGCAACAGGATCTGTTTAAAGCAGTATAATGCTAGCTTGACCACAGGAGGGCAATTAACGAATATAAACAGTAATTTTTAAACTAGAACAAGTATGGTTTGAAACTAGAAACAGGTATAGACGGGTGTTTTTTTAAAAACTAGAATGATTCCAGTGGGAAAGTCAGATGTAGATTTGACCTAAGTCCACAGCAAAACAGCATCCAAATAACCTGGGGCAGCAGCACCGAAGGGAGGTAATGTAACGCAGAATGGGGAAAAACATGGATTAAAAAGAAGGTTGAATTCGATTTTAGCGCAGAATTGCTTGGAGGACACCGCAGTGAACATGGATTAAAAGGAGAGTGTAGAAAGGACCCCTCTGAGGGAGGTGAGGCTGAAAGAGATCAACTGGCCCACTGAGCTTCATGGCAGAACAGGGACATGGCTAGGTTGCATCTGGGCCCATAACACAGATAGGGGGAGTGGAAAGTATTGGAGTCGGGAGGCGAGTGGTAGTGATTTCATAGTAAAGCTCTTTATTGAGGGTCAGATGGAACATGAGAAACCCCAGGCTCAGAGCCCTCTTTTATGCCGGCCGGATACAATGCCCCGACCTCGCCCCCAAGTCCTGATAGGAACTTAAGTCCGTGGTTGCAGTTCATAGGTCCCCCAGCGGGAGACCTAGGCACGTAATTGGTGGTCGCTCAGGATCCAACTGGCTATTGTTCTACCTGGCTGAAGCTCAGGTAGATTCTGACCTTGTGCGCTTAGTACACAACAGGGAGGCTGGCTCTTCTGTTTCTGTGAAGGGAGCCCTAGTTGCCATCCAGACAGAGGTGCTCTCTTCAAAACGGGAAGTACTAATCAAGTTGCCTTGGAACTGGGACACCTTGCTTGTTCTTTCGATGTCAGATATTCTTGACAACGAGCCACGGACTTACCACAACGTTTTGGAAAGCCTGGGCCATCCGCCGCTGGAAATTTGCCCGCTTCAGCTGCAGCATGATGAAAAAGGCCAGCAGTATTGTCAGGCAGGTCATCCCTGCTGAGCCAAGGATCGCAATCAGCAACATCTTCCCTCCTTTTGACTCACGCAGAACTGGAAGAGCAGAAGCGGATGGTTTTTGATTAATTCTTTTAAAAGAAGAAACCCCTCTGTCATTAACTCGCACAGCCATTCCCCTAAAGCAGAGATCCCCAGTGCGGTGACCATGGGAGCCATAGCCATGCCGACACTTCTCCTGACCACCACCAAGTGTTCTTAGAAAGAGGGCAGGGCCGAGGGGGGGGGGGGGGTTTGCCCAGCAAGGCTTCTGGAAAGACATTGGAGATTGGATTGGCTGTGCAGATTTTTTAGAACGTTATTCTGGAAGCAGCTGCCACCACAGCACAAGGCTATTTTCTGTGTGACTGAAGGCAAGCTGTGGCAACCATTTTGTGGTTTGCGGCACCTCCTGCAGCAACTGTTTTGTGGCTGCGCCCACCATAGTGTGTCAGAAATCCAAAGATGCCACCAGGCTTTAAAAGGCTGCGACCCCTGCCCTAATACCTCTATTTTGGCCTGTCTTTCTCTTTCACCCTCTGTTTTGACCTGGGAGTGGTTCCTTTCTGCAAATCACAAGGACAAGAGGTAGCGTTCCTGCAAGCACCTTTGATCACCCACTGGTTTCACTTGCGGAACAAAGTTTGAATCCAGTGGCACCTTTAAGACCAACAAAGTTTTATTCTGGATATAAGCTTTCATGTGCATGCACACTTCTTCAGATATACTATATCATGCTCACAGGCAGTGTTCCCTCTAAGCTGAGTCAGTGTGAACTAGCTTACAGTTTTTAGCCTCCAGCTCACACATTTTTGTCTTCGCTCAGGAAGGATGGCTCCAGAGCAAACTAATTTATGCAGTAGCCAAAATGCTTGCTCACAACTTTAATTCCAGTAGCTCAGAAAGTAGAATTTTTGCTCACAAGACTCCACAGCTTAGAGGGAGCATTGCTCACAGGTAGTGATCATGGGAGCTGAACATTTGCTCTGCCTGGCTCCAGACCACTCACATTTGTGCAGGTGTATTCTGCATTTGTGCAGTTTGTTCTGGCACACATTTGCTTCTACATTTATTTCCCCCTTTGGATGTACATTTTGGATTATTTGGTGCCCGAACAGCTGAACCTGTGCTTTGGGAACTGGACTTTTCTTTGCCTGACCTATACTGATAGGTAGGTATAGCTCCCACTTTACCTCTTAATCTATCCCTTTGGTTCCTTTCTCCCCCTAAAACCACTGTACATTGCACAGTGTTTGTGGGTGCTTGGAGTATAAATGCTCTCAACATGGACATTCCAGAGTTAGGAATCACATTGAATGATGGATATCATTGTGACTGCTTGAATTTTCTAACCCTCTAGACCAGCTGCTTCCATTATATATCCCTCAGTAACCTTTGTTAATTCTAGACCTCTACTCAGAACACCTCCATGTGCTGACTGAATGTGCAGGAAGGGACAGTGAGCATGAATGCATTGGTCCCACCTCCACCCCATTTCTGCTTGATTGCCCGGTTGTCTACACAGTGCAGACATGCAGAGGACATGTCTGCTCTTATGGTCCCTCCCTTTGGTTTCCAAATATTGCTGAGCACTGGAAGGGAGTACCTGTGTGAACATTTCCTCTGTGTGTAGGTGCCATGCTGACAGCATCCATGTGCCTGTTCTCCCTCTTTGTGGGTCCAGTCAACCCTGTGTACACGTTTAGAGGTTTCATTGATTCTCTGTGTTCCTTCCAAGCCTAAGGAGGAGTTTCATCAGCAGATGTGTGGGGGGCACTGCCCTGATTAGGGGTGGTCTGTTAAACTACAAATTGCTGCAGACCTTGCAGCGAACGTATTTGGCAGTCGAACAAAATGTTTTCATCCTCAAGTACCATTGTTGTGATCTCTAGGGAGCTGTGGCTGTGGGAAGGGGAGCCACTATGGGGAGGGAGAGAACTAAGCTCTGATTTTAGAATGATGCTGTGTGGCAAATTGCTCTGCAACCACCACCCCCACACACAAACACACTTGTAGCCTTTTTATTCCCCTTTTCAGCCCAGCTACACTGTACTCTTACAATACAACTGGGGTGGGAAAGGGAAGGTTTCAAGGGGAGGGAGGGCAGGCCGGATGGTCACCCTCCTGCTGCACTTTGATGCACCTGTGACAGAGGCAAGAGCAGAGTATGGGAATCTGTGACAGCTGCGGGTGGATCAAGAATGGTTGTGTGAGGAGGATAATATTCTCCCAGCCCACTTGCTGCTGCTGCTGCTGCTGTAGCAGGGGTGTACGTTTGCCAAAGCAAACAGAGGCAGCCCAGGATTACAAAAACTTTCATGTATTCAAAAACACAACACTTCTCATTTGCACAACTATTTGCCAATCGGCAGCTTTTTTGGACCACTTAAGCGATACACACGAATGCTCATGGTTTTGGCAGAAGTCAGCTCTCAGCTCGACACTGACCTTTAGTTTCTGGTAAGGTTTTCAGTTCATAAGAAGGGTTTGGGTTGCTCTGTCCCACATTGTTATAGGCACTTATTTGAACCATATATTCAGTGTCTGGCTCAAGACCCTTGAGTTGGTACTGAGTAACGGTGGTGTTTCTTATTGTTACATCAATGTGGTTGTACTCAGCCTTGCCATAAATTTTATAGCTAAGCATGATGTAGGAGATGGAATGTCCTTCAGCTGCTGACCAAGAGATGATAGCAGAGGAGTCGGTGATGTTTTCAATCCGGATGTTATTGGGTGACGGTGGAGTTCCTAGTAAACAAGCAGAATGGGTGATACTTCACATTAGTCTCTCTTCCTTCGAGGTTCTAGTCTTGATTTTAATTATCCATAATAAATCTGGAGAGGGATTTCAGAGAATGACATCCTGCGTTCAACTTCACAACAGTGAATTCAGCAATCAGTTTAAGAGCTATCTGACTTTGTACATTTTGCTATTGATTCAGTTATCTAAAACTGCTGGAGTTATTGCTGTGAGATAGTATGATTAATGTTGATTCTTTTGGAATTTCTGGATTGAGTTGGTTCTGCTAACAGTGTGTGTGTGTGTGGGGGGGGGTCTTTTCAAATGTGTAAAGGAGAAGTGCCTCTTGAGCTGGTGGAAGAGCCTGTTCTACCAGCAGGAGGCTCCTCATGCTAGAGGAAAGTGCCACCATTAGCAGAACAGAACAAAGGTGGAAGACGTTCGTGGAAGGTATCATCACTGGCAGGCTGTTTTATATCTTGAACTACAGAGCTGCATTACAAAAGTGAAACCAAATCAGAAGTGGTTCTTCCACTTGTACAAGAGCTTGCATGATGTTTAGCATAAGCAGAAACCGTGAGATTGCTATTGTTATCTACTTGTTATGTCACTGTGTAAACTAGGGTTGCCAGGTCCCTTTCTTCTGCCAACGGGGGAGGGAGGGAGCTTCCCAGGAGTGGGGGTATGTGGCAATGTTGCCACATGTGATTCCCCAGGATGATGATGTCACACTGAAGTGATGTCATCACACTGGGGACATCGCACGGCAATGCTCTAGTATTTTGGGCAAAACTCTATGGTCACCAGAGCATCACCACACAATGTCCCCGGAATGACGTCACTTCTTTGTGATGTCATCATGCCAGGGATGATGCACCTGTTGGGAGTGGGGCTTCCCCTCCACTGGCCAGCTGGTCGGTGGTGGGCTGGAGTCCACAAAATCGGGGGATCCCCTGCCCGCACCTGGGGGCTGGCAAACCTAGTGTGAACTCTTGTGCAAGTCTTTGCACAGCAGCTCCAGCAGCTAACTTCTTTTCACTCGTGGTTTTTTTTTTTTGCCCGTCCCATTGCTGACAGCAAAGAACAGGATGATGTTCTACCAGTAGTCTAATTAAGATATCATGTGAACACATGAAGCTGTCTGATGCTTGATTTTTCAAGGTCAGTATCGTCTACTCTGACTGGCAGCAGATCTCCAAGAAGTGGTCTTTCAGCATGGGAGAGGGAGACACTTCTGGAACATCACTTCCTGTTTCTGTCATGGGAAAATGTGGGGGAAAGTGCAAGAGTCTGGTGGCTGAAAGGGGAAACCCTCAATGTGAAATCAGCTAAGGTAACACAATAGAGATGGATGCTATTGTTTATGATTGGGGGGGGGGGGAACCAAGAAAAAGTGCTAATTAAGGCTAGCCCATGAATGCAGTGCAGTAGGTAATGCTGATCTCCCTTTTGTTGTGATTACATGATTTTTCCAGTTGGACCAGGATCTAAGAGACTCGGGTTTGAATCCCCTAGGCTGCCACATAAGCTTGCTAGGTGACCTTGAGGCCGACACAGAATCTAACTTAACTCAAGGATAAATTGGTGAAGGGGAGAATATTGTAAGCTATTCTGAGTTCCTATTTGAGGAGAAAATTAGGGTATAAATGAAGTAAACAAACAAGTATATTCTCTTCACTTACGATCACTGAAGGTCCATGCGTACAGGTAGGTACTCCATTCTCCGTGGGACTTGCTGTTCACACGGATGCGGCACATGTACTGGTGTCTGGGCTCCAAATTCTCAATAATCCGCATAGACTCATTTCCTGGCAGGCGAACGCAAGTGGTGCTATCCCCATTTCTATCATTCACACTCTTCATTTCTACTTCAACATGGACGTCATCTTCAAAGGGCTGAATGAATGGCTCCCACGACAACTGCAGGGCTGTTGTACTTTTAGGAACAAGAGTGAGACCTCTTGGTGGAGGGAGACCTTAAAGATTTGAGAGAAGAAACCTTACTGCTCTTGGAACACTTACAAATGTCAGTGTCCCCTGTCTCCCAGGAACACCATTTAGGAAGGGGCATTTGAGCTGTAGAAGGCGTGGGGGTGAGGCAAGGAAATCATACTCTGTGGACAGAAATCTTTCTGTCCTTGGAAATGCTCTGCTGGACCCAAGCCAATGGTGACAATCTCCTTGCTTTCTTGATCACAGCAGTTGTAATGAGTGAATTGCCTCACCAGATGCCAATGTATACAGCGAGACCTAGACCGATTTCACACAACCCGCTGCTCCGCTCCTGCTCTTCCCTTTCCCCCGATTGCATGCATCAATTTCCCACTATGTGCTGCACAGCCACATTTTGACCCACAGCTTCAGCCGATTCCCCCCGCATCTTCTATATCCTCAAAAAACATGTAATGTAATTGAGAACACACACACACACACAGAGTATTGGATATAGCTATCATAATAGCTAGACAGATCAACGGATAGATTGCACAAGAATAGGTTCATCCCTTTGGGAGAAATATGCTATTTCCTTGCAAACAGTTGTATGATGTCTATTACTTGTGTTTTAGTGTATTTAATTTTTAATGTACTACCCTGAGCCTGCCTGGCAGGGATGGCGGGATATAAATAAAATAAAATAAATAATACCTATGCACAATGTGCACAATGACACTTGAAATACAAAGAGTTATATGAATATTCCTTGTATAAAAAAAGCTCAAAGGACTGCGTACCAACAGCAGCTGTAGTGAAACTGGCCTGCGGACCAGGATGTCCTTCTCCCGCATCTCCCCTGCGAGTCAGCTGGACGCAGAACTGATATTCTGTTTTTGGTTCCAGATTGTCTAGTTTTATGTTCTTTTCAGCTACTGAGTTTGAGAAGATGGGGGGGGGGGGAAGACATTGGAAATTATTAAAGAATGAAGGCTTTAGATAATGACTTTATGATTCCTGAGTTGCACTGGGACACTATCTAGTGAGTAAAGAATGCAGGCTCCTATTTGATTGCCATAGTTTTGAAAAGAGTTAAATGCAGCTTGATTCCTTTTATCTCATCACCACTTCTGGTCTGACTAGTTTTCCTGATTTAAGGCAAACATCTGTACTATCTGAGCAAAGTTTGAGTCCAGTGGAACCTTTAAGACCAACAAAGTTTTATTCAAGGTATACGCTTTCGTAGGCATGCATGCTTCTGGAGAAGTAATGCAAAAACCAGCAAAACATCTAGAGGGATAAGTTTTTATCAACAGACACAGCTTACAAGCCCAGAAATATTAATTAAAAATTATTACGATGCCAGGCATGAAAGCTTCAAGCTAAAGATTGCTCCTAATGTAAGAATCAATAAAGTATTGATGTGATGCTTACCACTGATCTGACTACCAAGGATTAGACTAAGCAAACGTTGTGGGCAAATTCACATTACAAATGTATATCAGTTTTATACTTCATTCATTAATGCTCCCTCTAAGTTGTGGAGTCTTGTAAGCAAAAAATCTACTTTGTGAGTTACTGGCATTAAAGTTGTGAGCAAGTGATTTGGCTACTGCATAAATTAGTTTGCTCTGGAGCCATCCTTCCTGAGCTAAGACAAAAAATGTGTGAGCTGGAGGCTAAAAAACTGTGAGCTACCTCACACTAACTCAGCTTAGAGGGAACACTGCATGGCTTCCTCTGAAGAGTCCTGAGAATGAAAGGTTGGTGAGGGTCTGAGAATTCTGTATTTGTGAGCTCCTGCATGGAACTTGGAAACAACTGTAGCTCAGATGTGTCTTAGATCCTAAAGTAGGATATCTCCTGGGATAAGTAAACAATTATTGGCCTGACCCTTACCTTCTATTGACTTCCAGTGATAATAAGACTTGGCAGGTTTGTAAAGAATCTTGGTTGACACAATCGGTCCATCCCCTGTGTGCTGACCTGCATTCACATCAATGATGAGAAAATTATGTCCCCTCTCTACCAGCTTAGGAGCATTTATAGGCACGGGAACAACTGATCAGGACAAAACAGAAACAACATAATTACTAGACAAAATTACATTTCCAAAAGAACCAATCGACATTCATGCTGTCTATTAAATTTTTAAGAAGCAATGCAGGAGGAGAAGGATTGTTACCATGGATCCATACAATGACTTCCACACTTCTCTGTTCCCCAGAGCTACATCAGGAGTTACTTTTTCTAACATGCAGTTAAGCTGACTCAGAGGTCCAGCTCCGGGTTACTTCCAGTTTTTGAGCCCCCAGAAATAACAAAGTTTAAAAGGTGACATATGAAAACAAAAGAAGGCACCAAACAATGTTCCCTCTAAGCTCCACAGTCTTGTGAGCATAAATTCTACCTCATGAGCAAAAAAAAAGCTAGTAGCATTAGAGTTGTGAGCGAGTCTACATTTAACTATTGCGTAAATTATTTGTTTAGGTTATTACCATAACATTGTAAAAATCTCAGAATGAATTCTTTTAAACTATATTTAAACCATATTCTAAGAATAATTTAAACATAATAAGAAAAAACAGAATCAAATCAAATTTTATTACACAAAATGTTTTCCTCTACAGGGGTGGAACTGGCCTCCAGAGAACAGGTCTACCCACCCCTTTCAATTATATTGATAGACCTGGCCTCCAGAGAACAGGTCTACCCACCCTTTTCCACTGTATTGGTACCCCTGGCCTCCAGAGAACAGGTCTATCTGCTCCAGGTAGACCAGGCCTTGGAGGGTCACCCTGTGCTGAGCCTTAGAAAACATACCAGTATTTGGGGGTGGGGTGACTCTTGCAATCTACTCTTTTTTTTTTAAAAGTGAAATATGACAACCAGCATTACAGGGCAAGTGTAACAGAGGTACAAATAATAAGCCTACCCATTGAACTTCAGGGTTGGGCAAAATGGGAATCCTCCCCTCCCCCCGCACTCTAATTGGCCCTGCACATACTTTATTGATAGGTCAACTTGACAAGAAAGGACATTTGTTCTGCTATTCACATAATACAACATACACACAAATTCTGTCACTATGATTTGCCTCCCCATCAGGAAAAAAGTAACATAGGATAGCACTCTGACCACGTATGAAATACAGAGTTTTCAGGTTTCAACTAATTGGTTCCTGGATGTATTTACATTATGCTGAGTTTTGGTCATATAAATCCTGCCACTAAAGCAAACAAACTATTAATCTGTCAGGCACTTGGTAGGCTTGGACCCACACAGTTTTCACTAAGCATTTTTAACTCCATTTTTTAACTCATTCATGCATGCACAAAAAATATGTCTTGCTCTCTCCCCTCCATGGGTATTATCAGGGAACATCTGTGGCTTAGAGAAATATGATTGCTGGCTGAATGCCAGGATTTCCAGCAACGGTACTGCGATAAATGTGAACATGATGGGGAATGAGACTTTCTCCTCGCTTCAACCACTGGAAACCTCAGGCAGGGACAGTCTCAGTGATTCTGGGACCCTAGTCAAAAATCTAGGAGGCTTCCCCCCGAATTACTGGCATCCTCCTGCTACTCCTCCCAGCCAGGACCAAGCAAGGGGTGGCCTTCACCTCATAAGTGGTGGGCAGGAGCTGCCACCACTGGAAGCCAGCTGTCTGAGCCCTAGATGGGACAGGTGCAAGTGGCAGCAGGGGTGTGCTCCACTTTCCCCCCTTTTTTGAGGGACAGGGCTGTGGATGATCAGGGGGCCCCCAATTGTGGAGCCCTGGCCCTGGGCAACTGCCCCTGCTGCCCATTGGCTAAGACCACCCCTGACCTCAGGAGACTTAGTGCGCTTCTCGGAATGGACTCGGGTGGGGTACTCCTGAGCTCTGTTGATCTTGTTTCCAGTAACTACCTCCCCCCCACCCTGGTCATGTGGATCTCTGGCAGTGTACAACCTTAGTTGTCACATTAGGATGATCTCTTCCTTGGTGTTCTTTGGTTATGATGACTACTTTAGCTATTCCTGGAGGTCAATACTCCCAGGCAGATTCTCATTGGTGACCAAAGTCATTCACTAACTTCATATATTGGCAAGTCTGACTTCTGATTTGTTTCTTTTAAATATGAAAGGGAGTTTTCTGCTCTAAAGATAGCAGCACAGCACAGGACAGGACTAGACCAGGGGTTCCATTTTTAAAAAGCCATTCATCCATATTGGCCCACACCAAATCTAACACTAATGAAATCCATGTAACTCCTTTTATTAGGACCAGTCCAAATGACACAAAACACTATACAAGCTTTTGAGCTCACAGAATCTTTCTTTATCAGGCAAGACGCTGCAAAAAAAAACAAAAACAGAAGGGCAGAGGACAGACTTCTCAGGCTCTATTTTAAACCTTGAATAAACTGCCTTTGCCCAGATAAAGGATTTCATCTGATTATCATCTCAGTTGCTTGCAGGTGTTCTTCCCCCCCCAACCCGGGGAAATGGGTAAAAATAAATCCATAAAGTAGATACTGGCATGTTTTAAGTCCCTTCCACTTTCTAGTATCCACTAGTTTAATACTGATAAAGCTAGGTGTTTCTTTCACCTTAAAAATGAGATTTGTAACACAACGTTAGAACCCAGAATTGTATTATTTTCAACATGATTTAGGTGCACCAAAGTCTGAATGCAGATGATTTTCAGTTACCTTTAACTGTGACTTGAAAAGGTTTTTCTGTCATGCCTGCTACTGTCTCAACAACACAGACCCACGTTCCAGAATCAGGAGGCTGGACTTTTTTAATATAAAAGGTAGCTTCTGACTGATTGCTTCTGTTCGTCACCGAGATAGGCTGAAACAGCAAGCAACACAAAAGAATCGTTATGTCTGAGATGCACAAAGCCCTCTGAAGAATTCCACTCGACTAGTTATTGACTCAGTTTTATTAAAGGATGGTTAGGGTGATCATCCAGATGTGGGCCGATCCCCTAACTATGGTCACTGAGGATATGTCAGACTAAGATCTGTAACCTAAACATGGTTATTTTGGATTATACTTCTGTGTGAGTTATGAAAGCTGGTATCATGAATTAATCTGGGTTGTTCTCTGCAGTCATCCTGACCACAATGCAGAATAGGATACTGGACAGATCTGTGCAGGGGATGCAAAGGAAATAGAGATGGCGATGACAGCAATATTTGAACATTTAGAATCTTTAGAATCTCGCCTATGTATGAAAGCAACATTTGTAAAGCTAACCAGGATATGAATGATAATCAGTGAGTGGAATCCTCATTTCACAAACCAACCCTAGTTAAAATAGGCCATGGTATTTGCATTATTATATTTGATGAACTGTTATTTGTTTAATGCATTTGTACGCTGCCTTTCCAGAGACTTGCCCAGATTACGAGCAAAATAACAACAATTAAAAGTCCAACATGATAACACTCCAGAAAAACAACACAGCAAAATAAGCAATAGAACAAATATCCCCAACAATAAAAACCACTGTGCTTGAGCAGAGGGCTGCTAGCTATGGCTTGGGACATTTCTGAAGATTTGGGGGAAATGCCTGGGGAAGGGAAAGGATGGAATGATAAGACAGTATGCCTTCCAAAGCTGCCATTTCCTCCAGAAAAACTGATCTCAGTAGTCTGGAGATAGTTGTAATTCCAGGAGAACTCCAGCCCCTGTCTGGATGTTGGTAACACTACTTGAGCAGTTAAAACTATTGGAATGTTACAGTAGTATAAAACGACTGTATTCGTCTCACCAGGCTTAATCCTGTTTCATTGTGATGCTGGCAAGCCCAGCATTCACTGGGGTGTCTGTTTCACTTCGGACTGAAGCTGCAATCCAAAGTTTACTGAGAACAGTCTTTACCACTTGAGTGTCTTCTTAGCTAATGTATCTTTAACACATGTGACAGTGAATTGTTTCCAATATAATTCTAGGTAGGATCAAAGTAATGGACGGATTGGCATTTAGACGAATCCTTACTATATTTTTATCCTTGACAGCTTTGTGGTATGGCACTAATATAGGTGCAATTATTTGATGGCTAAAATCCAAAGAGTCACAAAATCTGTGTGCCTAATGAGGCTTCGGACTCATGTTTCTCAAACAGTAGCTTCTTACACAGCATAGCAAGCTGTTTAAAAAAACTTTTAAAAAGTGGTATGTTATATGGAAAGAGGATTTCCTTTCCAAAATTAAAAAACAAACAAACACCCCATAACTGGCACATGTAAATCTTTGGGAAATCTTCCTCTTCCTCCATTCATAACTGAATTTCTTTATATTTTCATATTACAATGGTTTTGTATTGCAAGCCTGGTTATAGAATTTGCCTTTAACATCAGCAGAAGAGCAATTAAGTGTTGATGCTTTGGGGAGACACTCTGAAGGAAAAAGTATTTCCTGTGGTAATAAAACTTCTTTTGACTTCCTGCTCTACAAAAGGCATAAACCCCAGGTCAAGGTTTCAGTCAGTTTACATGCTCTTTCATAACGACAAATATAAGCAAAAATATAAGCAAATATAAGCAAAAATCTCTGAAAGCTTAAATTTCAAGACTTAATAAGGAAGCGGAGAGAAGTGACAGAAAGAGGTAATTAAAGAGAAGTTTTCCGAGAAGTCCTAAACAGATACATCCTTCTAAATCCAATGAAATCAAAGAGTGAATCAACCATCAGCTTACCTTAAGGACTGTTCCATCTTGTTTTATCAATTTAAATTCTTCTTGCGTAGGAAGCGGCTTGCCAGTAGCTATACAACTTGGATGAAACTCTGAGCCAGAATTGAGTTCCAGGGCATCTTGTAAATTCTCTATCTGGGGTGATTCATCTGCTGAACCTACATCAGGCATGAAGGAATTATAACATGCTACACCCCTTTCTATTTATTTAGAGATAAAAAGGGTTGCCATTCTTGACCCTTTTGGATAACCTGACTCCAGTTTACAAGCATAAAGCCTAGAAAGTAGAACTGAAAGATCAGATCATTTTAATCAATACAGTAACCAACTGAAGTTAGCTGATAAACATAACTAGGGCTTTCTTTGATTAATCAGCGAGGGCACCTTTAAACTGACACTGTTAAGGGCATGCTTGTTTATTGTCTGGGGCTATTTTGATCTTGGTGTACAATTCTAACGAACTGCTGCAGACCCAGGTTATCAGTGGTTGAACAAGCATAATTAATCAGAACACCAAATCAGGCTGAAGGGCCAAAGTAAGGTTTATATTTTAAGAAAAGGGTTGGGAAGAAGCCTCTCTTTAGGGCTGACAAGGCACAAAGTGGACTGTCCAGATTTCTGGCAATTAGAGGCACACTGAGGAAGAGAAAAGATTGGATTTATACCCCACCCTTCACTACCTGAAGGAGTCTCAGAGTGACTTACAATCTCCTTTCCCTTCCCTCCCCCCCAACAGACACCTGGTGAGGTAAGTGGGGCTGAGAGAGCTCTCTCCAGCACTACCCTTGAGAGAACAGCTCTGAAAAAGCTTATGGCTGACCCAAGGTCACACCAGCAGCTGCAAGTGGAGGAGTGGGGAATCAAAACCAGTTCTCCCAGATTAGAGTCCGCGCTTCCAACCACTACACCAAACTGGCTCTCTGTCTCCAGGAGATGTGCCATGCCAGTCCTACCTTTCACCAGGAATGGTGGTGGGTCAATGGGAAGCATAACACTGGACAGGCAGGTGCATTCTAATTAATTCATGACAGTTTATTCTAATAGCCTTAAGGAGCTCCCCCCCCCTTTGTAATTCATGAAAAGATTGGGCTATGCTTCAGTTCTGCCAATAAAGCTGTGACCTCATTAAACCAAAGTTTGTGCATCATGTTTTCATTCCGGGTGCAGGGACAAAGTAACATTTCCAGGTTTCTAGCATGGTATGAAAACTGCCTCCCTTCTGCTTGTTCTCCTTCCATGTCTATTTAGAGTGGATAACTTGATGATAATACTCCTGTCTACTTCCTTGGCTTCTCTTACTTGAAAGCATGATTTCCCACGAGGCGCTGCTCCGGCATCGTTCTTCCCTTTGCCCTGACTGCGTGCTTGAATTTCCCACTATTTGCCTGTGCCACATTTTGATCCATGGCTTCGCCCAATTTTCCCTGCGGCTTCAGTGATCCTGTTTTTTGGGCAATCGGGGCAAAGGGAAGAAGGATGCTGGAGCAGCGCCTCGTGGGAAATTGGTCACACTATGGTAGTCACCTCACTCCTCCTAGTATTGGAAGCAAAGAAGCTTGGGGAGGCAATTTCACATTAAGGAGCTCCTCTTCCTCTTGTTCTGCTGAAATTGGCAGCCTCCGTCCTCCTGTGCTGCATAGCAGTTTAAAAAAACACAGTGTGAAAATGGTGCATGCCTGTCCCGATAGTTAACCTTGAATCAAGCTTCCAGCTCTCTTTTGTTGATCATGAAGTCACTTGAAGATATGAGCAAATTTTGTTTATAGGTAAGGCTGCCAGCTCTGGGTTGGGAAATACCTGGAGATTTTGGGGGTAGAGCCTGAGGAGGATGAGGTTTGGGGAGGGGAGGGACTTCAATGGGGCACAATGCCATAGAGTCCACCTTCCAAAGTGGCCATTTTCTCCAGGTAGACTGAACTCTGCCACCTGGAGATCAGTTCTAATCAGTGTTCCCTCTAAGCTGAGTTAGTGTGAGCTAGCTCACAGTTTTTTAGCCTCTGGCTCACACATTTTTGTCTTAGCTCAGGAAGGATGACTCCAGAGCAAACTAATTTATGCAGTAGCCAAATCTCTTGCTCACAACTTTAATGTCAGTAACTCACAGAATAGAATTTTTGCTCACAAGTCTCCACAGCTTAGAGGGAACATTGTGGGAGATCTCCATACCATCTGGAGTTTGGCAACCCCATATACAGGGCAAGAGTTTGGAACAAGTTCTGGGCAAAGCCAGGAGGAAACATGAACCTTTGGCATAAATGTTACGTGGAACACAAATGCTTATTGTTGCACTACAGTGTTACCTTTGCTTTACCTTCTTTTTCACATTGTAGGCCATGCCAGCCGGGGTTGCAGTTGCAGCCCTTAAATCTGTCACACCTTCCTCGGTTATTGCAGTTGTTAC
Organism: Lepidodactylus listeri; assembly: GCA_029233225.1. Classification (NCBI taxonomy): domain Eukaryota; kingdom Metazoa; phylum Chordata; class Lepidosauria; order Squamata; family Gekkonidae; genus Lepidodactylus; species Lepidodactylus listeri. The sequence continues at coordinate 115,741,107 of JARCFY010000004.1, read as the reverse complement.
ATGCCACTTTGCAGTCTGGTCCATAAAAATCAGACTCACAAGCTGCAAGAACGCACAAGCAACAGAACAATCAACAAATGTGTCAACCAACAAAACTCTCACTCTGAATGCTGTTGATCAAATGACAGTCACTTCATTTGAACCTGCGACTGCTATCCATGGCATTCCTCTGAGATCTGATGAGATTGGGCTATACCATGATACCTTCCCTCTTTTAGATTGTCCTAGCAGGGTTTTTTATCACTCATCCCTGGAATTCTGAGCCTGAAAATATTACATTAACATCCTTAGCTTGCTCTCACTACTTCGGTATCTTTGGATTGGCCAAGCCTTCTACATAGCTTCTGGATCCTCCCCAACACCTATGTGCAACAGAGGTCTTTCTGGAAGATGATACCACAGTCCACACTGGAGTAATGCTTTGCTGCTTCTCCAAGTTTGTCTCTCTTTTGAATATTACTCTGGTCCTTTCTCACCCTATACTCCACCTTCAGATACACCTTCTGCTTTTTCTCCTAACTCCAAAAGTGCTTTTGGAAGTTTAATCCTAACAACATTTGATCAGAAAAACATAAAGGATACCAAGGGGTTGCCTTCATGTTGCTTGAGTAATAATTTTACTCTTTGATATTGCCTTCACTTTTCCATTCCCTAATTGCACATGCCAGCCTGAGTATGGCCTTTCCAATGGCCTAGGATGTTCCAGATTCTATAGACACTCTTTTTCATCTGGCCCAGTCCAGTTGAACCCAAACAGATGATAGCCACAAACTAAGTTTATTATTCTTTTAATCTGTTAAGAACATCTTCATTATTCTGCATGCTCAGTGTCTACCATCTATATATATGTCTGTTATTTCTGTTTCCATTTCATTGTGTCTGAAGAAGTGTGCATGCACATGAAAGCTCACACACTGAATAAAACTTTGAGGGTCTCAAAGGTGCCACTGAACTCAAAGTTTGTTCTACTAATTCCACTGTGATAGATTGACTGCAGAAAGGTCCTTGACACTGAGGGGCCAAATTAAATGAAGATGCTTTGGAATTCATGACTGGATCTGTGGAGTATTTTTTTTATTGGTAGATAGCAGACAAAGGCCTCCCCCCCCCCTTCAGACTCGAGCCAAAGTATCTAGGGTGGAGATTCTCCAGTTTCATTTTCTCAGTTCCTTGGAGCTGTGTTTTGTCCTGCAGGGGAAAACGTACAGGGTGCCAGTATGTTGATGGTTTGGTTCCCCAGTTGGATAAACTGTAGCACTAGTGAGAGGGGAAAATCTGAGATCAAGAAAATGGCACTGAGGAAAAGAGTTAGCCCCCTCCCAGGGGCTAGCATTCTCATTCATAGCCATTAGGCCCTCTCCTTTACATCCCATTTATTTATATGGTTTTACCTTCATCACATTGGAGCCCCTTCCAGCCTGAGGCACAAGAACAGCCATATGGGTCAGGAAGGCAAAACACAAACGATTTACAACCTGAGTCTTCCTTACAGTTCTCTTTGCAAGTCCTGCCAAACGTATTTTCTCCACAAGCTAAAAAGGATAAGAGGAAAATATCAGACACACGAAACGTCTGCTGTTGCAATGAATATTCGCAACAGTACCTCTGGTTACCCACGAAATACTGGATTGTAGAGATATTGTGGATCATCCAACCAAATTCTAAGCTTTTCCAAATAGAGCTCTCTCATGGAATTAACTGAATCACTCAAATCCAATTGCCTTTGACACATATAAAACTATAATAACAACAAAGCTCTGCTTTGGAATGTTTATGTAGGTCAGAATAAATTGGCATACCCTCATTCACTCCCCCCAAAGTTCACCAAAATGACAAAATCAATGGTGCCAGAGTTAAGATGTGAGCTGATTTGAATTGCAAAGATATTAAACACTTTAAAATAATCCATGGGTTTAAACTTAACAAAAAGTTCTGTAAGATATTTACAAAGGCAGAGAAAACTAAAAGGAACCACTCCAAAACCACATGCAGGTGTGAATCTGCTCCCGAAAGAAAGCATAATTACAGTAACTGACTGACAGTGATTCCAAAGTTCATACCCCCTCAAAAATGATGCAACTAGAAAGATCCTCAGTCTGATTCCAATGAAAGGCTGGTCCACATCTCTCTCTGCTTAACCTACTTCACAGAGTGGTTGTTGTGATTATAAAATGGAGGAAGGGGGAACAATGTTGTAGACCACATCAGGTCCCCATTGGGGAGAAATGCAGAGGGCAAATATCTAAACAAATAAATCTTGTCATAGTAAATTGATTAATTACAACATGTTTAATGAAGAAGCAGTTCCTTTTGTCATTTCAGAACCTGCTGCCAGTTGCAATCCCATGCACATTTATTTGGAAGTAAATCCCCCTGAATATAGTAGTATTTACTTTAGAAAGAGCGTGAACAGGACTACAAGGGACTCAAGTTCTAGGCAGAAACATCTTTCTCTTCCCAATCCATAATGGTATAGATCTTCCCCTTGACCAACTTCTTTTTCTAACCTAAGAAATGATTTATTTACTAGGGCAGAAGCTCCAGCATTTTGATGAGATTCCTACTGTTCTGCTGACACTGTGATGGCTGCGATGGAAGCCGTTTGGTTCGTTGTGTTAAATACAAGATAATACCTCCTCTTACCCTTTTTACATGTTTTCCCCATGAAGCCTGGTGGGCAAATGCATTCCCCAGTGTCTTCATGACAGATGCCGCCATTCTTGCAGTCTGGACAGTGAGAGTTACAATCTGGTCCCCATTTCTGAGATTCACACCCTTCATGCAAAAACATAAGATCTGATGAGCTAAATGGTAAAGAGATTCTGGCCCCTTTCACATTACTGTTTGAAACCAGATGTTATCCGTAGTTGGCCCAGTTCTGAGTAAAGCAATACAGGGGCGGAGGTTTCATACAGCAAATTTCACTCTGTTAATGAGCCATCTCTGAAGCAATCTGGCCAGTTCAAACAGCATCACACTTTCTTCCCGCCCTTTTTTGCTGCATGATGTCCCTCAAACTTTTTTGGGGAACATTCTAAATGGAGTGCTATAGTGCTAGACCAATATAGCACTCCAGTGCTACAGCGGCACCATTGAGATACCTTGGGACCATTGAGATTGTGACTGTTGTTACATGGATATAGGAGGAGAGAAGTAGCTCATTGGGCAGCTGGTGCTCAGGGCATCAGTGACTGGTGTTACAGAAGTTGCACAGCCACTTTTCATCACTCCATCTGCCCATCAAAGGGTTCTTCCACTAGTCTTTGCTGCAGGGTTCAACTCACCAGTGATGAGGGACTATATGTACTGAGAAGAGTGGTGCCTGGGCCCTCAAAGATGCCCTTCTGAAATACTTGTCAAATACACCCTAGATCTCTGCACACACCAAGAAAGTATGTGCAGAAGCATTTCATAAAAGTGAACTATGTTGTTGATCAGCAGCAGTAGCACCTCTGGCATAAGTCAAACCACAGCAGAGATACTGACCATGACTGAAAGATCACTAGCTTCACAGATATCCACAGAAAACACTTGCCAAACTTCAGGCCACAAAGAGAAGTTTGCCTCCCTGAGATATCTTCCTGAGATTTTCTTGGCAACAAGACACTTACCAGCCAATCGGGTCTGGGCATTCATGAGCTGCATGGATGGGTGAACATCAAGACATTTGCTACAGATACCTTTGGTTAGCAACTTCTGTAACACCAATCATTGATGTCCAGAGCACCCGCTGCACCATGAGCTATTTCTCTCCTCCTGTATCCATGTAACAACAGCCACTATCTCAGTGGTGCCAAGGCATCTCAATGGTGCCACTGTTGCACTGAAGTGCTACATTGGTCTAGCACTCTAGCACTCAATTTAGTGCGCGATCATACACACCCATTAGCCACGGAAGAGGGACGATTTACCTGCGGTTCAAAGCAGCACGATCACACCAGCACATCTGGGAAGCATCCTGCAACTGTCGTCAAACTGTCGCAAGCCATTTTGCTCCACCAGGAAAGTGGAATAAAAAACCACTAGTTAAACTCCAGTATCAAATGGTTTGCTGCAGGCCACAGCCAGACTTTCCCCGTGTGATCGTGCCAGTGCAAACTTGTGGCATTGGGGATAGTCTGATCAGGCTATCCTGATGCCATGCTGTTGTTACCCCCCCCCTCTCAGTGTGCGCATCATCAAAAAGCCTTAGGGTGGAGGAGCGATTCATCGATCCTGCGTTTAAGCGAATTGGAAACCAACCACAAAAAAAATTAACTTGCCTGCAGTTGTGTCTGATCACGCAGCAGCAAGTTGCGCCAGCAGGTCCAAAGACCTGTGTGATCATGCAACTGCGGGGCAAATTGCTTCAGGGCAAAATAGCCTCGCTTTCCCTCCGGATTATCTCGCTCGTGTGGCCATGGCCACAGAACGCTAAAAAAAAAATGAGGAAGATCATGTATTGAAAAAGGGCAAGGAAAAAAGTGTGGTGCTATTGGAAACGCTGTAGATATTATAAATAGCACACTACAGCAATTCAGAAGCACAAAGAAGAGGTGAAAATGGAAGTTTACCTCAAGAACGGCTCAACCACACTTTGCTAACTGGATGCAAGTGGCTTTGTATGAAAAGGTAAATAAAATCTGTTAGCGGCTGGTTTCTATAATGTATGTGTTTGAAATGACACAAAAAAAATCTGGTAGCAACTGGCTACCAAAATGAATTACAAAGGCTGTCTGAAAGGGGCCTCTGTATCAAAGACGGCTGGTTTTTTTTTGATCTTGTGTGAAAGCTTTTAAGGCTTTGCATGGTGGCCTCTCAGTGGGGCAACCATCATCTAAGGAGTCCAGGAGCCTTCCCCCAACTTTAATGGATCTTTTTCCAAGGGAAAGATTGGACGGAGGCTTCAGACTTGAGCCAAAAGGAAAGGTGGAGTATAAATACGTCAACAAATAAATAAACTTTACTCAGTGGAGAAGTAGAATAATCCATACAAGTAGCTCTAAAACGAGTGAAACCACAGCTTGGGCAGGTATCACCAAAGGGATGCTATTCAAAAGGGCCACATTTGGCTTTAATGCAGTCCATTAGTCAGTAAACTTTCTGGTTTGTTCTATGAGGCCACAAAAGGAAGGCGAGAGGAGATATCAAGTATCTGGCAGACCTTAACACATGGCCAGTAGGCTACAACTGACAACATCTCTCATGCATAGGTCTTCAAAATACACAGCTTGGATATTAATTTCCACTTCTGAAGAAATAAACTTTGAAGGGCTTTAAATATATGTTTGGCTGCTGTAAAGGAGTAAACACTGTGTGTACTATATGTTCACAACCTGTGATATGTTGTAGCTTATCTAATGCTTGACCAATAAGCAGCAAAACCAGGAGGTTTAGAGAGCCTGTGGTGGGTTGCCATATGTGGACAGATGAGCTGCAATTAGGTTGGTGGATCACAAGTGATGCAGGCCTGGATATATCTTTAGATATCTGTAGTTGATAGCTAGAAGAGAGAGAATCTCTTGGGGAGCAGGTTTGGCATCCTGTCTCTAACTTAACATAGGAGTAGGTGACATTTACTCCAGAATATATGTCACACAAACATAGTGGCTTATATCCCACAGAAGATTTCTGTGTGCCCAACAGTCCTTGCACACACATGTATGTAAAGAGCCATCAAGTCACAGCTAACCTATGGCAATCCTGTAGGGTATTCAAGGCAAGAGACTAACAGGTGGTTTGCCATTGCCTTCCTCTGCTGGAGACCCTGGAATTCCTTGGTGGTCTCCCACCCAAATACTTACCAGGTTCAGCTCTGCTTAGCTTCCAAGATCTGATGAGATCCAACTAGCCTGGGCCATTCAGGTCAGGACACGAGAGAAAACACTAAAATTACTCACTAAAATTACCCAAGGATACTTATCTATAGTTTAAAGTTCAGAAACTGGTCAAAAACTTACTCCGTACTATCAACCTAGTATAGGCCGAGTTAAAGTGGTTTCCTCCTATGTATCTGGCAGAATAAACCCCTGCATCTTGCAGCTGGACCCCCCTTCCAATGGGCACTTTCAGCAGTTCTGGAACTTCCTGCCTGAGGATAGAATATATGAAAGTACCTGTAGAGAAAAGAGCCCATAAAAATAAGACTGAAGATGAGAGCAAACAGACAGGTGCCCTTCCTGAAGAGATTTACATAAGTCTAAAAAACAGAAGTTCAGCTCCACTTTAAAGATTAACAACACTTGTGTCACATTTTGCCACAATAGACTAACATGGCTACCCCGACTTAAGTCAGGAAACAACTGTATTTTTATTATTTAATGATAGCAACATCAGTGGCTCCCATGAGTGAAACAGTGATCACAGATAAAAGTTTCACAGTTCTGACAGTGAGGTGGATCCAACCATCCTTCAAAGATCCCTCCTTCCGCCTAAGGAGTCTTCCTTCAAACTGAGCTCGTCCTCCATGGAAGAGTCATATAAGGGGGAGGAAGTTTCCTTAGGTTGGAGAAAGGCTTCAAAATTTGCTCAGTGAGGTGGTAGGACAGGGGTAGGATCCACCCTATCATTTCAGACCCAACACTTTTTCACTCCTAACGTCCAGCTGGCAGTACTGGGCCAGACCCAGAGAGATACAGGCCCAGTTCTGGCAACAATCTAACCATGCAGCAGACTTCTGGGCAGGTCCTGCTGGGCTCCATCATGCAGTATAAAGCTGTGTAGCAGGCACACCATGAGGCTGCCCATACAAATGTGTGACGGCACAATCAGAGCTATTTTTGATGACCCCTGTTTCAACCCTTTAATAAGAAACCACAGGGGAGGCTTCCCACATCACAGCCCGTGTAATTTCAGCATGTCTACTCAGGTGTCAGTCAGAATGGAGAAACAGTATATGGGTACCATTTTTGTAGATCACTGCATCTTCCTCCTTAACCACCTGTCTGTGGAAGGGAATGCTGATCAGTTCTTCCTTGTTTGCTGTAATAGTTAAGGCCACTGGAAGGAAGGAAGCTAAAACAAAAATAAAAAGAATGTCGATCAGCTATGATAAATGTAACTTCTTTATGAATCCTTCCAAACAGAAGATGGACTGACACACTGGTGGTGGTGGGGACTGCTATCAAAATTTAACTATTCATATAACTCAATTCATTTAGAAATACACAGGAATCTTATGGCACTTTAAGACTAATATTTTATTCCAGCATAAGATTTCATGGAGTAATGACAACTTCTATTTCTGCCCTGAAAGTCATAACACTTCAACAAAAAGAGCTTCAGAGGGAAATTCCAGCTGTATTAGGATCTGTTAAATTCCACACTACTTCTCCGCTTGGCTTGAATAAAGACTTGAGATTTCTCACTTGTTACAAGTCTGTTTATTTATTTATATCCCACCTTTCACTCCACTGGAGATTCAAAGGCTGTGGTCAGATGTGCATTTTAATCCGCTGTTGCCTCACCTCTAATTGATCCAGGGTATTTTATAACAGAGAATACTGATCAGACTCACCCCTTTTAGCACTCTTCAAAGCACTTTTACCCTGTTCTTGATTGATCAGACACATATCAGACCTGGCAGCCAAGGAGTGTTGCTGTCGGCCATTTAAAAAAATAGGTTCTCCCCTGAGCATGCCCACAAGTACTGCTATGCCTCCTGGGATATGTAGTTCATGGGGCTGTTGGCCATTTTTTTTAAAAGTTTGTCTTCTGGGCATGCACACAAGTGCTGATCAGCCTGCTGGGACATGTAGTCTCCCTCTCTAAACTTTTCAATTTACCCCTTCCCCAAAGCACAGGAAAAAGCTAAAGTACAGGGGCATTTTTATTTGAAAGTTTTAATGAAGAAAGCAAAGTTTAGAGCAGCCCCTGTGGGAGAGGGGGAGAGAGAGAGGTGTGAATGTGCAGTTGTGCGCACTTTGCTAACTAGTAAAAAAAATGGCAGCTGAAAAACAAGAGACCAGTCAGACCTGCCTGACAGTCAGACTTGCACAACAGAGCGATCAGACAACAGAAAATCCGGTTTGAAACCAGCTCAGCCCAAAAGGACCGGACTTTAACAGGTATCAACTAAACACGCAGTAAAGGGGGGCAATGGGACACAGACAAGTGGGACACGACAGACAGATGTTGCTGTCTGATCATGGATTTTAAATCCGTAAGGGAACAGCAGTGGCAATGGATTAAATTGTGCATCTGATCACAGCCAAAGTGGCTTACATCATTCTCTCCTCCTCCTCATCTCCTCCTCCATAATACAAAAACTTTGCAGAACCTGGGACTGACTACCAGTTACAGGGGTTAACTAGCTTTAATTTCCAAAGAATGACAGTCAGTGCAATCCTAAACACAGTCCTACCTGGAGCTTAGAAGGTGTCCATTTAGGATTGCACCATAGGTTTCTTCCCACATGTGCCATCAATAGAAAGGGGACCATCTTAAATCTGCATATCTGTTACACTTATGTACAGTAATACAGTTTTGCGTATATACTTTTTTAGGGAGATCATCTTACATTGAGTGTTATTTTCCTTTCAGATAAATACAGTGGTAAATTGCATTGGCATTTTTTTTGGTTTAGATTTCAGTTTACATAATTGCATTTCACCCTGTACTTCCTGATCTGTTTGAACCTTTGCAAACAAACAAACAGACTTCAAAATGATACATCCTAGGTTTAATTTTGGCTCCCCTGAGTCACGCTTCCAGAGCCTGGCTCTTTTTGAACACGTTGTTTAGTTTACCCACACAGTCTGAGGTTCACAGTATTGTTATAGTGGAAAGGAATCCATGTTTTTCAGTGGGCTCAGTTCCAATGTATTTTTAGCTCATGGCCTATAATTGAGTGATCTGTTTTTTACAAATAGCCCAGATTCACCATTCACAGAAGAACAACACTGGGATTTCAGCAGGGCTTGTTTGTACCACTTGTTAGTTTAGGATCCAGAGCTTTCAAGCACACTTCTGGCAAGATTTTGTTCCTTGACGACTGCTCCTGTTTCAGAGGCTGCTCTCAAAGCTCCTCCTCCCCGAGTGATTCAGGAACAGCATATCAGGTGCTAATAGTGGCATATGATAGTGACCTATGTATGCATAACTCTGGAATCAGCACTTAGCATCACAATTCAGATCACAGAGGGAAAGCCCACCACTGGTTCCTTTTGGATACTTTGCATGGATACTTTGCTTGGCACTTTTTGTCTGTTCTTGGATATATCAAATTTAGCTATCTACAATGGGGAATCATGCCAATGGAGGAAGATAACCTTCAGCCGCCTTAAACAGAAATTTGGCTTATGGAGCTGGCTTAATGCCTTCTACCTACTACATAATATTGTACAATTTGGGTTCTATTATTTATTTATTTTACCTAGGGCGCCTACCATCTAACATTAATCTCCAACTTTTCTCTTCTAAAGAGTATCACATTTTTCTTTCGTTCTGATGTCTGTTTCTCTGGTTAGTACTAGGGATAGATCATTTCTCTGGTTAATACTAGGGATCGTTCCGCAGGACTGTAAAATGGAGCTCTTCTGCCAGGCTTTCAAGTTGGGTGCCGCCTCAATCCTATGGCCCTGGCCCGACCACCAAAGTGTACCAACCAGGACCAACGGTACCACCAACGGAGGCTCATAGGTATGAGGAAGCCAGTTGATACCACTCAGCTGATAGGGATGCTGAAGATCGCCATCTTTTATTGCATTTTATGTCTATATAGTATATTTTTATATTGTTTGATAGTTTGGAATTTTATTGTATATCTATTATGCTGTTAGCCGCCCTGAGCCTGCCGAACGGTGGGGAGGGCGGGATAGAAATCCAAATATAAATAAATAAATAAATTTGAATAATAGCTGAGTTTCATGTTTCCAAAGGAAGAGGTGCTGTTACATCTCTGTTTCAGTAGTCTCTGGAACCATGTGAGATCTTTTCCGCACCTAGTATGGCTTAAGCCATCTGTCTCTGGCCCACAGGTTGTCAGCCCATACAGAGCTGAAATTTTGGGGCTAGGATTGGTGCAGGGACATGGGGTTGGCAACATTGGCTGCATCGCAACGTCACTTCTGAGGAAAACCTGGAACTGACGTAGGGTAGCTTTAGGAATTACCAGAGTTTCTGGTGATTCCTAGAGCTACCCTACATTCCTTTCAGGTTTCCCCTGGAATAGACATAGAGATGCAGCCCATGTTGCCAGGTGTGTTAATTTTTCTCCCAGTCCCCATAACAGAAGACATAGCAGCCCTATTTTGGGCTGATTTTTGGAAGGACCTGCTTTTAGTGCATATGCACAGAAAGTGAAGGTACCACACCTCTTGCCTCTTTTGGCATACATGCTGAGAGGACCAACAGGATTGTGAGGCAAAGCCAGTCAGCAGTGGAGCCAGTTCCCTTTTAGTACTAGCAGGTTTAAAGAAGAGAGAAGAGGAGAGATTGGATTTATACCCTGCCCTTCACTTGGAGTCTCAGAGCAGTTTACAATCTCCTTCCCATTCCCCTCCCCACAACAGAACTGCTCTTGAGAGAACTGTGACTGACCCAAGGTCACCCAGCTGGCTGCATGTGGAGAAGTGGGGAATCAAACCCGGTTCTCCCAGATTAGAGTCCGCGCTCCTAACCACTACACCAAACTGGCTCTCTGAAGGCCATCTTCTCTGAAGAAGCACACCTTTGCATTCTTACTCTTATTCTCCCCCCCACCTGACACAGTCCCTGTCCCTCCCAGCCAGTTCCCCAATGCTTTGTACACACTTGCAGCATGGAGCACCACCTCCCAATTAGTGATGTTGTAACTCTAGGACCTCCTCTTCCTCTGAGTGTGATGTTAGCACTAGTTCAGCTCAATGGGTCCCATGCTGCCACCTTAGGTTTAGAAGTGGGGCCCGGATCTGTAAAGACTGAAGATGATGGGCTTAAGTCTCTAGAAGAGGGGAATCTGCAAGGATTCTCTTGGGAAGGGGAGATCCCATCCTCCATTCCCAGGCTGATTCTTGGGGCCCCAATGATAAGGGGGAGCTTGGGCTGGAAAGCGGACATGGTGATGGGGCGGGGCTGGTCTTGGACCAAAAAGCATACTGGATGTTCTGCTTCTAGTAGTCATTGGAAAGACATAAGAATCTGTCCACTGCACTGACAGGGCAACCCTAAACAAAGGGAAGGTAAAGGTAAAGGTTTCCCTTGCTCGAAAGCTAGTCGAATCCAACTCTGGGGGCAGTGCTTATCTCCATTTACAAGCTGAAGAGTCAGCACTCTCCGAAGACTTTTTCTGTGGTCATGTGGCTGGCATGACTAAACGCCAAGGCACACAGAACGCTGTTACCTTCCCACTGAAGCGGTACCTATTTATCTACTTGCAATTTCTTGCTTTCAGACTGCTAGGTTGGCAGGAGCTGGGGCCAGAGATGGGAGCTCACTCCGTCATGCGGCACTCTGGTCTCAAACTGCCGAGCTACTGACCTTCTGGTCTGCAGCTCAGCATCTTAATCCATAGGGTATAACTTTGTTTAGGACTGCTCCCTGACTCTCCGTTTGTAGCTTGTATTGCCCACGTGATTTCCAGTGCACACTTTCCAGCATACTTTTGTGACCATGAGGGCTAGAAAGTTGCTTCTTTTGAACACTGAATACTGAGATACTTAGGAAGTAGAAATAAATGACCAGTACCACATTCTGTGCTTTGCTAAACAGTACACATGGAGCCCTGCTTATGCTTCAGGATTTACATTTACAGGGCTGTGTGACTTCCACAATACACCAATATGCAATTTAAGAAACATCCTTGATTTAACTTGATCCTATCCCAAGTTAATACTTGTCCCTCTTAATATTTCTCTTTACTTCAAGACCGATTTAGAAGGTATTATTTATTTGGGGAGTATTCTTAATTTTTTTTAAAAAAGCATATGCCCTCTTTCTGTCTAACGGCCATCTAAGGTGGCTCTAAAAATATGATGCAATGTACACAATAAACCAACAAATTATAAATCATAACAGCAGTGGTAATTAAGCTTCATGTATAAGAGCAAGACAATAATTGAAAAGACAATTGCACTGTGAAACCCCAAACCAAGGAAAAAGTGGCAGGTGGGGGGGGAACCAGTGACTAAAACTCAACCAAACAGGCTTTGCCTAGGGCCTAAGAGGTCCCCAATCTTGTTGAATCCATGGGCACTTTTAGGATTTTTAGAACAGAGAATAGGAACTGCCAAAATGGCTGCCATGGAGGGTCAAAGCCAATTATAAAATGGGTGCCATGGGGTGATGTAATCAGGTGTGAAACGTTGCAAAGTTGCAAATCAAGCATCCTTCTACTATGAAAAAAATTGTTTCTGGGTTCTCCTGCTCTAGTGAGGTAGAGGAAAGCCAGGACTGGCTCTTTGTTTGAGGAAGAGATGCTTTTGAGGATGAAACAAATGGATACTAGGAAACCCCTCAGTGGACATCATGGTGCCCTTGGGGAATCATTGGCTTAAAAGATGACAAAGGGACATTATGTACTGGGTCTTGGAATAAGAGTGCTTCAAATGACGTACAGTACCTTTTTGTGGCATCTTCATGGTGTGTATCCTTGTAACTTGATCTTTGAATTTTCCTTCACAGTAATAAGCGCCAATGCTTTTATCAGACTGTGCCCTTTGCCATACCACCTTTTTTGCTGTTCCTCGTGTCTCATCTTCAGTTACTAATAGGGGGTCTTGATGCTGGTTCATCAAGGCTTCATAGTCTCGCCCAATGGAGACAGAGTCTGGGGACCACCAGCTTGGTGCGATACAGATTAGCGATGTCTCTGAATCAGCCACAGTAGGAAGAGAATTTATCAACATCAAGTCCAGGACTGCTTCCACATTACCTACAAAGGAAGGCGGAAGTCTTATTGCAATGTTTGAAGAGTTCATTTACCTCTTTTTCCCCCCATGGGTTCCCCTGAATTTAAGATTAAGGTTAGGATAAAACTATGTGTTATATGTGTTGCCAAATCTGCATTTACTGAAAAGAAGAATTGTTTTTTATGCCCAGCTTTTCTCTACCCAAAGAAGTCTCAAAGTGGCTTACAATCTCCTTCCCTTCCTCTCCACACAACAGTCACCTTGTGAGGTACTTGAGGCTGAGAGAGCTCTGAGAAGCCTGTGACTGGCCCAAGGCCACCCAGCAGGCTTCATGTGGAAGAGTGGGGAATCAAACCCAGTTCTCCAGATTAGAGTCTGCTGCTCTTAACCACTACACTATGCTGGCTCACCACACATGTTATCATGAGGTAACATGAATGGGTAGGGGGGATGTACTCATTCCATTACTGCCAGATCTTATCCTTCAAGTGCTACATCCATACCCTAAGATAATATTTCTCCTACCCAGACTTACCACTGGTTTTGAGGCCTGAGGGAGAAAATTCAAAACACTCTGGTTGGCTATCTGTAGTGAAAATCAACAAAGGAAAGTGTTAAGCACACTCTTCCTACTTCCTGATTCTGCCCTGCTAGTTCACCAGCCTCTACATTTGTCCTGTGAGGTTACTGTTCTTCTAGAAGAGGAGGGAGTGATATTTTCCACCCATTTCCCCCATCTGCCCATCTCCATGTTGTAGGGTTGCCAACCGCCAGGTAGGGCCTGAAGATCTCATGGAATTACAACTGATCTCCTGGAAAAAATGGCTGTTCTGGATGGTGCCTTATATCTCTCTGTAGGACAAAGGAAAAAGAATGCGATTTCTGAGTCTCTCTCTCTCTCTCTATATATATATACGTATATATATGTCACTATGCCAAAGTCAAAGTAAATCATGATAGACCCAGATCCTGGTATGTAACCAAGAAGCTTCTGATTAGAGAAAATTATAGCATAATATATATATTTTATAACTGCCCTTTTTGTATAGGAAGCCTCTGTAGAAGGAATTAGGATGCAATAAGAATGGAATGCTATTTAGAAGTTGCAAGGCTGCCAGGAGCAAAGTTTAATGTGATTCCTAACCCCTTATCAGCTAGCCCTCCATATGCAGGTCAGAAAGGAACCCACTGTTCTCTAATGTTCCCATAGTCCTGAAAACCAGATAAGTGAATGCAACCACTGACATAACTGACCAGTATAAGGAGAGACCAATAGTAAGGCTTAAAGTCAAGTGATGCTTGTATGATGTTAACTGCCTGGTACCAGTTAGACCTTCTACCCTTTCTGGTTATGGCAAAATACAGCTTTGGAATTGCTGGAAGTGCTAAGGCATTTATCAGCTCTGTATTCCCTGTTATGAATTCATTAAACAGATATTCATCTAATTCATTGGACTCAGACTGTGTGATTCCAATTTAGCCAAGGAGTCACATAGGGCACAGATTTGTGCATCTCCTCTGAGATTCCTCCCCCTCCTCAGACCCCATGTTTCACCCCCAAAATCTCCAGGAATTTCTATAGAGTGGCAACCCTGTTGCCGCTCATGCTGTTTTTGAGGGCTCTTTGACCCTCTCCTAAGAGCAGAATTTTGGTGGGGGATTATCAAGCTGCAGAAGGAATATGGAGATACAGAAAGCTGCCTCACTCTGTGGGTGGTGAGTTGGACCAAGTCCCTGTGTTTTTCTCACATGTGCCTGGATTACTATTTTTGTGAGTATTTGTTTATCTAACAAATATATCTCTGTGTATGTAAAATTCTATGATTCTGTGGCAGAGATATGTCACTGCAGAGATTCTCTATGCAAACTCCTGTGAGAGTCCTACAAAGTCAGTCAGCAACAAGTGTCCTTAAACAGGAATTCTTTATTGAGAAAGGACTGTTATGGTCATCCACACTTCTTGTGTTAGTAATGGCGGGCACTATAGTACCCAGTATAGTTATACAGAATTCAAGAATAGTTATGCAATGTAAGGTAACCAATCAACATATCAAGGAAAAGGCACTTAAATACTGTCTCCTTGTTCCCAAGGAAAACCCGGGAAGTGTTTCAAGCAGACAGGGAAAAAGATACATGGCTTGGTACTCACAGCCCCTCAAGGTCAAAGCAGTAGGGAGAGCAATAAGCCTGCCTGTGAGAAGTATGAGGGTGCGATCACACGGGCATTTAAACCCGGGTTCTCCCGCGCTGCTCTTTCAAGCGCGATAGGTACTTGTTTTTCCTGGTGGTTGGAAAAGCGGGCTCGAGTGTGTGTGTGTGTGGGGGGGTGGCGGCTTCGAGACGGGAGACAGATGCGGCCCGTCTAGTCAGCCCCTTTAATTGCGATGGGGAACAGCCGCGAGGCCCGCAATAAACGTCCGTGTGATCGCACCCTAACATAACATAACTGATGTAGAGAGTCCACCCATCCCACCTCCCAGGCGGGGGGATGGCAGCACTAGCTGACAACTCCTCTGTTTATTTGTGGGATAAAGCAACAAGCATCTTCTCTCCCAGTCTTTCAAAGGCAGGGCATAAATATTTAGCTCCATCGGAAGTCCTTCCAGTTTCCTACACTACAATCCTATGCAGAGTGACTCCACTGGAATCAATAGCTTTCAACTCGAGTAGTTCTGCAGAGAATTTCTCTGTATATAATCCAAGCTAGTAGACACCGCTAGGATGTGTCAATAAATAAGTTATGTGTTTGAAGAGGTACTTCTTTTTATCTGACTAGACCCAATTAATCTCACTGGCTGTCCCCATGAATTAAGGGTGTATTGCAGTTGGATACTTTGTTGGGATGTAAAATCTAAGCTAATGTAGGACCCCGTTTTGTTTGACAGCACTTTTTTAAAAGGCATAATTCACTTGTTCTTGCTGTGTTTTTTTCCTTTCAGTGAAATTGAGAGTACAAACAATCACTACATTTTGTTCCTCCTGTGGGGTGACCTCAGCTTCCTTTTGCCCACGCTATGCAAAGACAGAACAAGCATCGCCTACAATTTCAATAATGATTCAGGCGTTCGTCTTGCTGCCCTCCCATCAAAGTGAGCTGTCTGCCTTAAAAAAAAAAAAGATTTAAAGTGGTACATGGAACTTTTAATGTAATGCCTTAAAAAAAGCATGTTTCATTGTAGGAAGCTGCATAAACTGGTCCAAGAAAGTGTGTATGTGCTAGGGCTGCCAAGTCCCCCGGGAGGGCGGGGGAAACACCGATTTTTAATGCTTACCCCCACTTTTTCAAAATTGGCCACCGGGGGAGGCAATGGCTGCCAGCAGGAACGCAGGGAAACGTCGGAGCCTGCCCTGCCCTCTCCCTGCCAGGCCTGAACTCTTAAAAGGGAAATGTCTGCAGAAAGCCTGCCCTGCAGTAAAAAGCCTCACCAGACATTTCCCCTTTAAGAGCAGAGGCAGCAAGAGAAAGTCCCGCCCAGAGATTAAGGAGGGACTAGGCTCTTTGTGCCTCTGCTAGCTCTTTTCCTTCTCTCTCTCTCTCCCCCTCCCCCTTTCTTTCTTTCTTTTTTCTGTCTGTCTCTCTCTTTCTCTCTCTCTGTCCCCATCCAGCAGAGGTCTATCAGTGGCTATTATTAGCCACAAGGTCTAAATGGAACCCTTTGTCTGGGGCAGTGATGCTCTGCATTCTTGGTGCTTGGGGGGCAACAGTGGGAGGGCTTCTGGAGTTCTGGCCCCGCTGCTGGACCTCCTGAGGGCACCTGGTATTTTTGGCCACTGTTGTGACACAGAGTGTTGTACTGGATGGGCTGTACTGGATGGGCCGATCCACTGTGGCTTCTCTCCTGTTCTTATGATATGAAAATCATATTCTGCCGAGATGAGGAAGGATTCAGTAGGGCCGTTGCTCAGTGATAGAGCATCTGCTTGACATGCAGGAGGTATCAGCCTCTTCAGCTAAAAAAGGATCAGGTAATAGGTGACATTAAAGATCTCAGCCTGAGACCCTGGAGAGCCACTACCAGTCTGAGTAGTCAATACTGACCTTGATGGACCAATGGCCTGATTCAGTATTAGGAAACTTCATGAGTTCATGTGTCAGCATGTGGAAGCAACATCACAGGATGTGACATCACAAAATAATGTCACTTCCTTTCTCCTGGCTCCACCCCCAAAGTCTCCTGGCTCCACCCCCAAAGTCCTCAGATATTTCCCAAGTTGGACTTGGCAGCCCTAGTATGTGCATCTTGGTAACATCATGAGTGCCAGTCAGTCGGTGGAGTACACAGCCAGCATCATTTCTCCACTCATAGAACTTGTTTTCACTGAGCTGAACCCTGGGGAGATGCCAGGCTTTTGCACTGCCAAGTTTATGCAGGCATCACCAATGAAGGCCAGGCCTGCCCACCACACAGCCTTTCCTGCTGTGTGTGTGTGTGTGTGTGTGTGTGTGGCACTCTGTGGTAATGGTGCTACTTTTCAGAGTCTTATAGATCTCCAGAGATTACAACCCTACTTTATGCTGTTCTCTCTGCAGAACATAGTATGTCCTCAGATGCTTCTCCCTTCTCAGAAACATCTCAGCTTTTCACCCCTCAGAAAATCTCTTTCTCTTTTACTTTTCTTATTCATCTATTATGATTAGGGTTGCCTGGTGCCTTCCTTCTGCTGGCAGGGGGATTGGGGGCTGCAGCTGGGGACATAATTGCATTGGCAATATCAATGCATTGGCGACGTCAGGGTGACACTCTATTTTGGGGGTGAAACTCTATGGTAAAAATGGCTACAAACCATAGAGTTTTGCCCAAAAAGTAGAGCATCACCTCTGGTGTCACCAACATGATAGCATCACTTTTGGTAGTGATGGCAGCACAAAAACCCCCAACCCAGAACGCTTTCCCTCATGAAACTCCACTAGGGGGCAAAGCCTGTAGCTTTACATTTGCATGCCATCATGGAGAAAGGAAACCTTTTGAAAAGTATTGTTCTGTTCTAGCCATTATGATGGATACTTTTAAAACAAATTGTCACTGAAAGCAAGGCCTCTTCTAACAGGCCAGTGACATTACTTCTGTTATGGAGCAATATTTCTTTACATTCATGACCAGATTTGTACATTTGTTAACCAGTTTGTTGCTTCTACTTATAATTTATGTAAAACCTTACATCACACTTGAAAATAGCCACTTGCTAAGTCATAAGCACCATCTCCAGGCCTCTAAGTAATAAAGTAATTAATCGGATATCAAAACTAATTCATGTGGGTAGCCCCACTCAACATAGGGCTGCCAGTCTCTCTATTTGTAACTTACTGACTTATTGAAGTCTATTTGTAACTTATTGACTTATTCACTTATTGAAGAGTGAATAAACATTCAAATTAACAACAGTTGTCTAGTAATCACTGATGAAGTTAGACTATTCCCCCTTGTTTGCTTGAACATTATATGTGACCACATATTACTGTTACAAATAGAGAGACCAAGGTGGAGGTCTCCCACTATTACAATTGACCTCTAGACCATCAAGATCAGTCTCGCTGGAAAAAAACGGTTGCTAGGAGAGTGGACTCTATGGCATTATACTCTCCTGAGGTCCCTCACCTCCCCAAACCTTGCCCTCCCCAGGTTCCACCCCCAAAATCTCCAGGTATTTCCCAACCAGGAGCTGGCAACCCTACCCCATTGTGAAGACCAACAAATCTGTAAGGCCGATTCCCCACCAGCAGTTGCCCTGGCGTTGTCCCCCGATAAAATCCACAGCAGAGCAACAGTTCCCCACTTGTTGCCCTGGGCCCGCAGTTGGCCCAAATCTAATCCTCATTCCCCCTGGATCTTCCATTTCAGGGATTTTCAGGTTTCTTTTTTTGCCACAGGGTTGAAGTTGGGGCATTCTAGTGGGGAACTTGTGAATCGGGGTTTCTTGCTCCACCCCTTTAACACCCCTCTGCTTCTTTCTCTCCCCTTTCCCACCTCTCCTCTCCCTTTCCCGCCCTGGCGCGAGCAGGGTTTTTTTGGTCCCCCCCATTGTTGAATTACGTCACCACGACATAACAACAATGGATCAGTGTTGTGTCATGATGTCGTAACGCAACGGTGGGGTGAGGAGACAAAAAAACCTGGCTTGCACCAGGGTGGGAAATGGAGGGGAAATCACGCTTGGGGATTAGAGGGAAGGGGATGCTAGATTCGGGGCAAGGCGACAAATGTGGAACTCCCTCAACAGAAGCAGGCCAATTAGACCCAGGTGGAACGGAGAGCAAACCATTGGTGTGGAATCGGCCTACGGGAAGCCATCAACAGCTAAGATTGAGCTTTTTTATTATTATTTTTTTTTTAATAATTTTATTGAAAAAATCAGATTGAACAGTGCAAAGAAGTAAACATTGAAAACACTTATTGAAGAGTGAATAAACGTTCAAATTAACAACAGTTGTCTAGTAATCACTGATGAAGTTAGACTATTCCCCCTTGTTTACCTGAACATTATATGTGACCACATATTACTGTTACAAATAGAGAGTAAACTAGCATACCCAAGATTTCTGAGCATTAAAGTTTCAGTCCCTGTACCTGCATTCCCTCAAGGCACCGCCAGGGGTAAGACTGGGCTGCTAGGGACTGGCTGTCACCCAGCTAGATGACCACATTCTGGCCATGGCAGGGACCCCACCCACTGTTTAGCTGGCCACCAACAACATGGACACAACTCAGATCCTCGACAGGGAGGCGTCCTCATCAGCCAGATTGGAGGGCAGTTACAGGGTTAAAACAGGGCAGGATGAGGCTGGATCTATCAGCCAATCAGCTCTCCCTAGGAAGCAGAGGCGGAGTCTACCTGTTCTTCTGGTTGCCTTTAAAAGCAAGACAGAGGGCAAGGAGGACAGGCCGATGGTCCAGGCAGCATAAGACCATGCTGGGAAAAGAAGAAGGACCAGTTAACCCCCGTCCACCACCTTCTTTTTTCCAGAGCTGTGGCCTTAAATGAGTAAGCAAGCAACTTTCCACTCAACCATGGAGTGTGACATCCTCTTTCAGGGAACTCTGACCACCATTACAATCAGGAAGTTTCTTGGAAAGCTAGCAAGGAACACAAGGCTGTTAGATCAGGCCAAGTCAGATGCATATCAGTATTTTCTTTCCAACACAGCCACTGAGAAGCCTCCAGAAGCTCACGGGCAAGTTGTTTAGAGGCACACTGCCTCTGAACCCTCCCTAATCAGTCAACAGAAACTTGCCTCACGGTATTCAGCATTTAAAACAGACCACTCCAGGGCCTCCTATTTAGCCCTTATTTCAATTTATAGCATAAGAAGGGCTTTTACTGCTCTTCATTTTCAGACCATGCCATCTGAGCTGCTAAAAGGATGATATCTCAAAATCCCACACGACCAATGTATATGTCTGTGCGGGACTTCAGTGGAAGATCTAAAACGCTACATCTTAGAATGTCTTCTGTATACTGGCCTTAGAATCAAATTCCTCAACCCAATTCTTACAACCCTACAATTCACATCTGGTACCAATATAGTAACTTTTTAACTTTCGGTCACCAATCCCACCATTTCTTATAGAATGGCACTATATGCCCATGCTGAAAGGAAAATTAGACATAGGGCTTCGGATTGACTGCTCTATTAGAACACACAAGAAGTGGGGACCCACGATACTCATGGGGGGGAGCTCCATGCAGAGGAGGAACTGCCACAGGTGAGCCTTCTTCCCTGCCCCTGCCTGGCCCCTGCCAAGCCCTCTCCCCCGCCCCCCCAACAGCAACAGCCGTTCCAACCGCTTTTTACTTTTGGGAGGATTTTAACAACAACAAATACCTTTTATTGGCATAAAATATTAAAATCAGTTCCCATTAAGATAAAACAGTCCTAAAATTTGTAAAAAAAATAGTTAACCCTAAAACCATTACAGAGGTGTATCAGAGGAATCTTTAAATTCTAAAAGCCTTAAAATTAAATTTTACAGTTTTATTAAACTCAAAAGGATCAGGAAGATTCTTCCGTTTTATAAGACCATGAAGAAACTTAGCAGTCAGTTCAATAATCTCTGGATCTAGAGAAGTAAAGAGGTAATGTAGCTTACTTCCATCCGGTTGTCCTGCTTCCTTACTAAGGGGAACTTCTAGAAATTTTGCTCGAATATCATTTAGCAAATGACAATGTAGGAGTGCATGCTCAACCGTTTCTAATTCTTTCTTATTGCATCTGCAGTACCTAAGTGCATAAGGAATTTTCTTATACCTCCCCTCAAGAATGGCAGATGGGAGAACATTGAACCGAGCCAGCAGATAAGCTCTGCATAATTGCGGTGAAGTCAGACAGAAAAAATATTGTGGCAGGGCGCCAGAGAGTGGATAAGCCCATCTTACTGAGGAGCACCTACCAGAGGCAAGAGCTCTGAGCTCTTGTAGTTCTATATCAATAAGTCTCTGCTTAAGCAGAGTGAAAACCTCAGGCTCTGATAAGGTGACAAAATCATTCAAATTAAAACCTATGGAATTAATTTTCTTTTCAATAGCCAAGAGCCAGGCAGAGGGGTGGGAATCTGAAAGCATATAGGCAATAAGGCTATTGTGATTGCACCTAAAATGCAGATGCAGCCAGAATCTAAAGGTAAAGATCCATGCCTTTGTCTCCAACCTTCTCTGATTAAGCTCCACGCAAATGCAGCGTAGGAGACGCATGAAGGCAACCCCAGAATTTTCCTCAGGAAATTGGATTGAAGTTGTTCAACTGCTTTATTAAAAGATGTAATCCAAATAGGGATGCCATAGAGGAGCTTTGCAATAGTTTGATGTACAAACACTTTTATAGCTGCTGGCACGTACTGATTACCCTTAGTGTAATAAAACTGCGTAAGTGCAAGCACACAACAGTTCGCAGCTTTAATTGCCTCTGTTCTGTGTTGCCCAGCTAAATTTGTGATGAAAGTTCACCCCCAGATATTTAAAGCTCTTGACCTGTACAATTGTTTTACCCCTTATACTCCAATTCTTAGGTTTCCAGGGTCCCCCGAAAACCATAACTTTGGATTTTTCAAAATTCACTGAGAGACCATTTTGATCGCAATAGTCTAGGAAACACGCCAACAATTTTTTCATCCCTACTTCAGAGCAGGAGAGAATGACAGCATCATCAGCATATAAAAGCAAGGGGACAGCTCGTCCACTCAAAAAAGGACAGTGACTATAGCCCACAGATTCTTCCAAACAACCAGACAAATCATTAAGAAACAGATTAAAAAGAAGTGGAGCTAGTTTACAACCCTGTTTAACCCCAATATTACTAATAATTTTGGGGGTTAGGGTACCTTTTCTAGAACCCCTAATTTGACAAGTTGCATCAGTATAGAGATTCCTAATCAAGAATAACAGTCTTAGATCCATCCCCAATTTCAATAGTTTCCTCCATAACAACTCCCTGGACACAGAGTCAAAAGCACCCTTCAAATCGAGGAAGGTAGCAAAAAGCTTGCTTCCCTTCCCTTTACGGTATTTATTCACTAGGTAGCTTAGGACTATACAATGGTCTAAGGTGGACTTCCCCTGACAGAAACCAGCTTGTTCAATTCCTAATATTCGATGCTCAGTGACCCATGCGTTAAGCTTAGTCACCAAGTGTCTTGCATAGAGTTTCCCGATAGTAGAAAGAAGGCTAATCGGTCTATAGTTACTAGGCAACTCCAAGTTACCTTTTTAAAAAAATGGCACTACTACAGCATTCATCCAAGCTTCAGGTATTTCTCCAGACCTATCTATAGCCGTAAAAAGAGCCGCCAAAAAGGGAGCCCACCATTCTGGAAGTGCTTTAATAGCTTCGGGGGAATTGCATCCGGGCCTGGGGCCTTCCCCACCTTGATTTGCGCAATTAATGCTTCCATATCCTCAGCTTGTACAGGGGGCCATTCTGGGCAATCCTCTAACCTAATCTCAATATCATCACCCTCTATCACACTGGTGGCCGTAAAAACCCTCTGGAAGTGTTTGTACCAATCCTTATTCTTAATTGGGGGATTCACAAGACTGTTTCTGCCAAACGCCTCCGAAATCACAGCTCAAAATTTCTTTGAGTCCTTGCTAATAATAGCGTGCAACAGAGGCTCCCAACTATTCTGCCGAGCCACTTTTTGCTTTTCTCTATATAAGTTACACAGGGATGCTCTCGCCTCAAAGTATTCTAGGGGTAGTTGGCCTAAACAAAGTTTCCTATATGCCTGATAGATAGAGCGGACTTGGGCCTTTGCTTCATAGCATTCTCTGTCAAACCATGTCCCAAGTCGGCGGGGTTTATTATAGCCAGATTGTTGGTGATGGGATGATAACAGCTCTACAAGTTGGGTTATAAGGGAATCATAAGCCTGAATCAAATCTGCAGTCCTATTTGGTTCCTTAGCTAAATGTAAGAACTCTTCCAAGCGTCGAGGCTCCAGGACCTCAGCAGCCTTTCGGGCCATTTTCTCGGACCAGCAAATCCTAGGAATACTATGAGATAATTCCCTTGATTCATCCCCTTGAATCTCAAGATCTGCAGCAGTGGAGGTAAAATTAAGGGACAAGACCAATGGGAAGTGATCACTCTCGGGCCGGCCAATCACAGAGAATGCTCTCACCTTTTCCCAAAGCGATGATGAGATCATTATAAAATCAATTATACTACTTCCCCGGGCCGAAGCATAAGTATAATCCCCAGGAGTATCAAAGGGAGGTAAGCCATTTAAAATAACTAGGTTGAATCTCAATGTGAGGTGGGAAAGCTGAATGCCCGCCTCATTAATTTGTGTGTCTTTGGAGCATTTTAGGTCGAAAAAACATCCAGATGGTAGGTCGTCAATATTAATACCTATTTTGTCGGCCAATTCCACCCCACTATGCCCTAGTCTTGCATTAAACTCTCCGACCAAGATAATTTCCCTGGATGGGACTTCCTGTTCTAAACGATCCAGGAACTCATTTAAACACTCCCACTGCTGAAGCAAAGCCTCCTTATTCACTGCCGGAGGCAAATAAACATTAACTATCACCAACGATTTTCCATAGCCATCTTGAGCAAAATGTTTACATTCACATAGGGGTTGCACCTTAATATTAGAATTACTGGCCCATAGGATTGCCAGGCCAGCTTGGAATCTCATTTGGGAGGATTTAAGTATCCTGGAATACTTTTTTTTAACTTTTCAGATTTTTCTGCTTACCTGAGGAGTTCCTCAAGTGTGCAGGAAAATCTCTCTGCCCCCCAAGTGCCCCCAATGTGTGGATTTAGATATCTGCACGCACAGGGGCACTTGGCTATTAGTATATAGATGCTCCAAATAACCCCCCTTATAGACAAAGTAGGCAGAACATCAGAAAGAAGACTGTAAAAAGAAAATATATCAGTTTTTTAGATTAGTACAAGGTCAGAGTGAGCTTTCTGAAGACCTGGGAAATCCCTATGTTTGCAGAGAAATCCAAAATATGAAGGGGGCCCTCAAAACCTTAGAAGTGATACCTGCCTAGGTACTGACCTGCAGGGGAAAATTTGGGTGCCATTTTAGGTTGCTGTAGAAACCAGCAACTGTGTCCACTGTTGTGTGCCCACCACTAGGATGTAAGGGGGGATTTAAATAGGAAACAGGAGAGGGAAGAGGGGAAATGCTATGGAGAGATGATGCAGGAGCTGTGAAAGGGAGAGAAGCCATAAGAGGAGAGGGGGAGAGGCAGTGGGCACTGTAAGGAGGCTGGGCAATGACCATGGGGGTTACAAGGGGAGTAAGAGAGCCAGGAGATGATGGGTGGGAGATCAGCAAATGGGGTGGGGAATGAAACAGAGAAGGAGGAGGAGGAGGAGATTGGATTTATACCCCGCCCTTCACTTGGAGTCTCAGAGAGGCTTACAAATGCCTTTCCCTCCCCAGCCCCACAACAGACACCCTGAGAGGTAGGTGGGGCTGAGAGAGCTCTGAGACAACTGTCCTTGAGAGAACAGCTCTGACAGAACTATGGCTGTGGAAGATAAGTGGAAGGAAGGGATAGACGGAACAAAATGTAGCAGGGAGAGAGGAAACAGCAGCAAAGTGGAGAAAGAATAGGAGCAGGAGTAACTGGAGGAGAAAACAGAGGCAAGAGTGGGAGAATAGGTGAAAGCGGGGCTTTTTTGTTGAAAAAGCCCATCAGGAACTCTTTAGCATAATAGGCCACACCCAACAACAGAAACTCATTAGCACATTAGGCCACACCCCTGACAGCGCAGCTCCCTCCCAGGACTGGCTTCCCCAAGTGCCCTGCGACTTGCGAGGTACATGGGGAACCCCAGGTGGGGAGGCAGTTTAAACTGCCTTCCCTCCCTGAATCAGCTTGGCTTCCCCAGGTGCCCCACGGCTTGCGAGGTGCCTGGGGAACCCAAGGGGGGGGAGGCTGTAGGCATGGCCAACTCAGAAGCCAGCCGGAACTTCGTTCCTGTGCGTTCCTGCCCCAAAATAGCCCTGGGTGAAAGTGTTATTGCAGGGAGAAGGGCTAGTGGGAGAAATATGGGATTGCCCCTCTCCCATGAGTCTTCATAGGTCCCTCACATTTAAAAAAAATGTCTTTATAGACCTGTATGGGCAGATAGACCATACACATTTTTATGGGATAAGAATTTGTCACTGCTGTTCCAATTATCATATGAACAAAGAGGGCTGAGTTTGGGGATGTTACCTTTCACAGCAGCCTGACACAACTGAAGAGATGAAGCATTCCCTGACAGACATATGGGGGATGGATTTTGCTGTCTAATTTCTGTGTGTTGAGATACTGCTAAAGACACAAAGCTATGGCAGCTTCAGATAAAGTGGCAACCATAAGCTAAAATCAAATACCTGTGAGGCTTCTGAGTAGACAGCAACAGATCAGACCTTTGTTGAATTAAAGTTCTTTATTGTCCAGTGCTACTAACAGGTTCTCAATGTTTGTTAGAGATGCTTAATGAAATACAGACAGTGCTAATATACTCTCAGGTTTTAATTGAACCCTGGTCCTAAGCCAATCGGAACGTGAGGGTGAACGCGGGAAAAAGAAAGGGGACCGTTGAGGTTCCCACAGCAAGGTGAGAAAGTTATAAAAGTTATAAATTCCCTTCTTGATCTGAGTGACCCATATGTGTGAATCTAGGCACAACATTTCCAGGCACCCGGCCATAAAGAGCGCTCAAGGTCTTCACAACAAGATAACATACGCTGGCCCGGAAAAAGGGAGGAGGGAATGCAAGGGAGTGAAAACCATTTGTTTCTAGATGACGCCTAGGAATGCAGGTTGCCATCTCCCGCCTAGACATTGTAACATAACCCAGAACAACCAATATACTTCAAAGTGACATTTACAGCTGTCAAGAGGGAGGGAGGATAGGACAGATAAAGGGTACAAGTGAGGGTTTGCTAAAACAAAGGAACCGAAAGCAAAATACAGAAAAGTACAGAGACACCATTATCAGATCCTGACAATAACCCCCCTAGGGCTGTCTCAGCACAGAAAATTGCTCGGGGAGAAAGGCAGAAGCCCTTCCTCTCCCACAGTATTATATCAGGTCCATTTGGGCTGTCCTGTATTTTAAAAAGTCATTCCCCACAGTTGCTGTGTGGCTCTGGGGAACCTGAGTTGGAACCCAGGAGCTGAACTCAACTCATTAAAACCCCAATGTGTAGTTTGGTCCTGATTGTCACTTCCCCAGTACCAAACAATGACAACTGGACTATTCTGGTTCTCAAACACTGGGCTTAATCCTATGCCACTTTTTATGCAAAATGTACTGTGTGATGTCAGTAATTTTGCAGATTCTGGTAATTAATAATGCTGGGATCATCTATAAACAGATTTAATATTGGTAGTTCTTAGATACACAGAGGAACACATTTTGTGTAAATGAAACTTAGGCCTATTATGCACGGGTCTTTTGCCTCCCCTCGCATGTCTGTCATGTTTTCTGCATTGACTTCCTCCCCTTCAGCACTCACTTTCCCATTGCTGTTTCTCCAGGTTTTCTGAGAGTGGTTTTGTGCCGATATAAAACCATCGCTATTCTCATGCCGCTTGTAAAAAAAGAGAGAAATTACTTCTGGGTGGGCTGTCCTCTCCCACCTCTCACCACCCGGTTTCAATTGGGCAGCAGGAGGAGGCAGCTTCAAGCTGCTCCTGCCAGAAGCCATCAGATCCCCCCACAAACAGCAAGCCCAGCTGGGCTCCCTTCTTGGGCCGCCTGGTTCAAACTGGGCCACATGAGAAGGCAGCACAGAGCCTGGTGTATTTATTCTGGGCTGCAGAATAGATACACTGGAGGGGGGAAAAAGGGTGCATACTGCAGGCACAGAATCAGAAGTCAAGCTTAAAGGTTTGACTGCTCAGATTCTCTGCAGTAAGCTGTGCATACATAAGGGGCCTTACAAAGTGTGAATAGCTCTCCCCCAAGCAGTTAACACCATTCAACTCAGGCCTGTAGCCAGGATTTTTAAATTTTGGGGGCCTTTAAATAAGTTGGGGGGACACCCCATGCCCCCCAAAGGAGTACCACAAATAAAATAAAACAATGGAACAATTGGGGGGACCTGGGCTGGATGGGAAGACAGGGGGCCTTGGTGGTAAGTCGGGGGGCTGTGCTCTGAGAGGCCCCACTGTAGCTACAGGCCTGATTCAACTTGACTTGCACTGCTACCACCACTGTGGAATAACAATGCCTAGGCATTATTAATACCAATGGATGTCCTCTTGCCCTTTTCAGAGTAAAGTAGGTGAAAAAGCCCACCCAGGTTAGTGACAATCCACCCGGGGGGGGGGGGGAGGGAATTCCTGCTCAGTCCCCAAATGGGTGACCAGCTAGCATCTACTCTGAAATAAAGGGAAATAATAATAACAATAATCTGTTAAAGCAGAACAATGGAATCTTGTTACACCTTAAAAAACTCACAGGCATAGGGTTTTGCGGACTAGAACCACTTTGCCAGATACATGGAGTGCATCTTAATTTACAGGTGCATATGCTTATTAAGGAAAACAAACACTGGGGTCAAAAGTGAAGCTTTATTAAACTTCTATTCCACCTTCCCCTGCAAACGGGCGCAGGGCGGCTTACAACAGAATAAAAATAATTCCAGATATTTAAAATCCCAATAACATTAACACACAAGGTGGCAAATAACCAGTTAACAGAAGCTCCTAGGGAACCTATGTGTAAGTCTAGACGGATCGAAGCGCTGGGGAATGGCCCTAGGACATCACCGATAACATGGCTAGATGGTGTGAAGAAGGGGACGGCCAAAGTAAATGGACACCAACTGTCTCAACCAAAGGTTTGGCAGAACAACTCTGTTTTACAAGCCCTGCAGAACTGTAATAAGTCCCACAGGGCCCTGATCTCACTTGGCAGAGAGTTCCGCCAGGCTGGGACCAGAGTTGAAAAGCCCTGGCGCTGGTCAAGGCTAAGCAGATGTCTTTGGGGCTGGGGACTAGAAGATGGTGTTCAGAAGAGCGCAAATAGGGAGTAGGGCACATGCCATCCCTTCTATGACCTCCGTCCCCCACCCCCACCAGCATCACAAAGGAGGCAGTGTCATGATATCCGGTTCTCCCCTCTACCTGTTGATGTGAATCACCTCCTTTGCAACTCCTTCTTGCATCAAGGGTTCAGGAGCTCTCTTTTCTAAAGCAATCAACACATCCCCTCTGGTTCTATCTTCTCCAGTCTCTCTGATCCCTAGCCATACCCCCGTATTAAAATGTGCATAAATGAACAGCATTGGAATGCACTGTGATCATTTCTTCTATTTGATGCCCCAGTTATTTCAGAAGCTGAGAGCAGACCAGCTTTAAGTTTTCAGACTAATGCACATTAATATCTCTTAAAAGTTCCCAAAACTTTAGGACACTTCCAAAAACACACTTTGTTTTGAAAGCTGGCAAATGTAAGTCTTCAGCGAGCTTCATTAACCGAGCTAGCAAGCAAGCTAAGACATCTTACTTAATGTCATATTAATTCATTATTAATTCATGGGACAAAGCCATTGGTTTTATACAGGTAGCTGAACTTTCTCTAGTCTGGCCAAAGCAACATTTCATTTTTGCCAGCATCAGGAACACAGAATGAGACCATCTAAAACCAGCATAAACACACAGAGGCAGGAAACCGACCATTTCCAAATCGACGAAGATCCTCTGTGTTTCCTTGAGACAGAACTTTGATCCCCGCCTTTCTCCTTGCCATTTGACCTCTTCAGGAAGGCATCTTGCTGTGTGTGCAATGTGGGTTTCAAGAAACAAGATTTTCTTTTCCTCCAGTTTGATAACAACATTGGAAGTAGGTAGAAATTCATAAAGGAAATCCGTCAGCCTGCCTGTCTTCTAATAGTCCACTCTCAAAACGCATCTCCTTCCTTTTTATTTCCAACTCTGTTAGGTCCTAAAGCATGACCTCCCCCCATTTTGATTTTAATACTTTTGTAGACCACAAAGCCCTCTTCTCCTCCATTGTTAGCACTCAACACGTGCCAGCAATTACTTTCAAGTTTCCATAGAGGCCTTGGTCCTCTAGCAGCCTCAAAACAATACAGTGAGAATCTCGTCAGCGATACTTTAAAAACAAGTTTAAGTGTGATGTTTGAACTGTTTATATGGGGCCCACAAAGTCAGAGGGTAGCAGACTGTAGGGCCACAAAGGGCTCTGATCCACTTTTTAAATAGGGCTGTGATCCAAGGCTGAATCAATCTCAACCAGTGATACTCATTGGCTTGGGAGCCACAGCTCTTTCACATGCCACATGTGGCCCTTTTAAACACTGTTCCCCAGTGTGGTACCTGCCCCAAATAGGCAAGGCATTCACCCAGTGAGGCTTGTTATTGGCAGGTAGTTTCTACCTTGAAACAGCTACCACTGGAGGAAGTATCCCTGAGCGAGCTGCAAGCATCCCTGAGGTACGGGCCTCACGTCAGGGATGGAAGTCAATGTGCCTCCTTTGGCTGATGGTAATTGTGAATATGGCTCTCTGTGAGCTATGGAATTAATACCACTGACATCAACCCTTGATTGGAAGGGGCTTTGTGCCAGAGACAGTAAGAAATGTACTTATTGGTTAATAATTTCTATTTAGAGACCATCTGTGGTATGAAGGAGTCCAGGAAACTTTTAGTTGTTCATAGAGAAAGGAAAGCTCAACATCACACAAAACCTGAAGTTCCAGTATTCAGCTGAAAACCACCACTGGCTATTATTGTCTATGGATGCAGGATAGCATTTCTAAAGTGAAATCTTTGGAAAACAGAGTGCAAAACCAGATCAGTTTTATATCTAAAGTATCTATGATGGCCGTATTAGGATGCGTACCTCCTCAGTGACACTCAGACAATTAGAGTTCTTAGAGGTGGGTTGATGATTCCCAGCAAACAATCAGCATGTTTCTTGGCTAGTGCTCTGAGGTAACCTGGAAGTCATGTGACTGCAGGTGGTGGCAGTTCTGCGAGCTCCCACCCTTCATAAGAGGGGGAAGCCAATTCTGTCCCCTTTCCCTGAGGCGGAGATTCCCTGCCACAGTTGGTATTAGTGGATCAAACGAAGAACAACATCAGAAACAAGTTTATACACCAGTCTTGGACTTTATGGGAGGAAAAGCGGGGCGTGTGTGATCTAATACCATACTAGAGAATCAGTCCCACATGTTCCACCAACTGCATTATAGAAGCCAGGTAGGAAGGGTCTTGTTTGCAGAATGCTGCAATATTGTGTGCTATAAATGAACAAGGACCAGTCAGTGCATAGCTTCCAATATAACCACCAAAAGCCACATTTTTTAAAAAAGAAAATCAGTATGGAACACAATCCTGCTGTATATTAGTTTGCTGCAGGCCTGTAGCCAGGATTTTAAAAGTCAAGAGGCATTTAAATTTCTTAGGGGGCACTGGCTAATTGAATGAAAAGAACACCTGGCTCCTTCTGCACACCTGCCGTCACTTGGGGCCCGCGGGCTGGACGGGAAGTTGTGGGGCCTTGCCAGTAAGTCGGGGGACCTAGCCCTGAGATGCCCCACTGTAGCTACAGGCCTGGCTTGCTGAGGCATTTTACAGAACCTGTCCTTACATCTGAGTTTCTTCTGACTACACATTTTTCTACCAATTCCAAGTTGCTTGGGAAGTTGAAAGTTTTTGATTTTCTTGAATGTCCTTGTGATGTGAAAAGCACTCATCTTCTATTTAAGTTGAACAAGTTTGTGCACGTTTGTTTCCTTTTGCTCCATGGCTTGGATCCTTCAGAGTATTTCATGACCAGAAGGATCTCCATCAGCCGAATGTGAGTGTCTCACCTCCTCTTTCCTGCCCCAGCCTCAAATGCCCACCAAACACTGTATCTCCTCTCTGTCTTTCTTTTGTCCTGTATTTTTTTTCTTAATATACATAGTACTTAGCGTTTAATACTTTCTAGGTTTTTATGTGCTCTGTGCTATGGGAACTGTAAGCACCAGAAAGAAATACTATTTTTCAGTCATTTGGAGCATTGATTCCAATGTTTTGTGAATGCTTCGCAGTCCTCTTCAGATCACAATGGAAAGTCTCAAAAATATTTGCAAAATGGATTGAATGAGAACAAGGCGACTGTCAATCCAGGCAACAGTGGAAATGTTTATACAATCAATCTGAAACAACAAAGCATACTTCAGAGGTCAACTGGGGTTGACTTCCAAAAGTAAAATATATATTTAAAGCGGTCCAACAGACATACGGCTATTTTATTTTGTGTTAGATTCTTCTACCTGTAAGCCAGGTTAGGTACTATTTTAGAAGAAGGGGGGGGGGGTATGCTAAATAAAAATATGATACAATTAGTCCCTTAGAGAAAGCTGCAACGTAAAGACCTGACACAAGAGCAGGCCACTGAAAAGCAAACCTTTTGGGCTCTGTATGAAGAACCCCTCAGTGAATATCAAAATCCCCTTCAAAGCTACAGTTGTCATCCCCTCCCCAGTCTCAAAAGATACTCCCCTATGAATGTGACTCAAACTATGGTCCTTCTCATATGCTAGGGTTGCCAGCCTCCAGTTGGGGCCTGGGGATCTCCCACTTTTACAACTGATCTCCAGCTGATAAAGATCAGTTCCTCTGGGGGGAAATGGCTGCTTTGAAGGGTGGACTCTATGGCATTGTATCATGCTGAGGCCCCTCCCCTTTCCTCCTTTCCCCTCCCCTCCCCAAACCCCAACCTCTCCTGGATTCACCCCCCCCCAAAGACTCCAGGTATTTTCCAGCTCAGAACTGGCAACCCTATCATATGCTCAGAGTTTCCTAAGGCCACCCAAAAGAGGCAAAATTTAAGGTACTATGATTAATACACTGACTGCCTAATCTTATTGCATATGTATTGTATCTAAAGCGTGCACTATTTGTCCTCTGGTGATTAGGTCTGTTAAAGCTTTCCATTCTTTAGGGTTAGATTCAAGGTACCTCACTCAAGCTTGGTTTTATGTACTAGATCGTATTTACTAAGTTTTACTTTGTTCCAAATGAAGAGTTCTATTGATATTGTATTATACAGTGTATTTTTCTGCTGAGCTTATTTGTTCACAGTTATATAATTTTGTATGTTGAAAATGATAATAAAAATAGAACTTAAAAAAAAGTTTCCTAAGGCCTCTGAGCAACTTATATCTTGCACATCAGGGCCCTGACCCCAAACTGAAGCCTGCAGTTACTGTCCTAGGCAAACTTTTGGAGCTTATATTTTATTCTACTCTTCATCCAAGGAGCAGAGGGTTTGTGCGGTTTAACCCATTCCATCATCGCAACAATTATGGTTGGTTAGGCTGAGTTCAGAGAGAATGGGTTAGGTCCAGCCAGCTTTTTGATTCAGTCTCACCTAATTCCCCAACTCACTCCAGACCTCACTGCACATGCCTTTCATCTATGCAGGTCCCAGGATTCCCAGGATAGCATTTTGGTGTTCAAAGGTCTCCCCTCCTTTTTCAACAGCAGCAAATGAGTTTCAAGGTTACATGGGGGGGGGGGGGGGCTTGAACCTCTCATGGCAATATGCCTTCTCCAGGAGCTATCCAGCAAGCTTTCATTCCCAATTATCCCTGCCTTGGCAGGGGGAATAAGAAACCTTATCCACCTATCTTATTGTTTTCTTCTTTAAGGACAATATTGTTCTCAGGTAGATCTAGATTTCATTTCCAAATTAAGTTTCATATCAGTCAGAGGAGAACTCATGGGGAACAGGACTTTCCCACTCAGCTCCATAGCACCTCAACAGAGGTTGTGGTCACACCGGTGGGCGGAGGTGGTGGCGGAGGCTTGCGGCAGTGGAGGCTTGCGGTGGCGGCAGTGGAGGCTTGCAGCGGTGGTGGTGGAGGATTGCGGTGGAGGCGGCAGTGGAGGCTTGTGGTGGCAGCAGCAGCTGAGGAACCCTTCCCCGGGCCCCCACCGACTTCCTGGTAAGTTCCCCCCCCCCTTTTGCACTTGGGCGCTTGAGTGCCTAAGCACCCAAGTGCAAAAAGGGGGGGGGAACCGGAGGGACAATCTGGACAGCCCTCTCTCGCAATCATTGCAAGAGAGGGCTGTCCAGATTGGCTCAATGTGGGTTCCTTGCATGACCACTGGGAAAACACTTGATTTTCCCGGGGTCAGAAATGTGGGAGGAACCCGCCATTGAGCCCGCTTCATCGTGGGATTTGTACCAGCCATTGTGGACAATCCCTTTAAATGCGGGAGGAAACAGCAGTTCCTCCCACTTTAAAGGGCCATGTGACCACGGCCAGAATCAACCCTGTTCTATTTCAAGAAGTCTTGAAGGCCAAACAAAAGCTTATAGGAAGCTGCCCTTATACCAAGTGAGATCATGAGGCAGTCAAGCTTGATGTTGTACACACTGACTGACAGCAACAGTTTTCCACATTTACTCAGAATAAAATCCCAGTGATCTCAATGACACCTTCCCTGAATAAACATGCGTCTAAGATCAGGCTGCGGGAAAGTATAAAGGTATATGCTCACATTCATAGTGCTTTGTTATCTTTACCATTCCTAGCCCTCCTTTTCCTGTTCTGTTCCACCATAAAGCATTAGTGTGTAAGCGCTATGTACATTAATACGGAATCATCATAAATCATCATTATCTTGAATTGTGAAGGCCTGGCCTCTGTGCAGATAGAGAAATCCATGTAACTGGGTTAGCTGTAACTAACAACGTTTTTTTTTTTTTTTTTAAATTAGGTGTGTGTGTGTGTGGGGGGGGGGGGTATAAACATGCCTAAAAACTTAGCAGCAATGTGTGCAAATACACAGTGGTTAAAAAAAAAGCAAATTGCTCAGATTTGATGCATTGTTTTGGGTTGCTGTAGCAACCATAATGGAGGCTAGGCACCTGCTTCAAGATTCAGAGAAGAAAATTCCTCCTCTGCTTGGAGGCTCACACCAAATCTTGGGGGTGGACACCTCAGCATCCATTGTGATGGTTATGGTAGCCCAATGTTGCCTGAGGACTCGCAAGGCATTAGCACCCCCAAGTGCCACTTCAAATCTGTGGTGGTGGTGAGGAAGCAGGGATGGCAACCAGGAGGAGGAGAAGTAGGAGGAAGTGAGAGGTGGAGAGAGGTGACTGGCAAGGTTGGTGAGCAGTAGGCCAAGAAGGTGAGATGGAGGAGAGGGGGAGAGGAGGAAAGACCATGGCTCAGTGTTAGAGCATCTACGTGACATGCAGAAGGTCCCAGGTTCAACCCCTGACATCTCCAGTTAAAGGATCTGGCAGTAAATGATGCGAAAGACTTCTGCCTGAGACTCTGGAGAGCCACTGCCAGTGTGCATAGACAATACTGACTGTGATGCACTAAGGGTCTGATTCAGTATAAGGCACCTTCATGTCTTGAAGAAACAGAAAGGAGGGGGAGGAACAAGGAAGGAGGGAAATGAGATTCCCTTCCCTTGCAATTTCTTGTCAGTTTGGTGTAGTGGTTAAGCGTGCAAGCTCTAATCTGGGAGAACCGGGTTTGACTCCCTACTCCTCCACTTACACCTGCTGGATGACCTTGGTCAAGCCATAGTTCTGGCACAGCTGTTCTTGAAAAAGAGCAGCTTCTGTCAGAGCTCTCTCAGCCCCACCTACCTCACAGGGTGTCTGTTGTGGGGAGGGGAAAGGAAAGGAGTTTGTAAGCTGCTCTGAGACTCCCTTGGGTAGTGAAGGGCGGGGTACAAATCCAATCTCCTCCTCCTCTTCTTCTTCTTCCCCCCCCCCCACGGGCTCCTATATGGATAATGAAGCTGCACAACAGACCCACCCACAGAAGAAGTAGAGATCAGTACCTACTTGGAGGACACCCTAGGTATGCAGAAAAAACATAACCTTATGAATTAATCAAAGGGGGGGGGTTCCTTTAAAAACTGTCCTGAAGAGGACTGAAAGAGGTCCAGGAGGGACTGAATGCTGAGACCTGCTGAGGTCAGTTGAGGAGAAAATGGGGAGGGAGCAGAAATTAGCCTGCTTGCCCCCCTGAGAGATTGGAGTATCCCAGGTGGGGAGATTTTTCTGTGGAGGGGGTAGGCTTCAGTTTCCCAGTTGTTTCCTTAGCTGTGAATACCTGTAGAAACTCTCTTGCCTGCTTGTATTCATAATAGTCATGATACTTCATGACCCAATGCATAGTTAAAGCTAACATGTTTGTCTCTGAGGTGATAAAGCTGTCTGGTCTCTGAAGTGCCCTAATTATCTGCCTTAGCCCTGTGTTGAAGTCTAAACAGGAAAGGAGAAGAATCCATACACCTGCCCACATTTGCCTTCAGCCGCACATCAGGCTGGGGGTAAACTGTTGTCTATTGTTGAGGCAGCCGAGGGTCACATAAGGAAAAACAGTAAAAGCATTTTGTGTAGATTCCAGAGGTGTGGTCCCCACCTTGGAACGTGGGTGGAGTAGGGTTTTTTTTTTGCCCTCTCAGCAGCAACACCCACAACAGATCCCCCTCTTTCCTTTCCCCCACCACTTAGGACAAGGTTAAGTGAGCTTAAAAGTCTGCCAAAAGGCATCGACTTTAATGCCTCCCCTACTTGGGGAATGTCAATACTGCTTTCCTGGACTCCGCCTGTTGTATCTAGAGGAAGGCGGGTTCGTATTGTCTTCCACTACTCGCCCCAGGAAACATGATATCACACTTGAACAAAAGCGGGAAAGCTGACAGATCTACTGAGATGGGTGTGACTACAATACACACCTAAAACAGTCAAACTTTGTGGATTGGCAGCATTTCAGGA
Source organism: Lepidodactylus listeri (assembly GCA_029233225.1). Lineage (NCBI taxonomy): Eukaryota > Metazoa > Chordata > Lepidosauria > Squamata > Gekkonidae > Lepidodactylus > Lepidodactylus listeri. The sequence continues at coordinate 115,705,071 of JARCFY010000004.1, read as the reverse complement.
CTTCGGTTCAAATATGCATGCAGGGCCTGCCCGTGTTCTCCTTTTACTCCCCCCCCCCCCCCCCGATACATAATTTGAAAGGATAAACACTTTTTTGAGCTTGCAAGGACAAAATCAGTGGGTTAAGTACTGTAAACCTATCCCCTGGAAAGTTTCTCCCTTCAAATTTATTTCATTTGCACTGCGTCATTCTCTCCAATGGGGACCCAAAATGGCTTACATGAGAACATAAGAGAAGCCAATGTTGGATCAGGCCAGTGGCCCATCCAGTCCAACACTCTGTTACACAGTGGCCTAAAACACCGGGTGCCATCAGGAGGTCCATGAGTGGGGCCAGGTTAATCATTCTCCTCTCCTGCATTTAATCCTCACAACAATCCTGTAAGGTAGGTTTGAGAGAGAATATGATTCGTCCAAAGTCATCCAGCATGCTCCCAGGGCATGAGTAGGGATTTGAACCCAGGTTTCCGAGATACTAATCTGACACTTTAACCACTACACCCCAAAAGATTAGTTGAGAGTAGAAGAGGGAGAAAAGGATATGTCTGGTTCTAGTGAAGAAATGTTGCAGCAATAAGCTCACTTCAGAATAATTATTCTATTTGAACCTCTCCTCTCTTTCAAAGAGCTCATAGTTGTCTACATGCTCTCCCCCTTCATGGCAGCCTTGGGAGGTATGTTGGGTTATGAGAATGATTTGCCCAGTGTCACCTCACAAGCTTCATGGTGGAGGAGTCTCTGGTCCAAATCCAACATTCTGTCTACTACAGTACACTGGATCAGTAGCTGCAGATCACTGGATCAGTAGCTGCATTTCTTATTCTGGAACATGCCTCGTAACAGACAGACAGACAGACAGACTCATTCAGAATAGATCTAATTTTATTTTCTGTATGCCAATGACTAGCCATCCAATTGTCACAGATGCCACAGACGATAGTTTTAATATACAAAGAGCACAAGGCAATCTGTGATCTTTCTTTCTAACCTATACATATTGGCAGCAGCAAGTATACTTTTAACTGGAATAAATCCAAGGCCTCTGCCTCTGCTGGTTCCCCTCTCCAGATGTAACGTATTTTGTCATCACTCACAATGTAAAGATTGTCCAGCAAGTTTTAATGTAAGTATATTAAAAAGTCACCCTTGTTATAATGTAAGTATATTAACCACTTGTTTAAACCACTTGATTCCAATGGGTTTAAGTGTGGTTAATTAGGGGCAGGTGCACTGTATCCATTGCATAGATATTTACATATGATACTAACAATCATAACAGTCGAACAATAATTTGCCTTAGATATCAGCAGATTACCTGAGAACCCTTATATTTTCAGAATCTTTTATCTCATGGTATTTTCATCATCCTTTGCAGCTCAAAGAAGTTTATGTAGTGATGATGTTATCCAACACAATGCAGACTGGATACAGATTCCAGTACAGAATCCCATGTAAATGCTAAGCTTCTATGGAGGGCAGGCAGATGTTTGGGCGGGGCTGACATCTAGGCTTCTATAAAGTATAGCTTTTTTGATAACTATCATGAGATGTTCTGAGCCTGCACATAAAAGGGCTACCACCAACAGTTATGCCAGAGAAATATGAACATGAGAATGGCCACATCAGTATATCAGTATAGACAGAATTAGATGACAGTATGCGCAAATGTCTTCCCAATTGTTATCTAGTTTACCCTCACAAACAACTTGTCATTCTTACTCCCATTCTACAGACTGACCACTGAGGCTGAGTGAGTGATAATGGACTGACCAAGGCCATTCAGTGAATCTGACTGGAAAGATTTGAATCCATATCACTCATGCCCATATCTAGCAGCACATCATCTCAAGTTTTTTTTTTATAATCTCCCCCACCCTTTTATTATCTCCCCCACCCTTTATCTTCATTTTTCAGTAAAGGCTTCCCAAAAATAAGGGAAAGTAAGAGGGAGAAAAAGGGAGAAAATAAACCATATGTGTGATAAGAATATCCGCAGCAACTGAGGACTGAAGCAAAAGACAGAAGGAGGTAAGCATTCTTATTTTGTTTGGCCTTGACCACTAAGAACTTGCCTTTAATTTATTAGCACTTTATTATAAACGTTGTACTTTATTCAGGTGGGTAGCCATGTTGGTCTGAAGCAACAGAACAAAATTCGAGTCCAGTGGCACCTTCAAGACCAACAGTTTCATTCAAGAGATTTCGTGTGCTTGCACACTTTTCCAGATACCTATCTGAAGAAGTGCACGAGCACACAAAAGCTTATACTTTGAATAAAACTTTGTTGGTCTTGAAGATACCACTGGACTCGAATTTTATTCTGTTATACTTTATTATTATATACTATTTATATAAACAAAGAATGGTAACACCCAGTGCCATCCTAAGCAAGTATTCTAATAAATAAATCCCACTGAGTCCACTGGACTTACCCCCTGGTAAGTGTGGTTAGGACTACAGCCATGATCACTCTGCTTGACTGCTTATTTGAAGCCATTTGTGATGCAATCATTCATATAAAATGCATTTTGCACAGTGTTAGTGCCAAAGTGCTGCTAACTGGAAGAGTCCCAGTGTTCTGTAAAACAACAAACTGATATCAAATGTATACCCTATCTCTTTATACATTTTCTAGCCCACAGACCTGGTACTTGTCCCCATTACAGAAACAAGTCATAAAAGGATGTACACTGACCCGTATGCACACTTGACCCAGCGTAGCATCTGCAAAGTTATCTGTACACATCCAATCAAATTCTCAGACAGTGATGTGAAGGTCGACTGAGCAAAACCACCTTCTGCAATAACATTGAGCCAGAAAGACTTTTCTGGTTTAAAATGGCTAAATAATCGCAGAATGAATACAGGGTCAGGATTTGGGAATCGGCTCCTTCGCAGTATTGCAGAGTTAACGTATACACCACGATGCTCCCGAATAACTAAAGGAATCCTACCTGATAGCATGAGACTGAATCCGCAGAGAGTTAAAAACGGTAAAAAAGTCCACGGTTTGCCAAGTATATCCATCCAGTTTGCGCAGCAGCCTGTGGAGTAACAGAGGACCGTTCAGTGGGGTAACCCTTCGCTGAGGCACTTTGCTTGTATTGTATGGCGATGCAATACCATCACCAGAGAACGACAAGTTAGCTGTTAACACTGGAGTGGGCTAGAACAGTTTCTGTGGCTCTCTGAGCCCAGGGAGTTTTAAGTTCCTTTTTCCTGTTTCCTCTGTAGATTAGGATGGGAAAGGCAGGATCTTAAAGGCATTCTGTATCAGCAGGATTTCTGAGGCTGTACGAGTTCCATCCATCTAATACATCAAAAACGCTTATCTGCTGCTGCGGGGCGGGGGAAGAGGATAGCTCTTTGAGAACCCCCCCACCCCCAACAGGTCATGGCCGGCACTGTCAGGAACAATAGGGACATCCTCCAGTAGGAAGAATTATGGGAATAACAAGCCCCCTCCGCCTATGCATGGTATGTGAAAAGTTGCTGTTCCATCTCCTTTTTGAATTTCCCCATCAGCTAATTACTCCCAGAGACACCATTCAAGCTATAAGGCTGCATAAAAGGCTTTCAGGATGGAGTGTTTCTCCCCTTAGCTCCTTGATTTATATGCTTATAAATAGAAGAGCTGATGTAGATTAAGGAGGACTGGCTTCTGTATTCTTGGGAGCTCCTTTGCACTCCAAAACCTGATCCAGAGGCAAGAACTAGCAGGCTCTCACATGGATGGTCAGGCAGATTTTATAATCAGGAAGGTATTATGTAGGGCTGTGGTGGCTCAGAGGTTAAGACGCTGAGCTGCAGACCGGAAGGTCGGTAGCTTGGCAGTTCAAGACCCGAGTGCCGTGTGACGGAGTGAGCTCCCATCTCTGGACCCAGCTCCTGCCAACCTAGCAGTTCAAAAGCAAGAAATTGCAAGTAGATAAATAGGTACCGCTTCAGTGGGAAGGTAACAGTGTTCCGTGCGCCTTGGTGTTTAGTCATGCCAGCCACATGACCATGGAAAAGTCTTCAGACAGCGCTGGCTCTTCAGCTTGGAAACGAAGATGAGCACTGCCCCCTAAAGTCAGATTCGACTGGCTTTCGAGCAGGGGAAACCTTTACCTTTAAGTATTACGTAGAAGTTGGGACTTGACAGATACAGAGCTTAAGTGCATGAATAATTAGAGATCATTGGGGTCTGGAGGAGGAGGAGGGGAAGCTGAGGAATAGTCATGCTGAATGATCCCCTTAGGAGGGCAGATCGGTTCCCCACAGTGTACATAAGAACATAAGAGAAGCCAATGTTGGATCAGGCCAGTGGCCCATCCAGTCCAACACTGTCACACAGTGGCCAGAAACACCAGGTGCCCTCAGGAGATCCAGCACTGGGGCCAGGACACTAGAAGCCCTCTCACTGTTGCCCCCCCTCAAGCATAAGAAAGCAATTCAGTAAAATGTATACACAAGTGTAGTCATGCTGGATCAGACCAACGTGCTCCATCCACTCCACCTTCCTGTTTCCAGTAATGGCCAGTCAGATTCTACAGGAGAGCCATTGAGCAAGGGCCCAAACTACACATAGGGACCTATTTTCTTTTTTCTTACACATGAACTTGTGAAAGTAAAAAAAAGAATGCTTTGATTAAACTTTGGTAGGAAGTTCTGCAGACCACATGCAATTATTTCAGGAGTTTGGCCTGGCCTGAAGGTCACCTGTTGATCATTCCAGGCTTCAGTTATGTAAGCCCCATGGAGGAATGTCGAAGGTACCTGATATCACAAAGCTTTCTCTTCTCCCTCAGAACCTTTAAACAAACCATCCTCCAAAAAGTCAATGTGGTTCTGGAAAAGCAGATAAAGCTGTACTAGAACCCACTAGTACAGCTACCCCCGTAAGTCAGTACTAGAAAGACTGGCCCAGGAACATCACAACAGAATTTCGTTTAGAGAGAAAACTGGAATTTTAAAAATTCAGCAAGAGGAGATTTGAGAAATGGCAGAGAGTCACCAAGAGATTGGCAAATGGAAGAAAAATTGAAGGAGCACAGAAAGACAGGTCCTCAACTGCTTCTGCCATCCCTCCCCTTTGATATTGCTATAAACATCAGCACTGCCTTTGATTGGGAAGTGGTTCACAAAAGTCCTGTGCAAATTTATATAATCCAGGCAGAATGTGATAGTTTGTCATAACGCCCCCTCAGAGTGTGCTGAGAGCTATTTCCCGCCCAAGCAGTCATGTTATCTGAGGGAGCCTCCTTCTAGGGTTGCCAAGTCTGGGTTGGAAAATACCTGGAGACTTTGGGGGTGGAGCCAGGAGAGGGCGGGGTTTGGGGAGGGGAGGGGCCTCAGCATGGGACAATGCCATAGAGTTCACCCTTCAAAGCAGCCATTTTCTCCAGGGGAGCTGATCTCTGTCAGCTGGGGATCAGTTGTAAAAGCAGGAGATCCTCAGGCCCCAACTGGAGGCTGGCAACCCTACCTCCTTCCCTCAGTTGCTCCTGAAACGCTGCAAGCCCCCAATCCAGAGATGCAGATAAAAGAGCTTGCAGTGGGCCAGGAGGGAGAGAATGTGTGCCTGCATAGAAGAAAACTCAGCAAACAACATTTACAGGTAAATGCTACCCTGTTTTCATCTTCTGTGCAGTCCCACATTGGGAGTCTAATAAGCTACTCACCAAGAAGTGGGGTAGAGCACTCTTATCAAAATAAGGAATGAAGTACTGCTCTTCCCACTGACAACTCTTGTGTTGATATCCACAGAATAATATCTGATGAAAGTATCAAAAGATGACCAGGTAGTCATCTTTTTGCATATGCCTTTCATATGCCTTAGATGGAGACTCCCTGGAGGAAGGCTGCAGAAGATGCTTGGGCCCTGCTTGAAGAGAAAGCAGATGCGACACTCTAGTTTGATCACCACACAGTTTAATTGTAGCAATGATCCATCTTGATAGCATTTGAGACCACACTTCTTTACCCTTTCTGGTACCAGCATTACAAACAAAGAGTTATGGATCTTTATTAAACAAGTTGGTTCTTTTCAAATAGAATAAGTTTGCTCTCCTAAGAACTGATGTACATAATGACCTTTCCACATCTGAAGTAGGGTGGGGAAAAAACAGGGAGTGTAATATCTTGACAAGTGAAAACTAGAAACCACTTTAGGCAAAAATTCCAAACGAGTGTAGTACTACTTTCCTTTCATGAAACTTTAAAAATGGGGAATCAGAATGCAGTGCAGCTAACTCACTGGCCCTTTGCAAACTGCCTTTGTAATTCCATTTTAATAACTGGTTGCTAATGGATTTTTTTTGTCATTTCAGACAGACCTCTTTTAGTTACCAGCTGATAGGGGAATTTATGCACCTGTTCATACAAACCCGCTTGTGTCGGGTTAGCAAAGCGTGGTTGAACCGCTTTTGAGAGAAACTGCTTTCTTCCATTTTCTACCCCTTTGTTGCGTTGCTGAATCGCTGCGGTGTGCTGCTTAAAATGTCCATAATGTGCTTCCTACAATGCTGCTTTCCCTCCACACCCTTTTTTGCCATGCGATCTTCCTCAAACTTTTCAGTGCTGCTATAGCACTGAAGTGCTATATTGGTTTAGCACTCAATTCAGAACATTTTTTTAAAAGGTAGAGGAAGATCACATGGTGAAAAAGGGCAGCCCTTCAGAGACAGCTCATTAATGGAAGGAAATTCAATGGATGAAACCCTCATCCCTGTATTGCTTACTCGAAATTGGGCCAACAATAAATAACATCCGGTTTGGAACTGACTCTTCAGGCAGAAGTTATAGCTACTAAGAATGCCACTTTCTTAGACAAGAAAGCCAAATCACAGATGGCTAGAGGCTCAAAGGGCATAAGCATCAGTCAAGCCAAAACCAAATGAAGGGACAATTGTGGAATTTGGGGGTGGTGGTGGTAATTTTCCTGTATTTTTTCCTCTTTGTGTGTGCATGCACACCTGGAAGTCATGTTGACTTCTGATGACTAACCCGTTCTGGGGGCCTGGAGGATATTCAGAGAGGTGGCTGAATAAAGCCTGCCCCTGTCCTCCTGCCTCTGGTATTTCAAGGAGGTCTCCCATCCAAGTACTTGTCAGAGTTGACCCTGCTTAGCTTCTGAGATCTGAGGAGATCGGGCTTGCTTGGGCTATCCAGGTCAGGGCTCATTGTGGAATTATTGAAGTTATTCCCTTTAAAAAAAAACTGTTTGGAAACTGTACGAGAGAACAGTGTCATCCCATCTATGAGAACATGGGAAGCTGAAATAGCTGCCAAACGATCTGTTAGGGAACTAGGAGCTAGGCCCAATGATTTTAAGGACCACAAACAGCCCAGGACTTTAGGCAACGGGCAAATGGAAGGTGAAAAGCCCCGAGTTTTAGTCCAGGTGGAGAAATGATTCTGTTTCAGGTTATTTGACAAACATTTGGAGGGCTTTCTAGCCTCTTAAGTACCTTTTGTACTTCTGCCAAAAACTCTAGTCCAGAGGAAAAAGCCTCCATACAGTTAAGTGCTGTCTGTGGACATTGTAGTGAAAAAACCCTCCCCTGTATAGTGTCAGGCATTTCTGGGAGGTGTATGTAAATGTCCTCGGCTAATTGCTTCAGCGTAAACCAAATCTGAAGGGGGCCAAAGCCGTGCTATTAAGATACAATTAGTGCCCTCCAGGCAGATGTTGGAAAGAACCTTGCTTTTAATGGGGAATGGCAGGAATGTATTTTAAAGTGCCTCCCGCCAATGGATTTGAAAAGCACTCCCAAGAGATAAGGAATTGCCCCCTGCAAAACAGAGGGGCTTTGGAGTTGCCCTTGCTTGTGAAGAGGTCCACATCTGGTGATCCCCACAGTTGGAAAATAGGACCGACATAGGCATCTGCCAGAGACCATTCATGCTGCGAGAGCATGACCCTGCTCAATGCATCTGCTCTTGTGTTTGCCGATGCCCAGTCCCAGATAGCCACAGTTTCTTTGCAAAGTGTCGCAGACACCATAGCACCTTGCCTGGTGATGTAGTACATCGCTGTGGTGTCGTCTGTGTGGACTGGTCCAATCTTGCCATGCAAAAGTGCTCTAAAGGAAACAAGTGCATGACATATGGCATGTAACTCTATACACTGATGAGCAATTTATGCTCGTCCTCTGCCAAACACCATGAATTCAAAAATCCAAACAATGATCCCTCCCAGCCATCTAGGGAGGTATCAGTGGTGACTGTGACCTTTGGGAACAGAGAGCCAGAAGCAATCCCTTCAAAACTGTTAGTATCCTCCAACCACCGGTATAAAAGTTTTCATATCCTGCACAGGACAGAAAGTTTCTGCTTCTGCAGTTTGGCAAAAGGGTTAAAACCCCTTATGGACCAAATCTGCAAGGCCCACATTTGCAGCCTAGCTAATGAAGTCACAGAGGTAGTAAGAGGCCATCAAACCTAAGAGCCTCTGGATCCAGATGTTTTCCTGGTAATGGTTAGCAGAAAAACGTCTCATGGTTTGTATAATGCAACCTCTGTCTATAGGTAAAAAGGAGCAGGCCAGAGTGGCATCCAAATTGCATATGCTGTACCGGTTCCAATCTGGATTTTTTTCCAATTTCCAATTCATAACCAAACTGAGCTCCTGGCATGTTTGTATTAGAAGGCTGAGATGTCGTGTAAGACTCTCTTTTGATGGTGTGGATATAAGCCACTCATCAAGTTAAGCCACTCATCCAGAGATCTGAGGAGGAAATAATAACAGCTACACGTTTCATGAAGACAAGGGGAGCTGTAGCCAACTCAAAAGGCAGAACAACATATTGGAAAACCTCCCCACTGAACTTAAAATAGAGATATTTCTCATAGATTTGTGAACTGTGATATGAAAATATGCACCCTGAAGATCTAACATAACACATGGGGTATTTACTTGTAACAACTGTAAAACAGCAGAAAGAATAACTATGTCAAAACAAGAAACTTTCAAGAACTTGTTCAAACCCTGTAAGTCTAATATGGGACGTTTCCCCCATTTTCTCATCAGCCAGAAACAACAGGAGAAGAGGCCCGACTGGTTATCTGGAGGGCACACCCTTTGGACTGTACCTTTGCTGAACAGACTCTGCAGTTGCAGGCCCAGCTCTGGAAGGGTATTATCTATAAGCCCCCTTTGGCGAAGTACATCGTGGGAGTGACAGAAACTCCAGATGATAGCTAATCTCAACAACTGATAGGACCCAAGTGTCACTAGCAATGTCCTGCTAATTGGAAAGTAAATGTGCCAGTCTATATATTTAAAAAAATCACTTTGTCAGTCTGCACTAATCAAAAAGAAAATCTCTGCTCTTGCTTAGGTTCTTTGGAGTATTGCAGGTGTTGAATACACTTCGGCCCAGAACTCGGTCTTCTTCTTGACTGCACCTGAGCAGAAGAACTCTATGTTGGTAAGGTGCCTGGTAATGTGAATAGTTCTTCTAATCATGATACTGTTGGTTTGAGTGGTGCCTTGGGACATATTTCTGCTTGTATTGTGAAGTAGCAGGTCTCACCCCCAAAGATCTAGCAGTCTGCCTCTTCCTTTTGACTTGTGCCAATGTATTGTCAGTTTTAACTTTAAAAGGGATGTGCCTTCGAACGGCAAGTCCTGAATTTTATAACAAGTGTCATTAGTTAAAGCTGTTGAATATAGCTGTGCACATCCGCGAAGAACAACTGATGAGGCCATGGACCTAGCAGTTGAGTCTGCCACATGTCTCCCAGCACTGATCTGTTGCTTTGTGTGTGGCCTCAGTTTGGATGACCTTAGTGAGGTTTTTTTGTCTTCAGGGAGCCTGTTTAGGTAAAGTGTTAGTTTCTCCCATAACAACAACTGGTACCCCTGTCCCCCATGATAGCTTGGCAGTGTGCAATCTAAAGTCCCGAAGTGGAGTATAACTTCTTTACAATAGCTCTCCTTATTCCCAGGGGTGGAATGGGAACCTTGGTTTTGCCTTGATTGCAGCATCTCCTCCATAATAAGTGATGGGGGAGGAGGGAGAGTGTACCGAAGAGAACCTCCATCTTCTTTAAGCCTATAAAGGTTTTCTACTTTCTTTGAAGTAGCAGGTACTGAAGCTGCACGGAAAACCAAAGATGAAGAACAGTTTCCATTTTATTTCTGGAATGACACAAATAGACCATAGCACAGGTTCCTTTATTCCTTTATTCTATACTTCATGCTCACAGACCAATGGGTCATAAACAATCAAATCTGATAGTCTGTATGGTACAGAATAATACAGTCCAAAAATACAGAAAATAACCAAGCAACCAGAAATACAAAGTACAAGGAATAAAATATGCCATTACACAGGGGTCCTTTCGTAGAAAAAGAGGTGCAGGAGTTCATTAGCATAACTCATTAGCATAACTCATTAGCATATGCCACGTACCCTGACATCACCAGAAGTGTGTCAGAAAGGGAATGTCAGTTTCAGCCCCATTATATCCTATGGGCCATTGAAATCAATGGCAAAACCTCATAGGGTATATGAGGGGCTGGAGGAAAGGGGGTTTGAGGGAGAGGCTCCAAACTTGCAGGGTAGCTGCTGGGGCCTCTCCTCGAAATACCCACTAAGTTTCAAGAAGATTAGACCACGGGGTTCAATTCTATCGGCCCCCAAACAGATTGTCTCATCCCCTCCATTGTTCTCTATGGAGGGAAAAAATGGCCGAAGACAGACTGGCAATCTGAAGCGGAGGCAAAGCGGAGGGAACTGGAGCGGGGGAAAAAACTCACGGAGCTGGCCGTTCACACTGGCCAGAGCAATGCGGATCAGCGGCGATACGGAGCATTCAGACTGCCACGGAGAGTTCAGACTCGCGCGTGCTGCTGCACTTTTTTTTGTTTTCCTTTGATGTTTTTCGCATATGCGAACATGTGCATATGTGCATATGCGCAAAACTTTTTGCCGGTGCGTTCACACTTCCTCCGGATGCCTCCCGCTTCTTCCAGTTCACACTGTTTGGAAGCGGGAGGCATGCGGAGGAAGGCCCCTGAACACCGGGAAAAACCGGTGTCCGGGTAAAGTGGAAGGAAAGCGGCTGGGAGACGGGTAAGTACGCAAGGGAGCCGACGGGCAGATGCGCATGTCTGAACGGGCTCCTTTCCTCCGTTTGCGAAGCGTGCCTGCCCCGCTTCAGATTGCCAGTCTGTCCTCGGCCAATGTTAAACTTTTTTCCTACCATAGAGAACAATGGAGGGAATGGGGGCAACCTGTTTTGGGGCCTGTAGAATTGGACCCCCTGGTCCAATCTTCTTGAAACTTGGTGGGCATTTCAAGGAGAGGCCCCAGCAGCTACCCTGCAAGTTTAGAGTCTCTCCCTCAAACCCCCTCCCCTCCAGTGGCTTTTAAAGTTGCCGCCAAAATTTGGCAGCAATTTGGCGGCAAGCTGAATCAGATTAGAGAATCTGATTCAGCCCGTGGCTGCCCTACCGGCCAGTCCTGAGCTGGCGGAGCTTTGCTCCACCTCGCTCCGGCCCCAACGGACCCCTGCCATTACATATCACAGGTTGAAAACAATTGATAAACTACTTACCTGTGCATTTCTTCTGGTATCATCCTTTTGTGTTGCTACAGAAGCTTCCCTTTATGTGCCTCCCTTCTTCACTGTCATTCTAAATCTCTTCTTCTTGGGCTCTTACTTTGGGTCCTGATAGCAAGTCCTCAGGATATCTGTATTCCTACATCAGGGATGGTCTTAGCCAATGGGCAACTGGGGCAGCTGTCCAAGATCCGAAGTTGGTGGCGACCACAACCACCCCCAGATGGAGCCCCATCTCCAACGGAAAGGGGAAAAGAAGAAGAGGAAGAGGAGGAGATTGGATTTATACCCCGCCCTTCACTTGGAGTCTCAGAGCGGCTTACAAACTCCTTTCCCTTCCCTTCCCCTCCCCACAACAGACACCCTGTGAGATAGGTGAGGTTGAGAGAGCTCTTGAGATAACATCTCTGAAAGAACTATGGCTTGCCCAAGGTCATCCAGCAGCTGCAAGTGGAGGCGTGGGGAATCAAAGAAGAAAAAGAGCAGGCTCCTGTCACTGTCACTGCTTGTGCCCCTCTGTCCCAAGCTCAGACAGCTGGCTCAGTGGCAGTTGCAATTCATGCTTCCCCCACCTAGGGTTTTGCTAGCTCGCTTCACAGCACCTGCTCTTGCCCATGCCATCTGGGCTCAGGCAGTCAGCTGCTGACCTTGCACTGGGTGAGGACCACTATTTTTTTTTTCCAAATAATTTTTATTAATTTTTCAGTTTTCTTTAACATAAACAACAGTAATAAACATGTGTAAATAAAATGTTTGTAACAACTTCAACTACAACAACAACAACAAGACGCAGTGGAGTTTACATGGTATTAATTACTTCATAGTATAACTGTGGTACAGGAAAGTTAGTAGTAATATCATTGTTAAAAGCCGACTCCAAGAAAGGAAACCATTTTGTACAAAAATCAGAGTGTTTAAAAGGATCTTTTCTATATGAAATTTTATCAGAGATTTTATCTAATGCATAGAATTCCCATATCTTCGAGAACCATGAAGTAATTGTAAGAGTATTGGTAGATTTCCAATTCCTAGCTATAACCACTTTTGCCGCTGTTATAAGGATAGAAATAAGGTCCCTAGTTATTTTGGGTATTGTGTGATCCCTCCATAAATCTAAAAGAAAAATTTCGGGGCGGAGTGGGGGTTTGTGTCCTGTAATGTTATTAATAAACGTAATGATTTTTTTCCAAAAAATTTGGACGTCTCGACAGGACCACCAGCAGTGAATAAATGTGCCTTCCTCGCCACAGTTTCTCCAACAAAGAGGTGAGTATTGATTGTTGATTTTATGGAGACGTGATGGGGTAAGGTACCACCGTGTTAATAATTTATATGCTTGTATTTGGATATTTAGAGAGTGTGATTTTAATGATGGAGAAGTCCAGATATCTTCCCAGTCGGCTGGTGTCAAAGTAAAATTACAGTCGGACTGCCACTGGGTTTGATAACTCAAGGGCTTGTGCGATTGACTTTCTTTCAGTATATTGTAAATATATGAAATATAGCCCTTGAATGAAGTTTGATGAGTTTGAAGCAGGCATTCAAAGGGGGTAAGTGGTCTCTTAGGATTGGAGGATGTAATCAAAGAAGACACTAGGTATTTGACCTGCACGTATTCGAACCATGGGAGCGTGCAGTTGTATTTTTGTTCTAAGAAATTCTTGTCAGCCATTTTGTTATTTATTATTAATGTATGTAGTGTAGTGAGGTTATTATCCTTCCACACCTTGTAAGAGTCAAGGGACTTAGCTAGTTTAAACCAAGATTGGTTGAGAAATGTCAGCATTGGTGAGGTCGACGGTGCCAAAATGGGTTGTTTTCTGTCCCATGCGTGGAAGCAATTTGGGAGAAACATATTTTCCACAATTGTTTTGGGCCTGTTGGTTTTTGTTTCCCATAAAAGAGAATAACAAGGGATTGAGTTTAAATACGATTCTTCAATACATTTCCAGTCTGCATGGTATAAGGGATTACATAATTTGAGTAGACCAAGTAACGTAGCAGCCTCATGGTAAGCCGGGAGATCTGGTAGAGCAAGACCACCTAGTTTAGATTGTCTCTGTAGAGTTTCTAAGGGAATCCGATGTAAGGATGAATTCCATATGAAACGTGTTATTTGACTTTGCCACAGTTTGAAAGTATCCTTTGGGATCCGTATAGGAATAGTCCGAAATAAGAAAAGAAATTTAGGGAATATAAAGGTTTTAACAATTTGTATCCTTTCGATCCAAGGTGAAAGGGCTATTAGTTTACGTTCATGGTGGTCCGCAATAAGCGTTTTCAGAGGCAAATAGTTATATTTGAGCAAGTCCGTCAAATTAAGAGGGATAAGAATTCCAAGATAGGGCCATGTTTTAGTGACCCAGGTAAAGTCATAGTGCTTTTTAATAATATTACTATGATATCTAGACAAACAAATAGGGTATAGTAGCGTCTTAGAGGCATTGATCCTTAGTCCAGATACTGTCCCAAAGTCTTGTAGTGATGAGTAAAGAGCTGGTAGAGTCTGAAGTGGGTCGGTAGCATAGATAGCAATGTCATCAGCAAACAGGCTGAGTTTGTATTGCCTGTCATCTAGCTGTACCCCATGTATCCGTGGATGAGTCCGTATAGTTTGAGCAAGTGGCTCTATAGCAAGGGCAAAAAGTAAGGGAGAGAGGGGACATCCCTGTCTCGTGCCTCGTGCTAAATCAAAGTATTTTGAAGTTTGTCCATTGATGAGGAGTCTTGCTTCCGGCGTGGTATAAAGAGAGCGGATTGTTCTAGTAAAGTTTGGTCCAAATCCAAAGGAGTTTAAGACAGCCAGTAGGTAACGAGGTTCCACGGTATCAAACGCTTTTTCGATATCCAATGATAGGCAGAAAGAAGAGTTAACTTGTTTGGTCTTGCAGAGATGGATGAGGTTTAAAGTCTTCCTGGTGTTGTCGGAAATATCTCGGTGGGGGATAAAGCCTGTTTGGTCAGGATGAATTAAGGAAGAGATGAATTTGTTGAGACGTCTCGCAAGGGTGGCAGTGAATATTTTGTAGTCCGTATTTAGAAGGGATATGGGTCGATAGGATCCAGGGTTGGTAGTATCGCGGCCGGGTGAGGACCACTATTAACTTGACTTCAGCAGGGGCTGGCCCTAGGGTTGTAGCTGCAGAATTTCAGAAAAAGATTCACTAACCTTCAAGCCCAATTAAAATGTCAGTTTTCCTTGTTGGCCAGAACCATTAGGCCAAAGCCTCAAGCAGCCAAATGGAATATGAAGTCACCATTAATAAATTATAAATCCAAATCCTAAAATTTTGATACTGGTATATTGATGACAGACATGGTACCCATATCTCTACTTGGCATCCTATGCTGACTCACCAGAGGGGGGAAATAAGTAACCGAGACCTCTCAACAAGGTGAATACATCAGAGTCCCTAGCAAACTCCCCCATAAGCCACCAATCACAGAGCAGTGTGCTGATGATGCCTCCATTACAGATGGATGGAGACAACCAACCAGTAAACCTCAATGAAGCCAGCCTCTTTGACCACAGGCCTGTGTGGCCTTTGGAGGCTGTTCTATGAGTCTCTGATCCTGCAAGTCACAGGGCGTCATTGGTGCTTGGTCAGCAGAAGCACAGATCACAGTGGTGTGGCTTTTAGTCATCCAGGACTGGATCTATGCCCCATTTCCCTCACTGACCGTGGGGTGTATACCTGCCAGTGTATCTGGTCTTCCTACTAACATGATAACGCTGCTAGCAACCACTGTGGGAGGGAGAATTAGGACAACCATGCTCACGGGAGCTGCATTCTTTTTAACTCTGTGCACTTTTAAGTTTGTAATCTGTACATTTAGGGGGGAAATCTGTGCATTTTAAATCTCTGCATTGTTTCACTCCTGCTAACTGGACTGTTCTGTTCTGTGTCCTCACAATCTGGTACTGCATTGTCAGCCACCTGAAATGGGGATCTACAAATCTATAAGACTCATCATCATTCTGCCTGATATGGAATTTCAGGAGAATGACATCTTTCTTTGACTACATTTGCTTCTGTATATCCATGCCCTTTACAACGCAGAGGGCCCAAGAGGTTAACCTCAGCTCATTTCCTCCTGTGTCTATCTCTTCTGAAATGTTAAAAGGAGCTAAGTTTGGTTCAGCGTTATGCATATCCTGCTTTGGAAACTGTAACAAATGCCAAAAATCACAGGAGAACAAAAGGCAGAGTTTTAAAAGCGTAGAGAAGTGCAAGGGCCCTAGAATCCTGTCCCCCCACAGCAAGGTTCCTGAGTCTGCTTAAGGAAGGCAGCGGCTGCCTCAAGTCTTCCTGGGTGTGGACAAGTTCTTTGCCGGTCTCTGCCCAAGAATGAGACGAAAAGAAAGACCCAAGTGTGTTTACAGGCTCCTAGGAACACTGCAAACTTTCACTTGAATGTCGACATTCAAACTTAGCATGATCAACCTGCAAGCTGAACATCTCAGTGTTTTTGCTCAAAGCTTGAATGGAATGCTGTGCTGAACAGCTTTTTGCTTATGCAGCAACTGCTCCTACAGGCTTCCCTGAACATTGCTTAGTTTACAACTGTTCATGAGCAGGCTGTTCCTAGGGAAATAAGCTAAGTGTGTACTTTATGTGTTGCAGTTTTGTGCGTGTGCAGTCAGAGTGCAGAAGCCTCTTGATTATGGAAGGTACGTGTCCCTCAGTGTCATGACCAGGTCATTAAAGTGACCTATTTTTGAACACCCTGACTAGGATGGCCCAGACCTGCCTGATCTTGGAAAGCTTAGCACGGTTGGCCCTGGTTAGTATATGAATGGAGGACCACCAAGGAAGTCCAGGGTAGCTATGCAGAGGCAGGCAATGGCAAATCATTTTGGACTGTTTCTTGCCTTGAAAACCCTACAAGGTTGCCATCATTTTTAAAAAATATAGACAAGATTATGCATGGGATAGAGCAGGTAGAGAAAGAAGTACTTTTCTCCCTTTCTCACAATACAAGAACTTGTGGGCATTCCATGAAATTGCTGAGCAGTCAGGTTAGAACAGATAAATGGAAGTACTTCTTCACCCAAAGAGTGATTAACACATGGAATCCACTGCCACAGGTGGTGGTGGCTACAAGGATGGACGGCTTCAAGAAGGAATTAGATAAACATATGGAGCAGAGGTCCATCAGTGGCTATTAGCCACAAGGTATAGATAGGAACTCTCAGTCTGGGGCAAGTGATGCTCTGTAATCTTGGTGCTGGGGGGGGGGGCAGCAGTGGGAGGGCTTCTAGTGTCCTGGCCCCACTGCTGGACCTCCTGACTGCACCTCATGTTTTTGGCCACTGTGTGACAGAGTGTTGGACTGGATGGGCCACTGGCCTGATCCAACATTGGCTTCTCTTATGTTCTCTTATGTTCTTATGTACTTGCAGTTCAACTCCTGCTTTGCACCTCTGCAATCAGGATGCATTATTTGAATGTCTTACAGTGTGTGTGTGTGTGTGTGTGTGTAAAAACCATCCCAATGAAACAGTGCAAGAACATGTGTGAATTTTTCCAGATCACTTGTTTGCTTTGCCATTAATGAACACTAAACCAGGAAGCCATACAGAACCCAGGGAGACACCTCACTCCTGGAAGTCACTAACTGTGGAAAGTTAATACTTCGTGTGCTTAAAGAATGTTGCAGACCATAAACAGGGGAGGTGGTGGAGGAGGCAGTGGGGATGGAAGCCATGGGAAAGCAGTAGGCGAAAGCACATGCACAGTTTTGTATCATTAACCTTGCAGACTGTTGGAACACAGGTGAACAGCTTGACAAGAATTTGACTGGGTGAATCACAGATTGTGGACTGATTGCAAACCAAACTGGCAAATGATTGAGGATCTTTAATTAAAAACCAGCATCACACTACTAAGCAATTACATTTTTATCCTGTCCTTTGTCCAGGTCCTCCTACATGGGCCTCTTATTAGTACAACAGCCCCATGAAATAGTTCTAGATGGGTAGCTGTATTAGCCTACTGTGGCAAAATTAAGCAAGAGTCCAGTAGCACCTTAAAGAGGAACAACATTTATTCCAACTGAGTTGTCTCACAGTTATGCTGGAGTAAATTTTGTTCAGTCTTCAAGGTGCTACTGAACTCCCATTTACTTTATGAAGTAGGTTAAACTGAGAATGATCAGGCCAAGGTTACCTAATGGGCTTCAAGGCTGAACCCCTATCTCCCCATTTTTAGCATTCTAACCACAGCACCACAATTGATCCCCAACACATACTACAAAGGAAATGGCAAGGTCCTTTCCAGGCTTCTTACATTGCCTCCTACTGGCCAGAAGCAATATCTGCTGCCTCCCATTTCATAGTCAGGAAAGCCTATTTTGCCTTTGAGCTGCATCCTCCAATGCTGCAACCCTCAAGTTCACCCCAGCCTTCAGAAGAGGCTGTTTCGGGATGTATGCTAGTGCATGGGGCTGTAGTGGGAAAAGAGAGGCAAGAAAGGCCTGCTCTGTATGCACAGGCTCTACTCATCATTCAAAACCCAATATGTTCATTTCCCATAGGTTTTCAACCTTGGAGTACTAAAAACATGGAGTCAGTATTCTTGTGGATCAGTATTCTAGACAAATTCAAATTATGGTTTAACATTATGAATGCCAGATTTTTTAAATCTCCAAGATAAAAAGGTTTTTTATTCACTTTATGGTGGCTTACTTTTAAATTATCTCAGCACGTTCTGTTTTCTCTGAGCACAACAGGCAGGACCCAAGCATCATTTTATGGGTTCAGTACAAACCTGCAACACAGGCCCCTCGATGCTCACAACCTCATTTCATATCCACAAGTTCCTGGGCTGTGAAAGAAAGTTTTCTATTTTGGTTCTGAAATCACAGGAGTAGGCATCTTATGGTTTCTTTATTTACTTCATTGATAGTCTGCCTTTCTTACAGAGAACGGTAATGGTCTTGTGGACCTTAGAAAAGCATCTCTCCCACCATGCTTGGAGCCTGCTGGGCAGGAAAGCAATAGTCTCTTCTCCAACCTGGAGAAATCTAAACAACTTGTAGCTTTTCTGGCACTGCGGTTAATGGTAGCTTACTAGATGCACGTGCTCTATCCCCTGTGCTTGCTCGACGGAACAGTAGGAGTAAAAATGGGGAGGGGTTGCAATGTCATGGTGTCCACAGCAGTCTAGGCACTTCTGTTAGCCGAATTGCTTTAATTTACAGTTTAGCAATCAGCAAAATACACGGGTTCTTGCCAACTATACCAGGGTCCCACCCCTCCCGGGAGTTCTCAAGGAAAGAGGCACGTGAGGCAGTGTTCCAGTTAAATGTAGTTTACTGGAAGATGTTATTCAAGCATACAAAAACGTAATCACACACAGATTCACACAGGCCTAAGAAATAAAGATAGGAAAATAGCACATTTGCATGAGCAGGTAATCGTTGGTGGGGAAAGCACTGTACCTTAGATGCGTTGTCCGATGTCCGGCTGGGTTGGATGGGGAGAGAAATAGAAAGGCTATGGGGACACGAGGCTTGAACCAGCAAGACCACGTGGTTCTTCTGGGTAGCTACTCCAGAGAGAGAGAATGGGGTATAGAGATGGAGGTAAGGGTTGTGGATAGCAAGCTGGATTGAAGGGTCAATAGGATAGATAGAGGGCGACGGCTCAAGAGGCCGAATGACTCCGGGTTTGGACTTTTATTGGGGAGTCTTGGGGCGGGCTAACCATGCCACATCTCACTAACACACCTACTGGGCGGTCCGTCCCTTCTGGATCTTGGGGCAGGTGAAAAGGTGGACAAAAGGTGAGGTCCAGGGGATGGTCAGTGCTGAAAGAGTATAATTTCATCAGGAGACAAGTACTGGGCCTGAGGTTCTATGACTCACCCGGCCACATCTATTGTAAGTCAATGACTCTGGCTGACTGGGCGGTGGCCAGAACAATAGTGGCTAAGCAACTGCGTTAGCATAATCCATTTAGCTATGTTGGAGGGGGCAGGGGAAGGCCAGCATGTGGAAACAGAAAGAAACCTTATGGCAAGAGGAGTCCTTTGTCTCTGTTCCAGGTGAACTATCTAGGGTGTCAGCTCCTGGCATGGGCTGGAGCTGGCTCCTATTAAGAAGAAAGCACATGGCCCTTCCATTCAAGGCAGCCCAAAGTTCAGAGTTATGAATCTCACAATTCATAAGAGCACTAGCAGTGCCTTCCTGGGCCAACACTTCCCCAAGTGTCTACAGTCTTTACCATAGAGACTGGGGGAATTCCTGTATCATTACAGATACGGCAATGTCACTTCTGGGTGATCACTCGGAAAGTGATGACATGTCAGTGATGCTCCCCTTCTCCAGGCTCTACCCCCAAATGTTCCTGGGGGTTGCCAGTGCACGACTGGCAACCCTAGATGATAGTGCTGTGGCCATGATGGTGTACTATGGATTTGCTAGCATGAGAAAGGTAAGTGTCTGGTGAACTGTCCTATGCATTGTGTTTTCTCTAATGTCAATATACCCCTGAAAAGGGAAAGGGAGCAAGGCTCTCCTCATTTCATCTACTCAGTTACCTGACTTCCAGTTTGGCAGCTGTATGGCGAGAGATAATATTCATCGGGCATAGGAATATGCCTAGAAATATGCAGTAGTAAACAACAACAACAACAAAAGACAAGTGCCTTAAGTCTGCATAATGTAAGAAGCAAATTTACCTATTTCTATTATCATTTGCGGATTAATAAGCCATAAGGATCAGATCAGGTAGATAACATGGTCCCAAAATATTGACAAACTGAGCCCTCACAGTCTATTACCCCAGTTACTACTATGGCTAGTCCTTGACTTAGAATGGAATTTTCAGTCTTAATTGTGTGAGTGTGGCAATGAAGCACAGGATCAGAGCCACTTTCACAAAATCACTGGACTAAAATAAGGGCCAGGTTTGTATATCACACATGGTAGAAACCTGTTAGGTGTTAGAGGAGTGGGCGCAGCTCCTCCCCTCATTCATAAGGGGGATGTAACATCTATGAAGCAGGTGTGCACAGTGACGGTACTTGTGCAATTTTCGCTTTCTTAAAGGAAAAAGGAGGGAGGGCCCGCTCAAGTTGGTACTGAGGAGGGGTGTCCTGCTGATACATGACATCATGTAGAGGGTGTGCTTTATGCTAGGAAAAGGTGGAGCCAATGCCTGGACCCAAAAAACAGCTGCCAGACATTTTCAGAAAGTTCAGGTCATTCTCAGAGGGCCTTATGTTTCAGACACATAGTAGAGCCTGCCTACATACCACTAATAAAACAAATTATGAGCTATGAGTAAGGGCAGGAAGCTAATTAACTGTGGAAATGTGTTACACGAAGGGCCAAATTTCAGATTTGATTTTATTTCTGTAGAGAGGCAAAATAACCCTTCCACTTTAATGCTTCTCCTCCCCCCACCCTTCAAAATACAAACATAAGGGTTGTTTAGTTTGGGAACAGTTCATTTCTGATTTCCTGACACTTCCTTGATTAATGTCTCAACATTGTTCTTGGTGGAGTGGCCACCTCTGTGCACCATAATCTTCTGGCACATACAGTTCTTATGATGTGCTCAACTTCAGACTGATTTTATGATTTCCGATGTACATCTGCTCCACCTGCACATAAAATTTGCATGCAGATACCGGACTGATAAGTCTCTGATTGACGCATTTCACAGTGCCCTTCTAAAGCATTGGTGGGGAAATGTTAACCCCCAAACCAAAAGTACTAGTGCCCAGATATTTTGGAAAGAACTATCATTTAAAGGAGGATAAACAGAAGTCTATTGCCAGGTCTAACACTTCCCAAACATTTGCAGCCAAATCTGTACATCACACATCTAAACAGCCCCTCTTATAACCGTCTTCTTCTGTCCCTTTGAGTCCTTCACGGTCTACTCAAGCTAGGCAGTGAGAAATCTACTATACCATTTTCCCATTCAGTCACAGTAGCAACATTCAACAGGCATTGTGTTAGGCGCATACTGCAATTATATTTTCAAAACCAGACCCCTGTGGTATTTGACCCCTGAACCATACTCAACCAACTAAAAATGCACTGTGCCCATGTATGGCAAGGGTTGTCAGGTTCTCACTGACCACTGGTGGGGAATGGGGTGGTAGGATTGCCAGAGTCAGGTTGGTAACCCCCAAGAGATTTGGGAATGGATCCTGGGGAGGACAGGGACCTCAGTGTGGTACAGTGCTATAGAATCCATCCTCCAAAGCATCCATTTTCTCCAGAGGAACTGTAGTCTGGAGATGAGCTGTAATTTTGGAGGATCCCCAGGTCCTACCTGGAGGTTGGCATCCCTAAGTATGGCTCAGTTGGTGCTATTATTTTTTAGATGCAGGTTGCCTTGAGTTTGCTGTCAGGTTAAGAAAGGTACGAAAGTAAATCAATAATTACAAACAAATAAACTAGGTCTTAGTTTTGTTATCTGGTGAGCCTCCTTACAAAGGGCTCTCAAGCACCTGACAGGCTAAACTGCATGGCTGATGGGCTGCACACCAGTTGTTTAGGTCTGCTGAACACTTTACTAGTTGTCATGTGAAACAAAGAACTAAAGAAAGGTTTTTAGCTGTACACTGTGCTCATACAAATTAGCAGACGTCATTGCTTTTCTTGTTTAAATGTAAGAAAATAAAACTAATCAGATTCCAACAGCAGTTAACTCCACGCATACTCTTTTTTTTTTTTTTTTTTGCTTTGTAAGAAAACCAAACACAACTGCATGGAATACTGAGATGCGCCAAGACCTGATTCATCATGTGAATTTTCTGACCAATGGAAGCAAAGGCAAGCCCTTTGAACAGTGGGATGTTTCAGAAAAAAAGTGGGATCCAAGAAAATGCTGTGAGGTATTCCACAAGAGATATTCACAACCATCCATCTGTGGGAGATACCTTCATTATTAATTTTGTGAGCATACACTCTGATGTATTTAAGGCAATGGGGTCCTTATTCTTCTCTCTCTAGAAATACTTTTCTGACAATTCCCTGACAGAAATCACTGACTCCCAAAGTCTCTTCCCTCAGAAGCCAAACCCTTTGGCTACTGATCCAGATAACAGATTTTAGAGAAAGACCGAAAGGCAAATGAACCTTTCCCCTCTAGATCAGCTGTTTTATTTCCTCTCTCAGCTGATGTTGGCCAGTCAGAGAGTGAGTAGAGCAGCCAATCACATAAGCTCTTCTCTACAGAGAAGATTAACTCTCTGTCCCAAGCAGCATTTTAAAACCTGCTTTTTTGTGCAATCTGTCACACCACCATTTTAAGTAGCTTTTAAACAAGATTAGGCCAATTAATGGAGGATGTTTGCTTTAATAGCTAAATGGGGCATCCATGTGCAGAGGAAGCAGATCTCCAGACCCCTGAGAAAAACAGCAGGAGGCGGCCAAAGATATTTAAGTGTCTGATACAGAAACCCTCTCTTCAAGAATGCTGGGCTAAAATACTAAATAGGCAAAGAAAATTAAGAATATGCAGCCTTATTCATATAATCAGCATATGTTCTGTTTGCCATAGTTTTCTGCTTTGTGAAGGAGACCTATCTTTCCTTCCTTACTCACTGGTAAAAGGCTGCAATCCTAAGAAAGCTTTCCTGGATGTAAGGCCTACCGAATAAAAGGGGACTTGCTTCCAAACAGACTAGTAGAGCATTGTTCCTACTTTAAAAACAACAACAAAAACACTTCAAGACTAATTTTCGAGAGGGAATGTTTCCAGTGGCCTATCAATAATTATGGGTGATTACAAGTACAACCCCAAGCAGAGTTATGCATTTCTAAATCCACTGTGGGCTTAGAAGGGCAGGGGTCATTTTGAGCAGGAGCTCGGGGGAGCGCAACTCCGGGAGTTGGTGCCAGCCCTCCCCCCTGGTGGGGGAATGCCTGCTTGTGTCATGGCTGCAGCAAAATGACCCCGTCCCCTGGAAAGGTCCTAGTTTCTCCAACCAGCCTTCTGAAGGCTTCAGCCACCACTGAAGCTATCCCCCCAGAATAGTGGTATTTCTGAGGCTTGGATTAGGAGCTGTCCCCTCTCTGCCAGCTCTTTTTCTTTCTTTCTTTCTTCCTTCCTCTCTCTCTCTCTTCTTTCTTTCTTGCCTTCTGACATACTTCCGGTGATGTCAGGGGGTGTGGCATATGCAAATAAATTATGCTAATGAGTTATGCTAATGAGCTCCTGCACCTCTTTTTCTACGAAATGACCCCTGTAGAAGGGTATAACTCTGCTGAGGATTTGGATTGTCACCTAGAGGCTTAATGTGTCGTAATGGCTGGCTGAAACTTTTCATGGCACAGAGGTGTCCCCTTTCCCCCTTTTAAGTTTATTAACCCTCTCTCTCTCTGTGTAAAGAGTTTCAATTAGTGAAACTGTGTGCAGAGAGGTAAGGGTTAAGCTCCCTTTCACCACCACCACAAGGCACAGCCAAGATCCTGTACAGCTGATTCTTTTTTTTAAAAAATGCTGGGAAGAGGTAGTCACAGATTTCCCATAATCACACCTAGTATGAGCCTGCGTAATTTCTGAACTGTCCTTACCAAAAAAAAAAAAAAAGATAATTGAGAGGAATTGTGAAGTGAGTCTTCAGGTAGCTAGGCAGTGAGAAAAGCACCATGGGAAAGAAAATAACAGTATATAAACCAGACAAGTCCTTTGCTTATGATGGAATCCTGCAAAGGACAGGACAAAGGCCCGTGAACTTTCCCATGCTATTTTGCAAAATCAGTGCCATTGCCGTAAGGAGCCCCTATGAAGAGCAAACGGGAATTTCATTCAGTATGTTTATTCAGTATGCAGCTTCTTTCCATTGTTCATCAAACTGTGTTGTTTTAGCATGAGGGGGTTTCAATGGGCAAACCAAGTGGCCGAGAAAAAGATTCCTGTGAGGATATTAGACACCAACTTTATCTCAGCAATCCCCCCCCCCCTGTCTCTCACTGGAATAGCTTAAAGCTCTCTCCAAAAGGAAGGGATGTAAGTGGGAATTTCCTCTAGATAACAGATTCTGGTCTATAGAAATCCTGTTTTGTCTTATCTAGCTATTGTAATATGAAAAACAGAAAGCAACAGATTTACGGAGCTGAAGCAGGAAATAGGCAGGTCTCTAATGGAGCTCCAACCATGCTTGCACTTCTATGGAAAGTGCTCTTTCTTTTTTTGCTCAAATTGACGGAGGGCAGGATTAGATGCTGCAAAGAGCATGGAGCTGCCATTGTTCCCTGATTCCTTCTCCCCTCTCCTGAGAACACGTAGTATAACACCATGTCTGCAGCTATATCACCGCATGGAGAGGACTTTGCGCAAAACAATGATGTCACTATGGATGTTGCATTTACACTCAATGTTTCCAAGAGAAGAGAAAGAGAACTGGAATTAATAGGAAACTCTGCAAAGGACTGCTGTATGAAATGCCTCCAGCAGCAACTGAATGACTAAACAGCTGGTATGAGGTGAGGGTGATGACTCCTAGAACAACCCCCAAGACCCTGAAAAATCTCGGGAAAAAAACAGGTTGCTTACCTGTAACTGATGATCTTCGAGTGGTCATCTGTGAATTCACACTGATGGGTTTCTGCGCCTGCGCAGGAATCCTTTGGTATAGTAGAAAGCTCTTTCTAAGGATTTTCGCGCCCAGCACCTCTGGGCATGCACGGAGCCCCCACCGCGCATGCCCAGAGGAGCGGGTGCGGACATCCCGCCAGTTCCTTCTGACTGGTGCAACCAAGCATGAGAATAGCAGGAAAGCCTGGCAGCAGAGGGGAAGGATGGGTGGATAGTGTGAATGCAGTGTCCTACCTGGAGGAGGGAGGAGGCAGGCTTTCACTGAGAAGCAGTGGATAAAATCAGGCGACCCATCGCAGAGCGGGCAGCTACTCGAGTGTCCAGAGGGTCTTGGCAAGTTTGTAAGCAAGTTCGATAAGCCCCACAATCCATCTGGACAGTCTCTGGGCAGGGATGGGTTTGCCCATTCTGTGTGATGCATAGGATACAAAGAGCCTTGGCGTCTTCCTGGTAGGTTTAGTATGAGCCAGATAAAAGAGAAGTGCTCATTTTACGTCAAAGGCATGTAAGAGACGTTCCTCCTCGGAAATGTAGGAGGGGTAAAAGTCCGGTAAGATGATTTCGGACTGCAGGTGGAAGTCAGAGACGACTTTAGGGAGGAACGAAATGTCCGGAACCATGCGAACTGCTTTTGGTAGGAAGCAGAGGAATAGAGGAGAGCCAGAAGTTCACCAACCCGTCTTGCTGAAGTGATGGAGAGTAAGAAGGCCGTTTTCCAAGCCAGGAGGCGGAGAGCACAGGAAGCCAAAGGTTCACATGGCTTTTGAGTGAGCGCACGGAGGACTAACAGCAGATCCCAGGGTTGAGGTGGAACTCTGGTGGGTGGATAGAGATGAAGGAGGCCCTTCAGGAAACGCTTTGCGAGGGGATGGGCGAAAACAGAAAAATTGTCAACCCTGTTGTGGAAGGCCGAGATTGCAGACAGGTACACTCTTAGAGAGGAATGCGAAAGTCCAGCATCTGCTAGGGAGAGGAGGAAGTCAAAAATACGGGACAGGCCTGCAGAGCAGGGTTGTACGTTGGACGAAATTAGGTACATACAGAAGCGAGTCCATTTGTAAGAGCATGACTGTCGAGTGGATGCCTTGCATGAATTAAGGAGGACATTATTTACTCTGTCAAAGAATACGGGGAGGAGAGTCTCCATGCTGGTAGCTTGAGACGAGGGATGTCATGGTGGAGGATGGGAGAGTTGGAGAGTATCAGAAGATCTGGATGTAAGGGAAAGTGATGAAATTTTCCCCGGGCCAGCGAGAGGAGAACTGGGAACCAGGTTTGCCTAGGCCACCATGGAGTGATCAGTATGCATTCCACTGTCTCTTGTAGTATCTTGTGTACTACTTGAGTGAGTAGTGGTAGAGGCGGGAAGGCATAGATGAAGCCGTGGCTCCAAGGGTATAGTAGGCTGTCTCCCAGAGAGAGGGGGTCGATCCCGCCTTGTGTGCAAAACGCTGTGCACTTTTTGTTGCGACAGGTGGTGAAAACATCTACATCTGGGGTCCCCCAGAGAAAGAATACATGGTGGAGATAGGTGGGATTCATCTCCCATTCGTGGTGGGCGGCGTGTCCCCTGCTCAGGAGGTCGGCTTGACCGTTTAGAGAGCCGGGGATGTGAGTGGCTCTCAGGAAGATGTCATTGGACGTGCTCCAGTCCCAAAGTCGGATTGCCAGGTGGCAGAGGCTGCGGGAAATCGTGCCGCCCTGACGGTTCATGTAACAGATTGCGGTAGTATTGTCTTTAAGAATATCCACACAACATCCCCGTACTATGGGTAGGAAAGTCCAAAGCGTAAAGAAGATAGCCAGAAGTTCAAGCTAATTGATGTGATGGGACCTCAGATCCTGTTCCCAGGGGGCACCTGTGTTGTGGCCATCGAGATGCGCACCCCACCCCCATGTCAACACATTGGTGGTTAGGGTGAGTTGCAGCAATGGGAGATGAAAGGGGGATCCTTGGAGGAGGTTGGACAGTAGGGTCCACCAGAGGAGAGAGTCCCGGACCTTCTGAGGAGGGAAAGACAGAGGTACTGAGGGTCCCGCTGTGGGCAAAAGGTATGAACGAACCATAGTTGAAGAGGGTGCATTTTGAGTTTTGCGAAGAGCAGTAACGCCGTGGTGGCGGCCATGTGCCCCAACAGTTTTTGGATCACAAGAGCTGAGGAATCGGAGCGCACTTGTGAGGCTAGTGTAATTATTGGTGACATCCTGTCTTCTGGGACGTAAGCCCAGAGTGATATAGAGTCCAGTTCTGCTCCTATGAATTGTACCCTCTGGGCAGGAACAAGATGGGATTTGGTCTTGTTGATTTTTAGGCCAAGATCCTGGAGGACAGTCCGGATGACGGAAATGTTGGCCAGCAAGCCCTGGGGTGAGGACGCCACTATAAGCCAGTTGTCAATGTAGAGGAAAATAGTAATCCCTTGGAGACGAAGGAAGGCTGCCACAACTACCATTGTCTTTGTAAAGATGCGGGGAGCTGTGGAAAGGCCAAACGGTAGGGCTTTGTATTGATAATGTTGAAGGCCAATGGCAAAATGGAGGTATTTCCTGTGGGGGGTCATATTGTGATGTGGAAATAAACATCCTGCAGGTTGAGGGGGGCCATCCAGGCATGCCTGCGCAGTAGGGGAAGAATGGAACGTAGTGTCACCATCCTGAACTGGCGGTATTGTATGAAGAGGTTGAGACCTCGAAGGTCCAAGATGGGTTTAGTGCCCCCGTCCCTTTTGGGTTCAAGTACCTTGAATAGAACCCCATGCCCTGGTGGTAAGTGGGTATGGGTTCCATGGCTCCCTTGTGGAGGAGGATGCTGACTTCTTGAAGGAGGACAGGTGAGGTGACGGTAGTGACAAAGGTAGGGGTTGGCGGATGCTGAAGAAATTCTACAAGGTATCCCCATGATATAACGGTGAGGACCCAAGAGTTCGACATGACCCTGTTCCACATCGGAAGGAAGGGCGCAAGCCGAGTGAGAGAGGAGGTAGGATGAAGAGAGTCAAAGGCCCTGCTTGGCCTGCCAACACTGCTTGGAGCAGGCTTGTTGATGAGCTGGCGAAAACTTTTGCCGTGGCAGATAGGATTGTTTCTGCCCACCCGGGGATGTGCGTGGATGCCATGACTTATCTGGGGAACTCCGGTTAGACGACCTGCGCAACCAGGACCTAGACCAACTTCGCGGCTTTGATTGACGAGGGGCGGAAGAGATCCCCAGTGTGTGCGAGGCCTTGATGCTCTTGTCAAGGTCCTGTAGGATGGCATCAGTGGTGGCGTGGAAGAGGCTGACCCCATCAAAGGGGAGATCTTCGACTAGGGACCTGGTATCCTGCTGTAGCGTGGTTGAACATAGCCAAGAATGGTGTCTCAAGGCTATGGCTGACATCATCATCTTGGAAAAGGTGTCCAAAGCGTGTTTGGAGGTATTCACCTGTTGCTTTACAAGGGTGAGACCCTCCTTTTGTATTCTTCGTGCAGCAAGGTGCTGATCCTCAGGAAGCAGAGTGATGCTTTCTGACAACTGCTCCCACAAAGCATAGTGGTACCTTGCAATACAAGCAGAATAATTGCCGACCTTTAGTCCCAGCGCTCCGGCAGAGTAGAAACGCCGTCCAAAGGTGTCAAGCTTGCAGCCCTCCTTGTCAGCTGGGGTAGAATGTGTCCTCTGCAATCTGGAAGCAGAGGTGACCACCATCGAGTTGGGACGGGGATGGTTGGTGAGGAACTCAGCATCAGCCTCCTGAACCCTGTACATGTGGTCCAGACGTCTAGTGGAGACTGGCGTTGACGAAGGTTTGTCCCATCTGGCTTTGGCCGCTTGAAGCAGGACAGTTGACATCGGGAGCGCGATGGAAGTGGAAGTGTCCATCTGGACGATATCGAACACGGGATCTGTTACCGCAGGTCTGGGTTGGACAATTGGGAAGCCAAGCAAAGGGCCATTTGTTTAATTAAATCCCCATAAGAGGTGAGAGCCTCCAAAAGGGAGATTGTCAGTGACGTCCGGTTTCGGAGAGGGATCGATTGGGGAACTGTGATCAGACTGCTCTGCATCAGAGTGTTAGCCGAATTGCTTTAATTTAGCTTTAGCAATCAGCAAAATACACGGGTTCTTTGCCAGCTATACCAGGGTCCCACCCCTCCCGGGAGATCTCAAGGAAAGAGGCACGTGAGGCGGATTCCAAGTTCAATGTCGTTTACTGGATCATGTAGTCAAGCATACAAAAATCGTAATCACACACACAATCTTACAGGCCTAATAAAATAAAGAGAGAAAATAGCACTTTTGCATGAGCAGGTCTCGTTGGTGGGGAAAGCACGTTACCTTAGATGTGTTGTCTGATGTCAAGATGAGTTGGATGGGGGAAGAAAGGTATAAAAGCTATGGGGCCACGAGGCTTGAACCGGCAAGACCACGTAGTTCTCCTGGATCGCGAGTCCAGAGAGAGAAAAAGGGGTTCAAAGATGGATGCAAGGATTGGGGACAGAAAGCTGGACTGAAGGGTCAATAGGTTAGATAGAGGGCGACGGCTCAAGAGGCCGAGTGACTCTCGGTTTGGGCTTTTATTGGGGGTCTTGGGGCGGGCTTTGCAGACCACAACCCACTAACACTCCTACTAGGCGGTCCGTCCCTTTTGGACCTTGCTATAGGTTAAAGGTGAACAAAGGGAGGAGGTCCAGGGGCTGGTCAGTGTGGCAAGAGTATGACCTCACCAGGAAACAGACACTGAGTCTGGGGTCCGATGACTCACCTGGCCATATCTATTGTTAGTTGATGGTTTTAGCCAAGTATCTGATGGCTGGCACATTAGTTGCTAGGCAGTCTAGTTAGCATAACTATCCAGATGTATAGTGGGGGAGTGGGGGTCAGCCAGCGGATGTCTGACAGAAGGAAACCTCTTGGCAAGAAGAATCCTTTGTCTGGGGTGAACTGCTTAGGGTGTCAGCCTCCTGGCATGGGCTGGAGCTGGCTCCTATTCAAGAAGAAAGTGCAAGACCCTACCACTGTTGGTAACACAGAGTTCAAGCTTATGGATATGAAACTCCATAAGAGCACAAAAAGTGCCTTGCTGGCTAACAAGAGTCCTGTTCCGACGAAGAAGAGGCGTGCAGTACCTCTATCAGAAGTGGCTGTGCCAACGGTGGGGTCATCGGTGTCGATGGCACAACTGTCTGTGTCGATGTCGTGGCCTTCATCAACGCGGTGGCGGTCAGTGCCAATGATGTAGGAGGGCACTGGTAAGTCATGGGCTGTGCAGGAGGTATGGACTGTGAAGCTGACGGAGGTGGCTTTGATCCCACTGGCGATCTGGATCAAGCTCTGGTTGAATACATGTCTCAGTCGAAGTAAGCAACCGGAGGGACCCATGACATTGACCTCAGAGGTGGGCAACCTCCGTATGAGTAGGGAGGATGGTGACGATCCCAATGTGGAACTGCAGGAGGATATGCCCATCGTGTCGAAAGGGGGGACCGGGGTCTGGGCAACCTGTATTGAGGAGACCTGTGCCTCGGCGAGCAGTTGATACTCTTGTCAAGTTCCTGTAGGACGGCATCAGTGGTGGCGTGGAAGAGGCTGAACCCATCAAAGGGGAGATCTTCGACTAGGGACCTGGTGTCCCTAGTGCCCCTGGTGTCGAGATTGCGGAGACCGGTATCCACGTCGATCCACCGGATGTGGAGGAGGGTCCTCCTCAGTATAGGAAACAGATCCTATCGACGGCAACTGAAAACGGGAGCTGGGACGTCCCTGTGGTGGTGAGTAGAGTTGCTCCTGATCGGTCTCGAGGAACTCCTGCGCTTCAAGGATGTGATCCGGTGGCACTTCAAGAGGCTGCCGGATTGGGGAATCCAAGACCGTGATAGTCAGGTCCATAGGCGGAGGAGGAACGGTCACAGGAGCCATCGGCACCGAGGCAGCAACTGGTGGGAGTGCTGCTAAGTCAGAAGCTGGAATCGGAGCCTTGGTCGGAGGCTTGCCTACGGCAGCAGACAGCTTCTTGTGGCGTTTTTCCAACTTCTCCAACTTCTTCTTTTTGGCAGGTGTCAACGTGGCCAACTGCATTGGAGCCCTATGCTTAGCTGAAGGGCGAATGATGTCCGAAGATGGTCTCGACGTTGATGCAGCCCCGAAATCGGCCGTCGATGCTGTTGACGTCGATGGAACGGAGGTCATGGCGGTCGATCCAGACAACAGTGCCGACTCCAACAATGCGACTTTCAGCCGAGCCGCCCGTTTTTTTCGGGTCTGGTTACTGAATTTAGCGCAGTAAGAGCAGGAGTCTGGCCGGTGAGACTCTCCAAGGCAAAGGATGCACAGAGAGTGATCATCAGGAGCCGCCAATTTGCTGCCACAAGCCGAACAGTGCTTGAAGCAGCCCCACTTCAGAGCCATAAAGCGGGAAAAAACAGAGGTGAAAGAAGAAAGGGGGGGGGGGAGCCCGAAGGCAGGAATGGAAGAACCCCCACCACCTCAGAGAAAATTTTTTTTTAATATATATTTTTTCAAGAAAGAGAAGTGTTGAAACGTAGAAAAGGAAAAGAAAGAAGAAACTATTCGGAGAGAGAGCTTTCCTCGAAGGACTCCACTGAATGGCAGAAGCTGTTAACAGCGCGGCAGTCAGAAGAGAACTGGCGGGATGTCTGTGCCCGCTCCTCTGGGCATGCGTGGTGGGGGCTCCGCGCATGCCTGGAGGTGCTGGGCACGAAAATCCTTAGAAAGAGCTTTCTACTATACCGAAGGATACCTGTGCAGGCGCAGAAACCCATCAGTGTGAAGCACAGAGTCCACATCGAAGATCTATCTAGATTACATGTTTATGAAGTCATATCTTTGGAAGAATAATTTTTGCATCGATTGATTTTTCTCCACATTCCTTCCCCACTCTTAATATCTGCTTTTGAACAAGTATGAACACAGCCTTGGTTGAGATCATGTCGATTAGATCCTGCAGAGTGTGCTCAGCCTTTTCAGTAGGCATTCAGCCTCCAATAACAATGCCAAATGACTTATCTGAGATAATTCTTCCAAAGTATAGAAGGGCATTCATACTAGCACACCTGAATGTCCTACCTTCAGCTGTGATGTCAGGAAGATTTAATGGGATTTCATACTCAGATCAACTCTGTAATTATGGCAGCAGTAAAACTGAAATCATAGTTTGCTTGATAGTCCCAAATTTTCAGCTCTAAGAGGTGAACTGATCTCCCCTTTTTTAAATCAGGACTCCCTCTCTCCAGAAGCAAAATCATCCTGGTTACTTAGAGAGAAAGACAAACAAACTTCTCTACATGTGGCAATGTTGTCAAATCACATAACAACTTTTTGCAGTAGCATCCTTTAAATTGTTCCATGTTTTCCTGTGGAATGAGGTTTATTGTGGGATGAAGGTTTGCTGTTTATGACTCGGGTTGCAAAAACAGTAATGACAAGAAACACAGCCTTGGCCTTTCTGTTCCACTTTTGGATTATTCCACAAAAGCACATTCCCAACATTCTGCTCAGTCTAAGCATTAAAATAACCAATGACTATATTTCTGTGTTTTGTATGAAGCACACTAGAATAACAAGCTCTTGGTTACGTCCTTTCCCTGTTTGAACCAGAACACATCTTTCTGGTATAGCAAAAAAATCCAAAACACAGTTTGACTGAATATAGCTTCTTAGATAAAGAGATTAATCATAGCGCAGGTAAGTAATGACAGAATGGGAAGCTACAGGGGAAATTTTTATTATTTCAAAAATTCTAGCCAGTTCTTGCTACTGAGACACTGCTTGTCAGGAAGGGAACAAATATCCTCCACCCATCTGAGAAGCCCAGAGGCTAGGCAGATGCAACATCAGCTTAAGAGTGGGGAGGGTGCTGTCTGAGCTGGCTTAAGGCACAGCTTGTGAGGTGCCCTTCCTTTTAAGGCCATCTCAGACGCTTGCTAGTGCATCTTGTCCAACAGTGCACTTCTGTACCTTTGGACGTTGCTATGAATGTGGCAAGCTTAGAACCCAGGGATCTAGCCGGTGTCATAAAGGCTCCTAACCGAAGATTTATCTGGTGTCATAAGGGCTCCTAACTGAGGCAATGCTCTCTTCCCTTCCAATTATGAATTATATGTGTGTGTGGGGGGGGAGAGATTTGCAGTGAAATAAGGCTTCAGAAAGGTTTGCGCGGATGACAGATAAACAAGAAAAAAAGAATGGGAACTCTGTAAAGATTATGTTCTGTGGAGCTGGTGGGACTGACAGCCCAGAGAGGCCTTCTTCCCAGACCCAGTTTTAGCCAATGCCAACAGGAACAGCTGCTGTTGTCATGTATTTGGGGCAGGGTCGAGAACCTGGGGAAAATAAGATTAGGCTCCTGTTGCCAGTCTTGGGCACGGGCAGCTGGCTTTTGGTAGCAGTGGAGCCTCCCGTCCACCTCACAGGGCAAGGGCGACCCCTTGCTTACCTGGAAGGGGGACAGGGGGATGGCAGTGATTCTGAGGCCCAACCCTGGACTTTTGTGCAGGGTCCCAGAATCACTAAACCCACCCCTGCCTCTTCTTCTGCAAGAGGTAAAAAGCTGGCTAATTTTAACAAGCCTGCCGGCTGGCGGAATTATAAAAAGTCACCCATCTTGAGGACACCCTCTGCCAGCAGCAAAGGAGAATACCTTACTTAATCACAGTATTTCAAACAGCAACAGTAAAAATACTAAGGATTAAGCTGGAATCCTCCCCTTTCTCCTCATCTGAGGCATGCACACCTCACTAAATTTTTGAAAAACAACAGATACTGAATAATACTTTGAATACCTTTATTTGGTTATCCCTACTTAAACATTTCTAGGTCATTTCCCCTACACTTCAGCCCTTTCCCCCCTTTGGAAGTTCGACAGAATGGTCATATACACAGATATAAACATATAGATAAACATTTTTCGCTGTATAAGAATTTGCCAATGTCTTCTTAATAGCTAGGGCACTGAGGTTTGCCTGCAACTATTGCTAGAGGTTGAAACTTTACTGTTGCTTGCTACTTACTAACCCAGGCTTAAACATTATAAACTGAAGAGTCTTCACTGGATGCCTTGCTGGGAATACAGTATTACACCAATGATTGATTGTGATGTTTTAGAAGTTGGATTGTGTACCTATGGTTTGTTGTAATCTGCCCTGAGCCTGTTTGCAGGGAGGGTGGGAGAGAAATCCAATAAATGAAACGAAATTTGAAGAAATGAAACTTCATGGGTTTTACCATTCAGCATATGGAAATATGCACACTTAAAGATTTCTATTGTGCTGTGGGGAAGGATCAGAAGGGTCTAGAACAGCCATTCAGCAATTAGATCCTCTGACTTATGGAGGAACAGCCTGGTTTCAGTTCCTGCTGTTCTGTAAAGCTTCGATGAGAGTTCTGTTATACTCCGCAATCTGCTTAGACACATTCTTCATTATAGGCCGGTAGTCGCTCTCCTGACTTTTTGTAGCTATAACTGATGATAAAAGTTAAGGAGACATGTTTCTGACAAATATCTAAGTAACAGTTAGACAGTAAAACATTTGTAATGGTTTCTTCCTGCAAGAAAAACACTTGAGAGGTTTTGCTGACGACTAATTTACTAAGTATTCCTAATGTTCACCTGCACTTAATGTGTGATGAAATCCTCCCATACTGCAGGATGATTCAGGTCACCAAATGGATGTGAGAGCTTACTTGAGGGTAACTAGGCTATCTCTGTGGGCTCTGAGTTTGTAGACAATGGCAAAGAAACACCAACATTTCTTTATTTAACAGTGCACTGACCCAGCGGTCTTGGACTGAAAACACTTAGAGTCCACACTGCTTTAACAGTGGCTTCAAATTGTCAGGTGCCTCATGCCATTAATTCACGAAAAGATTATTTGCTGAATAAATGTCTATTCACACTCAGTGTCTCTTAAATAAATTGTCTGACATCTGTTCAGAATAGATACAGTACAGAACATGTGAGAGGCAGACACTAAATTGTTTCTTTAAACGTACTAGCAATGTGTTGTACGGCCGTCACATGCAAGAAACTATTCCTTTCCTTTGTTATGTTTTGGTGTTAGAATGCTGATAATCACCCCGATACAAACCCAAAGTTCAACGCTTGGCATATTCAATAGTAAAGATTTTAGTTGCTACTTGACTCTCTTATTGGAATAAATGGGAGTTTTAAAAGATTAACACACGCCCATGCTTGGTTCTGGAGTAAGGACTGACAGCTTGTATTTCTTCAGAAGAAAAATCCAATTGGTACAACTCTAATTGCTTCTACAGGTAATATTAGTAGTGACTTGTGATATTTGATAGCAGCAGACGTATTGATCTAACAAGACAACACAAAATGAGCTCTCTTCTGCACCTCCAGTAGAAGAGGACTGCAATGCTTCAGTGGAAAATCAATTTAATAGTTGGTCCTTCAAAACAGTATTTGTACTTGCTAAAAGTTAAATTAATACAGTTTCTAACAGATATCCTTTACATACCTGCCCTCTCTTTGACTATATTTCCAGATTAAAAATAATTTGCTGTGATGATTTCCAGCGCTCTCTTTTTGTTAAAATGAAAAGGATACATTCTTTCATCACAAAGTTATTTTGCTCATGGTGTTGCCACTTCCTTTCCAGATTTGTAAGCTGAAAAGTCCAAAAGGGGGGGGGGAATTAACAACAGCCAAAATGAAAACCACCACATACCCTCACTTACTAAGGAGAAAAAGAAATTCCCTTCAATTAATTTCTTAACTAAGCTGCATTCTGTCAGGTTACAAAGACTGCGTACCACCTACTGCTTTTAATTCTCATTGATTTCAACAGAAGAGAGTTTAGCAGTTTGCTAATACAATGAGCAGCACAAACATTAGACTGGACAATGCACATAAGTGTGAAGTATTACAAATTTAATTAGTCTACAAAATCTATGATACACATCTAGGGTTGCCATCCTCCAGATGGGGACTGGGGAGCTCCTGCTTTTAAAACTCATCCCCAGCTGACAGAGATCAGCTCCCCTGGAGAAAATGGCTGCTTTGAAGGGTGGACTCTATGGCATTGTACCATGCTGAGGCCCCTCCCCTCCCCAAACCCCGCCCCCTCCTGGCTCCACCCCCCAAAGTCCCCAGGTATTTTCCAACCCGGACTTGGCAACC
The DNA here is from genome assembly GCA_029233225.1 of Lepidodactylus listeri. Taxonomy (NCBI): domain Eukaryota; kingdom Metazoa; phylum Chordata; class Lepidosauria; order Squamata; family Gekkonidae; genus Lepidodactylus; species Lepidodactylus listeri. The sequence continues at coordinate 115,668,813 of JARCFY010000004.1, read as the reverse complement.
CTATACACATCAGACATTAAGACTGGCACTCCAGACTGGCACTGGATTCTCATTATATGGGTAATAATGACTGTTTCAGAATATTCAAGGCTTATTACACAACATATCCTGACACCATAATGGGCCCTTAATTATACAGGAGAAACTTCCTAATTTCCTTAGCTGGGTTTCCTGTCTGAAGTTAGTTAGAAGCCGCGACAGGAGCAGGACTGGACTGAGAAGAATGTTGGGACTCTAACAGTACTGTCAGCATTAACAGGGAAGTAATGTGGCTCTATTATACTGACGAATGCTTCCTAACAGTGCCACTTTCCAGTATCTATTTGCTTGGCTGATGCTACTGTTCAAAGTTTTTGTTTCAAGGCAAGCAGGCTATTTGTGCTAAACGTTTCAGAACAATTTTGAGGAAGCCAACGTTTTACATTTGCACTGTGATTTAGCACACAGTGCGATTTAGAATGCATGCCAAAACAACAATTACCCACTGGATAATCTCGGAGGTAAGACAGCCTGATGTACTTACATTTTTTTTTACTGTGCCTGATGACCAGAAAACTTTGAAACACAACGCGATAGGCAGCAAATAAAAACATCTGCACTTCTTACAGAGGACATTTTTTTGTGTGTGCCATACCTGGCATACATAAAACTCAGCACTTCAGATTACCGGGTTATAATATAAAATTCCACATAGGTTGTATATCTCTGATTCATGAAATTGTGAGGATAGTGACTATCTCATTTTTCTGTAAGTATACTTTTTTGGAAAACCGTAATCAACTAGGAAAAAAATATCCACTGGGGGGAGAAAGGGGAAACAGAATCACAGCCTTTTCTAGGCACTTCAGTCAAATGAAACTCTTGAAGGGTTCACGTGTAAAGCAACCCGAGGAAGAGGAGGAAGAGGAGGAGGAGAAGGAGATTGGATTTATACCTTGCTTTTCACTCAAGAGTCCAAGATCAGCTTACAATCTCCTTCCCTTCCTCTCCCCACAACAGACACCCTGTGAGGTAGGTGGGGCTGAGAGAACTCGGAGAACTTCTCTTGAGAGAACAGCTCTGAAAAAACTTGTGACTGACCCAGGGTCACCCAGCAACTGCATGTGGAAGAGCGGGGAATTAAACCTGGTTCTCCCAGATTAGAGTCCACGCTCTAAACCACTACACCAAACTGGCTCTCATTCCATGAGTGAGCCTTAGGTTTGTGTAGTCACCCACTTCCACTCATATGCTCCTACTCAGTTCAGTTCACTGACAACCATAATTTATCATTACAGCCACACCAGCAAACAATGGTTTGAAGTTCTCCTTCAAACTAGGATTGCAAACCATTTTGAAGATGGTTTGAAATCCTGGTTTGGAGGGAAACTGCAGCCCATAGGCTTGGCTTCAAATGTCTTTCTGCACACAAAAGGGGGAACAAGATTTTTTTTTACTCCCCTCTCCTCCCATGGAAGGGGCTATTTTGGATTGTAGTGTGCGGGGGAAATCTCCTCCACCAACAAAAATTCCCAGAAAAAAGAAAGAGGAAGTCCATGGGCCTAATATTCAGGAATGTTGCGCCAAGCCACAATCTGACATTACATGTGAACTCTGGGTATGTGTGCAGGATTTGCTGGTACCGTACTGCATTGAAACAAAAAGCTCCTGTTTTCTATAGAACTCGTGTACTGGAGTTGTTATTCAGGGATTATGAGCTGGTTTTAGTAGAGCTCCTAGAGGCTGGTAAATTAACATTACAATATTTAGGCTATCTTCAAGGTTCCTTATGTCTGTTTAACTATCTTATAAAATTATTACTCTCCAGTCTTCAATAAGCTGAAAATCTCCACACTCAATGTGCAAGGCAAATAAAAGCAAATTGAAATAAAATTTTCTAAATTTGACCAAATTCAAATTTACATAGTAGTGCCACAATCACACACTTTTATGAAGAAATATCCAAATTTGTATAGTTCATTACAACAGCATCAATATATCTACTTTCAACATTCTCCAACAGTGGATACTCAAATCCAGATATTGGGGCCATGAACAAACAAGACTGATCTTTCTATAAACCTGAGAAAAGCCCCAGGTTTGAAGAAAAATCTAGAATCTAATAAAAATGCTGGTACCCCCTCCTCAAATAACAGAAGCAGTGTCCATAGCTTTAAAAAAATAAATGCCTCCTGTGGCTGTTGCTAGACAACCACAGGAGTACTGCCAGCATTCAAGACTTGGTCTCTGTAAGTAAAAGATAGGAGAAGGGAGAAGGCCCTTTCCAGGGTTGTGTTGGCCTTTGTGGGTGAATCCACTGAGGCCAGACCCAGCAGCTAGGAAGTGACTTGCTATCAACTGACTTCCATGACTTACCCAGGCCTGGCTTCTTGCTCCTGTTTAACAGCAGCCACCTAATGAAAGCCAGTGTGGTATAGTGGTTAGAGTTTTAGACTAGGATCTGGAAGACCCAGGTTAAAATCCTCACTCTGCCATGGAAGCTCACTGGGTGAGGCCTTGGGTCAGTTACACATTCGCAGTCTAGTTTGTATCACAGGGTTGTTGTGAGGACGAAATGGAGGAGAATGATGTAAGCCCCATTGTAGAGGAAGGCAGGGTATAAATGAATGAATAAATAAAAAGTAAATAAATACAGTAAGTAAGTAAATAAAAGATAGATTGGCTTATGGGTAGGAAAGAGAGACGGAAGCAGGGAAATGTGAGGATATGGGGACTGCCAGGGGAAGGGAAAGAGAAAATAGTGTGGGGAAGACAATACAGGGGAAAATGAAGTGCCCCCCACAAGTCCTTGCAAATTACCCACTGTGTAACTGGGCTTGGCCCAGCAGCTGGCACAATACAACTGGGCTTCAGTTTTCCAGGGCAGAGGCTGCCAGGGGGAGGAAAGGAGGAAAATGTGAAGACAGAGGGGCAGGACAAGGTACATCCACATTCCCATTCCCTTTTCTTGTCAAACAGAACAGAAAATATCTTGCCTCCATGCAGACTAATTTTTTCCAGAGTAGTCTCCATTATTCCAACGTTTTAAAAAAGTATTTAGGATTGTGACAGTTACTACCAAATATTAGTTCCTGGGCTCAAATTCAGTCCTACCACAGGTAACTTCTTAGAAAGAAATCCAGTGTCCTTCCAAACTCTAAAGACTTCTTGAAAGATACTTGGAATCAATTCAACACCTACACATAAACATAGACTATACAAAACTTTGTACCTCTGAAAAGTACAAACTGGGCAACTACTGAGGGCAGTGGGTATATTCAACTGTACCTGTGCATGTGTTTCATTTTCCTGAAGCTGCAACTTCAAGCCTTCATATTCTGTGTTTCGATGCTCCGTGATTTTCTTGAAAGCATCCTTGCGCTTGGTTAACGTTTCTTTCTCTTCTTGCAGTTTCTTTGTTCAGGGGAATTGAAAAAAAGGAAGCTCTTATCTCAAAGTGCTCATCTTTAAAGTATTCAGCCTCGGTTCACAATTCAAGAACAAAGCTTGAAACCCTTTTAACCCAACTGCCCAGCACCCTGTTCGATGACAACACATGATCCTGTACACGAAGGAGAAAAATGAAGAAACCAAAAGGTTAATGACCAAAGATATACGGGCCAATTAATAATTAAAAACATATATAAAACAGAGAGGCCTCATTTTCAAATACCTTCTGCCCTGGTCATATACTTGTGTTGTCAATTAGGAGTCTTTCCCTCTTGGTCCAAGGAAAGTATATTCTCACGCAATTTGGAGCCAAAAGCCATAGCGAAGGTATTTGCAAATGAGGCCTCTGTATTTTATCCCTGTCTTAAGTCATTGAGATTTCTTATAAAACCATTTTAATTGGCCCCATTTTCAGTATTCCTTGTATTATTTGAAGCTAATGTGCATTATATATGTTTGACCACTGAGGAAGGCCAAATTGGCCGAAATACGTACGGTCTCGGTCACATATGTTTTCTGTTTGATACCTATGTATGATTCTATCCTGTTTTGAGGTTACTATTGGGCCTATATCTGTTTTTATTAAATTTGTAATAAATACATATATTTTGGTATATTAGATAACATTTATGTTTTATGTTTTTAATTATTACTTGGTCCTTATATTTTTGGTAATTAACCTTTTGCTTTCTTAATTCAACTTGTTTGGGTTAAGTTTTTCTTCCCCTTTTTTGTTCCCATGAAAGAGAAGAAGCCAGCTTGCATGCGTGAAGTATGTGGGAACTGACTGGTTTGTCACTGAGACCGATTTCCCACAAGCGCTGCCCCGGCGTCAGGTCCTCCGGTTGCACTGACTGCAGCCTCAATTTCACACGATTTGCTGTGGGGCGCATTTTGACCTGGGGCTTCGCGCGATTTCTTCCGTGGCTTTGGTGATCCTCAAAAAACAGGATCACTGTCACGGCAGAGCCCGGGAGCCCAACTGGGAAGACAGGCTGGCAGGCACGCCCTGGGTGTGACTTGGCTGGAGACAGTCAGCAAAGCATTGCAGCAAGTCCCAATCTCAAAGCAGAGGCGTAGTCAAAACATACCAGAGGTCAGAGTCCATAAATCAAGCCGAGGTCAGTCAGGAGCAGAGCTAAAGCCGGAGTCAAGGAATGCCAAGGGTCAAAAGCTGGGGTCCAGGATCAGGAAGCAGAGAGCAGAAGTCCAAGAAGCAAGCCGGGTCGGAAGCCAGAGAATCAATCAGGATCAGAGGCAAGGTATACACGGAACAAGGGCTCTGACAATGATGTTGCCAGCACAGATTGCTATCTGCCGGCAGCTTTGTTAAATAGTGTGCCTGCTCATTAACCACTTAGCACTGCTGTGCTAAGTCCTGGCTCCTGTTAGTACTCAGGACTTAATGATCTTCGCCCCTGCCTGCGTGCTTCCTTGCGTCGCCTAGTCAGCTCTTGCCTTCTCCTTTCACGGAGCCTGCTGACAGGTGGAGGCGAGTCTGGTGGTGAATTGCTTGGTCCAGCAACTGCCTGACCAGCCTCAGGTGGGCCTTGCTGAGAACTTGGCTGTGGATCCTCTGCAGGACTTACATCTTTCTTAGTTAACTGAGCCAAGTCCTCCTGTCCTCGGCTGTCAGGCACTGGGTCTGGGTCTAAGTCAGGGGCAGGCATGACAATCGCCGAAGCCGCGGAGGAAATTGCAGGAAGCCCCGGGTCAAAATGCGCCCTGGGGCAAATAGTGTGAAATTGAAGCTGCAATCGGGGCAAACAGAGGACCCGATACCGGGGCAGCGCCAGGGCACCGCTTGTGGGAAATCGGTCCGAGTTAATCTCCAAGAAACTGGAAAGCAGAAGTTTTCCCCCTCCATGCAAAATATTTAAATTTCTTTAGGAATGAAAGCTCACATTTTTATATGAAAACTGACTTGAGCCTTATATTCTCCCTCCTGAAGAGTAGATTTTGTATGGCTATGTGTATGCAGCACCAGCTGCTAGAGTGGATTGGGGAACTATGCACATAGCACCTACTTGCATGCACAATTTCTCATTCAGCTAAGAATGTTCCCCTGTCATACCATTAGCAGACAGGGAAGAATATGTTTATTGTTAATTAAAGAAAGGTTTTGAACTTGGGTGTCAAACTAACATCACTCTCCAGAGGGGCAAAGTTTCACACCTGAGACACGCAGGAACTGCTTCAGCAGATCAAAGAAGTGGCAATACCTGCCTCTAATTCCCTCCCCATAGTCCTCACTCCTGATTTTGATGCCACCAAACACTCCATCCCAGTACCATTGTTCTGTTCCTTACATTTGGAAAGACAGCTAAAATCAGACTGTAATGCTCTTTCAAGTATGTATTGCCTTTTCTGCTACTTTATTACCATGACAGATGGTGGGTACAATCAAGCATGCTGCAGCACTCGTTCCTTGGAAAAGCACTACAAGATTATCTTCAAATTTTCTCCTGGTTTTAAGTGGCTTAGATACACAGCTGGGAAAGAGTTACAGCACACTCTTCTGTTAATAGAGCACTGGAGGCGCAGAGGATGGTGGTATAATGAAGGACAGGCAAGTGATACATAAGGAAGATTGCCTGGCAGACAAGGTGTGTGGGCAGTTACAGCAGGCATTTTTGGTCAACTATCTTTTTGGAACCAAGCAATTTGTTAAACCTTCACAGTATTATAGGACATCTTCAGTGTCACTTAAGATACATTTTAACTTCTCAGTTTCAAGTCTGGAACAGTTTGAAAACAATGCCGTTTACCAAAAGTGGATTTCCCCCCTATGCTTTGAAGGATTTTTTCACACCACCAGAAAATGACACAGCCGCTACTTCCTAGTAGAGCTGTCTGACACAGCTTGCACAGTGTGTGTGAGTACCACAGCCACATATATGTGGAAGTGGTCATGTGGGTCTCTTCCCATGTGCTTAAGTTGGTCATACACATTCTGCACTCCCATGGGGTGGCACTGTAGAAGCACAGTTCCATACATGCCATAATGCTTGTGGTGCGTGCATGACAAGGAATCCCAAGATCACACATACGCTACATTTCAATATAACTACTTCAGTAATTGAGCCTCAATGAAAGTGCCACAAATGTAGTTCGATTGTTAGTACCTTCTTCTTTTCTTCTCCTGCTGCCTTCAGAGCTGGCAAATCTTTGTACAGTTCCAAGTCCTTGGTCATTTGTTCATTTTTTTCCTTAAGAGTAATCTGTTCATCTATCATTTTGCCTTCTAGTAAGTCCATTTTCTGAAGGTCCATCTGTAGACGCTGGCTATCTATAAAACAGGAAAACAGCAAATAAGCATTGCTGATTTAAAACACACACACACACCAGAGTATATTCTTCAGCACAGAGATAATTTCAAAAATTCCCTCTTTTAAGGGGCAAGCAGTTCCTGCTTGCCTTATTCACCTTGGCCTTGGTCCAGTAAAGCTCTTAAGTATGTCCTTATCTTTTACATACAAATATCCATTATCTGATGAACTGCTGGTATGGCTTGGAATAGTGTTGACATATTTTATTGCCTGCAACAAAAACCGCTTAATGGAAATTAGCATTGTTGTTCCTTGTTTGTGCTTGTTAATAAAACAATATCTGAAAAGGTCCACTGTCCCCTTTAGTTTAAAAATACACACAAATGTTATAAACTCTCTGGATGATCCAGTTGCTCCCTTTAATGATACTACCTATGTCATAAACATGTTTGTATCAAAAACATTTACATTGGCAACTGAGGATAAAAAGAGCACATTAATAGTATTGTTCAAGTGTTACTGTCTCATGTAGCAATTTGATCATACTTGAGCTCACCTGATACCTGGTGCCTGTATTATCATATGTGCATGGGGTGCATGTATGAAGAACCCAGCATGTGTAGGCCTGAACTATACAATTCATGTATCATATAACAGGAATGCACAGATCATGGGGTTTGGTCCGATATCTATAGTGCTTTACGTATGTAGACATCTATGCAGATATGATGTCCAACACAGAGACAGTGTGCTCCCAGTTTATCCCTGTAGTTTGAGAAGTCTGCTTCTAGTTATATAGCTCAGACATACTTGTGGGGTACAGAAATCTGGAAGGGGAAGGGAACAAAGAAAAATGGATTAAAAAATATGCATTTCAGAGTTTGTTCCTCATCAAGCATGGACTGGTAGTCATCACATTATATGTTGGGGGGGTAATAATATGTTGTTTAACAACTAGCATAATATGGTTTTGGAGGAAGACTTCTGTTTCAAACATATACATAAATAAACATTTTTGGCTGTTTAAGAATATGCCAGTGTTAAATTTCAAGAAGTGAAATTTCATGGGTTTTACTGTCCAGCATATGGAAATATGTACACTTAAAAGATTTCTGCTGTACTGTAGGGAAGTATCAGAAGTTTTTAGAGCAGTCTTTAAGCACTTAGGCCCTCTGACTTATGGAAGAATTGCCTGCTTTCAGTTCCTGGTGTTCTACAAAGTTCAGATGAGAATTTTATCAGATTCGGCAATCTGCTTAGTTGCATTCTTCATTAGGGGCCAGTAATCACTCTCCTGACTTTTTGCGGCTCTAACCAATGATAAAAATTAAGGAAATAAGTTACTGATAAACATCTAAATAACAGATAGTCAGTAGAACATGATCAAGACAGGAAGGGACACAGTGGAAAGGTAACACTGCCTAGGAAGGACATGGCATGCAGCCTGTCTGAGTACGTCCCTGCAAAATCAAGAGGGGACCCTGCTGATCATGTTACGCTTTCATCTAGGAATTCACCTCCATCATCTTATATTGTCAGCTATTTGTCTTCTTGGAGTTCCTCAAAGGGTCTTGCGGGCAATTCTTCCTGCAAGGGACTCACTTCCTTCATACTTTTTTGCTTCAAATGCAGCAGCATGAGGGGCAGGGCTGCCAAGAGCCCTGGGCCCCCAGACAAAAATCCTCCCCCATATGACCGCAAATCAAATATTGACACAAAACAAATCCCTTTGCTGGCTGTTACCATGTATCTGTAATAATAAAAGAATCCTCATATCCATTCATCTGTCCACTTGTGGCAGGCATAACTGATCAGAAAATAAAACTAGGAATCTCAGAAGTGGCCACCAGCTTCACGATGATTGTGTCAGTTCCAGGGCCAAAAATGAAATGAACTGGAATATCCTGTTCAGGGGTATCTCCAGACTCCCTCCCTGTTCTATTTACAATGGAAGCTAAGCTAAACTGTAACTTCTGTACCTCATTTATTACTGCTAAGGCAGATTACCATTCAGTTATCAAGCATAGATCGATCACGGGGAAACATCAACCCTTTGGTTCATAAAATTAACACAGGTTTGCTGCTATGCTATTTTAAATATGTTCTGTCAACCAGGATGCATAGGAAAGAGTTGAGACCAAGACTGATAAATTAGAGAGGAGTAGAAAACTGGGGGTGGGGTGCAGGGGGGGACAAAGGCAGATCATGAAAGGAAGTGAGCAAAATGAAGGAGGAGAAAGTGTGGAAAAGAGGAAGAGAAATTAAGGAAAAGACAACAGAAGGTTTTTTTTGAAAAAATATTTTGCTACAACACACTAATAGGACCGCCCCATTGCAAGATCTTGCTGCACAGACAAAACCATGGAGCTGGATGGAACTAAAGAAAGAGGGAAACCATAAACTGCTGGAGATAATGACCTTGTTAGGAGGCTGTGTCCTGGCAATGACTCTAGCAGCTATTTGCTTTGCTTGCTGGTCTTGCCTTGCTCCAATGCTGGCTTGATTGATGGGTTTAGCAGCATCAGACAGGCAAGGCCAGGGGTTGCCTCAGTCTGGTAGTAAACTCTGCAGAAAGGCATGGCTAGCAGAGTCAGAGCTCCTGCTGTTTACTGTGCTCTGACTTCCCTGCACTTCTAGTCATTACAGTGCAGAACTACAATAGAATTAAAAAAAGATAAATTATAATCAATGAATTCAGTATGACACTGGCTTCAGGAGTGCTCCAGCTGACCAGGCCTGGGAGCATCTCCCAAAGACCCAGATGAGGCTTTGTGGCATCTGATTGCTAATTTAGTGTATGAGTAAGGGATATAATAAGTGTTCCCTCTAAGCTGAATTAGTGTGAGCTAGCTCACAGTTTTTTACCCTCTGGCTCACACAGTTTTATCTCAGCTCAGGAAGGATGGCTCCAGAGCAAACTGATTTATGCAGTAGTCAAATCATTCGCTCACAGCTTTAATGCCAGGAGCTCACAAAACAGAATTGTTGCTCACAAGACTCCACAGTTTAGAGGGAGCATTAGACATGATAGATCAGAAAAAAACATGCCCTTCTTTCCTCAAGCAGGTTGGGAAAAAGCAAGACTTTTAAGTCTTTAACACCAAGTGGGCCCTTGTAACAGGTCTTGCCAGGGTAAAAGGTTAAAGATCTAAGCCTGAGCAAGAAGGATTCCCCCAAAGAACTACCAAAGAACTATAGCATTCCCCATTGTAGCAGAACAGTCTCTCTAATGAGAAGAAAAGGAGACTGGATTTATACCCTGCCCCTGCCAACCGCTACACCAAACTGTGTGCGCTTATCTACAATGGGTCAACGGAACTGGCTATGAAGAGCCATGCAACTGGAACCTCTGTGTTCTACTTCAGCTACATGGAGTGCGCAGAAGGTTCTGGATATTGGCTGCTGTCTACTGAAAATTATATTATAAGGGGAAAATGTGCTGTGAAATGATACAGAATACCAGTGTTTGGTGTATCTTTAATACTTCCAACTAAGATTCTTCGGTGAGAGAAAGACTGGGAAAAGTACTTATGCAGTGAATACGGAATGAAGAGGAGGAAGGTGGTGGACAACCAGTTCATCTGCTAGGGTTCCTGGCTCTGACAGCGACAAAGTGCAGGCAGTATTGGTTTAGAGTCTAGCTAATCAATGAGAGCCTTTTCTCCAGTATGACAAAGATGGAATAAGCTTTAATAATTTTAAAGAACACATAAATTGGAAGATTTAAGAAAGTGTGTGAATGCACAGAAGTGGATGGGTACAGCAACACATCCAAACCTTCAGATTTAGAACTATGGGTCTCTCAGACAACTATTAGGCTATGGGTCTCTCAAGACAAATAACTTTGCTCAGGATTGCACTGCTACAGATGGTTCACATATGCTTATTCATCATATGATTATTCAGTAGTTTGGGAATATTTCCACATAGTATATGGCAGAAAACCCATGTTTGCTGCTGGCATTGGCATTTCACATGGAGCTGTATGACACAGATTTCCAAACATGTGTCTGCCTCTTTCTTACATCTTATTTTTAAGGCGTGCATCTAAAAGTTATACTATGACAACTCAAGTGAAGTATAAATTCACTTCAACATAACACTTTTCCATCTCAACAATATCAAAACTGCATGGTTGACATATAAAACAGATATCCCTACATGTTCTCCCATTTTTCTATAACATCTACAGAGACATGATATGTGATATCACTGAACTCAATTTCTTCCCTGCTTTGAAAGCAAAAGCTGAGGAAACAGGAAGCTGGGGGAGGGGAAATCTAAATCATGACACATGGTTTGTGACATTAGATGTTGTGATGGAAAGACCAATGACACGTGGGATTTTGGTGATTTTGGTGGTAATCACACAAGCCATGTAACTGCTAGCTTCATGTTAAGGTTCCCAACCTCCAGGTGGGGCCTGGAGATCTCCTGCTATTGCAAATGATCTCTATACAATAGAGATCAGTTCCCCTGGAGAAAACGACTGTTTTGGAGGGTGGGCTCTATGGCATTGTACCTTGTTGAGGTCCCTCCTCTTGTGGATTCAGATCCTGGTGTTCCCTTGGGCTGAGGGTAAGCACATTTGTACCTTATAAAGTATTCAGGGAGATAACTCAAAAGCCAGCAGCACAGCACGTGGTTGGAATGCATCCAAGGCTCAATCCCTGGTATGTTCAATATAAAGCATCTCAGATAGGAAGGCTGCGAAAGACCCTTTGCCTGGCACCCTAAATGACAACACTGTGCCAAAGGGACCTACATGACTTACTCAATATACAGCAGCTTCTTATTTCTGTCGTGTTGTTTGCATGCTGAAAGTGAATTACTTGTACAATTAAAAAACGCCACACATTCTAGGGAAAAGGGAAAGAATGTTCTGGAAACAGTGAAGATTTTCTTCATTCAAATACCATTCTACTGGGGAAAGAAAGAGAGAAAAAAAACCTTCTCTCTGGGAAGAGACAGGAAGAGGATGCAGTCCAGTTCCTTCTGATATGCCACTAAGTTACAGACTTCAGCAAGCGATGTGTACACAGCAGCAAATTCTGAGACAAAACTGCTTTGTATTTTGACCCAGGGAAATGTTGCTGGGAAATGCTGCCATCAGCAAATTTGTTTACTCTCAGCAGTTTCCTTTGGGGGGGGGGGGAAGGCAAAGCTTCTGATAGTATAAAAAGTGGGCTTGTGGCCCTGATATATATTTCAGCAAGCGCATGGTCTTGTTACAGTATAAATGAGGACCTTGCGGTCAAATCCCCTTTACGTATGTCAGGAAACCAAATTATCACCTGGAATCTCATCTTGCTTTAAAAAAAAAAGCAAATTTCAAGACTTTAAAAAAAGCAAATTTCAAGTTGCAAAATAATGTTTAAAAATGCAATCACAAAAATTTACCATATATTTATTTAGTATCTTCAAAGTTCTTGGTTTATTTACCTGCTTCAGTTACACCCTGCCTCTCTCCCCAATGGGGACCCAGAATGGCTTGCATCATTCTCCTTTCCAGCTAAAGTATCTACTTCCAGCCTGCTTTCTCTGTATACCAGAATTTAGTGACATTTCTTTTTTATTTATTTACTTGTCTCTTCAATGAGGATCCTAAGCAACTTACACTGGTTTTTTTTTTCATCCATTTCATCTTTGTAACAACCCTGTGAGATAGGTTAGGCTGAGACTATGTGACTGGCCCAAGGTCACCCAGCGGGCTTCCCTGGCAGAGTGAAGGTTTCAACCTGGGTCTCCCAGATCCTAGTCCAACATTCTAAGCACTATACTATACTGGCCCTCTGGGGTTTGTTTGAACATGTTTAACAAACCTTGCCCTGCAAGTGCTCATAATATTAATTTATTTGTATGTTATCTTTAGCTGTTGCTTTGTACTTACAATTTTAATGTTTGTGCACTGCTCTTGGACAGTTAAATCTTTTTTTTTTAAAGCCTCTTGGTTTTATGTTCGCAAAACAAAATGTGAAGAAATGGTGGCAATGGATTGTACAACATGATACTGAAGACTGCAAATATAAAGAGCTCACATTTATATTTTTCTGACCATTAATGGAAATAATTAAAAAATTTAGTGGCATCTGCTCCTTCGTTATGCCAACTATCTGTACAACTGGGCCCCAAAATGAATATCTTAAAAATCACAGATCTTTATATATATTTAAATATGGAAGCAACGTAACAATTTGCTGCTCTTACAGGAAAATCTGATGAAAATGATCTATCAATGGCACTTAACTCCTTTCAGCCTAGCAAAGTTCTACGGAACTGAAATAAAGTGCTGGTTTAGTGAGGCAGAGAAGGCGGTCTTTTCTCATATATGGTGGATATGTAAATAGGCAACAGATTACTGGAAACAAAAGGTAGAATTATATCAGTCGGACTGGAGACAGATTCCCTATAAATCACAGATCTTATGGTTAAACTGTGCAGCTGACATGTCTAAAAAACTTCAGTCAGTAGCTTTACATGATTACCATGGCCTGACTGCCCTTTGCAAGGAATTGGAAGCAAAAAAAAAATGGGCCTCAAATCCATGACTGTAAGTAAAAGAGTAAAAGTAAAGAAAAAGAGACCTATACAGTGGGGAAACTAATGACCTGCCAGCAAAATAGAGGTACTTCCAGGTAAGACTCAAGGGTTCTGCAGAGAATGGAATTTGCAGCAAAATGGGAGACACAGCGTTCTTAATTTCACAGGGTTTTTATGGTTTGAAGAAAGAGTATGTGCCACTTATTCCTCCCAGCCAACTGCACCTTGCATAAGCCACCAGTGTAAAGGCAGGCAGTGCCATGTTTCTCCTCTCCAGAAACACAACACCTCAGCTCAGACAGGGTGAAGACAGGTGTTGCTGTGCCTGTGCGCCTCCTCACCAGCCTGGGCATGACGGAGTCAGTGAGGAGAAGTATAGGTAATGATGTTCTCCTCCTTGCAGTCTGCACCACACCCATGACAGCAGGGTGGAGTTGGGTACCATTGTGTCAGTGCTCCTCTTCGCTGGTCTGGGTGAGGAGGAATATAGGCATAGTGGCTCCCAGCTTTACCTGATGGCAGCAGCATCCATATTCCTCCTTGCTGGCTTTATTGCTGTGGTGGGTGGATCTTAGGGCAATGGCCCACTGAGATGCTCCCCAGCAAAGTTAATGGCCAATATGCTCCTGTGAGCATCAGCTGGACACCCACTAAGCTTCAGCAGTGTTACAGCATTGCACATTCTTGTTGAAATTAAATGTGTGAATAAAAACTAAGCACTCCGAAACACTAATTTTCAGAAATGAGATTTCCCCAAAGATAGTGGCAGTAACTATGACATTAACTAGTGACTTAAAGTGCACCACAGCAGCCTGAAAACTAATATTTTTAAATAGATAACTTACATAGATTCAAAAAAGCTGCAAAGTCTACGTGCCTTAAAACATGCTCTGGCACCTAATTGCCTCTGCATGACTTAAAGACAACTCTTAGCTGAGACAAAACATATGCAGCAGTAAATCTGTACATTAAGAAGAGGAAGTCAGCTGTACTAGCCTGATAGCACCCTTCTCCTGAGTGGTTTCAAATAAAAAGATAAAAGAATGGACACTCCTGTTCATGTTACATTTCCACCTATCAAAACCAGAAAATATTGTGACTAGGGTATTTTTCGAGCTGAATACAAATCAGAGAATCTGACCAGCTGCCAGTATAGCTGATCTGAATAAAGCTGATTTTTTTTTGGCTTTCTTTCTGGGTATATTCAGCTATACCAAATAGCTGCTGGTGGAGAGATTTAAAGGCCACAAAGTTAACTTTCAGTTCTCCGCTAGGGCTCCTTCCAGCCTTTGGCTCTGGTTTCCAGGGCTACTGGGGGGGGGGGGGGGGGAGAGAGACATCTCTGTGGCCCAATGGCAAAAGCACCTTAGGGGGAGCTGTAGTGCCTTAGAGCCAGTCATTGCAATGCTTTTGCAAATGACACTGTATTGCAGGTCTGTAACTTGCAAGGTTGTTGGCGTCAAATGTGAAGTCCAACTGAGTAACTACCTTGCTTTCCCCATCCATTTTCCAGGGAACAGAAGGGAGGGGGGGAAGGTTTGTAGTAGCAAGTTGGCAAATAGGATTTCAGGTTAGGGGGAACACTGCTCTAAAGCCAATCACAGAAGTTTGGTGTGTTTTTTTTTTTGAAATTCTTCTGCGCATGGGCAAAGAGCATAAAAGCAAGGGTCTGGCTGAGCTAGGCTCCATTGTTGAGAGAGGTTTGGAAACTGTGCACTGGCTTTGGCTTCAGCTGCTGCTCTGAGCCTGACTCCTGCTGCCTAAGACAGGGGTGGGCAATTGTTTTGGCTCGGGGGGCCACTTTGTGGGAGCGGAGGGCCGCACCTTTTAAAATGATTGCATTCATTAGTTAACTTTGCATTTCAGAAAAGGTATAAATTGTATCATAAAAATCAATAAATATAAATTAAATAAAATAGTGGTAGTTTTATTCAATTTATTTATTGTGCTAATTTCGTATCATCTATAGCTGCAAGCACATTTAATTTTAGAATCAGTGTAATGAGACAAATGTACCCTATCACACTTTTCTACAATTTTTTTGAAATCAGGAGTGAGATTGCTTCTCATCACAGCCTGCAAGTTAATGTCTGCCAAAGAGCATCTATATTTACTCTTGTTGATCTTCATGCAAGAAAAACTTTGCTCACAAATATATGTAGACCCAAATATAGAGAACATTTTCCCAGCAAATTTCTTCACACATGGAAATTTTTTCAGCAGACAAAGATTTGTAAAAGTCAACTAATGTCACAGCATTAAACATTTCTTTCACGGTGTGATCTGACTGCATGTCAATAAGTTCAAGCTGCAGCTCCTCAGGTGCTGCATCAATATCAGCAGTGATGGGATCAGAGAGCAAATTGAATTTAGGCTCAATTTTCTTGAAGTCCTGAAATCTTCTTGGCGGGCCGCAAAAAACTCTGTGGCGGGCCGCATGTGGCCCCCGGGCTGCCATTTGCCCACCCCTGGCCTAAGAGACTCTGCTGTGGACTTTGGATCAGACTCTGCCTGCCTGGAGAATAGTGAAGACAGCGATTGGTTTTACTGAACAACATTTTTAAAAAGTTTTCTTATTTTACTGTTAGTTGTTCTTTGGGCTTGGTGGGAGGTAGGTTGTGTCTCTGTGTGTGTGAGGCCAAGGTCCTCAGGCTTTTTAAAAATTCCCTTTGGTTTTATTCTTAGTTTTAGTTCCTTCTGGTTTTGTGGCTTGCAGTTTGGGATTTTTTGTTACTTCTTGTTTGGGCCTGATGATTGTGTGTGAGGGTGTGAGGCCAAGAGCCTCGGGACTTTTTAGTGTAGTGGTTTGCTGTAGTGGTTAAGAGTGTGGACACTATCTGGGAGAACCGGGTTTGATTCTCCACTTCTCCACATGCAGCTGCTGGTGTGAACTTGGATCAGCCGCAAGTTCTCTCAGAGCTGTTCTCTCACGAGCAGTCCTCGAAAGAGCTCTCAGCCCCACCTACCTCACAGGGTGTCTGTTGTGGGGAAGGGAAGGGAAAGGATATTGTAAGCCACTGTGAGACTCCTTCAGGTAGTGAAGGTTGGGGTATAAATCCAGTCTTCTTTTCTTCTTCTTTGGGTTTCCTTACATTCTATTCTAAGTTTTAGTTCCTTCTGGTTTTGTGGCTTGCAATTATTTTTTTGGAGTTTTGTTGTTGTTTGGGCCTGGTGGTAGGCTGTGTGTGTGGAAAGGCCAAGGGTTCTTTCCTTCTGCTTTGGTTCTTGGCTTTTGGTTCTTTGGAGTTTGTTTAAAACTTGGTTACTTATTCATTTTTAGTTCTTTTTTGGGCTTGTGTGTGTGTGTGTTTCTGCTTGGTTCCTTGCAACCCCCCCCCCTTTTGCTCAGATTGTGATTCTGTGCTTGACAACAGTCCTGTTGAGTTGGCATTTGCCACAAAGGCACTGAGTTCTGCTGCTGGGGTCTAGTAAATTGGCACTGGGTTCTGCTAATGGCACTAGTAGGTTAGCACTGGGTTCTGCTGCCAGGCACTAGTACATTGCACTGGTTCTGCTGACCTTGAAGAAATGCCCCCTTTCAGTTTCTACTTGAGAAATCTCAGATTTGACCTTAGTCCTGTTGGATATTGGCACTGCCACAGTGCCACTGGTTCTTTTGGGCACATTGCACTGGTTCTGCTGCTGGCCTTGCAAAAAGCCCCCCCCCCCCCTTCTCTTTCTACTGCAGAGATTCTCTAGGACATTCTGCTGGGCTTGTATTGCCTTGCTTTTCCTCCACTGGAAACAATGGAGGATGGTGGCACTCACAGAATTGGACTCCCCAATCCAATCTTTTTGAAACTTGGGGGTTCTTTTGAGGAGAGGCTCCAGCTGTGCTGCAAATTTGGTGCCTCTACCTCAACCCTCCCCAGACCACTGAATATACCCCAGATTTGCCATTGATTTTAATGGTCCCCATAGGGCATAATGGACCCAAAAACCATCAGGATTATTGGAATCCAAATACCATACCAGTATTGAGATTTGGAAATATTGAAAAATACTGATATTTTTCAGGTCCAATATACCCAAATCCAAAAAAACTCATTTTTTTCCCTTGCACACCCCAATTGTGACCCAAAATACATATGAAAGACAATAAAGGTTCTTAAAAATATCTAAACAACTCAGTGTTTACTTTTCTAGTAAATTTACAGAGCCATAATTTCAGAGAAAAATACAATAATGCTGAAATTAAAGAAGCAAACAATTAATAATAACTCATTAGTTGTTCATTCATAATCTTCCAATTGTATGTTACAAATTAGATTTGGTAATATCACTCTTGGGATCACAGATCAACCAAAATGGCAAATGCAGTCCAGAAATAAAACATCGGATCATGTTGGGTTGCACAGCAATGCTGACCATGAATCGAATATGGAAGAGCAAGGACATCAGTCTAGCAATCAAATACAGATTAGTCTGTGCTATTGTGTTCCCCATAATAACCTATGGCTGCAAAAGTTGGACTATGAAGAAGCAATACAGGAGGAAAATCATTTGAGCTGTGGTGCTGGAGAAGGCTCCTGGCATTCCTTGGACAGCAAGGGTGACAAACAAGCAAGTATTGGAACGCATAAAACCAGACATGCCATTGGAAGGGAAAAGTCACAAAACTGCAACTGTCTTATCTGGCCATGTCATGTGGAAGAACTCACTAGAAAAAGCAATTATGCTTGGATTGGTTAGCAGCAAAAGGAAACCTGCCCGCCAAAGAACACGGTGGCTAGACACCATAAAAGTCAATACCAGCATGAGCATGAAACAACTCAAAAAAACAGTACAAGACTGGAAAATGTGGAGAGAGCTGGCCCACAGAATCACCAAGAGTTGAATACGACTGAATGGCTAACAACAATAATATCTAACACACTACATGACACAGACCCTGCAGCTCTTGCTATTCAGTGTTTTAAAATGAATAAAAATGACTGATTTCACATATGTTTGCCTTACCTGTACCAAGGTTTTTAGCAGTACTCTGTGATTTCTGCATTTCGCTGGATTTGAAAGTGAGGTCTTCCTGCATGATCTTCAACTCTTGATTTGTTACAGAAGAGATTTGCTTCATACAATTTATGTTCTGTGCATTGAAAGAAGAATGGAACATAATGCATTCCAGACATTGGCAGTTTCCATAATTATTTAATCCAGCTACAGCAAACACCCTAACAGGCAACATATTTTTACTTTTTGCGGAAGATTTATCTTCAGGAGCAGCTCTGTAATCTTTATTACCTCACCTGGCTAAAGATGTAAAATTTCTGGAAATTTTGAAGCCACAGGAAAAAACCCTTTCTCCCATTTCCCCCCCGGAAAAACTGAATTGTTGGGAAAAATTGTAATATATGCAATACTTATTGTCCTACCAAACCTAAACTAATCTTACTGCTTTAAAAACATAAAATGCTTTGTTTGTAACTTACTTAGCATATAAAATTGCAACGTTTAACATATTTATGGAATTGAAAAGTTATAAATTATAAAAAATCCCTATAAATAGCTCTAGGAGAGATTATATCATTTTCTGAAAGGTGTTGCAAAATTGGGTACCAGATAGAGGAAAATTTAGTACAATAGTTAGCATTAGTAAGTTGTGTCATACTATCTGCTAACTTAGCCATAACAAAATGATCCCATATTTTTTTGTACTATAGCTCTATGCTAGGTGCTTTAGGGTTTTTCCACAATGCTGCCACTGCCAGCTGGGCGGTTGCAATAAGGATACTAATGGTTTCTACTTTATCTTTCTGCAATTGTAAGGCTGGCCAGTATGTCAAGAAAAATGATCCCCATGATATGTATAATCAAAGAGTGAATCCGGCACCAAAAGGATTCAATCACAGGGCATTTCCACCAACAATGTATGTAAGAACCAGGGGCATTACAACCCTTCCAGCAAAGAGCTGAGCTAGACTTGAAAATATGAGAAAGCTGTTTAAGGTACCACCTTGGATTGGTTAGCATTTTAACTGAGTACACTTTAGAACAGTTGTTTAAAGACCCCAGGATGTCACCCTATTGGTTTCCCCCCAACTGACATCACAATCAAGCCTCCATGCCTTTTGATAAGAATTTAAACAGGCCTGGGTTATCTGGAACACTATTTTATATAATTTAGATATCAAGCCCCTGGATTCTGAACCATTATGTTTCAACAGAGTTTCAAAGTCTGTTAGAGGATTTTTAAAATTTCCCAGTTTAAATAGATGGTCTAATGTTGTTTTAACTTGCAAGTATTAGAACCACTGAATCTCTATCCCATATTGACGTTCAAGGGATTGTTTGTCCAAAATGTTGCCTTTATTTATAAGATGTACTATTCTTGTTCTACCAGCATCCCACCACGATTTAAAGACCCCAGGGTCTTTTCCTGGAGGAAACCATAGATGGAGTCTGTAGGTAGAGTATGTAAAAGGGTGAGGATGTGGTATGGCCCAGTTCTTGACAGCAAAAAGAACTGCACATAGAAGTGCAGTCCTAAGCACAGTCACACCCTTCTAAGTCCACTGACTGTGAATTGTATCTAAGCCACTGCAAGCTTTTACTGGATTTGTTTTCTGAAGACCAGTAGAATAAAACAGAATCTGAACAGATCATAACCAATTAACTGTTATTCAGAATATAACAATAATTCAGCCTGATGATTATTTAAAAATACTTATATTTTACTTATCAATTAACAGTTATTAACATTTTAATGAAAGAGGGATGCACATTCTTGATCCCAAGCACTTTCACTCAGCAGTGAGGTCAGTGCATTGGAAGCAACATTTCTCAGTAAATATGCTTAGGGTCGGAGCCAAAGCCGCCTACCCTGCTGGAGTGCTCCAACAGTGCCACAATATTGGCCTCTATCTGTGCTTTCCGTTCCAGTTCCTGGTTCTTCGTGTCTTCAAAAGACTCTAGAAAGCCTAGAGATTGAAAAACAAGATAAGGGAGCTTATTGCTTATGAAAGGAACAAGCGACAAGCCTTGAAACGTTACTAACAGCAGTAAGCATTCTCTACTTAAAAGCAAACCCTTTAGAAAACATTCATATAAAGGAATAATTCAAAGCAATTTAAAACAGAACGGCAAATGGCTTTATGGTGATGTTTCATTTATATGAAATTCTAGAATGAGGTCCAGATTTTGCTGCTTTTTAATTGCCATTTAATTTCCACATTCAGCATCGTCAGTGCACCTGCAGGGAATCCAATAGATGCATGGAGATCCACCAGCCATTCTTCTATAAACCAGACAGTAATTAGCATGGTGTTTTAGAATGTACCCTTTCCTTTCCTTTTATCCCCTTAAAAGCTAATTGATTCACAGATCTTGTGCAGCAGAAGATACTTTCTTCATATTTTTTGATGCAAGGGCTAAACGGTCTGAGACAAATTTTGCAGTTGCTGGAGTAAACTTAGGATCCTTATCACTGAGCAAAAGAGCCAGGGTTTCCAGAGTGTAGGAGGACGGCTGGTTGATTAAAGGCTTAATGTAGTGATCCCTTATATTCTCAAAGAACCTGCATTCAAGCAGGACATGAAAAGATGTATCTATCCTATTAAGGTCACAAGGGCAGATTCTGTCAGAGTAGGGCCTATTAAAGAATCTCCCCTGTAAAACCATTGTAGGAATAATATTCAAAGAATGCACCTTAATGTATGCTGGTTTAAGCTCTCAGTTTCCTTTCTTGTTCTCATTCTTAGTTAAAACATGTGTACACATTTCATTTGTAGTATTCCGGAAATGACAAGATATTGTATACATCATCATCTCTAATCAAAGCTCCGTGATACCTCTATGGAATATTTACAAAAGTAAAGCTTTCCAGCACTTTCATATGGATGATAGATATGTGAGCACAATGGGAATTGATCCCCAGAACTGTCCTGACATTAAGACTAACACAAGCGCTCTGGCCCATGCTTTGGTGGGAGCACCATGACCCTATCAGTGCCTCTGCACAAATAAGGAAGCTCCTCAATCAGTAGAGCTCCACGAAGATACACTAAATGCATTTGTTATCTAAATCAACTGTCAGGTTATGGGTAGGATCCATTAAATGGATCTTCTAGCTGCAGTCCTTGAGCTCTTCAAAAGTTGCCCATGAGGTGGGAATACACTTGGAAATGTTGTGAGACACAGCCTAAGAGGCTGCAAGTTGAATGGATATCTGCCAGAATGGTAGAACTCCCCTCTTCTCCACTTGCACAGTCCAAGGGCTCATGCCAGATGACTGAAAACTGTTACCACATCTTTGGTCAAAGATGTCCACATTTTGACAGTGCAAATATGAGACCACTTACTATCCATGCTTTCCTCCCTCTTCTTCAGCTCCTTGTATTTCAAATTTTTCTCCCCTAAAGAAATGATCATTTAAAATAAAATTACTTTCAAGTAACAAATCCAAACACTGCACAAAATCTTGACATGATCTATTATGTTGTTTTAACTCCACAGAATCAGAATAAGCAGATTTTCCACTGACTTCAGTTAAAATTCTACCCATCTTCTATTATTTAACATTATTCACTCCTTTCAAAATCGCATATTTAACAATGTTCAGTCAACATGTTTTATTCGCACATGCAACAGCATATCAAAAATATTACAATTCAAATATTTTATTTTGTGCCTCATGAAGAAATAAGCACACATATAGACCAATCCATGTGTGCCTACGGTAAAATAAATGCTATTTCTTATTCTTTTTTCAAAAAATTGCAAATCACATCCACTGGCAGTTTTTAGATGCAGGGAGCAGATCTTATTATTACTGATTTATAACACTTCAAAGCTCTTGACAATTATAAATGCTTAACAACCACCCTGTGAAGCAGGCTAGGCTGAGGGATTGTGAGGTTTATGATTTAGCAGAAATTTCATACTGGATCTCCCATGGGAAAACAGAATATTACCTCCACAGACTGATGACCTAACTGAAGTTAAGTACTTAGTAATTAATGAGTAATTATAATTCTTAGGTACAATTACAATTATTGTAATTAATGGGATTAATTCTTAGGTGACTGGCCACTTCAGATGTTTTCTTAAACTGAAAATGCGTTTTGAGCAGACCTTTGCATCCAGCTAGACACATCAGGGACAGTGATTGCCACTCAGATATATCACAGCACATGACAGAAATACAAAGGAAGGTATGTAGGAAATATTTTTAGGATGAGAAATTTACAAGCTCCATAAAGGCAATGGCCTCCTGATAAAGGCCTTGGGAACGTCATTTGTGGTGAGGCCCATTGAACATCTGTGCCCTTTGTTCTCCAGCCTGCTTCAGTGGATGTTGCACAGCTTGGGGCGGGGCATCTTCTCAGTGAGAGGCTAAGATTTTTTAAAGTATTTATTTAAGCAGACCTTTAGGCCTTGATGATAAATGAATATTTTGCAGCATATTATATGTGCATTTTAATATGTACTATCTATTTATGTTGTTACCCATCATGCTGGTACTAGGGAATTAAAATTAATAAAAATAACTAAGCTCAGTGGATACCAGTTTCTTCTTAAGCAGAAAAAAAAGGATAAGCTAAATATAGATACATCACTGTCAAGAATCTCACCCACCCCTTTCCCTTCAGTATTATATCGACATCCCCTCTGTTTTCCTTTATATCTTAACATGCACAAAACATAAACACGTGCATTGGCCTCAAGGGACCATCATTTTCCTTGAACTTCCTTACAGTTGTGATCCTGTTCCTTGCTACTCTCCCTTTCATGATACAGGAAATCTTAGCAGTGCTGAGCTTGAAAAATCCAGCCACTATGTGATGCATACATTCCCTCTGTATGTTACCAAGAAATACAGGAAATTAATGGCCTTCCCCCAGGTTCTCTGAAAGAATTTTCATGGAAACCAACATTCAACAGCAGCATATTCCAGAGTTTCAAGATACAGAACAGTATACACTATATTTGCCCATGAATACATTTCCCCTTGTTTACTTGTCAGTTTCAAAAAGTATTTGGCATGTTGGCAAGAGGGATGGCTCCTTGAGAAATAAGAGCTCAAAGCCCTACTGGGTGTATGTAATTGACTGTAGAGTTCTTTGGATCTTGGCTTATGTTCTTAGTGCTGATCCATTTCTCCACAAAGAAAACTCATACTATAAACTTTTAAAAAATGGTTCTATAAAAGATTTAGGCATGATATGGCTATAAAACAATTCACTCAGGACAACAAATTCACAGAAATGTCCACATTGGCATACATAGTGCTTTCCACTCTGAATGACTGGATAGTCATTCTGATCTATCAAAAATAAAGATATATTTAAAACAATTCTGGAAGAACTACATTATTGGCTGTAACCAAACAGCTAGATAGTAGCCTTTGAACAAATTCAGTAAACAACTTCCCCCCCCAAAGTGTGTGACAAAAACGCTTAATGCCATACAGATTTATAACAAATTTGTGTGTCACTAATCAATACCCTTTCAGAGGTAGAAGGTACTGATCCCTTTATTTGATTAGTTAAATGAAGATAATTAGCATTCTTATCACAAACAGAAGCTTTACCGGAGACAAAGAAACAGGAAGGACTAATATGAAAGCAGCTGTGTTCTTGTTGCTAAGCTATAAATAGTAAAGCAATCAATTTCTTACCATCTACAGTCATCCAAATAACAGACGAAAATATTGCAAAAGCAAAATGGAAAGAAAATTGTAAACACAAAATAATAAATTGTTGGTTGTTATTTGAAAATGGAGGCACCCATTACAGTCACAATAGTAATACCAAGCCTATGTCTTGGGGAGTGCTATTAGAAATAATGGCCATCTCCCACCCCAAACCAGATTTAAAAATCAACACTGTTGAAACTCCTTATAAAAATAATTACTTGGAATATGCCTAGGCAATGCCTCCTTTGAACTTTTAGTCTGCATCATCAGCTCCCAAGCATTTTGTGGGGTTTTGCTCATGAAGTTTAATGCTATTCTGAAATTTGTCTCCACAGGACTCAAATAACCTCTCCTCTGGAAAGTCTCTGGTTGCTGCACAGGCATCCTATGAGCAGCACCACGTGCAGAGAGAAGCACAATGGTCTTTTCTGATTGGCTGGTAGTGTGATGAAAGAGATGGGACAGGTTGATGCATACTGATTTGTGCCTATATTGACAAGTACACATTCACACATCATAGATGATGGAACACATATGCACAAAGACATCTCCCACTCAGTTTCTCAAAGGGTTGATCTATTTTTGGAACCTTTTTGCACAATTACCAGCGCATATTGCAGATACATATGAAACACAAAAAACCTATTAATACACCTCTGGAAGGGCTATTTTATACCACAGGTTATAGCAGCAGTCTCCAACTTTCCATATATAAGATTTAGCTGCTGCTAAGCAGCAGCATGGGATTATCAGAGCTGCGAGGACTGACATCACAGTCAGGTTTAACGAACTTGTGAGAGAGAAAGAGAAGCAGCCAGTTATGACATCCCCAGTGCCAAGACTGTAGGCAGCAGACCAAGAAAGTCAGGGAAGGAAACAATGGGTCAGATCCAACCAGCTATTCCACTGGTCTTGGACTATCCTTTGTCCATCAAAAGTCTATACTGATGGTCATGAAATCTGCATGGACAAAAGCCATGTGGAATGGGGGCTGTAATAAAGAGGGAAATTGGCCAAGATTGAGTAAAAGGTGCTCTTGCTCTCTGTGCATACACGCTAACAGCAGGTCTTTCCAAAAAGCAGTAAAAATGACAGTTCTATATATTATTGCACCCCAACTGGAGCTCCATGATCCACCTGAGTGTGCTGACTATGGATGGACACAAAATGGGGAAATGGAGGTTTATCCCCATTCATGGTTCATGAGGACACAAGAACCACAAACCTTCATGAACCTCCCTGCTTACCAAACCAGTTCGGTTTATGAAGTTCCCTCCTTTCTGCTGAGAGTGGCTCCCTGAGGATAGCAGAATAGAAGGGGGAGGAGATCTTCCCTCCCTCCTTTCTGATGGCAGTGGCTCCCAAGGCCAGCAGAATGGAATTTATTTATTTATTTCATTAGATTTCTTGACTGCCCTTCCCCATCTTACACGGGGCTCAGGGCGGTTTACAACAAAATAATTCAATACGTTATAAACCAATTAGAACCACAAAAATTCAATATTTAAAACATTCAAACATAAACATTTTAAAAACAAGATGGCACACCTAACATTCAGTTTTGGGGGAGGAGGGGGAAAGGCTTGCAAAAGCCATTTAAAAGGGAATGTTCCCTTTAAATGGCTTTTGCAAACGGGCGCTGTATGTGAGTGAAGTCCAAGAAGTGAGTTCATCACTTCTAGATGAACTAACCACTTGGACTTCACTTGCTCACAGCGCTGGCTTGCAAAAGCCATTTAAAGGGAACACTTGGAAACAGGAGGAGGGGAGTGAAAGGGATTGCTGAAATGGCTTGCATCTCGCTCTCCACCACGAACCCCATGAACATCCAAAAACCACGTGGAAGGTTGTAGATAGGGATGGGCACGAACCTTGTTTTGCAAACCACGAACTGGCTTTGTTCATCACAAAATTAGGTTTGTGACGAGGTTCATGCCCATCCCTAGTGCTGTTCCATGAACTAAGGAGCACTCTGTTAGACCATCGTGTGAGAAAAATGAAACTAAATGTGAAGATTTTTTTGGTTTGTACAAGCTCTCATGCAAGCAGAAACATGACATTATGGAACCCAATTAGAAACAGCACTTTATACAATAGCTTTTATGAAAGTGTTTGCAGAACAGTGCTAGCAACTATTTTTGTTCCACTGGGTTTTTTTGGAATAAATACACATTATGCATGCCTGTGGGGTTAATGTATTCATTACAGAATCTGAACTTCCATCAAGAAGGGCTCTGTGTAAAGAATTGACCTATTTGGGTAGGAAGTACATACTGTCCTCTGTAGTGTCCAGCATGAAACCCCATAACTTACCTTCATTCACTATTAACTCACACACTGAAATAAGATGACACACGAAGATACCAGTAGTTTACTTTTGTGCGCCCACATCTGTGCAGGCATACAAACTTCTGTAATTTCCATTCTCATTCCTGAATGATCCTGATGGAGAAAGCAGTAACCCATTTCTAAGCCAGATAGCTCTATCCCATGCTAACATTTTGAAAAATCCTACGTTTAATTTACCTTGATGCTCCTCTAGATCCATGTCAAGCTGCCGTATTCCTTCATTAAGATGGTTGATCTTTTCTTTGATATCTGTCAGCCTAAAACAATGCAAAAACTTGAAGAAAACTAAATATTTACAGCTTTTACTTGAGGGAAATAACAAAGATATATGCTTTAATGAATGTAACAGTAAAGTTATATTTTAACACATTGGCATTTAATACATAATTGATTTTGCACAGGGCTTTAACTGTACATTTTTAATTTTAGAGAGAAACGTGCCCATTTCATGTATTACCATATGGGTCCCCCTGCTGGTTCCTGAATTGCCTTACAATAGAAGAATGCTTGATTGTTTCAATCAAATAACAGTAAAGGGGCTGATGTGTCCTGTGCTAGTGGATCAGGGAAGACCAAGCATTGCATTGAATCAAAGTAACCCAGATGGCACGCAAAATAAAATGAGAGATGGGGAAGGGTGTCTCCTCCATAGCCTCACTTCTTCACTACCCTCTTACACTGCAATGAGGCAGATGCTCAGTTTTCAGAACTCATTCAGTGACCCAAAGATCCCTCCCTTCCCTGAAATGAAATGAATTGTCACACAGTGGCCCTGCAGGCTTAAGCAAGCTGTGGGAAAAGCCAGAGTGGACTGTGTAGGGCCCATTTTGGTAACTTTGGTAATACTTTGGTTATTGGCATTTTAATAACGCTACAAGTCACATACCCCAATACCAATTGCAGTGAACATGCTATACACTAAAAATGTTTAATCAGGCATTCCAAAACATCAGCTCTACTTCTTCATGTAAACTACTAACACATATTAGTGATTAAGTTACATGGTAGATTCTCTGGCATCCTGCGTGTCCTGGAGATCTGCCCTTGTGGGCTTCACTTGCCAGAAACCATAGCACATTTTTTTGGTCTATAAAAGTTCTATTCAAATATGAAGAGCTTCCCTGATTATTCCCTTTATTGCTGTTTTCCCAAATTGTTCTTACGACTACCATCTATTAAATCAGGTAATTACAGGAATCTTACTCTTGCTGGCATTAAATACACCTCAGTGGCCCTAAAAAACTGAACAAAAGTTTTTAGTAAGGAAGTATCTTAATTCTTCACAGCCCTTTGTCCCTTAGGCTCCCACTGCAGCTCCATTTTGTGGTTCTTTAGGGCCTTGTCTAAATTTTATTTGTATTTTTAATAAATATAATACATTACACTATTTTAATCTTAATATTTTGGCAGTTAGTTGTGCCTGATATTTTGTCTAAAAGCCATTGTGCTGTATGTAGAGTTTAACTGATGCTGTAACCTGTAACTTATATTATTATACAAGCAAGATTTTTGTAACTTGCATAGAGAGGCTATGAACTGCATTCAGATTTAGATCAAACTGCAGAGCAGGGGTCTACGAGAACAATATGCAGAAACACTCACTGTCTCTCCATGCTTGCTATTTCTTGATTGTCTTCTTTAACCTTAAAAAAGAGAGAAACAGCAATTTGTTCAGTAAAAGGAGTGCTAAAAGATTGCTCGCGAACACAAACCTGTAAAGTAAACAAACACATTTATTCAATTTTGTCAAGAATGGGGACTCAGCACTTAAACACAGATTTGATTGATATCATTTACAGGATATAAAAGAGAGAGACTTGCAATGGAAAGGAAATCCCATCCCCCCCCCCCCCCCCCGCTAACACAGTCTTTCCTGCTCCTCCTGGCACTTGCCCACCTGTTCTTCCTTCTCTCTGCCCACCTGTTTGGTCTTCCTTCTCTCTGTCTCCCTAGTCATCCAGTCTTCCCTGCCTCTACGTTCACCTCTCCAGTCATGCTGACCCTGGAAATTTTGTGTCAGTATTCTGTTCGGTATTCAGAGGCAGTTCTTTGCCTGGGGGACCAAGGCAAGCCCCTGAAGCAGTGGCAGTGCCACTGGGGCTAAAGTTACTTCCAAGGTGTCCACCAAAGTCCAGTCCTGACCTCCCGCCTGCAATCTGTTTGCTTCTTCAGAGGCAGGCACTTGGACCAAAATAGCCCCACCTACTCTATACTTCTCACTCCACCTCCTATTGCTTTCCCCCACAAAACCTTCTCTTCTGGCTTCCCAACATGCAGGTACCATTCAGAAGTCTCTGCTCCCAAAACATCTACTAAAACAACCATATTAAAGCTCATCTCCTTTGAGTCCAAGAAGACAGGGCTGGATAGAATTGTTTTAAATCAATCAATCAATCCTTCAAATTTGTACTTTAAAAATGCAAACTGCCCATCCTCCTCTCTCCATCTTCCTATGCTGCCTTGTGCCATGACACAAACCACTGGAATTAAAAGCAAAAACAGGAAGACAAGTGGGGGCCACCAGGTGTATCTCAGTTAAGATCTCAGGCATTAATATCATTCCTTTTGCTATGTTCTGTTCAGAATCAAGAAGATGGACCTATATTTTTATTTGTTAACCACACTATAAAAGCGTGCATGGAAATTCATGAAGCAGAGTAGCAGTAGTTTCTCTACCTGTTTGAGTAATCTCTCTCTCTCCTCCTGGGGGGATCCCATACTTTTGTCCTCGGCAATAATTTGATCCCGATGTTCTTCAAGACGATGAAGCTTTTCATATAGCTGCAGTGCCTCCTGCTTAACCTGGGAGTGTGCTATTTCCTGCAGAAGGAAACAGTCATTGGCATATGCAGTTTCTACAGTCACAAAAGAACACACAAGTCTGGCATTTAAGCAATACAAGCAGTCATTTAAAACAATTTATATGAACCTGTTGCACAGAACCTGATGCACTGATCATTACATTACTATTTGTTGCTGATTAAGAAAAAAACGTGAATAAGCCCTGTGGCCAAGAAGAGGGGCTAGAGGGGCACTGCTTGGGGACTGGGGCAGGGAAAATACAGGGATTCAAAAGGGATTAAACTCCCCTTTCTTGACCACCAGCTATGATCTATATTAGGCCTAGTGAACCACTCTCACTGAGTCTACTTCCCCTTTCCAGTTTGCTATCACTGATACTGCACCCTTCTATGCCTACCTCAAAAATCCGAGCTGTCACACACACCAGGGAGAATAGTGTTGGGAAGGCAGATTTGGAAAAGAGCTAGCCTGCCAGACACAGTAAGTGATTAACAAAGCCCTACGGTAAAAGGGAAAGAGTGGAGGCAATATAACCAGCACTGGCTGAGCCAAACCAGAATGTGAGCTAAATCTTGTTTTATTTTTTACAAAGCAGTCACAGTTAAAATAAACTATGCTTTCCACATTATGTCTGAACTCAGCAAAATACTTCTATCTGCTCATATTCTGGAGAGCTGCTGCCAGTCACTGTAGACACCATTTAGTTAGCTGAACCAGTGGTCAGAGTTGACTAGTGTTACGACTATACTCTTTTAATCATGTGGTTAGATATAGTGTGTCTTTAACTTTCTTGTTATTTTTCTCCCTCTGGGTATGTAACGCTGCCACCAGGAATTTAATTCCAAATCTTATTATTCAACTTTTCCTTTAGTATTGTGCCCAAGCTCTAAGGCTCCTTTTGTTGGACTATGAGGTCCTGAAGATGAGACTGTTGTATTGTAATAGCATATAACTCTAGGTTTTCATAAAACAAAATAAAACTTTATTTGAACAAGAAGCATACTGGTTTCAAGATGTGTTGTAACTTATCTCTTCAGTGAATAAAACAGTGTATATTAATAACTTCTGACTGAAGTATCATACTCTTTCACTTCACAAACACTCCTCACTCTCAAATCCTCCTTTCTCTTCAGAATGTACTTTGTCCAATCTATGTTTTATTTAGCTCAGTTTAATCTTTCACTTCTTCTTAACTCAGATTCTGTCAACTTCACTCTCACATAGGGCTACCAAGTCAGCCCGGGGGGGCAGGGGATCCCCCGCTACAGGGCTTCCTGATCCGCCGGCCAGCATTCGGCCGGCGGGGGAAACCCCACCCCCAAAGTCGTCTAGCCTGGACGACTTCCCCCACGTAATGACGTCACCCGGAAGAGACGCCATCACGTTGGGGGCGTTGCCAGAGCATCGCCATGGCAACGCCCCCAACGTGCTGACGTCACTTTCGGTGACGTCGCCCAGCATGCGCGCTTTGTGTGCGCGCCGGGGAAGCTCCCGGCCAGCGGAGGACTCCCCCCCGCCGGTAAGTTTAACAGACTTGGCAACCCTACTCTCACACACTTATAATACTTTGACAATATTAGGTATTGACTCTCTCTAGTCGCTAATATGCCCTCTATAAGTATTCTACTTTCTCTTTTAGAAACTTAATGCCTTTCACAGCAATAATATGGGATCCTAATAAGACTGCTTCTCAGACTCTGTAGACTGCTGACTGACTACAACTGACTGTTAACTGCTGACTAAACACACTGACTGACTTTCTTCACACACACTTTTTAGCTCCACCCAGACACTCAGTCATCAGCCAATCACCTCACTCATCCATCCCCTTCTTTCACCCCCCTTGTTCTTCTGCAACTTACCAAACATTTAAAGAAACACACACTTAAAACTTTAAATCATTACAGGCAGCTTCAGATATCCATACGTACAGCTTCCAGGGCTTGCTCTTTTATATTCACTGCATCCAGCTCTTGCTGTAAAGCATATAATTCCTAAGACAGGAAAATAAAAACAAAAGGTATAGTTGATAAAACCTTCCAGAGGCTAGATGACTTATACGCAGCTCACCCATAGAAACCATGATATTCAACATAAATACACAACATGTGACATGTGGCCCACAGTGTTCTTATTTTGTGTATGATACTGAAGCCTCCTGACTGCATGAAAGTTACTCCAGTCTTAAGTAATCAGAAAAACATAATAATATCTTAAGTCTTCTGCTTTAAGGAAGAAATGGAAATCAAGTACAGTATGGGGAGTACAAACATTTTGTGCAGGGGCTAGAATACTGGGCTTGAATGCGAAAGGTACTTCAGCTTGTACAAGTCATATGTGTATCACTAACCTCCTTCTCTGGTTCCAGAAGGTTGGGGTACTCTTAGAAGTGGTTTTGAGATGGGGATGGAGGAAATCAGTGTTCCCGTCATTTCAACAACGGAAAGTTATGTGGTCACGCAGTAGTATCTTTTGATTTACATCAAAGCATTTTATGATTGATAAATGTAGCACTGGCAACAATCCAAACAGTTAAAGAAAAGTATTGTTTTCTATAGGAGAAAGTTAATCATTTACTAAACTTTCCCTCTGAAATCAAAGGGACTGAAAACTGGCAGGGTAGGGTCTATAATACTGTCCACTTTCTTGTTTCATTGGT
Organism: Lepidodactylus listeri; assembly: GCA_029233225.1. NCBI lineage: Eukaryota > Metazoa > Chordata > Lepidosauria > Squamata > Gekkonidae > Lepidodactylus > Lepidodactylus listeri. The sequence continues at coordinate 115,637,132 of JARCFY010000004.1, read as the reverse complement.
GGAAGATCAGGTTTATACTACACAAAAGGCTCCTTTTAGTTTAATCAGTTCTTAGAGTATGGTGGGATGAATCAACAATTCAGTTAAATAAAAAAGATCACCTGCAAGAATTTTTCATTGGCCACTTTCATTTCCATGTATTTAGCTTGATCATCTTCAGCCATATTTTTGATGATGTCTTCTGCTGCCTCTTTTTCCTGCTGGATGTCATCTTCCACAGCCTGGATTAACTTTTCTTTGCTGCATAAATGTAGGCATTTTATATATTTTTTCATTTTTTTCTAATTAATTGGGGCAAAAAAACCTTCATACCAAAGGACAGTTAAAACTGGTTAAAGCAAAACAAACCAATAATGTGAAAATTTAACAGTGCAAAAATACAACACACACACACACAAATGGACTCAAAAGCACTGCCATATAAAGGATTAAATGGATCAAAACTATTTGGAGCAATTCTAAACAGGTTTACATGGAATTAAGTGTCATTTTAGTCAGTGGGGCATATACACAGGAAAGTATCCTTAGGACAGCAGCCATCTTCTGGTATTGTAATGTCTGTTCAATCCCTAATAGCCTGTTCAGATTTTAAGTCACTTTAAAGCCAGCTCACACGGGAGCCTGTCAACCAGTCCCCATTTATACAGTAGCCTTTGGCTGACTGCAGTCACCATCAGTTCTGATAGCTGCTACTGGGACAGAGAGGCCCTGTGTTCAGTTCCTGTCACCAGCCCCGCCACCCATCTTCTCGACATCGTCAACACTTTCAAGTCTTTTGGATAAGAAGAACAAGGAAGTCGCTGCAAATTCCTTTACTTTTACCGGAAAATTGTATAAAGGGCTTGGATGTGCTGACTGAAACCAAAAGCATCTTATAGTGCCACCCTAAGATAAGTCACACCCTTCTACATTCACTACTATCAAGGGGCTTAGCAGGGTGTAACTCAGCTTAGGATGGCATAGTTAATCAGGCAATCAAACCAAACCAGATCTTAACTTTGTCCCCACCAAACCATTATTGGAAAATCAAGTTGAATTCAAACCAGAACAGTAAAAAGCCCTCGTCTCAAACCAGAACAGACCAATAAGAGTGAAACCAGAAATATTCTCTTATATATAGCACAATCATGCTTAAACGGATATGCTTAAAATTACATTGTAAATTCAAGCAGCATAATCGCATAATTATCATTATGAAAGGAATTTATACAGTTTTTGACCAAGTCTTTGTACTTTGCCTTGTTTGAAGGCTGAGAAGTAGCAGGGGGCTTTAAGGCTGAAAAACTGCTGCTTGACAGAGGGAGAACAGAGTACTGCAGAGTAGAGGTGTGCAACCCTCCCTGGTTTTTCCTGGGTTTGGGTATAATGGACCCCAAAAATATTGGTATTCTTGATAACCCCAGATTCCAAATATCGGTACAGGATTCAGATTTGGTCCCCCCCCCCCCCCCCGATTTCCAATTCCTATGTTTGTCTCCTTGGTTTTAATTTAATCACACCACTACCACTATCCTACCGCTCCGCTGAGCAAAGTCTGAAGCCCTCCCTCAACCTAACAAGCCTTAAGCCTTAGGGTGAAGTCCAGCTCCTTTTTCTATGGTTGAATCCATGCTACCATTTCAGTTTTAACTTTTAAGAATTAAAAAAAAAATCTATACTCCCTTGCCCAATATTTTAAGTGTAAAGGCTTTTAAATGGTTACTTTAAAATGCACTTTCTGTGTGCTTGTGTACGCACAGATACACACATAAACAAAGACTGATACTTTTCCCTCTGGGGTAAATACAGCCCCACCTAAGTAACAGATGACTATCCTTGATGCTGAAGCCGAAAAAACTCTTCCTACTGAAAACTCTTTACAGTAGATTTACTTGTTCATTTCCTCTTTCTGCGACATGAACATCTAGTCTAACTGTATCCTAACACTTCCTGATTGGCTACAGAACCTATTAAATCTTACATGAACATAAAAAATTGCTTGACCTAGTCAATCTTTTGCTAATGTGTCCTGAGGTGGGTTTTTTTTTAATTTTAAACTGTCTGCTTGTTAACTGGGTACAAAGGTTGAAGCCAAGCACAAGTAACTTTGTACCATTCCTTCCTTCCTTGTCATCCAGAGGAAAACATGCAAACATGAATATGATGTTCCGGAGAAAAACCAGGGAGGTAAGATATTTTGTAAAGAGGTGGCAGAAAATTTTTCATGTATGTAACGAAACATCTTTTTCATAACCAATATCCTAGTTAAATTTTATCTGTGTTTGAAAACGTTTATGAATCTTGGAAAAGCCACAAATGATTTATACCATGTGAGCAACCATATCTGGATCTTTGGAAAACCTGTATTTTTCAGATGTTTTCTTCAGCTTAATCCTGTGAATTGTACTGTTCGTTATTTTTAACTAATGTAGAATTGAAAATGGAACGTCTGAAATCCATAATGACTCATCTGCACTTTTTAAATATAAAGATTAAGATGAGACTGACAATTGCTTCGACAAATAAAGTTTACCGAAACCTGTTTTTGAATTTGGCTGTGACCAATGTATCTATTAAACAATTTGCTGTCTTTTCCCCTTTACCCTTGTGAGACTGATAAAGCTGTCTACCAATGAAGTTATGCAAATCTCGTCACTGTAATGATGTATGCTCATGTCTTGTGTAATAGTACACAGTGACCCTGATCAGTGGCGCCATTTCATATTTCCATGAGGGCGGGAACAGGTTTCTTAGTAAGGTTGAAAGGTTTGCTCTTACATATAATTGAGATTAAACTGCAAAATAATAATATCTTTAAGATAGATTCAGGTGGGTAGTTATGTTGGTTTGAAGCAGGAGAACAAGCTTTGAGTCCAGTGGCACCTTTAAGACCAACACAGTTTTATTCAAGGTATAAGCTTTTGTGTGCAAGCACACTTCTTCAGATACAGTGAAACAGAATTTCCTCAGCCATTACATACAGGAAGAGAGAGAGTGGGTGGGTGGGGGTTTAGTTGCCAGGAAGGGCCAGTTAGAAACAAGACAGAGACAGAAACAAAAATTGAAATTGCTAGTCCATACATATCGGTGGAAGGTGAGCAGTAAATTTGATGTAGCTACTTTTCATACAGCATAATAATCACAGCAGAATTATCAGCACAGAATATATACTTTTTCCCGAAGTAAAGGTTGCATGTGCCTTTGAAATGCATAGTTTGGATATAAGCCATGAAATTATTTATAATCAGTGACTCACTATGTAGAACCAGTGAGGTCCTTCTGAGGAATATCATCTATGGTATTAAACAAGGAAAGGGACAATATCCTCTATTGCTCACCCTATATGGAGTCCCTGGTCCTGCACCAGTAACTAGTACCAATTTGTACTTGAGCCTTTATGGATATAGTTAGTAAACTTTTAATCCCTAGCAACATGAAATAATTTGCCACCCATTAATTTTAATGGTTGATACTGTTTCACCTGTTTTGACCATCTGCAGCATGGGTACTTTTTAGGTACTTGGAACCTTTTATAGATACTTATCTGTAGACTTGCCAGTATTAATGTTATGTTTTGCTATATTTTCACTTCTTTTTGTTTTGAGTTAATTAAAAAAGTATTAACACAGCTTTTAAAAAATCTTTTTAAACTTCATTTATTTCATTTCACAAAAAATTACTGGGTTTCCTGGAAAGACATAGTAAGCTGTCATTCACTAAAACTTTCCTGTTTGGCGCATTAATTGTGCCTGGAGTGGGGACCAGCACATGGAAGTAGGGGAGATAGACAGCACAGACACAGGCTGAGGACAGACTGGCAATCTGGAGCGAGATGAATGTGGAGGAAACTGCTGCGGGGGAAAAACTCCCCGGGGCTGGCCGTTCACACCAGCTGGTGTATTGTGCAACGGTGCCGATACGGAGCGTTCAGACTGCTGCGGAGTGGCCCCACGTGGGCCGGCATCCGCAGCTCGTGATAGGGCTGTTTCGGCAATTTGCGCATGTGCACATATGCACAAACTGGCAAAACGCCGCGTTCACACTGCCGCCTCCGCTTACCTTCCGCCTTCTTCCGGTTCACACTGCCTGGAAGCGGGAGGCAAGCGCAAGACGGCCCCTGGACATCAGTTTCTCCCGGTGTCATGTTAAAGCGGATGGAAAGCGAGTGGGAGACGGATAAGTGCGAAACGGAGCCGACGGACAGATGCGCATGTCTGAACGCGCTCCCTTCTTCCACTTCCAACGCGGGGCTGTCCCACTTTACATTGCCAGTCTGTCCTCAGCCACAGTGCTGGGGAGAAGCAGGCCACAACTTTATTGATTACAGGTTCCTCAGGTCTTGGCACAGCATAGGCTGCATACAATGGGTGTAGCTGACTGCCTGACTGCTGTGAGAAACACTACCCAACTTGCCTGTTGGGGTAACCAAGGGAAGATTGCTGGTATTAGGGTTGGAAGCAACAGAAGCGACTCTTCCTACCCATCCCCAGCCCCCTGGGGGCACGGTCAGTGCATCAAATACAAGATTGGTTGTTACGCACCCCACCCTCAGGGGTCATGGAGGGTTGCCAGTTGGCCCCTGTCCCTCCACAGCACAACTGATGCTCCAGATTAAGGCTGAGAGCTAGATTTATGTGTGTTACAAAATCCTCTAAAATATTGTACAGAAGAACCTTTAAGTGCTTCCCAAGAGATTAGTTACATAAAGAACTGTATTAGGTTAATACCTCACAGTATCTGAAAGTTAGCAGGTTTATCTCAGAACTGCCTCAAGTCCTGTTCAGGGGAGAGGGAGAGGGATATAAATTTGACAAATAATCACCTATACCCTAATTCAATCCGTAATTATGAACTGCAAGTTAGAGATGTACACATGCCAGACACACATGTGCACAGGAGTTCTGAACACGGTTTCCTTTCTAGCAGTTTCTAAACTCTTCCAATTTAATAAGTAAACAACAGTTTGGAATGTTATGCTGGGAGCTGACTGAAAAATTCCAATTTACACTTACTATTCTGTGTATATACAGTACTTCATTGGATCATGACTGTGTATGTTGTCACAACACTTGATGAAACTGTCTTCTGTATGCTAACTGATGTTAGGCAGCTGTTTTGTGATAGTGTGGGATAAATATAGGCAAGGGGTAAAATTCATGAAGCTTAACCTTGGGCCAGTCACTTTCAGCCTAAGGATTGTTGTAAAGATGCATGAGCAGAGGAAACAAGACAGTGTAAGCTGCCTTGAGTTCTTTGGAAAACAGGTGAGACAAAATGCAATAAATATTAACATAGTTCACATTTCGCATAGTCTGTTGTGTGAATCCAGTGAAGTGACTAGGTTTGGCAACCAGGGTTCTGATACCTTTTGGGCCACAATTTGCTATGAACAAACCATGGGTAAGGCATAGTTTCAGCATCCTCTTGATTATCATATTGAACGTTAGCATCTCATAATACTCCAGTGATAACATATACCTAACATCCACATTCACAGACTGGGAAAATGAAATTTGCTTGGCTCCCACTAATGGTGGCTGTTCTCCTTCTGTTCCTGGTCACTTCTGAGAGCAACGCTGTAAGTTTCATAATCTAATTAAGCTACCACTCTGTCTATTTTTTCTAAAATGCTCAATGTAAGTCCCCTACCAACATAATGTGATAACATAAGTTGTTGTAACATCTATACCTTTAATTCCTGCCTATTTTATATGTCATGATATACTGTACACCACGTCTAAACCACAATGCTTGAACAAGTCTTATAGTAGGATTCTGATCGTTCACAGAACTATTGCTTCTTTCATGGACCTTCTTCCTTAATTTCATGAACGAGTTCCTTGATATTGGTTTCAGTTGTGCACGGTCATATATGATCCTGCCTTTCATTTTGGGTAAGCTGGTAGACTAAATAAGCCCTTAAATCTCTTCAGTCTTACGAACATATGATCCTGATTGATTCAGGGATTTCAAATTGCTATAAACAATACTCCGGAACAGAAAATAGTTTAGCCCTATATGACATTTGAGTTCCGACACTTTAGTTAAAAAGTAGTGGAACTATTCTCATCTAACCTGAACTACAGAGAACCAATATATTGTAGTGATTAGACTAAGACTGAGGGGACCAGACTCAAATCCATACTCCACATGAATCTCTTGTTAGACCAGTCATTCACTCAGTCAAACCTAACTAATGGTGGTGTTATGATGATAACATGGAGAAGAGAACCACATATGCTGCCCTAAGCTCCTGGCAGGAAGAGTGGCATGAAAAATTAGGGTGAACTTCTTTCACACAATTTCTCCTTTTCTAAAGGGTACTTTTTTGTGGGGGGGGAGGGAGAGCAGCCATTTATAGGGCAATAATAAAGTAGTGATTTTTACTAAGTTTTCATGACATTAAATTCTCACAGGAGCTTGATATTTAACATGTACCCCTCTATTTCTATCTATTTCTATCTACATCTACATTTCTATCTACTATCTACATCTACATCTTCTATTTCTATCTACTGTGTGGGGAGAGCGGCCTAGAAATCAAATGAAATAAATAAATAAATAAATAAATCTTTTTTTTTTTTACATTAGGCAATATCTTTTTATCTACATTCATAATGCTTTTTGTCTTTTCCTTTAACAGAAGACGACTGACGCAACAACAAACAACAGTTCTTCCGTTCTTATACTTAGTAACAATAACCTTAGTTTAAATAAAAATGATATCAAAATTTTGCACAAAAACCCTAACATCACAAAACTATACCTGAACAACAATGCTATTGTCATTCTGCATAACTACAGCTTTTCCGGGCTTTCAAAACTAGCAGTTCTAGATGTCAGTAATAACTCCGTCCAAACAGTTGAACAAGCAGCCTTTGCTGGCTTAAATCAGCTAACAGCTTTGTATCTACAAAACAACAAAATTGCCCATTTAGATTCTAGTGTGTTTGTATTTTTAAAGAGCTTGAAGGTCTTGAACTTACAAAATAACAACCTTGGATATTTTGAAATTGAAGGATCGCTTAATTTGAGTGAAGTTATACTATATGGAAATCCATGGAATTGTTCATGTGGCCTGCTTAGTTTACAGAGTTGGTTGAATAATTCACAGTTATTAACAGGTGAGTGTAACAAAATGCTTGTGCTCTGGTCCTTCTTCTTTCCTTCCAAAATTCTGGCTGGCGATGGTTGAGATTAATTACCTGCATAGCAGCTTTTCAAGCCATTTCATGCCAAATAGTCTATAAATATTACATTCATTTAAATACATTAAACTCATTTAAATACAGTGTTCCGTGAGCCTTGGCGTCTAGCCACATGACCACAGAGAAGTCTTTGGACAGCGCTGGCTCTTCGGCTTGGAAACAGAGATGAGCACCGCATCCCTAGAGTCGTATTTGACTGGATTTCGAGCAAGGGAAACCTTTACCTCTAAAATACATCAAAAAGATGCTATGAGAACCAAAGGTAGCACATAAACATTAAGATCTATTTTAAAGGATCAAGTTCCAAAAGCTGTTCTATTGTCCATAAAAGAAAGAGGTCTAAACCATCAATCAGAAAATTGCTCAGAATAACTGACAACTTCAGCATGTCGATTCATAGTAAATGGATTGATAGCACAGTAAAACGTACCAGACGGTATTACATGACATTCATATCCTTTCTGTCCAGGAATACTGTGATGGGATAAACAATCTTCTGTAGCATAGAACTGGTTTTCTTTAGGGCAGGGGTGGGCAATTGTTTTGGCTCGGGGGCCACTTTGTGGGAGCGGAGGTTAGCGGAGGGCCGCACCTTTTAAAATGATTGCATTCATTAGTTAACTTTGCATTTCAGAAAAGGTATAAATTGTATCATAAGAATCAATAAATATAAATTAAATAAAATAGTGGTAATTTTATTCAATTTATTTATTGTGCTAATTTTATATCATCTATAGCTGCAAGCACATTTAATTTTAGAATCAGTTTAATGAGACAAATCTACCCTATCACACTTTTCTACAACTGGCCGACTGTCTTGGCGGGCCGCAAAAAACTCTGTGGCGGGCCGCAATTTGCCCACCCCTGCTTTAGGAGGTCCATCTAGTTAGTAATTCTTAACAGGGAACATACAGCCCCCTATGGGGCAAGCTACAAATGGGGGGGGGGGGGATTCAAGATTTTAAACAGCCTCTTTTTCCCACTGGCATGCCTTCCGACAGCCAGTAGAGGACAGTTGTTTTACAATCCTCACCCCATACCAGGATCAAATTCTAGATTTCAGATTTGTCCTCCAACCTCTTTAAAAAGTGGCACACAGCAGAAAGAACTTAAACAGATATGCCCCCTCTGAGCTTGGGGCAACCCCACAAAAAACAGTATTCCTGATGGGCTTCCAGAAAGAAAACAACAGAAAGGGCACTACAATAACAACCAAGATAAGAGAGAAACAAGCTCTCCAAAAAGTGTCAAATTGGGTTAAAAATTGCCCTTCTTTATCTACATATATCATAAATACATCAATATAAGGAAAACAATCTTTCTGTGAAGTGGTGTTATTTATGTCCCAATTTTTTTCTTGTGCCTTGGGGAACATTTGATTATAGTGTTGCACCTTGGTGGGTGGTATTGGATTAAAAATTAAGACTCACTAATCTAGCTAACCAATCTGATGGGATATTTCTATAATCATCGTGAATAGAAGCCTTAATAGAGGGGAGCTTAAAGAAGGAAATGACAGGAATAAGCAGAAATTTGGTTCTGAACTACTATTTAATTAATCTAGACCCAAGAGAGGGCTATGAAAGACATACGCCGTACACCTAGAAATTGGCAATAGACATACATGATTATTTTCTCTGAGTAAACTTTAATGACAGATGCTGAACAATGTCTGAATCCCTTCAAGAATGTCTGGCTGTCGATGGGTGGGAGGGAAAGGAAACAAACTGTTTTCTAATTTTCTACGAAGAGTATTCTCCAAATGAAGAGAGTTGACCATGCTAATTTTAATCAGGTAATTTTAAAAGTGAATATGTTCAGATATAACAATATCTTTTGAACTTTTAATAATCCTAAAACGTCGCACAGTTTTGTTTTGAACATTTCTTGGCAGCTGAGGCAAAATGACATTTTTAAATCCTATAATTAAATTAGGATATTTTATATGGGTAAGATGAATCTTGTATAACGGTACTAACTAAACTCTGTGGTTCTCTTTTTTATTGTTTATACTTCCAGAAAATGAAAAAAATACCATGTGCACCTTTCCAGATAGTCTAAAAACACAACCCATCAAAATGGCACTTATACCTAATTGTCACAGAGAAGAGGAAACTGAAGCAATCACCAAACTTCCCATTTCTATGAATCCTAGCAATGATACTGGAACCTCTGGATATAATGATATAGATGGAAAGTTATTATATTCAGGTATATATCAGTTTTGGTTAACAGCAGTCCCCGTGTATTTGTGCATTCTGACACAATGGAATATAAAAGAAAACTAGAGGATCATTTAGTTCACTGATGCAGAATTTAAAACACTGAAATATACCCAAACATATAGTTTCACACACTGTTCACACACTTAAAACTGCTAAAAGACATTCCACAATTTATTTAAATTTATTTTTAAAAAATAATCTTTGCAACTTCTCTGAGAAGGCATGTACAATGTAGGGTGCTTCAAGCAATGTTCACTATATGAGACCAGGAAACCAGAGTTTGTTTTGACTTATGGACTCCACTATCTCTACTGCCCTCCTGCAGATTAGAGCTTTTAGGATATATGCCTATTTAAATTTCAGAACATAACTTGATATATACTCCAGTGCAGCTTTTGTAACTTTTTAGAACATGTAATACGTATATAGAAAACAAAGCAATGTATTACATACTACAAAAATAAATTGTTTAGATCAGGGGTCCCCAGTGTGTCTGAGCCTGTGGGTACCTTTGGAATTCTGATACAGCACTGTGGGCACAGAATGGCTGCCACAGCTTATCTTCAGTCACACAGTGAAGATCCTTGTGCTGTGGTGGCAGCTGCTACCAAAGCAACATTTTCAAAATCTGCACTGCCAATCAAATTTCCAATGGCCAATCAGAAGCATTTGGGCAAAAGCCCCACCCAGCCCCTCCCACTTTTCAAAAACACTTGGTGCACATGGTGGGTGCCATGATGCCCATGGGCACCACGTTGGGGATCCCTGGTTTTGCTTATTCCCCAAACTACCTTAAGTTATTCAAAACTGAAAATTGCTTTCTTAAAACCTCTCTTTTTGCTTGAGTCCTGTGGCACCTTTAAGACCAACAAAGTTTTATTCAATGTATGAGCTTTTGTGTTTGTATCTGAGGAAGTCTGCGTGCACACGAAAGCTTATGAATGAATAAATGTTTGTTGGTCTTAAAGGTGTCAAAGGACTCAAATTTTGTTCTACTGCTTCAGATCAACACAGCTACCCACCTGAATCTTGCTTTATGCTACATATCCTCAATTGCCCTGATTCATCAAGACAATTCCATACCAGAAGCCATTCCCAAGGCCTCACTGACAAATTCTTGTTAAGGAGGATGTAGATGAGTATCCTCACCTGGGGAGTCCAACAGGTTGAAGCAGCCAGGACTGCGTTCAGTAAGCCCACTCAGTAAATCAGCATTTTATATTGTTATGTGAATGGAGCCCCCCCCCCCCATATAATTCTCTACAAATGACTCCTTCAGGACTCTTTTGAAACACATGTCCAATCAAATGCCAAACCACTTTAAAATTTTACAGCGGAACCAAAAAAAATATGCATTCTGCTTTAAAAATGTTAATAGGCAAATATCCTACAGTGCCATCCTAAATAGGTTTTCTCAGAACCCAGCTCTGGTCTACTCAGTGGGGCTTACTCCCAGGAAAGTGTTTTTATGACTGCACTCCTAAAGACTCTATTAATAGTGGGAAGAAGAAGGGATTCTTCCTTATGTAAATCATAGCAAAAATACTAAGAGATGTCCTGTTAAAATGTTAGATTCAAGCCCAGTAGCTCCTTAGATACCAACAAGATTTCTGGGGTATAAGCTTTGGAGAGAACATAAGAGAAGCCAATGTTGGATCAGGCTAACGGCCCACCCAGTCCAACACTGTCACACAGTGGCCAAAAATACCAGGAGCCATCAGGAGGTCCACCATTGGGGCCAGGACACTAGAAGCCCTCCCACTGTTGCCCCCCCAGCACCAAGTCAAAGCTCCCTTTATCAGATATGAGTTGGAATGGAGATCTCTGAGTTCTTATTACCTGGTCAGAAGTTGGGATATAAGGACTCAGAGACCTCCATTCCAACTAGTATCTCAGGGAGCTTTGACTCGCAAAAGCTCATACCCCGAAAATCTTGTTGGTCTCTAAGGTGCGACTGGGCTTGAATCTAGCTGTTCTACTGTAGACCAACACAGCTACCCTCTGAAACTACCTGTGAAAGTGAACAGACTAAGAGAAAAAAATGTGAGGTACTTTGTACTGAGCAATACTAAAACAATATCCCTCCCATTATCCTTAATCATGCAGGTTTTCCACCCCTTGGCAAAAGCTGGAAATTTCTGATTGGTGTCCTTATAGTTATTGTTACTACTACACTGCTGATTATTACTGCCATCAAAGTCCCAGTGTGGTACCGTCATTTGATCAGCTACAATCATAGCCGTCTGGACGAAGATGAACCTGGAATGTTTGAAGAAGATTTCTCCACAGATATGTGCAGTTTCCCACCAGGACCAGATACCAATGAGAAGGACTCCATAGTGGTATTTGAACAATTTCATACATTTGTTCCAGAAGATGATGGATATATTGAAGATAAGTATATTGATACTTGAAGACTTACTTGACTGAATCTATTTGCCTTATGCTGTAATATTAGCACAGATTTGTGGTATATATACTTTTATGAACTACAGAGCTAATAAACAACCTGTTGTTGATTTTATTCAATCATAGTATGTTTTCTTAAATTTTACAGTTTTCATGCAAAAATACTATAGTGTGCTAAAGGAGCACCAAGGCTCTCTTTGCATAAAGGAAAAAAAGATGTATATGTTTAAAAATAGGAAGCAAAACAGCATCCAGTGATAATTAAGAGAAGGCATATAAGTCACTAATGAAGCTTGTCAGGAGTTTAAAATGTAACATGCAACAAAAAAAGAAATAACTTTCAGTGTTTGAACACAGAGAAATCTATAAACATTTAAAAATAATTTTTACTGATGTCAAATGGCTTTTTAGTTTTTGCTGGTGTACTCAGTGGTTTGCTGATACATACATAAATTCTTCCCCCCCACAAGTTTATTTCTCAGTTTTCATAGATAAAGTCACATGACAAATAAATATAGAATTTACATACATGCCTTTGACTCAAAGATATATACAAATTCAATGTAATGTTTCATATTTGTTTGCATTTGCTAGACCTTTTCTAAGATTACAAGATCTGTATCCCAATAATTAAAATGAAGAATTCTACAAAATGTATGAGTGGCTTTTTGGCTTTCTTTAGGTTTGTCCTGGAAGAAAACTATGATCCCGTACCAGTAGCAGGCACTGTAGACATGTCCAAAGCTATGGTTTCTGCCATTTACCTCATACTGGAGAAACTACATTCACTGACAACATTTCACATGAGAGACATACTGAACTATTAATTGCTTCATAGCATTTAAATGATTAAGGTTTCAGTTACAAAACATTTACCAGGAATGTAAATTCCATAGTAACTAAAGGGCTTTCAAATTACAAGGAAGTGTGTTTGGGATCATGTTAAGTGGCATACACTAAAAAAATGGGTAGACACTGAAAGAACAGTTGCATCACTTTTGTGTATGTGGCTGTGTTTGCTATATCAACAACTCTGCACATTTTCAGTTTTCAAATTTTAGTTTTGGTATTTCATATACTTACGCTTGTCTTTCTGTAAAAATGCTGTCTATGCTCTGAGCCTCACGGTCATTTTGTGCTCTCAACTATTAAAAAGACAAATCCATCAGAAACTTGGTGAGAACATGTTTTCTATTTCTACAGCAAACATGAAACAAATGGCTGTTTCCATAGCTCTCTGTTCTTCTATATTTCCTGCTACAGTACCACAGAACCATAAGATGAGGCTGTAGAAGACTTTTAAAAACAACCACCTGACCCTATAAAATATTCATGAAGTTTAATATAAATTACGATTTAGGGTAGCTTTGAATGTAACTTTATCAGCTTGCATGCATAATAGCTGGATTGCTGACACAAGTATCAGGACTGCTTAGCTGAATGTATTAACAAACCCCTATAAAGAGCTGTGCGTTTGAAGTCAGAGGCCCCCTTCCAACTGTCTGCTCTTGCAATAGCAATGGCTACAAGCTCACAGCCATATTAAATAAAATGTAAATACACCTACTGCTGTTTGGCAAGGAAGGGGAGGACAACAATGAACAGCCCCGTATTCTCTGTCCTTATTAGGTGATTGGCATAATTTATTAATTTAAAATACTGTTATCCTGCCTGTTGACTCTCAGGTCTGATATATGCAAAAGCACAGCGAGTGGACTGAGCTACTGTCTGTACCATCTTAAAGAGAGTCACATCCTTCAAACTGCGTTGAAATCAATGGGCTTAGGACGGTGTAACGCTCTTTATGACTGCACTGTGATTCATGCAGACATCTGAAAGCCTGTTTGGGTACTCGTACAGTGTCTAGGTGGTAGTAATATACCCTCTCTTGGTGCACTGGCATATATTTTTAAAATGATCAACTGATCAGTTCAGCAGTAAACACGTTCTTCTCTGTTCAGTGAGAATAAAAACAGTGTTGTTCCCATTGTGACCCCTTCCTTCGAAGAAAAGTTGTGGCTTTCTTATAGTCTCTTATGCTGATTAAAAGAGCATGGAGGAGGCTGCTTTGAAAAGGGCATTTGGCCAGCACTAAAAGTGTGGACTGACCTCAACACACATTGTGCTATGCGTATATCCTGGCAGCTAAATATACACTCAGTCCTACATTTTCTCATAAAGCAATTGCCTATTGTATTAACATGAACAACAATTGCAGAAAATTAAATATTTTGTTGTTGAAGAAGTATGAGGCTATGCTACACCTGTCCCCTCCCTCAGCAGCAAGATTTTTGCTTCATCTTTCTTTCCCTTTTTCACTGAGCCACCCTAGGTATCTGTTTTCTTCTTTCCTGAAGAACTCTGGCTGTCCCACCCTGTCACAGTATGTTATTTTGGCTGCTGGCTCAGCCTGGGAACCTGAGGGAAGGATCAGAGCCCCCTTTAACTTAAATGGCACTTGAGATATTTGGAATTCCAAATTAACAAAACATTTTATTCAACACAGAAAGGAAAGATCAGGTGAAATCAGAGGTAAAATTTCTGCGGTAACTCAATATAGGACTCTGAAGAAAAATAAGAATATGCACAGACTTTAGTTCATGTTTCAGGCTATTGAGTTTCATAAGTTGTTTGCAGTCACTTAGGATCTTTAAGATGAGAGGCTTTTGTTCCAGTGTTTCCCAAACACTCCAGTACACTGTGTTTGAGCATTCACGGACTCTGTTGGTTTCCAGAAGGCTGGGGCACTCTATCCAGTACCCAACCCCCTTCTCAAAACACACCAGTACTCTTCTTGAATTTTATTTGACTATTAAGGTTTCACAAGGCAGTTTCTAACTATACCAGACCAGGGATCTCTCCACTATTCAGAACTATCTCACTATTTTGACTGGCTGAGAAATTTCTTCTCTCTCTAGAAGAACTACCCCCTTTTCTTGGCCTGAATGGGAGTTTTCTCCTAACTACTCACTCCTCTTGCCAACTTCCCCCAGTTTGGTATAGTGGTTAAGTGCGCGGACTCTAATCTGGGAGAACCGGGTTTGATTCCCCACTCCCTCCACTTGCAGCTGCTGGATGACTTTGGGCAAGCCATCGTTCTGTCAGAGCTGTTCTCTCAAGGACAGCTCTGGAAAGAGTTTCCTCCTCCTCCTGTGTTAAACTGCTCTTAGTCAGGGCTGAATTCAGACTGAATCCTCCTCAGAATCCAGTTCAGAAGTCTTTCTCTGCTCAACTGATGCTAACCAATCAGACCTCTTGGAGCAGCCTATCATTCAAGGCTCTCTGGCTCATTGAGGAGTTACCCTTCATAGTTCTTTACCTGTTTGTACAGAACTTCTAATCTTTTAAAAGTGCAGTCCGTCACAGACACAGATGAAGGGAAGGAATAAGATAGATGAGGTGAAATGATAACTATACAGCAGCTTTCCCCCCCAGAGAGCTGAATTAGTTTTTTCAGGAACAATCACTTAATATAGTGACAAACAAGAAGGCCCGTTTAGCCACTTATATATCTACCAACAAGTATAAGAAGTTCTAAAAACAAAGAGAAGCAGGTAATGTAACAAGTAACATTAAACCAACCTGGTGAGGAATATTATCATTCTTCTCATGAACTATTCACATCAGCAGCAGAAATTTAATGCTGAATTACTAGCAGTCATATGGGAACACTACAGCAGTAGGGGAAAGTCCAACAATAAATTGTCAGTTCAAACAATCAACACTGCACTAACGTTCTAATTTTAACACTTACTAGGTTGAAGTCATTCATCACTTCCTCCATGTCAGTATTGGTGTTGAGCTTATCCACCAACTAAAACAAACATCAAATGTTTAATTATTCATTGTTGTTTCCAGACTCACACAAATAACAAGGCAAGAAGAGAGAGTGCTTTTATGAACATTTATTCTTATTGATGTTTTTTGTTTTTGCTTCTATCTATACATTTATTGTAATTTTAAATGTTTTATAATGACTGTAATTCGCCCAGAGCCTGTTTGCAGGGTGGGTGATTAATAAGACTAATAAATAAATAAATAATAATAAAAAACCATGCAGAAAAACTACAGAAATATCTGTGCAATTGCTATTCACAGTAAAACCAGTATGTTCAGTACATAAAATCAATATAAATAAAAAGAACCAGTGTGTCATAACAGTTCTTTGTTGAGACCAGGAATGGTGAGAACTAGGTCCAAATTCATAGTCAGCCACAAAGCTCAGTGAGTGACTTTGGGCCTGTCACTAACATTCTGCCAAACCTCGAGAGGTTAAACTCAACCCAAGACTCTTGTGAGAATAACAGGCGTAGGGAGGAGAGAGAACCACCTTAAGCTCCTTGGAGGAAGGGTGGATAAAAGTGTACTAAATCTGGAACCAACAGCATACCATATTGTAGTCTGCTAGCTGTCCTTGAAATTCTTTGATCTCACTAGCTAAAGACTCTGCCCTAAATAAGAACAGAAAACAGATTATTAGATGCCACTGCTTATACATTAAAGAGCAATCAAAGCAAGTTTCAGGTTTTACCATTTATATCCCAAAGATACTTGTGCGCTTTCCTAAGGACTTTGGTGGTGAAAAATGACTTGTTACTCAAAATGCATAAATACTAGTGTAATGATTTCATGTTTTGGGGTGTGTGTTTCTTTAATGTTTAGTGTGACTGCAGTAATGTAATGAGATTGATAGAGGGAGACAAGTGTGATGTGACTGGCTGATGACTGACAGTGTGGGAGGAAAGATGTCTCTGAGATGATTCTGTGTGTAAAGTCTGGAGAGAGAGCAGTCTGTGTGACTATGGGAGTTTGAGTCTATTTTGTGTGAATAAGACAAACAGAATAGTCTGTGTGACTATGAGAGTTTAAGTATATTCTGTGTGAATAAGACAAAGAGCTTAGCCTGTGTTTAGAATTTAGGTGCTCTATCTATCTATCTATCTATCGCCTAAATTCTAAACACAGGCTAAGCTCTTTGTGTGTTTTGGAGTCTGAGAGACTGTGTATGACGCCAAACCTTACCAGTTATATTTACAAGTTCCTTTCTTCAGCAACAGTTAAAATTACCAGAAACATATTTTGTTATTTTAAAAATAAATCATTATTTGTTTAAACTTATCCCAGCAATCAGGACAGTCCTTCCTCAGGGCCACATAGTCCTCTGAAGCGCCCAGACACTGGGTCATTCTACCAAATTAGAGAGAGTTGGAATTTTTAATTCCTGGTGGCAGCAGAAATGTACACAGAGTGTGTTTTAAAGGAGAATCAGTCTCCCCAATAGCAAGCGTGTCACAACTAGCTACTGTTAAAAACAGATGCTGAGTATGCACGCAACTGGACTCACCGTTTTTCATAGGATAGGTAGACAGAGTTCTCCTGGTTATACATGTCAATTTCTTTCTGAAGCTTGTTGATTTCAGTGGTAAGTTCATTTATTTTGCTCCTGTAAAAAATTAGTTACCATCTTAATACATTATTTACTGCTTGTTGAAGATTTGTTTAATTTAAGTTGGATGGGTGGGGACAACACTACCCCCCCCGTCCTTCTTCTTTGGCACTCCGCAATGTCGAAACCAATGTCCATCAGGCCCAAGGGGATCCATGGACACACTCTGTAAAGATCCACATGCTATCCAGCTAATCAATGACACTCGGTCCTTTAAAAGCCAGCACTCTGACGATCAGCTGTCTGGCAATACCGCCCTGGGAGCAGGAAAGGAGAGTTTCAGGGAACAAACTGCTCAAGGTCTTGGCCACTGGCATTCTCCAGGCTTCATTAGGGCCTTTAAAAGGCCTCAGGAAGGAAACTGAGGAGAAGATACTGGTTCCCAGCTCAGAAGGGAGCAGAGCTAGGTGAGAGGAGGTGGAAGAGGGTGGTGTTCAACTCCTGCCCCTCTCAGTCTAGGGTCAAGGTGTTCTTCAGTCAAATCAGATCCTAGCACATCAGTGCCATAGTCTGAGACCCACCATTCTTAACACAAACTGTTTGCATGGATAACCATGGAGATACCACACATACTCAAGAAAACTGTATTTCGCATACCTAAGCACTCCAAGATAATACGATTTATCCATAACTTGTCTTTGTGGACCTAAGAAAGAAGAACAAATACCAGTGATTTGTTAGACAACAACTTGAAGTACAGGGGGGTTGGGTGGGGTACAAATGTGCTCAGTTGCTAGACTAGCATATCCTTGAAATATGTTGGCAGAGCATGTGCTGTGCCACTGCCATTTGCTAGCACAGCCCCACTGCAGCCCTGCCACAGCGCCACTGGCACTACTTCCTGTGCCAGTATGAGAAGGAACAGGCCCAGGGCATTGTAGGAGTTAAGTCAGCTCCCTAAGCCACCCCAGCCTGGGAATGCCCCCAAGCAACGGTGCAGAAATATGCCTGTAAAAGCTATGGCATAGCCTATAGGCACCCATGGAGTCCAGGAAAAGCAACCCCACCAACAGCTGCTATGCTCCCAGGACTCTGAGAACCACAGGAGTAGAGATGTAAAATTTCCGGAAATTTTCAAGTTCGGAAAAAAACCCTGTTTTTCCCCAATTTTTTTGGAAAAAAATGGATTTTTTAAAGAATTTTTTTTTAAAAAGCTACATTATCACTTCTTTTTTTCTTTTCCAGATTGAAAGTCTTTCTGTTACATTTGGAACATAAAATATAACTATGGACAATTTTACTTGGCATGAAATTATCACAGCTAGCATATTAAAAATATAGTGTATCCAAACAATTATTACAAACAGAATTTACTTTTAAAATAATATTTATTTATAATTGTAACAAATGGAGCAACAGTCTCCTGAACTGTTTACTAGTTTATGTGGAACAGACAAAAAAACCTCCACAAAACAATTTTTTAAAATCCAGAAGTAACAATTATTCATATTTTCTCTCCACAGCATTGGAAAGTTCAGTTTGTACCCTAGGACTTGCTTGTCCTCAATGCATAGAAATTAGATTAATCTGATACCATACATGTTTTTTTAGAAATGATTTGGAAAATATTTGAACACCTTGTTCATTTTATTCGTTATGTTAAAATAAAACGTTCCATTATCACTCCCCCCCCCCATTTTTTTTGAAAAAAAAAAAAGGGCTCAGGAAAGAAATGGAAAAAAAAACCCATTTTTTCCTGGGCCTTCACATTTTTACACAGGAGTCTGAAGTGCCCTACACCCACTGGCAACCATCTGAACCCCCATTCCCACTGCAGACAGTGCCAGCTCCTGGTAGCCAATATAAGCACTAGTCCATGTGTGGGCAGGACAGATACCAAGTCATGTGGCGTGGGACTCATGGTCAGGCCTGTGACCATTGGACTTAGCATCTCGCATCACATGGCAGCTCAAACATATACTCAGGGAAAGGATGCACAATATGAGAGCACAACTTGCAGACAGGGCAGAGATGGGTGGGGGACCAGCCCCAGAATGCTAACAGACCTTATTCCCCCCAAGAAGGATGTCCATTGCCAACAGGAGTGCACATCCCATGTCTTTTCTCCAGACATGCTGACCTGGAGCAGCCAAGGTAGCAGGCCACCGTATGATGGCAGGACCTCGGGCCAGCCCTCGTGGCAAGTATGCCACCAAATGGAGCAAAATGACCTCATGCCCCCTATCCACACCTGTCCCAGCCAAGGACTGTGGTTGCATCTGAACAGCTATAGTAGATAGCCCCGGGGCAGGTGCCAGCACAGTGCTGAGCTGCTGGGATGGCTGTTGCCAACTACAACCCCCAAGGAAGCCACCCTGAGCCCCAGTCACTGCTGAGCCAGGACCACCATACCGTGAGAGGGGGAAATTGACCAATCCCTAGCCAAGGTGGGATGGCAGGCACAGGTCCATTCAGAAACCATGCGGTTGGTAGCCAGGTTCACATCCCAGTAGGTGCAGGACTGTTGGACATGGTTCCTCCGCAGGTGGAACATGTCCAACTGGTGTCTAGAACAGTCCATGGCAGTGGAAAGACTGGCATGCCCTGCAGGGGGCCCCAATCCAACAACTGAGAGGTGGACATGGCCCAGAACTGGGCCAGGCAGGCTGAGGGAAGCAAGGCCAACCCCATGACTGGGTCCACATAAAATACAAATATGAATAAACAATCAACTTTATTACAAACATATTAACACCAGATTTTTAACAATAACAACAACATGAGCAACCCAGCAACTAAGAGGACCCTGCCCTGGGGAAACGACAGGCAAGGCTGCACGGGTGCCTCCACCCGGCTAGGGGACATTGGCTACTGCTCCCCTTTCATTACCTTTCATTCCTGTTTTCATTCCACTCAGCCCCTGCTGAGTCACTGGACGGTCTGCAACTTTAATCTGTGAGGAGAACACCATTCCAGTACCTATGGGTATACCACGTGTACCAGGTCTTGCTGTGCCTGGAGGGATCTGAAATAGAAATTGGAGAGAGAAAAAATTATTGGGGTAGGAAGAAATTAATGCAGCAGTTCTGAAGAACCTTGATTATTCTGATCTGTAAACTATGAATAGTCAAGCTGGAACCATAAATGAGAGAAATTTAATGTCTAGTTAGTCTTTAGTGTAACCACTAAAGAGCCAGTTTGGTGTAGTGGTTAAGTGTGCAGACTCTAATCTGGGAGAACTGGGTTTGATTCCCCACTCCTCCACTTGCAGCTGCTGCTGTGACCTTGGCAGGCAAGCCAATAGCTCTGTGCCAGCTGTTCTCACAGGGTGTCTGTTGTGGGGAGGGGAAGGGAAAGGAGTTTGTAAGCCACTCTGAGACTCCCTTGGGTAGTGAAGGGCGGGGTATAAATCCAATCTCTTCTCTTCTTCTTCTTCTTTAGGTACAAATCTGTATCAGAATCCCAATGACAATTTTATTGGGTCTTATAGAAGAAGCAGCTTCAGCTAGAGCCAATTTTTCCAAGGAATAATGCGTGGGGACCAGGGGTGGAGGGCTGGACCACACTAAGGAGTAGAGAAAATGAGCTTTTTATTGGCAATGACTGTTTGTATAAACATTCTGTATTGTATAAAACTCAATAAAATAAAAATTTAAAGTTTTTTTTTTAAAAAAGGAGAAGCAGTCACTAGGAACGGATTAAGCACCCTCCTTCCTGCCATTTTTAAGCTGAAATTGTTCCTTATCGAAACTACTTGTGTGTTTTTTTATGGCGATACTATTTTATGCAAATTTGTGTCCTTGGAGGTCTTTACATGAATAAATGAACTTGATTAATAAAATGGAGCAACCTGAATTACACTGCAGATGAAAAACAAGAATAACAAAAACTATAGGTTGAATATATGAATTTCATGGCTATGTGCAATGTAAGAAAATATTATTATTAATAAGCATCTTAAATCCCAGGAGAGGCCTACGATAAAAAATGATAAGAAAGCAGAAAAGATGAGACACAGCAAGGAGAGAAATCAGAAAGCGAACAGATTGTTTATTAGCTGCTGCTTTTGGACTATGAACTTCTCAAAGCAGGGTCAAGTCATCGGCTTATAATTGCTTTGTAAAATTCCATGTTCATGACAAGATATAAGTAATAATGAGAAACTTCCAGTGCAGACGCAAAACTAGATGTCACACCAGAATAGAGAGAAAATATGCATGAACACAAAGCGACCAAAGTTGCAAGATGTTTTTTTAAAAATAATTTTGTATCACTCACAATATATACTATATCTTTGATCTTTGTATCATATAGGTTTATTCATTTTACATACCCCACTACCCAATAAAGCTGCAGATGGAGGCCTTAATGAGGATGACAGAGGTCTGGCTCCCAGCCCCATTCCTGCTCTTGACGAGGGACGAGACGTAGGAGGCTTGTGGTTACTTGCCATTGTACTTCTTTCCTTTAAACTTCCCTCTAGAAATAAGCATATATTACACATTACAGCCCTATGCACAGGTTTCCTATATTTGAGACAACTGATGAAATGATTTATTTTAAAGAAAGCCTTTAGAATTCTCTTTAGATTTTAAATCAGAATTATATTTAAGCACCACTTACTCGTAGAGTGTATGCACATATTATGACTGCAACCCTCAGAACTAAGAAATAATTGAGAAAGGCTTTTAAAGACATATCTGGCACCTATATTTTTGTTTATACACACACACATGTAAATACATGTACACAAAACTATTCATCAACATATCGTATTATTTCATACACACATCAAAATCTCTGATCTTACATTTTCTTAAGGCCTAATCTTATTCCATTAAACATTATTTCCCCCTAAGTGCATGTGTATATAGGAAGTTTATTCATAAGCATAATGAGTCAGCACTTGTTTAAGCGTGTATCAATTAGCAGTACAGCTCTTTGTGTCCATTACTGTACCAATAACATACTGGCTGCAGTAATCTAATCCTTTATATACTCATGATCTGTTTTTACCTCACTTCGTATATATCCTGAGCAGGGCTTTTTTTGTAGAAAAAGCCCAGCAGGAACTCATTAGCATAATAGGCCATATCCAACAGCAGGAACTCATTAGCATGCTAGGCCACAACCCTGACAGTGCAGCTCCCTCCCAGGATCGGCTTCCCCAGGTGCCCTGTGGCTTGCGGGGCGCCTGGGGAACCCGAGGGAAGAAAGGCAGTTTCTGAATCACAAGCTGCGGGGCGCCTGGGGAACCTGAAGAGGGGAGGCAGTTTAAACTGCCTTCCCTCCCTGGATCGGCTTGGCTTCCTCAGGCGCACCATGGCTTGTGAGGCACCTGGGAAACCTGAGAGGGGGGAGGTGTAGGCGTGGTCAACTCAGAAGCCAGCCGAAACTCCTTTCCTGTGCATTCCTGCCCAAAAATAGCCCTGAGGGACACTTGGATCATATGGAATTCTCTACTTTAGAATCTTAGCTATGACCTTGCCTATGTCTTGCCAGTACTTTAGGATATTCCGTCTACATATAGAAGACTGTCCCAAACTGTTTTTTGTATCTCCAGCACAGACTGGATACATTAGCTCTTATTCTAGCCAATCTAGGCAGGGTATAATAGCTGTACATTCAAGGCAGTTTTTGGTTGTGGTGTAATGATTACTGCCAGACTGTGAGACCCAGGTCTGAATCCCCACACCGCCATGGAAGCTTGCCAGGTGACCTTGGGCCAGTCATATACTCTCAGCCTAACCTACCTCACAGGATACTTGTGTAGATAAAATTAAGGGGAGAACGTTATAAGTAACATTACATTCCCATTGGGGATAAAACTGGGGTATAAATGGAGTAAACAAACACATAAATAAAACTTTACACATATTTTTATACATCATAAACCACAGATTTTTCAGAGATACCAGATAATCAGTTCCCCATTTTAGTTTATAAACTGTTGTTTTCATTTACAGATCTATTAAAGAAGTGTATTTTGGCTACAAATTCTTTTTGGTAGTGGAAAGTGAGGTCAAGTTCCAATGGACTTACAATGACCCTGTTGGGTTTTCAAGGCAAGAGACATTCAGAGGTGGTTCACTGCCTGCCTTCGTGAAGCAACCCTGGACTTCCTTGGTGGTCTCCCACCCAATTAGACTAAGATTCATATTTGGATGGGAGATGACCAAGGAATACCGGGGTCGCTACACACAGGCAGGCAATGTCAAACCACCTCTGAATGTCTCTTACCTTGAAAACACTACGCGATCACCATAAATTGGCTGCGACTTGATAATAAAATAACAACAAAAAAACCCCACCCTAATTAATTAACATTAATGCATGGTAGGAAGTCCACTATGGTCCAATCTGCATTGGGCTTTCCTGCCGCTGTGCAACAGACCCCACATCGTCTAACAATTTCTGTCTGCATCTCATTCCACATCTGTTCTTGTACTGCTTCGACTCAGCATTGGCTGCCTGCATCACTTTATTGCCATTTAGTGGCGACTCCAAGGTCACTACGGCGCCTCACCGTGTTATGTGGATTTGGTTTTAAGGTGGTTTAATTGTTCCTCCCCGCCCTCCGAGCCGCTGTGAGCAATAAGCAGACAACTGGAGCCAAATTCCTTCCCCCCCCCCCCCCATCTTTTCTAAGGAGATATGCAAATTGTCACAAAGGAAACAAGTTTAGCAGAAAATCCAGGCATCTGTGTTTAAAAGCAACCAGGGAACATTTTTCTGCAATCATATCTTTTTGGGGTGGTAGTGGTTAGGGAAGCATGCCCACCCCTGAACCGTTTGTTATTTCCTCGGACAGTCCCCAGAATGCACTGCCTGGCAACCACACGGTGTTTTTGTGTTTTTTTACCCAGCTCATTTTGTATTTCCTGCCCCCCCTCTACTTTCTGCTCAGAGGGGATTGGCTGCTCCCCCCCTTAAACATGATGCAAACATGATGCAAAACATGATGCAAACGGCAAGCTTTTATACTGAGCCAAAAGGGAAGCAACAGAAGCCAGTGCCACAGCAGATGCAGATTGGGCCTATGACTCAAGTGTTGTTGAAATATCTTATCTGAATATCTCATTTTATTATTGGCTTTTGATTGTTTCATATAAATCTATTCACAGCTGACTGAATCCGGTTCAGTAAGGAATGTGGGACTCATAAGTGTACAGCAGTAAAAAGAAACCAGATTTTGGTAATATTTTTATAACAGAATTTCTTTCAACCATGAGCGTTAATTGCAGGCAATTTTAAAAGATATATATCTTCTTAATTACTGATTCTAAACTATCTTGAGCTAGGTGGTCAATAGTATCTAAACACAGAATTCAGATATCTGATCTAATGTTTTCCTTTTGCCAAAACAATCAAGTAAATTCCACAAAATCTTTAAATGATTCTTTATACTTTTGTAAAATAAAAACTAACTAAGGAGCATACATTAATTCGTATCTCACCCTTGGTAAATTGGGGGACCTCGGGTGTTTTTTGTTTTTAAATGTCCTATAGAATGTTTGTGATGCCTCTGAACCATGCAAGCAGATAACTAACGCCTCAGGGAGAACACACCAAAGACATTTATAAACAAAAGAAGAAACCAAAAAAAACGCCCGAGACTGCCCAATTTTCAACCTTAAGTCACAGAATCATAAGAGTTGGAAGGGACTTCCAGGGCAGTGTTTCCTCCAAGCTGAGTTAGTGTGAGCTAGCTCAGTTTTTTTAGCCTCCGGCCCCCGCATTTTTGGCTTCGTTCAGGAAGGCTGGCTCCAGAGCAAACTCACTGATACAGCAGCCAAATCGCTCGCTCACAGCTTCAATGCCCGTAGCTCACAAAGTAGACTTTTTGCTCACAGAACTCCACAGCTTAGAGGGAGCATCGGCTCCAAGGTCCGCCCCTGAGGAAAGTACAGATACGAGTCAGGATGTACTTGGGAGAAATATGGTTGTGTGGAGGACAATTCATTTCAGCAAGATTCACAGAGACTTCGGAAACTCCAACCTGGGAAGAGCTGTAGGGTGGTCCAAGTTTGGAGGCGCTTCAGTAAAAGTCCCCCCCCCCCCCCCCCCCCGGGACACCCTGATTTCAAGCACAGGGGGCACAAGGTCCACTCCAACGTCCAGCTTACCCGACTCTTCCTCTCACGCACACCCCCTCCCCCTTTCCCCGACAAACCGGGAGCGAAGGGGGAACGTACCCTAACGGCTTTCCTCCATGCGTCTGCCACCGTATCCTAGCAACCGAGCCAGCCCACTCCCGTCCCCGCGTTCCATCCTCACCCCTCGACCTCTCATCGCGGGATTTCCGAACGGTTCTTCCCTCGTACCGGCCCCAAACCTGCTTGGCGCTTGCATTCTGGGAAATGTAGTCTCCTCGCCCGCCGTCGCTTTTCGCCACCCATGGCTCATCCCGGACGGCGCATGTCTTTCGGCGCCCAGTGAATGACGATGATTCCGGTGACGGGAGGGGGGGAGAAAGGAAGACGGCGGCGCTGCTGTTCCCCACTGCTGTGTCAGGGTGGGAAAGCCGGAGGGCGATGGCGAGCGCGGGTAGCAACTACCGGCTCCGCTGCTCCCTGGCGGGGCACGAGCTGGACGTGCGGGGGCTCAGCAGCTCTCCCTTCCCGACGGGCGCGTTCGTGTCGGTGTCCCGCGACCGAACGGCGCGGCTGTGGGCGCCGGACAGGTCAGTGCTCGCTGGGCGGGTGACATGGGACGTCGCGCGCCTCGCCCCGTGGGGAGCCGGTCTGGAAAGGCTACAACAGTACGGTGTCCTAGCCGACAACTGGAATCGGGAACAAAAAAGGAAAGCCCTAGCCAACAATCGAAGATATTTCTCGATTAAACAAATGCCCGTTTAAGCCCCTGTTCTTTCATGGGCCTTGCAGTGATGGGCCAGCCAAAGGACCGGATTCATTTCAGGGGCGCTCCCGGGGTCGCTCCTGACACCACCACGCCAAAAAAATGCTAACTAACTAGTCGGGTTCCTCCCCAAACCTAACTCTCTTGGTGTTGTGTCAGTGGCCAGAAAGAAAGGCTGACGTTTCCGGATTCGTGAAACTTACCTGCCTTGCCCACTGGAGGCAATTCTTCTTAGACGCGAGTAGTGTTTATAAACCTGAGCTGAAGTCTGATTTGTGTGAGAACAACTTGGGTTAAAGGTTGTGTGTGCGTATCATGGCTTCGTATCTTCGGTGTGGGTTTAATGGAGGTGTATGCCAGGGTAGCAGAGGGATGAGATCTGGGTCAGTGGGTCAACACGACACACTTGAGAGTCTAGATGTGGTAGGAAGCAGGACAAGCAAAGTGACTGAGCTTTAGGAGGAAATCTGGGAAGGAAGATCAGGTGGTACGCTTCAGCAGCCAACAGGGCTGTGAGGAGCATTTGTTTTCACAAAGCTTGGAAAACATTTTCATATTTGTTTGCTTATTTTATAAGAAGCTGTTGTACGCTGGGCTTATAATGTGTAAAAATTGGGATTTCCTTGGAAGGTCCATTCATTTGTCCATTGCTCTCATTATTATGAATTGTGAAATACCTATTTCTATCAAATAACTCTTACCTTATTTATGTAGCTGTGTGAAGGTTGAGATCAGTCCCAATATCATTCTGTGAGGTGGTTCTATTCGGGGTGGGGTGAGGTGATAGAAATATGCTGATCAGTGGAAGTAGTGTCAAGATTGTCCTTAGTGGAAGAGACAAGTTCCTGTCCATGTTTGGATGCTCAAGAAGCATCCATGATGTGCTTTTCAGCAACTTTGGTTGGAATGTCAGCCTGGCTGTTTGAAAAAAGATTGCCAGTTGTGCTTTGGTGTCATGTAGGTTAGTAGACTATAAAATAGTTTTGTGAGGCTGCTTTTCAAAAGTGCTTGAGAACTTCAGCAAGTTCAAAATACAGCAGTGAGATTTGTAACCAGGACTCACTACAGTGAGCATACCTCACCAGTACTGAAAGAACTGTGATGGCTTCCAGCCTGTCTTTGAGCCCAGTTTAAGGTACGGAGGTCCTATGGAGGTCCAGAGTACTTCTAGGACCATTGCTTCCTGTATGAATCTGCCTGCTGAGATAATTGAAGATGGACTGGAAACTCTTCATGCAGATGATGACTGACTAACCTCAGCTTTGGCTTTGCAACTTTGGAACACTCTTCCTACCCTGCTTTATCTTACATGACTGTTATTTTCTTTAGCCTTTTTTAACAAATTCTTTGTATCTTTTGTTGCTGCTGTGTGTTTTTATCATCATCATTGTTTTATTTGTAATTGTTTTACTGATAACTGTAACTTACAGACCTTATGTAATTACCGTTATGAGTTTTATAGTGAGAGATCACGGGCCATGCATTTGGAAAGGGGAAAATAGTAGTATATGAAGCATCATATTTCAGAAAGAAAGATGTAAAGTTACCCTATTGTCTTTAGTGTAATAAAATCAGCTGAGATTTTTTTCTAAAATTTTAAGACTAGGTGAAAGTATTGAAAGAGGTTGTTATAGTAATGTAAAATCATTGGATTCTGTTTTGTGTTTAGCTCCAACAGAGGATTTTCTGAAATGCACTGCATGAGTGGTCATTCCAATTTTGTTTCTTGTGTGTGTGTCATCCCTCCAAGTGACATCTACCCCCGTGGATTAATTGCTACTGGTGGCAATGATAACAACATTTGCATCTTCACTCTGGATAGCCCTACACCACTTTATGTTCTGAAGGGTCATAAAGATACAGGTAAGAAAAAAATACATATTTGGTGTAGTATGTGTGAGATACACACATTTGGCATTGGATATAATGATTACATGTTCACGTGTTTCTTCCATTTTACCCTCACAACTACCCAGTAAAGTAGATTAGACTAACAGGATGACTGCTCCCATGTCACCCAGCAGCCTTCATGGCAGAAGAGATCTTGAACTCAAATTTCCTCAGTCTTAGTCCATTGCTGTTGCTACTACGCTATAACATACTTTTTGCCAGTATTAGGTGTTCTACAAAGAATGTCATATGCACGATTATCTGTTCATGGGACAGAAATTATGGGTGGGTGTTTGATGTCTGCAGTTCTTGGCTGTCAGGGAACAGGTTAGTTTGCTTGAGGTTCAGCTTGCTGACCTGGAGAAGCTGAGAGAGACAGAGATTTATGGATGAAACCCTTAGAGACCTGTTAGAACTGTCTCCTCCTGTGCTGACAGATCCTCTGCTATGAGGGTCTTGGAGTTGGAGGGCATCAGGCTGAGGAGGCTGGAGGCTGGAAATAATCCCTTAGAAGGGACCCCTTCCTGAACCAATATTTTCTCATACCTGGGATACTCCTCTGAGGTAGGGGTGGTAGGCTTTTGGTAGTAGGAAATTCAATCATTAGGGGAACAATTCAGGTGCATAGCCTTATTGGTCTGAAGCAGCAGAACAAAGTTTGACTCAAACTTTGTTTCATTAGGAGGACAGAGAGTGATGTCTGTGGCAGGCATGTACAAGGATTGTGGATATCATGTGCTTAGATAGGCTGATAGCTTGTGTTGGAGAGGAGTCAGTAGTCATGGTGCATGTTGGCACCAATTACATTGGGAGATGTATGGTCCTGAAGTATAAATTTAGATTACTGTGGGGTAGGCTAAAAGCCAGGACTTCATCGTGGCATCTTGGATTTAAGAGCTGTATATGTCTACAGCATGCTCTCCTTATCTTTAAAAGCATTTTACTCATTTTAAAGAAAATATATCAGAGTGTTTTTTTTCAGTGTGTGTTAAGTGTAATCAAGTCGCTTCTGACTTATGGCAACCCTATGAATTGATGAGCGTCATAGTGTCCTGTCATTAACAGCCTTGCTCAGGTCTTGCAAACCAAGTGCTGTGGCCTCCCTTATAGAGTAAACCCATCTCATATTGGGTCTTCCTTTTTTCTTGCTGCCTTCAACTTTTGCTAGCATTATTGTCTTTTCCATAACGTGGGATTGTCTTCTCATAATGTGACCAAAGTATTATAGCCTCAGTTCAGTCATTTTAGCTTCCAAGGAGAGTGATTTAATCTAGAACCCACTTATTTGACTTTTTGCAATCCATGGTGTCTGTAAAAGTCTCTTCCAACACTACATTTCAAATGAAACAGCTTTCTTCATTGTCCAACTTTCACACCCAGACATGAGAATGGGGACTACTATGGTCTGAATTAACTTGATCCTGGGTGCCAGTAACACATCCCTACACTTAAGACTCCTTTCTAGCTCCTTCATGGCTGCCCTTCCCAGTCCCCTTTTTTGTTGTTCTTTTTTATTTTTTTTCACTGGTTAATACAATATTTCTCTTTGCTTCTTTGTGCAAGTTGCTGGAACACTGCATTTAGACTTCTGTTTCCGTCACCTTTTATTTTTTTCGCTTCTTGCCTATTTTTAGCAATTTTAAGAATTTCATCAGTCATCCATTGAGGCCTTTCATTTCTCTTGGCAACAGGAATAGTCTTTGCACATTCTTCCTTGATAATATCTCTGGTTTCAGCCCACAGTTCTTCTTTCACTTGAAATTAGTAATGCAAATCCGTTCTTTGCATGGTCTTTAAACTCTTCAGGGATGTTTTTAGACTATATTTTGACACTGTAAATGTTCTGATGTTTTCAGTTTTATTCTAATTTTTGATATTAACAATTCACAATCAGCTCCTATTCTTTAGCAGAGAGAAAATAGCTTTTTCCAGAACTTCCCCAAATTTCCAATTTTTCCATTGGAAAAATTGAAAAAAGGACCTCAAGGTCAAAAAGGAAAAAATGGAGGGGGGATGGGTTTTTTTCCTGAATTTTTCTGATTTTTGTCCTTCAGGACTTTACATCTGTTCTTCACCCAATGAAATTGTTGGGAAATAGGTTCAGGACAGACAAAAAGAAATACTTCTTTACTCAGTGGTTAAACAAACTGTGAAATTTACCGCCTGTGGAGGTAGTGATGGCCATGAGCACAGGTAGCTTTGGAAGGAGACTAGATAGGTTCACTGAGGGAGAGGTCCATCAATGGCTACTAGCCAGGGTGACTGAAGGGAGCCTTCATCTACAGAGCCACAAACTTCTGAATACCAGTGCTGGGAGGCAGCAGCAGTGGAGGGCCTTGGCTTCTACCCTGTTTGACCTGGGCAACTGGTTGTCTGCTGTGTGAAACAGGATTCAGAACTAGATGGGCCACTGGTCTGATCCAGCAATCTGTTCTTAATTTAGGGTGTCTTTGATACTGTCTGGTTTTAGAACACCCTCATGAGGTACTGCATCGTCTCACCATTAAACTGGAAGAAACAGTGTTACATGCCTGAGATGTTAGTGCAAGCTTCTTGTTGTTTCCCTGACTGTGCAAATAAACAGGAGTACACATTCCCTTTAGTAGAACACAATTTAGGGCTAGTCATAAACTCCACTGCTCTTCTCAGTGCGTACTTGCTTTCCCTATGCGATCTTATTCCTCCTTGCACGTCACCATCTCACAGTCCAGTCAAGCATCCTTAACCATGCTGTTAAGTACATTTGTACTCCTGATGTTGTAGTCCTGTAACTTGCTATAAGTGCTGAGGATTTTTTGCTTTTCCTCCCTTTGAATTCAAGTGTGGTGCTTGCTAGAAAGGAAGAAAGCTGATATGACTGATTGGTTCATTAATGGGGCATCCTTACTTTACAGCTAACATTACAGCTTTAGCAACATAAAATGCATCATGTATAACTTAGTACATACACTCAAAACTATAACTATATCCAGTGCTAGAGGGACAGACAAGCAGCATGGTGGAGTGGTTAGAGTATTACACTAAGATTTGGGAGACTTAGTTTGAATGCAGCTGTGTCCTAGAAACTTGCTGGGTGACCTTCAGTAGGCCATTCTCTCTGAGCATGACCTGCCTCACAGGGTGGTTGTTGTGAGGGTGAAATAGACGAGAGTAGTTCATTGTTGTAAGCTGCTTTGGGTCCCTAGAGCGGAGAAAGTGGGATGTAACTGAATAAGTGCTAAAAACTGCTTTTCCCCATATACAGTGATTGCTGTTTGGGAGAAACAAAGAAAAAATAGAAAATACTATTGTTGTATTAAACAAATGGAAGGAAATGTGGTTTTAAACAGAGCATGTATTCAAAATGTTGCAGCAAATTTGGATATCAAATTAAACTTTATAACATTGCAACATTGAGCTTCTCAAACGTTGTGCTGTCATACGTGTTACAGCACATTAATTACGGGCAAAAGTAGCCACATCTGGACAATAAAATTTCATTGAAAATGTGTTGCATATGTCTACAGTCTCTAATTGGTCTCTAATACTGTATGTTGTTTTAAATACAAATCTTCATGCTGTTTATTTTAAGTGAGTAAAACATTGTTTTAAAAACCATTTCACACATTCCAAAAGAGAGAATATTTAATTGCCATTTTTTTCAAATTCCCCCAAAATGTTAATTTTTTTCTTTGAAAAACTGCAAGGGGGGGAATGTTGGTGGGTGGGCAGGATAAAAACTTTCCCCCACATTTCACCCCCAGGCCCGTGCATCTCTAGAAAAGAAATGAGAAACTTTTATACTGAAGAAATATAGACATCCTAAAACTTTTAAGAATGCCTCACATTTTCTTCTTCTTTCACCACCCCCCTTCTTTTAAAAAATTTGTCTCAAACATTGAAGCATATTGCTGCAGTTGCTACTTGGAAGTTTACTCCATCCCACGTGTGTTTCTCCTTCTTACAAAGCAATAAACATCCTGCAAGTTGCAGTATGTTTGTTGATTTGTCATTGTTTTTCTCCCATTTCTGTGGCTGCACGTGTGCTCATCGAAAAGTTGTCTTATCAACTTGGAACTACTTTTTAGTACTGTCCAGTTAGAACAGTCTGCATTGCTGTGTTAACATCAGAATAGGAACTGCTTATAGCTTTGTCATTGCACTTGTTGCAAATTCTGGTTTTTTGTAACTGGAGTTATGAGAATGTTATTCATACTATGTGATTGGTCTTATTGCATGATACTGTGTTAGAGATGTGAAGTTCTGAAAAAAAAAGAAACCCTGTAACCAGTTTTTTTTTGGGGGGGGGGAGGGAATTGTGTTACTAGTTCCCTTCTTTTCTCCAAGAAAAACTCGGGGGGGGGGGAGAGACAACATATTTTCAGATAGTATTGCCAGGTCCCCCCTGGCCACCAGTGGGGGAGTGGGGTAGGATTGACAGATCCAGGATGGGAAACACCTGGCAGAACCTGGGGATGACAGGTATCTCAGTGGGGAACAATGCCATGGAGTCTACCTTCCAAAGCATCCATGTTCTCCAGGGGAACTGATCTCTGTAGTCTGGAGATGAGCTGTAATTCCAGGGGATCCCCAGTTCCCACCTGGAGACTGGCATCCTTTCCCCCAGGCCTTCATGTATCTGTATTGTGCTTGTGGCTATGATGCCTTATCAACAGCAGTGCATGTGAGCAGAGGGAAAGGGAAAGAGTGTTTGGGGGGGGGAGCATTTGGGTAGTGTGGCAGGAGAGAGCAATAGATGACAAGCAGCTTGGTGTGTGGATGTTATCCCACAAGACTATTGTTCTGAGGTCTTGTGTAGACTCTTTCTGCAGTCAAATATGCTTGCCTCTCAGTGTCTCAGGCACTTAAACAAAAATGGAAATCAAGGCAGGGAAATATGCCCCATGAAAGGATGTTATAAGACTAAGTGTGTTCATTTGCAAATATGTAAAAATGGGCTAACTGCAGTTTCTTTGTTTGATCTATCAGAAAATCTCTTCTGATTTGTCAGGATTAAAAGTGAAATGTGACGGTGCTGATTTAATCCTCTGTTCTAGTTTGTAGCCTCTCATCTGGGAAATTTGGCACCCTACTTAGTGGCTCATGGGATGCGACAGCCAAAGTCTGGTTGAATGACAAATGTATGATGACACTGCAGGTATGGTAGCCCTCCCTTTGACAACAGATAAACTATCAACAGCTAATTCATTGTGCTTCAGAAACAAAGCCAAATGAAGAAAAACCCAGGTGGTCTCTTGGCTGCTTTAATACTATTTGTCTTTACAGGGTCACACAGCAGCAGTTTGGGCTGTGAAGATATTACCTGAGCAGGGATTAATGTTGACTGGTTCAGCTGATAAAACCATTAAACTCTGGAAGGCAGGTAGATGTGAGAGAACATTTACTGGTAGGTACTTAACTAGTTTTTGCCATGCTGCTTATCTATGTATGGCCATGCTGTAAAATTCAGAGATCACAGAGCTGAGTTTTATTTCTGGATTTTTAAAATGAGGCAGTGAGGGCTCCCCCCCCCCCCCCCCCCCGGTATTGAATTTTGCATCCTGCACTGTCCTAAGAACTTGGAGAGAAAAGGAGCTTTGACAGGTTCATCAACTATTTTTTAAAGCTGCATTCTAAAAATGTAGCAATATTCTTGGCTAGGGGTATGTGCTCGGTATATGCTGAAGGGAATAAATACCTGAAAAATACCTTATGGGTACTATTTGGGTATTTATTCAGCTGAATCAGATTCAAATCTGATTTGGTTACCAATCTAATTGAGCCTATTATATTCAGCTTTTTAAAAATTTTAAAATTTTATTAACAAATTCAAAATATACAAATAAGAAAGTCAACCAGAGTGCATATTCAGCTTTTATTCAGGCTCAGCTTCACTTACAAAGTAGAACTGAAGTTGGAAGGCATTTAAACTTTAAATGCCGTCCGTGTTCACTCACAAAGTTATGCTGCCACCTTTCCCACGCCCGGCCATGGCAGTGGCATGGGCTGGCTTGGCCTTGCAAAAGTAATTTAAAGGAAACTTTCTCCAGAAGGTGGGTGAACTCACACTGTTTCTGGGTTCACTGATGTGTGGCTTGGCTTTGCAAAAGTCATTTAAAGGGAAAGCATGAGTGAAGCTGGAAGCGGCATGAATTCACCCACCCCCTTTTCAATTATACCTTATGGGGTATAATGGAGCCGAATAAATTCGGCAATCCCGGTTATTTCTCAAATACCAATATCAGTGTGATTCAGGAATATTGGAAAATACCAATATTTTTCAGGTTCTATTTACCCGAACCTGAAAAATACCTATTTTTTTGCACACCCCTATTCTTGACTATTATGAGAAGTCCCACTCCCTCCCCCATTCAGAATTTTGGCCAATAGACATACAAATACAATAGACATACAAATATCAGAATCTTCTAGTAATCAAGTACCTTGTGCTGCCTGTGTATCAGATTTCAGGTTTCTAGCTAGAATGGATATCCTTTAGCTTTTCTGCCCTATTTTCAGCATCACTGCTCTCTTTAATGTGTGTAATTGATTAATTAACACACTGATCAGTCATCTTGCAAAGACTAAACTTAATGAGTTAAGCTGTGAGTCAGAATCATATTTGAGGGTATTTTCATTGTACATCTTATATAGAAGGTATGCTTGCAACAAAAATGGCTTTTTGCTGTTCAGTTCTAAGTGATCTACTCTTCTTTCAGTATTTCAGAAATATCTATATGGAGGTATAGTGATGTACAAACCTTAATCTAAGAGGCAAGTGATTAGCTAAAAGTTCTTGAATGGGCAGAGAGGCCTAATAATACAGCTTTCCGTGGAAACATAGTCTGTTAAAATGCCACAGATTAATAGAGTAGGGTACTTTAGAGGAAACTGCTGAGAATAACTTTCCATCTCATGTTAGAGCAGTGCATGTATAGTACAGTAAATGTTTGGTTTCCAGTATATCTTAATGCTCACACTGAAACACCAGCATCATATGTACCCAGGGATTACAGAAGGACGGAAGCTGAACCATTGTATGGAGTGCTAGCTGTAGCTTTGAATCTTCGTTCAGCATACGCATGATGTGTAGTAGTTTGAAGTTACAAATACATGAATAATAGTGATGTCTGTACATAGAAAAGGCTTCTCACCTGTGCAATAGTAGTTTCAAGGCTGTATATTTCACTGACTGGGAGAGGTAAGAACATATTGCTAGTCAGTGTCTGTCATGGTTTCAGAGATTAAAATAATATTATATTTAGCAATTTATGCCTGATGATCAGGGGTCATTTGGGGCTGGAGCGAGAGCCCAGGAGTGGGCACTAGGGCAGCCATGGGCCGAATCAGATTCTCTGATCTGATTTGGCCCACTGCCGAATTGCCGCCAAAATTTGGTGGAGGCTTTAAAAGTGGCTGGGGGGGGGGGGGGTTGAGGGAGAGGCTCCAAATTTACAGGGTAGCTGCTAGGGCCTCTTCCCCAAATACCCACCAAGTTTCAAGAAGATTGGACCAGGGGGTCCAATTCTACAGGCCCCCAAACAGGTTGCCCCCATTCCCTCCATTGTTCTCTTATGGTGGGAAAAAAGTAACATGCAGGGGTCATTTGGCAGCCGGAACAGATGTGGCCTGATTTGGCCCAATCTGAATCAGGCCAAAAATTTCTTATTTGCACACCCCTAGTGGCAGTGGTGGCAAGCCCCTCCCCCAGCTCCCAGTGGGCCTGTGGAGGAAGCGAAGCGAGAAGGGGTTTAAAGTTTAAACCCCTTCTGTTTAGAGTCATGTGGCGGCAGCGGCACGATCTCTCCATTGTATTCTATGGGGCCCTTCTCGCTTTGCTCCCCCCCCCCCCCCCCCCGGTCTGCCTTAGCAGGCCAGCTGGGAAAGGGAAGGGGAGGCTTTTGAAGATAGCTCCCCTTTTGCTTCCCTTTCCTGACTCACTTCCCGTGATGTCAGGGGGTGTGGCGTATGCTAATGAGTTATGCTAATAGGTATGCTAATGAGCTCCACCTCTTTTACTATGAAATGACCCCTGCTGATGATTATCAACTTTTAAAGAGATATAAATGTGAACAGCTAACAATAAGACTAGACTTTTATCTGTGAACTTTTCATTTCATAAAGGACATGAAGATTGTGTAAGAGGCTTGGCTATTTTAAGTGAGATGGAGTTTCTTTCTTGTGCAAATGATGCCAGTGTTCGAAGGTGGAAGATATCTGGCGAGTGTCTTGAAGTTTATTATGGGCACACAAATTATATTTACTGCATATCTGTCTTCCCAAACAGTAAAGGTAAGGTTGTGGCTGTCAGATACTTATAAAACAACAACAACAACCCAGGATTATATATTGACAGAAGTACATGTTTTCTCATTTTAGAATTTGTTACCACTGGTGAGGATCGATCTGTCAGAATCTGGAGGCATGGAGAATGTGTACAGACGATCAGACTTCCAGCTCAGTCTATTTGGTGCTGCTCTGTGTTAGAAAATGGAGACATTGCTGTTGGAGCAAGGTATCCAAAGCTCAGTTTACTAATGCAGTATGCAAAGCATCAAGGCAGGCTGAACAGAGGTGGTGTTTGTACTGTATCCAGATAGGCATGGTGTAAATAATGTCATGCATTTCAGTGGTCAGACAAAATAAGAAATAATTGGACAAAATCTGATAGGTTTCATGTTAAGCATAGGTAGCTTCCGTGAGCTGTAGTGGGCAGCCGACTTGTGCCCCCACCCTCACTTCCATTTTAGACACAGGAGGTCCCCTCTCCCAACAGCACAGAATTTTGGAGGGCACTTTGGGCTATGCTGGCAGGGGGAGGCGGAAGAATTGCAGTCCATCCGTGAATATGCTTGCACTCATTGAAACATCTAGTCTGGTTCTAAGCCATAAAGTGGAGAGACTCTTGAGGAAGGGAACACAAGAAGGACAAGTTTATCAATAGCTGTTAGACCTAGGAGTTTGCAATGAAACGTCAGTGTTCATAGTACTATATTTCACATTATGAGGAGCTGGAGACCAACAGTGGAAGGCCATTCCGACCAGTGTGGGTAAAAGGAGGGCCTTGCTGTGATCCAGCAAAGGGTTTTTTTGTGTGTTTGGCAAAACCACATAGTTTTTAATGAAATAAAGTGCCTGTGGAGCAATGTATTATACAAGTGCTCGTTCACATGATTTTATCTTAAATTGTGTTTGAAACTACTAGGTGAAATACATTCTGTTATATCTGGTGCATGCAGAAAAGTTTCTAGGGATACAGTTCCTTTGGTATAAGCAGATGGGAATGATTTTAGTGTTCAGACTTGCTCAAGGACGGTTGTACACTCAGAAATCTTCCATGGGATCCAACCACATCATTCTTGTTTTTTGAATCTAAACATATACCAGTACACTATAGCAGTTTACCTACACCTGTTACATTTTGCTTATTATTCTGAAATCAGATCTATCTTATTTGCTCTGCCATCTCTTGGTGGTAATGGAAAGTGCCATCAAGTTGCCGCCAGTGTGGCAACTCTGTAGGGATTTCAAGGCAAGAGACCAACCGATGGTTTGTCATTGCCTGCCTCTCTGTAGTGACCTTGGGCTTCCTTGATGGTCTCCCATCCAAGTACAAACCAGGGCCAACTCTGCGTAGTTTCCAAGATCTGATGAGCTCAGGTCAGCCTGGGCCAGCCAGGTCAGAGCTTGCCATCTCTTATATAGGGTAAATGCCAGTGCTATAAAAATGGAAATTAATCTATAGCTCTGTTTTAAGATGCAGTGTAAATATCTCGGACAAGACTGTTTCCTGGGGTAACAAATATTTTTGTCTTCCTTCCAGTGATGGCATTATCAGAGTCTTTACAGAGTCTTTGGAGCGCACGGCAAGTCTGGAGGAGATTCAGGCTTTTGAAAAGGAGCTTTCTCAATCAACAGTTGAATCTAAAACTGGTGATCTAGGGGACATTAATGCTGATGATCTTCCTGGTATTGAGCATTTGAATGAACCAGGTATAATTTTCAGTTTCTATGACACTGCTTGTAGATTGCAGGGATGGGATCAAACACGCACAAAAAACAAAAAAGCTGTTCAATATGCATGCTCAAACATTTTAATTGCTAAATTGCCTGTTTCCTTTATAGACAGATTTGCAGCCCATTCTATAATCGTAATGGGATATATGAGAACTAAATGTCAAGAACATTTCCAGCCAAGTCATTGAGTTGGATCCAAAGGTGCTTTTGCATGAGCTGGGGTCAGTCTTGCTCATACAAGGGTCTGTGATTTCTGTGGAGTTTTCCCCCATTAGAGAAACAACCTAATATGCTCCATCCTGCACTGTTCTTGAGGGTCCCCTGAGCTTTAGGAACAACTTTTTGGGTTGTTCAGAGGCTTGCAGAAGGCTGAGAGACAAGGAGCTATCATCCATGATGAGAGCTTCTGGTTGTGGTTCTGAGGATCTAGTTCAAAGATTGCAAAAATATCACTTTATATTTTTAACTGTATTTGGTTGTGACTCCACATCTACTCTACTGCACCCCAGCACAGTGTATAGGAATTATTGATGTGTAAGCTGATGGCCTTTTGCAGAGATAGTATGGCAACTGCACTCTCATACCTTTTCCCATCTCTTGCAACCCCTCCCCCCAAGGAGGCTGGGGAGCCGAATTCCCCACCATCTGGTATATGTATTCTGTATTTATTGAACTTTGGTTTTGATTTATTGGTTTTGAATGTTGTTTTAAACCAAGAATGTTGTGATCACTCTGTTGTAAGCTGCCCTGAGCCTTGCCTGTAGGGAAGGGCAGCCTAGCAAATCTAATTTAATTAATCAATCCATATATAAATAAATAAATGCCCTTTTTAATCTAGGATATATATTGCCACAGAAATGGACTTCTCAGGGTCTGATAAGCAGGTTCATAGAGGCCTGGGCAATTCTGTGATACTAGTTCAGGGAGCTCATGTTATACATTGAAAAACTCAGACATGTCTGTCTTGAAGACTGTATCGTGATGGCAAAACTTATTTTCTTTAAATGTGCATGTTTATTTAGAAGTTAGTCTCACGGCATTTGTTGTTCTTCAGTCAGTCTTCTGAGGGTGTCTCCTGTAATGCTATGCACATCAGGCTTGCAACCCAATGTTATGTAAAAGCAAAAGCATCATAGTTTTATTTTTAGGCATTCTCTGATGGTCGCTGATTTGCTGTGCTGTGAATTCTAAAGTTTGACAGCACAGGTCTCTTGCAAAGCTTACCTTCAGGTGCAGTGCCCAGTGTTGTGCATGTACCCACAGAAATGTGGGGCAAAGTTACTACATTCTTTCTGTTCCTTGCTGCTGCCTGAATTGTCTTCTGTGCTGGGTATTATGCTAGAACTAGATATTATCTAGTTAATATCTACAACTTGCTGCAACCCCGTTTGTGGGGAGGGCAGGTTATAAATAAAATAAATAAATAAACCAGATCCAAATAAAATAGGCTTTATTTCTAGGACAGTATATATACTTTAAAATCGTTGTAATAGTGCACATTCCTAACAAAGTGTCTTTTAAGGTGGTTGGTTCAAAGACAACAAATTCATGGAGGAAAAATAAGCTTTGACTGTTACATGGCATTTCCATATTCAGAGGCAGGATGCCTCTGAAGTCCAAATAGCAGAAATCAGCAGGAAAATGACATTGCTGTCATATCCTGCTTGTAAGCATCACAGAAGCTTACAGAGGAAAAGGCTTCAGCAATCCCCTCACTTGTGTGAAACACAGAAGCTGTCGCTGAAGCTGGCAATCAAAGGACACAATGGAGTGAGTGACTTGAGTCCAGCTCAGATGCATGTGAAGTAACAAGTATCTCTGAGCATAAGAAAAGCGTGCATCTCCTTGATTAGCTCACATTTTGGGGATTGGAGAAAATAGCTTCCAGAGCTGATGGCATGATCTTGAGCTCCAGCACCTCCTGTTCTGGGCCCTGGTCTTTAGCTGGCTATTAGATTTAGTTTTGTGCTTTCTTGAATGAGGCCATCTCTACTGAACAATTCCCTCTTCCATCCTTAGCAGGCTCTGCCACCACACAGGAACAAGAAGATAATGCAATGAGGAAGTCCCTTGTCTCTGTGGGAGTCCTTTCAAAGTGAAAATTCACAGGATTGAGGCTCCCAGGGAAAACCTTTTTGACCCTCCAATGAGGGCTGTCCACTGAGAAATAAGTAGGAAATTAATAGGATGAGACAGCTGCAAGGTGGGGATATATGTGAGGGAGGTGAGGGTAAAGGACAGGTAAAGAAGAAGCTGTAAAGAGAGATAAAAATGAATGAAACCTGTGATTGTAGGAGGAGGAGCAGAGATAGAATAGACCGGAGAGATGAAGAAAAGTGGAGAAAAGAAGGTGGGGAGAGGCTTTGTGGGGGAGAGCAGGCTAGGAGAGAATGCGAGAGGTGAATTGGGTAAAATACAGGGAAGAAAGGAGACCATGAACTTATAGGAAGCAGGAAAAGGGAAGAAACTAAGGAACATAGGATAAGGTAAAAGACAGTTGAGTGAGTGGGAAGGTGACAGAGTGAATGAATGAACAGGAAGGAATAGGTTGGGCCAGGCAGTTAGATGAATGATGAAGGTGGAGTGGCTGGACAAGATAACCAAGAACCCTCCAGCTTCCCTTTGATCCCTCCAGTCTCCCCACCACTTGCTGAGCAATGTTGATCTTAAGTGAATCTTCTCTCTTCATACCTTCCCTGAATCTGGACTGTCATCTGCTGCCTCAGCACCAGACCTTGCCTTCTGCCCCACCATCTTGTGGGTGTAAAATGGTGCTGAGCATGCTCACTCCATTGCTTACTATAAAGCTGTCAAGAATGTAATAATGAGATAACAGTAGTCACTGCTGTAGATGCGTGCTGTGCATCCAGAGTGCTAGGGACAGCAGCTGTCAACGTTACCACCGCACAAGCATAGCTTTTCCCACTTGTCTTTGCTGCAGTTGGGTCTCTCCATCCCAAGAGGACAGGTACTCGTTGTGTGCCAGCAGATGCTGTGTGCACATTTGCTCCCATCCCCCAGTCGCCTTTCGTAACACTGGTACTAGTGTTGTTTTCCTGAAAGTTCTGCCTGTACCTATCGGCTATGCTTGGGCACCACT
This sequence comes from Lepidodactylus listeri, assembly GCA_029233225.1. Lineage (NCBI taxonomy): Eukaryota > Metazoa > Chordata > Lepidosauria > Squamata > Gekkonidae > Lepidodactylus > Lepidodactylus listeri. The sequence continues at coordinate 115,596,080 of JARCFY010000004.1, read as the reverse complement.
GAATCCGCGAGAGCATAATTCTGTTAAAGTCACAAAGGTTCTGTCTAAATGCTTTTTAACTTCTTATCCCACAAAAATTTGAATCCATTTATTCTTGATTAGGAGAAAAACATATTTGGCTAATGAACTGAAGCTTAACCCCAGCAAGATGGTAGTGCTGCTGGTGGGAGGAAGGTCTGACCTTGGATTTCAAGTGTCAGCAGTTCTGGATAGGACTGCACTCTTCTTGAAGGAACAGGCCTGTAGTCTGGGGGTGCTCTTGGACCCAGGCCTCCCGCTGGATATGCAGACTGCAGCCAGGAGTGCCTTTTACCAGCTCCACTGGGTTAGTCAGCTGCAGCCTTCCCTGGGCATAAAAGATCTGGCCACTGTGGTGGAGCCCTGGTTACACTGAGATTAGATGACTACAATGTGCTCTATGTGAGGCTGCCCTTGAAAAGTGTTTGGAAACATCACCTGGTACAGAATGCTGCAGCCAGAGTTGACTGGAGTGGGTCGTAGGGGCCATATTGCTCCAGTCTTGGCCCATCTACACTGGCTCCCAATTTGTTTCTGGTCATAATTCAAGATGATGGTCTTGACCTTTAAAGCCCTAAATGGTTTGGATCCAACACACTAGACTGAATGCCTACTCCCTTATGAACCTGCCCGACCACTATGGTCATCTCCAGGGGCCCTGCTTTGCGTGCCCCCACCTGCTGAGATTAGGCGGCTGGCAACCTGGGAGAAGGTCTTCTCAGTCATGACACCAAAGCTGTGGAACAAAGCTGTGAACAAATCCAGGGAGATTTGTCTGCCCCCTTCTGGTGCTGTCTTTAATTTTGTTTGGCATTCCCTCAGTGATCCCTCCTTCCATACCAGTGTTTTATTAGCTATTTTTATGTTTTGTATCTATTTTAGGTCTGTTTTAAATTGTTTTAATGATGCATGTTTGGGGGCAGTGTTCCCTCTAAGCTGAGTTAGTGTGAGCTAGCTCACAGTTTTTTAGTTTCCGGCTCACACATTTTTGTGTTAGCTCATGAAGAATGGCTCCAGAGCAAACTAATTTATGCAGTAGCCAAATCACTTGCTTGCAACTTTAATGCCAGTAGCTCACAAAGTAGAATTTTTGCTCACAATACTCCACAGCTTGGAGGGAACATTGTTGATTTTTAATGGTTTAAAAATGTGCTTTTATTGTGTGTTTTAAATTGTTGGTAACCTTGATGGGTCTTGTGAGGGCAGATAGGTGGGATGCAAATTTTGTAAATAAATATTGGCAGTTAAACTTTGTGTGTTTAAGTCTACAGTTTATTTTTTGCCTTGTGTTCATGCTTCAAGGTACAAGGGATGGACAGACAAGGCTTATTAAAATTGATGGGAAAGTTGAAGCTTATCAATGGAGCGTGAATGAAGATAGATGGATGAAAATAGGGGATGTCGTTGGCTCTTCTGGAGCCACACAGCAAACATCTGGGAAAGTTTTGTTTGAAGGAAAGGTAAGTACTCTTTCACTCTTATTTTCTTCAAAAATGTTAGCTTTCCATCTGTGGTCAAACATAAAAAGTATTTCTTTAAGTTTCACCTTTGAGTATGCAGTATTAGTTTTGCTTAGCGTTGCCAACTCTAGGATGGGAAATTCCTGGATATTTGGAGATGGAGCTTGGGGAGAATGTAGGCTGGGGGGAGGGGCACAGCAGGTATGCCATAGGGTCCACCCTTTGAAGCTGCCATTTCCTCCTGAGGAACTGAGGTCTGTAGTTTGGAGATCAGTTGTAATTCTGAGAGAACTCCAGGCCCCACCTGGAAGCTGGCAACCCTACTGAAGCTTCGGAACAAATTAAGTGCTGCACAGTACCCTGATATGTGGCTAATAGGCATTAGAGTTAATAAGTTACTATTAACCAGTTTCTTCAAAAATAAATATTTTTTGTGAAGTAAGACACACAAGATTCCAGCTTACTATTAAAATCTGTTTCAGCAACACAAGCAAGTGGATAGATTCAGAAGTTAGTATACTCCTGGCTGTCTAGATTAACTATATCATATCTCAGTACCCGGAATTGTTTCTAACACTGAAAACCTTTCTTCGGCTAACTCCCTAGACATCGTAACTCTTCAGTTCTAGCCAGTAGACACACGAGTCTCTGTCATTCCTTCAGCTCATTCTTTAACTGACTCTCCTGCTTCTCCTTCAAGATTATAAAGAAGATCTCCCTGCTTGGCTGCAAGACTCCTTAACCAGTCTTGTTCTTTACTGATCAAGACACTCTCGTTTTACAATTTCAGGCAACAGATCTCTATTTTTCTAAAGGTGAAAACTCACCGTTAAAACGTGTATGGAACTGTGTAGCTCATTTTGTCACCCCATCCCATTCTTAACGTATGCTTTGCAGCTGTGTCACATTATTTTGTTTCCTTTGCCTCTCATACTAAAGGAATACGATTTCGTTTTCACTATTGATGTGAATGAAAGTGGACCTTCCTACAAGCTGCCATACAACATCAGCGAAGATCCATGGCTGACTGCCTACAATTTCCTGCAGAAGAATGATTTGAATCCCATGTTCCTGGATCAGGTGGCCAAATTCATCATCGACAACAGCAAAGGGAAAACACTGGAGAATATGAATGCTGAATTTTCAGATCCTTTCACAGGTAAAATGAAAGCACTAAGCTTCTATTAATTTGCCTCCTTGCTTCTGACCTGTGAAAGGCTGGTAAGGCAGTTACTCTGTTTCAGTGTATACAGTGTATGATGGCTGATGTTCCCAGCTGTGCTGTGAAGCATGGATTTGCTTTTTCACATTGCAAAGAGCTAAGCTTATAGGTATGTGAAGGTATCTGTTGAAGACTTAGTTGCAATGTGATGGGGTAGATTCTGTGTTTTAATAGTGTATATTGGATAATAAGCATGTTTTGCTGTTGGGTGTGCTTCTTTGTAGGTGGTGGTCGCTATGTTCCAGGTACATCTTCGGAATCCAGTGCAGAACCTGCAGCAGATCCATTTACAGGTATTAACTAACTTCCCTGCTGATAGTAAAAGGTGCATGTGTATTACTTTTTGAAATGTCAGCCTCATCTCACACAAATATCCTGTTAACCATCCTTTTGGAATCTTGGAGGCTACACTTAAAGAAACCAAAACAAAAGCATTACCGATCTGTTTAGTGTCAGATAACTGTGTCACCAAACAGGTGAACAGCAGTGGCTTAATACAGCTTCAAATACAGCATGCAAATAAAGCAATACGCTTGCAGTCTCAAGAAGTCCAGATTTTATTGCACTGCCATATAGAGACTGTGTTAATTGCCTCCATTGATCATATTTTGGACAGTATGTTGAAGACTTCCCTGTTTACCAGAGTTTGTATGATGCGCATTTGTAGCTGAGGGATCAAGTCGTTGCATTATGTTGTCAGGTACATCTTTGCCAGGTTTTACCATGTCGCCTAGTTCTCTCAGACAGTTGTCGTCTGTCGTTTGTGTAGCGGCATTTTTCCAGTTGGTTCAGTGAAGAGAGGCTTCAGGAGAAGGATCTGCCGCTGGCTACATTCTTCCCCCCTCTGGTTGCTAGAGTTGTGGCTTATGTGTAACTACTTTTTAGTCAGTAACTATAGAATCTGATTCTTGCCTCCCATATCCAGTTTTCTGGATGTACAAATTTTGTGGATCTTCGGCGTTTAAAATTAGGAAATGTCTGTGGAAAGGTTGGTGTCTGTTTTGATCATACTGTCATGTTTCTGCAAGGCTGAATTCTCAGCTTCCGAATGCAGTATTCCCTAGGACTTAGCATCTTTTGGAACTGTCATGAGAAGACATCTGAGTAACTCCATTTAATTTTGCTGAGGTACACTTGCAGCAGAGAACTCTTCCCCCCGCCCCAAATCAGGCAGGGACAACGTAGGATCCAGCAAAGAGACGTCACCAGCAGCTGGTGATGACTATGGTGAGACTCGAAAGCTGACTGCTAGGACACTTTTCCCACCACCAGCGTCTCCATAGCGGCTGACTGTGCCAGCTGTTCAAAGTTCTGCCAGCCACCCCACTGTTTAGTGAAACTTCTTTTCACTGGGTAGGAAAACGCTGTGCACCTCTGCAATTGGCACATTATGCAAATACAGGGAACTAAACCTGAAATTCTGTGAATGGGAGTAAGATTTCTTGGGGTGATGAAGCTGGGAGTAAAGTTCAGAAATAATAATACAAAGTTTTCATTAGGCTTTGCAGGACCTCTGTTTGAATAAACACAAATGGATCAGCTGTACACTCAAAGTCTTCGTGTGGGGACTGCACAGAGTGAGGGAGTGGATGTGCTTTCAGGATAGATTTGCTGATCAGTACGCGTTAAAAAGGATTTGTCCTGTGGAAAGTCTACATAAGCATGGTGGTCAGGATTTCATTTATGTAGGAAATGCTTGAGTGCGATGCTAATTGCCGGTGTTTGTGTGTAGGTACTGGTCGCTATGTCCCGGGTTCAGCATCTGATACTGCGGCTGCTTTAAGCGGAGCCGATCCATTTACAGGTTGGTAAAAGACTTCCCAATTGTGAGGCAAACTGTGTCAGAGTTCTGTGTTTCAGCCATGCACTTGACCAGTCACATCCTTGCCTGGAACAAATGTCTACAGGCAGCAGCAGCTTTAGCAGGGCCCCTTCTTCAAGGAAGTGGAGAAGCTGAATAAATGCAGCTTGTATAAAACCTCTTTTTTTTAATCTTGCGTGTAATGTTTCTATGAAGGGCTTAGCAGAAGGCGGGAGCTCTTGAATACGGATGGCTCATTCTGGGAATAATTCCTCTTCACCTTCCAGGTGAACTCTTACACTGGCTCTGTACAAATGGTTTGTGTGAGAAAGATGATGGGGGGCATCTTCATCCCTAAAGAGTGGCTAGCACTTTTTTTAATTTGGATTTTTAAAAACTCCCTCCTTCGCCATAACTATCCCTTCTCAGACAGACAGACCACTTTTCATAGCTTTTGCACATGATGCCTTACTACAAAATCAGGAAGATTTGAAAGTTTTAGAACATGATGAAATGTATCATTTGAGCTTAGTAAAGTTCAGAGGGATAGGACAAGCTTGGAGAGGTGGGATAGTGTAAATAAACTTGAGCTTTTGGGGGGGGGGTCAACAGGTGAAAAAGTCAACGTTTATATATCTCATAGCCATGCCCCCATGCGTGCAGATATCTAAATCCGCACATCAGGGACACTTGGGGGGGGGGGGGAGATTTTCCTGCACACTTGGGGGACTCCCCAGGTGTGCAGAAAAATCCTAAAAGTTTAAAAAAATATACAGGGAATATTTAAATCCCCCCCAAAGTTAAAGAGCATTCCCTGTGCATGTGCAGAGAATGCTCTGGGAACTCTTCAGCTGGCCAGCGGCTGAGAGCCACTGAGGCCTCGCCACCAGTGCCGGGGGAGAAAACTTACCAGGAGCTGCAACCTTTAGGAATCCCCCTTCCCCTGCGAGTATTGCGGGTCCCACCTCGTTAGAATAGTTTTGGTTTAACCAGAATTTCAGGCCATGTTGGTATCTGAATTGTGTTTTCTAGCTAAAAATGGATTTCATTAAATATGGTTTATATAATCCTTTTGGTATAGTAAGTCTTATTTGATAGGATATATTCTTATCCTGCTCTTCCTCTTAGAGTGCAGTGTGGTGTGTGAGCCTCACAACAGTCCTGTGAAGCAGGTTGTACTGAAAGTAAATGACTTGTCCCAGGCTGCCCAGTGAGCTTAACCGCAAAACAATTTTTTAAAAGCTGGTCGGAGTATAACTTAAAATGTAGGTTTTTAACCCCTTTAAACAATTACATTTATATGACTGCCTTTCAATTAAACAGTACAGAACTGGTTCGGGAGTAAGTTACTAAACACTGCCTCTCCCTCTCTTGCTGCTCCTCTCCTTTTAGGGATGAGTGCCTACAAATCAGCTAAAGGTGAAAATATATATTTTCCAAAGAAAGAAGCTGTTACTTTTGATCAGGCCAACCCAATGCAAATACTGGGTGAGTATTTTTATATTGGATTTGTGGAAAGACACCTTAAATAAGCAAATATCTTTTGAATGTGTTTGTCCTGTAAGACACACACTTTAATCCCCACTTTGAAGATCCTTTCAGCCTGGTTATGTATTTGGGAATACCCAACACAGTAGGTTTCTAATACAATAAAGCAACCACTTCTTGCGAAGTGTAAATACTGCAGACCAGGTCCCCTGACCATATCTCTTGTTTATCTAGCAGAGGTTTCCCCAACAGGAGAAAGCAAGTGAATGTTTTGGCACTCTACTAAGTCTTGAATAAGGTATAAGCATACTGAGTGTTCTTGTGTTCCCCCCCTCGCCATAGTAAGCTATCAACCACAGTCCTTCCCAGCTAGCAGTTTTATTGTAGCTCTGTTCATGTTACAGTATTTATGTTCATCTGCCTGTATGTGCGTTCATATGCTTGCAAGAAGAAGCCAACATGCATTCACATTATAGATGAGACCAGGAGCTATGCATGATGTAACATGAAAATTGCTCATGTATTTTAAAAAGGTGTACACTTGACACAGACTGTACATGCATTCACTGTAACTTGTGAGCAGGGCTTAAGAAGAAGTGGAGATTGGATTTATACCCCATCCTTCACTACCCAAGGGAGTCTCAGAGCAGCTTACAAACGCCTTTCCCTTCCCCTCCCCACAACAGACACCCTGTGAGGTAGGTGGGGCTGAGAGAGCTCTGAGAAAACTGTCCTTGAGAGAACAGCTGGTACAGAACTATAGCTTGCCCAAGGTCATCCAGCAGGTGCAAGTGGAGGAGTGGGGAATCAAACCCAGTTCTCCCAGATTAGAGTCCGCGCACTTAACCACTACACCAAACTTAAGAGGAGGAGCACTAAAAGTACTGCTTGCTTTCCCTTTCTGTGCAGCTGTTGTAATGACTCAGTATAGAGGGTGCAGACAGTGAGTGACAATCTCATAATGGATCTGTCTTTGGCAAGTGGATTTTTGTGTTCAAGTACAATACAACAATCAACCACTTAAATTGCTCTTAAGGCATTAAAAAGTAAGATCTGTTTCAAGGTTGTTTATTTTTGTTACCATATAAATGCCCTTTGCTCAGAGAGAGAGTATCAGGTCATACTTAAATAAACTGAGGTGGTATTATAATCTTGGTCCTATTCAGAGACTTAACCTGGTCAGCAGTCTGGAAGTCTCTTGCATTGTGGAAGATCTTTCCTCTCCAATATACATCTAAAGTAATGTGATGCCCACGTTCTCTGTGGATGACCTACACCTTCTGTGGTTCCATTTTATTCAGTCTTTCTCCCACATCATATGTAACGATTAGAAGTATGGTAGAAAGGATGGGTGTCCACTATTTATTTATTTGTTTGTTTCAATTTATATCCCGCCTAGCCAGCGGACGGGCTAGCCCACAAGCTGCCCTGAGCCTGTTCGCGGGGAGGGTGGGGTATAAAATAAATAAATAAATATCACATAAGTCTGAACTGGAACCCAGACTATGTAGGAATAAATATGTAATATGATTATGGAAATAAAGCTTTCAGAAATGCAGGAACCAGTATTTCAGGTGTAGTTCCAAAGGTATTGCATTCTTGTACACTGGCTGGAGAGTTTGTAAAATTAGCTAGTGAAAGTAGGACATTCTTGTGAAAACTCTTGCCTAAAAGTTATGAAGCAATACAGTTCAAAGAACTTACATGCAAATGCTGTAGAACAAAATGTTTATGCATAATGTGATCTGAAACTGATTGTTTTAATATGTGTGTGCGTGTATAGATGGGGCCACTAGAGTTTCAGAGAATCAAGAGTAAGCAGACAATATTTTCATAATGCTGTATTTTCATAAAATAATCTTATGGACTAAAGGGCCAAAAAACCCAGTAACAGTTTGTGTTTGTAATTATGCAGGTAAACTGAAAGAACTTAATGAAAATGCCCCTGAAGAGCAACAGTTAACTGAAGATGATTTCGATCATTTAGAAAAGATGCTGTCTATAGCATGCAATACGTCCACAGAAATAGCATCAGCACAGCAACTCCAAGTTTTGTTGAAAGCAGTTAGCTGGCCCACAGGTATGTGACCAGATGGCTGATTTGGAGGGCAAATTTCATGGACAGAGGGCAGAATGAAAATCTTTGCTTTTGTTCATGCTATTTTTTAAAACTTTTAATCTTTATTTAATACAAGTAAGTACATATAACATCAGACATTTTAAAAGTTATTTTTTATCCCACAAGTTTTCTCATGGGCTTCATTAAGTGAAAGGAGTGTTTATTTCATACCACTCAAACTGATCACATCCAAAATAAGCCTGTTGTTATGGGGCTTGGGCTTATGGGAATTACTGATGAGTGCACTACATCTCTACATTGTTTTTCACATTTTCCCATGGGATATGAATGGTGGGAATGCACACATGGGAGGACAGAATAGACATAGGTGGATTGAAGTACAAAACTCATCATGCTCTGATGACTCTAGTTTTTTTTGGGGGGGGGGTATTTTCCCCCAGTTGACTGCAGGCTCTTCAAATTCACACAACTGCCGATGTGGTATAGCAGCTACAAGTGCAAGCTGGGGAATTAATGATTAAAGGCTCACTTCTGCCTTAGGGAAATCATGGTTTGAACCCCATTTGGAATGTGAAGATATTACTGACATATCTCATGTAAGAAATGAGACATTTTAGAGTTGTACTCTAGGACTGAGGGGAGCTAGGTTAGAATCCTCAGTCAGCAGCTAAACTCACCGGATGACTTTTAGCCAGTGGTTCCTGGTTAACCTAATCTATGTCCCAAGTTGTTAGGAGGATAAAATGGTTGATGAGAGATCAAAGTACACTGTGGGTCCCTTAGAGAAAAGTGGGACAAAAAAGGAGGAAGAATTACTTGAGATGTTGGATTAATGGTGCTTCAAGTGTTTAAAAGCTGTCAAATAGTAGGCTTTTTGCCCCACAAAATGTGAGCCAGTTAAAAGCAATGTGAACTACATGTGGAATGTTCCTTTTTAAAACGAGAACACACTCATCGCCATTGTATCTGTGCTCACAGAGAGTTTGGTGATCATATCGACCATTTTAGGTGGCACTCCTTGAAGATTTTATTCGGTCTTCATTTTTCTTTCCCCCTCTTAGCAACATCTTCCTTTTTTACACATGGAGCTTTAAATACTAAAGGCACGATCCATTCTAGTGCAAGGGTGTGCTAGATAGTGATAGGGAGGCATGGATGGCCTTCTCATTCCTGGCAGTGGCTTCACAGCATACATTGAGCACTGAAGGAGGAAGGCAGGCAACAGTGCTCTTTTGAGCCTTATGCCTGTCTGTTCCTACATGGTCACAGTGCCTGCACTAGAATGAATGCATTTTAGTTAAATATCTAGAAGAGCTGATAACTTTCTCTATATAATGCCATACCCCTGAATGCACAGTTTTAGTTGGAAATCTGTTGTACAGCTAATTTTTGGATTTAAACATTTGTCAACATTGGAAGTATCTGAAACTCTTTTTCTCATATTAACAGTTGCCAGCAGTCTACAGGATGTTGTGCTTCTGCAGTAGGGTAAAAGAAGCTTCACAAATCAGTTATCTAAAATGTGTTATTTTAGTTAGTCTGTTTCATTTACATGTGCTGCTTAGCTTCTCAGTCTCCACAGCTACATTATTTAAGCATGAAATGTATTCAGAGAAGAGTCTTGTTTTTACCCTATTATGTAGGGTGATATAACAGTTCAGGCTACAGGGACCTTTAGCCATAGAAGTGGCAGATCTACTTGAAACAGTCAAAGAATTTCAAAAGGTAATATAACCTGCTACATTTCTGTTTTTAGACATTGTCTTTCCAGCACTAGACATTCTTCGATTAGCAATCAGGAATCCCAGTGTGAGTGAAAGCTTCTGTGGCGAAAAGGACGGCATTCAGTTCAGCAGCCACCTCATCAAATTTCTGAACCCTGGAGGAAAGCAAGCTAACCAGATGCTGGCTCTTAGAACTCTCTGCAATTGTTTTGTCCACCCAGTTAGCCAAAACCTCATGATGTCACAGGGGGATCTGATCATGTCACAAGCAATAGAACTGAAACTGAGCAGCAATAAGAACGTTCACATTGCACTGGCCACCTTGGCTCTGAACTATGCCGTTTGTTTACATAAAATTAATAACATTGAGGGTAAAGCTCAGTGCTTGTCAATAATCAGCGCAGTCATGGAAGTTGTACAAGACTTTGAAGCTATTTTTAGACTGCTTGTAGCTCTTGGGACACTAATCAGTGGTGATTCGAATGCTGTACAGTTAGCAAAGTCTCTAGGGGTTGATTCTCAAATAAAAAAATATTCCTCTGTATCAGAACCAGCTAAAGTAAACGAATGCTGTAGGTTTGTCCTTGATTTGCTCTAACTTTTTTTAAAGCACTTGGGAGCCTAGGACGGTGCTGAAGAAGATTTTACAAGAATTGATAAAATACTGTGGATTAATTACCTGGTCGTTAAGTTAAAAAAAACCCTAAATAAAACTTTTTTTGCACTGATCTTTAAATTGTTATCTTTTAATGCTGCCGTGTATGAAAATATGCTGCAGACTTTGTTCTGCTACTATTGAGTCTTGGAATTTAATATCAAAGCGGAAATTCACAAGGCAATCTTTATTCAGTAAGATGCAGTTTAAAATCCAGTCATTCTAGCTTTATTATTTAAACTCTACAAGTAACTGTATTAGTATTTTGATTTTAAATATAAGACACTTCCTAGTCTCCCTATTTTATATGATGAGCCATCGTGCCTAAGGTAATCCTGATTTCTCATGAACCTGTGTAAACTGTTGCAGCAGGGTTTTCTAGTTTCATAGGAATTCAGCGGTGTGTATTCAGCTCCTTGATGTGATGAGATTATGGGGAAAATAGGATAACATCAAGCATGGCATCAAAAATGTGGGTTGAATTTTCAGATGAGCTGTGGGCTTTCCCTTTTTAAATTCTATTTCTGTAAAATGTTTCTTCAGAATGCATATCTTTCTCAGGATTCAGTGATAACATTGCTAAGTTTCACAGTGGGAAGGTTATCTGCAGCCAGCCAGATTGCAATAATAATGCTGCGAAGTGTGAGCTGCCTCATTCATATTGATGAGGCGTTCATTCTAAAGTCTAATCCGTTCTACCAAAATGTCAGCATTATTCTTAGTTCCTTATCAGAAACATGCAGCTCATGTGCTTATCCTTTGTTCTTGTCCATTTAGAAATATACTACATATGTGAATAGTACATTCAGTTTCAAAATACCTAATTTATTTTGTTCGGGGGGAAATCTTCTACCTTCATCTGGATGTGCTGAAACAAATTCCAGTTTGCTAGTCTTAAGATTTATCTGAAATACTTTTTTGTGTACTCCAGCATCCATTCTCAAAGTGGTGGTGCAAAGTGCTGTCAAGTCATAGCCAACTTGGGGTGGCCCCATAGGGTTTTTGAGGCAAGAAATGCTCACAGGTGGTTTGCCATTGCCTGCCTCAGCACAGTGACTCTAACTTCTTTGGTGGTTTCCCATCCAAATGCTAACCAGGGCTGACACTGCTTAGCAGCCAAAATCTGATGAGATTGGGCTAGGGTAGGCCATCCAGGTCAGGCCATTACACACACACACCCTTTATTGGCATATATCAGATTAGAGGTAGAAACAATACACAGATAAGGAGGTAGCAAGGGCAACTGAGTCAATCATATGCATCTAGATATTACACAATTGATCCTTAATTACCAAACTTAAAAAATAAGGCTACCTTTTCAGTTATTTCGGGTGATGAGTCATTCAGAAGATGACACCTTCAAAGTATTGCTCAGCCTGTCATATTAAGTAAAACTGGGTCTAAAAGAGTAGAACGCATATCAACATATTGGGAACAGTACAGTAGAATATGGAGGACCAACTCAGTTTAAGATTACATGCACAAAGTCTTGTTGAATATGGAATCCTATTATATCTGCCATAAGTAACTGCAGACGGAATGGTGTTGCATCTAGCAAGTGCAAATGCACTACACAATTGTGGGGTATGCTGATAAATAAGAAGGCAAATGACCAATAATTGGAAGAATTCCAAAATTTAAAGGGGAGCAGGATTTATTTGTATAAGAGGGAATCAATATACTTCCTTTGAAGAAAATGTGTAAGGATAGTAAATATAGGTACTTGTAAATTGCTGTCTGTTCTAATATGCATGGTACTGACCCGAATTGTCAAGTGTTAATGTATATTCATGTTTGGTTCAAGAGAGATGACTGCTAATGTGGGAGCCAGTATCAAAACAGTTGAACATGTCAACTGATAATTCTGGATAGGTGAGTGCATAGTTAACTATTCCAGCACAAGCTTTCATGGGTCAGACTTTACATTTTCCCACCCTGCCATCTTTCAGTGTAATTGCATCTGCCTAATGGATGTATACTTCAGGCATCTCATGAGATGACCTCTGACTCACATAAAGTTATGCTGTCTTTTTTTTTTTTTTGGTCTAACGTCCCACTGGGTTCCTCTTTTATGCCCAAAGATATCTCTGTACAATACACAATTGCTTGATGAAGAGCTATCACAGGTTGAGAGAGCATTAGAGGACTGGTAGATACCACTAATATTTTATAGTATCTCTTCCAGGCTGGTTAAGAATAGCCCAGGTTAAGTTAATAGCCCAAACCTTGAAGATATAAGTCAGAGAAAAAATTCATCTGTCCCATTACTTGTAAGATAGCTACTGCCTCTTTCTTTGAAGTGTAAATGTGCAAAAGTGCTCTACCATAATCATAAAGGAAACAAATGGCAAGCCTTGCATGTTATCCAGGCTAATACTTGGCTTTTTTTTGTTCCTGTCAAGTTACAGCTGCCTTTGGTGATCCCCTGGGGTTTTCAAGGCAAAAGCCATTCAGACGTGGTTTGCCATAGCCTGCCTCTGCATAGTGACCCTGGACTTGATGGGCTCCCATCCAAATACTAACCAGTACTGACCCTGCTTAGCTTTTGGGATCTGACTACAGTGGGCTATCTAGGTTAAGGTATTAGTCATTAGTATGCAACCATTAAAAATACATGACTGGTGCCTCCTGGTGTTTGGTCACTTCTGGTTTTTTGCTTGCTTTCATCTCTGCAATGATTTTACCTTAGGTGATACCATTTCCCTCTGTCCCCTTTAGCAACTGAAAACCGTTCTTGTAAAGCAAGTACAGACCCCAGTTACTTCATGGAAGGGAGGGAAAAGAACTTGAGTGCAAGAACAATGTGTGACTTTTGTAGGCAGCCTTCATCAGAGATGCTTTACTTGCTTTGAGAATATTTCCCTAGCCCTGTTTGTGAAGCCATTCAAGTACTTGCAGTCTTGGCCCCTGTTCCTAATATATGACTTTTTACGGTTATACAGAGAAAAATAAAGTATCGCATGTCTAATTTGGAAAATGGCTCCAGGTTGCCAATAGAAAAGAAGAAATCCCAAACATTAAAAATGGCAAGAATCCCCATTAGAAAAGTACGGCCTGTGCTTGCACTGACCACACAAAGAATCTCATGATAGTGTCGTGGGGGGTCAACTACAATTTTTCGGAAGAAATCCCAATAATCTGCTAGGGTGGGCTCTTTTCCCTTCTTTCCCAGTTCCCACTAATGCTCCCTCTAAACTGTGGAGTCATGTGAGCAAAAATCCTACTTTGTGAGCTCCTGGCATTTAAGTTGCGAGCAAGCGATTTGGCTGCTGCATAAATCAGTTTGCTCTGGAGCCATCCTTCCTGAGTTAAGGCAATCTGTGAGCCGGAGGCTAAAAAACGGTGAGCTAGCTCACACTAACTCTGGTTAGAGAGAACACTAGTTCCCACCCCCGCGCAGACAAGCGGCAGCAGCTGCGGCCGGAGGAGACGCCGCTCCTACTTTCTCCTTTCTAAAAAAAAAGGTGCGCCAGCGACGGCTGCCGTGAAAAGGCGTCGGCTTCCCTTGAGGGTCTCTCCGCTCGTTTGCACTGAGTGGTATCAGTTACTACCGAAAAGCAGCCTGCCACGGCGACACAGAGCGAAGCATCTGCGAACTGAGACGTTGCCTCCCTGGCGTCCGAGCGTGACGTCACCAACACCCGCCGCCAAGGACGGCTCTTAGGCGTCGCGCGTCTTTGTCGACAGCGCGCACCGCCGAGGCGGTTGAAGCAGTATGGGCAGTTGAACATATATATATACATTTAAGAGTATTGTCTGAAGAGGGTACCATGACAGGCCGTAAATTGGCTAAAGAGAAGAAGCGGCATCGCTCCCGTCTGGGCTGCCCGGAGGAGGGAGGTGGCAGCGAGAGGAAACGGCGGAGCACCGACTCGCCGCACGGCCTTCAGGAGGTAGAAGGCGCTTTCCGTCGTCGTCGTCGTGTGTGTGTGTGTGTGTGTGTTATTGTAGAACGCATGCGCAGAACAATCTTGTGAAGGTCCGCGCCAGAGAGGGGTGGTGTTTTAGTGTGGCTTGTCTTAACTCTTTCGTGCTACTAGTTTTGGAATCGGGTTTTTGTGTTTCTCGTTCCTGAGAATATTATTTCGTTCCACTCCGAAAATATGTCTTGGAAGAAGGCGTATATAACCTCCCAGGAGCCCGATCCTACCGATTCCTAGAAGCCCATTTTTGGCGGGGTTGAGAAACCCTGACTGATAGAATTTGTCACAGCAACATTTTCTGGCTTTCCTCCTACAGATCTGAAAAAAATGACAGGGCATTGATCTCAAAATGGGAAACTTTTTTTAAAAAGAGGCTGGCGCTCACAAGTAATAGAATGTTTCCTTCGGAAATCAAATTTTAGGCAAAACTTTTTTTAACCTTATGTTAGTGTTTCTGTAAAAAAAAAAAGGTTAAGGAGAACATGACAAGAATTTGAAATTGGAAACCTAATGAAAAGAAACTTTTTTTGGTAGATCAGACCAAAAGGCTATTAAATCCTTGTCCAACAGCAAATAATGGTGGAAGTAGTTGCTCCCTATAGTTTTTTCTCCAGCATTTACTAATCAGAAAGAGAACACTCCTGAATATAGTTTCTTTTCTTTTTAGTTATCTTGATGAATAGGTGATAGACCCATCCTACATTGTCTAAATAGTCTTCTACAGTTATTTAAGCTAGTATTGTGTCAAGGAATGAGTTATAAATTGCATGAAGACAGATCTGAGAATAACATTATATTACATATATGCAATGCTGGATCAGCCGATTCAGGTCTGTCAAGCCCAGAACCGTGTATTCTGTGCAGCAGTATCTCTCTGAATGGAGGCCCTTCCCAGTCTACATGAGGCACTTTTAACTGGAGGTGCCAGGGGGCATCATTGTCGTCTAAAACTGTCTGTATACCAAACATGTACTATGTAATGAGAGAATAGGACTGAAGTCTATGCTCATCTTTACTGTATGTGTTTTCTTGCTTTTCAAGCACTGTCTTCCACCTTTGCTAACCCACTTCCTGTATTATGGCATGGTGTGTGTTAGGCAGGTTTTTGTTTATCTGTATTGTTTCCCAGTTCTGTAATCCTATGCTTACTACATTGTCTATTGGATGCCTTACGCTATCTGACTGAGTTGTTTTTTTGTTTTGTAACTCAGCTTGAGTATCAGTGGGAAAGGTGGGCTGTAAGTAAAGTAAATAAAAATATGACCGTGTGAATTGAAGAATTCCCCATTCAAATTCCACCTTAGCTGCTAATTCAGAGTGTTTCCTTATGCAAACAAATACCCCTTTGGTCTCAGTCTGTGATAGGACTGCAATATTTGAGAATACAAATGCAGGGATTACTTCTTCAGTATTCCGCACATTAAAAAAATTATTGAGGACAAAAAATCTGAGTGTGCAATGAAGTCGTTGTGCTAGAACTAGGGATGCCAACCTCCAGGTGGTACCTGGAGATCTCCCACTATTATACTTGTTTATTTATTTTTGAGATTTCTGTCCTGCCCTACCCTGCAAATGGGCTCAGAGCAGCTTATGTCACGTCAAACAATTAGACAATTCCATAAAACATAGAAGCCATTAAAACATTAATTCCAACAAAGTTAAAATTTAAATGACAAATTTAAAATACCTAATTGGCAGCTTGGTAGTTAGTGTCATCTTGTTATACACTGAGCTCATGCCAGGGAAAGGTGGTGGATCATTCTGATGGAATAACTCAAGCACTCCTGGTGCCAATAAATATGAATAGCACCATAGAATAATTAAGGGAGCTGAGGCAGGGAGGCTGATATTCTTTGACGTCTGCCACCTCAACCAAAGGCCTGGTGGAACACCTCCATTTTGCAGGCCCTGTGGAATTGCGAGACATCCTTCAGGACCCTGATCTCAGTTGAGAGCATGTTCCACCAGGCTGGGCCAGGGCTGAAAAGGCCCTCATAGAGGTGAGACAAATGTCTTTTGGGCCGGGAGACGATCCTGCAGGTATGCTGGTTCTTGGTTGCATAAGGCCTTAAAGGTTAATACCATAACCTTGAACCTGACTTGGTAATCAGCTGGCAGCCAATGCAGCTGGCGCAGCACTGGCTGAATGTGCATCTGCATAAATGTACCAGTCAGCAGATGTACCACTGCATTTTATACCCGCTGAAACTTCTGAATCAGGTTCAAGGGTAGGCCCGCATAGAGTGAGTTGCAGTAATCAAGCCTGGAAGTGACTATTGCATGGGTCACTATCACCAAGTCATGGGAGGAAGTTAGGGAACCAGTTTCTTGACCAGCTAACAATGGTAGAAGGCTGATCTGGCAACATTACTGACCTAAGCCTCCATAAAAAGGCAGGCATCCAGAATCACTCCCAAGCTCCTCCCCATCAGTGGCAGCGTCAACGGCACCCCACCAAGGGCTGGATTCCCGGACCCATCCCCCCACAGCTCAGGAACAGGACCCCCGTCGTTGCTGAATTAAGTTTTAACCGACTCTGTTGTAACCAGTCAGCCACAGCCTCAACAGCCCTAGACAAAATATCCGGGGCAGAGTCTGGCTACCTATCATTAACAGATATAGCTGGGTGTCATCAGTGTACTGGTGACAGCCCAGCCCAAACCCCCAGATTAGCTGGGTGAGGGGGGCACATATAGATGTTGAATAGCATCTCCAGATGATCAAAATCAGTTCCCCTGGAGAAAATGGCTGCTTTGGGGGTTGGATTCTATGGCATTATACCTTGCTGAGGTCCCTCCCCAAACCCCGACCTCCTCAAGCTCTACCCCCAAAATCTCCAGGTTTTTCCCCAACCCAGAGCTGGCAACTCTTTTCCCTTGATGTGCTTAGATTTTATTTGCCAGCATTTTTAAAGAAATGAGTGATGTATTTGGTTCTATTTTTATTTGTCTTGAATTAATTTAGCTTTTTGTCTTTTGGGAGCCAGGGTGGGACATACAAGGAATGAACAATTAAAGCACAACAACCAGCAATACTCACAGGTAGCCCACAAATAACGTTATAACCCTTTGACCACCCTTACAAAAAGTTGTTTTAAATCTCTTCCAAAAGCCCAAGAGAGTCAGAGCCTTCCTCACTGACTGTGGTGTGGGCGGCCACAGTCCTTATCTCCTTACAGTAAGGAATACATACCAACTCTTGCTGCAAGGATCTTAACTGCCTCCTATATGGGGCGACATGTGAGTATAAGTGTCCCATTCTATCATTTATTTTGCTGCATGTCTTGATATGTTAGCTAAGAAATGGTTGAAATACTTTAAAGTGCTGTATAAATGCTGTGTGTTTTTACTGCTTTTATTACCTTGAGCAATCAGTTTCATTGAGCTACCCTTAATTGTAGTATTTGAAGAGAGAATTGTATCTATCAAGACACTCTGCACTTTTCCTTTGTAAATATCATTGTTAATCTTCTGATCTTTCAGATCAGATATTTGGAATTCAGGCTTGTGAATCATGTTAAAATGCTGACATACATGATTGTTTCTGTCCAGTTTATGAAGCTCTATGATTTTAGATTGTACAAAACCACACAGAAAGCTATTGCCTTCAGTATACAAGCAGTTTGATTGCTGCAATCCTAAGGACACTTTTTCTGTTCGATCCATTGAGTAATGTGAGACTGACTTCTAAGTAGACCTGCTTAGGGTTGCTCCCTCAGTTCTCTAGGTAGAGCTTAGTTGCTAAGATTATTATCCAGTAAAAGAGGTATTCTTCCAGTTGATGACTGAAACATTTTTCTTTCTTTATATTTTAGGAAACAAAATGTACTTTACAAGTTTCAGGAAAGGAGGAGGTGGGAGAAGAGCCCAGTGACATAGAAGAAGGTGGATTAGACCTCAGTGTGCAACTGAAGCCAGTTAGTTTCTACATTACAGACAAGAAGGAAATGCTTCAACAGTGCTTTTGTATCGTAGGGGAGAAGAAATTGCAGAAAATGCTGCCTGATGTTTTAAAGGTACTGTTTATTAGTCTGAGAATGCTTATAGCCCTGCAATACTGCTTTTAAAAAAATTAATCACTGTTGGCTAATAATGTTAATGAATTATGATCACTAAAACACCATCATGAAATGAACCTCTGCTCTCCAAATCAAAATACCTCCTATATTGTCAGATTTCAGGCAAACCAGTTTTGCCTCCTTAGTTTATATTAGTGCTTTTTGTAACGAAAGTTAAGGGAAACATGACAATAAATTTCATAAACCAGGTCAGTCATGACAGCTTGTTTGTTTGGGGAGGGGGAGAATCAGAAAGATGCCATAAAGCCCTTTTCATGCTTCCTATAGTTATTATATCTGAGCTGGAATTGGAAAAGTATTTCATATATTAAAGGTGTACTACACAAATCCTGTTGGTTGCAGTAATCCTGCATGAAGTAAGGTTGCTTTGGTCTCACTGATGTTAGAGGGGTTTAAATAGCCTAACTGCATGGAGGAGTGCAGCTGTTGTCTTTTCACTGGGTTACATAAAGGATATAGTAGAAGTGAAATGATACAATCTTTTGGCCTACTTAATTATTTCATCAAAAGAGCTGGTAAACAGCAAGTGATATGAAATGGTTGCTTTGGCAGAAGGCTGGTTCAATAGCTTGGGGATATGTTATTCATGACCAAACTTATGCATTTGGTTAGGTTTAGAGAAGGTGAAGGAAACTCCAGAAGGTATGGATCCTCTATGGAACTTTTTGTTACATATTGGAATCATTTAGGGTTGCCAGGTCTACTTTCCTGGCTAGCGGGGTCGGTGGGAGGGAGCCTTCTGGGAGTGGGGAGGGCGGGGCAACGTTGCTTTGTGAGACATCATCACACTGGACGTGTTGCATGGCGATGCTCTAGCATTTTGGTCAAAACTCATAGAGCCAAAATGCTAGTGCATGGCTGTGTGACATGCCCGGCTTGATGACATCAATTCCATGTGAGGTCATCACACCGACACGGGAGGGAGCTGTTTGGGGGTGGGGCTTCTCTTGCCAGCCAGCTGGCTGGTAGTGGATTGGAGTCCCCGAAATGGGGGGAACCCCCACCCCGACATGGGATCTGGCAACCCTAGAATCACTAATTGACGTATTCCTGTGATTGCTTTATTTCCTTAATGACTCTCTTTTTATTTCTATGATGGTTATACATATGGGTGTATGTCTAGATTCAGTTCAGAAAGATCAGGTATTGAGATGTCAGCATGAGTTTTCTCAGAGCTAGCCATGCACAGGCCTCCCTAGATATTTGAAATACTCAAGCATCAGTGTCACGTTTCTGTGTCTTCAGGTGATGAGACATCTGGCCATCAGGTGATGAGACACCAGCCATACCCAACAGTCAAACTGCATTGCCACTTCTGTGCTCTCTTCTTGCACATACTGCAGCATCTGCCCTTTTCAGTATAATCTTATGACTTTTGACGCCACAGTGTTCAATATAAGGACTGTCAGCTGATAGAGAATTTTTGGCTGGTGAATAGTCTTCCTCTTAAATGGTTCTAAATTTGCATATCAGCAAAGTTGCCATATACTGATATTTATGTGAGGGGAAAAAATAGCTTTCCACTGAATAAACCAGTAATTCCCAAACATGGAGCGAGAGAACTGCTTGCCACAAGCAATAATTAAAAGCTCCTATAGGTCTAAGAACCAACTTGCTGAGGAAGTTGCCATCTGCATGAAATGCTATTCTGGGCTTTCCTTCTTCCAACCAGAACAGTGGCTCAGAGGTCTAAACAGGATGGGGAGGCAACGGCTCCTGTGCAAACAGAAACACTTTCCTATGCCACATTCTGAAAGTAAACATTTCTGGATGTAAATGAAGCATGTAAATGAAGGGCTCAGGTTTAACGCCACAAAAACTGTGCCTCAGCTACCAGAAATTTGGGAAATGCTAGGCTAGAGCAAAGCTGTTAGTCCATGTAGAAAAAAAGAAACAAGTCTCATATTTTTCATTACTGTGACCTACAGGTTTGCCAAACCCCAACAGTTAAAATGTTTTCATGCTGATTAATCAACTAAGGTTTTCACTGATTAACCTACCAATTAACGCTTGGGAGCCCTATATAATGTGTGCCATCCTATGCATTTATGATCCGGTTCAGCAGAAGTACAGCAAGATAAGACTGCTACAAAGACACGCTTTATCTGTGTATGTTTTTAAAAGAAATACTGTTGCACAGTCCTTGGCACTGAGCGGGCTGGAAATGTAAATAACATTAATTACAGTGGCATATGGAATAATGTAGTATATAATTATAGCATTTCCATGGGGATGTTGAAATTTTTATTTAATTGGACATAACGCCAACACCATCAGAGATGAGTGTGGCAACCTGGCAGTTTATAAATAAGTCATTTATAATTAAAAAAGAGCAATACTCCCAAGGGATTTCCGATCTACTTGCTAGGAAATATAGCAACTCTAGACAGCGGGGGCTAGCAGGGTTTAAGAATAAACTAACAATACAGCACACATTTTGTACTCTGTGAGAGTACTGCAGTGTTTCAGTTGGTCAAGGAAAGGCACGAGTATTGAGATTATAATATCATATACCAGCCTGGAGTTAATCAATTTTTTTAAACCAGGAGTGAGTAGAGAGAGACTCTCTCCCTTAACTGCTCTGTCTTCCTTGCATTTCTTCCCCAAGGCTACTGAGGAGGCTTAGTGTTAAGAGTCTCCATAGAGTCATCCAGCCAGCTACACTGAGCTCCGCCTCCACTATAGATGCCACAAAGTAACTTTGCAGATTGGTCTTCTAGCAAGCATGCCTGCATCTCTGTGTTGGTGGCCTACTAGGAAAAATATCACAGTTTACCAGCTAGGTTGCCCAGTACGCTCCGGGCTACTGGAAATTTGCAAGCCTGCCACACAGACAGGGATATACAGAATTTGAAGCGGACTGAGCAAGGGTGTGTGTATGACTGGAATGCCTTGGAGTAACTGAAAATGCTGGAACCAGGGCTCTTTTTGTAGAAAAAGCCCAGCAGGAACTCATTAGCATAATAGGCCACACCCAACAGCAGAAACTCATTAGCATATTAGGCCACACCCCTGACAGTGCAGCTCCCTCCCAGGATCAACTTCCCCAGGTGCCCCACAGCTTGTGGGGTGCCTGGGGAACCCGAGGGAAGGAAGGCAGTTTCTGGATCGGCTTCCCCAGGCAACTGGGGAACCCGAGGAGGGGAGGCAGTTTAATCTGCCTTCCCTCCCTGGATCGGCTTCGCTTCCCCAGGTGCCCTGTGGCTTGCGAGGTGCCCGGGGAACCTGAGGGGGGGGGGAGGCTGTAGGCGTGGCCAACTTGGAAGCCAGCTGGAACTCCGTTCCTGTGCGTTCCTGCCCAAAAATAGCCCTGGCTGGAACCATTGTAGGGGTTCTTGTTGCTGTTTTTCTGACAATGGTGGTTTAATAAACTAGGGTCTGAAATGGCAATTTTGAATTGGTTACAGATCTCTGGGTGAAGTAAACCCTGACTAGGTGTAATCACAATCAGTGTCATTTGGGTTGATTGTTGTTAAGGGTGGGTTTTATTCAAGAAGAGGGAAGGATTTCTGTGGATAGCAGTCTTCAGGGAATCAGTGCTTGCTTGCAGACATCTGAGTAACCGCAGTTACCGTAAATAAAACTGTTCATGGCCCCAGCTTGTGTGTGCGTGTGTGCCTGTTTCCTCCCTATTCCCCTCTCCTCACTCCTGCTAAATGGGATCCACACCTGCCTGGTTTAATGATCCTGGTTAACCTGCATGCTTGCTTTCATACCTCACAAGCAGTGGAACTAGTCTTAAACCACCATGCTTCATTGCGCTTCACAAGGGAAAGGAGAGGGAAGCTACAATTAGGGTTTGAGCACGTTTTTATTTAAGCATCGCTTAATTGGGCATTTGACTGCAGTGTTACATCTGTACCCATATTGTCTGATGTTTTAAGAAATGGGCAATTACATAATTCGTATAAGTTAGCATCAAGGTTCACTAGCACTCTTGATGTATGATCAAAGTGCCTTCAAGATCATTTCACTGAGTAGAGAAGGTTGTGTTAAAACTTAAGGTGTTAGACGTTCCATAGTAGTAGGACTGATTATTAGCCATAAAGTTGTAGACTGTTTTCTTGCGTACAATTAATCAAAACAGAAGTTTGAATAGTCTGTATTGGATTATCAGGATTCAGATAGAAATGCTGTTAGCGTTTAGAACAGGGATCCCCAGCGTGGTGCCCAGGGGTGCCATTGTGCCTTGTGATTGGCTATTGGAGATATGATTGGCTGTGCAGCTTTTTAAAAATGTTGCTTTGGCCGTAGGTGCTTCTGCAGCACCAGGGTTTTCCCTGTGTGACTGAAGATAAGCTGTATGTTTAAAAATGTCTTCTCATAAACAGTATGTTCATTTTAAAAGGCATTGCGTTAAACAGAGCTTCTTCCTGATATGGTGAAATGTTACTGTTCACTCCATAACTTCACTTCATTCACTGACATTTTGTGGTAGGCTCCGCATCCTGTGACAGCCATTTTGTGGTTGCACCCACCACCCTGTGTCAAAATTTCAAAGGTGTCCACATGTTTTAAAAGGTTGGAGACTCCTGTGTAAGAAGATTTTGCATATCTGTCACTTACCTAACTATTTTCTTAACATTCTTTATTGTAGAACAAAGTTTGAGTCCAGTGGCCCCTTTCAGACCAACAAAGTTTTATTCAAGGTATAAGCTTTTGTGTGCAAGGCACACTTCTTCAAAAACTTATACCTTGAATAAAACTGTGTTGGTCTTAAAGGGGCCACTGGACTCAAACTTTGTTCTGCTGCCTCAGACCATCATGGCTACCCGCCTGAATCTATTCATTACTGTAGTTATGAATCCTTCAGATGGTAAGCTTTTACCTTTTGGCAACATTGCTTGACTTTTCCAAACTCTTTTCTAAAATATTATTGTGTAAAATCTTTTTTTTTTAATTTCCCTTTGCCTAGAACTGTTCCATAGAAGAAATCAAAAGGCTTTGTCTTGAACAGTTGGAACTCATGTCTGAGAAGAAATTATTGAAAATTCTTGAAGGTAACCACTATTATAGAATACAGTGATACATTTAAATTAGTATTATATTACTGGTCTAAGAATAGCAAAGAAAGATTAAATCACTTTCCGCTAACTCTTGCATGAGTGGAGTAAAGCTTCTTCCATTGGTGTGAGAGGGTCCATTTTGCCCAATACCTGTCCTTGTTTAACCCCTCATATCTGCACAGCGTATTGTTCTTGAGGATTTCCAACTCCAGTAGCTGCTTTACAGGAGGTGGGATGCAGGCAGCTGCTGGGATAACAGGAAGTTTGGGAAGATCAGCTCCCACAAATGTCTTCCTTCTGTGCGAACTTAAACCCAACCAATTTGTCTTTACCATTTGCCACTAGCCATTGGTCAGTTTTTGGCCCCACAATAGATTAGATTTATCTGTGCCATACTTGGGTACATAACTTTGTATTCATTCCCCACCAATGCATAGTTCTATAAAAGCTAGTTTCTTCACCACATCATGGCTGTGATCTTCATTGTCCATATCTTTATGTGTATAGTACAGTGTATCCTTTATAGTGACGAGAGCTCAAAATAAAAAAAAGGAGTTTGCATACCAAATTTTGACAGTAAGGGGGAAACTATAGGAAGGAGTAGAGGAAAAAGAGAGGCCAGGCTATTAATTGGCTTCATTCAGTTGGAGATCAGAACGAAGGGACCAAAGCTTATTGGAAAGGTTGGGTTTTGAGGAAGGTTGTGAAGAAGGACAGATCAGAGGGAACACACAATGTAAACGTTCTGGGAGGGAATTTCAGGCATAGAACACAATAAGGGGGAATGGCCAAAGTGGTCAAAGAAAGTGGGAAACTGCAATCAACTTGAAGATCACTTTCCTGGGAGTAAGCCCTGTTACATAAAAAAGGCTTTGCACAGACCTGCTTAGGATTTCTATACAGTACCAGTATAACAGTTTAACATGTAGATACTCTAAAAGTGCTAGGTTTAATTTTACAGGAGAAATTTGGCAAATCCTATTTGGCTATGTAATATTGTTTCTCTCTCCTCACTGCTTCAGGCAATGAAAACTTCCAGCGACAGGTTTTTTAAAAGAATAACTATTTTGTAAAGAGTGGTTACTGGAGGTGTATAATGTCTGCTTACTTATAAAAGTCTTAGTTGAGCATAAGAGAGCAAACATGCACTAGTCTTTAAAGTAGCATATACTTTATATACAAAGCATATATACAAAGAAATCGCATACCCTTGGAACTTGCTGAAGTTTCTTCTTGTCAGCCAACTGCAAACTCAGACCAATGTCTCCTTCAGTGATGGCCTTCCAGTTCCAAAAGTCTTCTCCTCTCCAGGCTTCACCCAGGCAGTCACACTGTATGCTTTCACTTGTCATCCAGAACAATCTTTTACTTAAATACAACAGTAACAGGACAGATGAAATGTTCCCAAGAAGTTGCAACTCACAGTAATGTTTTATCTCGAGGTGAACATGGGGCTGATTCTGACAGTGATGAAGAAGCCAATGCTAGTGAAGAGAAGGCCGCTATTGAATCAATTAGTCAGTAAGTATTTGTAATAAAGAGTTTAATGTTAACCATCAGAAGATTTTGTTTTGCACTGGAAGTGACTGAATTGCTGGTGAAAGTGCCCCTGTCCAGAAATTCCAAGAAACCCCCAATTAACCCCCCAAGAATCTCTGCTGAAACTTTGTGAACCTACTGTGAACATTGGTAAGCTTAACTGACAAAACTTGATTTGATTCCAGGGAAACTTTGGTGAAACCTTTGCAAAACCTGATGAACGCTTAGTGAAGAATTTGCACTACAGCTGTAAGGGACCTTTGATAAAGATCTCTATTAGATTTTAATGTTATTTTTGTACATTGCCTGTGCATTACTGTGTATCAAAATTACAGATTTATATTTTCCCATTTACAAACATCAGAGTTAGTTGGTTGTGTTTAATGTACCTTCCTCCCCTGCTGTGCATATTTCCAGTCTTGAGCAATATGGAGCAAAGGCAGGATACAAATGTGTAAAATAAATAGAATTTAAATATGTAAAGTCTGTTTGTGGATAAGATTTGGTGGAGTGCATTTCCTTTGTGGATGGCCTACAGTGCAAATTTTAATCTCATTCTTTCCTTCTTGGCTAATCAAAGAAGTGGTCCTATAGTCAAGAAACGTGAGGATATCTTTTTTACAGTTTTCTTTGAGCTTTGCATTTTGATTAAAAAGTCAGCAAGAAGCATGTTTCTTTTATTAGCCAGAGAGAGCAAACAAATTGGCTGATTTCCCCAAGGATTCACAAATTATTTCCTTACCTGTCTTACTAGTTTTCCTGGCACAATGGTGCTTAAAGTATGTGATCCACTATGGTCTGTGGATGTGACTTGATTGTATTCATGGCTGTTCAACCATGGGAAGGCAAAGCTCTAATCTACCTCGAGAAAGTCTCCAACTTCTGTTGCTTTGTAATTAGCTAGCTTGGTGGCCTTTTTACACATTATGGAGTACACACAGGTAGCGTCTGGTGTCCCCACCCTATGTCACTCGTAAGCTCTCATCAGTTCCTGTGTGTATGTTGCCCAGTTGGGATCAGGACCACAGAGCACATGGAGAAATGGCCCATGGCATTTTTCTCAGCCTGAAACAGTCTGGAGGGGGGGTGGGATTGGGCCTGTCAGGGAAATTCACGTGTCCCTGGAAACATGTGGATATCTCCCCAAAGAACCTCTGAGCCCCCCCCCCCCTCTGGTTCAGCTACTCTTCATGCATTATGTGAAGAAAAATCAGCCAGTTCCAAGAAATTTAACTGAACAGATTTTGTATCCTGCCACTAGGAAATATCCTTTGGAAGCTTAAAGTTCAAGCCTGTACATTTTTGAAGTGTTGTATGATCATTTTATTTAGACTCACTGTTAATGGCCAGGAGGTTAAACATACATGGAGAATTGTGGCCTTTTGATTGTCTGTGGGTTTTATTTCTGTGTTTTAATGGGAGGTTTTATATGTATGTTTCTGTGGTTTAAAAAGGCAGGCCTCTAGAGTAAAAACAATAGGTGATTGAAGTGTGTTATAATTAGATGGTAGCTGTACCGTAGGGGGGGGTGGAGTTGACTCACTTGTAGAGAGGGGTTTGCTCAGAGTGTGTGGGAAAGAGAGACTGAGTGAGGTGCTGTAGAGTGTGAGAGAAATCTGTGTTCTTTGTGGAGGTTATTAGCCTAAGTGGCAAATGAGAAAATAAGCCTTTGTAGTTAGGTCTATTTAAGGAACTTTAGAGAAAGACGAACTGTACCTATCTAAAACCATTAGGCTTATCACCTTTATTGAAACCATTACACTGTTACACTTCTAAATAAACTCTGTTTAAGAGAAAACAACTGTATAATTTAGAGTAAAGGATACCCTTAGAGCCACCCCCGCCCCCAACTGCTCTGTCATTCTGCCAAATATGGCTGAGCCATTCTGTTCTTTGGGTCCAACTAAGAATTTCAAGGTTGAGAGCCTTTGGTGGCAGCAAAAATAAATAAGAAACACTAAGGAAGGCAAGGAAGCAGCATAACACACATCACCTCTGAACACTACAGAGAGGTGCTTTTACAGGTATTATATATAAAGAATCTCAGAAACAAGCAAAAAGGTTATAAGAATATTAATTCATTTTGGTATACAAAGGGATCCAGCACCTGGAAGCCTTTTTGGATTAGCACCTCTGCTGGCAATTGACATAACAAAGTATGGTATAATCCTTCAGTATTCTCTTAATAAGAATTCGCATGTGATTTATGAGAATAGAGACACATTGAAGAGAATCCCACACACTAGCTATTAGATAACAGATATCTAGTTATTTGGGTTAAATTTCAAAACCAGAAAAGGCAAGAGCGAATGTTGTCACTGTTTGACCACAAGATGGCAGAAAATGCACATGTATTAAATTCCTGATACCAAGTTCCATACTCTCTGTATGACAGCCCAAGATCTGCTCAGTGGCAAAATGTTTTGGACAGAAGATTGTCTATATTAGTCTGTGTACCTTTCTACTGAACTGGCTGTTGTAAAACAGATACCATAGAATTTTTGCAGCTGGTTTTGTACCAGGCTGTTCAGTTGTCCAAAAATAAACATAACTAACTAAATTGAATATAAATATTTCTTATGACCTGCATTTAAAACCAAGTGCATCATTAAAAATAAAAAAGTTGCTGTGAGAATGGTGCCAAATGAGTAATTCTGATTGCTGAATGAAGTTGGCAGGAAGACTCAGGACAGTGGGAGCTTTATTATCCTGGTACTTGACATATTTTGGCATCTTATCCTTTTGCAGACTTATTAATTGTGCCAGATCATCCCCCTGATTGTTTGCCCAAATGGCATGTTTGATATTAACATTATCAACTAATTCGGAAGTTGATGTTTTCATCCTGTGCTGGGGCAGGAATGAGGGATATAAATGCCGGGTTGTATTTTCAGTATACTTTTACTCTGCTTAAAACAGCTGAGACTGAAAATATGCAATAGCTTGTGTGTATGTGTGTGTGTGTGTGTGTGTATAAATGCTAAGGTTTTCAGGCTGTTGCATTCAATACCAGTTTCTCTTTCATGGTGGTGATCAAAGAATACTCACAACGTTCCTTGTACCACAGATGGAATGCATAAACATTTTTGCATCAGTGATAATTATATACAAGTTGGGGACCTACAAGAATCACCACCCAAATCTCCTGATGTAAAATATTGTAACCTCTTTGGGGTTTGAGAAATCCAGTTTCCAGCCAGTTTCTTCATCTGCCTATGTATTCTTTCTAGAAATGATTCTGATTTAGTGAAATGAGCATGCTCAATCTTCATAGGGCAATTTTAGGAGCCTTTTAAAAATGTGTTACGAATTAATTTTTTTTTCATGCCTGGGGGATCACCTGACTGTACAAAACCTTTGTTTTATGCATGTGCACTTTCCCACCAAACCTTGAGAGTCACCTAAATATAGAAATCCTTACCTTGTCTGTGCGTGGTCTAGATTTGCTGAATGACATAAGCCACCCGCTTTACAATGAGACTTTACAGATAAATAAATTGTGATGCATTTGTGCTCCAACATAAAAGGTTGGCTCAGAATGTCACATTCATACCCATGTCTTATGCTGGATGGAAGCAGTCTGAGAGAGGGACCCCCCCCCCCCCGGGTGGAATATTTGACAGTTTGGGGGAGCCAGTTTGGTGTAGTGGTTAGGAGCGCAAACTTTAATCTGGGAGAACCAGGCTTGATTCCCCACTCCTCCACGTGCAGATGCTGGGTGACCTTGGGCAGGCCACAGTTCTCTCAGAGCTGTTCTCTCAAGAGCAGTTCTCAAAGAGCTCTCTCAGCTCCACCTGCCTCATAGGGTGTCTGTTGTGGGGAGAAGGGAAGAAGATGGTAAGCCATTCTGAGACTCCAAATGAAGGGCGGGGTATAAATCCAAGCTGCTCCCCCCTCCCCCCCCGCCTCCTTCTTCTGTTTACCCAAGGAAGCATACTTTCGGCCAAAGGAGAAAAAGCATCATGGATATTTTAACTTAATATCTAGCTAAAAATCTATTTATTTATTTATTTATGTATGTATGTATTTATTTATTTATTTATTTATCAGATTTATATCCTGCCCTCCCAGTCAAGGCTGGCTCAGGGCAGCTTACAGAAGGAATAAAAACAGCAGTAAGTCATATAAATAATCGTAAAACCCTAAAACAATTTCAACATTAAAAAGTGTTAACAATTGATGATAGAAGATTAACAGATTAAATTTAAATTTAAGTTTAAGATGGCAGTCGACTTTCAGTATGCCATCCAAGTGGTGGACCTGGGCCTGACATTGTGCGGTTAGCACAGGCTATTTTCGTGGGTGCAGGATCTGTATGATTTTCCCTTAGGGCAGCTCCTAATTGGAAGCCTGGTGGAAGAGTTCCATCTTACAGGCCCTGCGGAACTGCATAAGGGTCCCGCAGGGCCCTGATCTCTTCTGGGAGCTCATTCCATCAGAGAGGAGCCGCCACCGAGAAAGCCCTAGCTCTAGTTATAACCAGCCTGGTGTCCTTTGGTCCTGGAAGGGTCAGTCGGTGTTGGGACCCTGATTGCAGTGCTCTCTGGAGAACATGTGGGGGAAAGGCGGTCTCTCAGGTATGTAGGTCCCTGACCATAAAGGGCTTTAAAGGTAAGAACCAGCACCTTGAAGCAAATTTGGTATGCTATCGGTAGCCAGTGCAATGCCTTCAGCATAGGCTGAATGTGCTCCCGCATTGGAAGGCCCATTAGAAGCCTGGCTGCAGCATTTTGCGCCAGCTGTAGCTTCTGGATTTGCAGCAAGAGCAGCCCCATGTAGAGAGCATTACAGTAGTCCAATCTCGAGGTGACCATCGCATGGATCACTGTTGCTAAGTCGTTGCATTCAAGAAAGGGAACCAACTGCCTAATCAGCCGATGATGGTAAAAGGCCGATAACTCTATTAAGATGAGAGATATGTAATCATAGCTTTGTTAACAATACTTAAAACAACTGGGTATAAATAATTAGAAGTGAACCTGTGAAATCAAAAAGTCTGGGTGACACGTTGGGACGACACTAGCCTTTTAATGGTACCGTTTAACTCCTGTCAGTAGGCTGGGTGCTTGCACGCATATTAACATAATATGTACTTCACAAATTTTAGACAAAGTAGTTGAGGTATGAAATTGGTTAGATGAATATAAAATAATTTTATGGCCAAAATGCTCATTAAACTCAACAATTGGACTCGCCTTTCATGATTTCAAGATCCTATGGAGAGCTGTATCCTGTCTTCTCAAGTGTATCATATAATCTTTCATTTGCATTCTTGCTTTGTATAAAGTCATTTGATAACTATGGCGAGATAGCAGATAAAATTTTAGCCTATTAAGCAATTTTTGAGCCCCCTCCCTCAAAGCAGCATTCAAACACACATAAATCTTTAAAGCAGCAGTTCTTCTCCCCTCCCAAACTGGAGTTCATATAGATATTAGCTTTAGGACATGAGATGGGTATGCTGTACTGGTTAATCCTCATATGGAGTATTGTGTCCAGTTCTGGAGGCCTTTTTATAGGAAGGACACAAATTTTAGAGTGGGTGCAGAGGAGAGCAACAAGGGGTATGGAAACTAAGCCTTAAGAAGAAACCTTGTGGGAGCTGGGAATATTTAGTTTGGAGAAGAGGTGGTTGAGTGGGGATATGATTACTCTTTTTAAGTATTTGAAAGCCTGTCATTTAGAGGAGGTTACTACCAATTTCAGTTGGTAGTGGAGGATAGGACTAATAATAATCAGTTTAAATTATCGGTGGGGAGATATCAATAGGATATTAGGAATAACTTTTTAACAATAATGGCAGTTCAGTGATGAAATTGGTTGCCCAGGAGTGTTGTGATTTCTCCTTCCTTGGAGGTGTTTAAATTGAGACTAGGCACTTATTTGTCAGAGGTACTTTAGGTCATCCTGCATGGCGCAGGGACTTAGACTGGATCGTTTTTAGGTACTTTCCAACTTCTAAATTCTTTAATTCAATTTGTTTACATTTTTATACAACTTTTGTAAATGTTTGTCTTCAGAGCCACACATTGTGTAAGCTGCAGCACTGAGGCTTCAAGAAAATGAACTGCTTTGAGCTGAGAACATTTTTGCTGCTTTATAGTGTTCTTATCCAGACTATACAACTACCCTAAAAGAAAAACTAGGATTGGCCATTATTGGCAAATTTTCTGTCTTTGAACAGTAGTAAAGGTCCCATCTGGCATAGAACAAGAGCCTGCGAAATGGCAGAGGAAATTTCTAGTGTCGCTGGTGTGGCCACAGTGCTCTGATAAGTTCTGTATTTAGGCCTTGCAGAGGTTTTGTCTCTCTCACACAGTTTTTTGTAATGCTGTGCTTCTATTCTTGTTAATTTTCTCGGGGCAGTTAAAGTGGATTGTTTCTGGTTTAGAAAAATTGGCATCTGCTGTAACTGTGTCCTAAAACTAGGCTGGAGCATCTCCCCCAGTCGGAGATATAATCATGTTAATTTGACTGCCTTTGGCTCCTGGGGCCAGACTGCCCTATTAAACCTGAGGAGAATGAAAATTCGTGAAAAGTATCAGTATTATTGTCTGAATTGTAGTTCCTTACTATGTTGCTATGTATTCTGCCTTAGACATAAGATGCTGCTAATGGTGACAGTTCGTTGCAGGATGCAGGACCATAAAAATAATCAGTTTTAATTTCTTGACCTATTTATGTAAAGCAAAATACAGGGTTTTATCCAGCCAACCACCAATGCAATGTGCACACATTTTCATCCCACTGCCATTCCCCCAGCAGTCCTTACTGGCCCCCCAAATGATGTTTGGTGTTGCAAGTCCAACAGGAACAGAAAGTGATATGGATTGGGGGCTTACAACACTCTGCTTGTGGAAGAGGTCAGTCCATGTGACTTTTTGTCCAGGAGGGTCCTGCAAATATCAGGCACTGTCATCAAAAGAGGCTATGGGGGAAGGAGAGTATAAGGAAAACCTGGATCTGCTAGGGTCTTCCACTGGCTTTTGATTCAATATAATCTTCAGTGTTCAATAAAGAACCAAGCAGCTTATTCCATGCCCCAAGAAGCAGGGCTGAGTTAAGACACGCTGAGACCTTGAGCTATGTCAAGTTTAAGAGGACCCATAGCATTACCAAAAAAAAACCCCCCAACAACCATATTAGTAAAATGTAATTTTTAAAAAAAATTAGAGGAATTTAATAATCTGAGGCCCTAAATTGTAGTTTACTTAACTTGTGCATAAATCTAGCTCTGCTGAGTAAACTTTGGGCTTGTATGTCTCAAATGGCAGTTTCTCATTCCCTGTCACATGTCAAATCACTTCTGACACTTAGGAGATTCTCAGAAACAGTTTTTATAAGGTATACTAACCTAGATCGGTTCTTCATTGTTCACAGGCAAGACAACAGCATAGATTCTACTTCTTCTCTGAAGGAAGACAGCAAATTGGAGGGGTTGGACTCAAAACAAGGTGAGGATTAACAAAAGTTTTGTATTAAGTTAGGATATTTGAATAACAGTAGCATGATATTATTGAAATATTTTTAGAGGTTTTGAGGCATCTGATTGTAATGCTGGCTGGTGTATTAATTTATTTGCATAATAAAATGTAATTACAGGCATTTAAGAGCTCCCTGTCCAGTTACTTGTTACATGAAAACCCTAAAGTTTGTAACCATTTAGGGAATGGGTGGGTTGCGTTTTCATGCTGGAAGTTGTTTCCAATTATAAGCTACTGTGTGATAGTCATGCAACATGCTGACCCAGCAAAATGATATTAATAAATTGTATATAATGCTATATTATATGATATTTAAACAATCATAACAACTATACAGTGCTTAAGAACAATTTACACTGCACGATATACATAAATTATAACATCATTTATGCCAAACACTATGTGGAGACAATATATACTGAATTTGTTACATGTAACGTAGCTCCACCAGGAAAAGTAAGATACAGCATAATAGCGGGAATCTCCCTGGGATGCCAACAGTCTTATTGCCAGTTAGTTGTTGTAGATTTCCCGGGCTGTATGGCCATGGCCTTGGCATCGTAGTACCTGACGTTTCACCAGCAGCTGTGACTGGCATCCTTAGCGGTATAACACAGAAAGATGGAGTACTCTCTTTGTCAATGGGAGTAGAAAAATGGTTGGCAGTCTCATTGTCCTCAACTGAACTGAAATAATCAGTGAAGTTGATCGCTTGCGTGTTGAACTGAAGAATGCATGCATATTATGATGCGTATCCTAGGTTGCTCTTCTCGTTTTGCTTTCTTCTTTAGAGTTTAGTTCAAAACATTGCTGTGTAGTTACCAAAAGTTCACATGCATGCAACAAGCTTATCTGGGAGCCCGATGTAAATAATGATTCATTCCCTTGCAGGACAAAGAACAGCTGGCTTGACAGTCTTCAGGCTTGCCACTTGCTAGGTGTTCCCTCACTTAAGGTGGTCTGCCTGGCATCAACTGTAGCCTTTTCTGTTCTAATCCCTAGTCTGTGGATTGGGCTCTCTGAGGATGTGCTTCAGGAGGCACTGCAAGACCATTTTATTTGCCAGGGCTTTAAACGGGATATAAACTGTAGGCATCATTGGGGGGAGGGGTATCTGGAGTTGTATCCTATTAGTTTTAAATAGTAATGTTTCAACTGTGACTTGGAAGCTGCCTTGAGCTACAACAAAAGTCAGGATAAAAATATTTAATAAAATAAATGGTAATCAGCTAAACCTCCATGTGAGCCCAGAAAGTTCAAGCCTCCTTCTCTTTTGAGAGGATGGTATTAAAATACCTTGTATAAAGAAATACAATACTGATTGCAAGGAAGCATGTCAGTTCACCTCCTTGTCCACTGAAGCCAGGCACATGTTATGGTTTTGGGAACTGGTTTTCTGCCATGCGAATAAAGTATGTTGGATTAGATGGACCACTGGTCTCATCTAGCATGACTTTCCTTATGTTCTTATGAACAGGATCATGGAAGATCTTATAGATCTCCCTTATAGATAAGGGGGAGGCGAAACTACTTGAGAAGGCTGAGGTCTTAAAGGATGTCATGTTTTCCTCATAAGATCACAAGAATATAAGAGAAGCAAATGTTGGATCAGGCCAGTGGCCCATCCAGTCCAACACTCTGTTACACAGTGGTCAAAAACAAAGTCCTCAGGAGGTCCACTGGTGGGGACAGGACACTAGAAACCCTCCCACTGTTGCCCCCCCCCCAAGCACCAAGAATACAGTGCATCACTTGCCCCAGACTGAGAAATCCTATCTATACCTTGTGGTTAATAGCCACTGATGGACCTCTGCTCCATATGTTTATCTAATTCCCTCTTGAAGCCATCCATGCTTGTAGCCACCACCATCTCCTGTGGCAGTGAATTCCACGTGTTAATCACTCTTTGGGTGAAGAACTACTTCCTTTTATCTGTTCTAACCTGACTACTCAGCAATTTCATTGAGTGCCCATGAGTTCTTGTATTGTGAGAAAGGGAAAAAAGGACTTCTTTCTCTATCTGCTCTATATCATGCATAATCTTATAAACTTCGATCATGTCACCCCTAAGCCGTTGTTTCTCCAAGCTAAAGAGCCCCAAGCGCTTCAAGCTTTCTTTACAGGGAAAGTGTTCTAACCCTTTTATCACTCTAGTTGCCCTTTTCTGCACTTTTTCCAATGCTATAATATCTTTTTTGAGGTGTGGTGACCAGAACTGTACACAGTACTCCAAATGAGGTTGCACCATCGATTTATACGGAGGCATTATGATACTGGCTGATTTGTTTTCAATTCCCTTCCTAATAACCCCCAGTGTAGTGTTGGCCTTTTTCATTGCAGTCGCACGCTGTCTCGACATTTTCATTGAGTTATGTACTATGACTCCCAAGATCTCTCTCTCTTGGTCAGTCTCTGCCATTTCGGATCCCATCAACGTGTATTTATAGTTAGGATTTTTGGCTCCAATATGCATCACTTTGCACTTGGCCACACTGAACCCCATTTGCCACTTTGATGTCCACTCGCCCATCCTCGACAGAACCCCTTTGAGTGCCTCACAATCCTCCCTGGTTCTCACCACCCTGAGCAACTTTGTGTCATCTGCAAATTTAGCCACTTCACTGCTTACTCCAAACTCCAAATCATTAATAAACAAGTTAAAAAGCATCGGACCAGGTACTGATCCCTGCGGTACCCCACTGCTTACCTCCCTCCACTGAGAAAATTGCCCATTTATACTCACTCTCTGTTTCCTTTTAATTAGCCAGTTTTTGATCCTCAAAAGGACTTGTCCTTTTATCCCATGACTGTTGAGCTTACTTAGGAGCCTTTGATGAGGAGCTTTATCAAAAGCTTTCTAGAAGTCAAGGTAAACAACTTCTATTGGGTCCCCCTGGTCCACATGTTTGTTAACTCCCTCAAAAAACACTAACAGGTTAGTGAGACAAGATCTTCCCTTACAGAACCCCTGCTGAGTCTTCCTCAATAGATTTTGTTCATCAGTGTGCCTATTTTCCTCGTTTCATGGCATCCAGCTGACCCTCAGTGAACTCAGTAAAAAACCTAGGGGTTATACTAGACCAGGGGTGGCCAAACTTGCTCGGTGTAAGAGCCGCATAGAATAAATGTCAGATGTTTGAGAGCCGCAAAACATGAACAAATACTACACACACATTTTTATTTTAAAATGTGCAAATTTGCTTTTTAATTAACATTAAATGAGACTGCCAAAAATAAAAATAAAAGGGGTAAAAACAGATATTGATAATGATATTTATTTGTCCAATGATATTTATTTGCTAATGAAAAGAAAAAGAGAGAGGTAGAAAGAAAGAATGAAAGAGGTGGAAAGAGAGAGAGAGACACACAAAAAAAGCAAATAGACGGGAGGGAGGGAGAAAAAGTATGCCTCTCCTTCGCTTTCCCAGCTGCCCTGCCGGAAGCCACACAATATGTGTGAAAGAGCCACGTGTGGCTCCTGAGCCACCGTTTGGCCACCCCTGTACTAGACCCAGCATTACTACTGGAAATACATGTTAATGTAGCTGCAAACAATGCTTTCCATCTTTATTTAGCCCGGAAGATAGCTCCCTTCCTTAACCTAGACAATTTGCCATGTGGATCAATTCCATGGTAACTGCAAGTCTGGACTATTGTAATGTGCCGCAGTTTATTACACTGTAATGCACTTCAGTTCATTACACTGTAATGCACTGTACATAGATCTGCCCATAAAATCAACTCAGAAACTCCAGTTGATACAGAACACTGCTGCTTGGTAACTATCCAGAGCTAGGTAGAGCAAGCATATATCATACCTATTCTATAGTCATTCAGTTGGTTACCAGTCACTAACTGGGTTCAATTCAGAGTATTGGTTATCACGTACAAAGCCATTAAAGGCCTTGGACCCACGTATCAGCAGTTCTGTCTCTCCCACTGTACTCCTCCACAGAAACTTGGCTCATTCAAGCAAAGTCTTCTTAGGGTGCAAATTTGCAAGTAAGGAAGATTGGCAACTGCCTGTACCACATGGATTCTCTGTTGTGGCTTCTGCTTTGTGCAACAGCCTCCCTGAGGAGGTCATAGAGGCTCACACTCTTCTAGCATTCTACAGAATGTACAAAACAGAAATGTTCAGGGGGACATTTTCATAAATAAATGGGATTGTAGTTCATTGTAATGTTTAGTGTATGTATCATCTTGCTTTTACTGTATCATCTACCTTTATAATCCACTTTCTGCATTGCTTGTTAGGTCGTGCCTCAGGCAGTTTTCTCTTTGCACTTTCTAATCCTGTAATCCTAGTTCTATTGCACTATTTATTGGATGTCTTTTGGTGTCTGACTTGTGGTTTTTATACTTTGTAATCTGCCTCAAGACTCAGTGAGGAAGGCAGACTATGATATGAAATAAATAAAGACGATTCCTTAGGGAGGCAAGTCCCATCTTCGAGAATGCTGTGATGAAAGTAGTTCATAGGGAGAATTGGACTACATAGAAATGGTTATCATAAGGTAGCCAAGAACAAAATTAAGAGTCCAGTGGCACCTTTAAGATTAACAACTGTTTATTGAAGGTATGAGTTTTCATGTGCAGGGCACACTGTTTGAAAAAGTGTGCCTTGCACACGAAAGCTCATACCTGGACTGTAAATTTGTTCTACTGGTTCAGCCCAACATGGTTGCCCATCTGGATCTATAAGGTAGCCAAGATACACATAGAATGCTGTGGCTTTGAAAAATGCTTTAAATATTGCTCGTTGCACTTTCTGGAATGACCTCTGAATTGACACGTTTCCTGCAGACTTCCTCTCTTCCTTCTGCGCTATCAGAGGGAATTGATGACTGTTGCAGGTGATTGCTTCTTTGTCCTTTTTATGACTTTATCAGCCACTGTTTCGTGATGGCTTTGGGCAATGACAACAGTGCTAGTCAGGATGTTCGCTTTTAAAGAGCTTTTTGAGACTCTGTGGGCATAAATTGTGAAACTTAGTAACTGTTCTCCTTCCATACTTGAATCCATGATGCTGAAGACGAAACGTACAAAAGCTGAAGGGGTTAGCAGAAATGAGTAAAAAGTGGTTAACAATGAGAAATTTAAGTGCCCGGAAATGAATTTCACAATTCTAAATTGACAGAATAAATAAAAGTCATCTAAATGGGGGGGGGGGGGGGAGAGATAATGAGAAAAAGCAGCATCAGAGACTTTTATTACAATGTAACATTACAGCTGTAAAAATGGGGGGAGGGAGCATTTCAGCTAATTAAACATTTGTTAGGCCAGTAGGGCTGGGTGATTACAGTACATTACATGCATATTGCTGAAACTAAAGAGAATCCTGCAGCTCATTATACTTTTCAGGTTGTGAGAATTTCTGCTGGAGAGGGATAAATGGTTTTCTTTAAAAAAAAAAAAAAGATTTGTCTCATTCCCCCAGGTCAGTGCCCTTTTCACTTGGATCAGTTGGCCTTTGGCAAAAAGAGATGAGTGCTCTGGAATATAACTTTTGAACTTTGAACCAGGCATAGTCAGAAAAAACACTTTCTCTCTGTAGAGAGATTCTCTTCACTTGAACATGCGTTAAGTAAATATGGACTAGTGCCCCGTAGCAAGGCAAAAATAATTTCCATTCCTTAATCCTATTGATTCCCATTTCTTTTGATCTTTCATACTCTTTGTTTCTGGCAAGTTAAAAGAACTCAGATGATGTTTGGAGTTCATGGCTGCCTTTCTGTAGGTGGTGTGTAGCAAAGAATAAAAACTGTACTTTGCAGATTAAAATTGGATGTTCTTTTTGACGGCTGCTTCTTGCCAAACTGATAGAAAGCTAATATTTTGCATAGATGTCTCATATGAACTTCTTCTTTTTTTAAAGCACTGTTGTATAGCTCTAAGAATCTGGTCATGATACTTAGATTATTTTAGTTGGGCCATTTGCTTAATAAATGAACTTAATATAGTTTTGCTCTTTACCTTACCTCTGGTGTGCATTTCCAGTGACAGTGTTTGGCTGACCATTTGATCTGCTGATACTGAGTCTGTGGCATTTTTAATAACTGCCTAAGATCTTACTTTATTCCAGGAATTAAGAACATGAATGGTGGTTAGGTTTACATGGATCCTGGCCATAGTCTTGGCTTTACTTGAACTGGGCATACTAACAGAGTTGTGTTTGTGGATTTTTTTGGCTTTGTGGTTGTACTGATTTTGTCATAAAAACTTGTTTATAGACCAAAGTGGCCTATTTGCATATGTTTCCAGAATTTAACACACGGCTCCTTATGGAGCAGTTTACTTTCTAGTTCCTTTATGAAGGGCTACCTCCTACTTTGCAGGGGAAGAGCATTTATTATACATTTCTTTTGTTCAGTATTGATTTTTCTTGCCCCTCTAGATACCAGTTATATCATAAAAAGTCAAGGAAAATATGTTTTTCTAAAGATTTTCTTCTTTGCTCATAAACACAAGA
Source organism: Lepidodactylus listeri (assembly GCA_029233225.1). NCBI lineage: Eukaryota > Metazoa > Chordata > Lepidosauria > Squamata > Gekkonidae > Lepidodactylus > Lepidodactylus listeri. Next base: position 115,557,130 of record JARCFY010000004.1, on the reverse strand, counting down.
ACCAAGCACACACAAACAAAGTTAAGGCTTTTCTTTCTCAAAAAGATTTAAGGCCAGGGTAGAATTTTTAAAGCCTTTATTTCCCCCCTCCCCCCCACTTCTGATTTAAGGTTTGGGGGGGAAACTGACTTCTGGCAGCAATCTTGCTTGAATTCCTTTTGGAACCAGCACAGATTAATTCCACTAGTATGTATTCTGCTGCTCAGTCCTTGTGCACAACCTGCAGAGAATGGAAAGTGTCCAGTATAAAGATCAAGCAAAGAACATTGCCTTTTATGCGTATGGGAAATTTTACTTATTTCTCTTTTCCAAAAGAAGCCCTCACGCCCATGTAGCTGGTCTTGTAATAGTGTCCTGTTATTGCCAAGAGCACTGAAATATTTAAGAGGACAGCAACACACTTCTAGAATCTTTGTTTCAGAAACTTTTGTGCTGTGTAGAAAGCAGCACATGTTGGAAATGATTTCTAGCCTTCAGTAGGCATTCTCATTAGAAGGCCCAAGAATATTGAATAATCCTCTTGGAACTTCTTGCAGAAGCGAAATGATATCTATTAGTAAGTTGAGGGAAGCCCTGCAGTAGCAACAATCTGATCCCAAGATTATCACATCTTGTAGTCCAAGCACAGATACATATAGCTTCCCAGACATGTGTCATTGGGTTGATATTGTAGGTAGCTTGGGAGAGTGCCATGGTAGCATAAATGTTCAAGAGGATGGGGCCAGTTATACTGGTGGAAGACCATTTTGGAAAATATGCGCAGGACAAGCCCAAAGCATGGGATTTTTGTCATTCAGTTGTCTTTTTTTCTCTCTGTGTCAGTCATCCACTGTTGTCTGTCTCTTGGTTCCTACTATCAATGGTCTGTTTCACTTTGCCTTATCTTCTCTTTGTGATCTTTCATCCAGCAGCATGCTCTGTGCACCCTGTGAAGAGTTTTGCATAGTGGTTTGCAAGCTTATGGGCTTGCAGCACACAAAGGCTCCAGTGTGCACATTCTACCTCACAGCCCTCTTCTGTAGGGCAGCTTTGTATAGCCAGGGAGCAGGCAATGCTATGTGTGTTTGAGAGAGTGTGTGGGGGTGATGAGTGCAATTGAGCTCCCTATCAGAAATACACAGAGGCATTCTTTAATGCCTCTTCGGTAGCTTTTTGGAAGACTATTTTGAAAGGCAGGATAAAATGATTTAAATAAATTGCCTAGACCCTTCAGAAAAATTGGCATCATCTAACAGTAAAGCAGGTGATTTTATGGCTTGTTTTTACATTGATACTTTTAATGTCTGTTTTTATTATTTGTTTATGCTGTTTTTATGATTTATGATTTAATTTTGTGAGTGGCCTCAAGCAGGTCTTTGTACCTTTTAAAAATAAACAGAAAGGGCTAAATAAATATATAGCACAATTTCTAGAATAGTATTATGTCTTTGTTTATTGGGGGGGGCTAAGGGATTATTCTGCTTTTTGAAAAATCTCTTTAGGGTACCGAGCCAGTGGTTCTTTGCTTTTCCAGAATGCAATTAAACTAGCAAAGCTGTAATATAAATGGAGAAACAGCCATTGTTTCCTGTGTTTCTGAATCTAGTGGGGCCAAACGGAATTACCCCAAGGTTTCCAGGCCACCAGTTATTCAACCTTGATTTAAGAGTCTCAGACATTCCTTGCTGCTTGAATTAGTGGCTCACTCTATATGTCATGTTAAACCATGATGTGAAACTGGTTTTCAGGGCAAGCATAGTTTCCATGTTTAGTTGTAACAGGAGACAAAGTTTTCTAAACAGGAAGCAACTTATTGAATCAGACCATGCAGGGGGAGTGCCATAGCATAAGGCTTATTCCCGTGGTTTGCATTACATGTGAACAAACCCATAATGTGAACCAGCCTCCACTTTATAACTGAAACTTTACTGGAATTGAAATCATCCAGTGGTCAGGATCTGCAATTCAGAGACAGTTTTTTATTGGTTTCCAGTATATCAGTGACTGTGGTGCTGATGAGCAATACTAGCAGATCAATACTGCTTCCAGCCTTGGAAATTTGAAAGCAGAAGCTGGAGGAAAGAAACTGCTAATTCTGTAAAAGCACTCCAGTGAGAGAAAATATTTTGGACTGAAAGGGAAAAGGCTAATTAAAAAAACAGACTCCCTAAGAAAGAAAATGACTTAGTAAACTATTGATAAAGCACATAATTATTTCTAGGTGTTATGGTCTAGTGCTATCATTTTATTATCATTAATGGAATATAGGAGCTTGCAAATGAATGCACTGTGACTTTAGGCTTTTCTTCTAGCACGAACTGAAAAGCTATCTGTATTTTAAACCACCCATCAGTTTAAAATGGCAGAGTTTTCAGTAATAATCGTGGCAGGCATCAGTGACAATTGTTTAGAAGCCAAAATAGATACAAACAGGTAAATGCAAACGTTTAGGCTAACTCAAAGCAGTGAGCCAAGCCCATACTGGGACTACTTGGCTGCATTTTGTAGAAGAATGTAATTTGTTGGCCTACTGCAGTATACTGAACAGAAGAACAGTTGTGCATTTTATCTCTGTGCTTTTGCCAGACTGTGTGTAAACAATTGACAAGGTTTTTCTCCTTGTCTCTTAAAAAACATTGCACATAAAGACTTGCCCAAAGAGCAACGTATTGATCTTGAGCATAATAGGCTTTATGTCCTAGAAGGTAGACCAGTGGGTAAGCAGTTTTGTATTTAGCATTTTAATATAAGTAATGAATTCAAAAGTCTGTCTAGACTGAAACATTAACTGTAGGTAAAGCAGGACCCAGCACAGCAAATATTTATTTATTTGCAGTAATTATATCCCACACTCTCAACTCAAAGAGCTCCTGAGGTGGCCTGCAATCTGAAACATTAAAACAATACCACGATTTGTTATAAAATAATAAAAACAACTCAGTAGATAAAAACAAAAGAATAGCATTCCAGAAAATTACAGCATTTTATCACAAAAGACCAGAGCAATACAGCCAAAAGCGACATACTAAGGAGAAAATGTTTTGGGCTATTATCCCATCTTGGAGTGTGGCCCACAACAAGAGAAGAATGGACTACAGAGTGTATCAGATTCATTAAACACAAATAATGCCCATTGGTAACGTCAGAAATATGCTGAAGAGACTAGGTAGGCAGAAACCAGTCCATGGTAGAAAGCTCACTTATCAGCTTAGTTTTGTACAGCAATTTAAAAAGGCAAATGGAATGTTAGGAACTATAATTTTATTTATTTATTTATTACATTTATACCACACCCTCCCAGCCATGCCCGGGGTATAATTACAAATGGGGGACCTGGAAGGTTGTGAGGGGACGCATCTCATTTTCCTCTCCCCCACTATTTCCTTTTTCCCTTCTATGAAAGCCCCCATAGCCTCTCCTCTTTCCCACTTCCTTTTCTTCTTTCTACCCACCAGCCAGTCTAACTTTATCTATCACCCTGTCTTCAGCTTTCCCTCCTTCCCTCCCCCTGGCTGCCTCTGCCTGGGAAAACTCTAGCTGAATTGCGTGGTACTAGCTGGGTGAGGCCCAGTAGTCCAATGGGGAACCTGCAAGGACTAACAGGAAGTGTCTCACTTTTTCGTGTATCTCCTACCCAAGCAATTTCTTTTCCCCCCTCTTCTTGACAACTCCCTTAGCTTACCTTTCACTGCTTCCTTTTCTGTTTCTGAGACACAAACCAAACTACCTTTTATCTGTCCTCCAGCTATATTATTTACTTCATTTGTATCCTGTCTTTCTCCTTGATGTGGACCCAAACCAGCTTACATCATTCTCTTCTCCTCCGCTTTATCTTTACAACAACCATGTGAGGTAGTTTAGGCTGAGAACGTGTGTGACTGGCCCAAGGTCACCTGGTAAGCACAGTGGCAAAGTTGGGGGTTGTAATGCGTCTCCAGTGAAATTAACCACTATACCATGCTGGCTTTTGTGAGTTGGTTGCGATTGAACAGTAGTAAGCAGCTGAGCCTTGGTGAGTAATGCAAGTCAGATGGAAGCAAAGTCACCTGGTGGCTGCTAGCAGGCCTGGCCCAGATGAGTCTTCTTTCAGAGACCAAAACAGCCTTGAAAGGGCCTATCTCTCCCCTTGCATTTTTAGTGACAGAAACCAAAGCTTGAAGGCTGGCAGTTCTTTTGTAGTTGCTTAGCAGTTACCACTGAGACATTTGTTTCTTGAAGCTAAAATGTATATGTATACATATAAATACATGTATAGATAGATTTCAGATTTTTCTGCAAACCTAGGGTTTTGTCAGGTTTGAAGAAAAAATTATCTTGTCTGGCTGAGGCCCCAGTTTCTGGATTTAAGTATCCAGAGAAGAGGCTCCATTGAGAATTAGATATAATGATGATCATGACCATCCCATTTCAAAAACTATTGCAACTGTTAAGAAATTACCTGGAAAAATTAAAATGGTTTAAAATGAGTATCTTTTCTGTTGAGAAGAGGTGGATTTTTTAGAATGTTTGACAATTTGGACCAGGGTGAAGAGCAGTTCCTTCTATCTTTATTTTCTTAATGAAGCCTTCTATGTATCTCACTGTCCAATTAGAAATAGTATGTGGTGGTTTCCATAAATGACAGTGAATGGAAAGAGATTTATGCTCTCTGTCCTCTCAAACATGAGGATTATCTAATGGAATTGATTGGCAGAAAGTTCAGTGCAGCTTCTTCACACAGTGCATAATTGGTGGTTGCAAGAGGTAGTGATATTCACTAGCTTAGATATTTCTGTTGTTCTTAAAGCATGGACAAAAATTCTTTCAGTGGCTCTTAACCATACGATAATAGCTGTGAATGGAGTTTCCACACTGAGGATGTACTGTGGCATAAGAGATAGCTTATCCTTATCATGTTGTCCACTTGTCTGCTTTCTGAGGGCATTTAGCTGGCCACTGCAGGGATGGACTGTTGAACTACTTGAACCTTAAGTCTGATCCAGTATGTTAGTGCTTATATCCTTATGAAATGAATAATCACAAGATCACAGGCCTCTTCTGTAGTGGGGCTAGTCCTGTGGAATGGCCTGCTGGAGTTGTTCAGGAGGGCATCTTCACATACTACATATGAGATAGTTTTATTCCAGAGAGAATCTGATGGAGAATAAATTATTTCAGTAGATTTGGCTATGCTCATTCTAATAATATGTGTTTGTATATCCTGTATGTTTAATTCATTAGAGGCCAACAAGTTTTGGGGGTATAAGGTTTGGAGAGTCAAGCTCCCTTTGTCAGTGCTTGACAAAGGCAGGAGCTTTGACTCTCCAAAGCTTTTACCCCCCCCCCCCCCGCAAATTTTGTTGGTCACTAAGGTGCTACTGGACTTGAATATAGCTGTTCTGCTGCAGACCAACACAGCTTTCCTCTGAAGCTGATTTAATTCTTGTGTATTTTAAATCCTGATTGCTGTTAAATTTGTAACTCTTTGCAGCTTGGTTGCTTAGTTGTTTGTAGCCTTGAATCCAAGGAGTTAAGGTGGAGTAAAAATTAATACATTTTTTACTAAGAGCCATTGTAGTTTAATCATTAGACTAAGAGTGGGGTGATTCAGGTTAAAATCCTGATTCAGCCATCCTGGTTACTAGGTGACCTTGGCCAGTCACTGGGTGGTATCCTGTCCTAGGTGAAATGAAATTTCTCCAGTCTAGAGTGGCTTACTCAGGTGGCTCTTCCCTTAGAAAGAAAAGGCACTTAAATTGGAGAAAGGCTCCTTAAGTGGAGGATCATTACAAATTTTGCTTAGTGGACTGGTAGTGGACAGGTCAGTGTCTCAAAGAGTTGTTCAGAGGATACACAAGTTGAAGAAGAAATGGAGGACAGGAGAGTCATGTTTCCATGCTGAGTATCTTGATGGCAAGGTGGGATAAAAATGTGACAGATAATTTTGCTGTTTTGTTGCATTAAATTGTTTTGATGTTGATCTGAGTGATAAGCAGTGTTCATGGAGGACTTCCAAAGGTAAGAGATCACAAATCTATAGTAACTGAGGCCAAGAAGTCACAGCAGTAGTTTTTAGAATAATGCCAGAGGTTTGACTAGTTCTGTGGTGGTCCAGGAGTGGGGCAGTTCTTCAGTCCTCACTTCTGGGAAGCTCCTCCCTCTTCCTGATGCAGGGCCGGCAATCTTTGATCCTGCAGGGGAAGGGCTTCACCACCGGATCCCCAGTTTTTCCGGCCCTGCTTCCAAGTGTGATGCGTCAACGGTGCTCCTCCGAGCACAAAGATCCTAAAAAAGAAGAAAGAAATCAGAGTCAGAAGAACTGGTGGGGAAGAGGGCAGGTAGTACCTCCCGAAAAAACCCCTCCCTCTCTCCCACTTTACCTCCAAGCCACTGAGAGACTCGAGAAAGAGAGAGAGCAGAAAAGCCTCAGGGAGGGCGAGGACAGCACCGACAGTCCCGGGTTATTCCCAAGCAGCTGCGACGCCATAAACAGCTGCCGGAGCCCCGAGGGGAGAGCGGAGGAGACCCTCTCACCCCCACCCTCCTCCCCACCCACCACAGCTGTCCTGGTGGCGTGTGGCTCAGCTGGAGCCGGGGAATGGGGAGGGTCTCGGCGGAAGTCATGCGCGGCGTGGAAAATCCCGGCGCCAACACAGCAGGAGCTGCAACAGTCGCTTCTTTCCTGCAGGAGCTTAGGTGACCGGAGGCTCCAAGAACAACATGTGGACTGCGGAGCACAGTAGGACTACCCCCTGATGGGGAGTCGGGGACTGGCTATGGGTGGTAAAAGGGAGAGGGAGAGGAACCCCCCCCCAGTAACCCCCCCGCCATACAAACCCTTCTCCTGGGCAAACAAGGGTACAACCTGCCCTCTCGCTCCCATGGCTACGGAGACTTAAGGGGAAGGGACAGCCAGATCTTTCCCACCCCCTGCACCACCCCTCCTTTTTTCCCACTGAATCCCCCATCCCCCATTAACTTCAGGCACTTTTTAGCCCAAACAAGGGGGAGACTTGGCTGACCCTCCATTTTCTCAGCCACATGTAGAGCCCTGGGGAAGGCTGGGGCAGCCATTTTGGGGGAGAAAACTCCTGAGTGATGGCCTACTTTCACTTTTAGGTGAAACCAAAATGGCCGACCATTCAGAACCTACAGGATCACCCAGCTACCTAGATCTGGAAACATCCCAAAGTAGTATTCGAGACCTCCCAATAAGACAGCCCTGTGAGGAGGAGGCAAGACAATCACTTCTGTCCTGGCTTAAAACAGAGCTAAGGAAGGAGTTTAGGGGAGACAAGTCACAATCACCCCCAGACAGAACTTCTGAGCAGGGTTCTACTACTGAAATTCCCAACAAGAAAAGGAAGTTTTCTTTTTCTGACAAAGGCTTTGCACCCAGAGTCAGTGATTTCGATGAGGCCTCAGACTCAGTTTCTTCTGTGATAGAAAAGGAGGAAGGGGAATTGTATGAGGAGGAGGAGGAGGCAGTTCCCCTGATTCAATCTAGACTGTTTCCTCAAGACCTCTACCCCAAACTATTGCCAAAGGTCACCAGGGCCTTAGAACTTAACTATACTCCTAAGACACAAGAAGACAGGGAGGACCCAGGTTTTCCAGAGAGTTTCACTAAGGCCATTCCCGAAACCTCAACCAAACCATCGGGAGTGCCAATCCCAGCAGCCTTTTACAACATCATGATGACAGGATGGGAATACCCGGTAAACCCCAAGGCCGGTAACCCTCTTATTAATAAACTGTATTCTCTTGTTCCAGAAGCAAACAGAAAACTTCAGTTATCTGTATTGGACGATCCGATAAACTCTGTGGCATCCACCTCTGTTCTTCCAATGGACTCTGATGGACTGCCAAGAGACAATTGTGACAAAAGAGTGGAGAAAGCTTTGCATAGAGACTTTGAGGTGGCATCGGCTTCCCTAAGAGCTTCGGCCACAGGATCCCTGTTCGCCAGGGTGGCATATACCTGGGCCTCTGACATGACCTCTGCAGGCAGTGAAGTTCCTAAGAGGCTTAAAGAGGAGATTAAGAAAATAGCATTAGCCACCGCTTTTGTAGCAGATGCCTCGTTAGATGCCATGCAGCTGGCAGCAAGATCCATGGTGTGTAGTGTAACAGCAAGGAGAAACACGTGGCTGAGACGCTGGGAGGCTGACCCAGCGGCAAGAGCCAAAAATAGCTGCAGTGCCGTTCAAAGGGGTCAACCTTTTTGGAGCGGGCCTTGACCAATATTTAATAGAAGATAAAGACAAGAAAAAGGTCCTTCCCTCCAAAAGGAAGGAGGGAAGGAACAAACACAGATTTCAGCCCTTTCGTGACTACAGACGTGAGGAAAGAACACAACACAGACCAAATAGAGGCAAATGGTTCAATAAATCCAGAGACAATAAAATGCACCCTTTCCAAGGAAAAGGGAACCAAGGAGGCAGAGGTCCCAAGAAGGGACCAACTGCATGACTATGCCAGGGACATAGAGGGAGTGGGAGCCAGACTTCTTCTCTTTTCAGACCAATGGAAAAGGACAGTAACAGACAGATGGGTACTGGAAACAGTGACCCTAGGATACGCCCTAGAGTTTCTTACCACTCCGAGACCACACTTCATGGAAATGCCCAGGAAGAAATCCACGGAACATCACAAAATCATGATATCAGCCATACAGCACCTCCTACACATTGGAGCAATCGAGCAGGTACCAGGACTGGAAAGGACACATGGTGTTTACTCCGTCTTCTTTACAGTGCCCAAGAAAAATGGGGACACCAGGGCCATATTGGATCTGAAGCATCTTAACAAGCACATCAGAAAGACAAAACTTAAAATGGAGACACTGAGGTCCATCCTAACAACATTACAGGCAAAGAACTATATGGTATCCATAGGCCTGGCAGAGGCGTACCTCCACATTCCCATCAGACCAGGGCATCGCCGCTTCCTCCGGTTTGCGTACAATGGATACCATTTCCAATACAGGGCATTTCCATTTGGTCTGACGTCGTCACCACGAGTGTTCACCAAGGTGCTGGTAGCACTGGTGGCAGCGTTGAGGTTGAAGGGGGTTGCGTTATTTCCCTTTTTGGATGACATATTAATCAAAGCAAACTCACACAGAACCTCGAACTGACTATCGATTTACTCCAAGCCCACGGGTTCAAAATAAACAGAGAAAAGAGTACATTGACCCCAACACAGGTTCTCAACCATCTAGGGGTGAGAATCAACACCCTACAGGACAAGGTCTTCTTGTCAACAGAGAGGGAGATCAAGCTAACAGGCCTACTACGTCAATTCCTGGAAACTCCTCAACAGGAAGTACTATCTCTGGCAGGCCTACTAGGAATGCTGGTGTCCTGTCAGGACTTATTACCCTGGGCCAGGTTCCACACACGTCCCCTGCAGAGATTCCTACTGAGGTACCAATCAGAGATCACACACAAACTGCCAAAACAAGTATTATTCCCACAGGAGTTACAAAGCAAACTACGATGGTGGCTCTGCCCACAGTGCTTCACAGAGGGCATGCCCCTAAGAGAACCACACAGAGTAGTCCTGACAACGGATGCGAGTCTGTTTGGATGGGGAGCCCATTCACAGGGAGTCATGATACAAAGTATATGGACGATCTCAGAGAGATCCAGGAGTATCAACTTTCTGGAACTCAGCCATAAAATTAGCGCTAAACCAACTGCAGGCACAACTGTCGAACTGCCATGTGCTAGTGCAAACCGACAACACCATAGCGAAAGCCTACGTAAACAAACAAGGAGGCACAAGATTCAAACGCCTACATCAGGAGGCGAAACAACTGATGCTGTGGGCAGAACAACACGTACTCTCCATCAAAGCGATCCACATTCCGGGGACAGAGAATGTAGTAGTGGACTGGTTAAGCAAACATTAGGTAGACCAGAATGAGTGGACACTGCACAGGTCAACATTTCTTCAAATTTGCAAAAGGTTCGGATGCGCAAAGGTGGATCTCTTCGCGTAAAGATGGAATTGTCAAACCCAGCATTTTGTGGCCAAACTACCAGTGGAAAGAGTCGCTGGGAACGGATGTGTTAACCCTTCAGTGCCCAAAGACACTGTTATATGCCTTTCCCTCATTACCCCTAATTCCTCGAGTCATTCAATGCATTATAGATCAAGGGGCAAACATAATACTGATAGCCCCCTATTGGCCGAGGAGGTCATGGTTTCAGGATCTGCTGAGACTATCTGTAAGGGAACCTTGGAGACTCCCGCTCAGAAGGGACCTATTGAGCAAGGGAAAAACAGTACATCCCAGACCGGAGATGCTGCAATTAACAGCATGGAGGTTGAGAGGAGACAATTAGAGGGCTTAGGTTACGGACCAGGGGTGGTCTCCATACTTTTGGCATCCAGAAAGGTTTCCACCAATAAAATTTACAACAGAACTTGTAGAACTTTTGAGGGGTAGTGCAAGATTAAAGGGGTTAACCCCCTCAAAGTGAGGGTGGACATGGTGCTTGCCTTCCTACAACAGGGTCTGGGGGAAGGACTGAGCACTAGCACCCTTAAGAGACAAGTGGCAGCGATCTCGGCAGTGCAGGGAGCGGGTAAGGGAAAATCCTTCACTAAGCACCCACACGTTATGAGATTCCTGAGAGGGGTCACCTTATTGGACCCTCCACAGTCACACCGATTCCCTACATGGAATCTAAACATGGTGCTGAGAGCATTATGCAAGGGGCCCTTCGAACCCATGGCTTCTTGTCCTCTGAGGGAACTCACCCTAAAAACCATTTTCCTGGTGGGAATAACATCCGCACATAGGGTCTCAGAACTTAGGGCCCTGACAGTCCATAAAGACCTATGCATCTTTCACAAGGATAGAGTAGTCCTCAGGCCAGACCCTGCCTTCATACTGAAGGTCAACTCTAGATTTCATAGGGCGGAAGAGATAGTACTACCTTCCTTCTGCCCGGAGCCGAAACATGAAAAGGAAAAACTTTGGCACTGTCTAGACATACGTAGAGCCCTGAGTTTTTACCTGGACAGAACCAAAGACTGGAGGCAGTCTGAAGCCTTGTTTGTCTCGTTCAAGCGGGCATCCATGGGCAAAGGTGTTTCAACTTCTACCATAAGTAGGTGGATTAGGGACTGCATTGGTCAGGTGTACAGGGCACAAGGCATCATCCCACTGGAAGGGGTTACTGCACACTCCCTCAGGGGGGCAGCCACCTCAGCGGTTTATCGAGCATTCCCGTCCCTAGACGTGATTTGTAGGACTGCCACGTGGAGTTCTGTCCACTCATTCACAAAACACTACCGTGTTGACAAACTAGCCCTAGCGGAGGCGACGTTTGGCAGGAGGGTGTTGCAGCAGGTACTCTGAGCACAGGAAGCTGAACCTGCCCACCCAAAGGGACACTGCTTTTTTACATCCCAGGAGTGAGGACTGAAAGACTGCCCCATTCCTGGACCACCGGAGAACGGAAGATTTTTACACTTACCATGAAGCTTCCTTCTCAGTGGTCCAGAGTGGGGCAGTCCTACCCGCCCTGTCAAAGTGTTGGCTTCCAATGCTCACAGAACTCTCTTTCCTTGAGGAGTCAGCTCTTCAACCCAGGTGGGGGTGAAGGGGACCGGGAGTATTCAGGTTTTTTGGTTACTGTTATTAGTTGGATATTCGTTAATATAGTTGGATATTCATTAATAAAATAATAAGTTCTTATGACTTATAGTCTTCTATACTTACCTGTCCACGACCATGGGTAGGGGGAGAAGGGTGGTGTTTGTTATTCCACTGTACTAGGGGAAGATTGGCTTTGGAACGACTGGGGATCCGGTGGTGAAGCCCCTCCCCTGCAGGATCAAAGATTGCTGGCCCTGTGTCAGGAAGAGGGAGGAGCTTCCCAGGAGTGAGGACTGAAGGACTGCCCCACTCTGGACCACCGAGAAGGAAGCTTCACGGTAAGTATACAAATCTTCCGTTTCCTTATCTTATTATATTAAAACGTTATAAAATCTGTGCTTTTAATTGAACAAAATGTCTTTTCTGACTGTGCTTGAGATAATGTAAATTTAAACACTTTCATTAAAATCTCTGTAATACATGTATTGGTACACTGATAACTGTATACTATTTTGTACAGTATATAATGTTAGGAGTATTTTTAAACTACACTTCAGGAATTAAATTCACTTTTAAAATAATAAACAGTAGTCAGTCCCAAAGGCTCTCCACATCAACTTTCATTTTGTAATGCAGACGCGTCCTTGTGATATAAAACCTTATGACATTTTAATTAGGAAAATAGATCATGCAATTCCATATGATGGAATAAATTTTCCCAGCACTGCAGCTTTGGTTCTACTGCATGTTCTTCTAAATTGGAATAAAAATGCATTAAAACTTGTCTAAATTAGATCAGTCTTAAAGTTGGGGAAGGGCAGAAAAGGGAGAAACTGTTGTTTTTAATTTATAGATGACCTTTCCTATACTATAAGTCTGTGCAAGGAAATATTTTTATGCCAAGGCAATACTGTATGTTGAAAAGGCATTCTTTTTGTTAGGCTTCTGAATTTCTCTGTTTGTTTTATTAATGTTGGGTTGCAGGCAAAGGAGAAGATAGTGATGTTCTCAGCATCAACGCAGATGCCTATGACAGTGATATCGAAGGCCCATGCAATGAAGATGAGAATTCCAATGTACCAGAAAAGACTGTCAGAAGTGGAGATGGTCAGATAGATGACCTTCAGAAGGACATTGAGAAAAGTGTGAATGAGATCCTGGGGCTTGCAGAATCCTCCCCAAAGGAGACCAAGGCAGCAGCACTAGCAGTTCCTCCAGCAGATGATGTTCACCCATCAGCACAGCAGCTGGAGCTCCTGGAGCTTGAGATGCGAGCCAGGGCTATTAAGGCCCTCATGAAAGCTGGAGATGTAAAAAAATAGCCTCTGGGTGATTTCATTTGCAAGACGTCTGTATTTATTTTGATGGGTGTGATGTCAGCTCCCTTCAGTGAGAAAATGTATTTGGACTGGATTTGACATTCCTTGTTCAAACATTTTGTGTATCCTAACCCTTGGCTGAAATAGTTGGCGGCACTTTATCGCTGCCATCAGTAAACTTCCTCTGTGACTTGCTTACATTGTCTGGTTTGATACTGTTTGATTCTTGTTGGTTTCTTCTTCTTTGTTGCTAGCTTATTTCTTGACATGAATTGTGAAACAATAATAACAGCATGCCTCTCTGGCTAAATCTTGGTGCCTTACGGAAATTTCAAGAGCAATACGGTGAGTTCACCATGCTACTCCTGCTTTTTTTTTAAGCCATTGGGCAATGGGCTAGGAGGTCAGATGTAGGGGGAAGGGGGTGGAGACACTGTCTGTCTGAAGTAGAGAGGTATGGGGCATGTGAATTGAGAAACCACTCCAGAGTCCCTCACAGCACAAACCTTTGGAGTCCTTCTGGAGCCGAGTCACTCCATTGATGCAGCATCTGAGCAGTTTGGAAGTACTGTTTACTGCCTCTGACCTGGATAGCTCTACGTAAAGGGCTAAGATGGGGACATTGGCTCTCAGTGGCTGGATAGCTGGACCCTCTAAATGGTTTGACCCCTGGCTGCTGCTTGACCTTGTCACATATGATGCTACCCATGGGCACTCATAATCTGCGTTGTTCGCACTTAAGCTTGTTTCTTGTCTTTCTTAGTTAGCAAATTCAGTGTTGATGTGTTTATATCCGGAATTACTTCCTTCTTAAAGAACCTTTGATTGGAAGTATATGAGTTTGTGTGATGCCAAGCTTCTGAATTAAATGATTAAAAATGACTTTTTCCTTTGGAAGACTGAAAAGTGTGTTTAAATTGTGAAATAGATATGGCTGTGGATAATTTTTAAACTCATACTGGGAAGATACAGAAGCACCTGACTCATTCCTATGCCTAATTATTTTCTTTCAGACTGTTGTTTCGTCAACTGTAGTGTTTTCCACCTTGCTGTGAACAATACAAAGGATATATTTGTATCCATTTGAAATAGTTGAAGTTATTTGTCACACCATGTATCCATCATGTGAGATGACACAGAGCAAGCATCCTCACCTTCACTATGAATATCACTTGGAGAGCTATCACTTGCAGCCAACACCCACCATCTTGAAAAAGGGAGGGGGAGAGAAAAGGAAAAAATAATACTTGTGTGACTTGAATCAGTATCCATGAAGCTGCCTTGTACTAAGTCAGACCATTGATCTGGCACCACGGGGGCTGAGGCCATGCACATCACCTACTACTTCATCCTTTCAACTGGAGATTGAACCTGGGACACTGCATGCAAAGCAGATACTGTACTAGTGAGCCACAGTCCCTCCCAAGTGTAACTTGAATTAATAAAATTGATGGTATTTTCTCACACATGCACAAGATGTTTTAAAAGATGGAAATGTTAAGTAAAGACCAGAGGAGGGGCATAAAAAGATTTGTGGGGTTTGCTCCCAGCCTTTTCTTACAGAGTCTTTTTGAGCAGAACGCTGTGTTGGTAGTGTGGAACTGTGGACCATGTGTTCTTGCTCATCTTGCGCTCTGGTAGGTAGTTGCTGAATGAATGACAGCTGTCTGTTTTAAGTTGTATAATTCCCCCCCACACACACCTCTTTAAACTGGAGGCAGAGCTAAGAGAAGGGATAAGGCTGTATGTAGGTTGGAAAAAAATGAAGGAAGAGTGGAACTGGCATTGTACTGACTACAACTTGGGGACCATCAACTGAGTGAAGGAGACAGCAGGAGTGAGAGAGAAAAATGGCCATGGAGGGAGGTGGGGCAATTAATGGGGATAGGGGAGAAATATGAGAGGCGATTATGTTTTGTGGTTTTAGAGTTTGGGTTGTCTGGTACTGTGGATCTCAGATTCCACTTCAGCTTTGCACTAGTTTCTGGCCTTGGTCAAATTACTTGTCTCTATCTAGTCTACTCCAGCACTCTTTCCAACAGTGGCCGGCCAGATACATCTTTACTATAGTCAAAATTAATTACAATTCATATCACAGTATTGGGTCTTGTATGCAAATAGAATGTGCATTAACTTTATCATTTTTCAAAAATCTCTGTGTATTTGGAGGTGTCACAGCAGATTCAAAAGGAGTTATGGGCTAGCTGGTGATGTCTTATGTTATCTGGTATTTTTGTACTTCAAGGAGCCCTTCATCCTCTCAATGCCAGATCCTGTATTGTTATGTATTTTACTTTGGAGATTGCTCTGAAAAGATTGTGGGGTCAGTTTGACCCCCATCTCAAATGAATGCAGGGAAGTCCAGCACTCCACCCACTAGTTAATGGAGGGTCTTAGTGACCCCAAGCATAGTGAAAATGTACCACAGAGCCCAAAGTAGGTCCTATATATCGAATTGGTCTTACTGATAAGTATTTAAGAACACTATAATGACTTTTTATTGATTTAGCAATTAAAATGAGGTATTAATTAACCTTTGCATATTGATCCTTTTTTAAAATCTTACTTCCAAGAAGGCTGGGGTGAAATCAAAATGTTTTTTAAACAACCGAGTAATCACAAATGCCATCTCTATATTTTACTGTGCCTGCACAAGAAACAAACCTTAATAAAATTTCAAAATGGTCACATTATACTAATTTTCCAATATATCTTCCAGTTGCCACTGATGAGGCTAGCAAAAGAAGGGCAAGAAGCAACCAGACAGCCTTAATCCAGATCAACTGAGAATCACCTTCACAAGGAACATTTTGTATTCAGTTTTTATGTGTCATTCGTAATAGATCTTGGTTCCTGTTCAGCTGCTTTGGAAGCCAGTTTTGACAATCTTTGACAACAAACTGCTTTTCTTAAATACATAAAGGTTACACTAGAATTCTAAAAATCAATCATAAAGCTTTAGTAAACTCAGTACCAGATGAACATCTGTGGGGGCTTATAGAACAAGGCTTCTGACAATGATCTTAACTGGTCAGCAGGCTCATATGCTGAGACGGTCCTTCAATTACCCTGGTCCAAGAATAGGGCTTTATAGGTAAGGGGAGTACAGAGAGAACAAGAAATCCTATTTCCCCAGCTTCCCTTTTGCTTATCCCCCAACTTTCCCATCATTTATTTTCTTCTCACCATCCTGTTTCTCCCTTCTGTTGCTGTTCCCTCCCACACATACCAAGTCTCTATTTCCAGTGCTGGAAAGGACTTGTAGAGAAAGTGTATCTGCTTGCATTTTCTGATGGTAGATCACTGGATGCAATCTAGTCTCTACCATTGTTCACTATAGATCAGAGTTTCTGGAAGTCACTTTGACCCAGGTCTAATGCACACTGGGAGAAAGCTGACCTCAACACCAGAACTGCGAGTTTGGGTAAATACTACAGAGGAAATGTATGCCTTCATGTGGAGCCGTGGTCTAAAAGTTCCCTCAGGCTGCGAATCTGCCCCATACAGAAGAGTGCAACCTGACCCAGAACAGGAAGACCGCAAGCCTATGTTAGCCTTATTATGAACCATCAGCACCTCAGATTTGTCTGGATTGAGCATCACTGATTGAGTTCATGGTTAAATTGTTGTCCTTTGCTGCAAACAGCACTGTAGCTATAAATAAGGATGAACAATAGCATAAGCTATAGACTAGATAGATAAATTTGGGAACATGTGAACTTCTGAAGAACAGCTTTTGGTGACCAGCAAGAGGCATCCATGGCTCCCCAATATTTTTTTCCCTAACCCATTGGGGGATATTTGCCAGAGTTCACTTGCAAAGATGAATGGGGTGAACCAATTAGATGTTACTGAGACCTCTGCCTAGTTAAGTTTCTCTAGTTCAATATTCCTTTTGTTCTTGGCTGCTTTGGGAGCTAGGGATTTCTGCAAGATTGGACATAGATAGGTGGAGGAGGAACCAGGTAATAAGGAAAGACAGATGATGAGGCCTCAGACTGTTAGTAATTCATGAGACGTAAAAAAGCTGTGAAATTTTGGGATAGATCAAGTTTTACACTTGTCACAAAGTCTCCTAATTAATTTGGGGAAATTAGCTTAAAGAAGACAAAGTGAGAGGTGGGTAACTAGGATTTCCACCAAAGTTTACAAGGATTTTCCCCTTAGAGAACTCTTGGAAATAAACCAGGCAGATGTTCACCCAGAAAGGTTTTTATTGAAAAAGAATAAAACACAAACACACACTTAAAACACACAAGCTAACTAAGAGGACATTGAAGGAAGGAGTGGGAGAAAGAGATTCAGAGAAGGCTGTACAATTACCAGTCTTGAAGACAGAGGTCCGTGGAGGCAGCAGTGAAACAACCAGTGTTTCACGGAGAGGTGAGCGAGAGAAGTGGGGGTGCAAGGTCCAGATCGAAGAACACACACATGCTGGCTGGTGTCTGGGTTTGCCTGATGTAGGGCAAAATGCTGCCTGAGGGCAGGCTGATCTGTTTGCCCCCAAAACAATAACCTGATTGGTTTTTCGAAGAGATTTTCGATGGACAATGTGTTGGGAGAGATTTGATGCGTTTTACACAATGGTTTGGGAGAAACTTGATGGGCAGGCTCGTTGCTATGGTGGGGCATCATGGGGCCACACCTCTTCACTTAACAGCCACGCCCCACAAGTCCTGCTGCCAGAAAACCATTAAAAATATTTATTTTGGAATTAATTCAGTTAAGTCATGCCGCAGGCCAACTGGCCCTGGGACTGTGGTGGTGTGACACAAAAAGATGGCACTACCTGCCCTCCCCACCCCTGCCAGCAGACTGCCTGCCCAGAGCCACTGGCATGCCATGGGAGAGGGGCAACCAAGCCTGAAGGGTGGAAGAAAAGTTCTACAGCGGCTCCCCTCTTTCCCCCCACTGGAGCCGCCAGGGCAGGAAGGCCAGTGAAGGGGGGTTGCGTGCAACTCCCAGGGAGAAGGAAAGAGCCTGGGCTAGAGGGCTTGGCCAAGCCACAAGCAGAAAGCTCCTCGAATCCAGGTAGTCAGACTCAGCAGAGTAGTAAATTGGAGCTTCTGTGAATTCGCCAGTTGAGAGCTGTTACTAATCTTCCTCCCCCCCCCCCCCCCCCCCGCTAATGGTTCTTTCCTCCTCTGGCATTTGGGTTGTTTGATGTTGTTTTTCACATGCTCCTCAACCCAGCACGTTTACTAATAGACCGGGGGGGGGGGGGGGGGGGCTGTAAGGAAAGGAGAGTTGCTGAGCCAGAGGCGCATTGCAGATATCACAGCTGCAGAAGAAGATGAACGGACTGGAAATTCAGGCACAGAAAAGAGAACCTTTGAACTGGTTCCAAATGACCTTTCCCCACCTGTGCTAATGAAAATCACCCACTCTGGTGTGCATTTGCCTCAAGAATGGGTGGTGATGGTTGTTAAGCCTGCAAAATGCAAATTATATTCAGCACAGTGATCACTTCCTGCTTCCCCTGCACAGGAAGAACTCTGATGGCCGCAGTCCTCTGCAACACTCAGAACAACCCCCAGGACTTAGCTCACAGCTAATTAGATCAGAAACTAAGTTCCCTGACCCAGTGCCCTGGCCCCTGCCCCACCAACCAAAATTTTCTAGCTAGAGGGCTGTTGATAGGTTTTGCTGGGGTGTAATAAAGGTGTAAATGTTCCTTGATGACCCAATGATTACTGAATGGGAAACTACCAGGTTTGAAGAATAGGGTTGAATTTTTGCTAATTTAGGGTAAATGGGTATGGGGGAGAAGCAAGGCTGGAACTGAAGGGATTAGACCAAGGTGAGGTCGTAGCTTCTTGGGAAATCTATTGTCCTTAATTATGCATCTCCTTACGATGGGGAGGTGGTCAGTCAGCCAGCCCCCTTCAAAAATTTTGTGACTTCTGACTGGCATTCATTTTGTGTCTTTTTGGGCCAGACAGTGTCATATTTATGATTTTTTTGAGGTAATATTTCTATGAGGGTTGTTCATGCCTTTCTCCCTCCGACTGCTAAACTGCCCTTCTGCGGGAGGAGGGGGTCTGGTGCTATCAGTCTGAACACTATAAGTCTGCCTGCTAGGTCTCCTTTTGCTTCGTTATGAGGTAAGCACCTGTTCGTTTCATACCATGTCATTTTGCTCTTAGACTATACAAGAAGGGGGACCCACGATATTCATGGGGGGGGGGAGTATTCCCCACAGCTCCCAGCCTTCAGAAGCAGGAGGAGCTCCAAAGGAGGAGGAAGCGGCACCAGGTAAGCCTTCTCCCCCCCCCCCCGCGAGGCTGATCGGCTCACCGGCTCCGCGAGCCTTCTCCATTCCCTCCTCCTTCCCTCCCCAACAACAGTCATGGTGGCGGAGCCTGTCGCGTGCCGAGCCTTCTTCCCTCTCTCCCCCTTCCCTCCCTGACAACAGTGGTGGTGGTGGAGCCTGCCGCATGCCAAGCCTTCTCGGCTCCCTCCCCCTTCCCTCCCTGACAACCGTGGTGGCGGCAGGCCTGCTGTGCGCCAAACCTTCTCCCCTCCCCGATAGTGGCAGCAAGGCCCGCTGCCCACCGAGCCCCCCCAACAACCAAAGCGTTCTCTGCGCGTATGCAGGGAACACTTTTACTTTTTGGTGGATTTAAATATCCCCCCCAAAGTTTTTTTTTAACTTTTAGGATTTTTCTGCACACAGGACACCTCCACATGTGTAGGAAAATCTCCCTGCCCCCCAAGTGCCCCCCCACGTGGATTTAGATATCCACAGAGAGGGGGCCACTTTGGAATTAGATATATAGATTCTTTGCCTGCTAGGGAGCTAACATTCATGCTATAGTAGCTGAGGTGTTTTGGCTCTGTTTAAAAGATTATAATACTTTGTAATTTGTTTTACTATACTTGAATGGAGTTTGGTATAGAGGAGTTTGGTGTAGTGGTTAAGTGCACAGACTCTAATCTGGGAGAACCAGGTTTGATTCCCCATTCCTCCCCTTGCACCTGCTGGATGACCTTGGACAAGCCATAGTTCTGGCACAGCTGTTCTTGAAAAAGAGCAGTTTCTGTCAGAGCTCTCTCAGCCCCACCTACCTCACAGGGTGTCTGTTGTGGGGAGGGGAAGGGGAAGGAGTTTGTAAGCTACTCTGAGACTCCCTTGGGTAGTGAAGGGCGGGGTATAAATCCAATATCCTCCTCCTCCTCTTCCTCTTCTTCTTCTTGTTTTATAATTTATATCTGGGTAAAAGTGTGGAAAAACAGCTCATAAACTTAAAAAAAAGTTTATGTAAAATATTTATGTCCTGCCTTATTTCCTTAGGCTCAAGGGCAGCTAAGAAACCAACAATAAGTTACACAGTATTGTTTTTATTAAGAAGATTTTTACCCGGCCTTTCTGCCCTCATAGGGCCACCAAGGTGGCTAACAAATTAAAACATACAAAGTAAAACTTCATCTCAAAAGCTGTTGAAACTGACACACAAATACATCATTAAAACAATTTAAAACCAGAGCTTAAAACAAATGCAAAGGAAAAATAAAACAGTTAAAATATTGAGGAGGAAGAAGGGATCACTGAGGGAATGCCAAATGAAACAAAATGAAGTCTTCACTTGCTGTTGGTGTCACTGGCAATGGAGGAGGAGGTGCAGCTGGGTAGATGGGCATAACCAGGGGTCATTTCGTAGAAAACGAGGTGCAGGAGCTCATTAGCATAACTCATTAGCATAACTTATTTGCATATGCCACACCCCCTGACATCACCGGAAGTATGTCAGAAGGCAAGAAAGAAAGAAGAGAGAGAGAGAGAAAGAAAGCTGGCAGAGAGGGGACAGCTACTAATCCAAGCCTCAGAAATACCACTGTTCTGGGAGGATAGCTTCAGTGGTGGCTGAAGCCTTCAGGAGGCTGGTCGGAGGAACAAGGACCTTTCCAGGGGACAGGGTCATTTTGCTGCAGCCATGACACAAGCAGGCATTCCCCTGGGCGGGGGGCCATCTCCCAGAGCTGAGCTCCCCCAAGGTCCTGCTCTAAATGACCCCTGGGCATAACTTCCAAACTGGGACAACACGTGTACTGCAACTGTCCCTATGTGGAGGTTCCAGTTCTCACAAACAAGTGTTACCCAGCTGTGAGCTTGGAGCCAGCTCTTGCTCTCCCAAGGATGTGGGTGAGAGCAAGTGCAAACTGGCCCTTGGGGTCAAGCAATAAGTATACAATAGCAATTGTTACCCCCTTTTGGAATACAGTAAATAAATTCAGGGACATCTGAATTCCAGCACTTAACCAAGAGATGGCATTCAAATTATTACGTTTTAAAATATGCATCGTGTAAAGTGTAGACTTTATGTACAGATGACTGATAATTAGACTGTGAAAATGCAAGGAAAGACTTCAGGAAAATTGAAGATGTTTGCAAAGAAGTAATTATTTCTTCATAGTTGTGCATCGTGTGGGAGACTGCATGCAACCACTTGTTCAGCCACTAATTTGTTTTGGAGCTACTGCATTACTTTGATTTGAAGAACTAGCAGCCATATTTTATTAGACTTTGCGCCATTTCCTGCTCACTGGCTTTCCAGTATAATTAAACCTGTCAAAATACCTTAAATGCTCACCAGATCACTTTCCCCCCACCATGATTTCTTTTTTAAATGCCTCTTAGATCATTCTGCTGTTTTTGTTTTTAAAAACAAAGAAGAAGAAAATAGGCATTCGTTGGAGAGGCAATTTGCATACAAAATATCTCTGAATTATTTATGGAAAAAATACTTAGCGGAAGTTTGCATTACTGTTTATCCTGGAATCACTGGGTGAATGCTTCGGGAATCAGTGACCATGTGGAGCAGTGGTACCTGTCCTGCGGAGTTTGGTGCAATCCTGCCCTTAAAAAAATAGGGCTCTGGAGACATGGGCGTTGCTGTGGCACGCAACCAGGATGCATCCCAAGAAAAGGAAGGTCCTGTACTGACAAGACAGCCTGACCTTCAATATTCTAGCTATGTAAATGGCATAGCCATAAGGCACCCAACCTTATTCTGCCAGCTAGGCTCTAGCGCCTCATAGTTTGGCATGGTTATAAGACCACGTCCTCTTCATCTAGCAATTGAAGCTCTAAAAAGCTCCCCCCCCCCCCAATGCCTGCCTCTCCAGTGCTGGTTTCTCCAAGGACCAGTCTGTAATAGCTCAGACCTGAGTAAGGCTTGAAGATGGAAACAGCTACTCTTGTTTCATCAGTGTTGGCTCTGTGATTGGGAGACACTGTTATGCTGCCTACACTTCATGACCTGTCCCTACATTGAGAAAGTACACAGAATTTTACTACAAGATTATCTGGCAACCTTTCTGAAGTGTGTTATGCCCTTTATTAGGCCATATTCATTAATGTTTTTGATTCCATTTATAGTCTCTGATTAATGTGATGGTTTCTGTGTGAATGCCTAATTCAGGCCCGTTAGTCAAAAGATTACACAGCAGTTATATACCTAAAGGTGGTGAAGGGAAGGAACCAGACCCTAAACTGAGTCTGACTCAAGATGAAACATCCTTCTTTCCCTCCCATCATGAGTGCTGACCAGTTCTGCACAGATATGTCTGCCAACCCAGTTCATGGGTATGATGAAGTGAGCTTTTTTTCCCTTCCCCCTCCCATCATTCTAGAACTCAGGAGACTCAGCGAAGTTGATGGGGAACAGATACATGATGGACAAAAGGAAGTACTTTCTTACTCAACAAGTGTGGAATTCATTGCTAGTGGATGTACTGAGGGCCATTAGCACAGCTGGCTTTAAAAGGAGATGATACAGATTCATGGAGGACAGGTCTATCAGTGGCTGCTAGCCAAGGTAACTAAAGGGAACCTCCACTTTCAGAAGCAGTAAATCTCTGAATATCAGTGGCAAGAGGCAGACTCAGGCCTTAGTGCTGCAGTTTTGGCACTGCAGGACCGTTGGTTGGTCACTGTGTGATGCTAGACTAGATGGTACATTTTTCTTGTGTTCTAGTCCACAAAACCTTGTGCTGCCGTAAAAATGTGCTAGTCTTTAAGGAGCATCAGATGCCTATATAGGGGTGGGGGAAGAAGTTCTATCCAGGGTGCTGATCTGAAGCCATCAATCAAATGAAGCTACTGGGGCTCCTGTTCTGAGACCCTTTGCTGTCCTGCTTCAAAGTCAGGTGGAGAGGAAATGTCACACTAGATTTATTTAAAACTTGTTCAAAATTTAAGAAGGGCAGGGGAGAGGGAAGAAATAACCACTCTTGCCACAGACTAACAACTGGGTTTGGATATTGGTCAAGCAACAGGGAAAAAATCAACGCAGTAGGCCTCAATAAATGAGTTGCAGAAGAATACCATTTCATTAAGCAGTTCTTCACTACTTTGCTGTTGGCAAGACAGCAGTTGGATTATCTAAATAAAAAGGTGTAACTCCCCCAAGAGTCAAAAGTACCAATTACTCCTGGCAAGAGGCTTTAATACTGTTTTTATGGTGATTTGATAGAGAACAATAATTAGACTTCAAAATGTCACTTTTAAAAAGACAAATTATAGGCATTTCCTCTGAACTATTCAGGGTTGTTTGCGGCATTTTCTTTTATTATAGTGTTTTGCATTTGGAGGGAAATGTTTTGCCTAAACTGCTTAGAAAACCAGAGGCCTGTTTAATTTGCTTCTGAATCTCTCTTAAGATTGTACCCATCTTTTGTTGTTGTTCATTTGTTTCAAATAATTAGCTACAAGAAAATAAAGAGTTGCACCCATCACAGAAGATAAAAAAATAAGGCCAAGGCCAATGGTGAAAAATTAGGTAAAATCAGGGGTCCTTTTGTAAAAAAAGAGGTGCAGGAGCTCATTAGCATAACTTATTTGCATATGCCACACCCCTGACATCACCAGAACTGTGTCAGAAGGCAATACCTACTGCTCAGGCTCAGGAAGGAAGGAAGGAAAGGAACAGGAAGGAAGGTAGGTAGGTAGGTGGGGGGGAGAGAGAGAAGAAGAAAGAAAGGAAGGGAGGGAGGGAGGGAAGGGGGAAGAAAGGAAAGAGGGAGGGAGGGGGAAGGAAGGGGGAAGGAAGAAAGAAAGAAAGGAACAGGAAGGTAGGTGGGGGAGAGAGAAAAGAAAGGAAGGAAGGGGGGAAGGAAGGGAGGAAGAAAGACTAGGTACTTCTCCCCCCCTCGCTGGGGCCAAGTGGCTGTCAGCCACTGGGGCCAGTGTTTCCCTCCCTCCCCCCTCACTCATGCCCCCACCCAGGAATGGTGAGTGGGGGGAGTGAGGGCTTCTTCCCAGGCCGGTGGGGAGGGAGGGAGGGGGGTTTCCCGGGCCGGTGACCTGCCGCTGGCTCGGGATTTTTGAGTGGGGGGAGGGAGGGGTTTTTTCCCCGGGCTGGTGGCCTGCCACCAGCTTGGGATTGTTGAGCGGGGGGAGGGAGGGGTTTTTTCCCCCGGGCTGGTGGCCTGCAGCCGGTTTGGGATCATTGAGCAGGGGGGAGGGAGGGTTCCCCCCCCCAGGCTGGCATCCTGCTGCCGGCTCGGGAACGTTGAGCGGGGGAAGGGAGGGGGCTTCTTCCCGGGGGGGGGATTGGGCCTGGGAGACGTAGCTGGGAGGGGAAGGCAGCCTCCGAAGTTGTCTCCCAGGCCCGGAGTCCAATGCAGCGGTGGCCCTGCTGGGGGTGGGGCTTCATCATGTGCCCGCCCCCCAGCCTGTTCACTGGCAGAGTGGCGCTCCACTTCGCACCAGCTCCAATGGACCCCTGGGTAAAATTATATTTTATTACTCAATTAAATTTCCAAAAATCCCCTATGTGTTTCGCCAACAGGCTTCATTGGGGAATCTGTTTGTCTTGCAGTAGTTCTTCAAAAAGAGTAAAAGACCAGTAGGTCATTTCTCCCAGAAAGCACTTTCCTGGGGACACCTTCTTTGTGGGGGGGGAATAACTTGAACCCCGTAAATCCAATCCTCACCAAACTTGGAGGGCAGGTAGAGTCAGCTGAAGACCCCCTGCAAGTTTGGGATCTCTATATTGCACAGGATCCATTCTATACACTCCATTCTATGCACTCCTGAACTTCCTGAACCTGCACCTGTCAAAATGACTGCCTGTCAGCTGTCATCTTGACAGGTGCAGGTTCAAAAGTGTATAGAATGGATCCTGTTTAATTTATAGACACCAAACTTGGAGGGCATGTAGAAGAGCATTGGGGGAAGTCTGCTGCAAGTTTGGTGTCTTCAGCTTGTGCAGGATCCATTCTATATATACTTGAAGCTCCTGAACCAGCACCTGTCAAAATGACTGAGGTTGAGGAGTGTATAAAATGGATCCTGTGAAAGTTAGAGACATCAAAGTTGCAGGGGACCTCCTCTGGATGCTCCTCTACATGTCCTCCCAGTTGTTGCTCTGAAGTTCTGTAAACATTTTCATTGAACAGAGACAGTCTGTCTGGGAATGTCTCCACTCACCAGCACGGACCTCCATGAATAACTTGGAAGTTCATGGAAACCTGTGAGGCAGGTAAGGTTGAGAGTGTGTGACTGGCCCAAGATCACACAGCAAGCTTCCATGGCAGAATGGAGAACTGAACCCAGTTTCCCCAGATTCTAGTCTCTGGCTTTCGAATCTGAATCTTCCAGAATCTGGTCCACCACTCAAATCACACTGGCCCTGATCTCTCCTTCCAATATCTGCCTTCTAGAGATCATGGAGAAGGAGCTGAACCAAGAAGAATGACACATCTAATGACATTTGAGTCCCTAAAAAAATAATAAAATTAGGGATACTGATAGATGGAGACAGGGGCTGTTCCTGTTAAATAGGACCAGTTGATGTCTGCACCTGCAGAACAAATATCGAGTACAAAATTCATGGTTCCATAGGCTGCAGAAGGGAGACTGCATATTTGAATGATCTCCCACATTAGAGAAAGAAACAACTCTGCAAATAGAAGACTAGGATTCCGTCATCTCTGTGGCATGCTGTTATTCCAAAGACAGGGAGATTCTGATGCAGAGGGAGTAAAACATATCATTTCCTATTTATGATGTAGAGTGTAACTCCATGCCACAAGATATTCTGCAAAGATTGGCTCAAACAGATTGCTTGTCTGGCAGCATTCACTTCAGGGAGTAATTGGGGTAAAAATTGAAAATCAACACCATTTTTTAAAAAAATACAGTATGTTCCTAAAAGAAAAAATGGACTCTAATCTAGGTGTGCCTGGGGCTGATGGGTGATGACCCAGGAGTGATCACAGTGTCCTCCCACAAAGCTCTAGGAACTTACTCCATCACTATAGTATTTACCATAAATATTGGTTGGATTCCTAGAGTGTTGCAGGGTGTTCCAGGTGAAGACCTGGAAGTGATGTCAAAGCATCAGTAATTCTTCGCTCTTCCCTGTTTCCCTCTCAAACAATTCCCAGGAATCGTGGGTAGAAGCCTGGAAATCCTTGCTGTGCCACCAAGAAAGCTCTGTCTCTTGGCCTCCAGACCAAGCGAGATAATTGTTGTGAAAGAATTTTTGCCTCTCCTCCTAGGAACAGCCTGCACTTCTTTAGCTGGTTTGCTTAACCATGGTTTTACAGGGTTCTGGTGATGTATAGAGTCCAGCTGCTGTAAAAGCTATAGAGTTGTGAAGCAGAGGTGGCAGAGAGGTACAATGAGGTGTCAGCTGTGCCGAAATATGAAGGGAAAGACTACAACTTTAGGAGTTCAGAGCCCAAATTAAAACCTGATTATTAAACCCTGCAGTTTAGTCATGATAATATAAAGCTTCATGTTTATGGCAAAGTCAATCTGCAATATGTGCACAGGAAAAAAAACCTGTTTATTATGTTTACCTTATTTACGGCCAAATTTAAATGTTAAAATACTGCAATTTTTTTTGTCAAGACTCATGTTTTATAGTTCTTTCTTTCCATTAATATTAAAATATGTAAACAGGATACATAAAAGGTGAAGAAAAGTCTGAAGCCCATAAAAGGGTTTTTGCTGCATACCAGTTAATCAAAGTGACTCTGTAGTCAGAGGGGGAAAGAACCAAAGAGCGTAACAGTAAATATTGCATAGTTATTAAACTGTAGAGGACAAGCTATCATCTCTTTTAAAAAATGCATCTTCATATGGTCAAACAGCTCCTCTGGAAATGCATTACCAAGTTCCACCCTTTCTCATAGTTTTTTTTAATGGTTAATGCCTATATAATGGGTATCTTTTGGTCTCTGCCCCCTTTTGCTACCTGTCACTTGAGAAATGCTTTAGCTTGCAAGTTACTTGTAGAAAGCCATATTCTTTTTTGCTTCCCTTTTCTTAATTCAACTCATTTAAACTCCAATAGGAGGTCTTTGAAATAAAGATTACAGGTTCCATTCAAGTAATATAAAACCACGTTATTTCCCTGAACTGAAACAAGAGGATCATGTTTGCCATGGTTGATATGGGAAAAAACAGGATACCCTCCCCCCCCAATTAATGAATAATCTTGGAGAAAGCTTCAGTAAATCAACCTTTGTTGCTAATCCAGATGAAGGTTATCAAACTGAGGCACAATCCAGCCTGAGTTACTCACAGTTTAAATCAATTGATTTTCAAATGACAGCACTGAGCACCTGTTTAATTGTATCTTGCTAGAATTAGTGGAATTCAGTGCTTGGACTGGATTTTATGCATCTTTTACTCAGAAGTTACACCCAAGTTGAGAGTGCTTATATACAGTTTTAGATTATTATTTTTCCTACTCCCCCCTCCCCAGTCTCAAAGATTCTGGGTGGGTAATAAAACCTTTGAACTCACAGAGCTACCAAATTTAATGTTTATGAAATGGGCAGAAGTACTAAATGATCCACTCCCCACTAGACCCGCCAACTTTGGTTGGGAAGTCCCTGGAGATTTGAGGGTGTAGCCTCAGGGGGAGTGGAGTCTGGAGAAGGCAGAACCTCTGTGGGGTACAGTGCTATAGAGTCCACCCTCCAAAGCAGCCACTTTCTCCAGGGGAACTAATCTCTATAGTCTGGAGATCAGTTGTAAATCCAAGAGATTTTCAGGCCCCACCTGAAGGTTGGAAACCCTGCTCCCTATCCAATCACAATCTTACAGTAAAAAAAAACAAAATCAGTTGGGCATGTTTTATTCCCAGTTTTTGGAACTATTGTTTTTTTTTTGGGGGGGGGGGCTAGATGAGCTAAGGAGTGAAAGAACATATGGATATTTGCAAGAACATTTGCATATTAGGCGACATACCCCTAATGTGGCCAATCCTCCAAGAGTTTACAGAGCTCTTCTTACAGGGGCTACTGTAAGCTCTTGGAGGACTGGCTACATTTGGGGGGGGGGGGGTGTCACCTAATATGCAAAGGAGTTCCTGCTAGGAAAAGAGCCCTGTCTGTCAGAATACATTATTCAACTAATCTTTTCAGCTGGTTAACTTTATTAGTAGTCATAAACACTCTAATCTAACCCACTGGTATGACTGTCCCAAGTAATTTTACCAGGTCAAATCTGTGCCTCATCAACACTTTATACCACCAGTCCCCCCAGTCAGGGTCCTCAAGGCAACACCCATAAAAAACATTAAAACATCTGAACACTTGAAAGCAACATTTAAAGTGACAGAACCATTCAAGAAAAACACAAACAATAAAAGAATCGGGGGTGGGGGAATAACAGTTATTGGGGGTATGCTAAACCAACATGGACAATTCATAGATGAGCATTATCTGAAATTCTAGCAGCGATCCAACTTTTTTTTTAAATTAAAGGAGAGTGAGAAGCTGCTTGGCTACCAGCAGTCCTTCCTTTCCCATTTGCCACAAAGGCAGATAATGTTGTCACTACTGTTCATTAAATATCAATAGGCCAAAGGGAATGAACCTGGCAGACTTAGATCTATGGTCGATGAAGGACTGCAGGCCTCATAAAGCTGTTTGGGATATAATATATGCTTATCATTGAATGCTCTAATCAGCCCCAAGAATCAGTGGGCAGTGTCTGACACACTGGATGTATAAAGTTGATGGAGAATTTAATCTGAAAGGCGAAAGATTTTATGCAGGGCAAAGGAAGGCTGGGTGACAGATTTTATTTTATTTTTTTAAACAACCCCTCCCCCCCCCCCCCCCGAGGGCATGTGCAAATGCAGACAAATTCTCCCAATGCAAACCTCACGCCAGCTTTTTATATCTAGCATGAATAAGTGAACAGTAATTTCCTTTGTGGGAGTTATAAATTGGACTGGATTTTTTTTTTTTTAATCGAAGTAAGTTTGTGTACTCAGAAGCAATTCAGGCACACTTGCTTTTGCTATGCCCTTCTAAGCCCATGAAACTTCAATTGATTTAGAAAGGTGTAACTTAGCTTAGGATGACAATGTTGGTGTGCATCAGAACTCCTTTTATCTTAAACCTTACACCAGAAAATAATTTTAAAATATACACGCATGAGGGAAGGGTCCCAGTGCAAAAATAGACTCTGAAACTAGTATATAACTTGTTTCGGACCGGGCTATGCTCCCGTGATGCTCTTGAATTATGGTGCTGGAGAAGACTCTTAAGAGTCCCTTGGACTGCAAGGAGATCCAATCAGTCAGTCCTAAAAGAAATCAACCCTTGATCCAGCCTTGTAGTAGGATGCCCACATAACATTTATAGCCTCCAGCATCAAAGCCTTTATCTTGCTGTCTAAATACATAAAGTTGCCTCCTACAGTGTTAGAGCATTGGCCCAGCAAGCATAATATTGTACTAGCAGTGGCTAGCAGTGGCTCCCCAAAGTCCCAGGCAAAGCAATGACTTTCCCAACATGTGCTGCCTGGCATATTTTAACTGGAATGGCAGAGACTGAATCTCAGACCTTCTGCATGCAAAATGTGTTTTCTGACAGTGAACAATGGTCCTAGGGATACCATCCTCTAAGTTGGACTTTGGATCCCCTGGAATTATAGTTCATCTCCAGATTGCAGAGATCAGTTCCCCTGGAGAAAATAGATGCTTTGGAGGGTGGACATTGTACCCCACTGAGGTCTCTGTCTTTCCCAGGCTCAATCTGCAAATATCCAGGAGTTTCCTAGCCTGGCTTTGGCAACCCTACCCCCCCCCCCTCCCATCCCCTGCTGGTGGCCTCGGAGGACCTGGCAACACTAGATGGCCCCCTTCTGCTCTTCAGGGCCTAATTATATCTTCTGCTTATGACAGTTCTCCTGATTCAGTTTGCTGCTGAATCTGAACATTACATTCTCCATCTGAATCCATGTTTATTTCATGTTCTAGTAGTAGGATTTGCCAAAGAACAGACAAATATAGGGAAATGTTTTTGGCAAAGTGTAGTTTTACTAGAACAACTTTAGTACCAATGAATATGGAGGGTAAAAGACCAGAGCTGACACCCTTACTGAGACAATCTTGTGTCACTCCTGCTAGCAACCCTTTTGCGACAGCATCTCACAGTGGATTACAGCACAGCGTTATATGTGAGGTTGCATTTGAAAAGAGCTCAGAATCTTTAAATTTCAGTGGTCAAAGTATTAATGAGGGCCTATAAATCTGGCTCAATATCACCAGTGTTTAAGGTTCTTCACTGGCTGTCTATTTCTGACCTAAGTATTGGTCATTTTATAGCGCAAACACTGCAGTCCTAAGCAGAGCGACACCCTTCTAAATCCAGTAAAGTCAGTATCCTTAGAAGGATGTTACTCTGGACTGCACTTTATACGGTCAAGGGCTAACAAACCTAAACGATCGCCTGCATCCATATGCACCCGCATATGCCTGAAAATAATTTGTGGAGGCCTTGTGTTGTGTTCTCTCACCTTCTGAGGTAAAATAGATGGTTACTAGAAACAAGGCCTTTTCAGTGCTGGCATCCCAGAGTTGAAATAGCCTTCCCTCCAGGGTTGCCAACTCCATGTTCAGAAATTCCTGGAGATTTGGGGAGGAGGAGTCTGGGGAAAGCATTGAGCAAACTCTGGAGGATGGCAGAAGACAGGAGGGCCTGGTGTGATATGGTCCATGGGGTCGCAAAGAGTCAGACTCGACTATGTGACTGAACAACAACTGGGGAAACCAGGGTTTGGAGAGTGGAGGGACTTTCGCAGGGTATAATACCACAGTGGCCACCTTCCAAAGCAACCTTTCTCTCCAGGGACACTGTCATCTGGAGATCAGTTGGAATCCCAGGAGATCAACAGGGCCCCACCTGGAGGTTGGCAACCCTAGTACATTATTTCTAGACCACACTGAGAGAGATATTTCCTGAGAGAAAGAGCTGAAGAGAAATCTTTGAGGAGAAGGAGTGTCCTTTGGAGAGAATAAAGCAGTCTGCGGAGGAACCTAAAGAGAGCTGGAGCCTCTGGAGCCCTACAGCAGCCCCAAGAGTCGCAGCATCACCATGGACAGCAGGTAGAAAAGCCTGAGCCAGAGAGGCTTTTGAGAGGCCCGAGAGAGCAAGTCTGAGTGAGAGTGAGAAAGAGTGAAAACACAGGTTGTTTTCTGATTCCAGCTTTATTTTTGTTGTCTAAAGTCTGAGGGGTTTCTTTACTACCTGTATTTCCTTAATTGGGTTGCCAACTCTGGCCTGGGAAATTCCGTGGGATTTGGGGGTGGAGTGGGGAGGGGTCTCAATGGGAACATGATGCCATAGAGTCCACCTCTGAAGCTGTCATTTTCTCCCGGAGAACTGATTTCTCTGGTCTGGAGATCGTTTGTAATTCCAGGAGAACTCCAAGACCCACCTAGAGGTTGATTTCCAATCATTCTTTGTTTAATAAACCCTGTTTGTATTTTTAGTTTTCGTGAAGGGGGGGGGGAGTGATTAGAGGATCTGTGCATTTGTTTTGAAATTGTATTTTTCTATACTTTGCCTATTGGTAATTCCTGCTGGTTAGGAGCAGTGGAAGCCAGGGACTAGAGGGGCTTTCTCCCCTGCACCTCCCCCTTCCACTAACCAACCCAGGTCCCATAATTTCTACCCTCAACTGTGGTTGCTGGGAGAATCTGGGGTTACACATACTGTCCCATACAGCTCACTAGTTGGAATAGGCAAAATATTTCCTCCTGCTTGAACTGTACGCACATAGTCCTGGTCAGATAACTGTAAGAATATGACTTGAGTTTTGTGACAATTGTGGTTCAGTTAGGAAGTTCACCTCTGGTTTCTGTACACGGGGAATGAAACTGTGGGCTGTCCATTTCCCCTACCACATTAAAAAATAATTCTAAAGAAATGTTGCCATTAAAAACTGGTGCCCATTTTTTGTGTCGACAGCAATAAATGTCCTTTCAAAAATGTAAAAATGGAGCATCATATAAATGGCATATAAGTGGTATTAAAATGGCATAAAACATTAAAAATGACTTGAAAGAAACAAAAAGGAGACATTTACTGATTTTGATATTGATACTGTTCTCCTCCCTCCCCTTTAGGAGGGAACTAAAGTGGTTTGCAATATAATTCCCCTTTCCTCCATTTCCCCCCCCTTAAAACCACTACCTACGGAAGTACGTTAGGGTGAAGACAAAGTGACTGGCCCAAGGCACTCAGCAAGTTTCCATGGCAAAGTGGGGAGTCAAACCTGGATCTCCCAAATCCCGGTGTGACGCTCCAATTCCTATGCTGTCTGGCTGTCTTAAATAATAAACGCCTGTTTCCGTGTGGCTTTGCCCCTAACTGAGTCAGGGCACCTGTTTTAAGTTCTAGCTTCTTTATGTGTTTGCATGGAGAAGATGACTCCCTCCCCCTGTCCCCTTGGGGACAGCATAAGAAAGACATCTAAATAATTCATTGGGTTGTGATAGAAAGACAGAAGCCCACCTCTCTCGAATGCAAGTCTTTCTCACTTCATAGATGCCACACACCCCCTACATAAAGCGTAATGGCATCTTCTCTCTCTCTCTCTCTCTCTCTCCTAATTCCCTGTGCTGCGGTATACCCAAAGCAATAGAAATATTTTACTATGGCAGTTTGCTCTTTGTGGCTTCTCGTGTTGGTATTGATAAAGTGTTATAATCAACACTTCGTCTTGCTACCTCATTTTAATTTTTTCCCCCTCTGTGTTTATCTCAGCAGGGAACTCTAAACTATATTTTTATAATGTCCTCTTCCCTTGCAAACTTTTATCTTCAGCTAGTGAAAAAGATTAATAATCCCCTTACCTTCCCTGCAAAAGGTTTAATAAACAATGCTTAATTAAAACAAGAGAAGCACAATAAACCCAAAGGGTTTGGCTTTAGTGTTGCATATTTGTGTCATTTTTCTTGTTTGTTGTGGGGGTTTTTTTTAAAAAAAAGAAGAAGAGTGGGGGTGGGTGGGAGGGGAACGGCCAGCAGAGAACATCAGAGTTTTATATTTAATTGAACTAACAGCATGTGCTGACAAGTAATAAATAACAGCAGAACGGAGTGACTAAATAAATTGGTTTCCCCAAGCAATGATTCATCCTCTGTCTTTCATTGCCATCAAGTTAAGAGAGAGCTTCTTTTTGTCAGCTAGTAGGAGAAATATTTAATAGTGTAACAATCTCCAGCCCCCCCCCCCCAATGCAGCCACGGCAGACCTTTAAATGCCCAGAATAACAAGAAATTACAAGAAATAAATAAAAATGAAGTCATTAACCAACCCCCTTCCCTCCAAAGTAGGGCTGCCACTCCACTGATAAGCACTATATGTATGTGTGTGTAAGAAACCAATCCCTCTGGAAAAACATCTGGTAGGGGTTCCGTTTTCCACTTACTCAGATGGCCAGTAATCCAATGAAATCAATTAGTGATTGGTTCAGGGTTGGCAGCTCAAAGTACTCCTTCGCACAATGCATACTTAACATGTGCAATTCGTTTCCCCAGCATCTGGGATGACTTCTAGCTTAGTTTTTTTTTAAAGGGTTAGATAAAGTCATAGACAGGCACAAGTCCATTCATCTGCTTACTGGCACCGAGAGTTCCCTGACAATGTGAGCTTCGATTCTTGGAAGCTTTTGCTCTGGAAAGGCTTGAAGGTGCTGCTGGTCTCAAATCTTGACCTTTTACTACAGACCAATGTGGCTGCCCACCTAAAGCCGCTCTAACAAGTCCTCCGTCCCTGTCCTGCACACACAAAAACCTTTCTGCCCAAGGCACTGCTGTCACTCCTGCAAAAGTCCTGCAGAGAAAATCTACTGTCCTCCAAACAGTGGTTCACCAAAGAGGCGGTTTCTTTCCTGTGAGCTGCACTTTTACAGGAAGACCCAGAAGTGGTGAGGAAAAAGCAGAGAGAAGAAAAACCAAGGGGAGGAGTCAATGGTAACCACAAATAGTGGCTGGCTGCAAAGCCAAGTCAAAAGTGCGTGTGTTCATGGACCGTTCATGGACCACAGGTCTATCAATGGCTGTAAGCTATCACTGCTCAAAGCAACCTGCATATTCAGAGGACATCTGACTTTGTTCTCCTCCTGTTCCACAGATATATAAGACCTGGCCATGCCCTGAGGTGCAGGCTCTTGGGTGTGAATCGAAAGGAAAGAGCTTAGCTTGAAGTTTGCAGCCACAAGCTGGAAGGAGGATCAATCAGAATGGAGAGGAAAATCTTCTCTGTACTCATAAGTCTCCCCTCCCATTTTCTCTTGTTTATTTCTATTGTATTTTCCCTCCTGTATTGCAAGTTGCTTTGGGACTCCAGTGGGGAAAATAGTGGGATACAAATCATTAACTAAATAAACATCTGTTTATGGGTAGCAGATGCTAGTGGCAACCAGTTTATGTATGGGTGATTATCTCATAGCACTGTGTTTTCCAGGGTCCTCTATCTGGCTACAATCCATATTTCTTAGACTATTATGACCAATCCAGTAAGTGGAACATATGCCTTATTGTTATTTTTTCATGGATGGATAGTGGGCCGCATTACTTGAGTGCATGAGTTTCAGCCTACAAAGAGGCACCTTGCAAGGTAGTGAAAAACTACTAATCTAAACAGAAGTCTGACTTAGCTGCTTATCATAATGGTAACCGAGCTCTCTCAGTGTAAAGTTGAAGGGGTTATAGATGGATTGTACTACATAAATATTATTTTATATAATAATGCCCAAACTTCTGTTTGGTTTTTTCTCTCTGCTCCTGAACAAAGTTAGAGAAGAATATTAGAATGCTGAGGGGGAAGAGTAGGTGCATTTTGGAAACCTGTGTGAGACACATGAGTACCTTTGTGACATGAGTACCTATTATACCAATCCCCTTAATCATCTCAAATGTATTTGTATGTGTAGTAGAGTTCTGACTGAGTTGGCAACTTGTGTCTGGAATGAGATACTTCAGATTGCATGCAGGGGCTCACTTGATCAACTGCATCTTCATAACAAAAATTTGAATGAGCCAGTTTTGGAAGTGCGGCAATCACTATGTTCTGGGGGGCACACAAGATCTTCTCTTCTATTGGATAAGTTTAAGAGAAACTCAGTATTCTAGTGTAGGCTGTATACAGCAGTGATAGCAATCCTGAAGCCAGCCCTTCTTCGTGGAGTATTTTTTAATTTAAAAAATAAAACTGAATGGTAGGGTGTTTTATTTTATTTACCTTATTTTATTAAATTTATGAATTACCCACCTGGGCAATTTGGGCAATTTGCAACCCTATAAACATTTAAAAATACAAAAATACAATGTTAAGTCACTTTCTGCTGTCTGTTTGTCAACTGTGATCAAACATAGCCAAACATTTAACAAACTGTTTGGTGTAATGGTTGAGTGTGCAGGCTCTAATCTGGGAGAGCTGGGTTTGATTCCCTACTCCTCCACTTGAAGCCAGCTGGATGACCTTGGGCAAGCCATAGTTCTGACAGAGCTGTTCTTGAAAGAGCAGTTCTTGAAAGAGCTCTCTCAGCCCCACCTACCTCACAGGGTGTCTGTCGTGGGGAGGGGAAGGGAAAGGAGTTTGTAAGTCACTCTGAGACTCCAAGTGAAGGGCGGGGCATAAATCCATCTCTTCTTCTGTTTGCTGGTTTTGGAACAGTGTGAATGTCTTCACTTGTGGTAAAAGTTGATTACATATGCATGATCTCATCGTGCTTTCACACATTTCCATCCAACCTTCACCTACACCATTATCTCCCTACCTGCAATGTACAATGTTATTAAAGTTTTTTAAAAAGTGTCTCAGTCCCATATGGGTTCCTGGCTTGGGATTCAGTAATATCAAATGTTGTCTAGATGTGGATGAATTCACAAATGTGCATTCATGCAATATTCTATGGGAACTGTAGATTCCCCTGCATCTCCCAAACTCTTATTGTTATTTTTTTTTTCATTAACTAAAGAGGGGTTTGGGGGCTATATGTCTTGTGTTCATGGTTCATCATACCGGCATGATCCAGTGTGTTTTAAATAGAAAACAGAGTCAAAACTATTCAGACTGAGATTGAGAATAGTTCCCACATGCATATTTTTGAGGGAGGTCCAATAATTCCTTAGGCAATGATGAAGAGTTGCTATGTCTGGCTATCACCCCTGTATTGTGATGAAGAAGTTCTTGAATTGTTCACAACACATGTTACAAATATGTATTTACTAAGCATGACCTAGCCATGATCTTGTACCATACGAAGCTATTTATGTTGGAAAGCCTGTAGAAATGGTTACTGCACAGGTACCAAGGTCCTTGACATGGCATATAAATCAAAGTTTCAGAAAAAGTTTCAGGGCAATCCAATGAAGAGCTTGACTTGCATATAAATGAGCAGGTAATCATGCTAAATTTGAATGTCTATCATGTCTGTTTTGATGTTCTTAGCCTCCCTGCATGCAAGGAACTTGGAAGGGGAGGAACCAGACAGCCCATCTGCTGGGTGAACAGTAACCAAAACACTATCCTGAAAAAAATGTGGTAAACACAAGCTTTGAACTGTTTAATTAATAAGCTCTCTTGGGAGCTAGAGAACAGTAACACTTGGAGCAAAAAGTTGGCTCCAATGAACACATTTTGGCAGTTTTCAGTAGGTGGCACTATTGCACCTCCTCTTCTAGATTTTTTTGTGTTGCCAGTGTGAAACTGGTCTTGGGAAGCCATATTTAAATATCTCCAGTTCAGGGCAAAATAACAACATTCTGTGGTAAAATACTGTTTTGAAAAGGGAGAATCAAAGACTGACAGGGAGTATTCATTCTCCACCTGGCATATGATTTTCTTGTTAGTATAACGTTTTTTGGGGAAAACGCTTCAAATTCCTTCAAAGTTTAACATACCAAGTAATATAGGAAGTAGCCATTTTAATTAAAAGGAAGAGAATTGTGGTTATTCAGTTAGAGAGGGCTGGCAAATACATATTACCATGTTCCTGTAGACAAAGTCTTCAGGTGCTACATTTACTCATCAGCAATTAGTGCCTTCTCCACAGAACAATGGAACATCCTCTGGGAGTATCACTTGGGCCACACAAGCAGAGCCTATTATTTTGAATAACATGTTGAGCATAGTATTTCAAATAACATGAAAAACTAACATTTTAAAGTGAAGAATGTGCACTGGCTCAGTATCATCATACAGTCATAGCATAATAAAGAATATTTTTAAGCATAAGAAATTAAAATGGCCTTTGACTTGTAGCTAAACTATTCCTCCATTGGAAGAACTGGACATCAAATGTCCACGATGCAATATAATCTAGGATGCAAATATAATCTAGGATGCAATATAAATTCATTACAGAAATAGTTTTTCAGGGCTGTGGGGAAGTTAATTCTAAAATAATTAAACAGGCAGGCTATTTAATAAATGAGATGGAAGAAAATGATAATGCTTATCATTAATGTACATTACAAAAACAAGGTTAATTATCCTGATTTATTCTAATACTTTCAGGGGGCTCCCTGTTGGTTTCATGAGACTCAAAATTTTCTTGGGATTGGGTTTTTTGAGTTCAGTGTATAAGGATCTTTGATGGACCACAGACAAAGAATCACCCAGTATGAACTGAGGCTTCTATAGACTGAGAGTAGAGTGGTTCTTCAATAAAGGTTTCTCCAATGCAAACTACAGCAAGTTTGTTTTTCTATTGCTACTGCTGACTTCTGTGGGAAAAATGTGATACATGTGGCAAAACCATGATGAGAACATCTCCCCTTAAAGAATCTCAGGTTGCAGGTGTGGAGAAACAGCTTTCCCTGCCTGAGACCTTGCAGAGCTGCTGCTACTCACAGGAGAAAGTTTTGATGGATCCGTAGTCTAGCTTGGTGCAAAGCAGACTCATGCCATTTTTTGTAGGTAGCAAGAAAGCTCAAGCAAAATAATGGGGTAATTTGTTGATTTATGTATTCTATTGGCAGCATATATCCTCACAGAGACGTATCTTTAATAAGCTTTGATTAAAATCTGTCTTGTATCAAAAAAACAATATTAAAACAAATCCATCAATTCTATCAGGTTGTTGCCTTTGAAAATATCCATCAGTCTAAGCACTGTTAATGAGTGCATCACCACAATATTTAGGAGAGCATTTGAAAAGGCCATCTGCCTTCTCAGAGTTTCATAGAAGCTAAATTATTCACCACTGCTCTGTGGGCAAGACAGTTGGTTTTTTATGGCCTCAGAGGAAGGGGCTAAAGTCAGGCTTTTGATTTGCCATAATATTTGGCCTCAAAGAAGACTGCAGAAATGTTGGACTAATGGACTGTCCTCCCCCCGCAAGGCCTTGTTGGGAAATTCCCCTTTTAAGAAGGAGTTTTGCTGCCATGCCATGGCCTGAACTGGCTGAAGTTAATACAACCAGAAGAGGGTTGTCTATCGCTGATTTAGTACTCTACACAGGTTAGTCAAAACCGCTTTCTCTCAGCCAGCTGGGTGACTGGAACTGTGCTTACAGGAAACTCTGCCTCCACTCCCAAAGCATGTCAGATGGCAAGCTGGGGTCACCAAGACTAAGGAGCACTCTTCAGATGTCCTAAGGTGCAGAATCAATGCCCATATGGGGAATGGGGGCAGCAGCTGCAAGCTCTGCCCAAAACCTATTTATTAAACTAGTTATACTCTGCTTTGTTCTTACGGCTCAATGTGGCTTATGGCTCCACAATGAAAAACAGGAAATATATCAAAACCCTGTTAGCCCCTCCTTCCCAAGCACATGTTTACAGCTTAAACCCCATTAAAAGCTTTTGCAAATAAAACGACTTCTAAAATGTTTAAAGATGGTACTCCGCTTTACCTCCTCCAGGAGCAAAGCCTGCAGGTGCCACTATAGACATGGAATGGGTTCTGGGCTCCAGGAGATGTCAAGAGGCCACCTCAAGTGGGAGAACAACTAGAATGTGGTGAGCCAAGGACTGTGGCCATTTAAGAATCTGTGTGCATACAAATATATGAGCATATGGCTGTCTCCATACAATTGCCTTGCTTTTTCAAGATTTCTGATTGTGTGTTTGTGTGTGTGTAAAAAGCCTCATGAATTAGGTAGGGTTTCCATATTTTGAAAAGCAAAAAAGAGGACATATTTCCCAAATGACTACTTCAAACTGACTACTTCATAGTAATCACTATGACAAATCTCATTTTAAATACCTCTACTATTTAAGCTGTGATCATTATTACTAACTAGGAATATTCTTAACAGAAGAAGAAGATATTGGATTTATACCCTGCCCTTCACTACCCGAAGGAGTCTCAGAGCAGCTTACAATCTCCGTTCCCTTCCCCTCCGCACAACAGAGACCCTGTGAGGTAGGTGGGTTTGAGAGAACAGCTCTGACAGAGCGATGGCTTACCCAAGGTCACCCAGCAGCTGCAAGTGGAGAAGTGGGGAATTAAACTTGGTTCTCCCAGATTAGAGTCCACGCACTTAACCACAACACCAAACTGGCTCAACCCAACAAAAGGACATTTTCATTATTTTTTTTAAAAAGAGCCCAAAAGAGGATGGACACACAAAAAAGAGGCCATCTGGCACCCCTACATCAGGTGTACATGTGTTGGCTCAATAATATGTTCATATATCAGGGTGAAGCTTACCAACACAATCCCGCTGCCCCCAAATGCCACTTAGAATGTCTGAAAAAGGAAAAGGTGCTGTCTTGCACGGTGCAATTGCTCCCTGATCTCACAGATGCAGGAATTCTGTCCAGCTTGTGCTATTGTGATCACATTGGATAGATTTTGATGTATCATTGATTGATTGATAATGTCTGAAGGGTTGTACAACCACAGCAATACAAGCATTATCAGTTAAACGAATTTTTGCATTGCCTCACCATCTGACTTCGTGTGAGCTCTGTTCACAAATGCACCACTTTACTGCCAACAATGAAAACAAAAAGATGTATTTACAGCATAAATATTATAAAGGGCATTAGCATATAAATAAACACAGATAATGGAGCAAATAGTATGAAGATATTCTTTGCTGCTAATGTAATTTCCTCCCATGAAGTAACACCAGATATTTGTGAATGACTCACTAGAAGGGCTATTGTTAAAGAGTACAGGTGAAGGTTAGGCTTTGTTTCTAATATGAATTCTGAATAGGTTATAAACCATATGTGTTTAGGAACTCATTTCTTTGCAATGTTTAGTGGTAGAATGGCATTCACTCCAAAGACCTCCTTATTCATTTTATATCCACACAATGGGACAGAATAATGAAGTTTTATATTCACACATCGCTGCCTGCAAAACCACTGGATAAAAGGCTGGCCCTATTTAAATGAGTAGTTCTTTCTACCCTAGACTTATTTATTTGGATTATTAAATCAGTATGTTCCTGAAAACTCCTGGAACATAAAAAGTAACATTTAGAAACAAATCATCAAAATACCTTTATATTTCAGGCTGGGAAGCTGCAAAAAGCAAAGCCCTGATTATCCTCATCTCCCAAACACTCCTGTTTTGTTTGTTTTTTTTAAACATTGCTTTTATATGATATTGGGGCTTTAGCTTTGCTTAGAAACAGGTGGCCCGAAGATGTGGGAGCAGCCAGAAAGAATGCCTCTATTCGTGTCCTTCAGGTTCCGGCTCTGAGCATGGATGACTGCTCCTATTATCATGCTTGTTTCCCATCCCTTCTCCCTACCTGCCATTCATTGTTGCAGTGCAATGCAAGGAAAATTTGTTGACATCACATTAGAATAGTGGGTGGTTACAAATAACCATTTTGTCACACATTTTACCTTACATCTATACCTAATACATCTACTTGCCACTTGACAGAGACAATACCGATGATCAAGCAATCCCAGACAAAATAGGGTACTGTGGAGAAGCATCACTGTTTGTGTTAGCCCCGATATAGGGTCCGATTTCTCTGGGTGCGGAACACATATCTAAAACGGGTATCTCCCTGATTCTTTCCCAAGCATACAACCCATGAGTCATGAAAGAAACCTTTCCTCTTTATTTGTGAACTATTATATATAAGCTTCCTATCTTTGGGCTGGGGAATTGCTGGAGATTTGGAGGTTCAGCCAGATGGGGGTGGGGTTTAGAGAAGGGAGGGACCTCAGTAGGGTATAAAGCCTTAGAGTCCACTTCAGGAGTAGAAAAGAGCAAGAGTCCAGCTGCACCTTAAAGACTAACAAAATATGTGGCTGGGTATAAGGTTTCGTGACTCACCACTCACTTCTCCAGGGGAACTCTAGTATGGAGATAGGTTGTAATTTTGGGATATCTCTAGGCCCCATCTGGATACTGGCAGCCCTATAAAACAGACAATGTCACAGTAATGGGCTTTCAGCGCACAGGAGGCTATTCTACACCCTCAGGCCTCATGCAGGTATACCCATTGGCCTTCCAATGTTTAGGTCCTGGCTGTATGTAATAGATATATGTGGGAAACTAGGCTGCAGCCCTGAAGTCTGTAGACAATTGAGGCCTTCTTGTTTAGTTCATTCTTTTAGGGTTGTTATTTTATTGCTAATTTACATAGAATATATTTATCCTGCCTTTCTAAACAATCTTGCCTGAGGCAGATAAATAAATAATACAATTTGCTTAAAACAATTAGGACAGATTAATACAATTAATACAATTCCATCAATATAATTCTCCTTTGGGGGGAAAATAGCTAGTACAACCAGCAGTATAAAATCGTGCAAACAGAGAACTTGCCACAGACAAAGGGTTAAAATACCCGACAAAAAGTTGCCTAAACACTTAGATGAAGAGAAATATTTTTGTTTGGAGCCAAAGAACTTGCCAGTTGTCTCACTTCTGCAGGCAAGGGCAGGACTTGTGACGAAGATGTCAATTGGCAGTAGGGAGCCGAACCATTACAAATTTGGGTTATCTTATGGCTCTGGTTCAGCAGTATTGTTTCAAAACTCCCCAGTTCATTTTCAGTTCAGACACTAACTTTAAAATTGGTTCATTAACCAGTTCAGATACTTTGACCCAGTTCTGGGCTGATTTAGATATATTCCATGAAGAATCCTATCACATGGTTTACTTGCAATGTGACTCTGTAAAATGGGCATGAAAGAGTGCTGAGTTTGAAATGGAGGGGTAGATTGCATTTAGAGTATTTATTAATCATTTTGTAATGGTGTCTGACACCTCCCTAGGTTACTGGGTTGAATTTTTGTCCCTTGGGCCACTGTAAGGATAGTCATTCTCTACAGCCTGCTTAAATTTTTTGGGTAACATTT
This sequence comes from Lepidodactylus listeri, assembly GCA_029233225.1. NCBI lineage: Eukaryota > Metazoa > Chordata > Lepidosauria > Squamata > Gekkonidae > Lepidodactylus > Lepidodactylus listeri. Next base: position 115,514,690 of record JARCFY010000004.1, on the reverse strand, counting down.
TGGCAGTATCCTACCTCCAACCTTCCTCCAACTTGTGACTCTTCTGGGGTTGCTTGGCCCAGCCTGACAACCAGTAGGAGTCTGGAGGATGGGGACATCATGAGTGTCAGCCAATGGTGTGTTGTCACTTCCAGGAAAACCTGGCAGTGACATCACACCTCTTTAGGAATTGGCTGAAACTCTATGACAAAACTGCCAGGCGGAAGTGATGCCAGACCACTCTAGGAATCACTGAAAACTCTTTGACTTTACCATAGAGTTTCCAGCCAATTCCTAGAGAAGTGTGAAATCACTTTTTGGTTTTCCTGGAAGCAACACCATGCTGTTGGCTATCGGTCATTTATTTTATTTCATTTTTCTCCTGCTGCTGCTCTGAGTGATGGTGTGAAATGCCAGCTGGGGGCAGAAACCTGCCCCCACTGGGGAGGCGGGCTAGCAACCCTTGGCAATTCCATTTTTACTAACAATACTTTACTTGTATTGTGTATACTGATTAAAGTCAATGGACTTAAAATGGTGTCACTCTTTTTAAGATTGCGCTGTTCAGGTTTTAAAAGTGAGTACCAGCACTTTGAATTGTGCCTGGTAACAAACAGGAAACCCAGTGTGAGTTTTTAACATAGGGTATTCTGGCATGATCAAAATATTCTATTGTTCTGATTTGTTTTTCACTGTCCCTTTTTCTAACTCTAGGATTCAATATTTCTCTCACAGCCTTTACCTTCCAAGCGAGCTCTGCACAAACTTAAATTGTCAGAGTAAAACCCAAGCCGAGATAAGATACATTTTCTCAGTACACCCAGAAACATTGCTAAAAAGGAGACAGATAGGTATGGCCAGGAGGATTACAGGCAGTTGTTGCCTACATATTGTGTAAGAAAATCTTAGTGTTTCAGATACTTACAATCATCTTGCTAGCTAGAAATGCCACTTGATGGTCCACCAAGACTGGTTTTTCTTCAGTCATATTATTGATAACGTTCTGGGTAGCAACACCTCCTCCAAGAGATACTTAATGAACTCTGGGGAAAAAAAACTGTTCTGAATAGAAAAGGTTCTATTATCAACAAATGGTAGCTGGAAAGAACTAAATAGGATTATGAAGATTATCCTTCTTTAACAATGCCTTAAATTTTTATCTCCTTATCCTTTCCTCATTGCTTTCTCTCTCAAGACATTATGGTTTATTGTGTCTCCGCAAGGTACCTTGCATGTGATTTACACACTGAACGGCCCGGCTTTCAGAGCAAGTTAATGATATAATATCCCCATTTATATTCAGAGCAGTCAACACTTTCTAGCTCTCAGAATAATAAAACCACCTGCATTTAATATACATGGAAAAATGGGAAGGCAAATAGCAGATATGGCACAATCAGATAAGTGTAATCAGATAAAATATCACAATATTATAGCAGATCAGCATCTGGTAATGACTTGAATTTTAAAAGACTGACAAACAGCATGGCCCAAAGCAATCAGGCATACCTCATTCAGAGCTACTTATCCCAGATATGATTGCTCTTCTCATATGTTTCTGGCAGATTAAACATTCAGGGTTTCTTAGCTTAACACTTCTAGCGCTGGGTGTCTCTTTGGTGGAAAAACTCCAGCTTTCCCTCCTCCCCTCCTTGAAAGTAAGAGCACGTGATGGAACGGACAAGCAGCTAGGGCTTCCTTCAATTGTTACAGTTAACTGAGCCAAGTCATTCCTGGCAGTCTCACTTTATTGATGCACACAGCTGCCTGTGTGATCCGCCACCTGCCTTTGCATTCGCTAGCTCTGGTTTCTCTACATCTAGTTCGTTCCCAGATAGAAATCAAACACAAAAAACTTAGGGCCAGTCACTCTAGCTCAGGGATCCCCAGTCTGGTTGAATCTGAGGGCTTTTTAGGAATTTAAAGAAAGGATAGTGGAAGCCACCACAAAATGGTTGCTATAGTGGGGCAATCACAAACCAGGTACTACCATGGTGCAGAGGTTAGAGTAGCAGACTAGGAGCTATGACAACTGGGTTCTAATCCCTGCTGTACCATGAAAGCTTGCTGGGTGACCTTGGGTTTACAGGCTAACCTAACACATAGAGTTGTTGTGAGGATAAAGGTGTAGAGAACAATGTGATAAGCTGCTTTGGATTCCCATGGTGAGAAAAGTGGGATGATGATGATGATGTTATGTTGTTGTTGTAAGGTTCCAAGGTAAGAATTGTCACATGAGTGAGTGAGCTATTTCTGAATGGGTGCTCCCTGCAGACAAGACTGATGTCTCCTGGAATCTCCTGAAGTAACTTCTGCCTCAACAAGATGGACTGTCAAGGGTTACTGCCTAACAGAGTCTGAGAACCTTTGAGTGACAGGCTGTTCAAACAGAATTCTGTTGAGAGAATTCTGTTGGGAACTGTCAGCTGAAGAAGAGACAGCTAAGCACTGAATGTGGATTGGAATGAGGTGAAGAGAGTGAGGGGATCAAAGAGGATCCTCATTCACACCAAAAAAGGGAAATAGTTTCTAGTAAAGAGAAGTGATCTCTCCCCAGTGAAGAAGGAAAAAAGCTTCTAGAAAAGAGGAGTGATCTCTGGTTTGCATGTAAAGAAGGACTTGGGGAACTTAGTTGTGTGTTCTTGCCTTCTAAACTTTACATGTCGGTGAAACTCAGAAACCTATGCTTGAGTGTTTAAGCAGAAACTGAAAAGCAAGCCTCTGTCCTCAAAGTTTTAAAGATTTTGTTGAAAAACAGAAACACTTACTTGTTAGCAACAAATTACCTGGTGTTTGTGTGAATACAAAGTTACATAAGTTTTATTATCTGTTCACCTCATACATCCAGCACCTGATTTCACCTGACCTTTCTTCTCCAAGTTTTTAAAAAACATTTTGTTTATTTTGAACTTTCAAAATCCTCTCATGTGCCATTTCAAAAGCAGAATATAAGAAGATGATTTTGTCTCTTCCCTGGGTCAGGATCTATATCTATATATCTATGTCTGTCTGTCTCAGTTATCTATCTTATCTATTGGGACTGGGTGAGACAGCCATAGAAAAATAGATAAGAAGAAAATGGATAAGGGGGCTGCACAGCAAGAAAGAAGACAGAAGGAAAATCCTGCATGTGAGGGAAGGAAGAGGGTGAGATCACCATAACTGCCCTTTGATATAGAAAAAAACTGTTTTAGAGAAAAAGCAAGTGGGCATCTGGAAACCTCACAGGGTTTTCAAAGAAAGAGACATTCAGAGGTGATTTACCATTGCCTGCCTGTGTAGCTGGTGGTGGAAACAGATGGGAGAAATTAACTGTTGAAACTAATGGAACAATTGGAATGGACCCAGTTTGGTGTTGTGGTTAGGAGTGCATACTCCAATCTGGGTAAACTGGGTTTGATTCCCCACTCCTCCACATGCAGCTGCTGGTGTGACCTTGGGTCAGTTATACGTTCTTTCAGAGCTGTTCTCTCAAGAGCAGTTCTCAAGAAAGCTATCTCAGCCCCACCTACCTCACAGGGTGTCTGTTGTGGGGAGGGGAAGGGAAAGGGATTGTAAGCCGCTCTGAGACTCCTTTGGGTAGTGAAGGGTTGGGTATAAATCCAATCTCCTCCTCTTCCTCCTTGTTCTTCATCACATCAGGAGAGACAATTCTTTAAGTATGTGGGTGTCAGGGACTGCTAGATGTCATGGCCACAGGACCTCATCTCCTGTCCTCTCTGTGGTATGGCTGGCAAAGTATCAGACATGATAAAGGAAAGGGGGTGATTCCATTTTATTCCTCCTCCTCAGCTGCCCACTCCTTTGCAGTCTGGAGATGGTTTTGGTCCATCATCCCTGGCCTGCCTTCTGCTCATTGCTCTGTCTTGATCCCTGGCCTTCTATGAGATTCTCCATCTTCCTGGGAGGCTGGGGAGTGGAATTGCAGCAGCTGCAGCCCAATGTGTTGCCCAAGCCCTCTCCCTCCTTAAAGGGCCACTCATTTGGTGCTTTCACACATGCTAAATAATGCAGTTTCAATCCACTTCAGCAACTGTTTGCAAATGGATTATGCAATTTCAGATAGTAAAAATCAGTTGCAAAGTGCATTGAAAGTGCATTATTTAATGTGTGTGAAAGTGCCCTCAGTCTCTGCAGTTTTGTCCCAAGTTATGGTGGGAAGGAACATGAGCCAACGATGCCATAGAAGTTAAGCAGCTCTTGGTCTGTTTCGTGTCTTTTATGGGAGATCTTTTGGGAACCCATGTACATTGTCATGCTGGACAAACATAAGATGAACCCTGCTGGATCAGACCAGTGGTCTGTCTAGTCCAGCATCCTGTCTCATACAGTGGCCAACCAGTTCTTCTGGACAGCCAACAACAGGGCTAGAGGCCAAGGCCATCCCCTGATGTTGCCTCCTGGCTCTGGGATTTATAGATTGATTGCCTCTGAACATGGAGGTTCCCTTTAGTCACCATGGCAAACAACCACTAATAGACCTATCCTCCATCAATCTATCTAATCCCCTTTTAAAGCTGTCTATGCCTGTGGCCATCACTACATCCTCAGGCAGCGAATCCCACATTTTAATCACTCTCTGTGTAAAGACTTTAAGAACAGACTTTAAGATGGAATAAATAAAATAATCAATCTGCACAAAAGAGCTTCCATGATCTCACAAATCACAATGGCTGTTTGTCCAGCATGGAAGTTCTGGTTCATGCAAATAGCAGCACATGTAGAGCAGCACCCTCTCCATATTGTTCTGAAGGCACACTCAAGAATAGCAGAAAGGAGAGAATCGAGGGTCTGCAGCAAGAGAAGGCAATCGACAAAAATTGGTGGCCTCCTTTTCTGCTAGTAGAAATGCTATTCTGATTGAGGACTGAGGGGCTGGATACAGGCCTGTGCCTCTTGACAGTAGGTTTGGTAGCAGCCCTGCATGCTCCTGATGCATTTCAGAGGGCTGGTTCATGCTGAACTGCCTTGAGGCCCTTTGTAACAACTGAAGGTGTTCTTCAGTATTTAAATATGGTCCCTGACTTCTGAAAGGAGAACTGGTTTGTGGTTGACTCTCTGCCGAGTTTGCTTTCAAAATTAATCTCTGGCTCTGGTAGAATAATAGCTGTTGCATTTCTTGTTCTCTGCCTTCCAAGGCAATATATATTGCTTCATTATCGCTTTGCCCCCAGAGGGGCTTTTTGTAATGCAAATTCCTCCAGCAAGTCCTAACTATTTGTAACTCTTCTCATCATCTTGCTCTTTCTTCTAAAGATCACATGCGTTGGCTTGGTTGCCATTACCTGAAAACATGCTGATTTTTTCCCTTGCTGGTGCAGAACATGTGGTTCAAGAACTCAGTCCCAGCATTTTGAAAGATTGGTTGGTTATTGTCTTTTTTGGTTTGCTATGGTTTTGTTCCCCATGCTTTTTGACCTATTGAGCCATTCTGGGAACTGTTCAACTCCATAGGTTCCACATCTTCAGGATGTTGTCTGTTTTTAATTTCCTTTGGATTTCATATGAGCTTTGAATGTTTCAATTTATAATTAAGGTTGTTACCTGTTCATAATGTTGATGGATTGTTCATATGTTAGGAACTCCGCTGGCAATAAATAGAAGGCCTATAATGGATGGAGTTTGTCCCCAGTCTTGATTGCAATAAGTTCTTTCTTATAAGAAATTGAAATAAAATGGGCTGTGACTTGTGAAGGCAAAATTGTGTGTCTGAAATAACTCAATCCAGGATAAGTGGCTGATAAGGAAAGGGCTTCTGGAGATACCAAAGTGGTAATCCTATGCTTACTTGTTTGGGAGGAAGCCTCAATGAAACCAGAAGGGTTTACTTCTGAGTAAACATAGCCTGGATTGAATTATAAATGGTTTGAAGAACTGTGTTGTATAATAACGTTCTTTATTTACTCAAAACATTTATATCCTGCCTTATCTCCTCAGATTCACAGAGGCTAACTATACAACACCAGGTTGCAAGGGCACAAAACATAACAGTCTAGTTAACAATATTTTTAAAATGCACAGATTAAAAACATTCAGAATTAAAAATTAAAAGCAAAACATTATTTTATCATGTGTATTCCAAAAACTAAGAAGGGGTTATAACAGCCATTACACGTTCAACTCAGTATTTAATAATTAGGATCAACGTTATCTAGACACCCTGCTATACTGTGGTAATGATAAGTCCTGTGGTGTCCTGCTCATTTTCCTCACTGGCTGCTACTTACTTTTGGCCATGGGTTTTAATACCCTACTACAAAATACATGCACATAGCTTCCTTTATGGTACATCTGTGAACAAATCATGACTTTTCCTTACAAAATTCAAGTGAATGGTGAGTGGAAAACAAATGAGTCCCTGCCTGTTTGTATGTGTGCCTGTACCAGGCCAGCACTGCTTATGACACACATGAAAAATTAAGCTACCATTGGAGGCTTGTGTGTGCTTTTCATAATTGACTTGAATAAAAAATACATGTGCTAGTCTGTTTTTGTTCTTCAGCAGTAGCCAACAGTTGTGTCTGGCAGGTCTTAAACTTAACATGGTTCTTGATCTGGAAATCTATCAGCCATTGCCTAGTCTTGGTAACTTGGTATTTAGAGGTTCACTGCATCTGAAAATTCCTAATTGGCAGCCAGGGGGCAGGGGTAAAGAATGGTGGATGGTTGTTAACCTTCATGCCCTGCTTGTAGACTTCCCAATGGCATCTGGCTGGCCACTGCTAGAACTCAGATGCTGGACTGGATTGACCCTAGGTCTGATCCAACAGGGCTGTTCTTATGTTCTAATGTCAAGTGGGCATGCAGTCTATGCATTATAATTCACATGTGAGCAATGGAAATAACTGCAGGGAAACCAGCCACCCTTATAAGGAAATAACTTCATACCAAGAGTCACCATCCTGTATTGGAAAGAAGGCTTAAATATATACAATTAAACCAAACTCCCACCCTTCTCTTAGATACTTTCCCTCCTCCTCCAAAGCAGGGCTTAGCCATGGGGCAACCTGCGTAGCTGCTCCAGGCCCCCCACTGGGGCTCTCTGACTGCTAAGTTGCCTTGGTTTCCAACTGCAGCTGCTGCCCTCTCTGCCAGTGCAACAGGAAACAACAGCAAGAGGCATCACTCCAGCAACAGTCCCGATAATGAGCCCTACTACAGCTGAAGCTGCTGTGACTCCATAGACAGTGAGGAAGGGAGTCTCTGTCCCTCGCTGCTATTGCCTCTGGGGTGATGGCAGAGGCGGCTTCATGGCAGCTGCCAGAAATCAGCCGTAGGGTGGTGGCTGGGGAGTGGCCCTGATTGCTGCTCAGTGATTCTTACAAGCAGGGCATGATGATAACAACCACCCCTAACTTTTGCCCAGGGCCCTAGAATTACTTAAACTCCCCCCCCCCCCATCATCTGCTCCCTTTAGTGCCTTTCCTGTGTTGAATTTCAGGTTGTCAGCCCCTCGGTGCAGAGAACTCATTTTTTTCTCATTCCTTTGTAAAGTCCCATAAACACTAACAATACTGTACAAATCGCCACTAGGGATGGGCATGAACCAAAAAACGAACTGTGGTTTGAGCATGAATCGGGCCGGTTCATGGTTTGTGTCGAATCGGTTTGTTTGGTCACATCATTCCCAACCCCCAAAACGAACCATCTTTTTTCCTGGGTGGTTCATTTTTGCAGTTTGTTCTCCAGACAGCCTGGTGCCGATTCAATCAATTCCTAGGCAATGTTGGGGGTGGACTTCTGGAGAGCCCTAGAAACACCAAAACAGTTGTCCATAGCTTGATTGGCAGCTCTGGGAGCCAACCACGGAGCTCCCATTCTGCTCTATGGGAGCAGATTATATGTCAATATAATACCACACCCTGACTCAGCTGTTTTCACTTTGCAGCAAGAAGAGAGAAGAGTTAGTTGTCATGAGAGAAGAAGAATTGGTTGCTGTATGGCTGATTTAGGGGAGGCTTGTTGTGGTTTCAGGGATCGAACCTGAAGCTAGAGCTGAGCTTTCCCAGGGGCACCTGCTTTGAAGGGCTATAACTCAGACATCCCAAATCCAATCTTTGCCATACTTGAAAGGTGGGTGGAGAAGAGGCTGCTGAAGACTCTTGTTGAGTTTGGTGTCTCTAACTCATGAGGGGGCTGTTCTATCGCCTACCCAAACCAAACAAACCATGAACTGGTTCAGGAAACTGAAAAATTCATGTATATTTGTGGTTCATGCAATGGAACAAACCATGAACCAACATAAATCACCATTTTCCCAGTTTGTGCCCATTCCTAACCATCACCATTAAAAAGTCCACTGTGGGCCAGGTCTTCGGTGTTCCAGTGAAATTCTCTAGGTTAGACTTGCTTGCTGATGTGAGCAAGTAGGAGACTTGCACTACTCTGTCATTTGTTTCTGCCCTACTTTCTTTTTACCAGGGTCTGGGTCTGACAGTGGGCTTGTAAGCAGCTGCTGAACTGACCCTGTAGATTTAATGCCCCCCAGTTCCCTCCTTTACTTTTAGTTGTCCTTTATTTTCAGTTACTTGTGCCTCCCTAGCTGGAGATGATTATGTGCAATAGAGGCTAGTGCAAAGACATTGCTTTCTAGCCTGGATAATACAAGCGTCAGTGCTGAAAGGCAGTTTTGATTGTCTTTTGTTTTCACTTCCCAGTTGACCATGCTTCAAGAAATAAGATCTAGGGGTGGGCGGATGTGAGCCTTTTCTGTATTTTTTTTTTGGGGGGGGGTGTTCACTGTCATTTGGTTTTGGTTCACCTCAGTTTTGTTGCTGTCATCAACTATTCTTTACATACACTTGACACAAAAACAATGTTGACAAGTGTGTTGGCTTTACTGGGGGGTGGGTGGAATTCAGTGTGAGGAAAGAGAAACTGGTGTGAAAACGACAACTCACAGGTTCACTTCTCACCATGGAGACACAAAAAACTGAAATGAGGCCATTCACATCAGATTAGCTGGGTTTCAGAATTTGGTTTTATTCTTAATCAGATCAGTTGCGTCGCATCTTATACCCTGGAGAGTTCATTCTCTTCCATTTACTATGCTCACAGCTAGACTTTGCATGCCTTGTGCATAAACACTGCATCTCCAAATAAAGAGGGGACTACATTCTTGAATGTGAACAAATGGTGTTATATAATGGAAAATGTTTCCTCTCCCACCTTGCTGTGGTACTTCTGAGCACTCAGCCTTGTGTTTGCTGGAGCATCGGAGGAGTTCTTCATAGAGCTTAAAGAGGAACGATCTTGAACACTACGCTAAAGCATAGCGGAAGGGAAAGAGGAAAACAAACATTGCGCCCTTCATTGATCACATCTGTGATTTTAAGTGGGGATTAAAAGAGAGCATCATATTCAAAACTTATTATTCAAAAGCTCTTACACAGTTCAACAGTTCTCTCCATCTAGTTTAAAAACAAGATTTTATGAAGCAGAGTATGAATGAAGGCACAGAAAGGATTGCCTCTGGAATAGAATGGGACAGAAGGTGTTGACACAGTCTCTGAATATCAGATACCTTTCACTCATGAGGCCTGGAATTGTTTTTGCTTCTATCAGATTTGTAACATGAATCCTAAAAGTAGCCAGAATGGTCATTCACATGACAAATACCTTTCCTCTGTTTTCTCTTCCCCTTGAACAGCCAGATATTCATATTATGCACACGAGATGCTGAAAGGCATGTGGAAACCTGTGTGAAAGCCTCTTTCGTCCCTCGTGTTCCAAGGTTGCAGTGTAATGCTAAACAGAGTTACACCCTTAAAAAGCTTATTGACGTCAATGGACTTAGAAGGGTGTCAATTCTGTTTTGGATTCCACAGTGAATTAAGTAAAAAAACCACCCTTGAACAGACTATCAAGCAGGTGTAAAAGGCTCCCTGTCTAGGCCAGTCTGATGAAACTACCCCTCCTCCCAAATTCCTGGCTGGGCTCATGATGACCAGCTAATTCCACATAGCCAAAAGAGGTGAGGGAAGCTTAGGGAAAAAAATGCCATGTGAAAGCATGGCTAGAAAGAGTAGAGACTTCTTAAATATCAGATCCCTAGCCCCTCATCCTTTAGCCTGTGGGCACAAAGTGCTTAATGGTCAAGCTACCCCCAACAAGCCGCCTTGACTTCCATTCCCTCTAAGCAGAAACTGTCCCCTGCTCCCCAGTAAGTACACTGGCAGTATGAATGCCTGCCTTCTGCTTTCACTTCCACATTACCAGTGAACAGATAAGGGGGAGACAACACAATCAAAGGCAATTTCACTGCCATGCATGAAACCAGGGTGAGTGCTGGTAAAAGGGCATTTTTGCTTGTCTTGTTTCCTGGGGTATGGCCCAGACACCCAATCAGAGTAACAAACAGAGAGTTAGCACAAAAAGGAGGAACAGACTCCTTTGACCACCCAAAATTGCTAACGTGGGGACTCAAGGGCCCTGCACTGACAACAGCCACAAGGGGCAGTGCCTTTAATATGGAAGAGAATGAGAGAAGACTGAGTGGAAAACCTGTTTGGGTCCAACTCAGATTCTGTATTATCTACTATGAAGTTTTATTTGTGTAATTCTTGTTGCACTGTAACATCAAATAACAGCATTTAAAAATGTTTAAGGTGCTTCGAAAACCTCGGCAATTCTTCCAGTGACCAAAGTAGGTCAGTTTGGGTTGCCAGTCCTGGATTGCGAAATACCTGGAGATTTGGAGGGTGGAGCCTGGAGAAGGCAGGGTTTGGGAAGGGGAGAGACATTAACAGGGTATAAAACCATAGAGTCCACCACTGAAAGCAGCTGTTTTCTCCAGAGATACCATCTGGAGATCATCTTGGCCATCAGTGGATCAATTGTTACAGCAGGAGATCTTCAGGTGCCACCTGGAGGTTGGCAACCTTAAGGTCAGTATTTTCCCCATATTGCCATCATGTAAGACTGGACCAGTGACCGACTTAAGGCCACTTATTTAGTTCAGGGCAGAGGAGGGATTCGAATTGAGGGCTTCTACATCAAAAGTGAGCCACTGCACAATGTAAGTCCTCCAGTGACAAACTTAAGAGTCAAATATCGCAAAGAGATTCAAGGTGGATCCGAATCCCCATGGAAGCTGTATGCCACAAAAGCTGATAGCAAGCCCAGCATGAAGATACTCTTATAATACAATATACTTCCCATTATCTGAAACCTGGGTACCCAAATGTTCCATGTCTTCTAAAATGTCGATGTAATTCCTTGTGAATGGTGCTCTTATTTATAGAGGATGGGCTGCAGCCCATGTAACTGGGAAGATTAGAAGCCGGCTGCAGGTTGGTAAATCAGGTGCAGAACTGGAAATCAAAGTCAATTATGAATCCTGACTCCTCACTCCCCTTTGTAACTGCTCCTGTCAAGATGATTTGAGACTTTATTGTTAACATAACAGAAATTGAACTCTTCTTTCTTTTTGGGGTTGGTTTTTGTTTTCATATAAAACAGATTTCTTACCCGCATAAAAGAGTCAGAAAGCATTTCTAATATTGTATTTCTCTCCACAGGACTGTATATTCTCTTCTACTCCTTGGTAACTGCTGGAGATTGTTGAGCAAATTTATTAGGCATGCATTGTGTCCATGGAAATAGATGAGGGATGATTTGTCACGAGTCTGTCTCTCTCCCTCTCTCTTTGTTTCGACAAAATGCACAGCTCTGAGATGAAAGATATATCTGTTTCTCTTTTGTCTTCTCCCTCTTTCTTGTCACCTTCGCGCCTGGGGCTTTAGGTCTATTGTCCTCCTGGCTTTTACTGCAATCTCTATTTTTCTGGCTGCAATCGGTTCTCTTCTAATGGCTTTGTCTTTTAAAGGAGAGTTCAGCACTGTGCTGTAGTGGAGGGTCCCCATCACATGACAAGAGGATCTTATTTCTCTGTTTAAAGAATGCTTCTATCTTGTCAAGCTGGACCTATGGTTGCTTGCAATAACAGTGCCATCCTAAGCAGAGTTACACTCTTTTAACCCCACTGAAGTCGATGTGCTTTGAAGAGCATGTTTCTTTGCAGCTTGGTACTATTGGTCACATTCAGCAATAATAAAATCTCGTACTCAATGCTACTCACCCCTTTGAACACATCTATTTATTTATTCACTTCATTCATACCCCATCTTTCTCCACAATGGGGACCCACAGTGGCTGACATTGTCCTGCTGTCCTGCAGCCTGTCCTCAATGACTCAGTGAGGCTGTTGAGGCTGAGAGTGTGTGACTGGCCCCAGGTCAACAAGCAAGCTTCCATGCCAGAGTGGGGATTTGAACATGGGGCTCTGTAACCGACTCCATAGCCATTACACCATACTGAATCTGCCTCATAGCATACTGAATCAGATCAACGACCTATTGTGTTCAGCACAGTTTACCTTGATTGGCAGAGATTCTCCAGGGTCTCAGGTGGAGGTCTTTCACATCTCCTGGGAACTTCGGCATACAAAATATGTGCTCCTGCTGTGGCAGCAGTTCTAAACAGTGTTCCCTCTAAACTGAGTTAGTGCGAGCTGGTTCACAGTTTTTTTAGCCTCCAGCTCACACATTTTTGTCTTTGCTCAGGAAGGATGGCTCCAGAGCAAACTAATGTATGCAGTAGCCAAATCACTTCTTCACAATGTTAATGCCAGGAGCTCACAAAGTAGGATTTTTGCTCACAAAACTCCACAGCTTCGAGGGAGCATTGGTTCTAACAGTGTTTGAAGCACAGGGTAGGCCAGGATTGAGAAGCAAGGACATACACCACTCCCCTGAAAGGTTTCTCATTTGCCTTTCCGAAAAGCTCAAGGAGACTTAGAATTACTAAATTCTATAACTCAGTACAATTAAACAATAATAGAATACTCTCATTATTTCATTGCAGGCAAGAGACCCAACCCAAATCTTTGGCAAAAGATTCTGCAGAAGAGAACTGCCTCACTGACTTTTCAAAAAACTGGCTGGGAAGGTGCTCTGTGCCCATCCTCTGGCTAGCTATTCCTTTGGTTTGCAGGCTTAAGGAAAAGGTTTGAGACTGAGGTGTGCACCATCCAGGTGGAGAGGACGATGAATCAGGACTGCTGTGAGAGATGCACAGGTTCCCACAGGGAGAACTGGTGGCCTTTGTGGGTCTCAGGTAGGGTTGCCAGGTCTCCCCCTAGCCACTGGCAGAGGATGACAGGGGAGGGTTGCCAGACCCAAGTTGGGAAACTCCTGGAGATTTGGGGATGGAGCCTGGGGAGGACAGAGACCTCAGTGGGGCACAGTGCCATACACTTCACCTTCCAAAGCAGCCATTTTCTCCAGGGGAACTGAGCTCTGTAATCTGGAGTTGGGTTCTAATTCTGGGGATCCCCAGGTCACACCTGGAGGCTGCCATCCCTAGTCTCAGGTCCTGAAAGGTAAGAACCAGGACCTTGAATTGAGCCCACAAGCCTACAGGCTAGCAGTGTAGTTGTTTCAGGGTCAGAATAATGTGCTCATAATAGGGTCCCACAATAAGACGAGTGGCCACATTTTGCATCGTTGAAGCTTCTGAACTGTCTTTAAGAGTTACCCCCAACACTGAGAGCATTGCCATAATGTTAGTACGAGTGTACAGTTTTGGTTTGTTGTTGTTTTTAACGTGAGCTAGTCACAGACATCATGCTCAGAGTGAGGGGCACTCCAGAAGCATAGAAATAAACCTATGAACTGTGGAGAGCTTAGAGGTGCCCCTGGAGAGTGTTAAACCAAGAAAGCGACATTGGCTCTTTTCTGTGGCCAAATCAGTACTCCTTCAGTAGTAATCCTGGTATGCTGCTGCAGAAATGAGGAGCTTGGAGAAGGCAGAGGTAAGTGGTACCTCTTCTAGGTGGCAGACTGACCCAGACTCTGTCTACTCCCTTCCACTTGGGCTTTACCCCCAGATGGATCAGTAACCCACTGCCACCATTCCAATTATGGGGGATTTGGGAGAGCCTGGTACACCCTTGCTTCCCCCGGCAGTGTTTCCTTTATCATGAGAAGAGAACTACATGGACTAGTCAGTGAATCTGAGATTTTTAATACCCTAGTGGAGTTCTAAAAGCTTGATTTAAAAACAACAACAACATTCCAAACAGGAAAAGCAAAAGGAACACAAAAGAGTGAATGACTTGGTTAAAAGGAAGGCTGTGTAAAACAAGGGAGAGCTTGCAAAAAAAAAATTCATTGCAAAGCCACAGGAGTTCTGTGTACAGACACATAGAGGGCACAGAGCTGTTGGCTGGCTTGCACTGGCAGAGCGGCCACAGCAGTTGGGTTGGCATTCAAGCTGTACATATTCTCTGCAAAGAAACAAAACAAAACAATGGGGTTCAACAAAAGAAGAAAGCACACAATGGGCAAATCGTTTAAAAGAGACCCAGGAAATAAAAGCAATAGGAATTCCCTGATGCAACTATTAACAGAACTCGTCCCTTGTTTACTTTCAGCCAGGTTTCCCTATCCATCCCTTGGACCAAGTCAGCAGGGTTCATGCTTCCCATGGGTGGGCACAGATTCTATCAGCAGCAGCAACAGCTCACCACCACTGATAGAGTCCTGGAAATGCACACTACCTGCGGCCCTTGGTTGGGGAGTTTTTACAGACTCTCCAAAGAACCTGCACCTCACATGAGAATGGGATGCACTTTGTCACCTGGATTGGCAAGGCTAAATCCTACACTTCATTTTCACCTGAGAGATTGAGGGCAGGAAGAAAAGGATTAACTAGGATTGCCAGCCTCCAGGTGGGGCCTGGGGATCTCCCGCTTTTACAACTGATCTCCAGCTGGCAGAGATCAGCTCCCTGGGAGAAAATAGCTGCTTTGACAAGCGGACTCTATGGCATTGTACCATGTTGAGGCCCCTCCCCTCCACAAACCCCGCCCTCTCCTGGATCCACCCCCAAAGTCTCCAGGTATTTTCCAACCCAGACCTGGCAACCCTAGGATTAACACCTCGGCTTAAATGGGGGGTGGGGGGGGGTGGGGTGGGGGAAATCTCTATGAAGCACGTGGTTCTTTGGCTGTGAGTCAAATGTCAAAGCAGACGCTCTGGATGTCTGAAAAGGTCATCCCAGGAAGGAGAGGATTTCCTGGCCCCTTGCTGGGGTTGCCAATTGCCCAGAGGAAAAAAATGCCCTGTGCTAAATGGGGTGGTATTTACCAGGTGATATCAATTATTTCCATGCCACGAAAAGCTGCTGCTCAGAAAACCTTTATGAAAGGGGCAGAACATTTTTCTCCAGGCCTGTTGGCAAACCTAGCTAGGAGCCAGGAGAATCAGCAAAAGCTAGGTGAAAATCACAATGAATTTGTAGGCTCTGTGGTACCACAGGATTCATTAAATTTAGGTAGCTCCTGGGGCCACAGGAAAAATAATGGAGGAAAAAGTTGAAGAGCTGATAGAATCTAGAATTTTCCAGAATAAACAGAAGAAAGAACAAATTTCAAATGAAAACCACATTAATTACTCTATACATGAGCGATGGCTGTGGAAACTTGAGGGAGACAGAGCATGACTCTGGGCAAAGATTCTGCCCTGTATTCAAATACAATTTTGTGGCATTGCAAATACAGAGGACAGAAAAGCTGACTTTTGATGCAGAAGACTTTCATGTTTCTTACCATATGGGGGAGCTCATGGCAGAACACCTGCTTTACATGTAAAGGTTTACTCCATGGCATCATTAATTTACTGGCCTCTAATGTCCTGATTTTAAAGAAGCACCTACGTTTATTTTCTTTTTTTGTTCCAAAATGCATCCCTTCATTAAGTAAAAGTGAAGCCCAGACTTAATACAGAAACAACCAACCTAAGTTTCAGGCAAACCTCTAGGGGCTTGATATACTTTACCATGTCATGATGGCAAAAATGATAATTATTCATTACACAACTATCAGGTCTCAGCCAAGCATGAAGAGAAACACTGATGTCTTTTTTTAATACGCAAATGGCAAATCCTGATTCCTCCCCCCTCAGCTGAACTTTTCTTTCCAGTATCGCACTACTAAATGCAAATTAGACATTTTCACTATCCACTATTTCTCTGCGCTTCTCCCAGTCTACCATGATTGCGGGAAATGAACATAAAAAGGACTTTGGGGTGGGAGGACAAAGAATGAGAGAAAGTCCAATTGCCTGACTGTTAAAAGAAAGGGGAAAAAAACAGTTCAACTCGTTGGTAGGAAGCAGCAGGAATTAGGAGGCAGAAGGGGATCAGCTCAGCCCACCACCCCAATACATTGGTAAGCGATATCAGTCAGAGATTTTACAAATTTTATGTTTCCCACTGGGCAAATTGTTTAAATGAACATAAACAACAACAAAATGGGTGTTCAGTTTTTGCGCTCAGCTGCCTTATCAGAAAAGAAAGACTCAAATATTGAAATAAATATTATTGGGTTGTTGGCATAACAAGGGGGATAAAGGGGTGGGGAAGGAATTGATTTTTTTGAACAGGGAGGAAATTCTGGGCTGAGATTGTTTGGATGTGAGGAGATTATTCTGTTATTTATTCAGTGGTGAGGAGAAGGATCTTGGCACATGCTCAGAGGCAGAGCTTGCCTATTACAAAAAAACCATGGGGGATCTAGTTGAGCAAAAAGAATCACTCTTAGGCGGACTTGCTGGGAAGAAAGAAAGGGAGGAAACTAGGGCTGCGATCATATGCACAATTAGACCCAACATAGGCACGAATGCTAGGCGGATTTAAAGGGAGTGATCAGACAACAACATCTGGGAAGTGCCCCGAAGCTGTTGGCAACCCGTTTTGCTCTGCTGCAGAAGTGGAGTTAAAAGACACTGGGAAAAAACCAGTAGTAAATGGGTTGCGATGGGCCATGGATGGACTTTCCCACGTCTGATTGCTCCAGTGTGCTCTCATGGCATTGGGATGGTCTGATCAGGCCACCCCGACTCTGTGCCATTGTCTCCCCCCCCCTCGCAGCATGCACATCATCGCAAACTCCATAGGGAGCCCTAAGTGCAAAGGTGTGATTCATCGATCCCTCACTTAAGCCCATGGGGAAAAAATGGGACAAACCCCCCCAGACTCACCCACATTTGCATCTGATCACACACTGACGGACTGCGCCCGCAGCTTCAAAGGGAGGTGTGATCATGCTGTGGGTCAAATCCTGTGGGAGGAAATAGCCTCGCCCCCCCCCCCCCCAGTTTTTCTGGCACATGTGACCGCAACCTAGGAATGGATTCTTGTGTAAAGGGGAACAGACTGTATGTTTGTAGTTTGTTAGCAATGGATGTGGCACTCAGGGCTTAATTTTTAAAGAGGGAAGTACTGGGGCTTTAATCTGTGTGGGAAATCTGCCTTTATGGAGGATTAACAGATCCAGGTTGGGAAACACCTTGAGATGTTATGGATGGAGCCTGATGAGGGTGGGGTTTGGGGAGGGGAATAATGGGGTATAATGCCATAGAGTCACGGGGGTATAATGCCATAGAGTCCACTTTCCAAAGCAGCCATTTTCTCCAGGTGAACTGATCTCTGTAGCCTGGAGATCAGTTGTAATCCCAGAAGGTCTTGAGCCACGACCAGGAAGCTGGCAACCTGATGTAAACCACGGTAGGAAGTGGACAGATGATCGTTGCTTAGAGGAATGTGAAAGACACTTTGCAGATGCTTCTGCTCAGATAGAGCAGAAGCACCTGTAGGATATAGACTGCAGTTGCTCTGTGGGGAGGGAAAGCCAGGTCCTGCATCAATGTATGCTCAGGTGGGGCAGCTGTCAGGGCGCAGGGTTTCTGGCAGGGCCCACTGCTGCCAGAACCCCCTGCCCCCACTTGCTAACACTCCGCCACCCATCCTCCCCTGCTGCATACACTGTTTGGTGCCACTGGGGATAGAGCTGCAGGCAGCTGTGAGCACGGGCTGCAGGAGGGCTTGTGAGCAGACAAAGGAAGAGAAGAAGCAGGTGGGAGTCAAGTAGATGGGTGGGAGAGCAGGAAGCCATGAGAGCCTGATCGTGGGCTGAGGAGGGGAGGGGATCCATGGGAACTGTGTGCCTGGGGGTCCCAAAACCCTGGAACCAGCCCTGGGGAAAGTGCCTCGCATTAGGAATGTTGAAACTGGCTCACGTCCTGTTTGCTTGTTGTGAACAGGGAGCTGATTTTTCAGTTACGGGTGGCTGCTCGACAGGCTGCTTTGCTGTATTCCTCCCTAACTATTCTTTCCCCTTCTGTTGTTCTCTTCCGTCCAGAGGGCAAAGACTTTTTTTGTTTCATCTGGCATTCCCTCAGTTCCCTCTTTCCTAACCGATGTTTGTATATTTTGCATGTATTTTAACTCTGTTCTTTAATGATGTATGTTTGGGAGGGGGTTGATTTTAATAGTTTAATAATGTAATGTTACAAATTGGTATAAATTTGTACAAATTTGTATACACCATTTTGGTGTTGTGGTTAAGAGTGGCGGATTCTCATCTGGGAGAACTGGGTTTGATTCCCCACTCCTCAACGTGCAGCCAACTGGGTGACCTTGGGCAAGCCACCATTCTCTCAGAGCTGTTCTCTTAAGAGCAGTTTTCAGTCAGAGCTCTCAGCCCCACCTACCTCACAGGGTGTCTGTTGTGGGGAGAGGAAGGGAAAGGAGATCGTAAGCCACTCTGAGTGAAGGGCAGGGTATAAATCCAATCTCTTCTCTCTCTTCTATATTGGTTTTATAATGTAATTTTATCATGTATGTTTTAAATAGTTAGCTGCCTTGGCAGCCCTTGTAAGGGCAGAAAGGCAGGATATAAATTCTGTAAGTAATAATAATAACAACAACTATAAAATATAGTACAACTTGCCTTTTAAGCATGTGCACACAGCCCAAATGAGTTTTGTTACTCTCTCATCCTTGCTGCATAATTGCTTCATTCCACTTTTAATTGTTGAAATAGATAATTAAGTCAATCACAAACCATATAAATCAGTCCTAAATAAATGCTGTGTTTTAATAAAATCCTACTCTGCGGTGTTTGGCTAAGTAGTCCCAAGTGATGCTAATGGTTGCCAATAGGTTTGAATCAGCAGTGTCTTTGGCTGAGGACAGACTGGCAATGTGGGGCGGGAGAGCTCCGCTTCAGAAACGGGGGAAGGGAGGGAGTTCAGACAGCCGCAGCTGTCCTCTGTCTCCCTCCCATACTCACCTATTCATGAAGCGGTTCCCTGCCGCCTCAGACAGACACTGGCAGAAAGCGGTGTCCAGGGGCCTTCCAGCGCTTGGATCCCGCTTCCTGGCTGTGTGGACGGAAGGAGGTGGGATTCAAGCAGAGGTGGCAGTGTGAATGCGCCATTGCAGAGATATGCGCTCATGCGCACAAGCAGCTCCAATACAGGAGGTGGGGAGATTTTAAATTTGTAGACTACTGCTGTGGCCATGCGCATAGGCGCCCACGCGCCTATTGCTGAAATGGCCATGACATGAGCTGCAGAAGCCGGCCGGCCCGGGGCTGCTCCGCAGCAGTCTGAACGCTCCGTTCTGGCATGCTCCCGCAGGAGTCTGGCCAGTGTGAATGGCCAGCCCTGGGCCAGTTTTCCCCCACGGCTTTTGGCCCCACTGCGGTTCGGGGCCAGATTACCAGTCTGTTCTCAGCCTCTGTGCATGCACAGTTTTTCAAAACCCCAATGTAAAACCTGTTAGGTAGACGTTTGCGCCATTTGGCACAAGCTGAACAGACTGGGTGACTGGCTTGTATCCCATCACAGTAAGTCCAACTAGCAAAATTCAGAACACCCTAATCCTGTTTATGCTCACGCAGGCATTTTTGCTTATCACCTGTTCTTTCCATTTCCTTGCAATGGATTCCTGGTGGATTTTGAGCAAGTCCCATTTGTTGGGCTGCTGCACCACTGTCGTTGCTTGAAGCCTTTTCCCTGTATGCACTTCTAGATCCCACTTTTGGCTTGTGGTGCATTTGAATTTGGTTACAGTGGTGCAGATAGGTAATTTTACAGTGCAGTCCTAAGTGGAACTATACTGTTTTAAGTCAATTAAAGTCAGTGGACTGATTCTGGTCCATTCTGCATTTGGCATTCACTCCACACTCAATGCCCACACTGAGCATTCGCTCGGCACTCAACCTGATTCCCCCTTGCCTCAGAATATCTGCGTCAGGCTCTGACGTTTCCCACTCGGAAGGTGGGATGCAGCTATCTGACTATGTACTTTCTCCCCCCTCCTGCGGAATGTGCTCCTTCCCCTTGCTTACGCCTCCGCCTCTGTCTCTTTCATATCTATGGCCTTTCATAGTCTTCTCACAGACTATGTTGCTAATTGGGAATTTTCCTACAGGTGCAAACTGCTTTTCTTTCCCACTTCTTGCCCTGGGAATAAACGGACCGGGGTCTTGGGCACCTATTTACACTGTATCATGATCGGTAGATGTTTTCTTACACTGTAGTTTGAATACACTATAACTGTACCAGAACTTACCTCACCCCTCCATTACTGACTCAACAAGTGTGTACCAGTGGATCCACCAACAAATAAAAGAAGTTCTTGTTTAGGACCCTTTGTTTTTGGTTTGAAATCTATTGGACTCTCACAATCTGTTTTTATTGCTTTGCCTTTGATCCTGGTTTTTGCATTGGCTATTGTCAGCTTGCCATCTATTTTGTTTTCAACAGTTGCTTCTGCATTGGTATGCAGATTTTCCTGTGTCAGTACTTGCCTCAGTGGTTATTAGCCACCTGAGCCAAGTAATGCATATTGAGGTGATAAATAGGGAAATAGGGGCGGGGGAACTAACGGAGATCAATGAAGCTGTGTCAAGCTGTCTGCTTATTGTTCCCTTCGAATCAGAAACGGAGGAAGGAAAAGGCGCAGCTCAGAACCACATTCAGATACCTGGGCCAACGCCGTAGGGACTGCAAAGTCACCCATGAATGGCTAGAAATCTATGCAGAAGGTACCATAAAACCTGATGAACAAAGAAAGTGATAGCGGCATGTAGTACAGAGGGAGATTAACCTCTCGACGTGGCTGTGGAAACAGATGGGTACAGAATCAGCCAGTGTCTGGACTTAATGGTTCCAAGTCCCCCACCCTTACCCCAGTGCAGAAACCAGTCACTGTTGACCTCAGTATTATAGCCTGCAAGCCTATGCATACATACTTGGGAATGCATGGGAACTTACTTAGATCAGTGAGCATGAATAGGATAGCCCTGACTGAATCTGGAAATGGTGAATCTGGAACGATACAGTGATAAAAACAGATATAGATACTATAGATAGATAAACAAGAAATGTAAAAAGTAAGGTGTATGCAACCCAGAGCTGTTTCCATACTGGAATGATTCTTTGTGTAGGCCTTGCTGCTGCTGTGAATACTGAAGCATTTGCAGTGGCAACAGAATATGCACATGGACATTCTCTTTACACCTTCCTCACCTCAGTTCTCTGTTATTGCCATTTCTCCAGAGGGCTTTTATCAGGCTTTCTTTTTTAAAAAAATAAGTAATAGCTATATCACTCTAGCATTATACTTTTATGACAATTCATTGGAACAATGTACTTGTTTCCCACTTTCATTAATGTAAGCTACTAGCCCTTTTGGTTGCAGAGTTATAAGGAGAAATGTGTGGCTAGTAACTTTCCCCTTATAATTCTGCAACCGAAAGGGCTACATACTTAAAAAAAAGAAAATGAAACAAACGCAATAGATCTTTATGATGTTATTGCTATAGTGATATAGCTGCTGCCATTTTTTGAAACCTGGAAAAAGCCCTCTGGTGTCATGGTGTGTATGTGTGAGTGTGTGGGGTGGCTTCTACTGGCCTGAGGTAAGAAAAATGGCACCAATGTGAGAGCAACCTGGAAAAACACACATCTCAAGTCACAGAATATGCAAAGACTCTTTTACTGCAGTCGTTTTGGAAAGATGGTGTCAAACCAGGTTTGGGAAATGTGGCAACAAACAGGAAAAAGAGTAGGTTTTTATACCTGCTTTTCTCTACCCAAAGGAGTTTCAAAGTGGCTTACAGTCACTTTCCCTTCCTCTCACTATAACAGTCATCTTGTGAGGTAGGTGGGCCTGAAAGGGTTGTGAAAGAACTGTGAGTGGCCCAAGGCCACCCAGCTGGCTTCATGTGAAGGAGTGGGGAATCAAACCTGGTTCTCCAGATTAGAGTTTGCCACTCTTAAAACACTATACCACACTGGCTCTCAAAGCATAGGAAAACACAGAAACAGGGTAAACAGAGGGTGATGTCATGTGGATTCTCCTGAAAAAAAGCACAGTGACAAGAAGCCAAGGCAGAATGTTTCTGTCACCACTGTTACTGATATTTAGGCTGTTGGTTTGGTGTTGTCGTGTGTCATGACAACCTACCTCTCTGGTAGAAAAAACAAGAACTGTTTTTTGATTCCAGCATTTTATAAACCTAAATATAATGAAGCAGGTGTCCTTGGAAGCCATCTCTGACACTTTGTTGTAGCAAATTCTGCAAAATCATTTTTACAAAAAGAGGGAGGAAAACGTCCAAAAGAATCCTATTTGTTCAATTAGCAAAAACCACCCTGGCATTTCAGAGGCATTCTGCTCTGATTGATAAAATGCTGAAATGTCTCACGCACAGGAAAACACTTTTTGAAAATGGCTCACCGGGGTTGCATTAACATTCTACAAATGTATCAATTTTATGGCTGGGCATATCTTTGGTCTTGTTCAAAATTAGTAATGCCAAATACTAAGACCCTGTTAATGTCTTAATAGGCTGATGGGCTCAGCCAAGCATGCACAAAAGGATAATTTAAATCAGCAGTCAGTTCCTAAGAGCAATTCTGTGTTTTGTGTTTTCTTCTGTGTCGCTCTACATCGAACTACCAAGAAATTATGAGTCCAAGGGCGTTTTCTCACTAGCTTTCCCCCGCGGTTTACACCGAAGCTAGCACCGAAGCTTCTGATCAGTTTCCCACCATTTGCTCCGTGCTCACAATTTCCTCCAGAGTATCACTGCACTGCTCCGGAGCTTCCCTGGAGCAAGAAAATCCTTCTAGGAACAGGATTTTCTTGCTCCAGGGAAGCTCCGGAGCAGTGCAGTGATACTCTGGAGGAAATTGTGAGCACGGAGCAAATGGTGGGAAACTGACCAGAAGCTCCGGTGCTAGCTTCGGTGTAAACCGCGGGGGAAAGCTAGTGAGAAAACGCCCCAAGTCAAAGATCTCAGTTTTACAAATGGGTATCAAGATAATTCAGAACATTTGAGTCCTCTTTAATTTATGTGTTTTTGTTTAATTCACTTATACCCTGCCTTTCTCCTCAATGGCTATTCAAAGTGGCTTACATTTATTTATTTTGTTTTATTTACAAAATTTGTATCTCACTTTTCTAACCGTAGGAAGACCACTAAGGTGGCTAAAAATTTAAAACATACATAATAAAAGCACATTTCAAAATAATTAAAATCAACCCCCACAAATGCAAATCATTAAAACATTTTTTTAAAATAATTAAAATTAGGGTTGCCATCATCCAGGTGGGACCTGGAGATCTGGAATTACAGCTGATCTCCAGATGACAGAGACCAGTTCCCCTCGAGAAAACAGGTATTTTAGAGGCTGGACCAGATGGCATTATACCCTGCTGAGGTCAGCCCCTCCCCAAACCCCACTCTCTTCAGACTCTACCCTTAAA
Source organism: Lepidodactylus listeri (assembly GCA_029233225.1). Classification (NCBI taxonomy): domain Eukaryota; kingdom Metazoa; phylum Chordata; class Lepidosauria; order Squamata; family Gekkonidae; genus Lepidodactylus; species Lepidodactylus listeri. The sequence goes on along the minus strand of JARCFY010000004.1, from coordinate 115,491,086 downwards.
ATCTGCATGTTTTCCCCAAACCCAGAGTTGGCAAACCTAGTTAAAATACATAGAAAAATTAAAAATAGCAATTAAAACATTGCTTAGTAAGGAAGGGACACTGCGGTATGCAAAATGGGGAAAAAAAATCTTCACCCACTGGCAGAAGACAGCACCAGAAGAGAACCGACAAATCTCCCTGAGGAGAGAGTTCCAGAACTTTTGGCGCCATGATGGAGAAGGCCTTCTCCCAGGTGGCCACAGGCCTGATTTTAGAAGGCAGGGGCCCCTGAAGCAGGACCTCCAAAGATCACTGTAGTGGACATTGTTCCTGCCTCCTCCATGTTATCCTCACAACAAACTGGTGAGGTCGCTTAGGCCCCAGGTCACCCCTCCAGTTTCCATGGCAGACTGGGGATTTGATTCTGGGTCTCTCAAGTCCAAGTCTGGCACTCTAACCACTGTACCATACTGGCTGTCTGAAATAATAAACATCTTCTCCTTTCCTATCCTTACACTGAACAGAACAAGTGAACAATTTAAGAGTTTAAATCTACACTCATTGCTAGTCAACTAGACACCTAAGATGTTTAAAGTTTATATGGGGGGGGGCAGGAACATCTCTAGACCCCCCCATACTTCTTGGCACTCCAAGGCCTCAAACCCAACATCCACCAGACCCAGTGGGTCATGGACACACCCTGTAAATATTCGCTTGCCAGCCATCTGATCAGTGACAAATAGCTGTCTGGTAGCACTACTCTGGGGGCAGGAAAGGGGCATGGCAAGGGGAGAGAGTGCTCTGAGGCTGCTATTGGTCCCTCACAGCTTTGGGCACTGGGCATGTCCCAGGCCTTGCTAGTGTCTTTAAAAGTTTTGAGGGAGGAGACCGAGAAGGATGTACCGACTCTGGTTCCCAGTTCAGAAGACAGCAGAGTGAGAGGAGGTAGAATAGGGTGGCACCTCTTCATGTCTGAGGCCAAGGGAAGGTGGTTCAGCCAAACTGAACCCTGGCACAGTGGCATACGATGACTGTGGTCCCTGGTCCTGACAGTCTGCTCATCAGATTGCAGTATGCAAATGAGACAAACACATGTCTGGGAAAGAATACATGATATATCCTACAGCTTCATTCCTAAAACAGCCATAATTGGTTGCAGTTGGAGAAGCTGAAAGTTGAGGAGAGGTGTATTCCCCACTGCAGACTTGACTTTGCTGCAATGTAATGTGTGGAAAGCCCTCCCCCCCCCCCCCCAACACTGAAATTATTGTTATGCATCCCAGTGCAGCAAGAAATTCCAGAGGCAGTGCTGTAGGATATGATTGCCTTTGGAATTAAAAAGTCTTCATGTTGTAGGGTGTTTTTGTAATTCTTGCTCTATTTACAAATATACAAGGAGACTGCTGATGCAAGTAACAGGGCATTCTTAATAACCCACATCAGTTCCCCACATGATGGAAGAAGAAGAAGAAGAAGATGATGAAAAAGAAGACTTGGCTTTTTATACTCTGACTTTTCTCTACCCTAAGGAGTCTCAAAGCAGCTGACAATCGCCTTCCCTTCTTCTCTGCAGAACTGTCACCTTGTGGGGCTAAGAGAGTTTTGAGAGACTAGTTTGAAAAATAGACATGCATGGACTTTTTCAGTCAAGCATCTGAAACATCTTCAGGATTGCTGTGAGAGATGCACAGGTTCATACAGGAAGAATTGGCGGCCTTTGCGGGTCTCCGGTAGGGTTGCCAGGTTCCCCCTGGCCACCAGTGGGAGATGGGGGAAGGGCTGAGTTGCCAGATCCATGGTGGGAAACACCTCAAGATTTGGGGATGGAGCCTGGGGAGGACAGTGACCTCAGTGGGGTATAGTGCCACAAAGTCCACCCACCAAAGCATCCATTTTCTCCAGAGGTACTGATTTCTATAGTCTGGAGTTGAGCTGTAATTTTGGGTGATCCCCAGGTTCCACATGGAGACTGGCATCCCTAGCAGGACTCATGTCAATAGCCAGAAGACTAACTAATACTAGATGTTTAGAAAAGGGTTTTCTGACACTGCAACAGTGTCCCAAAGTTAGTCTGTCTGTGGCAGTAGAGAAGCGCAAGAGTCCAGTAGCACCTTAAAGACTGTCCAAATTTGTGGCAGGGGATGAGGTTTTGTGAGTCCATGCTCACTTTTTCAGACCCGAAGAAGTGAGCAGTGTCTCACAAAAGCTCATGCTCTACCACATATTTGGTTAGTCTTTAAGATGCTGCAGGACTCTTGCTCTTTTCTAGTATCCCAAAGTACAACACCATTTTTACCCATAGTAATGAGGGTAGTCATCTATATAAACTGAGTGAAAGTAAAAAGACACATTCAAAGAAACTACAGACTGGAGCTTCTTCTGCTTGGCAATTCCTGTGACCCCAGCCATTGAGAATCAAGCCGATTCATTATCTGCATAGTCATATCCTGGGTTCTGTTTCTGGTCACAATGCCATGTAACAAAATGTTACCTACTGGCTTTTATATAGAGAGAGATTTATATTCCTCTCTGCCTCCAAGGTACTCAGTATAGTACAGTAACCTGGAGTTATCCCATTTTCTCTTCATGCAAATTGGTCCTCTTGTTAGCCGAATTGCTTTAATTTACCTTTAGCAATCAGCAAAATACACGGGTTCTTGCCAACTATACCAGGGTCCCACCCCTCCCGGGAGTTCTCAAGGAAAGAGGCACGTGAGGCAGGTTCCAAGTTCAATGTTGTTTACTGGATCATGTAATCAAGCATACAAAAATCGTAATCATACACACACTCTTACAGGACTAATAAAATAAAGAGAGAAAAATAGCACTGTTGCATGAGCAGGTTTCGTTGGTGGGGAAAGCACGTTACCTTAGGTGCGTTGTCCGATGTCAAGATGAGTTGGATTTGGGAAGAAAGGTATAAAAGCTATGGGGCCACGAGGCTTGAACCGGCAAGACCACGTGGTTCTCCTGGATCGCGAGTCCAGAGAGAGAAAAAGGGTTTAAAGATGGAGGCAAGGGTTGGGGACAGAAAGCTGGACTGAAGGGTCAATAGGTAAGATAGAGGGCGATGGCTCAAGAGGCCGAGTGACTCTGGGTTTGGACTTTTATTGGGGGTCTTGGGGCGGGCTCTGCAGACCACAACCCACTAACACACCTACTAGGCGGTCCGTCCCTGTTGGACCTTGCTATAGGTTAAAGGTGAACAAAGGGAGGAGGTCCAGGGGTTTGGTCAGTGTTGCAAAAGTATGACTTCACCAGGAAACAGACACTGAGTCTGGGGTCCGATGACTCACCTGGCCCACCTATTGTCAGTTGATGGTTTTAGCCAAGTATCTGATGGCTGGCACAGTAGGTGCTAGGCAGTCTTGTTAGCATAACTTATTCAGATGTATATTGAGGAATGGGGGTTAACCAGCGGATGTCTGACAGAAGGAGGCCTCATAGCAAGAGGAGTCCTTTGTCCTTGTCTTGGGTGAACTGCTTGGGGTGTCAGCCTCCTGGCTTGGGCTGGAGCTGGCTCCTATGTGTAGAAGAAAGCGCAAGTCCCTTCCACTGCTGGCGACACAGAGTTCAAACTTATGGATAAAAATCCATAAGAGCACCCAAGGGTGCCTTGCTGGCCAACATTTCCCCCCCTCGGAGACCTGAAGGCGTCAGGTGAAGGTCTCCGAATATGAGCGGTAGAACAGAGACAGACTGCATGATGGCGATCCTGGAAGAAAGAGCTGGCAGGGACGGACCCAGGAGATGACAAAAATCTATCGCAATAAAAATTCCAAATTGTTGCTGGGGCGGACATAAAAACAAGGCTTTGTGCATTAGACCACCAAGGGAGCCTTCGTAGAAATATTTAATTCTTTAAACATCTTTAGCTGAAATATAAAAAGTAATTCTAAAAATTGCTTACTTTAAATTCATTGTGAAAAGCCTTATAGAAGCATTATAAATTTCTTATAGTATCTATACATAAAGCATTTAATACTTATAGCGGAAGTGCACACATTTGTATCAATAAAAATACTCCACAAGGAATGTACAAGGAAATAAAATGGTTACAAACAATTCTTCGTCCATCTCTCCTGAGCGGCAAGGCTTTTCTGCTGGAACCGGGCAACTGGTGCTGTTTGAACAGGAGAGAGGCGCGCTTTACATTGTATCTAATGGAACACCAGGACTCGTATGTCTTCGGCTTTTCGGAAGCCACTCGGGTCTTAATCCATAGCTCATGAGGCTCTCGGCTATGCCCGTCCCTCCTCGGCACGGACACGAGTCAGTTCGGCCGGGAAGGAGGAGACCGGTTTGCATATTGAGGAGTCGCCCCCCCTTGCTATCTAAAAGCATCATGGGTATCTACTTAAATTAAGGAAAAAGGATGTTAGAATAAAACATAGTTTAATGATTTTGCAAGCAGAGTGTCTAAAGGCATTCAAGGAATACGGAAAAGGTCAAAACAGGTCATACATCTGGAATCGTTGTATTATGAAAGACACATCATCTTGGGGTCCTGGCTGGAATAATCACAGGCAAGGTATTCACCCTTCGGGGTTGGCGGAGTCTCCGGGCACGCCTCCCGAACCCTGGGGAGCATTTGTGAGATGTGTGCCTGAGAGAAACAGACGCACACACACACAGGCGGGGCATGCAAAAGCTGGGTTCGGGAGTTGCGTCCGGTCGACTCTGACCTTTTATCTGGAGCCGGGTGGCTCCGCGGGGACGCCATTAGCTGCGTACCCGTTTTAGCTTGGAGGGCTCCCTTCGGGGGGCCCTCCCCTAATACTGTACAAAAATAGAACAATCTTCCCCCTTAAGCCTGATCCCAGTGGTACCGTCCCATATCCAATGAGGAGCGGACTGGGCAGCTAGTCACTAGGCAGAACCCCTCAAAGGTCGCGTGTTTTGGACTTGGCTGTATATGTTACGGCTGGAGGCTGTTGCGTATGCAAATGAGAGGATTGTTTGGGCATTCTGGGATACACAAACATTTCAAGGAAAATAAATTTATTAAAAATCAAAAACAATCGAATTGGACACCAGTGTTGGAGCGAGGATACGTTTTAGCTTGCAGGCACTTCAGGGAGAGAGCTATTGAAAATCTCCCTTTAACTTAGAAAGAGGTTTAAAAAGAGGGGACAGGGGTCTTTGTCCGGGGTTCTGATCTAACCGGGGAGTCCTTCCCAGGCACTCTCCACTGCTTCGTGCAGGGAGAGCTTGCACGCCTGGTGAAAGAGAGCATGGGCCGGATTTAAATTCCGAACCCAACTTCTGCATGTCCTCCAGATCATTTCGGCTTGGAGGGGCCGCATGGCAGAGGGAGACAAAGGATTCGTTTGTCCTACTTCTTCCTCCTGAGCCGTCTCTCGGGCTTCCATGTCCTCCTTGTGCTTGTTGTCCTGCTCACTAATGACTCCCCACGGTTCGTCTGGGCCTCGGCCCTCCCAACACTGGTAAAGAATAGAAAAGCGAGCGCAGAGCAAAAGTGTTTTGGCAAGCAACCGGTTTTGCTTTGCAAACAGAAGACTCGGTTTGCAAACAAACGGTTTATTCCTTGCCCGTAGAGTGCACAAAAGAAACAAAGAGGCGGAGACAAAAACAAAACCGTGCATACTGAAAAAAAAGTTTGTGGACAAGGCGACGTGCTCATAAAAATAAATAAATAAAGGAAGTACATATGGGGACTAAATAAGTTAATGATGATTGACGGCTTATGTAGATTGGGCGTCAATAAGGGCATGCTGGGAGAAAAGATATCATAAGCAAAATATATTTTAGAAACACAAGGGTCGAATAAGAAGCTCACCCCGAGATGGCCGAGTGTTTTGGGGTTGAGGATCGCTTGGGCAGATAGTTAGGGAGGAGGTCACACTAACATAAAGAGATGCAGAAATATGTGGCCGGGGAGGCTCTGGCTGGAGCGGGCTAACCTTGGGGCCTTACCCCAGGCACCCGTCGCTGCCGCGAGCGGCGATCGGATTGCACGCCTGGTGGAGATGGGGCGAGAGAGGTGGAGAATCGGAGTAACTTCCGACCCCAACTTCTGTGCGCACCACCGGGAGAAGCCGCCTACTCAGCTTGACATTCGTGCTAGCCACAAATGCAACTACGGAGCTTTTGTCGACGGCATCTTTGAATGCGCCCTCGGCTCTTCTGATCTCCCATGAAGAAATGCTTTCGGTCCTCCCACCCCCTATCTCCCTTTTCTTTCTCTCATTGCTCCCTATGGTTCGTTAGGGCTTCGGCCCGCCCAATACTGGTTAAAGAATAGAAAAAGGAAAATTCTTGGGAACAAGCAGAGGCTTGTGATGATCCTAAGATGTGGTTGGTTATGAACCGTAAAAAGGGTGTACTAACATTGGTGGGAGACTTTTGCAAAAGTGAAACCAAAAATAAAGAAGTCCGGGGCACGGATTGGAACGGTCAAGAGATATACAACGTAATAGCACATGTTTTGAGGGGACTAATTTTAAGATCCACGTGTCTAGGCGTATGCAAAATAGAGCTGCCGCAGAGCACGCTGGTTCTCAATTTCTGAAGACCGAATTTTTGTTTAATAAGTTGTTATTTTGAAAACTGCCAATGTCATAATTAAAAATACTTTAGGAGGTTTCAAATTGGGAACCCAAAGGAAAAAGGGATTCAATACTTTTATGTCCTATAATCGAAAAAGTCCTTGCCAGGGGAGAGCTCGTACAAAAAGATCAGGGCTTGCCTTAACCTTTTTTGAAAGGATTGCATTTCTCCCGCTGGTTTTCCAGTAGGACCTGCACATTTGCACTCCCTTTCTTGGCCTGCTCCGTCGCGCTGGCCTCCAAACGTGACCATATTGCCACCATGGATCTCAGTCATCCTGAGAAAGCTCCACTGGCTTCTTGGCGGCCTGACAATATGGTTTTTTTGGTGCCAGCGATGCTACAGAGGAATCAAAAAGGCAGCAAGATTTAGGTCTTCTGAGTATGTGCAGGAGACTGAACCGCTTTCGGCTGCATTTGTAGTCTCGCTGATGTTCCCTTGGGTTCGGTAGACTGCTGCTACAGGCCAATTTTCCTACCTCATGGGTCTCTTCTAAGAGACCCACCCAATAACGGTTAAAGAATAGAAACACAAACATAAACACACATAAGGGTCTGAAAATGGAGGAAGACAGACAAACATAGGGAAAAGGGCAACAGTTAAGGTATGCCAGAGGCTGGAAAGGAGGGGCTAAGAATTCGAAACCTTAGATGCAACGTGCATCAAGGCTTGGAAGTCCGTGGCTTTAGATTGAGCTTCCAATTTGTGGATTTGTCTTCTCACCCAACAAGTCATTGTAAGTAGCGCCACTATCAAAATAATTTGGAAGGCCAAAATGACGACTATGGGGTGGAGCATTAAATTTAAATATCCCGTCGTTGTCGGCGACCAACCAAGAAGAGATTCCCACCAGCTATGTTTGCCAGCCTCTTTTATTTCCACAGCCAGTTCCTTAATTCTGGCACCATTATGGGAAACGTTTAAGGCGGCTTTATCTCCCGCTTTCTTTAGCTGAGCCAGGCGTTCTTGGAGGTCTGGGTGAGAGAGCAATTTCCGTAGGGCTTCCAGTCCTAACCCCAAAGGCACTGGAGCAATAGAGTCATATAATTCTGGGGATAGGGCCATTTCTTGTTGTGTCCAAATGGGGGTTTCAAAATAAAAATCACACCCTCTTAAGGAGGTAACATTACAAAAGCATCTGTTTATTCCAGGCAACATTTGTTGGTAGTATAGTGTATTGAGGTGAATGTGTTCGCAGGTAGTTCTGAGACAGACACAAGCTTTGCCTATATATATAATAGTAGATCCGGTCTCACTGACTGCGTCGAATTGACAGTGAGATATGGCGTGTTTCTTGGGAACTAGGCATGGGTGATGTTTCTCTAGGGCTTCGTCATCACAGATGAAGCCTAAGTTCTCCTTATGGGTACATCCGTCTAGATTGATCATATGCCAGCTTGATGAGCTTACTTTAGCCCATCGGTCACTGTTCCTGGCATATAATACGGTGTCCGGATCAACTTGAATACCCAGCGGAACCACTGGATAGATGTGGAAAATTTCTTTAGCGGTCACTGTGGTTATAATCAATTGCAAGGTCTGGGTTACTGCATCAAAAGAGGCATTTGCCAACGACCACCAGTGCTCGAGCGAAATTTCACTGGCAGTGAGATTTCCTTTAATCAATTCCCTTATTTCTAAAGGTATAACTCCAGCCATAGCTTGTTTGATTATAGTCATGGCAGTGACTACATTAAGAGTTTGTGTTTGAGTGCAAGCAAGAGCCAATGAGATATTGTTTTGTAAAGACTGAATGTCATCAAGGAGATTGGTAAAATCTTTTTCCATGATTTGTTCCCAAGTAATCAGCACTGGATTGGTGGAGCGTTCCACGTGGGCAAGGGAATCCAATGATTGCGTGAGAGGGAGGCTCATTTGAGAGATGTCGAATGAAACCTTGGAGGCTTTATTCGCTATCACTTCTATGTTTGCAGCATCTATGGCTGCCATGCCCGCTCCTACGGGTGCGACCCAATCAGAAAGATCGCGTTTAGTCCTTCTAGAGAGCTCTCCTTTACGCCACATTAGGATCCAATTGTCCCAACCTTGCTGGGTCGTGTGTAAGTAAGAGTCACAGAGGGCATGGCTGAAAGAAGTGCCGAGCCCATTTAAGCTGACATTGACTCTTTTGACTGATATTTGCGGCTGCATCAAGACTGTTTCTTGATGATTAAATTTTAGAGTGTGTGCTCCCACTACCGGGTAGGTCAATGAGGCCAGTGCGTCTACATTTTGGATGAGTGGGTCCAAATTTAGTGTGTGATTTGCATCACCAATTATTAAAGTATAATTTCCTTCCTGATGAGTGAGCTGTAGAATTGTTGTTCCGATAGCTGTAAGATTTACAGTATCGGTGGCATTGAGGCAGACAGACGTGTTTAAAAGTAGGGTCCAGTCTGGGGGACCTTGCTGCTTTAACGCAGAGCAGTTAAAATGCCAATTGAGCTTGCCCCATGCCAGTGGCTCTAGGTCCATGTCTTCGCCAAATGGGTCCGTGAGCGTTATTGGGACCTCTGTGTCGTTATGGAAGTGTCGGGAGCCAATGGAAATGATTACTTTTAAGGGATCGCCAATGTCCCATACGGCAGCTGATATTACAGCTATGTCTGTGTATAGGGAGATGGGGGTAGGAGCAGTATATTCGATGGTGGAGGTGTTGGTTTTGGCTTGTGACTGTTTACACAGGACCACTTCCATTTCATCCATAGAATATTTCCCGGAGGTGCATAGAGTCACCTTTTCTCCGGTGCGACTGTGGATGCAATGTGTGAGCTGCTGTGGTGGACATTGATCTATAGGTGTAAGTGTGACTGCTCTGTCATGCCGTCCTGTTACACAGGTAAAAATTCTAAAAGGCGTGTTTATTCCCACGCATCTCCATTTGGTCAAGACTACCGTATGGTTGGCTATTTGTGTTGCTGAGGTACAACAAAACAAGGACAATCCAAATAAGAATACAAGTTTTAATGGTCTTACCAATTTGTCTGCTGCTGGGGTGGAAGATCCTGGATGCATTCTGTAATATAATGTTTGAGGGGTGTGTGAGTGAAATTCCTGAACTTCCATACTGTGGTCGACATACCCAAGCAGTCACAGTATGGTTCCCTTTACCTAAGGCTGGGGGTGAGTGTAGTGGTTCCCATGCGTAAGCCCGGTGCGATTTTTACTGCACGCTCCCGCGGCTTCTCTTAAAAGGGAACACTGTTTATACACCATGGTCTCCCCCCCTTGCTTCCGAAAAGGCAACTAAAGCCGTGAGGAAGCATTTTAAAAGGCAAGGCAGGTCTCTCCAAGGGAGAAAAGAGGCACAAGATCAAAAACGTCCGTGGGCAAGTGCGGTCCGAAGGTAACAGCGGCAATAGGCTGCGAAGTTCCCCCGGGATCCGGAGTGAGGTTAGGAGGTTGTGGAACTGGATTCCCCTTCCACAGCTTGAGCTGAGAGGAATGGAAGAACTTGTACCACGTCTGACCATGCTTCCTGGGAATGGCAAGCTTGTAGACCGCAGGGCTTACGCGATCCACAATGGGGACCGGGCCAGCCCATTTGGCCATGAGAGCATGCTGATTCCTGCTAAATTTCCGGTATAGAACCTGCTGTCCGGGTTCCCAAAGCTGGGGATTGCGCACCCAACCAAGCTTTTTATCCACTGCCAGTTGGCTTTGCCCTAACTCGTTAGCCACTTGGAGGTGAATAACCAGTAAGTCTCGGATAAGAGTCTTAACCCAGATATCGTGTGCCACTTGCGTTTCCAGATCGCCTGGCATGTCATGTTGGAGCCAAAAGGCTTCAGGCATGCACATCTTTCTCCCGGTCATGACCATATGAGGGGAGTAGCCATGTCTGGCTGTAGTCCCTCGTATTGCCATGAGAACTATGGGCAGTTTTTCGTCCCAGGTGCGACCTGTGGAAGTGACTATCTTGGCTAGAGCTTCCTTGAGGGTGCGGTTTGTGCGTTCAATTGCCCCTGACGACTGAGGGTGAGCGGCAACGTGGAACCGCTGCTTAATTCCGAGAGCCTTACAGAGCTCCTGGGTGACCTCACCTAAAAAGTGGGGTCCGCGGTCGGAATCGATGACCTTAGGGATACCCCAGCGGGAAAAAAGGTTATTAAAAAGTATTTGGGCCGTAGTGGAGGCCGTGTTATTGTGGCAGGGGAATGCTTCGACCCATTTCGAGAATGGATCAATCACAGTCAAACAATATTTGTTCCCCCTGCGAGTCTTAGGCAGAGGTCCGATAAAATCAATTTGAACCCGAGCCCAGGGTCCTTCTACCCTCTGGTGCTGAATGGGGGCTTTGGGACCTGAAGAGTCCGCGTTAACCATGGCACATGATAGGCAATTATCCACCCATTGTGCCACGTCTTTGCGGCTGTTTGGCCACCAGCCCGCGTCCCTGACCCGTTCCAGAGTCGGTTCTTTACCCCGGTGTCCTTGCTCATGGATAAATTGAATTAAATCGGCCCGGACTTCGACAGGGACAACCCAGTGTCGGGTCCCTGTGGTGTCAAAAGCCCAAATAACTCCCTCTTCTTCCTTGATGGTGTATCTCCCAGTGGGATCTTTGCCCTTGGAGAGGAGATCCTGAACATCGGCATCATTTGCTTGGAGTTCCCCGAGATCTATAAATACAGGGGGAATGGCAGGACGGTCGTGGAGGGTTTTTGCCTTGCCTCTAGTCACTACTGGGTTTACCGGACAAGCGGGTTGCTCTGAAGATGAGGTAAAACGTGCCGCTTCCTTGGCTAAGAGATCGGCTTGATCATTCCAATAAGCCACTTCGGTGTCAGCCTTTTGGTGACCTTTGACATGGGAAATTTGTGTCTCTGCTGAGCGTTTATGGAGGAGCCGCACGACTTCTCTCCATAATATTAAATGAGCTACTGGCTTCCCTTCCGCATTGACCCATTGCTGTCTTTCCCAGTGTGGGAGCCAGACGGTGGCGGCCTTGGCCGTCCAGTCCGAGTCCGTGAAGATGGCTACGGGGCAGTCTGAAGGTTCAAACTCAAGAACAGCCTTAAGGGCAGCGACCTCTGCGGCTTGACTAGAGTGGGGACGGACAGCCGCTTGCAGGGTGTAATTGTCGTGGACCCGGACCGCGCCATATCCTGTATGTGGGGTGCCAGCTATATGGAAGGACGAGCCATCACAGAACCAGCAATTAAACCCTTTTTGCTTGGCTTCTTCTAATGGCACTCCCCATATAGCAGGCCAAGGCAGATGTTCCACGTCTGGAAGGGGGCATTCGTGTTCATCCCCAGTGATGAGCAGACCGTACGGGGCAGGTTGCTCCTTTTGCTCTTTCTTATATTCAATCCCCTTATTGACCAGGGCAAGCGTCCACTGGGCAATGCGGGCATTGGATACCTGACCGTCCTGGATCTTCCCTGAGAGGATATACTTAAGGGGAGTGTGTGTTGTTTGCACAATGACTCTGGCTCCCCCGATTATAAACTCCCAATGCGTAAGGCTCCAGACTAGGGCTAGACATATCTTTTCACACGGGGTGAACTTTATTTCGACGGAAGAAAGATTCCTGGAGGCATAGGCTACAATCCTGGGGGCCCCGGCATGATGCTGGATGAGCGTGGCCCCGATACTTTTCTCCGTGTGGGCTAACTGAATGTAAAAGGGTTTTGTTGGATCTGGATGAGCTAAGGCAGGAGCCGAGGCAAGCGCTTGCTTCAGGCTGGCAAATGCATATTGTTGGTCAGGTCCCCAGACCCATGGAGCGTCCCTCTTAAGGAGAGCATAGAGTGGCCGGGCTTTGTCAGCGAACCCTTCCATGAAATCCCTGGAAAAATTGAAGGTTCCTAGGAGAGCACGGAGGGAAGGCACATCTGTTGGGGCGGGGAGCTTGGCGATTACGGCCATTCTCTGTGAGTCGGGCGTCCTGCCGTCGGGTCCTAGTGCTAGGCCGAGGTATTTTACATTGGTTTGAACCAGCTGTGCTTTGTCCCTACTGGCCTTGAAGCCATCAGCTTTTAGAAGGTGGAGGACTTCTCTAGTGACTTCCATGGTTTCTTCCTCAGTGGGGGCGTGGACCAAGATGTCGTCCACATACGACAACACGTGTTCCTTGGAGGAGGGGCCGAGACGATCCCACATACGGACCACATGTGCGTGGCAAATGCTGGGACTAGAATGGAAGCCTTGTGGTGTTCTTTTGAATGCATATTGCTGGCCGCGAAAAGTGAACGCGAATTTATACCAGCAAGACTCGTGTAGCTTGATCGAGTGGAACGCGTTAGCCAAATCAATCACACTATAGTATCGAGATCCGGCCGCAATGGCTGCAAGGATCTCGTGGTATTTGGCTACTACCGGCGCTACTGGTGGGGTTACAGCATTCAGGGCTCGGAAGTCCACCGTCATTCTCCAGGTTACACCGTCAGCCTTTAGGACTGGCCACAGAGGGGCATTGCATATAGACTGCATGGGGAGGATTACGTCCCATTGTAAAAGGCCTTCTATGGTTTTGGCGATCCCATTTTCAGCTTCAGCAGGGTATTTATATTGTTTCTGAGGCGGAGGATCTTGACCTTCGATGAGAACACAGGCATCTCTCACTGTCCCACATTCTGCCTTGTCTTTGATCCAGACCTCAGGAAAATCTCGGATCCAGGGATCGCTAGGCTCAATTGGGGCCAGAGGGAGAGGAGCTTTGAGGGCCGCACATCTATGGATTGCATTGATTTCACGAGGGCCCTCTGGAATTTGCCAGAGGAAACCGTTGGCTAGATCAATAGTCAAGCCATGTGCTTGGAAAAAGGGGACCCCTAGGATGCCAGCATCCTCACCTTGATTGTCGCAGGCAGACACGAGGGTAGAAAGAGTTCCTACAGTTAACGGAACGTCTTTCCACACCGTGGCTCTGTGTGCGCCTCCAGCAAAACCGGCGAGCATAATGGCCTCCTGAGTGGGTTGGCCGTGGGCAGCTAGATATGGACTTAGTACATTGAGAGCGGCCCCGGTGTCGATGAGAAGGGTAGCAGGCTTACTGTTCCCTGGAGTCCCGACCCCTGCTCTCACGGTCGGTCTCCCCCATGTATCGGGCTTCAAGGGAGCCACAACGCCATTGGGGAGAGCTCGGGACTCCGGGCAGCCCTAGCTGTGCTTTGTTAGTTCTGACAGTTCCTTACTAAGCACCGGGTAGATGGGCTGACCTGGTGCCTGTGCCTTCTCCTCACTCTCAGCCAATGCACGAAGCAGAACACTATTAGGCTGCTTGTGGAATCTTTCCATTTCGTAGCCCCTTTCCCTAAGCTGCATCCATACCTGCCTCCTCAAGGTATCGGACGTCTCCGGAGGCTGATAGCTGGGGTTCGGTTCAGGTGCCGACGGCTGATACGCCTGTGGCTGATTTGCTTGGCCGTGTGGTTGCCCGTATTGGCCTTGAGGGGGGCCCTGATAGTTTTGAGGAGGTGGTGCGGAAGGCTGGAGGTGGGCTTGGGCAGGATTGCTGCGGTAGTCTCGATATTCCCTTTTTCCTCTGAAATTTCCTCCTCCTCTCTGATAATTGTTCTGCCAAGGTTTGCCTCTCTCATACCGGTCCTGTCTAGGGTATCGGTCATTTTTGGGCTCATACTTTCCAGACGGTTGGAACTGCGAATGGGGCCCGTGGTTGGCGTAAGTTATCGCCTGTATGGGTTCGTCATCCTCCCTATCCTTTAATTTCTTGCCTTTGTGGGGTTTTAGAGCTCCAGCACCTCGGAGAAGAGAGGCTATTCTTTTAATCTTCTTCTCCAGATCTGTCCAAGTAGTTGATGCACCATCTGCTATGTTTAAAGACAGTTGGGCTTGGGTTTGGAGGCCACTTACAAGTGCCTCCTTGAAATCGTCCTCCTCATAGTCAGGCGCACCAGTGGTAGGTTTTATAGCAACTTGGTCTGCTAGGACAGCTAATAGTTGTTTCCTAGCCATATATGTCTCTGGATCTTCATTGGGGCTCTGTCTTTCCAACACATAGAGAGCAAGTAAAGTAGTGTTGGGATTTAGATATTTAAGGACGTCCTGCATCCACTTCGTCTTTGAAGCTGCAGTCAAGTTGCCACTCGCAATGGCTGCATTAAGAGTTGGAAGCTGGGGGGCTGCTACGCACTGACGGGCCACCAATGTGAGGTCTTCTCCGCTAGCGGAGTTGTAAATCATATCTACATTGGCCATCCATTGTACGGAATTTTCCCTAGTAAGAGGGCCCAATTGTTCAGCTACTGCTTTAACCTCATCGGGTTTCCAGAGCCTGGTCTCGGTCACAACCTGGGTGGATGTATCATCGCCTTCTGTGATCACCGTATGTTTTGTGCTAATGGGGTGCATAGGGGCGCTGGGTTCAATGGCCGAGATTTCTGAGAGGTTTATCATACTTCCGGGGTGTACAGTGGAGATCACTGCATTCTGTATTCCCACTTGCTTCTTCAGGGTGGCAATTTCCCTTTGGCAAGCCTCGTGATTAGCTTGCTGTATTTTAATTTGGTTCTGTTCCACTAAGTATTTTGCCGCAGCCTTAGAAGTATTTATCTCTTCTCTTGACTGAGTCAATGCGCTCTCTGTCAATTCTACCTTACGGTTTAGGCCCTCGATCTTTTTATTGGCATCTTGGACCGCAATAGTAAGACTCTGGTTTGCCAGAATTACATTTAGTTTCTCGGTCCTCGGCCTATGCTCCTCGTCCTCGTGGGCTGCTTTCAGCTGGTTAATCTCTTGTTCTAGCTCATCTTGTTTATTGGCCATTAGTTCCTCATAATTTGTACGTTGGAACGTGAGATCTTGTTCATGCTTACTTTTTATTTCCACTAATTCCTCTTTGGTGGCCTCGAATTTAGATTCTAATCTGTCGAATCTGGCCACCTCTCTATCCACTGCTGCCTTATTTTGAACGTTTAGTTCTTCCAGCCTTTGCTGATACTCTTTGACTATGGTCTCTTGCTTCTGATTACTCTCCTTATTGGTTTCCTCTAATTTTTGGTTAGCCTCTTGGACGAGCAACTCGAATTTTTGGTTACTTTCTTTTACAAGTTCCTCCAATTGTTGGTCCCTATCTCTTACGAGTTCCTCCTGTCGGTCCACATCCGCTTGTAGGCATGTAATGACGGCAGCAGCGTCCTGCAAAGCCGTGTATAAAGCCCAACTAGCGGCTATGTCCTTGGCAGTAGAACTAGGTTTCTGGGATGTGCAATAGTCCTGGAAAGCATTTCGGGCTATTTCTAATGGATTGGGGCCCTTGAAAGATCCTTCCTTCCAAGGAGACTTACCCTTTTTCACCAGCCATTTCTCTAGCTTAGGTTCGTCCTCCTTGGTACGAAACATCTTTGTAGGGATTCTCCTGTTTTCACGTACAACAGGGGCAAAAACTGGGAAGTTGTCTCTTCCGCTTCTCTTAGGTCTCAAAGCTGCTTTTGTTAGCACAAGGAGGCTAACGTTACTTATTAATTAGCACACTTTCTATGCAGTTTTTAGGGCCGGAGGGACTCTCACCCCGCGACACTCAGGGATTACTTTTTAACCCAAAAACCTGGCGTTTGAAGCTGAGGAATATCCGTTCCTTCAGACTCCGGGTGCCTCCAACCCAAAGAGACTTCTCTGTCTCCGAGGTTCCTCTACCTCTTAACTTTGGGGTTTCGAGAACGGGGTGGCCAAGCCTCGCTTCTCTGACGGGATTACCTCCTAACCCGTATTATAAGGTTTCTAGGCTTCTCCTAGCCTCTCTGGATTACCTTTAACCACAGACCTGAGCTATGGCGGACTCAGTCTATAGTGAGCTATGGCGGACTCACTGAGCTATGGCGGGCTCAACACAACTACGAGCTATGGCGGACTCGGAAAATAGTGAGCTATGGCGGACTCACTGAGCTATGGCGGGCTCAACACAACTACGAGCTATGGCGGACTCGGAAAATAGTGAGCTATGGCGGACTCACTGAGCTATGGCGGGCTCAACACAACTACGAGCTATGGCGGACTCGGAAAATAGTGAGCTATGGCGGACTCACTGCGCACTGGACTTTCTCTAGCCAGTAGGGTTTCCAGACAATATGCCTCTCAGGGTAACCCCGAACCTAAATTAATTATTTCCACTTCGTTGAGTGAAGTAAGGCAAGGGAGGAGCAAGGGTGCGCTCAAAGAAAGGTTCCTTTTTTTCGGATTCAGCGGGTGTATGTAGTGTATGTGGTGTTGGTGCAACTGGCCTAGCGCCCTACTCTGGTCTTCTTTGGGGTCCCTTCCCACAAGATAGACGCGCGGACGGTCACACAGTTTGACCTGGGATAAGAGAGAGAGAGAGAGAGGGGGAAGCCACCCACGATAGGTTGCTCACTAGAGCCAGGCACGCAGACAGAAACCAATCATACAGCCTCTCCAAGAGTTCCGGAAGTGGTTTTTCCCTTACGTCTGTGGGTCAAAGACACGCCTGTCGACTATGGCGCGAAATTTAACCCTCAGGGCAAATCCCGGACGAGCCCCCAATTCTGTTAGCCGAATTGCTTTAATTTACCTTTAGCAATCAGCAAAATACACGGGTTCTTGCCAACTATACCAGGGTCCCACCCCTCCCGGGAGTTCTCAAGGAAAGAGGCACGTGAGGCAGGTTCCAAGTTCAATGTTGTTTACTGGATCATGTAATCAAGCATACAAAAATCGTAATCATACACACACTCTTACAGGACTAATAAAATAAAGAGAGAAAAATAGCACTGTTGCATGAGCAGGTTTCGTTGGTGGGGAAAGCACGTTACCTTAGGTGCGTTGTCCGATGTCAAGATGAGTTGGATTTGGGAAGAAAGGTATAAAAGCTATGGGGCCACGAGGCTTGAACCGGCAAGACCACGTGGTTCTCCTGGATCGCGAGTCCAGAGAGAGAAAAAGGGTTTAAAGATGGAGGCAAGGGTTGGGGACAGAAAGCTGGACTGAAGGGTCAATAGGTAAGATAGAGGGCGATGGCTCAAGAGGCCGAGTGACTCTGGGTTTGGACTTTTATTGGGGGTCTTGGGGCGGGCTCTGCAGACCACAACCCACTAACACACCTACTAGGCGGTCCGTCCCTGTTGGACCTTGCTATAGGTTAAAGGTGAACAAAGGGAGGAGGTCCAGGGGTTTGGTCAGTGTTGCAAAAGTATGACTTCACCAGGAAACAGACACTGAGTCTGGGGTCCGATGACTCACCTGGCCCACCTATTGTCAGTTGATGGTTTTAGCCAAGTATCTGATGGCTGGCACAGTAGGTGCTAGGCAGTCTTGTTAGCATAACTTATTCAGATGTATATTGAGGAATGGGGGTTAACCAGCGGATGTCTGACAGAAGGAGGCCTCATGGCAAGAGGAGTCCTTTGTCCTTGTCTTGGGTGAACTGCTTGGGGTGTCAGCCTCCTGGCTTGGGCTGGAGCTGGCTCCTATGTGTAGAAGAAAGCGCAAGTCCCTTCCACTGCTGGCGACACAGAGTTCAAACTTATGGATAAAAATCCATAAGAGCACCCAAGGGTGCCTTGCTGGCCAACACTCTGACTGGACTTGCATTCACACATAATATTGAAGAACTACGTGCTCTGTGGCCTGATTTGCCTTGGGAGCATGGCACGATGAGAGGTGAGGCTTCAGCTTCCTCTCCTGCACTGTTTCCCCAGACTGAAACAACTATGGGTGGGAGCTGTTTGGCCTGTTGTGGAGCTCCACATAGCACCCCACAGCAGGGCAAACAGGCCCCTGTGGCCCTTTTGGTTTGGGGAAATGGTGCAGGAAGGAAGGCTGAAGCTCCTTTTAAACCTGTGCCTAATTGGATCTCAGAGCACTCAGGAACTTTAGCTCCTCAATGTTACGTGTGACTGCAAGTCAATGGGAGAATTGACTATCCTTGTGTCACATGTATTGCCTAGTTTGGCCCTGAGAAACAGTGACTTGCAAAGATCTTTAAAACAAAGCAGGAGTTTGTATCTTGTTTAAATTTTGTGTGTGTGTGTTCTTCTACTACATCAGTGATGGAAACTTTTTGAGATCAGTGAGGGCTGGCCTGCAGTTAGAAGGCCTATTATTTTACCCTAGCCACCTAAGAGAATTAGGGCCAGTGCTGAGTATATAAAAAAAGAGGTTGTTTATATAGTGAGAAAGAAAGAATTAAAATATGAACAATGATTCCACTGCTGTCAAAAAACTAATCCATTATTCACAAAAAAATGTAGCTGAAACTTAATCATTTTTATTAAAAGAAATCCCACACAGCTTTGAAAAAAATGAAAATCTCTGTACTCAAAAATCTTTTGGATCTGAGATGTAATCTCTTAATTGAAGAAATGATAACAAGAGAGAGTCATTCATTTGTCTTTCTTAAAGCCTCAAGATGAATGAGGCTCAAACGTGTTCAAATAAATCACTCTTGGCTGTATGAATCAAAACAGGGCCAGCTGACACATGGATCCCTGCCACCCCCCCACACTTGGAGACTGACAAGCCTAGGCTAAATAACACTGTCCAGAGATCAACCCCCCCCGTTTATTCTGGGTCAGGTTTTGCTGGGGTCGGGTCTGCGTCCAGGGCAGTCTCACCAGGGTTCGGCAAGTGTCCCAGGACAGAGCCTCAGAATAGAGCAAGACAAAGTGGTTTCTCTTCACCCAGTTTCCACACTATACTCTGCCAATTACCTGTTCCCATCTGCTGGGGAATGGCTCTTCCTCCCTGGGTCCTCCTGGACAGGTCTTTTAAATGCTCCCCAAGTGAGGGCGAACCCTAGCGTTGCCAGGTCCTTCCAGGTCCTTGGAGGGAGAGGGGACAGGCCTGTAGCCAGGATTTTTTAAATAAGAGGGGGCTTTAAATGTCAGGGGCACTGAAATTTTAAAACCCTCATGTACCCTGGTTGGCCCCTGCCCCAGCTGGTCTTCCCATGTGGTGGCTGGAGGGAAGGGTGCCACAGGAGAGGCAAACCTAACAATCCCCTGGCCCCTGCCTCAGACCAGGAGCATGCAGATCCTAAAGGCAGTGGAACAAAGACTGCCCAGGTTGCGGGGCAGGGAAATCCATTTCTTCCCCATTTCTTCCCCAGTGGCCTTTACAATTAGTGGTGAAGGTGCTGCACGACTTCCACCCAACTCCTTCAGAAGCCAGGAGGCCCCCCCCCCCTTTTCCTGCCCACAGGCTCCAACCTGAGTGATTTAAGAGTGGCTCTGGCCCCAGCGAAGAGGGTGCTGCGTTCAGCCCTGTGCAGCCCAAATAGCAAAGAGGTGTCTGTGCACACTATATCCTCCCTGGGGCAGGAACAAGAGTGTGTGAGAGAGTCCTGGGAGCCAAGCTGGCCTCTGCCGGTGCTCTGGCTGGGCACCAGGTGCAGGAGGAGGAGGAGGCACCCCAGCCTGGACTTGTTGGCCTCAGCTGGCACCTACCCTGGCCTCACCAGCCTCTAAGCACCACCAAAAGTTCCTGCCAGCTCCACCTTTTTGCTGGCCTGCTGGCCTAGCTGTCTTGCACCACTTCCCTTGCAGCAGGAAGTCCTCCAGGCAGCCCAGAGAGTTGAGGGGCCTGAGCAGGATAGGAAGTAGTAGGGCCTTGGCGGGAAGTCAGGGGGCTGGGACCTGGGAGGCCCCACTGTGGCTACAGGCCTGGGAGGGGATATCCGCAATGTAATGACATCACACAGAAGTGACATCATCATGTTGGCGGCCTTTAAATGCTTGGGGGTCCCTTTATATGTGAAGCAACGTAAAACCAAAACAGAGATTTTCCCAATAATCCTAAGGTCCGGACATCAGGTGAAGAAAAAAGCCTTTATTTTATGACATCAGTCTTGACAATGGTAATCCATAAAAGATGTCGAGCCCAGATTTTACCTGGGCTTAACGTTATATACTAAGGGGGCTGGGACGCCCAGAAAGGAAGGGATCAGTGTCATACAGCATCATATTTGTTAACAAATCGTATGATATAACTCCGCCTAACTAGCTGCTCAGGCTTTAGGAATGTTCCCTATCTACATGTTGCGAACTGACTATAATTCCCATGGCTCTTTAGCCCAGCCAGGGAGCAATAATGTTGCGAGCTGAACAGTGGAAGTCTGTTAGTCGGGTGTTGTCGACATTCCATGTAACTGTAAAGAATCGTTTTCAGTGACCTTGCGTTTCAAAGCTTTAGCTAACTAAGCAATAATGCAGAGTTCTATCCAATATAATTATAGATTAATATTCTATTGCTTCATATGCTTTTGGCAAGAAGTGGGGGTGGGGGGCGCCTGCACTCCAAGTCTGTTTGGCTTGGCCTGTGCTGTGCACATGGGCCATTTACATAACTTCTGACCGAGGACACAGCCAGGCTATACAAGTAACGAACCCTGTAGTCCTATGCATATTAAATTGGGAACAAATGTTATTTAACTCTGCAGTCTTACTGTTGAGTAAACAACACACACAGAGTTGCACTGCATGTCGTGCAATGTCCCTTTTTGTTCTAGCTCAAGAATCAGAAGGGTTCAGGGAAGCATTTCAGGTGAATATCCCCCTGTTTTCAAAACTGTTCACCTCTGGACTAACCTTTACTGTTTTTTTTAAAAAAAAAAATACTTCAGATGTATTACAGATGCCTGTAAAATGCCTGGTGTATGAAAACAAGTGGATTAAAAGGAAATTGTTCCACACCAGTAGCTATTGAATTGATATTGCTGTGCTTATCTGTCCAGGGTAATTGTGATGTTGACCGTCAGAGCATTTACATTTTGTTTCTTTTATGTGGTTCTTGGTAATGAGCTAGACATAGACACCTAAATCCTGTAAAGGAAGAAAATGGGGGCAGGGGGAAGACGGGGAGAAACATTCCATTCTGTAGTTCATGCTCGTATTATTTATTGTACCGCTTTGTAGAAAAATCCCATTGGGGCCTACCTTTAACATCCTGGGCTGCTCCAAAGGCCACACTCAGTTCTAATTACCAGTGTAAACGGGGGTTCTTCTCAAAAGATTTCAGTGGTGTTACTTCAGTTTTACACAGGTATAACTGACAACAGTATATGCCCCTGGGTCTTTGGATGAGAAGGTGAAGAAAATCAATTTCAATATTGAATAAGATGCCTGTGGAGAAGGTCACTAAACTCTATCGCATTGGAATTTTAATGAAGGAATCTAACAACATGGGGTATCAAGACAAGTTTAAAATGTGAGTTTCAGAAATGTACATGGGCACAATTTATAAAGGTGTGCATTAAATAAAGCTGTTTTGCTTTATGCCATGGGAGTAGGGCGCTGGGAAGCTATAGCCTCAGGCCTGAGACTTTAGTTGTGGTGATGGAGGCAGACAACAGGAACTCAAGAAGGGGGTGGAGTCAATGTTATTTGCTTGGAAATTTTTAAAAAAGGGATTAAGCCACTCCCGTCAATGTCAGTGAAGGATCATTGTATACTTTAACTTGTATTTATTATGTTGGTATCATTCCTCTGCTAGGGTTGCCAGGTCTGAGATGGAAAATACTTGGAGATTTCGGGGTGGAGCCAGGGGTGGGTGGGGTTTGGGGAGGGGAGGGCCTCAGCATGGTCCAATGCCATCGAGTCCACCCTTCAAAGCAGCCATTTTCTCCAGGGGAGCTGATCTCTGTAAGCTGGGGACCAGTTGTAAAAGCAGGAGATCCCCAGTCCCCACCTGGAGGCTGGCAACCCTATTCCTCTCAGTCCTTGTCTCCTGTAAAAAGAGAAAGATATTGAAAAGAGAAGAACATATTGAGGAAAATGTTTTTTAAACCTTAGAACTGTGTGGAATGGCTGTTGTGGGCCCTGTAAACATAGCTCTCCCCTTTGCTTCTGGTGGCTCACCCTGAGATTTAGCTGCTTGCCTTGTTGAAGACCTGGAGAGGGAAGCTAAAATGCTGAATGTTTTTTTTTTTGCGACTGTATGCAACTGCTGTTGTTACAAACATGAAATTAAGCAAACTCCGGAGCATGACAGAAGACACGAGGGCCTGGTGTGATGTGGTCCATGGGGTCGCGAAGAGTCGGACTCAATTGTGCGACTGAAAAACAACAACAACAAATACAACCTTGCCACTACCACCCCAGCATCGTTGCCTGTACTCCTAGCTTAGGGTTGCCAGCTCTGGGTTGGGAAAATACCTGGAGAATTGGGGGGGTTACAGCCTGGGGAGGTCAAGGTTTGGAGAGGGGAGGGATTTCAGTGGGGTATAAAATCATAGAGTCCACCTTCCAAAGTGGCTATTTTCTCCAGGTGAACTGATCTCTGTCACCTGGAGATCAGTTGTAATAACAGGAGATCTCCAGCCACCACCTGCAGGTTGGCAACCCTATCCTAGGTATACTTTCCTGGGAGAATGCCCCGTCATATGACATGGTGCATACTGCTGGGTGCAGCTACTGTGGGTTGCCCCCCTGTACTAGTGCTGCCAGGTTATGTCTGAAAATCTTAGATTACAACTGATTTCCAGGCAACAGAGATCAGTCCAGCTGGAGAAAATGGCTGGCTTGGAAGGTGGACTCTATGGCATTATACTGCATGCAGTATGGGTGCCTATGGGCTATGCTGCCGTTTTGGGTGGCATAAATTTACATTGGTTCTGGGTGTCGTTCCCAGGTTGGGGTGTCTTAGGGAGCCAACTAAGTCTGGCCATGTCCCTTCCCCCCCCCCCCCCAAGCATAGAGGGCTGCAAGTGGCAGTATTCTTGAGGTGGTCTGTTGCATTGCTGTGCTGTGCACAGCAGCAGTGGAACACTATGCCAGCACATCTCTGAGATATACTGGTTTAGCAGCTGGAGCACTTTTGGACTCCATGTCAGGATTGCACTGTAACACTTGTACATTGGTGTCCCCTGTCTAAGGGGTCTGTACAAGAAGCGCTGAAAATGAAGCCTGTATTCAGAAATACAAGAGGAAACATGTAGAAGAGAGCAAAGGTAAAATAATGCAAATTAATAAATGCATGGTTGAATGAGTTATGAAGAAGTATTAATTTAGAAGGGAATACTAGCAGAAAGAAAAAATGTGATCAAAAGGAAAAATGGACTTGAAAACATTGCGAGGGAATAAAGACAGAGACTGCAGAGATTAATATTTGAATTTTTATCTTAAAGAGTCCTGGTTAAAGAAGATTTAATAAGAGTAAATGAAATCAGATAGAGCTACTCGAAGAGAGCGCACAGAAAAAGCACGGGCATCTCACGGCCAACAAAGGCACTTTTACATTTTAGGATATACTTTACTGAGTTAAATTATTAAATGTGGCTTGTTTAATGTCATCCCCCCATTTTAGGTAGATTTTTCACAAAATCTAAAGCTTCATTTTACTGCCTTGTTTTCTTTTATCTTTACTTACCATTCTTTTAGACTTACTTTATTCTTCAGGTGTATGGCTCACTGGAGGTGGAAGATGTATGAAGCGTTTACAGTTCAATCCTAAACAAAGTTCCATACTTAAAACCCATTGACTTCAATGGACACAGAAGGTTATAACTCTGTTTTGGATTGCACTGTTAGTCATGTTGGTGTCCAACAGCATTTCTGTTCCTAAAACAATACTGGTCCAGTTCATATTCGCTAGAATTCCCTAAGTAGGATGGACTCATGGCCGGAGTCACAAGGAAGAAATGAAGTATTTATTTAATTAATTCACTGTCTGCCTTTCTTGGCAATACTCAGCATGGATTAGAAAATTATAGAACCATGAAACTTCTTGGTGCCCATTTGTCTAAGCATGAGAGGCAAAAATGTGTCCCTGCTGTCACTTGGAGGTAGATGGTCCATTTGGTTGCCACAAGCCAGGAAGACCATTGCCAGTGGAGGAGTTTACTGTGTATGATCTGGGCCTTAAATACTTCCTAGTGTGGATGCCTGGTCAAAACTAGGGTTCCCAGCTCTAGGTTGGAAAATACCTGGAGATTTTGAGAGTGGATCCTGTGCAGGGAAGAGATCTTGGTAGGGTGTAATGCCACTGAGTCCATCCTCCTGAGCAGCCATTTTCTCCAGGGGAACTGATCTTGGTTGCCTGAAAATAAATTGTAATAGCAAGAGATCTCCAGGTGTCATCGTGAAGTTGGGAACCCTAGTTAAAACCAACTCAGAAGACATTGCTTCCCACTGTGGAACCAGTACTACTGGCTATTCCTTCCTCTCTCTGCACTAGAATCTGAACAAATTGCATTGCATTAGAATACTGCTGTCTGGCTGGAGCAATGAATTAGATAAGGGATATCTTGTAGGAGGCTTTCCCTACTGGGCATAATTCCCAATTTATTTTCATTTACATTAATTTTTCTACATCAGTGGCTCCAAGATGCATTAAACTATTAAATGCAACCAATTCCCAAGACACAAGAGATGCAAAATTGAAAGGTGTAATGAATACACATTTATAACATCTATAAACCCCCACACTGACATGGATGATACGTATGCAGAACTGTAGGACTCTGTTTAATCAGTCTGTGCAATCAGATGTCATAGAAGAATGCAAATATTCTGAGGGTTCCAGAGGAGTAGCAGAAGAAATGCATTCAGACAGAAGCTTACCTTGTGATACAATAATGAGACAATGAGTGCAGCTTTCAGAAATGAAAACAGAGAATTTGATAGACATGTTGTTGGATTAGGGAGCAGCTGTCTATCTCTGCTTAGCAAAGTTAGTGCAAGGTAAATCTTTTTGATTTATGCAACTCATTAGAAATTTATATCTTTCCTAATAACTGTCTTGCTTAAAGGACCCTCACATACATTACCACAATGGTGCAGGAGTTGTACCTCCAAAGCTTCTGCTTGTGGCACAATGCTAATGTTGGGAAACCCAGAAACACAGGAAGGGGAATGATCATAAGGTGATCCTTTCACTAGAAGGAAGGTGATTTAGTGTGGGACACATCCATGTGATTGACATGGAAACATGAGAAGGATCCTCAGGTAAAAAAAACGAACTTATGCAGAACACAAAGAATGAGAGTGTACATAGAAGATCAGGTGCAGAAGATACAGGGCTGATGCATGCATGTATTACACTCCGTATCTCACTGCTCAGTGATACTTAACTTGCAGCTGACTATGTGCAGTCTTGAGGTGTGAGCTCAGTGGTATGTGCACATGCAGATCTTTCCCACTCTCCCTCCTTCCCGGCAGTCTGGGGTGGAGCCATACATGAACTGCATGCAGAAGTTTCTAGGTTCAGCCCTGGCATCCCCAGTAAAAGAGGACAAGTAGTAGGTGATGTGAAAGACCATGGCATGAAATGCTGGAGAGCCACTGCCTTCCTCCAATGAACAATTAGCACAAGAAGCTCTGTTGGTGCAAGTGTGAGGTGAAGAGGAAGAAGAAGAGAGAAGAGATTGGATTTATACCCCACCCTTCACTACCTGAAGGAGTCTCAGAATGGCTTCGAACATAAGAACATAAGAGAAGCCAATGTTACATCAGGCCAGTGACCCATCCAGTCCAACACTCTGTCACACAGTGGCCAAAAATACCAGGTGCCATCAGGAGGTCCAGCAGTGGGGACAGGAAGCCCACTGTTGTCCCCCCAAACACCAAGAATACAGAGCATCACCTGCCCCAGACTGAAAGTTCCTATCTATACTTTGAAAGTTCCTATCTATACTTTGTGGCTAATAGCCACTGATGGACTTCTGCTCCATATGTATGCTTAGAATCCCTTTCCCTTCCCCTCCCCACAACAGATACCCTGTGAGGTAGGTGGAGCTGAGAGAGCTCTCCCAGGAACTGCCCTTGAGAGAACAGCTCTGAAAGAATTGATTACTTTACCCAAGGTCACATCAGCAGCTGTTTGTGGAGGAGTGGGGAATCAGACCTGGTTCTCCCAGACTAGAGTCCATGGTCCTAACCACTACACCAAACTGACTCTCAGTTTGGAGCAATTTGGAGCAATTTCAGCCGGTTCTCCCTCTTCACTATAGTCATGCAGGCCATGCACATGAGGTGACTTCCAGTATCAGCTTTTCAAAAGTCTGAGAGGATTGCTAGGGGAAAGATCCAGAGATGGGAGCATGTTCCATGTGTGCTTCATAGGATCTTCTTTTCTAATGGAGCCAGTTGTCTCATTCAGCTACCAGTCAGTTATGTGCAATAATTAAGTTTACATAAATCATTTTCATGAATGTGTGATCCAAGTGAATAGTAATCAACTGGAAAGAAATTAAGTGGCGTGTGCATATATATGTCAATCAGCCCCGATTGTGATTGATACCTGTATGCAGGGCTTTTTTTCTGGGGGAATGCGCCGGAATGGCGTTCCGGAACCTCTTTCACAAAATTCTTTTAAAAATGTTTAAATGTTCATGAGTTTTCAGTACACAGATTGAAAACTTCATTTCCCTCTTGAGAGTTCCAGCAACTCTTCTTCTTCTTTTTTAAAGCCCTGCCTTTATGTAATTTTTACCATGAAGGTATTGGTGTCATGCTGTCTTTGGGAAGGAACTAGCTTGTACTTGTAGGGCGATCCTCACCTTTTGTATATAGATTTTGGAATGAAAATGCCTAATTTTATTAGTCATAACATTGTTACTGTTGCTGAACTGTGAGCACATAATTTGGAACAGAATGAACATTAGCTGGGTATCATTCCTCCATATTGTTTATGTGCTTACAGAGACATTTTATTTTATAGAGATCATTAGGCCCCGATCAATATTTGGGGATGGAAAGGAATCCCTCCTCAAATAGGATGAACTGGTAATCTTTTGCTTTGGCTGGAGATATATTTATGTACCCTACCTAGTGCTAGTAAAATAATGGTGGTAATAGCATAGCACAGTGTTCCCTGTACTTTTGATACCTGGGAAGCAGTCTTCTTTTCTGGATTAGAATTTGAAGCACGCTTCACTCCTACAATAAAGATGTACTGATATAGTGGTATGAGGTTGGCTATCTCACCTACAATGAATGAGCCTTTCCCTATGGGTTTGTCTGGCAAATTTGATGGGTAATCAGGCAAAAAAACATCCGAGAGTCTTTATTCTTGGAATCTGTCTCCAGCTTTTGGAATGTGACACCCATCAGAATTCAGAGGAGGATCAAGAGACTGCTGGAGGCAGTATCAGTTTAAAATTCGACACAAACAGAGACAAAAAGTGCTGGAAGTCCATAGCTGTGAGTTTACTTGGATCGGAGGGAGGGAGGGCTGTTTCTTCAGAGAAACACATGCAAGATTAGTGGTTTTATTGCCTGTTTAGAAACCTGTTTGTTTCCATTATGGTCTGCTTGCATATTTGTACACAAAAGATATTGCAAAGATGTTATGATTTCCCAGTCTCTCTCGCATGCAAAGGAAACTAAGCAGTGTAGTCCTGCCTTGGACTTCTCCCTGGGCAAAGAACTGCAGAAGGCTTAACAGTGAATCAGTTCCAAAAGATGTGTGTGGGGGGCAGACATCCTCCTTGCCCCTGCAAGGCATCCCACTTAAAATATCATTTCTTGGCCTCCTCCCTTCCCCTGTCAGAGCTCACAGATGGGACTGTACTATCTGGAAAACTGGGCCTCTTCTGGGATTTCTCTGCACCCATCAGCTGTAGCATCAGGGAATCCCAGCCAGTGTTCCCTCTAAGCTGAGTTAGTGTGAGCCAGCTCACAGTTTTTTAGCCTCTGGCTCACACATTTTTGTCTTAGCTCAGGAAGGATGGCTCCAGAGCAAACTGATTTATGCAGTAGCCAAATTGCTCACTCACAACTGTAATGCCAGTAGCTCACAAAGTAGAATTTTTGCTCACAAGACTCCACAGTTTAGAGGGAGTATTGGTCCCAGTCCATTTTGACTGCCTTGGGATAATGTCACTACTCCTACATGGGCTGGGAGGGGGGGATTGGTGCTGCATGAGGACTCCCCTCTCCAGGCATGGAAAGATGGATGCCTCCAATATGGTGCTTCAATTTTTCAAGGCCTGGTCTCAGTCTCTCTCTCATACTGTTCCAGCACACAATTTTGAAATCACAGCTTTTGTGATAACCAGGAGCACTGTAAAGAGCACTGTAAAGACATGGATTGAGGCCATTTTTTAATCCTTGTATGGTAGATGTGAGATAAGAGTGTTAGGGCCTAATTAGATGTGACAGTGGCAGACTCATTGGGCCTGCTACCAAAGGCATACACAGCGGGTGAGTGGGTGATATCAAATGCAGGATGGACAGGAGGGAGAAGAACAGAATCTGGCCTGGGGTTGTGTCGAACCACCATGAAAAGTGTGTAATGGGTGGGATCAGGACCCCCTCCTGATGCTGACCTTTTAACCCCTCCTCCATTTTATATAGATTTATCTCAGCCCAAGGTGAATCTGTTGCTGTTGTGTCTAGTTTGATCCTTAGAGACCACAACCCTGAAGTTTCCTGAGAAATACGGATATTTAGTGAAATATGTTCCCTTTTTAATAGAAAATAATCCATTTTGGAGAAGCATCACACGTAATTTGGTGCAATTGAACTTCGTCTTTAACCTTTTGCTATGATTTATGTGATTAGGTCACTAGAGAAAGTAGTTTTCGAAAGCATGATTAACCACTTTAAGGAAATCATTTCTGTCTTCAAGCACTTTGTGTAACTGTGCTCTTCGAGTGTTTGTCCTTCCTCACAAAATTGTCTGGGAAGGGGGGGAGGGATGTGTGGAAACATCTTGGCTTTGAAGAATTGTCTCCGATTTAAAAAGTGTGGAGCCTGGAGGACAAAGAAGTCGGTAGCAAATTGACTGGAAGCAGTTTTCTCCAACTAAATATTAGCATAGATGTGATTTCCAATGTACAGAGTAAAGTACTAGGTTTTGCAGAAACTAAATATCCACCTGTAGCGTACAAGACCCGAGCCATACATTATCAATTAGTACATCTTCTGTGGGATGTGATGTATTATCTATTCCGGTGAGCAGATAGCACTCGCTAATATATCATCTCTGTTTCCTTTTTAAATTTTAATCAAGTTTTTAAGGCTACCTCTAGTATAACAACACTCCAGCATAATTGCTAACGAGGCTGGTATCGTGTAGTGGCTAAGAGCTAGGTCTCATCTGAGCCCCAAACTCACTAGGGAACCTTAGGCAAGTCAGTATTATCTCACTGTCAGCCTTGCCCCATCTATAATATGGGGATGATACTGCTCTACCTTGGAGGGATGGTTTTACAGGTGACTGAGATAAAATGCATATGAAGTGCTTCGAATTGTGTGTGTGCATGCCATCAATTAGCATCTGACTAAGGTCAGATCTACATCTGACTTTATGGGCCCAGATGCAACCTAGCCATGTTCCTGTTCTGCCATGAAGCTCAGTGGGTAACCTTGGGCCAGTTGCTCTCTTTCAGCCTCACCTCCCTCACAGGGGCCCTTTCTACACTCTCCTTTTAATCCCTGTTCACTGCGGTGTCCTCCAAGCAATTCTGCACTAAAATCGAAAACCTTCTTTTTAATCCATGTTTTTTCCCATTCTGCACTACATTACCTCCCTTCGGTGCTGCTGCCCCGGGTTATTTAAATGCTGTTTTGCTGTGGACTTAGGTCAGATCTACATCTGGCTTTCTCACTGAAATCATTCTAGTTTCAACCCCCCCCCCCCCGCCGTCTATACCTGTTTCTAGTTTCAAACCATACTTGTTCTAGTTTAAAAATTACTGTTTACATTCGTTAATTGCTCTCCTATGGTCAAGCTAGCATTATACTGCTTTAAACAGATCCTGTTGCTTAGTACTCTTCAGACCCAGGGAGTGAAATTTGAAACCAGCATGAAATGAGAGTAGGAAAAGACAGCAGTCAAGCTACTTCAGAGGGGAGGTGTAAATTGGGCCTTAGGGCAACCCTGTAGGGTTTTCAAGGCAAGAAATGTTCAAAGGCAGTTTGCTATTGTGTGCCTCTGCATAGTGACCCTAGATTTCTTTGTTGGTTCCCCATCCCAATACTGACCAGGGCCAACCCCGCTCAGCTTCTGAGATTGGGCCAGCCTGGGCTATCCGGGTCAGGGCAAGCTTTGGATATTTTCTTGAAAAACAACCACCACCCTGTATTAGCTCTATACAGCCTGGGGTTCAGCTAGCCAAATGCAGTTCATCATATGCGTATGGCAAGTCACCCAAGGGCTCAGTACACCTTTTGATTTTTGCTGCCTAATTTGTGTTGTTCAGCACCTGGCAAGGTATAAGATACAACAGATGTTATGCAGCTCTTCCTGCATCAGGTGTTTTTTAAAAAAATTAATGCATCAATGACAATGCTGAAGGATGTTCTCAAGTCATGCCTCGTGGCCTCACTGAACACACTGATGATCTGGAGGCCTATTTTCCAACCCCCAAACTTTCATCTGCCCAATGCCACATTTCTGTGGTAAAGAAAGAGCTCCTAATTTCTGGATCCAAACCTTTCCTCTCCCTTATGCCTCTGTCAATCTCAGGGGAATCATTGTGCATGTATGTGTGAGAGAAAAAAAAGAGAGAAGGAAAGATTCTTCATTTTCAGCTTCCCCAAGATCCACCTTTTCACTCTGCATCTACTATTAAAACATTCACTTGTGCTCTGGTTATCTGCTCTCCAGTGTCTCTCCTTTAGTTTCCACTGCCTCTGTCCTCTTTCAATAATTTGGACTGTTCCGTTAAAATGTTTCTCACTTTTCAACATCACTCTTTTAAGCTCTTGGTTTCCCTCTCAGTGCTTCTGTCTATTATTTTCTCCTACGGCATTTTTAAAAACTCTCTACTTCAGCTACATTTACTTGATGCGTACTTGTAGGGGGAGGAGGTGTTTAAGGGTAGGCTTGCAGCAGGCCTGTAGCTACAGTGGGACATTTTGGGGACCTGCCCCTTAATTAAAAGCTTTGCCCCACAAATAGCCATGCCAGAAATCTTATTTTTGCATGTCTCCCAAAGGCTCATGGGAATGCTTTTGAAAGACTTACCATGACCTACATGACAGCAAGACTGGACTAGCAGAAAGGGGGATTGTT
The DNA here is from genome assembly GCA_029233225.1 of Lepidodactylus listeri. NCBI lineage: Eukaryota > Metazoa > Chordata > Lepidosauria > Squamata > Gekkonidae > Lepidodactylus > Lepidodactylus listeri. Next base: position 115,459,660 of record JARCFY010000004.1, on the reverse strand, counting down.
GGAGATGTATTGAAGGTACCACTCTTAAGTGCCTTTGTAAGCTTTCTTGCTCAGTGGAAGGGAACTCGAAAGGCATTTAAATGCTTTCTGGGGGCAATTAAATGCCCTCTGAGCTGTTTTTTCCCTAAGAACTGAGGCGCTTGCTGCCCTGTCCCTTGAAAGTAAGGGTAGAAACAGGCTTAGAGCCTCCCCCTTTAAAGACAGGCATTCATATGAATTTAATTAACTATAAGTTAACTGCCCCCTTTAAAATTTAAATGCCCCCTGAAAAAAAATCCTGGCTATGGGTCTGGTTTGCAGAGGTCTTTAAGAAGACCGTAGTTGTCCGTTTTTCTCACTATGTGGTTCTCAGACCACAAACAAAGTAAACATTGATACTATTCAGCGTACTTATATGATCTTCACATATTTTGCAGAAAAAATGGTTAACTGAAAGCAGGGATGGTTTTGCATTTCTTATCCTTGCTCTTTTAACCCCATTTTCTATGTTGCTTCTTTCTGTTATGCAAATTAAACCCATGAGGGTTTATTTCCAGGCCATATTCTGGTCCTGCAGTCTGAATTTCAGCAATAAAGTGTATGCATTTTTCAACATACTGTGTCAATACAACAGTATTATAAATCCTACATTTAATGCTGAACATTGGTCCAGAGTGTGAATAAAACATCTACACAGTGGGGCCAAGTATAGTAAAAAATACATGGAGGGATCAAGAAACCCAAAATAATAGAAGTGACATCTATAGCTTTAAGAAATGAAAGCTCATTCAACTGTTGGGAGACTATGTTGTGAGATCCTAGCAGCAGTTTTGTGGATTGCTAGACGGCCACAACAGTATTGCTGAAGCTTCCATCCCTTGATTACTGTTAATCAAAGCAAGTGGAAGCGGGGAAGAGAGACTGGGAAAGGCAAAAGATGGAGGGAAGGAAGGAAGGAAGCAGGGAAAGGAAAGAGAAAACGATAAAGCTGAAGGGAAAAAATAACAGTAAATTGGTGGGCATGTGGGTGGGAGAGTAGGAAGTAGGGAAAGAGGAAAGGCAGTGTGGGTTGCCAGGGAGTGGGAAAGGGGAAATAGTGGGGAGGAGAATATGGGGAGAGAAGAGATTCTCCCCATGTCCTTGCAGGTTCCTTGCTTTTGTATCCTATACAAACAAATGGGGTGCATTGCCTGTATAATGATCATATGGATTGTGCATATAAACTGTACAACATATGCACACAATTTAAACCCATCTGCAAAATTCGTAGTAAAACCAGAGGATTGTTGTAAAAAATGTCAACAAATATATAAAAAAAACAATGAAGTAGGGACTCTGTGTAGTGATGAATAGTAGTTTAGCTGGGTTTAAAAGGAAATGAGACAGACTGGTGGAAGGCATGTCCATCAGTGGCTTATGATTAAATTGAACTTCTATGTTTCGAAACATGTCCATGCTGGGGACAACAGTGTGGGGAAGGTTTTGGCCTCCTGCTTGTAGGCTGTTTGGGGGGATCCAGGCGGTGGACGTTAGATACAGAATACTGGACTAGGTGGATCATAAGCCCCAAACCTGCAGGCTCCTCCAACCCCTGGATCAAGCTCTGCTGATCCTGTGGTAAGATAAAAATCTGATTGACACTCTGAACCATCTTCAGTGCCATTCCCTCCCACACAGTTGTGCCATTCCCTCCCATTACCGAAATCATCGAAGTCCAAGTGCAAGCATCTTTTGGGATTGTTGTAGGATCTACCAGTTTGGCACACAGGATATTAATAAAAGTGATACATAAAATTAGTAAGAATATCACTAATATGTTGTTGCTGGAGAAAAGTGGGGCTGTAACATTTCTTTAAACTGAAGAGGTACCTTGCTCCTGTATACTGTATCAGTCAAAAGAGACTGGGGGAGGAGGGGTTGCTGCTTTTTAGAGAAACGTGATTCAATTCTGACATCAAAGAGGAACAGTTGTGTCCCATTCCCTCAAAGGCGAGAGCCCATACAATTCAGGTAAACCATGGAATACCTGTGGATGTGTGGAAATCTGGGTGGCAGCCATTAGCCCGGATTGCAAGCTGTTGCTGGCACATTTACCATAAAAAGATGTTTTCTGCCGAGCTAGAAGAGGCTGGACCACAGCTGTTGCTGGCACTGTGAGTGCTTTTGGCATGCCAGAAAAGGAAGAAGCTGACAGTCTCCCATTTAAAATGGGAGGTGCCCAAGGCGATTGTAAAATTTGTTAGCGCTAACTGTGAAGGGGGAAGCCTGATCTAGCTGGATTAGAGAGCTGGCTAGGCTGTTTAATCCTTCAAGGTGTCTCCCAAACTTCGAAATATAATCCAAGACGAATAATCCAAGAATAACCCACCACTTAGCACTGGTGGCCTTTTTTTTTTTTTTTAAATGCTATTGGCATCTATTTTGTTTAGCAGATCTGCCCTGAGCCAAGTTTTAAGTATGTAGCGGTAGCCATCTAGTGGACATTGTAGTAGTATATATGTAAATACCTTGGGAGTTGTTTTTTGCCTCTTGTCTCCTGAGCAGTATAGCAAGAAGCAGCAGGAAAGGCAAGGAAGAGTGTACTGTGGTTCTCTTTCAGTGTCAAGCTCATTGTTCCCCCTTGTCTAGGAGTACTGTCACCCCCTGCTACTCTGACCACTTAGGGAACACATGTAACAGGTTAGCCACCCTTGATATAGGCAAAGCTGCACTGTGTTGAAGAAGATATGTGTTCAAGTTTATTTATACCTAGACCATGTATTTGTAAGCATGAAAGGGGTACCCATGAAGGGAAGGGAAATCCCCCCCCCCCCACATACTCTTTCCTTCTCTGGGATTCCTTTCGTCACTGGGCTGAAGAGAAGGAGGGTTAGTGGACCACTTTAAAGGTAGAAACCAAACTGTCCTTTCCATATTTTAATTTCCTGGGGCTGCCATTGGGAGAACGAGCCTGTCTAACTGTGACCTGATACATCAAAAGCTGGAGGTGTTGACCTTATTGTGGGATAAGTAGTCTTGGCCTGCTATCCGGGGATAAACGGAGTCCAAAATGAGTTAGTAGAGGATGATGGATAGTAGAAGAACCTCAAGCAGGCTGGTCGACAGTTTCCTCTCCAATGGGTGTTTTCCCTGGGGGGGGGGGGGTTGGTTTCAAACAAACATTGTGAAGTGGCTAAATTTGCGGATGACACAAAATTGTTCAAGGGGGTGAGAACCAGGGAAGATTGTGAGGCACTCCAAAGGGATCTGTCAAGGATGGGCAAGTAGTAAATGGGGTTCAGTGTGACCAAGTGCAAAGTGATGCACATTGGGGCCAAAAATCCTAACTATAAATACACGTTGATGGGGTCCGAACTGGCGGAGACTGACCAAGAGAGAGATCTTGGAGTCGTAGTAGATAACTCACTGAAAATGTTGAGACAGCATGCAACTGCAGTAAAAAAGGCCAACACTATGCTGGAGATTATTAGGGAGGGAATTGAAAACAAATCAGGAAGAAGAAGAAGAAGAAGAGGAGGAGATTGGATTTATATCCCACCCTTCACTCACTTGGAGTCTCAGAGCGGCTTACAAACTCCTTTCCCTTCCCTCCCCACAACAGACACCCTGTGAGGGCTTAGAGAGACAACTGTCCTTGAGAGAACAGCTGGTACAGAGCTATGGCTTGCCCAAGGTCATCCAGCAGGTGTAAGTGGAGGAATGGGGAATCAAACCCGGTTCTCCCAGATTAGAGTCCGCACACTTAACCACTACACCAAACTGTCTCTGTATCATAATGCCACTGTATAAATCAATGGTGCGACCTCATTTGGAATACTGTGTGCAATTCTGGTCACCACACCTCAGAAAGTATATTATAGCATTGGAAAAAGGGCAGAAAAGGGCAACTAGAATGATAAAAGGGTTGGAACACTTTCCCTATGAAGAAAAGTTAAAGTGCTTGGGGCTCTTTAGCTTGGAGAAAGGACGACTGAGGGGTGACATGACTGAGGTTTACAAGATTATGCATGGGATAGAGCAGGTTGAGAAATAAGTACTTTTCTCCCTTTCTCACAATACAAGAACTTATGGGCACTCAATGAAATTGCTGAGCAGTTGGGTTAGAATGGATAAAAGGAAGTACTTATTTACCCAAAGAGTGATTAACACATGGAATTCACTGCCACAGAGGTAGCAGTGGCTATAAGCATAGACAGCTCCAAGAGGGAATTGGATAAACATATGAAGCAGAGGTTCATCAGTGGCTATTAGTCACAAGGTATAGATAGGAACTCTCAGTCTGGGGCAAGGGATGCTCTGTATTCTTGGTGCTTGGGGGGAGCATCAGTGGGAGGGCTTCTAGTGTCCTGGCCCCACTGTTGGACTTCCTGATGGCACCTGGTATTTTTGGCCACTGTGTGACAGAATGTTGGACTGGATGGGCCATTGGCCTGATCCATTGGCTTCTCTTATGTTCTTATGTTCTGAATACTTGGGGTTAGTCTCTTCTATGTAGAAATATCCCTCTTACTTGTGACCAGGGGTCTGTTGGGGCCAGAGTGAGGCAGAGCAAAGCTCCGCCAGCTCAGGACTGGCCAGTAGGGCAGCCATGGGCTGCATCAGATTCTCTAATCTGATTCAGCTCGCTGCCGAATTGCCGCCAAAATTCGGCGGCAACTTTAAAAGCCACTGGAGGGGAGGGGGTTTGAGGGAGAGGCTCCAAACCTGCAGGGTAGCTGCTGGGGCCTCTCCTCAAAATGCCCACCAAGTTTCAAGAAGATTGGACCAGGGGGTCCAATTCTACTGGCCCCCAAACAGGTTGCCCCCATTCCCTCTATTGTTCTCTATGGAAGGAAAAAAGTTAACATTTTTTCCCTCCATAGAGAACAATGGAGGGGATGGGACAATCTGTTTGGGGGCCCATAGAATTGGACCCCATGGTCCAATTTTCTTGAAACTTAGTGGGTATTTCTAGTAGAGCCCCCAGCAGCTACCCTGCAAGTTTGGAGCCTCTCCCTCAAACCCCTTTCCTCCAGCCCCTCATATACCCTGTGAGTTTTTGCCATTGATTTCAATGGCTTATAGGGTATAATGGGGCTGAAACTGACATTCCCTTTCTGACACACTTCTGGTGATGTCAGGGGGCGTGGCATATGCTAATGAGTTATGCTAATGAGCTCCTGCACCTCTTTTTCTACGAAAGGACCCCTGCTTGTTTGTGCCTTAATGAATGACACAGGGGACACGATGGAGAAACAATTTGACTCTCCGCCCAATTTCCAGGATTCTATAAACTCCCAGGGACTTGGGGAAGCTCATTTTGAACCCCCCTTTTTTGCCTTTAACTAACTCTCAATGGTCCTCACTATTCTGTGCTACTTGGAGCATGACCAGTCATTATCAGGAACATAAGTAAATCCTGCTAGACATGATGCTAAAGGAGGAGAAGGCTGATGTGCATTTAATTTTTCCATGGCAACTATGCATTAGTGTCTCAGGGGCTATGGACAAATGAGTTCATTTTCAAATTCCTTATTATTTGGGCTAGCTTTCTTTGCAACAGCCACACCTTGTTTTAAAGAATCTATGAGACATGTCTTCATGACACAATAAACATTATTTCCCCTAAAGCTTTTCCTTCCAGTTTTTCTTTCTGATTCATCCCCAATAATAACAAAGAGTTTACTTTATGAGATCTTCTGATATATAACATTTAATATTCCATAGATGGTGGCTTACGGGTCAGTGTATTACATCTCTGAAGGCCTCTGATGGTTAAAGAAATGTAGCAGCTCCTTTGCAAAAACAGCCAGGCTACTACCAGTTTTGGTCCCCTTGGCACTTAAATTTCAGTGATTAAGCTGCCAAAGTGATATAAGGTCACTGACCTTCTCTCTCTTTGCCTTTATTGGACTTTCTTCTTGGACCTTTTCAATCCTTTATAAGAGCTTATCAATAGTGGTGGAGTTGAGGGACTTCCCTCTCCTTACTTAAGCGCCCTCATAAAATGCTCCTCCAGGAAAAAAATGAAAACTTTTTGCTTTTTAAGAAGGGAAGCTGTAAGGACTCGTTCTCATTGGATGGTATCAGATGTCGACTATTCTAGTTGCTTCTTAATTTTGTTCATATTTTTTATGCAGATGGGGAAGAGTACATATGACTAATGGCATACCCAGTTTTTGTTGAAACATTTGGCTATGTGATGATGTCACTGAGGAGAGCAAAGGGAGACAATTCATTGAAAGTAAATTGAGTAAGAGGGCCACAGTGGCTCAGAGGTTAAGACGATGAGCTGCAGACTGGAAGGACAGTAGTTCAGCAGTTCGAGACCCTAGTGCCGCATGACAGAGTGAGCTCCCATCTCTGGCCCCAGCTCCTGCCAACTGAGCAGTTCAAAAGCAAGAAATTGCAAGTAGATAAATAGGTACCACTTCGGTGGGAAGGTAACAGCATTCTGTGTGCCTTGGCATTCAGTCATGCTAGCCACATGACCACAGAAATGTCTTTGGACAGCGCTGACTCTTCGGCTTAGAAACAGAGATGAGCACCGTCCCCTAGAGTTGGATTTGACTGGCTTTCAAGCAAGGGAAACCTTTAAATTGAGTAAGATAATCTCTCTCTCTCTCTCTCTCTCGCTGTGCTGTGCTGTGCTGTGAAAAACCATTCAAAAGGCTTCAACACTAGAAGTTTCCTCCCTTTACCAGGTAGTTTTTATATAGCCCTAATTGGAATGCCATTGCTGGAAGATTTGTGAACATGAGTTCAAATTCCAGCCAATTCCTGCTAGAATACCTTTCTTTCAAAATCCACAGAAGTCATTCCGATGTAGCTGGTTTCATATCATTTCCAGTGCAGGAAGAGGAGACAGTGTCTGAATCATTCCCCAAAGAGAAGTGGCCCTCCGACTAACATTCTGTCACTGTGGTGGAGATGAAGAGTTGGCGGGGGTGGGGGGGTGGGGAGAGGAAATTCAGTGCTTTATGATAATGACTTCGGGTGATAAGCAGGCTGCTTTTCTGATTATTTCCAAAGGCAATGAACAGGTTCAAAGTCTTACATTATTGAACTTTAATTAGGAGCCTAGTTTGCATATATTTTAAATGTTAATCACTGTTCAGCCAGCCAGGGAGTTTTGATGGGTCACAACCTGCCTGCTATAGGAAGAGTTTGTGGCTTTCTGCTGGCGCTCATGCCCAAAGCCAAAGAGAATACTGTCTGTGCACGGACAGCAACCTGCCCTCCAGCAACAAAGGTTTATAAGAGACAGAAAGAGCCACAGAATGAATCCAGTACTTCATTCTAAGTGCCAAACTAGACTTTATATGCAGATGCCTGAATTTAGACCCTGACAGCTGCTTTCTTTATAGAAAAGCAATGGGGGGGGGTGTTTGATTTTAAATGGAGAACTACTGGTGGTTGAACGCTTTCTCTGCCACGTTTTCTGTTCCAAATCACCTTCTAGCCACTTTTACGTCTACCAGTTCCATGTGTTCGAGGGCAGACATATATATCTGAAACACCATCTAGTTCAGGCCAAAAAAAGGAAAATTAGGGGCTGAAAATAAAAAAGCCAAACACTAAGCACAATGTTGCTGAAGTTAACCATTGTAAAGTTCAGTAGATTCCAGCATGAGAAAGAGTTATACCTTTCAAAGTCCATGAATGCCAGTGATCTTAGAAGTACATAACTCCGTTTAGGATTGCCCTGTTACTACATTCTCTCCTTGAAACTTGAGCTAGAAAAGTCAGAGAAACAGGTAGTCTTTTGACAAGAGATTTGAGAAAAATGAGAGGTGACATTTTCTTCTGTGTTAAAGCTGAGGTTTCTTATTGAAGCTCTCCAGAAACCTACACACTAAATATCTTTATCAAAGTTGGCTTATTCACTAGCAATCCTCCTGCAATATTTGGGTCAAGTAACACTGTTCAGCATTCCTAGAAACCAGAAATTCAAGTTCCTACAGCAGCTCAATAGAGGCTATTTTCTGCAAATACTTTCAGGTGCTCATCTTTAGCAGAATGGTCAGAAAATTGCCAAAAATCACTTTAGGAAAATTGTTAGTAGTCCACAGATTCTTGAGTGCTGTATTTCATGATTCCATTCTCTGGGGAGAATCCGTCTTTCTCACAGTCCTTGAAATGGTGCTTATGACAACGTGCTCCCCCTAACTATTTCATGATGGCAAACAAATCCTTCTTTAAAGATGATAAATATATTGGGTAACTGATTTGTGGCCCCTGAAGCAACTTTGTGTGGACCCTGAAGCAACACTCCTGAAGCAACTTTATGTGGCCTGATGTCCCTCCTAAATTTTAGTCAAAGTATAGTTAACTTTCCAATCTAAAAATGTAAGAACTTTCCTTCTATTTTCATATAAATGCAGTGTTGCTTTATAGTGCACCTGGAAAGGCACAGAATCATTTCCAACCTGCCTCTTGAAGTGATCTTTCAGGAAGAACATTCGTTCCTCCACTCCACCAATGGATGACCTCATTTCATCCAAGTGAACATGCTCTACTTATAGAAAATGTCCTTATTGATGAGAGGTGCTGACTTGTATACTAGAGACAGATCATCTGCCAGGTCATAGGATTGGCATCTGGAGAACAGAACGGTTCCCAAAAATAGAAAAAAGTTGGTTGTCCCTGATTTATATAACAATCTGATAGCAATCAGGTCTTAGGCGCCTGGCGTTAAAAAAAAAAAAGGAGCTGTGTACCATGCATAATTTTTGCATCATTAAAAATTAAATCTCATAAGTATAATGACTCAAACATCAAGCCATGACAGTATCTGCCTGATGATGAACTGCCGTATGTTAAAAAACAATTCGCGAGGTAATGGCACAATATTTTTTGTGTTTAGACAGAATTTAATGGGAAAGAAAAACTACTTTACCTCAGATGTGTTCCTGTCAGTAATTGGCCAGGAGAAAAATGTTGTTCAATATTAGTATTCATTGTGATCCATACATATCCCAATTGTTGCGATGATCATTATTGCTATTATTAATGCTACCATGTTGCAGTATGAACTGTGGCCACTTAAAAGGCTTTTGAGGGAGACTTAGGAGCTGTAGTCTAAAAGCAAGCTCCTAGAATCAAGTTGTCTTTCCTCTTCTTGCCTCTTCTCTGGTTTATTTGTGATAAGCTCACCTGCTTTCACATGCATGAGCCCAAGAATAAACCAGCTTGTCACAAACTCTGATTTTCCCATCATGTCTGAACACAGCCTACATCATTGTTACTTTTATTTCTTGTTTTACTCTGCTCTTCCACTTTGCTTCTCCAGAATCAGATCAAAAACTCTTTAGGGTGGGGACCTTGTTGTGTTTTAATAGCTGTAGTTTGTTTCATTGTCATTATTTAGAAGTTTGCCCCATTAGAAAGACCATAGTCTATTGCTGGGCTGTTTAGACATCTAGAAACTGAAAGGAAAAGGGCAGAACAGGAAGAGGAAATAAAGATGAAAGAAGAAGAAGAAGAGATTGGATTTATACCCTGCCCTTCACTACCCAAAGGAGTCTCAGCGTGGCTTACAAACTCCTTTCCCTTCCCCTCCCCACAACAGACACCCTGTGAGGTGGGTTGGGCTGAGAGAGCTCTGACAGAAACTGCTCTTTTTCAAGAACAGCTGTGCCAGAGTTATGCCTTGCCCAAGGTCATCCAGTAGCTGCAAGTGGAGGAGCGGGGAATCAAACCTGGTTCTCCCAGATTAGAGTCTGTGTGCTTAACCACTACACCAAAGTGGAGGTGAAAGTAGAGCAGGACGGGCTGCAGAGAAAGAAGAATAAAAACAAGTATAAAATAATCCTGCATGGTGCTGTCTTCTTTCCTGCACCAAGCTATAAGACATCTCTCTCCTTTACAGATAGTACTTTATTAAAAGCAAAAAACCTTCACACCACATTCATTGCATGGAAGCCAGCATGGCTCAGGAGACCTAGCTTCAGATCCTCACTGTGTCATAGAAGCTCATTGGGTGACCTTGGACCATTCACGGTCTTCACTTAATTTACCTTACAGGGATGTTGTGAGGACAAAACAGATGAAGGACAAACTAAATTGTTAACCACATTATGTCCCCATCTGGCAGAAAAATGGAGAATAAATATCAAAATAAATAAAAACTGGTAATTTCTCCAGTACAAAAGAAATAATTGTTAGCTGATTAATCAGTAGAGGCTAGTTTTCATTGACAAGGCTGCCATTTGAGACAATGCTTGCTTACTTTTAGAAGCTACTTTGGATCTCATATCTTGCTTCAGAGGGAATAAATGGTTAAAGAGGGCCTTTTCCTCTGACACTAAGTGGAAGCTTTGTTTATTAAATGGCAAGAAAATCTTAGGTGTTCTTTAATATGTTAAAAGAGTGCTTATATCGGGGGTATTGTCCAAACGTATTAACTTTAACAGGCTAATTAATCAATTAATTAGTTAAAAGGCAACAATGAGCTGAAAAAAAATCTTTACTAGATTGATAGCCATATTTATTTAATAAGAATAATTAATCATTTAAGCTGAGTAAGGAAAACTTGCTTTTTGTCTCTAGAGCCAAAGTTTGTAGTAATAAATAGGTGCTGTTCATGTTGAAGAACAGAGATATTGACATTGGCAGAAAGTCTTTCTGTGTATCATATAATAGCTTTAACCATAACCCCTTTGGCCTGATGGCTGTGTGGATCAGCATGGCATCTGTTTTTCAGAGACACTTAATCTCATTCCAGAGTTGATGGAAATTGTCCTCCAGAGCTGATGTTGCAATCTGATGGAACTGAGATACCAACCAAGTTAACTGGAAAAGGAGATTTGTATAAATGATGTTGGATTGCTTGGCATTAACTTTAATATCAGTCCGCAGTGGGATATATTATTTGATGCTGATGCTACGATCAGCATTATGCAAGACATAAAGGAGAAGGGAGCCTTCGCTTGGAATAATTTTCAATCTAAAATCCCCTGAGATAGCAGCTGCGGGACCACAGTTCATGAGTCAACAGACAGCATAATTTGCCCTCCCAGTCCTTGAAGAAATGCCTTAACGCATCCTAGTGTTACTGTATGGTGAAATAGTCTCTGGCCAAAGGACAGAGTTCAGTTTCAAGCTTGTCCTGCTTGTACTGCATTGCTCCAAAAGGAGCTGATGTCTCTCAGGAAAGCAAAACGTGCGTAGTCTTCCACATTGGGTTTAAATGGAGTGGTTAGAGGAAGGTAGGGGGTTGGATCCAATGCAGCATTTCTGTGGGAAAAAAGAAATTCCTCCCACAGAATGTGACTTTCTTGGCTACCCTCTCTGATAGGTCAAAACCCTGGTGCCCATGAAAGTGCTGTGTTGGATCCAGCCCAGCATTTCCTACATATCTGAGCCCTGGGGCACAGTACTTTTTATTCCGGATTACAATGAGAAACAACACTTTACATCCTAAAAAGTTACATATCTATTTGCTCAACTGGTTCCCAGAATACTGGCTGAGCATTCTCCTGAGCACTGTAGAATATTGATATCTGCTTTGATATTGCTTTGATTTGATATAGCTTCTTGGCAGTGGAATCCAGCAGAAGTTAGGCCTGCAACCAAAAGCCTTATTGCACAGAGCTTTTAGGACCAAGCAACATGATACATTTTTAATGACCTAGGTTCCTCAGTGGAGACTTATTTGCATAACTTTGGAATTCCATGTAGAATAATCCAAGGATCTGCAGATCCAAAGTTGTGCAAATGACTCTACACCAGGGCCATTTTGGCTAAAAAAAAAAAAAAGAGGTGTGTGGCAGGAGCCCTTCCTCTCCCTCTCTCTGCTGTCCTAACCCAGACTGGGATTCTGCAGGCTTTAGAAGCAATGAATTCTCAGAGATGCTGCATGACTGCAGGAAAAGTGACAGACCCGACCCAGACCCAACGTTAAAAAACATATCCTGTAATTTGGCCCTTACTTCACAATGAGCCTGGGAGCTGTTCAATAGAAAGCAGCTCCATTCCTCCCAGGAACCTGCTCTCTAACTTCAGTTTCATTAATTAAATTACATTGCCCTCCATATTGTCCAAAGATGGACTGTACTTTCTTGGCAATGGTATGCTTCCATACCCATCAGCTGTGGCAGTGGCTCTGCATTAGAGAGCCCTGGAGCATTCTTTTTCACTCCTTCAAGATGATGTGACTGCCATATGGCTCAGAGTGGTGGATGTGTTTGACACATTGTCTTAATTTTTTTTAATGCAAACCATTTCCTCCTGTGTACCTCTAGCATGTCTGAGCATGTGGTTTTGGAATTAGTGATGTGATGTAAGTGATACGAAAATGCCTAATTGCCTAATTCAGACAGTCTCTGGAGACTGCGGCAGCTCAGAATGCATTATCTGGAAATGCTGTAGGTATAATAGATTGTAAGCGCCCTGGGCCAGGGACTCATTGGTGGCCTTAAATCAGTAATAAATATTTTGTCATTTAGGGCAGGAAATCCATGCAGGTATCTCCCAACAGCTGAGTAGGACTGTATGAATGAATGGGATAAAAAATGATAACAAGGAAACTCTGGTATGTTCCTAAAAGCACCACAAGAATTACTTTTCTGTTCTTTCAGATAAACATTCATTTTAAGAGTGCTCTCAGAGAAAAATTCACAGATGGATCACTCCACAGAACATCTGAAGATCAAGTTCCCCCCCTTTTCATTAATTTCTGAATAATTCCCCCAAATATTGAGTAATGTACCACAATCCCTTTTCTATCCTCAACCAGAGCTGGAATTAGGTTTGAGGGCCCTTAGAAAAATGTTGCTTTGCTCTGAAAAGACCTGAGAAAATGCCAATGGCACTCTTGAAAATATGCAGAGTGCTTCCTCATACTGCTGCACAGTCAACCTTCATCATCTGAGGGCCCAGTTATACAAGTTCGTTCCATGTCTGTCCCAAATCTTGTCAAGCAGACGTGTGATAAGAGTTCCCTGTTCAAATGTTAATTCCCAGGGTTGTGGGACCCCAATTAGTATCAGCAGCACTGTGACAAATGAAGAGAAGGGGGCTTAGACCTCCACCCTAAAGTGTCCTCAGGGAGCTGATGGCATCGGACGAGGAGGTGAGTGGCAGCAGCGCCGGCGGCGGCGGCAGAGGAGGCAAGCGGCAGCAGCAGAAGAGGCAGGCAGTGGTGTTGGACGAAGTGAGCAGCGGCAGACGAGGCAGGCGGTGGCGGCTGGGGGCACCCTTCCCCGAGCCCCGCTGGCTGCCAGGTAAGTTTGGGTTCCCCCCCTTTTACCACTTGAGTGCCCAAGCGCCCAAGTGCAAAAGGGGAGGGGGAAATGGAGGGACGCGATCTGGACAGCCCTCTCTCAGGATCATTGCGAGAGAGGGCTGTCCAGATAGGCTCAATTGCAGGTTCCTCGCAGGACCACCAGGAAAATAGTTGATTTTCCTGGGGTCGGAAAATGCAGAAGGAACCCGCAATTAAGCCCGCTTCGGCGCGGGACTAGCCGTGGCCGGTGTGATTGGTCCCTTTAAATGCTGGAGGAAACAGTACTTCCTCCCGCATTAAAGGGCCGTGTGGCCGCAGCCACAGAGGTAGCTGCTGTCTTTAAACTCTTTCCTCAGATCTCCTGAACTATACATTACCTATGGCTTCACCCAGAGTTCTGTCCAATGGAAATGTTCTGGAAGTTTCCTATTGATGCTTAGATTCTACATCAGAGCAAATGGCTTTTAGAATGAGCATTTCATATCTCCTTCTCAGATATGGTCACTTGGGAAACATTAATTTGGAACCACTTTTGGTGCCTGAAAATGAGAAATGACGTTATTTTGTGAAGACTTTGCTGTCATCACCAGAGATGATGTGTAGACCCAGCAAATGGTCTAGGAGCTCCTGATGCTGCAGCATCGCCGAAACTCAGGATATGAACATGATCAGTCTTTTTGAAGGGAGATCACCAGATCATGTATGGGCAGATATAAGGATAATAAATAGATATTTTAAAAGCATCCTATGAAGCCTTGCACGAATGTGGCTGTGTAGACTAGAGACTATGCATAGTGAGGGTCAGGGTCAGTCTGACATTACCACTGTAGCAAAAATCTGTGGGAGTTTCATATGAATGGGCTGTTATTTTGAACAAGGTCTGGTCACTAGATATGAAAGTTTAGGGATGGGCCATGGAGCATGTATGTTAGCATCAGGTTGCAGACTGCCAAGACTTCAGGCAGCTGAGGGTACAACATACAGCAGAATGGGACTGTAAATTGGGGGGAGATACTGGATAGATCTATCAGAGAGATCCTTGGCAAGTCAAGAAGGCAGGCAGGTAAAGACTAGGAATAAGCAATTAATTGGAATTTGCAGGGCCTTAGAGCGTACCCAGAGAGCCCTGCAGAAATCTGGTTGTTGGTAGGGCAAAGAGATAGGTATCAGCAGTGTTCAGCCAAGGTTCAGCCAGGGACTAACCTATCAGCTGCTTGAGTGGGTGGAGCTGTGCCTGAATTTGGGAGAATAATATTACAGTCCAGCCTTAAGGGGCAGCAGAGCCTCCCACTGTACTCTTGATCAGCCCTACACTGTGGCAGGACAGCCTGCACGACCTCCATGCACTTAGAGGGCTTGAGCTGCATAGAACTTGAGCTAGCTTGAGAGCTTGTCTTCTTTAGGGTAGCCAGGCCCAGTGGCAGACTGGAGTGGGGGGAGAGGACATGGGGGGGCAGTTGGTGACAGCATGAAGTCACTTTTGGGAAAAACCCAGAATTAAAGTCACACCTCTTTAGGAATTGCCAGAAATTCTATGGTAAAACCATAGAGTTCTTGGCAATTCCTTGAGAAGACTGACATCATGCCCAGGTTTTCCAGAAGTTTCTGGCGATTCCTAGAGAGGTGTGATGGACTGGCAACCCTGTCTTCTTTTGAGGGTGGGCAGGAGCATAAAAATAAAATATTGGATTTTCCTTGTTAGGAGAGTTCTCTCTCATGTCCCCCAACTTCCTAGCTTTGTTGAGAACCTCTATTTTGTTTTCACAGAATGCTGTTATACTAGGAGGTCATGTTAGCACAGGATGAGAAGATTCAGAAACACCCTGGACCAAAGGAAGCTTTGAAGATGAGAACAGAATCTTTTCATATTTTATTAGTGTCTTGATAGAGACAGCATGCATGGACATTTATCTTCTATTAATACAAGTCCTTTTTGCATAGAATAACAAAACTATTCCCACCAAGGCCACTTTTATGAAAAGGAAATTGCAAAGCAGGGAAAGGAAGGGGAGGGGAGGAGAAACAACCTCCCAGGAATGACAATTAGCGGTTAACTATAAAAAATGGAGAAAATAATTGAGACAGATGACCAGATTTAGTAAAAATAAACCTCGCCATTAAAAACTAATTAAATATTTGCATTTCAGCATCAAGTTTCTGCACCAAAGTTTTGGGGGAAACAGCGGGGTGACAGTGAGGATTATTGACTAATTTGCTGAAGTTTTAAAATGAGATTAGTTACGTGCAATCTATGGAAGGTTTACTCAAGCTTCCACACAGCTGCCTTATTATTCTTTTGAAAGTGAATCATTTGTAACTGTTCTCAGAGATCTTTTATCAGCCACTTATCTCCTTCAGCTGGACCTGTGATGTGAAGAGATAAAAATGAATCGCCAGCTAATATTGGGAGAATTAATCAGACCAGAACAGTGGGAGAGTAATGACTTAACTTACAGTTAAGTATTTTCATTTGGCAGGTTTGTTTCCCTTGAAAAAGACAAAAAAAAATTACATCAGAAAATATGAAAGTGGTTTCACTTTTTCCTTGACCTTAAAACTGAGAATTCTGGTAACACTGTCAGCTACCATTGATGTGTAGCATGCTTGTAATTCAGATGATTTTGTTATTAAGGGTCAAAATATGTAATGGCGGCAGACCAGTCTCTTTCAAAATGGGTCTGGACCTCTCATGTGTGAAGTGGGGGGTGATTTACACTGGAGTTCCACTCTTGGAACCCAGAGAGCTTGTAGAGTGTGGCAAAAGTAGCTTGAATTCCAGTCTGCCAACTTGGAATGCAAGGTATAGGATTGTGTAATCTCATTTTGCTCCTGGGCCATGCCCAGAAGTATGAGGGGGTTTAAATCTTTAACATCTATTTGTTTTTTGCTAACTGGCTATCCTACCGGTATTTTACAGGAGAAAATATGTGTTTTTAAAGGAGAAACACAGCAGGTTTTGAATAGTGAAACAGAGCAGAGATTAGAGTGTGGAGGCAACTCTCCCTTTCTTGCACAGCCCGAAGGCTGCAAGAGCCAGCAATTTGCATTTTATGGGTGGAACAAGAGACACAATCATTTTCTGGTCTGTTTTGAGTCCTGTATACAGAACTTGAGTATTCAAAGCACTTTTACCCATGCTTTAGAAGTCTGCTGTGTTCACCTTTCTAGTTTGGCTGCTGTTTATTCCCTCATCTTCCTCAAGCACACACATCAAATACAACTCATTATTATACAGGCTGCACAAAGATGTTTTGTATTTAACCCTCAGAATTTCAAACCCGCCGTAATCACTCAGGTTCCCCACCCCTAACACTGTAACTTGTCTTTGCTTCCAAATATCAATAACTATCCCCATAGTATTTTTTAAAAAAGGCAGAAGCACTGCATGCAAGGAACAGGCTCTTTGAAACTCAGTTAAAGATTAAGCCTGCATGTACTCTTCAATTAATTCTCAAAGAACGCCTTCTCTCCACTCAGGACTTGGCTGGCTGGAGAAGGAAATTCACCAGCTTCCCTCCTTAAGTGGTGTAGACAGATGTGTTAGCAATGAAAATATGAAGAGGCTGTATGTTGAATCAGACCATTGGTCTACCAAGGCCAGTACTGGCTATCCTGAACCACAGCAGCTCTTGAGGGCTATCAGGTCAAGGTCTTTCACATCAGCAACTTACCCGATCCGTTTAAACTGGGGTGTAGGGGATTGAACCTGGGACCTTCTGGATGCAAAGCAGTAAAACTCCTCCTCAGTAAAACAGCATTTGCAATGTTTAGACTGCTGGAGTGGAGAGAATAGGGATCAAATCCTCAGTCATGAAGCTCACTGTGGGACCTTGTGCTAATCATATCTCTCAGCCTAACCTACCTCACAGGATTGTTGTGAGGATAAAATGGAATGGGGGAGAATGGTGTTGTGAGCCCCTTGGAGGAAGGGCAGAATAAAAATATGTAAAACGGAGCCAGAGAAAGTGCAGCAATAGGTAGGTGAGAGCACATTGGTTAATACAAAACTTTGCTTTTGTTCCTTAATGCTTCTGTTCCCAGTACCTTCTTTTCTTAAATGCTTTTGATACAGGCTTAATGTGTGGAAATGGGCAGCTGAAGCTTTTCATGACACAGAGATCTTCTCCTAAATGAGAGCCAGTGTGCTGTAGTAGTTAAGAGCGAAGGACTCTAATCTGGAGAGCCGGGTTCGATTCTGCACTCCTCCACATGAAGCCAGCTGGGTGACCTTGAGTCAGTCACAGCTCTTTCAGAGCTCTCTCAGCCCCCCCCCCCAAATAAGTCTAGCTCACCACCTAGTGGTACATAACGCCAAAACAGCTAGAACTTTAGGCTGCCAGACAATCTTAGGATCTCCTAGCTATACTACACACAATGCCATATGATAATTATTAATTACTAGGAATAAGGCCCATTGTGGAAATAAATACAATGGGCTCTAGAAAGAGGCTCTGGGTGGGTGTCTTGGTCTTGGGTACTCAGCATCAATTTGCTGTGGTGACCTCAGCAGGAATAATGACAAAGAGCTTACCATTTTTTCCAGGGGAACTAATCTCTGCCATCTGAAGAGCAGTTGTAATTCGGAGTGATCACCAGTCCTCCCCAGGAGATTATACAAAAACTGAGGGTTACAGTGTTAGGAAGATATGCAAAAGTATATAACACTGTGTATCATAGATGTATGTTCAAGGTAAATCAATTTTGTGCTTTTTATTTTTCTATACTGTTATATAAATATTGGTATCAAATATTATCAAAAATAGGTTTCACCCAAACAAAACATCAAAGTGCAGATTTACTTCTGTTCAAATATTCAGACAGCCCCTTGTCAGTATCACAATCACTAGTCCCAGGGGACTCTAGTAATTTACCTGTTTCGAATACAATCTTTTTCAAGGTCTGTGATGTATATAAAGGACATAAGGCACAATTATTTCTCTCTCTGAGTACAAAAATTCTTAAGACAGCAGCATATTTTTTAGGGTCCCTTTGGAACCCTTGTGGCAGACATAGTAACCTATCTAGGATAGCATATCTCTCATATCTAGAAAGCTGACTTCTTTCCCACCATCACTGAGTACCAGGTGCAAGATCTCTCAGTGCCCAGAATGTAGCTTTGATGGTGCTGTTCTTGACTTGTAGTCAGCAATTAGGGTGTAAGGTAGTTTAACATGAGCTGCCAAGCATTAAACCCAGGATCTTGTACATGCCAAGAGCATGGTTTCTATCCTGGCCTTTTAGGCCTTTCCAAAGTTTCTTTAGACACAAGAAACAGCAATATGGGAAGAAACACAGTGAATGGGCAGCTCACTCCTATTTCTGAATAGAGAAATATGCTGGCCAAGATCAGCCTCACCATACCAGGTTACAGTACATAGATTTTACTATGCAATTTTGCAGGGACAGATGAGAAGGGTTTTTATTGTACAGCTACAGCCACAGATAATTTACTTTTCTAAATACTTTTGTGGATACAGGATGGCTCAGGGGGTTGGTAATGCGATGAACAACCTCTCACTTCTAAGCCACTGATCTGAATCAATCTCATGTCGGTAGCGACCCAAAGTCATTATGATCTGATAGCTTGGTGTAGTGATTTATGTTGTTCAATATAGCTTGTAGTAATGGTGTATCTTTAGATAGCTTATTAAGAACTTAAATGGAAGATACCATGCTGAATTTACCTTCTCATCTGAATTGGAATTGGGGACTTTAGATGGATTTTGAGTTATGATGCAAATGCTGCCATGACAGCTGGAAGCTCAGATCCAGGTGGCAGCCGTGTTGGTCTGAAGCAGCAGAACAAATGTTGAGTCCAGTGGCACCTTTAAGACCAATAAAAGTTTATTCAGGGTATGATCTTACGTGTGCGCACACACTTCCTCAGTTTGCATTTGTTGACATTTTGCACCAGCCCTCTATACAATTTGGCCAAATATTGATTTGTAATTCTTGCACCCTCATTTTCTACCTTTTGTAGACCTTTGGGCAGTTATCCTGCATACAGGCGTATAACATACAAGTGTGTAATTTTGCATAGATAGGTGTTTGATTGTAAGCTTTTATCCAACCTTAGACTTTGTCCAGGATCCAAAATACAGGGAGCGTGAATAAATGCAACTGAGTAGTGAAATCCCCTCTTCAGATTATACTCTGACTCTGTACAGCAACGTATGACAAAAGGTGCTCTCAAGATCTTTGGGATCTTCAGGAATATCCTGCAATTAAACTCATTTATTTTATTTATTTACAAAATTTATTCCCAGCTTTTCTGCCCTAACCAGGGCCACCAAGGTGGCTAATGGATTACATAATAAAAACACATCTTATAACCCATTAAAACCAAATAAAGCCTTAAAAATCATCCTGAAAACCCATTCAGTGCAATAAAATACACATACATAGAAACATTAATTAAAACATAGGGCAGGAAGGAGAATCACTAGACAAAAAAGTTTTCATTCACTGGAGGAAGATGGAAACAGAAGAGGACAGGTGAGTGTCTTTGGGGAGAAAGTTCCAGAGTTTTGGTGGCATGACTGAGAGGGCCCTCTCCAGAGTTTCTAGCTGCCTAGTGGTTGGATAGGTTTATAAGCTCTTCACACAGCACTTCAGATATACTGGCCCCAAGCCATAGAGAGCTTTGAAGGTAAACACCAGCACCTTGAATTGTGCTTGGAAACAGAGTGGGAGCCAGTTTAGATAGGTCAAGACTGGAGTGATTATAGACCCTACAGCCCACTCCAGCCAACATCCTGGCTGCTGCATTCTGCACCAACTGAAGGTTCCAAACACTTTTCAAAGGCAGCACCACATTGTGTGTGTGTGTGTGTGTGTAAAATGCCATCAAGTCATAGCTGATTTGTGGTGACCCCATAGGGTTTTCAAGGCAACAGATGAATAGAGCAATTCTCTTCCTTTGCATAGCAACCCTGGATTTCCTTGGTGGTCTCCCATCCAAATACTCACCACGGCTGACCCTGCTTGGCTTCCAAGATCTGACGAGATTGGGCTACCCTAAATACTTTTATGAGTTTCCAAAATCCTCAGAAGGTCCCAGGTTCACTTTCTGCCATCTCAGCTTAAAGAACACTGCAAAGTTTAAAAGGGAACTGTTGACAAAGTGGTGTGGCACCAAGATGGGAAACACTGGGAAGATGTACAGCAAAAATAGAACCAAGTTTAATGAATAGAATGATATGAATAGCTGGGCTTACAAATTAGCAAACTGAAGAAGTGAAACGCTCCATATCCCACCTTCATGGTCAGTAGACTCCACTAAAGGGGTGGGAGATAAAAAGCAGGATGTGAAGGTAAAGCAGGAGCTATAACTATCTACCCATACAGGTCTGGACAAAGGTCTCATTCCTGAGGTTTGAGGAGATGGGGCTTCCAGACAGCAAATAAGCCAAAGTAATTTAGATAAGAGAGACAGGGACACATTTTGTGCATCAGAGAGGAAGGTTTCTGCAACAGCACAGGGGGTGGGACTGTGACTCAGTGGCAGAACATCTGTTTGGCATACAGGATGTCCCAGGTTCAATTCCAGTTTAAAAGAAAAGATCAAGGAACCGAAAACCCTGGAGAGCCACAACCAATTAGAGTAGACAATCCTGACCTTGATGGACCTATGGACTGATTTCGTATCAGGCAGCTTCTAGAAATGGTAGAATGCTGCACCTCAAGGAAGAGCAGGGCATGACTTGAAGAGAGAGTTGGGCTCCAATTATCGGGTAAGAGAGTTGAGTCCACAAACAAAAATTATTATTTTCCCGAGCTTCGTTGGTTAGGTAAGCTATCTGAATGGAGGAAGAATTGGCAGGGGTAATTCATTGTCATAGAAAATTTCTAAACAAGGAAACAGAGAGGAGATTTTTAGGCAGGTAGAGGACATGAGAAGAGACACTTTTTAAGGGGAAATGCTAATAGGAGAGATTCTTTATCTGCCTAAATGCAGAATGATCCATCACTAGGAAGTAATGGGAAAGAGGAGGCTTGTCTGGCTAGAAACCAGCAGGAGTCTAGATGGGCAGGGAAACGGGCTGCTGTCATTATGATGGTGTTACATTCCTGCCCAGAAGTGATGTCAGTCCATTCTTGGAATTGCCAGAAACTATAGAGCTTCTGGCAACTCCCAGAGTGGACCAATGTTAGTCCCAAGGAAAACCTATAAGTAACATTTTTTATTTCCCCCCTCCTGCCAGCCACTGGAACAGTGTCAGGAAACAGGACCTAGGGGTGGAAGATTCCTATCCCCCACTGGGTACCTGGCATCCCTACTCCAGAATTTCTAATCAAGGCAATGACAGTAGGCCAATTCCTTCTCCTACAGCTGCTGGTTCTCTGCCTGTCCTGGTTCAGGCAGGTAACCAAGGTGAGAGACAACAAGCATAGTCAAAACACAGTCCAGGGGCTAAAGCACAAGTCAGTAATCCAAGTGACAAAACCAGTAGGGTGACTCCAAAGGGCATAAGCAGGCACACAAAGGGTTCAGGTGAGTTACTTCCACACTGGCTCACCCTCACCTGGCTGCTTTTATCAGGAAAACCCTGCTGAGTCATTCAGGGACAGGGACATCAATCTACGAAATCATCTAGGAACGGGTACAACTCTCCCTCTTCTACACCTGACAAAGTCTCCTCCTTGTCTAGTGGCTTTTCCTGCGGCATTTGAGGATTGGGGCCAACTTCCTCATCTCCTCATCCGAGGAGGTGTTGGCAAGCAGACCCACAACACTGCCTTTTGGGGTGCTAATGGCCATCCAGAAATCCTGTTTTTTAAACTTCTGAGCCTTCTGGAAATGAATTAGTTCCATGTTTAAAGGGAAGGGAGAAATAACAAGTCAAAATGGAAGCATCATGGCAACATTGCCAGACATGTTTGAAAGAGGCAAATGAGTAGAAATGTGTGATCCGAGACATACATTAGAGAGCCAGGGCCGGCTTCTTGTTCAGTGCACACTCTGTGGAGAACCTTAGTCTGCTGTGAAGGAGCAGGAGGAGGAGTAGTTGGATTTATACCCTACCCTTTACTCAAAATCTCAGAGTGAGCTATCTCCTTCTCTTCCTCTCCCCACAACAGACACCCTGTGAGGTAGGTGGGGTTGAGAGAGCTCTGAGAGACCTGCTCTTGAGAGAACAGCTCTGAGTCACCCAGCTGCATGTGAAGGAGTAGGGCATGAAACTTGGTTCCTCAGATTAGAGCCTGCCCCTCTTAACCACTCCACCAGACTGGTGTACTGTATAGGATGGTTCCAATCAGTGTTCCCCCTAAGCTGCGTTAGTGTGAGATAGCTCACAGTTTTTTAGCCCCCAGCTCACACATTTTTGTCTTAGCTCCGGAAGGATGGCTCCAGAGCAAATGAACTTATGCAGCAGCCAAATTGCTCACTCACAACTTTAATGCCTGTAGCTCACAAAGTAGAATTTTTGCTCACAAGACTCCACAGCTTAAGAGGGAGCATTGGTTCCAATATACAAACAAAACGAGAGTTAAGAAAATCAAGGAACCCTGATTGTACAGATGCTCTTTAAGATTTTTCTGGTTTCCAACTTCAGTTTCAACACTGTAATTTTTACTTTTTTTAAAGTATTAAAATGGGGAAACTTAACTTTTTAGGACAAGGCTGACTGCTCCTATTCCCCACAGTACATTTGAATGTTGATTTTTATCTGAAGAGTAACATTATTTAGCCATGGATTATCTTTTATCTCTACGGGCAAAGCTGCTGGGAGTGCAGACACTGAGGTTCAATATCTGTCTTCTTCAAACTTCAGCCCGGCAACACAAACACGATGGTAATCAACAGCTTTGACATCACAAACATTAATATGCAGAACACACAGTTCCTCACTGTAACACGCCTGCCTCCTAGATTAGGAAGCAGTTGGCAACGGCTGCCCTTGGTAGAAAGAGGGGACATTTAAGAGTGAGAGTGATGTGTGTGTGTGTGTGGCTGGGTGGGGAAGGGTGACAAATAGGGCCAACGATGTAATTTATATCTGGATCATAGTAAATCTGGTAGATTTAAAGGGGATTCACTTTGAAGTAAGTATGTTTAGGATTGCAGCTTGATAGGTCCAAATTTTGTCCTATAGTTCCTGAAAATAGGCTCTAGGAATTGAAGGTAAGGGGGAAGAGAATATCAGCCTTCAGATGAGAGGAAGGGGGATCCCTCTTTGCCAAGGGTAAAGGTAAGCCTGTACAGACTGGTAAGGTGTACCAGTAGGAAAGTGACGAAGGTGGTGTCTTCCATCATCTGCTTCAAGCTTCCCAAGAACGAAAGTACTGGTAAGAAATATGTAACTTTCACCCACTATTCTCTCTGCTTCCATGGCAGAGTGGAGATTCAAGCCTACTTGCCCTAACTTTAATTGCTCTATAACTTTGGGCAGGGCTTTTTTTGTAGAAAAAGCCCAGCAGGAACTCGTTAGCATAATAGACCACACCCAATAGCAGAAACTCATTAGGATATTAGGCCACACCACTGACAGCACAGTTTATTAGCATATTAGGCCACACCCCCATGTTACCAGAAGAGTGGTAATCCAGCCACACCCACCTTTTGCTTCTTATTCTGTTTACCTTGTTTGTTGTCAAAACCCAGGGCTTTTTTTGCAGCAGGAGTTAGTTTGCATGTTAGGCCACATACCCCTAATGTAGCCAATCCTAATGAGTTTCTGCTGTTGGGCGTGGCCTATTATGCTACTGAGTTCTTGCTGGGTGTGGCCAACTCAGGAGCCAGTCGGAACTCTGTTCCTGTGCGTTCCTGCCCCAAAATAGCCCTGACTTTGGGAGTGGAAGATGCTGAATGGAAAGAAGATGTTTTTATATGTAGCTTTCTGGAGTTGTTAGTTATTTCTGTTTGGTGTCAGGCTTATGGAAAGCTGAGTTACTGGATGATTAAATATGTTGCTATATCAACCATCTGAACTGTGCTCCTGGTTGCAGAGTTCAAATTGTCACTGAGTGGGTACTTCTGATATTATTTGGCAGCTTAACAGGTATTGTGTGGCTTTTTGTTTTTGGATTTTACTATGAACCATGCCCAACACTTGTCTTCTGAAAACTGAATCATGGACATGTTATTTCTGATGAAAAGTGGTACTGCAATCCACCAACAGCAATGCTCTCAATGTGGGAGAATTGCCCCCAGAAGAAGTGGGATAGAGTTATTGTTAGTTGCTAATTTTTTTTTTTTAAAAATTACTTCATCAATAACCCTCACAAGAACCCTGTGAGTTAGGACAGGCTGAGGGTGTGTGACTGGCCCAGGTCACCCAGCCAGCTTCTATGTAGGAATGGGGATTCAAACATGGTCCAACACTGTCATCACTACACCGCACTGGCTGTTTTTGTTACTACTCTGCTGATGAACAGTGAGTACACCTTTAATACTTAGTACTTAACGTTTTCAACTGTGGGCCTAATTTACATGCAAGGCTTCTTTGGACTTGTGGATCCATTTTTGTTTGGTGATGCATTAACTTTTCATGGTTTTTCTTTATTTTTCAGGTCTATGTGGAAGGGTGCACATGCCTGTTAGGCACCCAGACATACAAACCGGGGGTCTCGGAACTGTGGCTGCATGCAGCATTGCCTACCTGTGCCACATGCACTATACCTGTGATTCTTATGCTCTGTCATGGAAAGTGTTGGGTACTTAGTTGATCTAAACCACATCGATCTTGATTTCAAGCAGGATCCCTCTTTTATAACACACTTCACTACAGACACTTTAATAATTATTGTGACTACTCTCCCAGTTTTGTGGCATGTAGAATCAGAGCGTGTACCTTGCAGATAAAGCTACAGAGTGGTTTTCAATGTTAATTGGAGATACAAGAAAGAGGGTTCATCAATGAATTGTCCCCATATGACAACTAGTCTATGAGTACAGCAGAATGGCTGATAGACTAGTGAGGTGTTAGGAATGGATGGACCATGTCTCTTAATCCTGAAGGTGGAGCAAATCACATTTTTTTTAACACTCCTCTTTTTTAAAGAACATCCTGCAGATTAGAAAACTAAACCTTAGTCCAGTAAGAGGCTCTAGTCCAGTCTGCCCTTGTTTTTACTTGGATATTTTTTGCATATAAAAAGCTAAATGTTTCCCTTGCTCAAAAGCTAGTTGAATCCAACTCTAGGGGGTGGTGCTTATCTCCATTTTCAAGCCGAAGAGCCAGCGCTGTCCGAAGACTTCTCCATGGTCATGTGGCTGGCATGACTAAACACCGAGGCGCACGGAATGCTGTTACCTTCCCACTGAAGCAGTACCTATTTATCTACTTGCAATTTCTTGCTTTCAAACTGCTAGGTTGGCAGGAGCTGGGGCCAGAGACGGGAGCTCACTCCATCATGCGGCACTCAGGTTTCGTACTGCTGACCTACCGATCTTCTGATCTGCATCTCAGCGTCATAACCTCTTAGCCACCACAGCCCTGGTTTCTGCATATAGGAGTATTCAATGACATCCTTCACCAGAGGTCCAGTGAACTCCGCACCCTCATTCAGCTGTGTAGATAGAATAAGCTTTGTGCAAACTCTTCTGTGGAAAAATGGAGCAATCTGCTGTCTTGCCTTAAAAGCTGATCCCCCAAAGTGTGTGTAAATGTGATGACTAAGTAATAAACCATTTTATAGGTGTTAACAGGGGTAGGACATAACAGCTGTTTGAACGATTAGTTGCTTCTTTGTGTCTGGCATTTGATACTCTTCTTACTGACAAGCCTGAAAGATGTTCACGGTGGCTTAGAATATACAATAAAATACACCGGGTTTAATATAAACAGTTGACATAATAGCCTTAACGCTGAAAGCCTTAATGCTGATAGCCAGTTTGGTGTAGTGGTTAAGTGTGTGGATTCTAATCTGGGAGAACTGGGTTTGATTCCCCACTCCTCCACTTGCAGCTGCTGGATGACCTTTGGAAATCCATAGTTCTGGAAGAGCTGTTCTTGAAAGAGCAGCTCTGAAAAGAGCTCTCTCAGCCCCACCTACCTCACAGGGTGTCTGTTATGGGGAGGGGAAGGGAAAGGAGTTTGTAAGCCGCTCTGAGACTCCTTCGGGTAGCGAAGAGTGGGGCATGAATCCAATCTCTTCTTCTTCTTCTGAAATAGTCAATGTACAAACTAGAAATCCACCTGCATTTAATAAGACTGGCTCAGATTTTGAAGCTTGAGCTCTTTTCTAAATAAAAAGGATTTGATAGATCTTCTCTGAAGGACAGCAGAGAGGTGAACACTTCTGTAGTGAGGGGGTCACCACTAATGGCTTTAGTCCAATGATCTCTCTTCAGAAAGAGCATGAGGGCACCAGAGCAAAGCCCCAGACAAAGGGTGGGAAGCAAGGAGCCGAGGTAGTGCTCCATCAAATAGTCCAAACTAATCAGGGCTTCAGGTGTCAGAAACAGCATGTTGACTTTGGCATGGGAGCTCACTGAACCCTCCACATTACAGTGTAGAGTCACCTCACCAGCACAGCACTTGCAACTGAAAGCAGATGGCAGGAGGCGGGGCATACCTGATCAGTGTCCTGCTGTCACCGCAACATCACTTCCGGCATGAACTGGAAATGATGTTGCAGTGTTGGGGCAACTCCATATTGATCCTCATTCTCCCCACACTGCCCTGTTATGCCTGGCTGAAGTCCCCCGCACTTTCCTCTATGATGTACATGTCACTTTTCATTAATTCTGAGATGCCTGCACCTTTAGAAACCAGGGTAAACAGAGTGGGGTCTTGGATTATATCTTGGCTGTGAATAAATTTATTTTCCAGCAAGAGTAAGGAGGTGGGGAAAAAAGAGCAAGGCCAAAACCCCTCCGAGCAGAAAATGTCACAGTGATTGCTAATACATTACTGCACAGAGAAATGCCTAATAAAACCCCTATTAGGATGTCATACCTGCTTACTGCTGAATTCTCCAGAAAGTTTATTTGATATGTCTAAGCCAATTATCAAAGTCTTGGTGATAAGAAGCAGCTCACTGGGCCCGAATATGTCAGATTAGAATGACTAAATTGTGGGAATTCATGGGCCTGTGCTTTGAATAATTAACTTGACTCTTTGTAAATGCATACTCTTTGCAAAGTAATTTTCTCTTTACATGAAGCATTTTGCCCTTGCGTTGCCTTTGAAAAGTAAACTGGCAGAGAGGGTATGTGCTTTAGGTATTCTAATTGTCCCTCCACCTTCCTCCCCCACCCTCTCTTCCTCACTGCCTTACCCTGGCTAGATATAATGATTGCATCCAAATGAAATGTGATCCAATAAAGTCATTTCCCACTAACAGGAACACGAGCATCATTTCACCACTGGCACTGCAATGGCAACCACCCCTCCACACTACTGCTTCCTCTTCCTCCCCCACTTCTTACACGTGGATTCCATGCTGGGAACAGAGACTTGTTTCCAACAGAGACAGAAGTGTAGATCCAGAAGTGCATGCATTTTACTAATGTATGTCTTAATATGTGCCAGAATAACCCAGATTTTACATCATTTCTGGGAACTGTATAAATTACGCAGCACCTGTCTGTCCTGTGTAGTATAATTTAATCTGCAAATTTTAACTGTCTTCCCGTGGATGGGAATTTAGAGATAAAGTGTTATGCTGAGCTCTGAATTACTGAAAATCTCAGTGTGTTAGCTGTTTCTGGTTTCTGATAACGGTTGCCAGGTTTACCACTATGGCAGGAGACCACCCACCATCAACCCACCCTTCTTGCTGCTCCTTCAGGTGGTAGGAGAATGTTTTTAATTGTCGTTGTCATGCACAATGTGTCAGTCTGGGAATTGCTGAAAACTATACGATGTGAGATCACTTCCAGGTCTTCCCCAGAAGTGATATCACATCAAGACCAATGACAGCCCCTCCCACCTCCCTGCTCCCTCATCTCCTATTTCTGACCATGCCTAGTCTGTATGCTTTCAAGAATAAATCTTTATGACAGACTGAAATCAGGTGATCTCAGAGAGCACATCCCCTGCCCCAGTCCACTAGATTTGCTGAACTATCATGGTTTAAGTAGCGTTGTTGAGGACAACTGCCAGCTTGTCCTCCTAGATATTTAGGCCAGACTGTATCTCTATGTAGACTGTACCATCTGCCAGTTTTCCCCTCTGTTTCTAATGCTTGCTTTCAGTGTTCCCTCTAAGCTGAGTTAGTGTGAGCTAGCTCACAGTTTTTTAGCCTCCAGGTCACACATTTTTGTCTTAGCTCAGAAAGAATGGCTCCAGAGCAAACTAATTTATGCAGTAGCTGAATCACTCACTGACAACTTTAACGCCCCTAGCTCACAAAGTAAAATTTTTGCTCACAAGACTCCACAGCTTAGACGGAACATTGCTTGCTGCCCCTTGAACCTCAAGCGGAGAGGCCTGGTGCTAGCTAGATCTTGGAGCAGGACAGACCTGTCAAGCCCGTTGTCAGGGCAGGAGATACCTTGTCCTGAGCTCCCATCACCCAGTGCCACTCCAAGTTGTTGCTGTTGGAATTAAAAAACTCACTGGCACTGCGAGTGCGATATTACTTCTGGGGAAAACCAGAAGAGCTACCACCATCATTTCCAGGTTATCCCCGGAAGTGATATCATCATACTCAGAATGCTGCCCCCCCATTCCCCCCAGCTCAGCCTGGCAGTCCTAGTACCCCTGGTTGTACAGTGTTCCCTCTTGAAGAGGTTATCCCCAATTCCAGAGCACTGCAAAAAAAATAATTATGATATACTTTGAGTGGTGAGCAGAAAATGAAGTAAATAAATAAATATTGTAGCCTACACTTGATGGCCTGGAGCTCTAAAACAACCTTCATTTTTTTAAATTTAAATTTAGCCGGAAACCTTATGCCTAGTAGATCAGATCAGACACCTTTAATGGCATAATAATATGGTAGATACATTTAAAAGATACATTTAATTCCGGTGAGCAAGTTAGGACAATAAAATATGCATATTATATAAAAAATCTGTATCTAAGTGTGGCTGATTCTGCTAAAAATTTTGCAACCATAATTGTAGTATCAGCATTAACATCATTCAGAAAATGCTGAACTCAAGCAAACTTCTTTTGCCAAATCTTAGGGGTCCCAAGGTGTGTGCCACACTCAGCTTTATTCCTAGAATTGGGCCAATATCTTATTCAAACAATAGGTTGGCTACTAACCTTTAAATATTGGCTCAAAATTCCCTTTAGAGCCTTGCCAAACTCTTTCATGTCACATTTAAAAATGATATACACAGCCCCCTTGGGTTTTCAAAAATAGGAGAAAAAAATCATCAAATAGGTTTTTTGACTGATTATTTATGCCTAGTATATCTTTTTAAGGTGCTGGCCGGTGCACAAATGAGGATTGTTCATTGCCCTGTTCAGACATCAGACTCGATACACTGAATTTGTGTGTCTGAGTGGGTTCAGAGTGGCAGATCTAGGATTCCAAGCTTTTAGGCGGGACCTAAAGATTTCCTGAAATTACAACTGATTTCCAGACTACACAGATCAGATCCCTTGGAGAAAATGGCTGCTTTGGAGAGTGGACTCTATGGCTTTATGCTCAGCTGAGGTCCCACCCCTCTCTAAACCCCACCTCCCCAGGCTCCACCCCAAAATCTCCAGAAATTTCTCAACCTGGAGATGTCAACTCTAGATCCCATCAGCCAAGTTTTACACATCCAGCATAATGTCTGAACAGACGCTTACAATCACTGTATGAGTAATGGGGGAGCTGGCTTTTGCAGGATTCCCATCATGAGGAGACCTTTGCAAATCTGGCTCTGTACAGAGCTTATTCTGAACTGTGCAAAGGGCCGGGGCAGCATTCGCCTCCATAGTCTCACCCTCCCATCATGTATTCAGCCCTGCATCCTAACTGAACTCTATCATTAGATACACCTGGAAGTTCTTTCTCCCTTGTCTCATTGCCATAATTCAGCCCAGGGCTGGCAAGATAAGAACTTGGAAGACTCAGTAGGAAGCAACTTCTAATGGGGGCTTAAAAACAACAACTGAAAACCCCCAATCCAATTAGATAACATCTTTTTTGCATTCAGGTCCCCCATTCATTTCCACACTTCTGTTTGTGTACTCTGCGATCGTTTCCATGGAAACCATATCTTTTGTTTCTTCACTGGTTTTCCCCCTGCTTTGGCTGTACAGATCTCCCACCTGAAGCTCTAAAGCCTGTATGGGACCAGAGTAATTTCCACAGAAACTAATTGTTGTGTTATAAACAGTCGCTTATGCGTGCAGGTTGAGCGCAAGCAAACCCAATCATTAAAATGTTTGAAAAAAATAACCATCTTGTATCCTAGCAATCAGAAAATAAAATGAGCAATGAGACATATGCGCTTGGTTAAATTCACTGTTACTGTTGGGAATGATAGGTAGCTTTGGATGGAAGTCATGATTTTCCGTACTTTATTCAACTGTATTTTTCTTCATAGTTTCGGCCCAATCTGACCATGGGTTACAAAAATGTTGGTGGCACAAGAAAATACCACAGGTTTTATCAGTGAACTTCAGAAAGGGAATGCTTTAAAAATAATGAAATTAAGAAGTGGGCAAAGGGTGTGCGGGCAAAGGTTTGCAAATAATATGTCTCTTTGCAATTTTCTTGTGCGCTTTATATTTATGTGCACAGATCAGCGTTTTTACAGTCCAGAAGCAAAACCCTGGACCTACAGTACTGCTGACTTGAAAGTAATTACATTTTATTAATACCTCTGAAATGACTGTAATATTTTTGCATGTCCATTAATTATTTTTCAAAGCTGAAAATCAGTGATTGAAGGGATAGCTGTAATTCTGCCTCAGAAAGGATAGCACTGGCTGGACAGGGGGCCCAGCAGAAGGCTCAGAAGATTAACATCTTTGCATGAAGAAGGTCCCAGGTTCAGTCCTAGGCATCTACAGTTAAAAGGTTCAAATAGTAGGTAACATGAAAGACCTCTACCCGAGTCCCTGGAAAGCTGCTATCCATCTAAGTAGACCATACTGACTGTGGTGTTTTGATATTACATGTGTGTTTTATTTCTGGGTTTTAGTGTGGGGGTTTATATGTATGTTGTTGTGGTTTTAAAAGGCAGGCCGTAAGAAAGAAGGGGGGCTGTAAGGGTGATTGAGGTCTGTTATGATTTGATGGTAGCTGTACTTTGATTTGATTTGATGGTAGGGTTGACTGGTTAGGAGAGAGAGGTTTTGTTCAGACTGTGTGGGGAAGAGAGACTGAGGTTGCAGTCACACGCACCAGTTGAAGTGGAGGGGAAGCGAGGCTATTCCCTCCAGAGGAATTAGACCCGCGGTTGTGAGATCACACAGCCCTTTGGTGCTGCGGGCCCAGCCCATCACTTTGTGATCAGATGCAACTGCAGGTGAGTTGAGTTTTTTTTGCTGTTTGTTTCCCATGTACATAAACGAGGAATCACACCTCTGCACTGAGGGCCCCCTATGGGTATGCAATGATGTGCATACTGTGTGTGTGTGTGTGGGGGGGGGAATGGTGCCAGGATGGCCTGATCAGAACATCCCAACAGTTTGGAAGCGTGCTTGCGTGATCAGATAGGGGAAAGCCCATTGCGACCCGTTTACTACTGGATTTTCTCCGGTGTCTTTTAACTCTGCTTCTGCAGTGGAGCAGCACAGGTTGCTGATGGCTGCAGGATGCTTCCCAGATGCTGCTGTCAGACTGAACCCTTTTCATCAGTCGGTCATTTGCGCCTATGTCGGATCTTCTGGTGCGTGTGATCACAGCAAGAGTGAGGTGCTGTAGAGGTGAGAGAAATCCATGTTCTTTGTGGAGGTTTTTAGCCTAAGTGTCAAGTGAGAAAATAAGTGTTTGTGGCTAGGTCTATTTAAGGAACTGTACTGATCTGAAACTATTATGCTTATTACCTTTACTGAAACTGTTATGGTGTTATACTTCAAAATAAACTCTATTTATGTTGAAGAGTAAACAACTGTTTTATTTAGAGAAAAGGACCCCCTTCTACCTCAGAGTCACCCCCACATTCTGACTGTTCTGTCATTCTAGCAAATATAACTAAGCCATTCTTTGGGTCCAACTAAGAATTTCAAGGCGAGAGCCTTTGGTGGCACCAAAAATAATTAGGAAATGCTAAGGAAGGCAAGGAAGCAGCATAACACACATCACCTCAGGACATGACTGAGGTGCAGTTGTTACATATAAGGGATCTCAGAGCAAAATGTTACACTGACCTTGCGAAACGAGTGGTCTGATTCAGTAGAAGGCAGCTTCATGTGTTCATTATTTTAAAATGTGGGTTATCAATCAATATACTTCAACAGCCTGTATTTTGTCCTAAAGCATATTTTGGTTTCTTTTGTAAAGAAGGCGCTACATCTCTGTGCTTTAAAAATAATCTTGGCTGTTCAGTGGGAGGGAAAGCGTCAGGCAATGCTGTGATTCTTCTTGGTTGCATTAAATACTGAAGCCAGTGTAGGAGAAACCGTGAAGCATTTACAGTCTTCTGCCATAAAGTGACAGATCCTATGCTCATCTGGCATTGCATCTAGAATGCTGCTTCCCTGAAATTTATTAAGCTATCACTATGTCTCCTACTACTCCACGGAGCAACGTCTGAAGGCTTCCTCCAATCTGAGGACCCTTCCTCCACTTAGTGTGGAAATGTGCTTGTATCTACAAACAGAATCTGCTTTAAGGACTTCCAGTTTGCTTTAAAATAAGTCGTTGATCTGATTAAATATAACGTTTTGCTTATTATTCCATCAAGGTTATTCCACATGACACAACTCTGCCAAACCAGTTAACATTGCCATGATGGTTGTGGGATCAGTCATTATTGGTCTTCCCCCTGCCCACGCTGTTGTGTGTTACTGCATGGTCAATCCTTGCTTTGCAGCAGTTTTCAGCATTGTGAGTCAGTGGAGTTAGACATCTTTCCATTTTGCTTAAGTCTTCTGCAGAATTCCTGAATGTTCTAAGCTCCAACACTAGCTGGACATAGCTAAGGGTTGATAAAAATAATTACAGTGTAAATTTGGCTGGATTTGTAGATTGTTTCTTTTGTTACAGTTGAAGCAGTGAAGGTAATTTCTTTTGTCTCTGGAGCTGGGCTTTCTCAGATCAATTGCCTTAGTCCCCCCCCCCCCCCCCCCCAATGGTCCGGCTTTTGTGACTGTAAGAAGCCTTGGGGAATATTCCCTGCTCTAAAATGTAGACAGAACATGTGTTTAAATACTACTAACTTAGCACCAGCTAATTTTTATAGTAGGCTTTCTGACAACTAAACAAACAAACACCCATTACTCAGGGAATGGGCTTCCAAATTCCTGTGTTGAGTTGGAGCTGCTTGCTTATTCTTTCCCTTGTCTGCATGCTGGTTAGAGATCCCATTAATGATTGTCGCAGATAACTGAGGGTGAGAAAATGATTCTTCTAAATCGTTACTTTATTTCTTCAGGTGCCTTATTGAAGGGAGAACATTTTAACTGCAAAAAATTGATTTAACGGTATATCCTTTTAAAGCCTTTCTGCTTGCTAATTAGCATGGGTTATTTGCCTTAAGTGTAGCCACTGGAGAGAAGGGATTGAGTGGAAAAATAACACATAAATAAAATATCCTATTGTCATTCTTGGTTATACAGAAATGGCACCAGAATTTTTTGTTTAAAAAAATAAACTTGCCCAGTTCCAAGAGGGAGATTTTAAAAACTAGTAACAAAAGTAAAAATCATTTGAAATGTGAAGTTGGAGGAGGGTCTTTCAAATACCACCCCAGAAAGACAAATAAGTGGATTCTAGAGCAAATCAAGCCTGAATTTTCCCTTGAAGCTAAAATGACTGAACAGAGGTTATCGTACTTTGGCCACATCATGAGAAGAGAAGACTCACAGGAAAAGACAATAACGATAGGAAAGCTGAAGGCAGCAGGAAAAGACGAAGCCTTAGCATGAGATGGATTGACATAATAAAGGAAGCTTTGCAAGACCTGAGCAAGGCTATTAATGATAGGACATTTTGGAAGTCATTAATTCATAGAGTCACCATAAGTCAGAAGTGATTTGACAGTACATAAAAAACAAAACAAATAAAAATTAGCAAAAAATTTTTTTAAAAAAGAGTGAGGGAACATTTTAGTCGCTTGGGATATTTTTATTCAAGGTATGAGCTTTTGTGTGCACACCCAGTTCTTCAGATACAATGAAATGGAAATAGAAATAACGGTCATACATTTCCACAGTCATTATATTTCCATTTCACTGTATCTGAAGAAGTGTGCATGTGCATGAAAGCTCACACCTCGAATGATACTTTGTTGGTCTTAAAGGTGCCACTGGACTCAAACTTTGTTCTACTGCTTCAGACCAACATGGCTACCCAACCTGGATCTATGTTTAAAGGTTGCAATACTTCAACAGTAGATTTCATGGGAGACTCTAATGAGAAAAGGCACAAAGTTGGAAAATCACATCCTAATCTGACACTATTAGACTCATTAGAACCTGGAAGTAGTCAGCTCATTCCAAAAACTAAATCCTTACAGGGTTTATGCTGTTCTTTCATCCCACTTTGCTGCTTCATTAATGGTACACACCCAGTGGATCTTGATTTCATTTGTTCTTTGTAATGTGACATACCTATGTCTTGATACTGGCCATTCTTTGTAGTACTCACCACTCTGCTGTTTGTGTCTGCCCTCATTGCTTGGTACCCTAAGTGATCATTTCAGGATAATTGAATGATGATTTGGCCATAATCAGGGTATAAAGTTCCTAGCATAGCCTCCTTCCTTTAATGCAATTTTAGAATCCTCTTCATGTTTAAGCATACAGGCATGAGATTGTCATTCTGTTGGAAGCCACACAGTTAGAAGTAAAGCTGGAAGGATATAGTAGAGGTGCATGCCAAGAAGCAAAGTTAACCAAGCACCTGTAGTTCTCTCTTCATGAACTCGGAGATATAAGGTGCTTTGAAGCTCTCAAGGAGTTTCCTAGGACCTTGGGTTTTCTAAGGAAGAGAGTTATAAAATGTACCAATATATCAGCAAGAGCAGAGATGTTTTCCTTCAAGAGATAACCATTTGCTCTACCTGCCAGGAAGCGCAAGATGGATAGCGGTTGTAAAACATGGCCTGGGTATTGTGATGTGTGGAATGGGCATCTTTGGATGATTGGGAGATAGGGGTTTATCATCCCATGTGGAAGTGAGCTCCCAAAATCTGCACTGGATAAGAGACTTCCAGCTAGCTAGGGCAGAAAAGTTAAAAAGGTTGAAGATCCAGTTAATTGCTCAAATGCTAGGAATCAGATTGCCCTGCATGGAGCAGGTAGGGGGTCAGAATTTGCTTCTGTTCCATGGCCATTCAAAGAAGGATATGGAGGCAAACCTTAATACTATGATTTTTCCTGCCCTTTTCCTTAGATCTGTGTAGCTAGCAGGCACAATAATCATTTTCCCTTGTCTTGTGCTCTACTTTAATAACCTGTAGCAATAAAGTTTTCCTGGGAGAACAGACTGTGTTTCAAACTCCTTCCTGAATGCCTGGCCCCCTAATTCATGCTACTACACATGGGCAGGAGAAGGGCTGAAGTAACTGGGAAATTCTGCCCTTTGTACATGCTCCAAGGAAGCCTTTACTAGTATACCCCAAGCCACTGGTAATGTGGGAGGCTGGATTTAGTTTGGGATAGTGGTACTGAAGAAGTAGAACACGTTTACATGCACACAAACATGCTTAGACACATGTAAAACACGCAGACCCAAGCTGGCTTTATGACACTTGCATGGTATGTTTCATATTCTCTACATGCCCCAACTATGGGAAATAGATGTGGTTTAAAGAATACAGTGCAAAAGAGTTCTTGTTGTGGTCAATCGTCCCTTGGCAATGATAAGGCTTCAGTTTGGTTGAACCTATGTTTACTTTTGGGATTTTGAAAACAGGTAGGGGATGCCATAACAAAATGGCTGTCATGGGGGTGAAGTCCAATCACAAAACATAGAGAATTTCCATAGAATGTTAGGAGGTTCTGAGATGGAGGCAGCTGTTTCCAAATGGGGTGATTCTTGGAGACAAAGGTGATGCCTTTGGGGCCCTTCAGGACCACCTCCAATTCCAGGTAAATAGAGGATGGCTGTTTGCTTTGGAGAAGAATTGCTTAGGGGAAGAAGCCAGTAGGTGCCAGGAACACGGCTGGATACTATGGTGCTTGTGTGAACCATGATGGACTAGTTTATGCCGAAGCCTAAAAGGGAACATCACTTTTGTATGGGTCTGCATGGCTCACAATAGCATTAGAATATTTTCACACAACTTCTTCTCCCAGTCACCTTTGTTTGCGAGCAGTCCGGGGTGTATTAAGTAAGCTGTCAATATATCAAGTCTCTGTGATTTGCTGATATGCCAAATGAGTGGAAAAGGCTCTCTGGCTTAATGTGCTTAAGATAAGGGAATGGCTTCTTCTCCAAGGAGTGGAGAGATCCTGCAGCTCTCAATAAGCCTGTCCAAATTGTCTGCCGGGCAGTGGAGGATGAAATTGAGTTTAGCACTACAACATGTACTGCCAAGTGCAGGCCAGTGAGTAAATATTTAAAAGATGTAGTTTAAGCTTCTCCGGCTCTCTACCTGAATTTTGTTTAGATGACAGGAAGTAGCAGAGTGCACTGCGGAGTGTGAGATTAGGTGCTTGAAATGAGGTTGTAGAGATTAAATGCTTATTTCCCAAGGAACCCTTCATTATGGTTAAATGGTTGTGGACATATCTTGCAGAGAGAGAGAGAGAGAGAGAGAAAGAGAGTGTTCCACTTGGCTGCATGATTAAGCATTCAGAAGACTGTATAATTGGTAATATACTTTTTATATTCCCATGTAAATAAAATTCTTTATTTAAATTGTGCAATGTAGAATACTTAAAACCTTGTCAGCTAATAACTCACAAGAGACAGGAAAGCACAAAAGTATCAGAACAGGGGTGACTGTGTCCTCTCTACCCCCCTCCCCCAACCTTCTGGGATGTTTGATTGCTGAAAAGAAGTTACTCACCACATAACTTGTAATTTACAAAATGCAAATGTGTAGACCTAGCAAATACAGCAACTATGCTGTATTAGATCTGTGGTCTCAATGTGGGATTGGCAACTTGGGGTTGGGAAATTCCTGGAGATTTAGGAGCAGAGGCTGGGGAGGGTGGAATTTGGGAAGGGGAAGTAGCTGAACAAGAATGTGGTACCATAGTGTCTACCCTACAACGCTGCCATTTTCTGCCGGGGAACTCAAGCCTATAGTTTG
This sequence comes from Lepidodactylus listeri, assembly GCA_029233225.1. NCBI lineage: Eukaryota > Metazoa > Chordata > Lepidosauria > Squamata > Gekkonidae > Lepidodactylus > Lepidodactylus listeri. The sequence goes on along the minus strand of JARCFY010000004.1, from coordinate 115,422,209 downwards.
GCGATCAGTTGTAACAGGAGACCTTAAGCCCCACTTGGAGGTTGGCAGCCCTATTCTGATGACTGGGTAGGTTGCACTAAAAAAGAACAATGAAAATTCCCTTTGCAAGTCTTCACCATGCAAAACGTGGAGTTTTGATTCATTTTTTACTACTCTCGGAAGAGAAAATATAGACAGCTGTGTGCTGTGTTGGTTGGTTGATCCTGAGATCAGGCTGCTTAACAACTGTCTCAAGGGGAGTGGAGGTTACAAAGAAGCCTGGCAAACACAGGCGAGGCACCTCAAGGGGAAACGCAATCCAGATCCCACACTATTTTATTCTTTACCCACCTCCGTGGCACTGCACTGTCTATCTGGACAAGAAATGTGCTGAATGTATTTTGAGTTTGGTTGTTCTGTAATAAGTAAAGTGAATAGGGTTGTCAACCGGCCTGGAAAAAGAGTTCTGTCCCTTTAATAAGGGGCTAATATGGCAACTGAAGTCTTTCATGGCATGGGGGTAAATAACATCCTACTAAACCTCTGTTAAGGAGGGCAAGACATTCTTCTCCAGGCCTGTTAGCAAACCTAAAAGTGAAATCCATTGTGAGCTTAACCAAGCCAGCATGGTGTAGTGGTTAAGAGCAGAAGGACTCTAATCTGGAGAACTAGGTTTGATTCCTCCTCCATGTGAAGCCTGCTGGGTGACCTTGGGCCAGTCACAGTTCTCTCAGAACTCTCGTAGCCCCACCTACCTCCCAAGGTGACTGTTATGGTGAGAGGAAGGGAAGGCAACTGTAAGCTGCTTTGAGACTCCTTAAAGTGAGAAAAGCTGAGTATAAAAACCAACTCTTCTTTTCTCTTAAGGGTGGTTTTTTGCCTTTAAAAAAGAATGAAACACACATGTGAAGCCGATTTATGATGAATCAGAACATCAGTCCATCAAGGTCATTATTGTTGAAGGCTGGCAGCAGCTCTGCAGGCTCTCAGGTGGAGGTCTTCTATATCACCCACTGCCTGGTCCTTTTAGCTGGAAATGCTGGGGATTGAACCTGGGACCTTCTGCATGCAAAGCAGAAGCTCTTTCATTGAGCCATGGCCCCTCCCCAATATAATCTTTCCATGTTGTTTTAATGATAAAAGGTGGGTGCTCCCCTTTAGATTGGAAGAGGTAGGGATGCCATCATGTTAGGCAGTGTTCAACACCATAGAGTTTGTTTCGGATGCATTCTACAGCTTTGTCAGCAATGCAATGATGTGTCTTCCGGGCTGGCAACCCTATCTATCACCACGTTAAACATTCACCTTATTCCCTGCCCATTTTAAAGGTAGAACAGCCCACACTAGTGGAAGCAGAATGGCTTTTTCTTCTTTAAAAAACCTGGTTACTCTCTTTCTCTCATTTTGATAGAAGCAAAGTAGCAACAGACTGGACCATGTAGTAGGAAAGGAAATATTTATTTTCAGGGTCTACAAAGGAGTGTCCAGGCAAGCTGTGCTCATCATTTACCCCTCTCTTGCACAATCACAGGCTACTGCTGTAGAGCAAGGGAGAAGAATTGGGCCACCATGAGGCCTAATATTCTTGATCCTGTGGGGACTAGCGAATTATGTACTCACCTCTGGTCTGGGAGCGATGTACCCAGTTAGATGTCATTTGGAGTGATTAGGAGATACCTAAACATTACAAGACTTCTATTAATAAATAGGAACTTGTTCTCTTTAACTAGACACTGATTAAATAAGAATGGTACCTTTGGTGCTGGTATGTTTGCTAGATTAATGACATAGCGAGTAAGAATCTAATGGGGAAGCATGAAGATACCTTTGTTGTCTGTCCATTAGAAATAGTGAAGCCTAAATACCTCATTCATTCATTCATTCATTCATTCATTCATTCATCTGTATAGCCCAGCCTTCCCACAAGCAGGCTCAGGGCGGGTAACATTTCATCAATACAATAAAGCAACATTTCACTAATACAGTAAATCATTAAAATAATAAGACACTGTCATACTCATTAAAATGGTGGTCACAACCCTACAGTAGAAGAATTAATGGTTGCAAGAGGTCCTGGCCCATGGTCAATGTAAATAACGACCAACAGTTGTTAAATGGGTGGCAAGAACCTCAGGGAGGCCATACATGGATGTCTGCTGCCTCAGCCAAAGGCCTGGTGGAACAGCTCCATCTCGCAGTCCTGCGGAATTGAAGAAGATCCCACAAAGCCCTGATCTCAATGGGGGGCATGTTCCACTAGGCAGAGGCCAGGGCAGAAAAAGCCCTCGCTCTGGCTGAGGCAAGACAGATGTCTTTTGGGCCAGGGACTACCAGGAAATGTTGATCCATGGAATATAATGCTCTTTGGGGTGTATATGGGGAGAGGTATGTTGGCCCCAGGCCATGTAAGGCTTTAAAGGTTATTACCAACACCTTGAAGCAGATCTAAAACTCAACTGGTAACCAATGCAATTGATGGAGCACCTGCCAAACATGAGCCCTCACAGGCATCACGGTTAGCAGGTGCGCTGCTGCATTTTGCACTAGCTGTAATTTCTGGATCAGCTTCAAGGGTAAGCCTGAGTAGAGCAAATTGCAGCAATCAAGCCTGGAAGTGACCATTGCATGGGTCACTGTAGCCAAGTCTTGGGGGGAGAGATAGGGTTAAGCTTCAACTGACTGTGCCACAACCATCCAGCAACAGCCTCCAAAGCCTCGGCCAGATTATCAGGGGTGGAGGATGGGTGGCTGTCCAGTAACAGACAGAGCATGGGCTAGAGTGGAAGTGAAGTGCTGGAGTACTGAAGTCACAGCAGATTAATTGAAAAGTGTATGTTGACTGTGGAATTTAAACATATGAAGGCAACTGGTCAGTGCTTTGGAGTGGTTTGCTAAATGTTTCTGGGGGAGATTCATATATTAGAAAAATGCTATCATTGTTAATTTTTATACAGCATGCTGGTGCCCCCCATACTGTGCAGAACAGCCTAGAAGAGCTGTTTTGAATAGTCAGAGAAAGCCTGCAATACGTCTCCCTGGACTGTATGCCAGCTGAATGCTCTTCCGGAACAGAAGTTCTCTGCCTGCAGTAAACTAGCATATCAGGGAATGGAGTTGCCTGCATCCTTTCCAATCTGGTTTCAGGCTTGGTTATGGGGCTAAAACAGCCTTGGTTGGTATAGTGGATAACCTGCGCCAGGAAATGGACAGTGGGTGTGTGACTGTTGATTCTCCTGGACCTCTCAACAGTTAAAAAAAAGCATGCCAGCTTTGTTAGGTTGTTGTAAGTCTCATCAGGTGTCATCTTTGAAGGCTGCTTTCCCTACCTCCACTGTAATTTAGAACCAGTTAATAGGTTTGGAGAAACAATGGCATTTGGGTGTTGCACTGCCCTTTGTTCTGAGTATCAAGGAGTAAATTTTATGCCTGCCTTGTCTGACATTCTGTACCACACTTTACAATAACCCATAACCTATGGTGGACTTTTGCAGATAAGGACTAGGCTTGAATCTTATTGTTGCCTTGGGCAGGGAACAGAGGCCTCACCCCATATACCATAGCCTCCTCCCATTATCATTCATTCCTTTGGAGAAAAGCTGCTTGTGGAGACAAGCAATGGTTAAGGCTAGATCTGGTTTTCACTTTGGCCTCACTGGTCAAGATCCTACAGCAGGGGTGGCCAACCTGTGGGAGCCACATGTGGCTCTTTCACACATATTGTGCGGCTCCTGGCAGGGCTGCTGGGGAAGCAAAGGGGAGACATGCTTTTTCTCTCTTTCTCCCTTCCTTCCTTCCTTCCCTCCTCCCTCCCATCTATTTGCTTTCCTAGTTTCTCTCTCTCTCTTTCTTTCCACTTCTTTAATTCTTTCTTTCCATCTCTCTCTTTTTCTCTCTCTCTCTCAATATCATTAGCGAACAGGTAATATCATTATCAATAACCGGTTTTCCTCGTTTGTTTTTATTTTTGGCAGTCCCATTTAACGTTAATAAAAAGCAAATTTGCATATTTTTAAAAATAAAAACGTGTGTGTGATATTTGTTCCTGTCTTGCGGCTCTCAGACATCTCTATGTGGCTCTTACGTTTATTCTATGTGGCTCTTACGTTAAGCAAGGTTGGCCACCCCTGTCCTACAGGAAGCTCAAATGTCTCTGTGCACACGGTGCTCCCTAGTGCTTGCTGAAGTATGCAAGCCTTTTGGACTTAAACCTTGAGGCTTCTTAAATTACAAGCACTTTAGCAATATTGTGGGATAAGGGTATGAGATTAAAATGCACCAGCTAGCCATGTTTTGAGTACTTCCACTCTTTAAATCTCTCCTAGAAATGGCCCTTTTTGCTCTCAAACTTGCTAATTTACTTGTCCTCATTTATATACAAATAATTGCTTCTGGTCTATTTAGAGGGGGGTGAAACTCTCCACATCACACTTCAGAAAGATTATGTTCAAAGCTGAATGGGTTTCATAGTTACAAAGAACACAAAACACAATTACATGGTTTTGCCATGAAATCCAACTTGCGGCTAGGTAGTGGCAACCAGGTGGTGGCAACCAGCAGGAGAGGGAAGGGATGGGATGGGAATGGGGGGAATAACGTCACACCGATGGAGCAACAGCACTTGGGGCAAACACCCCAAAGTGATGTCACAATGCTGGTGTGATGTCAATGTGATGCTCTAGGAACTGGACAAAACTGTATGATTCAACCATAGAATTCAGCCCAAATTGTAGAGCATAGCATCAACATAATGCTGGCAGCATGACATCACTTCTGGGTATTTGCTGGAAATGCTGATGCACCACTGGTGCAATGCCCCTTTTAAACACCCCCCCCCCCAGCCCTTATTGGGCCAGTGGGCAACAGAGGGGAAGGCTGGGCAGTCTCCCTAGTTGCAGCACATGCCTCATCCTCTCTTAAGAACCCGCTGTTGAAACTTCAGTAGGATATTTCCACTCTTAGTAAAAGCATTGCTCATTCTGTAGAGCAATCCAAAACATAGGCGAAGGGCAAAAATATACAGGTGGTGGGGGGGGAAATCACTGTGGTTATTTCAACAGTGTTTTAAAACCTTGCAAGCCACAGAAAAGGGCCAGAGGCCCAAGGCTTGAATTCCACACAGAAGAGTCAAGGTTATCTTAATTAGGATCTTTTATCTTTAATTTCTAAGCATAAATTTTTACAAAGAGATAAATCCACTTATGAAAGTAGCAAACACTTTTATCTAGCTGTGTTCAGGTATGGGAGAATGAAGGAGTATATTTAATTATTTTACGGAGACGTCGAGTGGGCTCAGTGGTGACTGGAGTGGTGGATCAGTCTAGAGGTGATGATGTGCTTTAACATGATTGTACTAACATTATTTGTTTATATAGAAAAAAATTATATGCCTCTCCAGGTGTTAGCTGAATTGCTTTAATTTAAAGCTAGCAATTGGCGAAATACCGGGTTCTTTCCAGCTATACCAAGGTCCCACCCCTTCCGAGAGTTCCCAGTAAATAGGCAGTGAGGCGGTAGTTCAGTTTGAATGGGATTTACAGAAAATATGTATTTCAAGCACACGAAATCGTAATCACACACACACTCACACAGGCCTAGGAAATAAAGACAGAAAATAGCACGTTTGCATGAGCAGGATTTCGATGATGGGTGATACTTTACCTTCCTGAAGAGGAGTTGTCCGCTCGAAGGAAGAATTGGATGGGGAAGAAAAATAGAAAAATGGGACACGAGGCTTGAACCTGCAAGACCACGTGGTTCTCTCTGTTCCGGAATTCAGAGATTTAAAGATGGAGGCAAGGATTGTGGTATAGGAAGCTGGGCATAAGGGGTAGCAAAGCAGATAGGGGATGATGGTTCAAGAGACCGATTGCTTCTGTGCAGGGTCTTTTATGGGGTGGTCTTTGGGGGCAGTCTGCACAAACCACATCCCCTTGACACACCTCTCAGGTAGTCTGTCCCTTCAAACCCTATCATTGGTGAAGGTAAAAAGTGGGCTGTTGGCAGAGGGGTGGCCAATATTGCAAAACTATGACCTCAACAGGAGCAGGCACCTGCGCAAAGTCTGATGACTCACCGGGGCCACTTCATTGTCTTTTAATGGCCCTGGCCGCCTGGGTGATGGCCCGACCATCAGTTGCCAGGTAACCACGTTAGCATAATCCGTTCAGGTATGTTGGAGGGGGCAGGGGTTGACCAGCGTAGGGTGACAGAAAGAAACCTCATGGCAGAAGGAGTCTTTGTCTCTGTCTTGGTGAACTATCGAGGGTGCCAGCCTCCTGGCATGGACTGGAGCTTTCCCCAGCAATGGAGAATGCACGTGGTCCTTCCAATACTAGCAACCCAAGTTCAAGCTTATAAATCTTAAAATCCATAAGAGCACTGGCAGTGCCTTGCTGGCCAACACAGGAACCTGCCCAGGGTGGCTTACAAAATAAAAAATAAATAAAACAAAACATTAAAAGATATTCATTAAAACCCAGCATTAAAAACCCATTGCAGTGTAGAAACTTGGCCCCTAGAAACAGACCACTGACACCTTAAAATCACAGTTCCCAGGCTAAAATAGTATTAAAAGATCAACCCCTTAATTAAAAGCCTAGTTAAACAGAAAAGTTTTGGCTTGGTGCCTAAAAGAGTGTAGCAGCATGCCTCAAGGGCAATGGCATTCCACAGGTGATGTGCCACTACTGGAATAGCCTTGTCTGTGTTTGCTACCTGACTCACCTCTGAAGTTTGAGTCACAAACTATGGTTATGGGCCTGGCCCCAGCTCTGAGATTGAGCCATACCATCTTGTGACCTAAGAAGATTAATGAGTTGGAAACTGTCTGCTTGTTTACACCCTATAGCACACCATCTTAATCAATGAAGGAATTATTACTAGCATTTTATGATTTTATGTTTCATCGTAACTGATTGTTTTAAATGATTTGATGTGGATTTTATGGTATTTTGTATTGATTAATGTAAGCCGCCTTGAGCCTGCTCGCGGGGAGGGCGGGGTACAGATTGAATGAATGAACAAACAAACAAACAAACAAACAAACAAACAAACAAAGAGCTGGGGTAGTGAGGCAAATCTTAAACAGCAGGCTGGATAGTATGTTAGTAGGTGGTCACCAACTACTGACAGTACAGGTCGCTCCCTCCTGACTCCTGCTGACTGACATGAGAAAACTGGGGGGGCGGGGGGAGTTTGATGTTGCAGACTTAGCAACATCACTTCTGGTCACTGTATTGATGATGCTTTAGGAATTCCCCAGTCTCTATGTTCTTTACCATAGAGATGTGGGGGAATTCCTAGAGCATTGCTGATTCAATGACATCACTTCCAGGAAGTGACATTGCCATATCAGTGAAGCTGCCACTCCCCACACTCTTCCCCCAAAAGCTCTACCAGATGGCTAACATATTATGCTTTAGTGATGAGATAAAAATATTTTTTAACCCAAGCTTTTAATTAAGGGAGTTCCATTATTTTTTTTTAATGGTCTGCCTCTAGCCTGAGGAATGATATCACTTTAGTCTGCTGAATGTAGTTTTATGCTGTTTCTATACTGCTGGTTTGGTTTTATGTTTTTACCACTGTGACTGTTATGAATTTACTGTACAGTTTGTACTTGTGAGCTAGCTCTAGAAGGTCCCTGGAGATATAGCTGATTAGGCAAACCAGGTCTCCTGCTTTTGTGGGACACCTCATGGCCTGGGCCACACTGTTCCTTCTGCTGCTCAGAGGAACAGTGGGAGCCAAAGTGAATCTTGAGTGGGGTTTTTTCACATGTGACCATTTCATTCTTCCCCTTCAAACCTAGAAGGAGACAGCCATTTTCTGTTAGTGAAAGAGAAAAACCTAGACAGGAGGATTCATGCAACAAGTCTCATAGTGAAATTTCACTACAGCAGAATGAAAAAAAAAAGATTTTCTTGTACTGCAAGGGGAATATTGCCTTTAAGCCTGTTCCCTGACTCTGAGAATTTGAAGGATTATGGAAGACAGCTTCTTGAGTGCTGGAGCTTCTGCCCTCCCAAATAGAGTTGCCAGCATCCAGGTGGGGCCTGGGGGTCTCCTGCTTTTACAACTGATCTCCAGCTGACAGAGATCAGTTCTCCTGGAGAAAATGGCTGCTTTGGAGGGTGGACTCTATGGCCCCACCCTCTCCTGGCTCCACCCTCAAAGTCTCCAGGTATTTTCCCACCCAGCCTTGGCAACCCTACTCCCAAATATAAAGTTCTTTGCTCAAAGAAAGCCAAATAGGGTTGCTAGGTAAACCCTGGTAACTCGTGGGAAAGCTGTGGATGGGGAAAGGGGGGGGGGGCTGGAATGCCAGCTGTGGTATAATGTCACTTCTGGTAAAAAGAAAAAAATCCACCTGTAAGTGGCATAGAAGGATTGAGGGAATCACTGGAAATTACGGTTTACCATAGAGTTTCTGTTGATTCTTACAGCTACTCTATGGCTGTGGTCACACAAACAGTTTGCATTGATATCATTGTGGTACCTTTATGGATTTAAAGAGTATGATCAGACAACAACATCTGCCTTCCATGCTTCAGTCATCGCCATCCCGTTCTGAGGCATAATCAGGTACCAAGGAAAGTCCAGTGTTATGGATACTAGCACTTTCACCCCACATTTCTAGATGTCTGAACTCCCCTGGTGTGAGCTCAACATAGTTGGGACGTCTGATTGCTCTGTTCCATTTTCGCTCCTTGGTTGCTTTTTTTTTAGTTAGTTAGCTGTGTGCATAACCACATCTTCGTGCACACCAGCAATCTTACAGCTCTTCTCTGAGGTGGGGGGGAAGGGCAGACTGAGAAGCCTCCTTTGTCTTTTTTTCATGCTAGTTCCTCTGCCTAGAGCTTTGCAGTACACAGGGTGGGAAAGGGGGTAATTGAAAAGATGAGTTTTTTCAGAGGGGGAGGCAGCCTCCTCCAGCTGTCAAAATGGTGCGGTGCTTCAAATAAGCAGTTATGTGCATATGCAAAAGACAAAAAAAGAAGCCACCTGACCACCCACTCCGTGGTTTCCCCGCAGCAATAATCTGAACAGTCAACCATGAGGTGAGTGCACAGTGAGGCCGCTTCAGAGTGTGCTGTCTGGTCACCTCTTTCCATGATGATTTAAACTGCTGGAAATGCAGGTGCCTCCAGATCACGCCAAGCCTCCAATGTGACTGCAGCCTATGTCACCAGAAGTGATACGACACTGCAGCAGGTGTCACATTAAAAAAAAATATTCTGCTGCTGCTCAGAGTGGGAATAGGCAATAAGAGCTGGGGGCCTGGTGGTCCTAAAGCCAAATCTCTTTCAGGCTGGAATCCCCTTGCTTGAAAGTGAATGCTATTGAATACAGAAAGATTTTTTATCAGACATGCATACAATTACATCCTTAGTAGTAAATTAAAGGCATTCTGCACATGCTGTCAATTATTTTGTTATCAGAGCTTCCTGTTCTGTTGCTTCCTGAAAGGAAATGTGTCGGGACTCCTAAAAGTCTCTTTTTTGAAACTAGCAATTGGTAGTCTGATTTGGAGTGATTGTAGGTAGTTAAATATACAGTGGCGAGGCAATGCCTTTGACCTCTGCACATGGCCAAAAGCTTCTTGCTTTGTTTGTGGTACTTGACAGCATGGAAATTGAGTTCTTGAGCTATGGATCCGGAGAGAACTAATCAAGCTGAGACCTGCAGTGCTCATAACCTTCTTTATCTCATAAACCTTATTCTTCTGAGTAGTGTGTTGAGTAGTGGGTTTTAAGAAAGAGAGAGTTTGTAGCTGCATTGTTTTTCTCTATTGGGTATGTCTACTATTGTTGCAAAAGGAAAGGGGTTGGCACCTGCATAGGGACTGGGGTTCTCTCTTTTTACAACTGGACAAATGTTTCTAGAAAGTCTTCTAAATGCAGCAGGCTTCTTCTGCAGTGTTCCAATGGAACAAGATGGAGCCATCTTGGGGCTGCTTGTTGTTGATTGTGGCTGTGCTTGCCACCGATGGCCATGCCCTCCACCCCACCAATCCCAGCTGCCACTTTGCAGGAGATACCTTGTTGATATGCATAGGCTCCCTATGATTAGGGTCAGAAGAAGATTCTGAGAGTACAGCCTCATCTCAATGCATTCTTTTCAGGGTGAGAAAAATGAAACAAGATTGAAATCTCCATTGTGAACTTGGGCGAACATAGAGCAGTAATTGCCAGCTGTTTGCAAGTGCACACCAAATTAAGTCCAAAAGTGCTCCATGTCTAGAGCATACTACAGTAGTCAAGCACCCTCTCCTCCTGTGCTTTGGTGTGTGTTTCCCCCTCTTTAACTGACTGAGCTTGGAAATAAAGAGCTGCATGGAGAGGAAGCAGGCAGCAGGCCTTCCTCTGTGTCCCCCAATGGCCCTCTTCCATCTGTCCAGAAATACCACAGATCTCCTCTAGCTTCGCTACTAGTTACAAGTGTGCTGCAGATTGGTCACCTAGAGGCTGATGTACAGAGTGCTCTCTGTCAATTATTGTAGCAGAATATGGATCCGGGGGTCAGAAACAGATGAGAACTACTTCAGCTTGGCCTGGGCAAGCATGCCACAAATCAAGTCCAAAGTATGCAACGGTGTGAACTATCCCAATTGAACAGGTGCTGAGAATCTGATCTGTGCCTGCATGTTGTCCCCCATCTTTTCATAAAGGAAAATCTCTCCGGTAGGAGATGCATGCATAAAACAGAAGCCAGGGCTGCAAGAGTATATCAATCTGCAAGATGGTTAACACTGGCACCATCAAGATGTAAAAGCTGCATGGCAGCAGATTTGTCTTGGAGCATTTTCCCTTCACTGTCTTGCTGTGTCTACTTTGAGAAATCTAAACTGAGCATTGAAAACAACTGGGGAGAGAGAAGGATGAACATGCCCTAATGTATGCATGGATAAAAGTGTCTGAAACTAGAATCCTGATGTAGATACTTGCATATCTACATTTTACTGCAGTCAATGCCTTGGCTAGTCAAGACAGTATAATCTTTACCAGGTAACAGTAATAAATCAATGGTGGTTGTTCTCGGCAGAGATCCACTGTGTGCTCTCCATGCCATTGATAAAAGCCATTCTTATTGCAGTATATTACTTGTGTCAGAGCTAGCTGTCTGGAGGGAGCAGGCAGGCAATCTTAGAAGCACAAAGAGATGAGCAGCCTGGGAATACAGTCTGAGGGATGCTGGAGTCAGCTGCTTGATAGAGCCAAATGGAACCTCATTGGTCCTTTGCATCAGCTGTTCCTTGCCTAGCTGGTATTGAAATACTAATTCCTCGTCATCTGCATTGGGGGTTCTATAGCCACAAGTTACAGCAGGTTGATTCTTCCTGCTCTAGCAAGTGCTGAGAGAGCTATGGTTTGGCCCTGCTGTTAGAATCATTCATTTGAGTGTCTGGGCACCCTACCATAGCCATGAGATACAAATAATGATCAGTGGTCAAACTGCCAGTTTTAATCCAAAATGTTCAGTCCATTTCAGTGGATTTAGAAGGTGCAGTCTGTTTAGGAGCCCTCCCCATCCCTCATCCCACCCTTCTCCAGGGGCCGATGGGACCTGGTCGTTCCTTCTTGCCCCCCTGCCTCCTGATCAGCAAACTGTGGTTGAGGTAAGGTAGTTGTGGCCTCTCTGATCTGAAATAGGAGGCTGAAGATTACCATGGTTAGAGACAAAATGCTGGGGAAACCTTTCCATGGCTAGATTCTGTTGGTCAGCCATGTTGGTCTGAAGCAGTAGAACAAATTTAGAGTCCAGTGGCACCTTTAAGATCAACAAAGGTTTATTCAAGGTTTGAGCTTTCGTGTGCATGCACATGTATTTGAAAAATGCACACGAAAGCTCATACCTTGAATAAACCTTTGTTGGTCTTGTAGGTGCCACTGGACTCTAAATTTGTTTCACTTTCCATGGCTGTTACTTTATTTGCCAAGAAACCCAGGCCATGTTATTGTCTCATTTAGTTTGCCCAGCAACACTGTATGTGGATTAAACTGTGATTTACAGTGTCATCCTAACAGCTACACCCTTCTGAGTCCATTTGTTTATTTGTTAAAACACTTATATCCTTTCTTTCTTCTAGGCACAAGGCAGCCATTGAAGTCACAGATGTTGCTACTTGGGTTGAGACTTACCCAAGGCTAGCCAGAGAATTCCAGGTATAAGAAGGAATTTAAATCAATAACTCCAGTAATTATGTCACACTGGCACAACGTAGTTGTGGCATCTCTTATGGTAGTCAATTATCTATATTTGGGTCATATTTGGGCCTCAGAATGACCATCAGTAGAGCTGGACTATTAGAGTTTAGCTCTCAATCCTATGTAATGTAATGCCTTATTGCCATAATTCTGTGATCACCTTGGTATCAAATGAGGATTATTATGCAAGGGTTTCCATGAACTGGGGCCCTGGAAAGGTTTGAATTGTATCCCTGTTCTGTATTCACTATGAAACCTTGAAAAAATCACTATGTCTCATCAGATTTCATAGCTAAATAGGAATATTCAATTTCACTGAGATCAAGATTAGGTTTTTTTAACATGCTATAGGAATGATAGTACTGAAGTGGTAGCACTTGTGAATGCCTCTGAAGTGGGGATTGTTGGTACAGAAGTGGTATCTTTGCCTTATTTAAGATCCATCACTGTTATCAACATGGGTTGGAGGCACAAAACTGGATCTTTAAAAAAACATTGAAGGTTGTATAATGGAGATGACATTGCTTATGAGATCTAGGCTCATCCTGCTGTTGCCTCCAGAAAACAGATTTTGCTGGGAGGTTGTTTTGTTTTAATGTCTTGAGAATTGGACAAAGCTTGTGATGGAGATGGCAGATGGACAAGAGAACTGTCTATGTATGACACTGGAGAACTACAGTGTATGAAGTTTCAACTCTCTACCATCTGTCATAAACTATATTTTACAGCTCTTGAATATACAGCTGCTTACCTTGGGTAGTCAGTCATCAACACAGAACACATTATTCGAGCCATTTAAACACCTGATACCCAACTTGTTGATTGACAATTAATGGTGAAATCATGATTTAACTTCCTTCTAGAGCTACCCTTCTAAAAGGGCATGGTGGCATTTTGGTCAGGTAATTTGATGAGCCATTTGTCCAACAGTCATCACAATAAAATTATTTCTCTTTCCCCTCCTTCTGTTTTCCGTAAGTGAGAAGGCTTACTATTCTGTTTTCTCCAGTGTGGATGTGTTGGATGCATTCATCTTTTCTGGCCCTTGCCAATCTGAATGGTGCATGCAGAGTTGCCAGAAATAAAACTCAAAATAAATTTAAGGATCCTTCTGTGAATGAAAAATTTCAAAATGGTTCAATAAGACTGTTAAAATGTATGAGTGGGAAAGAGGTGAGAAGGTTCTTCACATGCTCAGTTTGTCAGTGGAATTCACCTAACTTCAAATCAAATTTCCCCCCTTGTGGGATATCTGGGGGAGTTTGACAGAAACCAAAACAAGAGACATTTCTCTGGTAGTGGTGGTTCACACATGCCTAGCTAGATTATATTAATTCGGGTTGAATGTCCACCGAACTAATTTCCAGCTCTTACTGCATGGCACATTCCTATAGTTCCAGGATATGCTATGACACCAAACCATAGGCACAGAAGCCTGCCATCTGGATGAGCTCTGAGTAACCTTCAGTGTTTTTTATCCCACAACATATGCTGTTTATATTGCATTTTCCCTCCTGAACCAGAATGTCACTGGCTTGTGCTCTACCCTGAGCTAATGCTGCAGTGCAGCAAGATGGCAAGTTGTTTGATGTTAGTGCCTATTCAAGATTCTGTCCTTCACATTAGATTTTAGTCCATGCTTTCAATGATTATAAAAGGTTTGGGCAAGATTGTGGTATCCCATGTACACATGAAGCTGCCTGATATTGAATCGGACCTACTGCCTGGTCCTTTAACTGGAGATGCCAGTGATTGAAGCTGGGACCTTCGGCATGACAAGCAGATGCTCTGCCATTGAGCCATGGTCCCTCACCTATCATCATCATAATTTCCTTATGAAGCATTTGAGCTGTATTCTGTGAGGGATGGTGCCCACAGCATATGGAGATGAACTAGCAAAGAATGAACTGGGCAGGATTCGGTCTGAGTGGCAGCAGACGGGTCTGTTTTGGACAAAGGAGTGAACTAACAATAAGTTCCGCCATGAAGCTGAGATATTAAAAGGTCTGTGCTTCCATGTCAACAAGCTTCTTTGCTTGTTGAATAGATGGGGGACTTTTCCTCCCACTTTGTATGTAACTTCCCCTTCTCTCAACTGCCCAGGGGTTTGGCCGGAGAGTTATTGTTAATTGCATTTCAAATCATTTGGAGGTGCTTTGTATATGAAAAGTTGTCTTTACCAAGTCAGATTGTGTTTTGTTCTGTTCAGCTCTCTCGCCCTCCCTAAAGCTCTTGCTCCTCAGATAATTCCATCTCCTATTGACCTTTTCTGACCGAGGAGTATTGAACCACTGGAGGACTCGCGATGCCAGCTCTTGGTGATATATTCGAGATCTGCACAAAGCTTGAGCGCACAAATCCTTTCTTATTATTTTCTTTTAAATCAATTTCTCATTTTTTCCAACTCATTTTGTTAAACTTAATTTTATGAGTTTTTGACAGAATAATTTAAAAATGACAAGCACGCCCTACAAAAGAAAAATATTCTTGCTGCCCTACTCGACTCCCCCGACAATAAATCCAGTAACCTAGTATTAAATATAAAGCGGACATTGTTTACTGACACTAGTACTTGAGTAATCAATACATTTGTAATTACAATATACTATATGACTGACAAACCCCCCCCCCCCATGATCTAACAGTACTAATTGTTTTAGGTCATTCTGTCTCTGTTTGCAAGACTATTGTTCAGCTTCATTTTAGAGTTAACTTCTTGCGGGGGTTTTTTGTATTCGGATGCCAAAGTCACCTCTCTCCTCTCCTTCCTTCATGCCCCCCTTCTCTTGCCTCCACTTTCTGTCTCCTATACTCTGATGGGGAGGTGGGGTTAGCAAAGATTTCAAGATTAAAATAGTTATTACCTTTTGATGTAATGGCACAGATTAAAAACACTCGAATGTAGCTGAGTTGCAACAGACACAATTGAAAAAACTTCATCACTCTTGTGCTGTCTTTAAATGTAATGATTAATGTACCATTGCAAGATGATATATATGCCCATAGATTACTGTTTGTGTTTTATGACTTATTGTTTGCCCGAGATCTCTGAACATTTTATTTAAAGATCAGTGAGGGATTAAAGCTGCACTTGCCTTTCATCCTCAGAAAGACTTATACAATTTTCGTTCTAAAGGGGAGGGAACAGGTAAAAGGATGGCTCATACCTGGCTGAAATTAAGTGCCTAGAATCAAATCAATCATTTGTTGCTGAGTCTTATGAAAAGTTTAATGCACATTTAATGGTAAACAAGCCCAGAAAATAGATATTATATGAGAGTAGGATCTTAATGCTGAAGCCCATATGGCCCTGCATGTACTGAGATGCAAGTGACAAAAGTATAAGGTCATGCAATTGCCCTAGCAAAGAGGCCAGGGCTCATTGGAGCTAAGTTGCTATCAGATTTGGGATATGGCCTCTGTGGTCTGTCTTGGCTGAAAATAGATTGACTAATCTCGGTTCAAAGGTGTGGTCAGGTGGAAATAGGGTCCTTACTGCAGCATTTGGTTGAATTTATTTGGCTGATTTTATCCTACCCTTTGTTAAATGGGTTCAGGGTGATTTACATGGTTTCCCTTGCTTTAATTTTCACATCAAACTTGGATGGTGAAGTTAGGCCACCAGAGTGACTTGGCTCAAGGTTATCCAGTGAACATCATGGCAGTATGGCCATGGCAGAGCTAGTCAGGCACTCTAATCAGTATACCACAGAAGCTATCATGCTAAATGCATTGAGAGAGAAGACTCCAGAAGCTCAGCCAGGTGACCAGTCCAAAAGATTGGAAACAGCGGAGAATAAAACATGAAGTCAAGCCACATCTGTTGGAGGGGCATTCAAATACCAACTAATCAAAACCCAACTGAAAATGCCTCATTTGTTAATATGGTTGATTATAATTAATGGGTTGTCGGTGAACAGTAAGAGAAGGCAATTTTTACTGATTCTCCCATCCCATTGCAGGTCTCCAGTTTGGTGTAGTGGTTAAGTGCGCAGACTCTAATCTGGGAGAACTGGGTTTGATTCCCCGATCCTCCACTTGCACCTGCTGGATGACCTTGGGCAAGCCATAGCTCTGTACTAGCTGTTCTCTCAAGGACAGTTGTCTCAGAGCTCTCTCAGCCCCACCTACCGCACAGGGTGTCTGTTGTGGGAAGAGGAAGGGAAAAGAGTTTGTAAGCCGCTCTGAGACTCCAAGTGAGTGAAGGGTGGGATATAAATCCAATCTCTTCTCTTCTTCTTCTTCTCTAGTCTATTCCTCATGACGTTTCTGGAATCCTCTGTCCCCTAGAAGCAGCAGTTCAGGGAGATCAGTGGGCTGCTGAAGGAGGGGGAGGTAGAGACTTTCTAGTCTGCTAACAGAAAGTACTGGATCCAACCCAGTATGAACTGTAAAATTAATCACAGTCAGTAACCTTTGGAAATCTTCAGATCGGGCTCTAATACTGGTGTCTTGCTGTCTGGCTTAGAGTTCTCAGAAATTGGGGAGGGAGTGTGAGGACAGAATGATGAGGATACGTAACTGACATGAACATTTCCCACTTGGCAGTTACACCGATAGCTTGAATTAGACCTTTCTTTTAAATGTGCTCCACTTATATGGAGAAGCCTTTAGTTCTTATACAAGCTGTAGCTTTTGTTTGCTTGGTATTCTATTTTGTCTGGGAGCTGCAGCTTCTCATGCAATAGCCAGTGACATGAACCCATGAGCAAGGCATATAGACTTTGGAACAAACAAATGAGATGTAAGACACCACAGATGAGGATCTTGGATCTCTTGATATCTTTTCTTCAAAAGCAGCGGCAGAGAGGAGGTGATTCCGATCCAGCCCAGACTATTCCCCAGTAAAAAGCATGTTCCTTATCTGCTTTTTACTCTTGGTGGGGAAAAAATGACCAACAGTTTTTTTTAAAGGATAAACTGGATTTAATTGGAGGGGGATGTCTTCATGTATTGATATCAGTCCTGTTGACATGTAAAGAAATATGTTCATAAAGAGACCCAAGGTCATCCAGTGATCTTTATGGCTAAGTGGAGACTGGAATTCAGGTTTCCAGTATGTGAGTCGAACAAGCTAAGCAAGACATGATATGGACTTCCATGTTCTTTTGGTGGTCATAGGGTGAGAGGTACAAGGCTTTCCCCCATGGTATGAAAAGCAGCTGATAGGGTGTGTCATAGTGTTGTCTGGAAAAACAACCCTTCTGCCCCGCTGTTCCTATGCTCAAACTTTCATCCTCCTGAGGCTACTTTTGCTTTTAAAAAGTTAGGGGAAAGATACAGGCGACTGCAAGTCACATCTAGTTTGGACCTGAAAGGAGAGGATTTACGTTGTATGGCATGTCCTTAGACCATGGAATAGGCTGGGAAGGGAAAGGGTTGATCGTTCAAATTTCTAATAAGCAGCGTTACAAGAGACCGAGGAGATGATTATCTTGTGAATTCTTTCTCTGGATCGGTGGGCATTTTGCTTGAAGTGTCTATATTGTGAGCTTGGCAAATTTGAGCAGTAAATCTATGTTACTGTGGTCCCCAGAGGACATTGTTCCTTCAGCTATAAATGGATTCATTCACTGTGGCAATTGAGTGCTGGCAATCCTCAGCTCCAGGAGCGCATATTGGACAGTTAATTGACTGAGGGTGGAGTTTTCCATAGTAGCTAAGTGCTGTAAAGTGCCTGGCTCCAGTTGGAATTGAGCTTCTTTGCCCACCTTGCCACACCAATGTGACCCTGTGCATGTTGAGATCATCTTGAAAAGGAACAAGGGAGAGAAATGGTACCCCAAAAAAGGATACAGAAGCAGCCTATTGATGTTCTTTAGAAATATGATTATGGAGCCATCATTGACCGATAGGAATGATGTCCTTTGCAAACTTAGGGACATCCAATATGAGTTTTGGAGTCTACTCATTTGTTCCTGAGGATGTAAGAATGGGCTCTCTCATTTTTTTTGTTTCAATATGTTGGCAATGTAAGGTTTTTCATTTTGTCCACATGGAGAAATGCTTTCTACTTTAAAGAGCTCATTGATACTTCTGTAATTGGTACTGCACTTCAGTCATGTACTGAAGCCTGGCTGCAAGTTTGTATCTGGGAAAATGAACAATCCCCAGGATAAGTCATCAGTCCCCAAGTAAACTTCTAAGATCCATCCTTGAATATATTCAAGATCAGAGTAAAATACCCTAAATTAGTGTATGTTATTAAGAACATTTGTTATGATTACTTTTTTTAACCTTTTAATAACCAAAGATTTAGATATGGTTTGAAATGTAGATGTTGACTTTGGTTCTTCTCTGTCACCCTTCCTAAATGGTGTCCTGTTTGGCAAAAGGGAGATGATCATGTTGAGTTAGGTTTGCTAGGTCGATCAGAAGTGATCAGTTTAAGAAATGGTTACAGCTGCTGCATGGGTTGAAGGGGTCAATTCCCACTCTCTGTATTTGACCACCCAAAACAAGGTTAAGCAGACGTTATTTGTTAGATGGGTAAACGTGAATTAGTATTTATCTACTAATTCAACATGCATACCATTGTTCCTCCAAAGAATTCAGAGCAACTCATACAGAGTTCCTCAGAAGTCTCCCTGCAAGGCCACACCTATGCAACTTTGGCAGCCCAACTGCATCATGTGCAGGCTATTTTTCATGGGATACTGCATCCAAAACCACACAAATATTTTGAACTTAGATTGAGAGTTTCTCAACCTGAACTTTCCCAGCATGCTGTGAATTTTTGTTATGGGCCACATCTATAGTCAACCTGTAAGCCAGCCGAGCAGAATACAGACCAGTTGGCTGGAGGCTACTGTCTGCTATTGCACAGGCAATTTATGTACAAAGGTCGGTGTTGAGTTCCAAGCAGCTGCATTGGAGAGATTATTTGACCAGGCTTTGAACTTGTCAGCTCACCCATTCAGCTTGTCATGTTTGGTGCTAAATGGTTTTTCTGGCCCTCAAGTAAAGAAAAACAACTTAAATATGCCTTTCAGGAACAATTTACTTTAAAAAAAAGTTTTTCTTTGAGGAAAGAAAGAAAAATAAGACAAATTTTAAAAGGAAGAAGGCTGTGCAGTATTCCCCCCCATGTGACTCTCGCTGTGCTCTTTTCCTTCTTCACTTACAGTCTAAAATGCTGTACACAAATATAAAAATACGATCTGGAGAACATCTTGTCAGATAAGACTATTGTCTCTTTCACATGTGAGTGGGCAAAGTAGTTCAGCTTTGGAGTTCTCACAACTAAAATTGCCTTCAAATATCACTTCTTTGATACGGGGTCTCCCCCCAAAAAAGATAGCTTTATTTACCAAGCTATAGTAATGAACAGAGAATGCTCAGGAATGCAGAAAAGTTAAACCAGAATCAATTCCTGTATTACAATGTGGCCTTTGTAAATAGAGAACCATAAACACCACAAATTTTTCCATGCAGCTGAATTTTACAAAGATAGATTATTCTATTTGTGGTGACTGTAGATGGGTTTGCCTCATGAAGCAAAGCTTTCCATGGCTAATTTTACTGCTGTTCTCCAATGACAAGATGCCTTATTTGCTGTTTGTGCCTTGATAGTAATTACCTTGAGATTTGGAAAGGCCACACAGGATAGAATCATTAACACTTAATAAGACAATATATATTTGCTATGTTTACTGAATTTTATGACAGCTAGGTAGGGACTGAAGGCAACCATCATGGACCTTATCTTTTGTTTGTGTTCACTTTATTTGTATTTAGAGTTATTGCCTGTATTTAGGAGGGGAATTTTAGCTAGCAGTGAGCCATGCTGCTAACTGCAGATCTGATAAGAAACTGTGCTTGCTGAAATCCACTCTTTTATACAATTTTAAAAGAGGGAAATCTGTGCTGTAAGTAGGGATGGGCACAAACCAGCTCACAAACTAAAAGTTGTCATTAATTTTGGATGGTTCGTGGTTTGCAAAGCAAAGTTTGTGGCAGGGCAACCAGCATGAACATTCCATGAACTTTCATGCTTTTTCTGGTGGCTTGTGAATAGATACATTTCCAGACAGTCTCCGCTCAATTAAAATGTTTACAAAATTTCAAAGCAAAGGGGGATGGAATTCTCCAGCCTTAGAAACACCAGTAGGTGCCCTCCAAAGCTTAACAGGCACTGCTGGCTGACAGTAACAGAGTTCTCATTCCATTTTATGGGATCAGAATGCTGTATATACTCTCAGCTCAGGTAAGCTACTGGGTGCCTCAGCTGAGAACCCACATTTTATACCCTCCTGAATGTGAACTCTTTTCCCTTGCTGGGGTTTGGGTGTTAGATGTTCTCAGAGCTCTGAGTTGCCTTGTCCCTCTGCTCATGCTGAGTGCCTTGGGTGAGGACTCATATTTTATATCCTCCTGACTGTGAACTCCTTTCCCCTACTGGGGTTTGGGTGTTAGGTGAACTCAGGGTGCTGAGCCAGGGTACTCATGCTAAGTGATGGGGGCTGAGAATGTCTCTGGACACTGGTGGGAGGGCAGGAGGGGAGGCTCATGACCATGCAAGAGATGTGAGGCCAGATGACAGCTTTGTGTGACCAGTTGTCATGGGCCAGTCAGCTGGCACCTCCTCCTCAGAATCATAGGAGTTGGGCCCTGCTCCAGTGGCATATCCACCTGAGCAGCTTGGCTGACAAACAGACCCAACAGGGGAAGCATTAGGAAGCAAAAATGCTTCCCAGCCACAGCTAAGCTGCTCATTCTGGCATGAGTCAAAAGAAAGGACACAGAGGTCATAGCCTCAGTCCCCAGTGGCATCTCCTGAACCAACAGAGTTTAGAAGATGGAAGGAGCACTTGACAGCTTTAGAGAAAAGACAGAACACTTGCCTAATCACATAGCAGCAATCAAGGGTTCCTGGAGCAGAGTCTTTGCAGGATCAGGATTGATAGGATGATAGAAAGCAGCAAGGACCTTCACTTGGAGGATGAGGAATCTACTGGGAAGAAGCAACACCTGGGCTTTGGGGATGAGTCAGCAAAAGGAGGCAGTTAAAAGCAACATGTTGAGCAAGGCTTGGCATGGAAGCAATTTTGCTTGGAACTGGCTTGCCACCCCTTCTGTGAGCTGACCTGCTTAGCGAACAGAATGCAATGCTGCCTTGTACCCTATCTGGCTTAAACTCTACTTGTTTTTACAGCTTGAGATTCAGACCCCATATCCTGCCCCAGTTTCCAAGTTGGATCCTGAACTCTGGACCCTGCTTCCCTGACCTTTGGCTCTCTGACTCCAGACTGGTTTGTAGACCATGCCAAACCTTGCTCATCTTGTATTCTGTTTTACTTGTTACTGTTGTATTTGTGCATCCCAGAAATCCCAGTAGAATAAAAGCACCAGGCTCTGC
The DNA here is from genome assembly GCA_029233225.1 of Lepidodactylus listeri. Classification (NCBI taxonomy): domain Eukaryota; kingdom Metazoa; phylum Chordata; class Lepidosauria; order Squamata; family Gekkonidae; genus Lepidodactylus; species Lepidodactylus listeri. Next base: position 115,400,666 of record JARCFY010000004.1, on the reverse strand, counting down.
CCTAAATGTGACATCAGTATTGCCACCCCAGCCCAAATAACGAGACAGACAATGACTGGAATTAAACAAGGGCCACTTTATTAACTATTTAACAGAACATTGCAGCAACGGGCAAAACTAAGCAAGCACAGGAACAGGCAAGGCAGGTGTCACTCCACGACACAGCCTCCTTGCCTTCTGATATGGGCGGGACACGTGGAGCCCAAGACGAGTGCGAAAGCGGGGCACTGCCTTAAATAGGCAGCCCCGCCCCCAGGCTCCAAGATCGCGCGGGAGCGCGAGGATCGCTGCTGCCTCACAGTCGGGCGAGGCGGCAAAACGGCCCCAACTGTGCGACAAGCGCGCCGGGGACCGAGTTCCAGGGGATCAGCACTGGCAGGCTCAGGGGGCTTAACAAGGTACCCCACCACCTCTGTCAAATCCTTTGTCATTGCATGCCTGGCAACCCTGCCACTGCTGATCTCCCAGTTCACCACTGACAACCAGTAGAGGGGCTTCTCCCTGGTTCTTTGAGACCGAGGTGCTGGGCTGTGGTTTCTCCTACGCACCATCTTCCACCCACTGGTCTTTCATCCTCTGGTCATGGCTGTTGGGCTGTAGCCTCCACACTTCTTTGCAGAGCTCAAGCTTCCTCTGCATTCAGGAGAGAAATGCTGCCTCTTATCTGAAGGTCATAGATATAGGCCAGCTTGTATTCTCTTTTCTTGCAGGGAGGATGCAACCTAGTGGTGATGCCCACCTGCAACCTCTCTGTCAAGGCCTTGACCTGTGGGAAAGCAGACATCCTCTCGGGGCTCCAGTGCAGAGACCAGCATCCAGTCTAGCCCTCGAATCAGGGGGATGACTGGCCCCAGGTTGGCTGTATGGGTGGTGTCCTGGAAGGGCTTGAGGACACACACAATTTGGGAGAGGGTCAGCTAGTTGTTGGAACTGATGTTGAGCTCCTCTTCCCCATGCAGGATGCTTGTGGAGGAGATGACGTCCTGAGCTGCTCTCTTCTGCTTCACCAAATGCGCAATCATGGCTAGGTGGAGTTCCTCATCCCCCTCCCCCTCTTGTGCAGCAGATGAGCAGACTTGATGCTGCACAAGAAGTGGGTGTAGCATGTGTGCCCTTGAGGCACACTGTCTTCACTGCTACCAGCATGTTGGTGCTGGCGTCTTTGGCTACATGTTCACAGACGTTGTTGCCGCCTCTGACCTACTCCCTCAGGCTACCCTGAGGTGATGTTTTGTACAGATTTCTCAACCCAGAGTTGGTAACCCTAAAGTCATTACAGGTTTTATCATAAAAGCCCAGATGAACTGCACCTTCCAAATATATATTTTCCCAATTGCACTGTAGATGAAACTCAATCGCAGCTCCTCAGAAGTGCGAAATCTTTCTGCGATATCTTGCTAATTTATCAAAGCTGCTGTTTTAATGTTGCTTGAAAATTCTGTGTGGTTTGCCTTGGTGGAAATTCAGTGGCAATGCATGGAACTGGTCCTGTCACATCTTCAATAATTCTAGCCCTTTAGAATCATTATGTTTTACAATGTGTATGGGGGAGAATGAGCTACCTGTGATCCTCATGATATATATGATTGCCCTTTTGCATGCAATTCCCCCTTTTGGACAAAATAATGATTGTGCCTATCAGGAGAATCACGTAAAGCACATTTCCCCATATGCACTGTAAAATGTAATGACTGAAAAGGGCTTGTAGTACTTAGCATTTGGATAGCACCTTCAAGAGTTCACAGCACTTTGCATACATAATGGTCCTTTCCGCACTTGTATCTTATCCCTGGTTTTATTGGAGTTCAACTCGTGACACAATACCTTGCGTTTATCCCTGGTTATAACAGCATCCGTTCATCCCGGGACAAGGGAGAGCTTGATATGATGTGGAAACAGAAAATACCCCGAGATAATTACAGGGTGAACTCGAGTGTAGCGTAGAATGTAGAAATACCCCGAGACAACTACAGGGGTGAATGTAGTGTAAAATGTAAGTTTGGGGACAGGGTTGAACCAGAATTTAAGGTCTAGTGGGGAAATATCTACAAATAACTAGTGGGGAAATATCTACAAATATCTTGTAAGGCATGTGCTGACATTATTCTCCTAGTTGTTATTCCCCTATTAAAGGTGGAAAGGTGAGGCTGAAGGGTAGTGGCTTGTGTAAGACCAACTAATAAGTTAATGGCTTTAGATAGATTTGAACCAGGGCTCTTGGATTCATAGTTTCTGACCTGACCCCTGTTGAGAAAATGGTGCAGAGAGGAAAGCTTTAATCTCTTTGCTCAAGTCCTGCTCTGAATTAGTCCCACCTGCATGCAATTTCTGTTTTTAAAGAACAGCCCTGGGTATTCTGCTCATGGAACTGCCAGCATCCCAGGGTTGCTATGCTACCACCACTCTGGACTTGAGCCCTAAAAAGCAGATAATATCCACGGCACAGCTGACCTTTCATTAATGATTTGTATGGGTCCTGGTTAGGGCTGCATGGCTGTCACCTGGACAACATCCCTCACATTCTCAAAATTAGTTTTGCTTCCATCACAGTTCCCCAGAGGTTTTAACCAAGCAGGAAACACCCCCAAAAAACTGACTGGGAAAGAAAACCTGCAAATCTGATTGGCACACTGACTTGAACAGAACTTTGGAGGCAACCCTTATTTTACCGAGCCGTGCAATAATCAAAATGGGAAACTTCAGTATAGCTGTACAAGTCAGCACGATGGGGGAAAGCGTTTACAGCCTGTGCATGCTTTTCCAGAAGTAAATTGTTCTGATTTAGTGGAGCATATTCCTAAGAAAGTGTGCGCAGGGTTGCAGCCTGTGCATTGCTGCCGATAATAGATGTGAGGTTCATTGAATAGGCAGATCACAGAACAAAAGCCAGGCTGCCTAGTTTTAATTCCATCAGGATCATTTACTTTTTGAAAGATAGAAAAGAATGAATTGAAGATCAAAATCGCCAGCCTTATATTTGGCTTCATCCAAGATTTATAGCCCCAGCTTTCAAGGGCAACTAAAAACCAGCTGCCAAATTGACATCCACACCATTTTCTCCCTCTTCCTTCAATATTTTATAAATGTTACCGGCAAAGTCAACCTTTGGGGACATTAAAATTAAACATCCTCCCCCCCCCCTTCCCCTGATGCTTCAGGGAGAGTGGGCATTGATAATCTCGGCTTTAACAGGGCCGGTCGTGATAGCTGCTGTTCCATCCACTTGTAACTAGTAGTCGGGGATTTTTATAGGTAATGTTAAAGTTCTCTTTGAAGCATAGAGATTAATATATTGCCTCTTTTTCATCTTTTTTGCATATCCTTCTGCTTCTCCTTGCACACAATTGTAAGGACCAAGCCAGAACTGTAGGCAGTCATATCTGGAGTGAGTCCTAAGTCTGTAAATTAGGTTGCTGGTGGCAACAGCCCACTGTTCAGTGAGCCAAATGTCTCACACAGGTGATTAGACAAGGGCAGAAAGTCAGGATCCTACCAGTGTTCCCTCTAAGCTGAGTGAGTGTGAGCTAGCTCACGGTTTTTTAGCCTCTAACTCATACATTTGTGTCTTAGCTCAGGAAGGATGGTTCCAGAGCAAACTATGCAGTAGACAAATCACTTGTTCACAACTTTAATGCCAGTAGCTCACAAAGTAGAATTTTTGCTCACAAGACTCCACTGCTTACTTGGGAGCATTGGATCCTATTATTCGTGATCATTTGTCTGTTTTAAATGTTATTGTCCTTTATAGTCACAATGGGCCTTAAGGCTTTTCATAAAATTAATTTTTTTATTTAAACACTTTATTAATTTATGATACAATTACAAAGAACCACCAAATGAATTTAAAATTATATAACGTTTGTCAAATGCCGCTGCATATGCTCAACAACTGTTGCTCATTTGGACTGTAGAGTTACAGTTTTCATTTCTTTGAAGGGAGGTAAGCTTTAACATGAGGTAAATCTCCTTTATTTTATTGAACCGTTCAAGCATATCTGATGTCACCTTAGACTGCCAGTGGCGTGCAAAGGTTAAATGTGCAGCCGTAATCAAATTCAACGTAATCATACGTAGTCTCTTAGGGATCACTGAGACATAATTTAGTAAAATTAGATTCATTTTAGAAACAGCCACAGTAGTATAGTGGTTAGACTAAGATCTGAAGACCCAAGTTTAAATCTCCAAGAAGCTTCCTGGGTGCCTGACACCAGCCATTCTCTCTCAGCTTAATTTACCTCACAGGATAGTTGTGAGGCTAAATGGGGGACTGGAGAACAATGCACGGTGTCCTGAACAACTTGGGAGGAGAGTGAGATAAAAATGTAGATGCATTTTTAAAAATCTGTTCAATTATAAAATCAGTGTAGCATGCATCATGACTTTGATTTTAAAAAAGGATCTGGCCTTGTGAATGTAACCCCCAAGAACTGCTTGGTTTAGCCCAGAAGGGGCAGAGTCAGTGAATGGAGGCTTGCCTAGAGAATGTTTGCTGGGGAGCTCCATAAAATTCTTATTACCTTGTAGAAGGTAATTAAAATTTACGTATGTGAAATATTAATTGGAAGGGTGTGTGTGTATAAATTTAGTATGAGTGGTATCATGATTGTGATCATAGTTCTGGGTTGTAATTATCAAGGTCAAGATGTAGCCTGGATTCTATGATGTTCAGTTTCTACCTTTTTAATGCAAGAGGCTGGTATTAGAAAAATCTAACACTTAAATTGGAGGAGTTTAGACTCTGCTCACCACCAGGTTGTTTCAAGCAAGGAACCATTTGCTTCCTTAAACTTATAGAGACTATATATGTGGCAAATTTCTGGTGGTTGTTACACCTGTGTGTTTAACGGTATACACCTTTGAGTTTAAAAAGAAAAACCATTTAAAAATTGCCCTGCAAGTTCTGTTCCAAAGTTAGCACTGTAGAACCTACAAGGAAAATGGTCGCATGAGCTCCTCTGGGCATCACATGCTCAAGATTCAAAACTTGATTCAGGCTTGGAAAGGAACGGGAACATTGTGTTTTTAATATCTCAGTTATCATATGTGATATGTTGGTTTTAGCCTAATATTATTTTTTAAATAGTGCATCAGCTGTTTCTGTGAGTGGAGGGGAAGATGAGGGTGACAGGGTGCTTAACTGTTTCTCCTGAGCCCTTTCTTCTGTTCAGAAATCACCCCTTTAAACTGCAGGCCCTGCAGAGTTCCAGGTGTATGTATACCACATTATGTATATAGCTATGTATAACTTACTTTCTCTAACATGCAGTCTTCTCAGTAAGGAAACTAGAATAAATGAATCTCAAAGTAGCAAATTCTGGCCATTGTGGGAAGGCACTTATGGTTTAACTCTCTGTAATTTTTTGAAAATGGGATTTTGTCGTTTTTAGCAGTTATGGTGCTATCTCTGATCTGTCTCTTGGCTAAGCTCTTGGTGATTAATTGCCCTGTGTTCTAGGCATAAACACTTTAAAAAAATGGAATTGTAGAAATTTGTAAAAGAAACCTATTCTATGAATGATTACTCAAATCTCATTTTTTTCAAGTAAAGAATGGATTATGTCCTTTGACTCTGATAAAACTCAAAAGAAAAAGGGTAAATCGTTCAGTAACTTACAAAGAACAAAATTCAGGATGATCTATGCGAAAACATTAATCTTCCATTATCACATGAATACGCAACCAATCTGGCCTCAGGATCTATGATGCCACTCTATAAAATTTATCATTTTTGATAGGACACCATTAATTTACAACAGTTGTACTCAATGGTATGGCTCTGTGGTGTGAACTCACCTTTGATATATCTCAACTTCTTTACTGCTCTGAATCTCATTATGGATTCTCTCCCCTTTAAAAATGCAGCTCATAATTTGTAACACTACAGTTTCCTCTAGACTTAAGGATTAGCTTTTTATATAGGCAAAATAGATGTTAGGCAAGGACAAAAAGTTTACTTTATGAGAGAGTTCTTTCTTATTATTTCAGAAAGCCACCTGTGATTTCTGAGACCAGTGCTTTCAAACTTACACTCTGCTTTCTGGGAACCCTCTCCACACTGATTTATTTGGTGAGGGACACCTGGGGCATGTTCTAGTAGCACTGACCTGGCCTGTTGGATCTTGGGGGTGTCCTAATTGAACCAAAACTATGGTTTAAAGCACGCATAATACTCTAGTACATCCACATATTGGCAAACCACTTTTGCTCATCTCTTGCATTGAAAACCCCATGAGGGGGTGCCAGAGGTGGTGAAGTTAGGTTGCAATAGACCAGCATACTCTCAGGGGAGCTTGCCTGCTGTTACCAATCTAATAATATATCTGCAAAAACTGATGGAGATGGGGGTCACCACTTATGGCAACACCCTCATGAGGTTTTCAAAGCAAGAGATGAGCAAAAGGGGTTTGCTATTGCCTTCCTCTCCATAGCACCCCTGGTTTTCCTTGATGGTATCCCATACAAGTACTAACCATGGCTAACCCTACTTGACTTTAGAGCTCAGACAAGCTCCAGCTAGTACTGGGCTATTTGGGCTGCCACCGTCTGAACTTATCAAACCATTTTCTGTGCTGGATTTCAACATTATTTCAACAATATTTCTGTCCTTTAAGCCTCATAACACTAAGACAAAATAGTCTGGTGTTGTCTACAGTGACTTGAAAGTATCTCTGCAAAGTAGGGATTTTGCTTAGCATCTATGGTATGCCATAAAGTCCACCCTCTGAAGCTGCCATTTTCTCCAGGGGAACTGATCTCTGTAGCCTGGAATTCAGTTGCAATTCTGGGAGAACTCCAGGTCCCACCTGGATTTTGGCAACCCTAAATTCAAGGGATACCTGGGACAAATTAAGACTGCTTTGCAATACACAATTGGCTCTGTTTCAGTGTAAATGTTTGGTATGACTATTACCAGTGTGGTGTACTGGTTAAAGTTTTGGACTGACTCAGGCTTGAATGCCATTGGGTAAGCTCTCTGAGTAGGGTTGCCAAGTCTGGGTTGGAAAATACCTGGGGACTTTGAGGGTGGAGCCAGGAGAAGGTGGGGTTTGGGGAGGGGAGGGACCTCAGCATAGTACAATGCCATAGACTGTACCCTTCAAAGCAGCCATTTTCTCCAGGAGAGATGATCTCTGTCAGCTGGAGATCAGTTGTAAAAGTGGGAGATCCCCAAGCCCCACCTGGAGGCTGGCATCCCTATCTCTGAGTTCTCTTGGGAGAGTCACTCTTTCAGACTAACCTTCCTCATGGGGGTTGTAAGGATCAGGTGATGGAGAGGACAATGGTTTAAGCAGTTTTGGGGCCCCATGGGAAGAAAAATGGCTTATCGAAATCTAAATAGATTAATAAATCGCACTATTTTTAAAACATATCCCACCTCTCCTCTCAACTTACAATACTAGTTAAAAGCATTTTCAGTTAGAACCAAAAATAAAATAGCAAACCTCCTTAAAAGATGCCTGCCATTCAACCCCCCTCAAAAGCCCTGGCAAACAGGCAGGTCTTAAAATGCTTCCTGAAGATTTCCAAGGAAGGGGACACCCCCTCGCCTCTTCAGGAAGCCTAAGAGCCAGAGCCATGAGGGAAATGGCCTGAACTCTGGTGAATTCCAGAGGGGCCATCCTAAGTGGTGGGATAGTCAACAGATGGCTATCTGATGACTGTAGTTGGGGACATATGGAAGGAGACCAGTCCATCCTTGCCTGGAGCTCTTTAGGAATGAGTACCCCCAGTGATAAACATTCCACTGTATTTTACTTCAGTGGGGCAGCAAAGTCCTGAAAGCCAGCTCTGGGAGGAGAAATACCTGGAGATTTTGGGGATGGATCATGTGGGAGTGGGGCTTGGGGAGGGACCTCAGCAGGGTACAATGCCATAGAGTCCATCCACCAAAGCCCTCATTTTCTCCAGGGGAACTGATTTCTGTAGTCTGGAGATCAGTTGTAATAGCAGGAGATCTCCAGGTGGCACCTGTAGGTTGGCAACCCTAGTTCCACTGCACAAGTTGTGCATTTGGTTTGATCCCAATTATGGAAATCCTTCTGAAGTGTAAGACTTCTCAAACTTTGAATCATTAGAGAATTCAGTGCCCCAAGATATGGTAGTGTCCAGCTTTAAAAACCTGAGGAAAGAATCATGTATTGCTAGGTCTGTGGGTGACCATTAAGTGGAATCTTGCTGGTTCAAAGGCAATATACACCTGGATCTTAAATGCTATTAATAATATCTGCGCATTTTTGGTATTGTGAGAGAGGATTGTGGTGTCACGGTTTAAAACCCTGTGGGGTGGGCGCACAGTAAACACGAGCCCTCTTGCCTGTCTGTAATGATCATAACAATTCTGCACAGAAATCAACATTTTAAACTCTGCTGTAATACAGTTGTTTTTTAAAAAGAGATACAAGTTTTTATGTGAAATAACTTTGCACAAAAGAATATGAAAAGTGTGTAAGAAATGTCTTATGAATGTTTTATTCTGAGGCAAAACAACATTCCTTCCTACAGTAACCAAATGCCTCTTTGGCAGGCTAAAATTGCAAAGTTAGCACAGCCATTCCTCAGGAGGCACTGGCTGCTGCTACAGTCAGTCTGCTCTCTTGTTTTCAGTTCTGCCAATTTAGTTGCGCTCTCTCCCTCTCTCTCTCTCTTTCTCGGCAAAAAGAGACAACCTTTGCAGAATGCACTGGCTATCATTTTCAGCTAGACACAGTGAATCAAAACGAACATTAGCAGAGTAATTTTTTGTACATAGATGGATGAGATCAGAACTTTTTTATGCTGTGCCAATGAATTCCTGTTCATATTTCTTTCAGGTGAAGATAGCTTCTCTCTCTCTTTTGGGGGGATTTATGTTCAGCTGAGTAAGCTGTTCAGGCACAAATTAAGCCCCCATATAAACAACAGACGTGGACAGTTTCTCTTTGGGCAAGAACTGCGTTAGGATTTCCTTGCTGTTACTTCAAAGCTATTTCTGTACCACTATTTTTGGTGCTTGTTCTTAATTCTGTGTGTGTGTGTGTGTGTGTATGAGTGTGTGAGAGAGAGACAACATATGTTAGCAAATCTCTTGGACAGTTGTACAAAATATCTCTCTTTCATTTAAACTGGTTCATTTATTTGTTACATTAATACCCCACCTTTCTTCCATCAGTGAATCCACAGTGGCATATATAGGAGCTCTAGGAGGTTTCTCATGGCAAACCAAGACCTGCTTAAGTTTCAACAAGTTTGCTATAAAATGTGCCTTCCAACTGTGCCACAGCACTGCTTTGACTCTGATCCAATCTGCATTGGTATTCCCCCCTGTTGTGCCAACGATCTCACATCATCTCACAAATTTCTTTCTGCATTTCATGCTGCTTCCACTCTCCTATTGTTTCATTTCAGCATTGGCTGTCTGCTTCATCTTATTGCCATTTAGTGGTGGCTCTGAAGTCACTACAGTGTCTTATTGCCTTATCTGGATTTAGTTTTAAGGTGCTACAATTGCTCTTCCCCACCCTCGAGCCACTGTGAGCAAAAAGCAGACAACTGGAGCCAAATTCTTCCCCCCCCTTTTCTCAGGAGATATGCAAATTGTTAAAAAAGGAAAATAGTTAGCTGAAAATCCAGTCTGCGTTTAAAAGCAGCAAGGGAACATTTTCCTGTGATCATATTTTGGGGGGGGGGGGTCTGGAAGCATGTCCACCCCCCTTCTCTCTCACTCTCCCTAAACAACTTGCATCTTGATGCAGACAGAGGAGAGCTTTATACTGAGCCAAATGGGAAGCTGATGCCACAGCAGCATGTAACAGCTTTACATAGCAAATGCAGATTGGGCCTCTGTTCCCACCACTTCCTCTCTATTTCCACATTTCAGCTTACCATAACAGAAGACATTTCCCTCAGTTGTTCTCCGAAGACAGGAAGAAGATTGCATTGCTACCTTTTGGCTCCATTGGTGCTACTTCTAGTTCCATTGACTTTATTAGGTGCCATGGATCAGCTAGTTACATTGAATATCCTTATTGTGCAATCCCAGACACAGTTATACCCCTATAAACCCAGTGAACTCAGTTGTCTTAGAAGGGTGTCCCTCTGTTTAGGACGGGACTAAATATCATGATGGCAGCTTAGCTTCCTTTGGTAATAATGATGTGGAGTATTTATTGGAAAAAGGAAGTACTGCAATGATGAATTGTCCCTTCTGTGGAATACCTTTAGGATTATATTTGGTTGCTTTTTAATGTCTTGTGGTTTTATTGGTGATATGTTGTGCATAGGTGTGTTTGCCTTATGCCCCCTTTTAGCAGGAAAAGTGAGGTATAAATATTTTAAATCAATATCCTGACCAGCTTAGAATCGTTTCTGTTTTGAGGAGTATGATTAAGTCAGGGTCAGACAAAATAAGAACAGAGAGAAAGATCCCTTTGTAGTCCATAGGCTGTCAACTTCTTAGCTACAAAGGACAATTTTATTCTCAGATCTAGGAAAACCAGAATATTATCAGAATGGACATTTCCTGAACTCTCTAATGCCAGTAGTTGAGGGTATCACAGCAGCATGGGATAATTCCAGGTGTGTAAATAGGCAGGATAGGAAGAATAAAGCTCTGTTTTGCCAAAACTGTCAAATGAATGTTTTAGCCTTGAGGCAGCCTCAGATAAATGAATGTTTTAGCCTTGAGGCAGCTGAGATAGTAATCTCATAACCCCAACACTGGAGAAACATGACTGAACCCTGAAGTTTTTATCAGCAGCCTCAATTTTCTGTAGCCTTGCAAATATTGTGGTTAATTAGTTTAAGAATAAACATCAAGGACTAGGGGGAAAAAAGAGGAATACCTGACAGAGATGAAAAAACAGCCACGTCGAAAACTACATATCCTTGCAGCCAATGGCAAATGGTGTGGTAGGTGCCAATTTTGGTCTCCACAGGGGGGGTTGTGACTAGTTGGTGGGCCAGAGGATAGTACAAACTAAAATTACACCAGGCAATGAGCCCCTGCTGCAAGCACTAGTTCCATACTTGGCAGCTATCAAAAGGAAGTCGCACCTCGCCTTGTGCTGATTCATGTGTAAATACAAAAAGATATGAAGAACTTTGCTGGATCAAATTGGAAGTCCTTCTCTTCTATCCAGTTTTCAACAATAATCAGCCAGGTATTTGGAAAGGCCACAACCTACACATGAAAGCAACAGCTCTCTCCCATCTTTGACCTGCCCAGCAATTGACACTCAAATGGCCTACTGCCTCTACACACGGACCTGTTATCTTATGATAGACCCATCCTTTATAAATGTACCTTTAAAAAAAAAAAAAACTGAGCCAATGGCCATCACTGTCTTTAGTGGAAGTGGGATGCATTGGCTAATTATGTTTGTATGAGTAAAGAGGTAATCCTCCCCTTGTGGTAAGTAGAAATGGTATGCACCATCAATTATACTGATTGTTTTTATTTGCCATCATTTTAATTATAATTCTTAGCATGAACTCCACACTTTTCACTCTTGCTGCACACTAAGCTGATGTTTTTGGTAAACTGGCTTCCACAACTCCAAGATTCCTTTGCTGAAAAATCATAGCTAACCTAGATCCCACCAGTATACATGTGAAACTTATTTTTTGGGTGAGTGTGTGTTCATCTGTTTATACTTTCCATTGTCATTGGCTGCCTACTCACCCAGTTTGCAAAAACTACTTAGGATCTCTTCACAGGTTGCTTGAATTCATATCTATCCAAATCGAATTCATATGTATGGCTGAATTCCTGCCTGAAACTGAGATTCATTTTCTAGGAGCATTTGCAAATCAATTGCTTGAACATTTTGTGAAAATTCATGGTAAAAGTAGCACAAGCAATATTGGAACTACTTCTTTGGATTTAAATTAATAATCACTGAAATTTTGTGCTACTGGCCCAGCTGTAATCACTGTTTTAGAGGGAAATGTTTTGGACCTCAAACTCAGCCATCCCTTCGAATGGGGATATAGAAATGGCATTTTAGGTTATTTGATTATCTCTATTGTGGGAGAATTATTTGATGTTCTGCATTTGGAAATGTGCAAACCTAAGACCTCCTTTCTTTTTGAGAAACTTGCAATGGCAAATTAGCTTGATTATAAGATACTCTTAAAACCCTTGTTCCACCTGTCTGACACTTTATAGCATGTTCTCAAATGCTGAGGCTAAAATGACATCTTACCTCCAAATCCCCAAACCCTAGTATTGCTTCCGTGCTGCAAAAAGATGTTGGGAGGGGAAAATTTGCAAAGGATAAGCAGTGACAAGACATGGCAAACTGAGAAATGTTCTGCAACCAGGTGTGTGTAGAATATATTTGCCAGGTCCCCCCTGGCCACCAGAAAGAGATGGGGAAGTAGGGTTGCCGGATCCAGGTTGGGAAACTCCTGGAGATTTGGGGATAGAGCCTGAGAAGGACAGGGACCTCAGTGAGGTACAATGCCATAGAGTCCACCCTCCAAAGCATCCCTTTTCTTCTGGAGATGAACTGTAATTCCAGGGGATCCCCAGGAACCACCTGGAGGCTGGCATCCCCAGTAGTAGGTTGTATCCTATAATGCTAACAACTTTCTCCAGTTTGCTAAACCAGGGAAGAAACCTGGCACTGATTGTATTAACTACTAATGGAGTCCCATTTTTATCGTTTATGGATGATTCATTGCTACTGGTGCAATTCTAAAAAAGCTTTCCTGGGAGTAAGCACCATTCAATAGGCCCTGAGTTGGAGTCTAAGTAGATGTGCTTTTGATTACTCCCTGGATTACTTATCAAGTAGAGATGGACTGACTTATTTAAGCTAACTATTCTTTATTGTTAAGTGGACTTTCTCCCCTCCAGGCAATTGGCAGCCTTAGTTATACAAGTGGCAAAAATTATTCAGGAGTTTGGATACCAGGTCCTGAGGATTTCTTAAAATTGGAGGTGTATTACTGCCCACCTAATCAAAAACATGAAGCAGGTATTGAGAAAGAAAAGAAAATAAGGTAAGTGGCTAAAGCAGAAAACGTCGTAATACTGGGTGACTTCAGCTACAGCATTAAGTGACCAAAGGTGTATTTGAATCATGCCATAGAGATAAGATAGACCAGAGGGGTAATGTCCCTGAACTTGGTTCTGAGCGGGGTTGAAGATCTGGTGCAAAATGTTGATATTTTTGCACCAGTTGAGAAATGTGGCCAAAATGTTAGTAAACATTAGTGTAAATGGAAAGTTGCCCTCAGAGTCCAAAACTATCACATATTTCAAAAGAGAGGACAAAATATGACAACTTGTCAGAAGGAACTTAAAAGGGGAGAGATCGACCTCTCCAAGATGTTTGGAAATTACTTAAAACCACACTAATTGAGACAGAGATGGAATGCATACCTCTGGTTAGAAAAAAACATTAAAAATACAAGTAAAAGAAGCAATAAACAGCAAAAAGGTGTCATTCAAAAAGTGGAAGGTTTTCCCAAGTGGCATGCATGAACAGAGTGGAGAACTGATTTTGCCAAAATAAATGGAAGTTGATCGAGAGAACAGAAAGAAAACTTGAGGAGCAGCTTGTTGAAAACATCAAAACAAACAATAAGCATTTCATAGACCCCTCCAGGGTCACCTAGTCCAACCCCCTGCACAATGCAAGACATTCACAAATACATCCCCCCCTTGTGACCCTTGGTCCATGCCCAGAAGATGACAAAACACCCCTTGGATCCCTGGCCAAATTGGCCTTGAGAAAAATTGTTTCCTGACCTCAAAGTAGCGACCAGCATTTATCTGGGTGTGTAAGAAATATATTCTTTAAATGTATCAGGAGCAGGAAATCAGCCAGGAAGGTGGTTGGGCCATTTGTTGCCAAAAAACTGAAAGGATTGTTTATAGATGATGGGGTGATGGCACAGAAATTGAATGAATTCTTTATATCTGTTTTCATTGTAGAAAATGTGAAGCACATACCCACACTGGAACCACTGGTTTTGGATGCATGAAGAAATGAGTCAAATTGAAGTGACTAAGGATGAAGTTCTAGAACTACTATGCAAACTGAAAATGAATAAGTCTCCCAGCCAGAATGGCATACACCTGAGGGTTCTTAGGGTTCTCAAATGTGAAACTGAGGATCTACTAACCAGTATATTTAACAGATCACTAAAATCAGCCTCCAGACTGAAGGACTGGAAAATAGCAAATATTACACCAATTTTTAAAAATGATCCTGGGTTGTTTCAGGAAATTATAGGCCAGTGAACCTAACATCTGTCCCAAGTAAATTAGTAGAATTATTAAGTATATAGAAAAACAATGCCTGCCGAGGGGAAACCAACATAGCTTCTCCAAAGCTAACTCTGCCCTCACAACCTTTTAGAGTTCTTTGAGAAGGTCACCAAGTATGTGGATAAGGCCGATCCCATAGATATTATGTACCTGGACTTCCAAAAGACTTACACCAAAGACTCCTAAGTAAACTTAGCAGTCATGGAATAAGATTTCTTTTTATGGATTAAAAATTGGTTAAATGACAAGAAAGGGATGAGACAGATTCATGGAGGAGAGGTTCATCATTGACTACTAGCCAGGGTGACTGAAGGGAGCCTCTATCTGCAGAGGCAGAAAACCTATGAATACCAGTGTTAAGAGGCAGCATCAGGAGAAGGCATAGGCCTTCTAGGTAACTGATTAGTTGCTGTGAAAAAGGGATCCTAAACCAGATGGACCACTAATCTGATCCATCAGGGATCTATCGATCTTACTCTTATCAGCCGGTTTGAAATTTTTTGGCCACATCCACACTGTCACTTTTGTAGTTCATTTCTCCCTATTGCTTCAGGTTCTACCCCTCCAATTTGTTTTGCTCTCTCTAGTAGTCCCAGAGGGAGCAAAACCCATGTGGAAAAGGGGGAGACCCAAAGCAATAGGGAGAAATGAGTGACAAAAGTGACAGTGTGGACGTGGCCTTAGTCACCCTTTGAGGAGGAGGAGATTGGATTTATACCCACCCTTCACTTGGAGTCTCAGAGCGGCTTAGAAACTCCTTTCCCTTCTTCTCCCCGCAACAGACGCCCTGTGAGGTAGGTGGGGCTGAGAGAGCTCTTTCATGAACTGTTCTTGCGAGAACAGCTCTGACAGAACTATGGCTTGCCCAAGGTCATCCAGCAACTGCAAGTAGAGGAGTGGGGAATCAAACCTGGCTCTCCCAGTTTAGAGTCCACGCACTTAACCACTACACCAAACTGGCTCTTTGGTTCAAAAAGAATATCTGCAAAATGTTATATCAATGGCACATCTCTCCCTTGAGGCTCACTTGAATTTTAATGGTAATTGCTGGTATTGTGATGAGGCAAAGGCTAATTCTTTGTGTATGTGGTGAAAAGGTGTACAGGCAAAATGTTTCAGGAAACTGGTTATGCCAGTACTTTCTACAGAGCTTGGTCTTAAGGTGGATTGTACAACAGCAGTAGTTTTACTTAATTGTATAGTCTTCGTCCCCCTAATTTTTCATGTGTTAGTATTTTCCATGGCCAGACTAACATGTGTAAAGTTTGAAACTGTAAGTTGATTGGATAAATAAGGTGAAAGATGCCTGCATGTTACTTAGACTCACTTACTCAAGATGTAAGAGAACTGCATCAAAAATAGGCTGTGGTTATGAGGTGAATGGAGGCACTGTCTGTTGAAGTCTTGGGTGATAATGTTGTAAATTATGCTTCTGATATCCCCCCCCCCCCTTTGCATTCCCATCTGGATCTTCTGAATTGTTGAATATTATGCTCTACTTTCTTCCTACTTTTTAGTTTCTGTTTTTTGAAAGACCTTCATTCTTTTAGTTTTTTTAACTGAGGTAGCTTCTGCCTTTTTAATGTGTTAGAGCACCATTGTTCTTTACCATGGTATTTCTGTACTTGAAGTTAGTGTGTGTGTGTGTGTGTGTGCGCACATTATGTAAATGAAGTCAGTTGGATATGATATGTAAGTATACACATAGTGTTTGTATTCAGAACCTTTTGAGTGATTTTCCCCTTCAAATCTATTTTGTGTATTTCCCAAATCATTTATTTTTTTAATAACTTATTTTGTTTTTTGCGTTATCTTGACTCAAAAAACTTAAGCAGTGTTTTTTTAAAAAAGAAACAAATATTGATACTACAACTTGCAATTTGGTGACATTTTGCTATTTTAATATGTTATGGACATTTTAATAAATTCTGCAACTGTACTGTGTAGTTATGCTTTGAAGTTCATCAGTGGGGCTTCACATTTTGGCACACTTTTAAAGCTTTAGCATTGCCACACTTTAAAGCATTCTCTGAACTATTTTGAATTTTGTTCTCTGGGGGAGGGAGCAGAATGTAAGATGCCAGTTTCTGTAACAATGTGAATTTCTGTCGAATGTGCAGTGGTGTATATTCCATCACATGGAACTTGTTTGCTTTGGGGGGAAAGTTAATTCTCTTATTTTAGCAAAGTCTTGCAAAGCCATTGTTGGAAAACTGCAGGAAAAGACCTTCTTTTTCTTGTGGTGGACCTCAACTTGATCCCATAACCTTTTATGACAGCATTTCTTCCATCTTTAGAAACATAAATATTCACCCCAAATATACGAAACCAGCAACATAAAAAAGATGGGTGATAGTGGGGGTGAGCTGAACTTATTTATTATTTAACCAGGGATGTTTTTATAGTGGTAATAAACTGCTTTGGAGCCCAAAGGCAAGTTGTAGAAAGAGACCCTGTTGATGGCAGACAATAAAACAAGAGACACCTTAAAACCATTAAACCAAAATAATTACCAACTCTAAATCAATGCCATAAAATTAAGTAGGGACATTTAATGGATATAAGGCAAGGAGGTAAAATAATCACAAAGGGCAGAAAATGGTGTTTGAGACAGTGAAGAAAATATATATATCATTTTTGTTAGTTATTACATTCTGTCTTTGTTAGTCCTCTGGGGAAATGTGAGGAATCATGTAACTGACACGCTGTAAGAAATATTAAGCTTCAGGTATGCAGATATGAGTATCAAAACCTCTGTAAGTATCTACCACCAAATCTGGAGCATTGAGTGACCAAGCTAGTATCTCTTAAGTAATCATTAATTTCAGTTAGGTCATATCTAATTGTACTATCAGTGTCTGCCATCTTTGGAAGACAGATCTGCCTTGGCTCCAAAACATGTGCCTTGCAGTTATTTCACAGATTTCAGTTGTTATTCCATCATCATCGTCCTTTCAGGAGTTTAGATTGTTTTTCAGCCATATCATGGCAAAAAGAGCCACCATGAAAAAAATCTGTTTTTTTTCTTTGATGGGACAATTTTTGCCAAGTGTTACAACTAATTACCTCAAACAATGAGATGTTGTCCAAAATAGCAGATGGGTTCCAGTTAACTGATAAATCCCAAGACATAGTGACAAAGGAGAAAATTTCCAGCAACTTCCCATTTGTAAACCTGCCCCCAATGGCATTGAACTTTCCCCTCCAAACTGGATTGGCTGATGGACAGTTGTCTGTGGATGTGCCTTAATTTCCAAATGAAGGGGGGTGGAATTAAATGAATTTATTACATTCCTTAGGGCAATGAAAATGAATGGGAATAGTAATGAATGAACAAATGCAATTTCTTTAACTCATTTCATTCGTTTCCCTAGTGCCTGGTAATCTGGTTAGACTGCTTGAGAAGGTCAGCGGAAGAGAGTAAAGGTAGAGGAAAGTGAATTGGAAATTTCCCCATCACACTTCTAATTGTGGGTTGCTTATATAAATGACTACTCAGCACTTTTTGTTTTGACCTGAAGCAAGATATACTTTACCTATTTTTTATTATTTAGATTATGTTCACATTTCTTCTTTATGTGAGTTTCTTGTAATCATAAAATATCTGTGTTTTGTTTTTTAAGCTAGTTGAAAGTTTTCATATGTTTTGTGGTAGAATTCAGTCCATTAATATTCATAGAAACTTTTTTTAATTTATCCATTTTGTCTAGATGTTGATGCCATAGCCGTTTCTTCTTCTGAGCTCTTAAGTGAACTTTGCTTTGGGCTGCTTGAAGATTTTCCTTCAGTTCCTCTATGTAGATCCTCTGCTTGCAGCTCTTCAGCCAACAGCTTGGCTTGTTCTTCTGTTTCGATTACTTTCCTTCCTTCTGGTGAGTATACCTCTAGTGCAAATGGTATTACCCAGTAGTATTTCATTTCTTTCTCTTGTAAAATCTGTCTCAGAAAGTCAAAATCTTTCTTTTTCCTTAATACACTTGTTGGGGGGCATGGTGACGCCGTGAAGAATGGCAGTTGCTTAATCCTGTGGCTCCGTTCCCTCATTCCCCTTCACAAATAACAGCAAGCTAATTAAATCGTAAAACATCTTGAAAATGAAAGGAGGTGGCAGCTCAAACTCACAGAATAAAAAAAACAAGCAATAAATCAGTAAAAGACTTCTTCCAGCCACGAGAAAACCCGTTAGAAGGTATGACGCGAGGGGCCGAGAGAAATAAAATGGCTGACGAGAAAACAGTCACTCAGCTTATAGAGCAAGCATTTTCTAAACAGGACCTACCAGGTCTCTTAGACTGAATGGAGAGGCGACTCGGAGAACAAATTCAACACGCTATAGATCCAGTAAGGGAACAACTCTCATTAATACATGAAGCTCTAGATAAGACCTCTAAAGTAGCAGATAAGGCTTTGAATATCAGCACAACCCTCCGTAACGAGGTCAGAGACTTAAAGGCACAGGAAACTAAATCCAAAGAAAAAATGATAAGCTTAGAAACTCAAATAAAATATCTGAATTTGAAGCTCAGAGGGATCCCAGAGGGCGCAGAGGAGCACAGGGATCTAATTTGTTTTATCTCCAGCTGGCTAGTGGTGGCCCTACGCTTAGATTCTGGAGTTGCTCCCACCATAATAAAAGCCCTTCGCATTGAGCCATTTCGAACCCAAAAAGATGCGGCCCAAGAGATGTACTAATACAACTTTCAGACTGGAGGGTGAAAAAACGTATATTGTATGAGGCGAGATCACAGGGATACTTATTATTTAATGAAGAAAAAATCGGCGTTTTCCCTGATGTACCACAGGAAGCGTTAGCTATCAGAAGAGCTCTCAAGACAGTAACATCCCGCCTGCAAGCTGTGAAGGTGTGTTATAGATGGATCTCTAATGGAAGCTTTCAAGTCTCTCGAGGAGGGTCTGTGCTTACTTCATCAGATGAAGACACGGGCTATGCTTTGCTGGAAAAACTGCATCTTTCCACAGACCCTGAAAACAACTGCTGCTCAGTAAAAAGAAAAATGAGATCTCCTGCTACAAATTCTCAGCAAGGGAACACAGCCCCGAATTGTCGGATGAAGACTCCATGGACCGTGGAACTTGATAGTCAGGGAAGAAGCAGTGAAATCTGCTATAGGTGTGACATAAGGTTTACAGAATGGTTCACTATGGTTGATTGTCTGTCCAATTTTATAATTATAAGAGAGTAATAGATTTGTTGAAATGCTTGCTTGCAGATAAAATGTTTAAGTAAACTGTTTTTGAAGGGGGAGGAGGGAGGGGGGTAAGGGATTTTTTTGATTCGTTTAATAAGATCTCCTAAGTGCCTTGACCCATTGTTTGGGTTTAAAGGATTTTTTTTAGGTAGGTCTCTCACATCTTAAGCCCATAACTGGTGAAAGCCTGACAGTAAATCCTATAGGGTTTTTTAAAATTATTATTATTATCAGTATTAGTATTTCAAGAGGACTCTAACTGCACAATTGTAAGTTCTCAAAGTTTCCTCAGAGGGCTATTCAAGGTACAAGCAACAGGGGGGAGGGGGGGCTGTTTGTTTGTTTGTTAGTTAAAATTTTCTAGTTAGATTGTTACTGTTGCAACGTTTATATTGGAAAAAAGACAATTCTAAATATACTGTAAGTGCTAAATATTGTTAAAAATTACATTTAGTGGGTTATAATAAATATAAAAATTGTATTGTTACCAGTATCAATTAAGCAGCATATGTCTCTGTTCTCTCATATCTGACAAAGATAATTAACCATACTTATTTCCAGGTAATTAGACTGTGATTTGAGACATCTTAGCATACTGCTCTATAGAACAGAGTAGCAATAAAACTGTGGTAAATTTTTTTAGCTATCTCATTCTGCTATAGTTAATTAATTTAAAGCACACTGATTTCTGGAGTAGGGGATTCAGCCTTTTAAACTGTTTTTTTCTTTTTTATCTAATTAATTGTATTAATATTGATCTGAGCATCTGATTGAGAGAATAGCATTAATCCATTGTAGGGAAATTAATTTTCAGAGGGAACCAAAAAGTCTTTAAGATCAATTAATATAACATTTCAAGTAATTTACCTCAGAAAATCAATTATATCATTTTCTGATTATTTTCTGACACAAAGCATAACATAGAATATTAACTTTTAACACACTCTCAACTATAAGTCTTTAATTTAACAGCAGAGTTACATTACCGGTTGATTAATTTTTACTTATTTGAAGTGTTGAATTGTTCTGACACACTATTTTAAATAAACTTATTAATCATACATAAACTACTCATATAATGAGTGCACTAAAAATACAATCAGTCAACATCAGGGGTCTAAACACATGGACCAAAAGAAGAAAAGTCATTCGTTATTTGCAACTTTCACACCCTTCAATAGTATTTCTACAAGAAACACACTCAAAATCTGATAAATACCACATATTGAAAACATCTTTATATCCAACACAATATCAAGCTACTGGGTCTTCAAACTCAAGGGGGGTGGCAATTCTCCTATCAAACTCATTAAACTTCACTCTCCAAGGACAGATAGAAGATTCCAGATGTCGTTTCATCTTTATTAACGGCAAGTTAGACAACAGCAAAAATCACACTGGCATCAGTATACGCTCTAAACGAGGATCAAATTTCATTTTTAACATCATTTTTTTCTGAACTGCAATCATTTAGAGAAGGTGATCTCATCTTAGAAGGAGACTGATCAGGTTCTAGACAGATCCTATCAGAAAAGGAAGAAAAAGAACAACCAATATCAGTCAACAAACACAAAAACTGAATTAGCCAATCTCTTTGACTCCTTTGGACTAATTGACACATGGAGATCTCTACACC
Source organism: Lepidodactylus listeri (assembly GCA_029233225.1). Classification (NCBI taxonomy): domain Eukaryota; kingdom Metazoa; phylum Chordata; class Lepidosauria; order Squamata; family Gekkonidae; genus Lepidodactylus; species Lepidodactylus listeri. The sequence goes on along the minus strand of JARCFY010000004.1, from coordinate 115,379,563 downwards.
CAACAGAGAGAGACTATTCATATTTTTCGGCACATCATCAAACCTTTACTAGAATAGATTTTTTATTAATATCAGATTCTTTATCTCAGGACCTCACATCAGCAGAAATAGGTCTAAGATATTTAACAGACCATGCTTGGCTTGAAGGCATGCTTTGTAAAGATTCATCCACTATCCCAGATAGACAGTGGTCTATGGACAAAAGTATCTTGTCCAATCAACAAATAAAATCCAAGTTAGAAACAAACATCAAATTTTTTTTTTGAAGAAAACAGATTGTGTGATATGCCTACAGCTACATTATGGGCTGCTATGAAAGCTGTTCCTAGAGGTTCTTTGATCTCTGAAACAGCACATCTTCGAAAGCAAAGGGAAAAACTAAGAAAAAAATGCTGGAGAACATCAAACAACTTGAAATAAAACACAAAAAGTATGGAGGGAAAAAGATTCTTGCACAATTAACAGTGGAGCGGAAATGCCTAGAAGCCATGGAAACTTCACAAATCAAGAAAAAATTATTATACTTAAAACAGACTAAATGACAGAAAGCACTGAGAAATATTCGTACGTTGGCATGGAGAGTGAAGGATAAGAGAAGAAAGTCCTGCATAAACTTATTCAAACACTCTTCTGGAAAGATCCTTAACACACCCAAGACTATTACAGAAGGTTTTGCAGATTACTATGCTAAATTATATTCATCCCGTAAACCAAAACTAGACGATATTAAAACATATCTAGAGGTCCATGCACCACCGAAAAGAATCTAATTAGAACATGCCAAACTATTGGACAAACCTATTATGCTAGAGGAAATTATAGATAAAATCAAGAATCTGAAACTGAATAAAGCTCCGGGCATTGATGGCATTCCGGCAGATTTTTATAAGACTTTCCACTCTTCTCTTGCACCATACCTTCTCAAAGTTTGCAATGATGCCTTAACCTCTGGGGTTCTCCCCTCCTCATGGATGAATCATCTATTACAGTGATCCCTAAAGAAAAGAAAGATCTCTTGGATATAGCTTCCTACCGTCCTATAGCATTAATTAACAATGATGCCAAAAACTTCACAGCTCTACTGGCCAACCGAATTTAAAAAATTGTGCCGGAATATATTGAATCAGATCAGACGGGCTTCATCATGAATTGGCAAATAACAGACAACATTAGACACACTCTGAATATTATAGCTCACGGGAAAAAATCTACAGAGGAATCCTTAATTTTAGCGCTTGATTTTGAGAAGGCTTTTGATTCTTTAGAGATACTATACACACTGACTTTGCTACAAAAAATGGGCTTTGGGCAGAACTTTATAAATGCTATTAAGTCGATCTACTCTCAACCAAGATCCAGAGTGTGCATTAATGGTCATAATTCAGCTTTCTCAGGTCTCATATTCAATAAAAACAGTTCAGGAGTAAAAGGTATGGTAATTTCCAATTTTTTTGGGTAAAATTTTATATACCCAAACCTAGAATTTTTTAGCCTTATAACACATTCACCACCTATGGTAAAATATCCCAACAGAATTTTTACATTTCCAGCAGTCATTTCTATAAAACATTTTTTATATATTTTCTTTACAGGAGACTGCTTTTGTAATTTTTATTTTGGTTTTCCATACCAGGGCTCATTGATCAAAGGGAACATTGTGTGCCCATTTAACCATAGAGTTCTTTACTACTTCATCCTTGGTCTTATGTTCTAACAAAAGTACATACAGTTTTTTAATCATTTTTTCTTCAGAACAAAGCAATATCTTGTCAATTTCAGACATTTTAGTACAGAATCCTAAAATTCTCAGGATTAAAATTTTTTATACTTTCAGTTGTTTTTAACTCATTTTTATTATTGAGAAGGTCATCATATTTCAGTAAATAGATTTTAGAAATCAAGTTTGGGTTGGTAAAAGCATCCAAGGGAGCAACCCACTTTGGGATTCTAGAATAAAAGGGTTTTATCATGTCTTCCCATACCCTTAGCAGTGCTCTTCTGATTAGATGTTGTTTACAATATTTATGATTTTCATCTTTCCCATACCAAATAAAAGCGTGCCAGCCAAGTAGCAGGTCATGACCTTCTAATGCCAATATTCTGGTATTTTCTAAAGTAATCCAATCCTTTATCCATGTCAAGGCAGTTGCTTTAAAATACAAATTCTTGTCTGGAAGAGCAAATCTTGCCCTTTCTCTTGCATGTTGTAGAGCTTTCAGTTTTATTCTTGGTTTTTTGCCTTGCCATATAAATCTCTTAATCAAAATGTCTAGTTCTGTAAAAAGTTTCTGGTTTTGGAGGACCAGAATTGTCTGAAACAAAAAAGTCAATCTAGGAAGAACATTCATTTTAATTGTTGTGATTCTGCCCATAAAAGATATTTGTAAAGTTTGCCATTTTTCAAGATCCTTCTTAATTTCTGTGATAAATTGGACATAGTTGTTTTTGAGCAAAGAACTACATCTATTTGTTATATTTATTCCAAGATATCTTATTTTTTCTTAATTTCCAAACCTGATAGTTGCTGCAGTGCTAAGTCCTGTTGAGGTGTCATGTAGGAATCCTCTAGTTTTGTGTTCATATTTTTGTTTTATGCACATTTATTTTCAAACTGGCAACTTGGCCATAGTCCTTAAGAGATTTTAAGAGATGGACAATAGATTCCATTGGGTTTTCCAATATAAATACTAAATCATCTGCAAAAGCCTGCAATTTGTATTCTTCTCCTTTAATTTTAAGTCCTTTTATGTTAATATCACTTCTAATCAAATCATTCAGTGTTTCAAGTGCAAAAATAAAAGGTAGAGGTGAAAGTCGGCATCCTTGTCTGGTTCCTTTTTTGTATGCTATATTTCTTGTTAATTCACCATTAAGAAGAATTCTTGCTTTTGCATTTGCTAGAGGATGGGCCATAAGTACTATGTCATGCCTTAGGAGATTAAGAAACCAGGAATCTGCAGAAATCATTAATGAAATACAGAACTGTGAACAACAAATGAAACTGCAGTCAGCTACCCAAAATCTGAAAATGAAATTGAAACTCCTGCAACATTAAATGAACTGCCTATTAACTCAAGAAATAGCTCAAAAGATCACCTATGCAAAACAAAACTATTTTGAGAATGCCAAAAAGCCAACAAGATAATTGGCTTATAAATTAAGGAATAAAAAAAAGAGAAAAGGGCTATCTTCTCACTGAAAGACTCTTATGGAACTGAGAAAAATCTACTGCAAGACTTGAAAAACATTGTAGAATCTTTCTATGAAAAACTATAAAAAAGGAGAAGCTAATATAAATGATGTTCATGATTATTTTATAAACCACAAGATTACTATTTTTGTAGAAGACCAAATAAAAATACTAAATGATCCAATAACAATGGCAGAAATTATAGAAGCCATCAAAAACTAGAAGAAAGGGAAAATGCTGGAACCGGACAGATTTCCAGCAGAATTCTACCAAACGCTTGACCTTACCTTTTAAAATGGTAGTTCATGCTATGCTGACTGAAGTTAAACCTCTAGATACCTGGAATGATGCATTAATAACTTTGATACATAAACAGAACACAGACCAGAAAGACATTAAGAACTATAGACCTATTTCACTATTTAATGTGGATTATAAAATCTATGCTTTTATTTTGGCTTCAAGACTTTAAAAAATACTTATAAAAGTTATACATCCATAGAACCTTCAAAAACTGAATTATAGCCTCCAAAAATACATAGCTGGTCAAAGGTGTATTTTGAAAGAGGGATGTGTAGTCTTTTATAAAAGTTTTGTTGCTGTTGGTTTGGTGCATAGATATTGGCAATTAATGTCTTGTTTTGCATTTGAATTTGGGCAAACAAAATTCTGCCATATTTGGAGCTAAATAGTAGCTCAGGGAGCAGATATAAAAGATTTGCTCCATTTTTTAACTTCTAAATATTTTTGGTGTTTTATGTGTGTTTCTTGTAAGCAGATAACATCTAATTGTAGTTTTTTCAATTGCTGAAATATTCTTCATCTTTTCTGTGGTCCATTTAATCCACTAACATTAATGGAAATGAAACTGATTTTCTTTTTTAGTCATTTTAAGGGTTTGTTTGAATAGGAATATTGTCTTTACCTCTTTCTTGGAGTCTTGTCACTATCTGGGATGCTGGAAGTTTATCTTTAATTTTCTTGAGTTTCATCACAAGTGCTGCAGCTCCTCTATCATGATCTTGTGTTTCTTCTTCTTCTTCTTCCTCTGCTTCTTCACTTTCTGTTTTTTGGTCTTCCCCTAATTGGCTGCTATATGATTCCAAAAAGTTATTTACTTTCAAGGGAGAGTTAATTTTATATCTTTTGGCTTCAAAAGTAAAAAAAGTCCCTCTGGTAGTAGCCATCTGTATATTATTCCATTTTTTTCTGAGAATTGCTACAAGTTCCATATATGGCTTCCTTTTTTCTCTTACCCTCCATGGAGTTTCTTTGAGTATTTTTATTTCTAAATCTTGAATCTTAAAGGGTGTTGTATTCAAGATCTTAAGGATTTCATCTCTGAAGGATCTTTTGTGGAATTTAACGTAAATTTCTCTTGGTAGTCCATTTTTTACATGCTTATTTATGGGTTAAGAAATTAATTAAAATGATCATAACACATGAAAGGAGTCATAATTAGAGATGGACTTTTGAAAATATGGTTTACATGCTTGGAATTTATTGAGCCCTCCAAATTCTCTGCTCATGTCCCCAACAGAAGCTTATCATAATGAGAACAAGAGAAATAAAAGGCTTAAAAAAACACATACAACAATATGATAAATGCTCAGAGGAAAATCAACATTCAGTGGTTGCTATATTATCAATCAGCTTCAAGACTAAAGAAGATTATCAGTACAGAATGTGGAGCTCCAAGAGAGGTGGCTGAGTTCAAACAGCTGATAATAAAACAAAAAGACCCTTTACTATGATGGATATACAAATTATTCAGTCAGAAACAGAAGTGAAACAATGTAAGATTAAATGGATGCAGAATTTTAGAGAGCAGATATCTATGCATCAATGGGAATGGTTATAGGAAAAAGAAAATAAGTTTACAGCCAGCAAGGTGTTAAACAAAAACTGGTACAGAACTTTTTTAGATGGTATATAACCCCAAAGGATAATGAGAAAGTAAACAAAAACTACAACGGAAAATGCTGCCATAGATTGAACCTTTTACCATATGTGATGGACTTGTAAAAAAGCAAAAAGATATTGGAAGGAAATGCATGGGGAAATGAAAAACATATTAAAATTTAAATTCCCAATGGGAGCTAAGAATATGCTGTTAGGTATATTGTCTAATAAATGACTAAAAATTTGGAAGAGATATTCAAATACATGGTGGCAGTGCCTAGAACTATCTGTGCAGCAAAATGGAAATTAAACATTTGTCCAAGCCTAGAAGAATGGAAAAACAAACTTGCTGACTATGCAGTAATGGTGAAATTAGCAGCCAATTTGAGAAACAGATCAATTATGAAATCTGAGGAGAGATGGAGTGTGTAGTGTAGAGAGATGGAGTGTGCAGAAGACAATTTAGAATGAGAAACAGTTGTATACAAATGCTCTGCAATGCAGAAGCAGAATGAGAACAAGTTTTGAATGTATAAGGAAGAGGCTTTTGAGCAGAAACATCTTTTTTATTATTATGAGATATATAATAGACTTTTCTTTCCTTCAAAGTTATAGTGAGTATGTAGAAATGGCAAAATATGTAATATTGAATATGTAGTAATGATGGTAATAATGTAGTTGCAAAATAGATCAGTTATGACATTTGGAATTTAAAATGCTGAATATAAAAGTACCCCAACAGAAGTAAGGACCAGAGCTCCCTCTAAGCTGTGGAGTCTTGTGAGCAAAAAACTACTTTGTGAGCTACTGGCATTAAAGTTGTGAGCGAGCTGTTTGGCTACTGCATAAGTTAGCTTGCTCTGGAGCCATCCTTCCTGAGCAGAGACAAAAATGTGTGACCTGGAGGCTAAAAAACTGTGAGCTAGCTCACAGTAACTCAGCTTAGAGAGAACACTGGTAAGGACCACTGTATTTTATAGGTAGTCTTAAAAATTATAATGAAGGGGATGTTGAGGAGAAATATGTTCTGTATTCTACAATTACAAGAAGGGGGACCCATAATACTCATGCGGGGGAGTATCCCAATCCTTCTCCTACCCCACCCCCTCAGCAGTGGCAGTGAGGCCTGCTGACCCTCCCTCTCCCCTCCCCAGTGGTACCTATAGCAGTGGCAGCGGCAGCAGTGAGGCCCGCCAATCCTCCTCCACCCCAGCGGTACCTTTAGCGGCAGTGGCAGAAAGGCCTGCCAATCCCCCCCCTCCCCAGCAATACTGGTAGCAGCAGCAGCAGTGAGGCCTGCCGATCCTCCTCCCACCGGGGGGAGGAGGGGGCCCCAGCGGTACTGGTAGTGGCGGTACGGAGCCTCCCCCCAATGGCCAGAGTGTTCCCAGCGCATGCACAGGGAATGCTTTTACTTTTGGGGAGATTTAAATATCCCCCGAAATTTTTTTTTTACTTTTAAGATTTTTTTTGCACATGGGAGTCCCCCAAATGTGCAGAAAAATTTTCCTGCCCCCCCCAGGCACCCCCCACATGGATTTAGATATTCGCATGCAGGGGCGCCTTGGCTATTAGTATATAGATATATATAATTTTCTGTGATATATATAGTTGTTATATAATCCCTCTTCTCCTTTTGGATCCCCTGTATACTATTACTTTGTTTTCTAAAATAAATACACACACAAACACACACACAAGAGACATTTCCCCATCATCAGAGCCAAAGATTTATCAGCAGAACAGAATTGTGCTGTAGGGTCTTTCTTTTCACAGCATTTCCACTGATCATTTCTGGCTATGGTTTGTGGAAGGCTTTGTTGATTTAGATTTATATAGCCACAGGTGTGACTGTAGTTAAGGCACATTTGCTTTTAATGGCGCCTTTTGTTTTTTATTGCACACATTTAAGCAAGGGTACCACTGCACAAAATGGCTGTGTTGCAACAAAGCAATACATTAAACAGTGGTGTTTCTGTTGGAACCAATGAAAATGAAAAGAGTTATAATGAACATAGTGAAAATGAATGAAGGCTTGAAAAATGAGAGGAAAAAATATGCATCCCTGAAGTTGTCAAAACTAGGAAAATTAGCATGCTCTAGTAGGGATGATGACTCCTGTCAACCCCTTTACTATCCGCCCTCTGGCATAATTAGGTAAGCTGGTGATTACTGGAAAAGGCTATGACTGATGCACTTTGGGACATAGTATTTTATTCTGTAGTCATAGCACTTTGCAGAATATCTGGGAGAGATGTATTTGGTCATCACCCTACCAGGTAGGTGTGACATGAGCTGTGGTTTATTGATAAAGACAGTTGACTTGGGGAAATGTAAAGGTGCTACAGAAAGGCTAACCCCATATAACTGGGGCTGCGATCATATGCACCAGAAGATCCAACATAGGTGCGAATGACTGATGGATCGAAAGGGCACGATCAGACAGCAACATCTGGGAAGCATCCCGCAGCTGTCAGCAACCCGTGCTGCTCCACTGCAGAAGTGGAGTTAAAAGACACCGGGGAAAATCTGGTAGTAAATGGGCTGCGACGGGCCACAGATGGACTTTCCCCTGTCTGATTGCACAAGCATGCTTCAGAACCATTGGGATGGTCTGATCAGGCCATCCCGACTCGTTGCCATTCCCCCCCCCTCGCAGTATGTGCATCATTGCATACCCATAGGGGGTCCTCAGTGTGGAGGTGTGATTCCTTGTTTATGCACGTGGCAAAAAACGAGACTTACCTGCAGTTGCATCTGATCACACAGTGACTGGCTGGGCCTGCAGCAACAAAGGGCTGTGTGATCTCGCAACCATGGGTCTAATTCCTCTGGAGGGAATATCTTTGCTTCCCCTCCACTTCAACTGGCATGTGTGACCACAGTATGGGTTAAATTGAAGTGCTCAGCATTTGAGTTACTGCACTGAATGAATACATGCTTAGACTCAGATATCATATGGCTGGGAATTATGCCCCGGATTGCTTTACTTTTGATACAATTTAGTCATGTGATGGAGGATCACTGTAGCCTTGTACAGATAATCTGTCCATATGTTGACTGACCATGTGTGGAGGCAGAGAAGGCTTGGGTGCTGTGGCTGTAGGGCTGCCAAATTCCAGGTGGGGCCTGGAGATCTCCTGGAATTACCACTGATCTCCAGGCTACATAGATCAGTTACACTGGAGAAAATGGACTTTGAAGGGTGGACTATATGGCGTTATACCCCACTGAGGTTCCTCTCCTCCCCAAACCCCACCCTCCTCAGGCTCCACCCCCAAATCTACAGGAATTTCCCAGCCTGGCTACCTTACTAAATCGTCTGCATGCTGCATATGTGCAGAGGACATGTCCATGCACAGATTCCTTCCCTGTGATCAGCAGTGTCTGGAAAACAATGCTGTGGATCATGGGGAGGGTATGTATGCATATACACTTTCTTTGCGCAGGTCACCTGTCCAGGGCTTGTTGTTAAGCGTTACACAAATACGTTTAAACAAATCTTAAGTTAAGGTATTACTTAACCTGACTGTGCCTTGTGTGGGCTATATGGCGAAGTTCTGTTTAAGCCCTTGTAATATTTACCTTAAAACATCTGTTGGCTTGATCCAGCATGGCTGCTCTTATGTTTTGCTGTTCTTACATACAGTGCACTGACTCTGAAGCAATAAAAAAGCCAAATTCCTTCATAAATTCCTTAGTATAAAAGAATGTGGGCAGTCAAAATGAGCCCGCTTGCGGGGAGGGCGGGATATAACTCGAATGAATGAATAAATAAATAAATAAATAAAATAAGGAATAAACTGAATGCTCCATTCAAAATCAAGAATAAAAGTTGAACAATAATAGTTAGAGATAAAGTAAAGGTGTGTGTGAGAGAGATGCTGGCAGCTTAATGCCCTCAAACAAACTGGAATTTCAATTTACTATCTCATTTGACTGTTTAGGCATCAGTTGTGCTAACTCTTAAAAGTTATGTAATAGCTGTGTATGTTCATCTAGAATTATGTTCATGCAACTGTACATTGTAAAATATAATTTAACAGATTTAGTGCCATAAAATACAAGCACATGATTTGATAATGCCAAAACCCTGACAGGGAGCTGGGGAATATAACTTTTGACAGAATACCTATATCCCTTCAGTTCCTTTAGATGCCTGTAGTAATGGCTGAAAACACGATAACTGGCAGAATAAGACCTCCATCAATCCAGTGGCTCTGTTACTCTGAGCTGAGGTGCTTCTTCATAAGTTCATTCTGCCTCTTGTTTAAGTAGGATGGCTGTATTTCCATAACACAAGGAATGGTAGAATATTGGCATGTTGCATGAAAAAGAGGGGGAGTGAGGGAAATGATAGCTTCTTAGGAATAAAGAACTTATTGGGTACTGTAGGTTTAAGAAGATATCCTGGGAGCCAGTATTGTTGCAGGAACATGTCACCGGTTACCTGATCACACTTGCAGCAAAATAAAGTGATTGAATCCTGAAGTAGTGGGGTGGTGGTGGTAGAAAGGGCCATGAAGTTACATCTGACTTATGGTGATCCCATAGGGTTTTCAAGACAAGAGATGTTGAAAGTGGCTTGACATTGCCTGCCTCCACATTATGACCCTGGTATTCCTTGGTGGTCTCCGATCCAAATACTAGCCAGGGCCTGACCCTGCCTGGCTTCCAAGATCTGATGAGACTGGGCCAGCCTGTACCATTTTAGGTTGTAGGTGGGGATGCCAGTTTTGAAACATGTCACACTTGGAAGACTCCCTGCAGGACTCCTCCCCATCTCTACTCTCCCACTGACCATTTGTAGGACTCTCCCATTTGGCTTCACATGTAGATCACGCTAGACAGGCAATTATGGCATGGCAAATTACTCATTTTAAATGAGCTAGCACTGCTCTGTGTCCATACTTTGCTTCCTCTTACCTTAGTGCTAGGTCAGATTTGTTACAATATTAACATAACTTTAAATTTATTTATGCTAATAAGTTGTCTTACCACCTTTCTGCCGTAGCACTAAAATCACTCCATGAGGCAACTGTTAGCACATGGGAAACTGTTCACCTAAAGCTCACTGCACAGCTTTGTCACCTTTTGCTTTCACTTGCAGTAGAATTATTTATTGTCACACGAGCTAGTCAGTCCCCCCCCTTGCTATCGCTGGACTCAGGGTCAGGCTGGGTGTCAGCTGTCACAGTGGATCACCTCTGAGGTCAGCTAGGGTGTTAGTCTTGAACAGCAGAGGGGGGGTTACATCACCACACCCTGCTTGCTGTCCGCCCCCCCCCCCCAGATGCCTGGTCGCCTCTCTCTCTCAGTGTGGCCATCTGATCCCTGGGGTAGCCATCCCCTTCGACCCATCACTGCTGCCTCTCTTTTATTCCCTCTTCCCTCCAGCCCATCCTCTCCCCCACCAGTGTCTTCCTTGCCTCTCTCTGGCCCTGCCCCCATATTTAGGTGGCACTGCAGCGCCTCTTTGCTGGGTGGGGTTCCTGCTTCCACCTCCCTTGCTTCCTGCCCCTCACCCAGCCCACTGCCTCTCTCCAAAGTGGAGATGGAGGGCTCGGGGGTGTTGTTGGGCCCCGGCGTGTCTGTCATCACTGCTACTGCCGGACGCCACCCAACCTTCACTGTGCCCCGGCCCTCAGCCCGAACTCCCCAACTCTTCTCCACCTTGGTTGACGCTTGCTTGGCTTCTCCTTCTGTTGTGGGCAGCCAGGACCCCTTCCACAGCCAGGTGAGTGTGAGGGTTGGCCCCCCCAGGTTTCCCACCGTGGGAGGGGCACTCAGGAGGATCACAGGAGTCCTGGGAGCCTCGTCGCTGGAACATTTATAATTTATTAAAATATTTATATCCCACCTATTCTTATGTTTCAAGATGGCTCAGAAATCAAAGTTTAAAACATATACAATAAACATACAAAACAGAATCCCAAAATAAGTCCTCCCACCCAAAGATGTCTCCCATTAAGAGCCCTGGCAAATGAAATAGCCTTGCAGCACATCCTGCAAATTTCTAGAGGAGAAGTTTTATTTATTAATTCTACAGTCCACCTTTCTTGCTAAAATAGTGCAACCAGGCAGTGTAAAACAAGCAAGGAATAATGCAGTAGAACTAAGATTATACAGAATTAGAGAACAATGCAAACAACAATTTCTTCTTACCTTCCTTGTGTATTTCTAATACATAATTAATTTCATTCTTTCCATCAAACAGGGCCAGACAAGACACAATATCAGCAGTTACATATTAAACCAAGAACTGCCCCAGTCAATAAGAAAGAGCTGGGTTTGTGTGTGTTAATTTAAAAAGAAAAAAAGGTGCACACCTGAGTTCAGAATCTTCAGCCCACCCTTCAAGCACTTTTCTCTGAGATGAGAAATGTAGCACTGAAGTGGTATGAATTATGAGAGATAACAATCAAGGGGAGGTGAAAATATGGGCACTCACAAAGTTCAGCCCTTTGCAAGGGTTCGAAAAGTGTGAATATCAAACTCACATGTCTTTTTCTGAGTAATGAAGAGAACTATGGGGAATATAAAGAAGATGTTTGTAGAAACAGATGTGGGAAATGCTCTAGGAGGACAAATTCATCAAGGAAGAAGGATGTTCATGAGAGCTGGAAACTTTGAGAGTCTAGCAAAAGGTTTCTGTCTCCATGCTTAAAATTAGATTCTACTGTAGATGTCACAGTTGTCTCCCCTTCAGTGATTTGTTTGCAGGCAGTAGTATGAGAGGCAATGTGGTATAGCAGCTACAGAACTGGACTTCAACAGGCTGAAATCCTCAGTCAACCAAGAAGCTCATTTGGACCAGTCACTCTCTCTTAGAGTGTGTTCAGATGGGCAGCTAATCCTGCCATTGGCCTAGCTGTAATTTGAGCTAGATCTTTTTGATCCAGTGTTGCATAACTAGATAGCCTGCCTGTGAAGCGCTTCACTGCGTGTGACTCCCACGGTGGATTGTCTAGATGGCATCCACCGTGAGGAGCCGTGCGGTCAACTTTTTTTAAAAAAACCCTGTCTGCGCATGTGCATAGGTGCCTCACCATATACTTGTTTCTCCATGCATGCACGCACTAAAAATGGTAAAAACATGGCCAGCAGTACCTTCCTCTAGGTACTGTTTCACTTAATAAAGTTGACAAAGTTCAGGGGACCGTCAGAAACATTACATTGTTTGGATCGCTTGAGCAGAGCTCTGGGGACGTCACTTGTTTAAGCGGTTATGCACGCATTGCTAAGAGTTTTTTTTTAAATGGTGGCCATTTGGGATGGTCTGGAGACCATCCCTACGAGCTGATTGTGTGCTGGAGGTACAATCTGATGGTGGAAAGTCCGGCTTTGGCCCATCAGTCAGCTTTAGACTGGACTTTAACTAGTATCTTTTAGGTATGGATCCCCAACGGGGATCGATGGGCTACTAACGAAAGTGGCACGATTCCCAGATGTTGAGGTCTGGACATGCACTTTAAAGCTGCCAGGCAGCTCAAAAGAGCTGCATGAATGCACTCTTAATGTCATCTCTCTCACATAAAAATAGGAATTTGGTGAAACCATGTATACCCCCATAAACTCTTTGGAGGAGTGAAGGGTGGGATAATAAGCGATGGTTCCCTTACTTGCAAAAATTGGTCAACTGAAGTAAACGATTTGGGTCCATGTTTCTTTGGGCCCATAACCCTCATGATGGCTGAGGACGGACTGGCAGTTTGGCCCAATATAGGTCCGCTTTTCACAGACAGTCACAGCTGCCAGATGTTGCCATGCGACACTCACCTGGTCCTGAAGCACTTTCATTGCACTTCAAAAAGGTACCTGGGGAAACCTGTGTCAAGCCATCTGGGTGCACGTTCATCCCGCTTCCTGGCAGTGTGGATGCAAATAAGCCATACATCAAGCAGCGCCAGTCATGTGAACCCACTGATCCAGCTGCTGCACCCATGCACCCATGAGCAGGTCGGCAAAATGGACCAAAGCCACATGGCAGTGCCTCCAGGGGCCACCCCACAGTGTAAACACTGTTCCGCCTCCTCCCTGGTATGGTACCGCATCAGTCTACACAGTGCGAATGGAAAGCCCCGCAACAACTCGGCCCAGGTCTTTTTTGCCCTGCTTCCCTTGAGCTTCATTTTGCCAGTCTGTCCTCAGCCGATGATCATGTAGCTGTAAGACAGAAAGGCAGTGAATGAGATGTGTAGCACAGGTGATTTTATCACGAAGAATCCATTTCTTCAAATGTGTAAATGCCAATCCATCCTTCTCTGCCTTAAATCAGAACCCCACTGGATTGGTTTAGGTGCCTTCTGAATGCCCCTATGTTGTACCTACGGCAAGACTTTTGTCAAAAGCCTGCACTTTGGGCCAAGTTATGCCAGGCTGAATCTTCTTGCAAGACCCAGAGGCATAAACAACTTTAAAAGATAATTAGAAAGACAGATTCATGGAGGATAGGTCTATCATTGAATAAAAGCCATGGTGACTAAAGACAGGAAGCCTCTGAATACCAGTGCCAGGAAGCTACACTGGGGAAGGCCTCAGCCTCTATGCCCTATTGTTGGCCCTCCTTAGTAACTGGTTGGCCACAGTATGAAACAAGATGGTGGAGTAGATGGACCGCTGGTCTGATCCAGCAGAACTCTTCTTATGTTCTTATTCTCAGTAGTATGCATTGTACCACCAGAGTTCTTGGCTGACTAAAGCTCTTTAGAAATGCAGCGGTTGTTTCTCTATCTGTGGCCACATACTTGTGATTGATTTGCTTGTCCTCATCGTATCCATCAGGCTGCTTTCCCTTGAAACATTGCCCAACAAATTAATCAGGCAAGGGTCCAGAATTTTCATTGATAGTACTGCTGGCCCCTTTCTGCTTTCTTCTTTCTTTCTTCCTTCATTAGCCTCTTGATGATCCAAACCTATTCGATTTTTTTGCCATTCTCTTTTAAAATATTGGCTTAAGGATTTGGATGGGTTGATGTTGCTACTGCTATCACAAGGAGATTGGCTCCCCCTCCTCCTGCCAATCATCTCATATTGAGATTGTGATGAATGTTGTGAAATGAGTACAGCATGTGGTCATTTTATAGGCAGCCAATGTGAAATCCTTTTAGGTATGTCTGAGGTTTTGAGATTGGACAAACATAGGGATGCCCAAATTGTCTATCATTAATTCACTTTTATATGCCTATCCCACCTTTCTGCCCATAGGTATTTGAGGCAGCTGACAATAAAATATAATTTAAAATCATACCCTCAATGAAAAAGAAAAATGCAATATCAAACAGCAATGCAGTGAAGCAGCTACATTATGCAGTGTAAATAGGAATAAAAAACAAACCCTTCTTCTCTTCAAAAACATGGTGGGGGTCTGAACAGTCATTAAGAAACCGGTTGAAGAGCCAGGCCCCATGGATATGCTGAGGGAGAAATAAGGCTCTCTAGTGCTATTTAGGCCAGGGAGTAGGAAGGGTGTTTTGTCCTCTCCCATCGTCCTCAGATGTGGCCCCCATCTGGGTTGGGCCCCCCATGTGCATGATTTTTGGGAGTTGTGTTCACAAATCTCCCACTGTCACATGTAGTGTGGAATTTGAGTTTCATCACTGGACTGGGATTTTAATCCAGATCTCTATGCTTTATTCCTAGCAGTCTCCTAATCTGTTAGGTGTGTGATATTGTTGGGTTTGATATATCAGATTATGTTTCAGAGCTTTCAAGGGTGCATTCTTTGCCTATGCCATGCATTTGAAACTGAGCCCTGACTCATGAAAGCTAGAATTTTTTTTTTTTCTTTAAATTTGGTCTTTAAGATCCCCCCACTTGGACACATCTTAATGTGGTGAGGTCGTTTGAGTATGTCAGCAAAGTTGAGAGGAATACCATAAAGAGTTCAGACTCTGTCAAGGCAGAATGGTCACTCAAGGCAGAATGGTCCAAGCTGAGACATTAGACTAAGATGCATCCACCACCATCACCACAAACTGGGTGAGTGAGCAATAATGTAGTAAATAAAGTTCAGTCTTGGTAAGTGTAAGGTGATGCACACTGGGACAAAAAATTCAGCTTCAGGTATAGGCTAATGGGGTCTGAACTTGCTGAGATTGACAGGTGAAAAGATCTTGGGGTCATAGTGGATAGTGCAACGAAAGTGTCAACCCAGTGCGCTGCAGTGGTGAAAACGCCCAATTCTGTGTTAGGGATTATTAAGAAAGGGTTTGTAAATAAAACAACCAACATTACAATGCCCCTGTATACATCAATGGTGCGGCCTCTTTTGGAATACTGTATACAGTCCTGGTCACATATCTCAAAAACGACATCACAGAGCTGGAAAAAGTACAGAAGAAGGCAACCAACATGATTAGAAGGTTGGAGTACTTTCTAGGGATGCCAGCCTCCATGTGGGACTTCGGGATCTCCCGGAATCACAGCTCATCTCCAGACTACAGATATCAGTTCCACTGGAAAAATGGATGCTTTGGAGGGTAGACTCTGTGGCATTGTACCCCACTGAGGTCCCTGTTCTTCTCAGGCACTATTCTCAAATCAACAGGAGTTTCCCAACCTCTGGCAATCCTATCCCCCCACATCCCCTGCCAGGGAGACCTGGCAACTCTAGCACTTTTCCTATGAGGAAAGGATGATAAGTCTGTGACTTTTCAGCTTAAAAAAGATATAACTAAACGGGGGCATGATAGAAGTTTGGGGTGGGGTGGAGAGAGTTGACACAGAGAACTTTTTCTCCCGCTCCTACTTGAACTTGAGGATACACTGAAACAAAGCTGCTAATCTTAAGGATTCCAAGACTGTGTGAAAAGCTTAAGAAGCTCTCAGTTGCTTGAAATATATGAACTGTAGTCTGTGCCTATACTGATTTACCTCAGAGTTCATTATTGATTTACCTCAGACATTGTACCCCTGATTTCACCTGACCTTTTCTTCTCTAAGTTGAATAAAATATTTTGTTATTTTTGAACTTTAAGAAGCCTCTTATGTGTGATTTCAGTATTTCAAGTTAATGGGTGATCCCTTCCTAGGATGAGCCAGCAGCAAAATATCATAGTGTGACAGGGTGGGACAGCCATAGATCTTCAAAGAAGAAGAACTTAGATAAAATGAGCTGCTTAGTCAGAAAGGTAGTGAAAAATGAAGGGAAAATTCTGTCTCTGAGGGAAGGATGTGGGTGAGGTTATCATAGTGGATTACCAAAAAGACAAATAAGTTGGTTCTAGATCAAATCAAGCCTGAACTCTCCTTGGACGCTAAAATGACTAAGCTTTCATACTTTGGTCCCATTATGAGAAGATTAGACTCACTTGAAAAGACAATAATGCTAGGAAAAGTCAAAGGCAGCAGGAAAAGAGAAAGATCCAACATGAGATATGGATTAATTCAATCAAGACAGCTTTGGTTTGCAAGACCTGACCAAGGCTGTTATGATAGGACAATCTGGAGGTCATTAATTCATGAGGTCACCATGAGTCGGAAGCAACTTGAGGACACTTAACACACACAGAAGTAAGAACTTCTGTTTTTGTTTTGCTGCATCAAAATAACATGGTTACCTCTGTGAAATCCTTGGCTGACCCACCCCCCTTTTTACATCAATCTCTTTCCCTTGACATTCATTGCCTTTCTTCACCTTTGTTAATATAACCAGGTGAAAAGCACTTGCCTTTTCTACAGAGAGAAGACTTTCCCCCTCCTCTTTCCCTGCTCTGGGGATTTAGTTAGCTGGAAATGACAATTCTAGGAAGGGAAATCAGAGTTTCCACTGTCATTGAGGCTGTTAAAAAGCCGATTGCCAATGCTGGGCTGCTGGCACAGAAACCCGAATATTGTAAAAGAGAGAGCAGGATCGAGTGTGTTTTAAGTCACCATAAAACCATTGTAGCATTCTCCTCAGTGCACTGTCATTTGACCAGACTGTTAAATTGGGCTGGTAACTTTTCGTGTGGATTATATTCCAGCAGTAAACTTGCCAACGTTGACCTTCTCTTTCACGTTTCCTTATCTCCTTTTGTTTTTTCCAAAATCTTTTGCTAATAAAACTTCCCCCTCCTTCTGTTCCACCCCCAGCTCTCCTTTTTCTGCAGCAGCTTCTGGAGTGTAAACGATATGGTTGAGGATTTTTCATATTTCACAGGCACCGAGTGTGCTCTGTGATGTGAAGGGAGAAGGGGGAAAAAATAAAACCCGAACTGCCAAAATATGCTGTTTGCATGTCTATCTGAATTAAAGTCAGAAACGGGGCATAAACAAATGTTATTTATCCATAAGAAGATAACAGATTGTCACTTTATTTATTTATACTCTGTACTTTTCGTCTTCTCCACTGGCACTTGGGAAAGCTATGCTTATGAAACATTTATTTACCTGTGGCAGGTAGGTAAATTGGCAGCTTAATAAGCACAGGTAGAATGTTTTTCAACACGGGGATGCTGTATTTTCTGGGAAAACATCATAGCTGTGTCCCCAGTGTCCAGCCTGGATTAAGCATTATGCTGAGCAAGAAATGGAATAGAGCCCCAAGTGCAATTTGGTTCTCTTGTGGTCTCCAGATTTGAAATGTTCTATTATATTTTGAGAGTTGGGCTGTGTGTATATTGGTGCCTAGGTCCCACTGGAAGTCACTGTGGCTAAGTAATATGTAAGTGTGAAATGTTTAATTCCTTTCAGAAGTTTTTAAAAAATTGTTCTGCATGTATGCAGTACCAAGTGAGGATTTCACAAGCACAGGAAATAGCTGGGATTTCAAGATAAACTTCCCTTTGACAGACCAGCCCTTCTCCAATCTGCTTCTCACGATGTCTTTCTTCTCCTTTGGGGGCTTGCACTTGTGGTTGTCAATCTCCAGGTGGGGTATGACATTGTCCTGGATTTACAACTAGACTATTGCTCCCCAAGAGAAAACGGCAGCTTTGGAAAGCAGATTCTGTGGTGTACCATAAATTCTAGGTGAACTCCTTCCACAAACTCCTCTCTCCACAAATATTGCGCCCCCCCGATCTCCAGGAATTTCTCAGAATGGAGTTGGCAACCCTCCCTGCACTTCTTTGCTCCTTCTTGCTTTTCTTCATGCCCGTTAGTGACTCTCAGAATTCAGTCAATTCTTTAACTGGGGGCTGGTTTCTCTTACGTGGCCCCAACATTTTCATTGTTTTGCAGGATTAATGATCAAGTCGGTCTGCTTCAGGCAAGAGATGCTGAGGGCCCTGCTGCTTTCATCCAGGATTCTTTTGCATAGCAATCCTTGCAGTTAGGAAGTTTGTCTTCTGCAGTCTGAGGTCTATGCGCACACTTCTACATGCAAGTAAACTAATAATTTACAGTGGAGGTGGTGCAGGCCATGCTATTCTGAAGCAATGTGAACCAGTGTGTAATCTTTTTTCTTTGTCCGTATTTATACCTTGATTTGTAGTGAAACAGCCAACATAATTCACTACTTTCACTCCTGTGGAACAAACAGTAGTGTTACTCACTGGCACATGCCATGCTCCCTTCCACCCTGCTGCGCCAGCTGCCAGAAAAACAATGTTCCCAACCCCCTTCCCTTTTTGAAAAGCTGTATTCCTTAGGTCAGTGGTCTTCCGTCTATGCTGGGACTTCAGAATTGAGCTATGAAGCTCTCGTTACCAGGCCACAAACCCCTATAGAAGTGCCATTGTTCGTTGCTTTCTGGAAGGACCTGCTGCTAAGGTGCATGCATAGAAGGCAAGGGTGCTGCACCCGCTGCCTCTCTTTGCACATGTGCAGAGATAAGCAGCAACATGGCAAGGTGAATCACTCAGAGGTGAAGAGGATTCCTACTGAGGCCAGGTAGGTTTCTTTATTTTTTTTAGATATTTATGCCCCACTTTTCCCCCAGTGGGGACCCAATGCTATTTCCAAAATTGTTCTCCCCTCCTCCATGATATCATTACAACAATAGCCCTGTGAGGCAGACAGAGAGTAGCTGTCCTGAGATCGCTCAGTAAGCTTCTATGGCAGAACAGGTCTCCCAGGTCTTAGGCCAGCATTCTAACCACTACACCACACAGAGCTGGAAGACTCTGGGCTCCTCATTCTTTTGCTTGCCTCTGATTTAGCTGGCTGAACCCTGGCAACTGGGGAGAGCTGGACAGGGAGTGGCAATGTGTAAGAATGCAATGTGCTGACACTACAATAGCACTTCTGGCATGATTCTGAAAGTGATGTGATCATGTTGGGGCAATGCTGTAGTATTCCCCCCAATTACTATGGTTTTACCATAGAGTTTGGGCGGAATCCAAACTGTCATACCAGCACAAAGTTGACACTTTCAGTGTTGCACCAGAAGTGAATGCCGTGCATTGGAATGCATATACCCCCCCCTTTCATCACTCTACTGAGCGATGGTTGCCAACCTGGTCTGTCAATTGGGAGTCCTGGCAGACCTAGACACCTCTCTGATATTGTGTGTTCAGCAGGTCTCTTCCACTATCTGGTTGTTAAAGACAGGTCCCAGGTCTATCAAGGCTGCAACATTGGACTCTCTGTCTCACGATAGAGCAGCAAAGTAAATTAATTTCCATATATTAGCCCATTCTACCACTTTAAGCATATGACAAAATGGGCAATGCAACTATCATTGTCATTGCTTTATTACAGTTTATAACCAGCACAAAACAGTCCTATGCAACTATAAACTTCATTTATTTATTGAAAACATTTTTAGCCCACTTTCTACATTGCAGAACTCAAGATGGCTTACAAAGTAACTACCCCCCATTAAAAATGCACAAAAGTTAGGGTTGCCAGCCTCCAGGTGGGCCCTGGGGATCTCCCACTTTTACAACTGATCTCCAGCTGACAGAGATCAGCTCCCTTGGAGAAAATGGCTGCTTTGAAGGGTGAACTCTATGGCATTGTACCATGCTGAGGCCCCTCCCCTCCCCAAACTCCACCTTCTCCTGGCTCCACCCACAAAGTCCCAGGGTATTTTCCAACCCAGACTTGGCAACCCTAACAAAAGTCCACATTTTAAAATCTCAATTCAGACTGCCAAATAACTAAAAAAGATGGTTCTAAATAAAACTGTCTTCAACTGCCTCCTAAACACTGAAAGCAAGGGGGCTAGGTTTACCTTCCTGGAGAGGTTTTCCCACAAATCCCTCTCTCGTGTGCCCACCAGATTTTCTTTGATTGGTGGGACAGTCAGAAGGGTCTTTCCCTGTGATCTTAATTTCCGGAGGGGAATGTATGGGAGAAGGTGGTCCTCTGCACTATGTCCTGATGTGATGATGTCACTTCCATGTTTGGGGGCTGGGCTTCACCTACCAGCCAGAAGCCAAAAAAAATTGGGGGAACCCCCACCTGGACTGGGTGTTTGGCAAACCTAGGTCCCTAGTCTGCCTTTCTGCTAATTCAGAGATCCTGTGTTTTATTAGTCTTTACAATGCTACAAAAGTTTCTTCTTCTCTTCTCTTCTCTTCTCTTCTCTTCTCTTCTCTTCTCTTCTCTTTCTTTCTTTCTTTCTTTCTTTCTTTCTTTCTTTCTTTCTTTCTTTCTTTCTTTCTTTCTTTCTTTCTTTCTTTCTTTCTTTCCAGCATGCCACCATAGTTACTGTCATGGATTAACCCAAGCTGTAATTAAGATCTTTTTTTTCTAATTAGGGTGGATTGATTCAAATCGCCAAGAAAACAAAATGGTCTGATTTCATCCATTGATTTAAATAAGGATGTTCCATTTATTATTTAGATACTTCCTAAATAAAAGGGTGTACTAATTGCTTGCCATAGCCATAAAAATATATTGATCTAAAATGGAATAAAGCCTTTATACAGGCTCACAGGGTATGTTATAAGATGTTTAAATATTTTTCACTCTTTCAGAAAATTATATACAACAGATTGCTTACCTTTTAGGTAACTTAATGCTCATGACTCCAAGTAAAATCCTACAACTTGCAACCATGATGTGTTTTAGTAGAGAGGTAATGGTTGGAATCAGCACGACAAGGGTTTTTTTCTCTTTTTAGTGTTCCATTCTGTTTTAGTCAGCCCCTTTTGTTATATAAATGCCTATCCTTGCACTAAATAAATAACCACAGCCAGAAGCTAGGTCTGGTCAGGGCTGGTGCTACCATAAGGCAAGGTTAGGCGACCACCTAGGGGCACAGAACCCTGACGGGCGCAGAGACCAGCAAGCAGGGTGAGGACGATGGGGAGAGCAGCCCTGACTACAAGCAGGAACCCTCGTCTTTGTGTTTTTCATTCTTCCTAAAATGCATTTATGTTTGAAAATTGGTGAGCACATGGCGGGGGGGGCACCAGAAGGTAGCCTCACCTAGTGTGCAAAAAAGCCTGGCACCGGCCCTGGGTCTGGTGATAGTTATTGAGCAGGTCAGTGTTCTACATGTGATTAAAGGTAAAATATGCATAGATGTTGATCTTTATAATTGGAATAGTGAGTCAATGGCAGGTCAGATAGTTACAACTGGACATAAAGCTAGGGCTGCCAGGTCTTGGGGGGGGGGGTTTCCCGCCAAAAGGGCCCCCAACCAGCTGGTCCGGATCAGGCCAGTGGGGGCCCCATGTCATCATGCTGACGTCACCCGGAGGTGATGTCATTGCGCCAGGCACATCACCAGCTGACACTCTAGCAATCAGCCTGAAAACTCTATGATACTATAGAGTTTCCAGGCTGATTGCTAGAGTGTTGGCCCATGACGTGCCCAATGTGATGATGTCACTTCTGGGCGATGTCAGCGCTTTGCACGCGTGCACATGTCCTGGGCCGGGACCAGCTCTCCTCCACTGCGCCAAGTAAGTGACTTGGCAAACCTAGCCCAGGCTAGCATTTTGGATGGAAGACCACCAGGGAATACCAGGGTTGTAAAGCAGAGGCAGGCAATGGCAAACCACATCTGAATGTCTCTTGCCTTGAAAACCCTACAGAGTCACCATAAATCAGCTGTAACTTGATGGTAACGACAATTATTGCATACTGCCTTTTAAAGAAGCTATCCCAGTAGGCCTCAGAGCAAGTGGGAGAGTAGGAGGACTCATTGCTTCTCTTCTCAGTCTCCCTGCTCACGGCCTGCAGGAGTGCAGGGCCTACTAAGAATCTGCAGAACCAGTCCAGGACAACCCTGGCCTAGAGGTCTAAACAGCTTAGCTAAGTATTGTTATTCCTTATCCCAATAACCAAGTTACCTGCCCTACTGTCACTAAAGAGGCTTTCAGCCAAATGGAACTGAGTGTTGGTTGTTTGCTATACTACACAAAACAATGGTGATGAAGGTAGGATTCCCCTATTTAAAACACTCAAGAAACTGCAGAAATAAGTTGAGATCAGATTAGCCTTCCATATTAGTGTTGACTCACTACAGAAATGGCTGCACTTAATGTAAGTGAGCCCACCTCTTGGGACTGTTACCCAGAAGGACTATCTTACTATCTACAAACGGGCAGATCAAAAGGGCAGAATAAATTTTGCAATTTTATTTATCAACTGTTTGTGGAGCAAAAACTTTTGCTATTGTACATTTTTTGAAGGCACCTGCTGCACCAAGTTCAGAAACTTATGATGAAGTGATAGCTCTGTTGAAGACATATTTTAGCCCAGCAGCATTTGTTACCCTATAGAGGTTCTGTTTTTTTAAGTGTGATCAGCAAGCCAGTGAACATGTAGCAGAATACAATGCAGAGCTCTGTCATCTTGCTGAACACTGTGGATCTGGGGATCTTCTGGAAGGCTTGGTATGAGATCAGCTAATCTGTGGAGTTAAGGATGAGGCCAGCCAATGGTGCCTCCTCTCTGAAGAGAATCTGGCTTTTGCTGCAGCAACAAGCTTTAGGAGCTGGAGCCACTTCATGTAATGTCAGAGATTGCACAGGCAAAAAAGGACTATGATGAATATACCACAAAAAAACCATAAAAACCAACAATAAAAATTTCTTCAAATACATTCATAACAGAAAACCAGCCAGGGATGCAGTGGGGCCCTTTAAAAGGATGACCTGTAAAATGATTACTAAAGGATGATAGGGAAATGGCAGGTCAACTGGCACTTCTGTCTTCACTGTGGAAGGGGGAGGGGCTTACCCACTCCAGTACCGCCAACATGGCTTCTCTTATGTTCTTAAATTTGTAACAGGCATCTCACTGACACCCACATTATCCAACAAACCCAGAAATCAGATGAGGAGCAAGTACAGAGGCTCACATCTACATCAGTGGGATTACGCAAGTCAAGTAATGCATCTATATGTTTAAACTGGAGGGCAACATAAATGAAGTGAATGCAGAGTATCACACTTGCTAAAAGGGGGGGAGGTCACAGAGAAAGAGTTTATCAGTCAAGGGCTAATCACAGGAAATAGAGAGGGGGAAAGGTTTCTGACTTCAAACTGTCCATAATTTGGCAAACTCCATCCAATATATTCATGATGTTGAGGGGCAATGCCCAGAAATGATTGCCACTGTAAAGATAAATGGTCAGAAGTGTGAAATGGAAGTTGACACTCTGGGGCCGCATCCATCATCATAGACAGCAGCACATTTTCAT
The DNA here is from genome assembly GCA_029233225.1 of Lepidodactylus listeri. NCBI lineage: Eukaryota > Metazoa > Chordata > Lepidosauria > Squamata > Gekkonidae > Lepidodactylus > Lepidodactylus listeri. The sequence continues at coordinate 115,355,945 of JARCFY010000004.1, read as the reverse complement.
AGCTATTCCAGGACTATTCTCCAAATTACACAGATCAAAATGTTGCCTGTGTGACTCCAATGGACAGATTGTTCAGATCCCTGGAAATTGTGATGTAGGTGTTCGCTGTGGACCTGCCAGACAAACGTTACTCTTGGTAGTTACCAGGAGTCATTTCGAGCAGGAGCTCAGGAGAGCTCAGCTCTGGGAGTTGGTGCCAGCCCCCCCCCCCCCCCAAGCGGGAGAATGCCTGCTTGTGTCATGGCTGCAGCAAAATGACCCCGTCCCCTGGAAAAGTCCTTGTTCCTCCGACCAGCCTTCTGAAGGCTTCAGCCACCACTGAAACTATCCTCCCAGAATAGTGGTATTTCTGAGGCTTGGATTAGTACCTGTCCCCTCTCTGCCAGCTCTTTTTCTTTCTTTCTTTCTCCCTCTCTCTCTCCCTCCCTCCTTCTGACATACTTCTGGTGATGTCAGGTGGTTTAGCATATGCAAATAAGTTATGCTAATGAGATATGCTAATGAGCTCCTGCACCTCTTTTTCTATGAAATGACCCCTGGTAGTTACAAAATGAATTCGTAAAAACCTGCTGGGAAGAATCTGGTTCACACCCTTGGGAATCAGTGTTCAAGAAGTACATAGTGTCTGTCCAGCAATACTGGAAGAAGTGGCATCTGAGTTCCCACATATATTCACTGAGCCATTAGGAGTATACAAAGGTCCACCAGTGACTTTCCAAATGGATGCTACCATAACACTTATTTGTTTGAAGGCCCAGCATGTTCTTTTCAACCTGAGACAAAAGATTGATGAAGAACTTGGTTGCCTCATTGCACAAGAAGTTATAGAGCCAGCAACTCACACAATCTGAACAATCTCTATTGTTCCAATCTTGAAACCAAACAGCAAGGTATGTATTCTGGGGTTACAAATGTACTGTAAATAAGGAACTCAAGCGAGACCCATATCTCGTCCCTGCTGTAAATCAGTTGTCTGTTCTAACAGGAGGAAAGATTTTTGCTAAACTGGACCTTGCTCAAGCCTATCAGCAACTGATAGTGGATGACAAGGCTGCAGATACCCAAACCATTATTACGCACAGAAGGGCTTTTTGTGTGAAACACCTTTGATTTGGAATCTGTGGCACCAGGAATCTTTCAGTGCTTCATGGAAACTTTATTAGCAGGTATTCCTGAGGTTGTGCTTTAATTTGATGATGTGTTAATTATGGCCTCTTCTAAGGAGCAACTTGTGAATCGACTCAAAAAGGTTCTGCAGAGGTTTGATCTTTCAGGCATCACATTTAAGAAAGGTAAATGTAAGCTGGGAGTTCCCAGTATCACATTCCTGGGATACCAGATTGATGTAGCTGGTATCTACCCTACACAGGATAACATAAAGGCGATACACAATGCCCCTAGACCAAAATGCAAGGAGATCTTCAGGCATTTCTGGAACTCCTCTAAATTTTTATCACATTTTCTTAAACAAACAAAGCCATTGCCTGTTAGATAAAGGTGCTCAATGGACTCACAAACATGAAGAAGCTTTTCTGGCCATAAATAAATTGTTGACCTCTGACTCTGTACTCGCTCAGTATGATGAACAGAGACCTCTGTCCGTTACATATGATGCCTCGCCATTTGGAGTCGGGGTTGTCCTCAGTCACATACTACCAGATGGTACAGAAGCAGCAATTGCTTTTTATTCTAGGACAATGACCTCATCTGAAAGGAACTATGCTCAGACTGAGATAAAGAGACATTGACTATTGTGGCAGAAGTTAAAATGTTTCAGAATTATGTATATGGTCATCCTTTGAAAATCCAAACAGGTGACTTCTTGGAATTTTCACCAAAGAAAAATGACCTCCCATTTTATCTCCCCACATGCAACACTGGAGTATTATGCTGAATGTTTATGATTATAATCTCACTCATAGTCCAGGGAAAGAAATTGCAAATGTGGATGCCTTAAGCTGTCTATCTCTTGCAGATAACTGACTGTGCCATTCCTCCACCAGTGGAAATCCTTATGCTGGAATCCATGCCAGAACCCCACTCTTCAGGCTGCACAGATTGCTAGAATGACAACAAAAGGACTCCTCTTGGCATGGGTCTCAACTGAGTATAGAGGATTTAGTGCACAGAAAAACTGGCTGAAGTATTCAGGCCATTTTCATCCTGTTAGTGTGAACTGTCAGTTCATAAGGGCTGTCTACTATAGGGAAACAGGGTGGTCATTCCAGAAGCAGGACTCTGAGTCATACTAAGAACTCTACAATCAGCACTCCCAGGTATGGTGCAAATGAAGGCACTGGCTAAAAGTTACGTGTGGTGGCCCGTAAAGGTAAAGGTTTCCCTTGCTTGGAAGCCAGTCAAATCTGACTCTAGGTGGCAGTGCTCATCTCCTTTTCCAAGCCGAAGAGCCAGTGCTGTCCGAAGACATTCCTGTGGTCATGTGGCCAGCATGACTAGACACTGAGGCACACGGAACACTGTTACCTTCCCACCGAAGCGGTACCTATTTATCTACTTGCAATTTCTTGCTTTCAAACTGCTAGGTTGGCAGGAGCTGGAGCCAGAGACAGGAGCTTACTCCGTCACATGGCACTAGGGTCTTGAACAATGGTCCCTCTAAGCTGTGGAGTCTTGTGAGCAAAACTTCTACTTCGTGAGCTACTGGCATTCAAGTTGTGAGTGAGTGATTTGGCTACTGCATAAATTAGTTTGCTCTGGAATGGGTGACCCGGAAGCTAACAAAACTGTGAGCTAGCTCACACTAACTCACCTTAGAGGGAACATAACCACTGAGCCACTGCAGCCCTGTACTAGACACTAATATTGAAATGGCTATGAGTGAATGCAGCATATGTCAAGCTACCCACCACAATCCACTAAAAGCTTCAGTTTTCCCTTAGGAAGTGACAAAGAAGCCTTGGTCTTGTCTCCACATAGACTTTTCTGGCCACTTTCTTCATACCCTCCATGCATCTGATGAAGAGAGCTGTGTTTCTATTATTATTTTTATTTTTATTGTTATTATTATTATTATTATTATGGCAAAGCAACACAAACAGACAAAGAAGAAAACAAACATATAAGGGGTATTTCCCCTCAGTTCTTTCTTTATAAGAAAGGTGGCCTTTCATAGGAGGAAAATAAAATCAGAGATTAAGTTTGCATTAAAATTAGATTTCATTTAGAACTGGGATATTTTTTTTTAAAGAAGAGACACAGCTGAAACAAAAAATCCAATCTACATAGGAAAAAGGCATTGATTTTTTATCTGCTTCCATTAGTCTGGCATGCGCATACTGACACTAAAGACGACAACACATCCTGTGTAAAAAGAATGTGATGTATTTGTGTGTGAGGGGGTGGGGGTGGGGAATGGGTGTACTGGATCCACTCCTGCTACACGACTGCTAGCATGTGAGCTCAGCACCTATGCATGTACAAAGTGTATGTACAATTTCTACCTCCATAACTGGCAATGCTGCTTTTAGAGCATTCCTGATCTCTGGGCCTATATGTACATTTTGTACATGAGTAGGCAGCATACTCCCTTTTCTTGTGACTGTGCATGGGTAAGGAGTAGAGCCAACATGATCATTCTCACTCCCACTCAACACATCTGGGCATGAGTGTCCCCAGAGAACTTGTAATCTTTGAACAAGATTGTATAACAGTTGCTGGACTTGTGGCACATGAACCATATTTGATGGCTCAATGGGGGTTGGGTAAACCTATTTTTATGGATCAGCAAAAAAAAATGGGCTCATCAAGAACTTGTGGTCTACATTATATGCCTCTTTCTCTGTGTGTGTCTGCAATCAGTTTAGCAATTCATAAATTATACAGGCCTATTTTACTCAGCTGAGTACTCCAAAGTCCACTGCAAATATGCATTGGTTTAAGAAGTGCTACATTCTCAAAATGCCATCTGTTTCTACTGGGGTGTCAGCTGTCTGTTGATGACAGTAAAATCTTACCACTGCAGTAAAAAAAAGCAAAGTTTCTGTTTGTATTATTTCCTTAGGAGCTGTGGCCCTGAGGCTTCAACTTAGATGCTCAAGAAACCAACAACTTCAAAATAGATCCATCAGTGCAGAAATTCCCTCTTTAAGGTGCTTGGAGGGGAAGGGAAAGTAGCAGTAAAGGTTAATTTGTAGCTATTTTCTCTATAAATTATAGTGTTAGACTGAAGACCAGCGTGGAATTTTCTTGCAGTGCAAGGTTGCAGGTCAAGATCTTTGGGCATAACAATCTTTCTGAGCATTGTTGCTATAATTGAAAGGGCATCTACTGTTACTGCCCAGCATACCAGTAAACTCTATATTATAAATCACCATTTATGTGGCTTCAAACAGACTTTAAATATCCTCTGCCTTTTTGTCCATTCTCTGCTGTTGGGTGGTGTAAATCTGGTCTGCAAGGTGGTTTGTGACTTCCTCTGCCATTCCAGCCAAAATGGGGTCAAAATTATATGCTCACTCAGTGGGACTTTGAGCTTTGCTACCTCCAAAGTTGGGAACAGCTTTGATCACTACGTTTCCATACACTCAAACAAAATAATTGTTAATCATTAAACAAACCAACACAATTCCCCCCCCTCCTCAGCTCCTCCAACATGGCGTAACAGGCAACACCTTCTAAATTGGTTTTTCTCTTGCCATTGTTTTCTTCCCTTCCTTTTGTGACACAGTCGTAATGGATCCCCAGGGTACACTGATACGTCAAGAATTACAACGTTGTCTCTCCAAGACTGGTTTGTGACACGCGAGCCAGATGGCTTTCGACTAAATTGCTGTCAAGGCAAGTGCGTTTTATGAATTATCTTTTGCTTTTGGAGGCAAGCAACAGAAAAGGTTTTGGGAGATTGAGGTGCAGCGAGGGTGCTGCGTGGTATGATTTGTGTTATTTATTTATTTTTGTGGCATTCCGAAAGCTTGTAGAACCTGACGGTTTCCCATTAATAGTACGATTGGAATCTATTTCTTATGAAACTCTCCAAAGCCATGTCGTAGGTGATAGGTTGCCAAAGGCCTTAACACTGTCCACCTATTCAAAGTCCAGTGGAGATGGAGGCATTAATAATGCTGCATCGGGGGTGGGACAGAACACAGTTTTGAAAGGGGCCTTTTGAAGGGCCGATAGCTAGAGAGATTAAAGAAATTTTTGGCTTATTTTTTAAAACTATAAGCAAATCAGGGTTCAGGTGAGATGGATTTCTAATCCCCTTTCCTTGTGATACTATGCTAACCTAAACATATAACCCTCTAAGCCAGTGGTTCTCAATCTTTCTAATGCTGCAACCCTTTAATACAGTTCCTCATGTTGTGGTGCCCCCCAACCATAAAATTCTGCCAACACACAGAACAATGAAGCTACTCTAAAAATGGGTCGCGACCCACAGGTTGAGAACCGCTGACTAGTGGATCAGATCTACAGCACGGAGGAAACAATGGCAACTCTACTTTAGCAAAGACAGACTTTAAAGTGGGCTACTCAGGAGTGGGCGCTGGCCTGTGTCTCTTCCCGAAGGGAAGTCCATTAGGCAGCTAAAACCACAAGAGTCTCCCGGCGCTTCAGTTTTTTGAAAGGTGCCGCAAGCCATGCTCCCTCTAAGCTGTGGAGTCTTGTGAGCAAAAATTCTACTTTGTGAGCCCCTGGCATTAAAGCTGTGAGCGAACGATTTGGCTGCTGCATCAATTAGTTTGCTCTGGAGCAAATCGCTCCTGAGCTAAAGACAAGAATGTGTGAGCCAGAGGCTAAAAAATGGTGAACTAGTTCACACTAACTCAGCTGAGAGGGAACCCTGGCCCCAAGACGATCAGATCCATGCCTCTTTCCAAACAGCCATTGTTCTCCAGACAGGCATTCCAGGGATCGAATCCGAGAAACACACACACACACAAACCCCAAACGACACGTGCAGCCAGCTTGCCAGTTTCGGTCCATGGAAATCTGCAGCTCGCTCGCCAGCTCTTCCTTTTGCCTTTTAACAGCCAACCAACCAACCTTTTTTCAAAAACAACCAGATAGGTGGGCCTTTTAACACATACACACACCCTCTCCAGGGATGTTTACTCCGGAGTCTCACGGCTCGGACTGGCAGGGGCCTCCAGTTCCGTGTAAACAGCCAAGGCGCCCAATTCGGTTCTTGCAAGGGAACAACAGCTGTGCGGGAGACTCCTTGTTGGGGAGGGGGAACTCATGACGGGACTGGATCCCCCCTTCTAAAACTTTCCTCCAGCGTCCTCCATTCAGTAAAGTCTCTGAGAAGTTCCTTGCAGGGCTTTCGGCCAGAGGGATCCCACCGCCCAGCCCTGCCCCCGGTCCCCAAAGCGTTTTATCTTCCCCTGTCCAATCGGCTCCAGGAACATGCCAATGAACCCAGCTTGCCATTGTTGAGTGCAGGGCTGGAGACGGCCCACCCACTGCCTGGTTTGTGAATGGGGCAGGGACAGGAGGGGACAGAGCGCCGAGGTGGACTCCATGCCGTATATGCGCCTGGGCATCTCTTTTTTTTCCTTGCGGGGTTGGGGAAAGCTGCTTCTGGCGGGGCTCTCACTGGGAGATTTTGGCCACCTCTTGCCAAGTGCCAGAGAGATTTTAGTGGCCTCTCAACCCGGATCCGGGGAGCACACAGAGAACCAGGCAGCAGCCAGATTTGGGGGTGGGGTTTTTTGGTTTCTGATGGTCTTAGGCGACCCCAGTGGAAGGGTCATTCGACCCCCAAAGGGGTCGCGACCCATCGGTTGAGAACTGCTGCTCTAAGCCCCTAACTTCAGTGATCTTAGAAGGATGTAAAACTGCTTAGGATAGCACCGATCTGTGCCATCATCACAACTGACTTATGGTGATCCTAGCAAGGGACTTTGAAGGCAAGTGAGAAGCAGAGGTGGTTTGCCATTGCCTTCCTCTGCACAGCCTTCCATGGTAGTCTCCCATCCAAGTATCAAACCTGCTTAGCTTCTGAGATCTGACAAAACTGAGCTCCCATAGCACTGATAGTTACCTGCAGGGCTATTTTTGGGCAGGAACACACAGGAACGGAGTTCCAGCTGGCTTCTGAGTTGGCCACACCTACAGCCCCTCCCCCGGGTTCCCAATGCATCTCACAGGCTGTGGGGCACCTCAGGAAGCCAATCCAGAAACTGCCTTTCTTCCCTTGGGTTCCCCATGTACCCTGCAAGCCGCGAGGCACCTGGGGAAGCCGATCCGGGGAGACAGCTGTGCTGTCAGGGGGTGTGGCCTAATATGCTAATGAGTTTCTGCTGCTGGGTGTGGCATATTATGCTAATGAGTTCCTGCTGGACTTTTTCTACAAAAAAAGCCTTGGTTACCTGAAATATTGTAATAATTTTCCAGGGTATTTTTTGAAACTGTCTGGCTGCAATGTCCCAGTCAAGTTAAGACTGAGCAATTGAGTCTCAGTGGAGCTCCCAAGTGTTAGGGAGCTTTACTTAATAGGTTTGTAGACCGAGTTGTATGCCTGAATCTGTTCCTGTTTTCCATCTCTGGCTGTCTGGGATACCAATGCCAAATTGACCTTTTCCTTTCTAAACACGATATTCTTTTTATTCAAAATGCACCTGTTAGGGTAATTGAGATTTTCACACCATGTCATGGTTTTATGTACAGTGGAAGGGAGTATAAATGTTATGTAGCCCTAAACTGCTCTAAAATGGAAGCTTTATTAACCATACTATACTTATCAAATGTCTTAAAGATCAAATAAGAATGATTACAATAAATTGTACAATCAATGTTACAAAATAAACATACAACAAAGAATCGTAGATGAAACCCGGCTCATAACTTTGAACTGCCCGCAAAAAGAGCCATGTGGTATAAATCAATGTGTATACAGTTGCAGGGATGATGGAAACACCTCACAAGTAATGCAGCTCCAAACTCTATCTGCAGGCATGGAATCAATAATACACATTTGTCATATGACAAGGAGTCCGGATGTGACCTTGTTTCGAGATCTTTAACAATTGTGTCTGTTGTATACCATTTCACAAAAAGGACAATTTCACATGATTACCATGGACCCATGAAGGGTTCACAGGCTGGTGTATGATGATCCTCATAAATAGGCTCTGAACGAAATAATATTAACAGAGGTAATAACTCAAACATAACTGCTATAGAGGGTGAATAGATATGATGTAGAGCAGGGGTGTCAAACATGCAACCCAGGGGCCAGATCAGGCCTCCAGAGTGTTTCTATCAGGCCCACAAGGGACTGGCTGTCTCCTGCTTCTTCCTCCAGTTCTGTGCTGCGGCTGTGTCATAGCTTGCTTTCCCAGACTCTCAGTCGCCCAGGAGAAATAGATAGGCAAGCTTCTGCTCCCTGCACTGGGTTGAGGTACCTCCCCCTCCCAGATTACAATAGCACAGACATTTTGATGCAATAGTTCAGAGCAAGAAGCGTCAGTTATCAGAGACTGTTAAATAAACAAAATATTGCAAGAATGCTAATGTTTCAAACATGTTTTTATTTTAAGTAAAAATTTCTTTGTGTTTGTATCCTTTATAAAGTTCATATATCTGCCCCCTGGCGTTACATTTTATGACACACATGGCCCGGCCTGACAAAGTCCAATTTATGTCAAATCTGGCCCCCCAAAACAAATGAGTTTGACACCCCTGATGTAGAGGGTAGGACAGGCCAGGTAAGTGGGAAAGGTCCCAGGCCATTGTTTCCTAGTCCAGACCTTCTCTTAGCTTGGATGTTCTGTCAGTCACTCTCAGCTGTCATGAATTAACCTAGTTCTGTTTCAGACAGAGCCATTAGGTGCTCAAGAAGATTACAGCTTTAGGGGGAGGGCAACTCCCTCCAAAACAGGAGACACCTCAATTCCTGGTTCAGTCTTTCTGCCCACCACTAGTATCGGTAGCACTGTTTGTTTTAGTGCACTGGATGTTTTTACTGATAAGTATTATGAATGATTTTTGTTTTATTATTTATTACTGTACCTTTTAAAATCTATTGCTAGCTGCTTTGAAGCCTTATTGTCCAAAAGGCAGCAGACAGAAGCACTAAAAGAATAAATGATGGTGATGACTGCCTCCCATTTCCTGGGGGCACCTTTTTTGAGGGGGGCATAAGTCAGACCCTGTAATTCCAATCCTCACCAAACTTGGAGAGATGGTAGAGGAGAATCAACCAGAGACTCTCCTGAACTTTCTGTACCTGTGCCTGTCAAAATGACTGCCTGTCAGCAATCATTTTGACAAGCACAGGTTCAGGAGGTTCAGGAGTGTATAGAATGGATCCTGTGCAAGCTAGAGACACCAAAGTCATAGGGAATCTTCCATGGATGCTCCTCTACACGCCCTCTAAGTTGTTGCTTTGAAGTTATGTCAGCATTTTGATTGAGCAGAGACAGTCTGGCAAAGCCGTCTAGAGCCGCTTATGTTGGTCAGGCGGGATAGAAATCTAAATAAATAAATAAATAAAGTATCTCCTCACGAACCAGCACAAACCTCCACGAACAGCTTTAAAGTTCATGGAAAGTTAGTGCCAGTTGACCTGCCATGAACTTGACTTTGTGAACCAAGAACCGCCGAAAATTCATCACAGACTTTACTTTGTGAGCTGACTTGTGCCCATTCCTATCTGGGAGACCCACTTTCACAGGCTTTGTGACTCACTTTTGAATCGGGACCCACAGGCTGGGAAACACTGATGTAGAAGGGTTAATGTATATGGGATCCAGCTTTAGACTGGAGGATTGGGGATGTATGGTTTTGTTTCTTGAAACCAGTCTAATAGCTTTATGACATGTATAACTATGATATTGACAAATCCTTGAAAATATTTCTTTATTATTATTATAAAATTTATTTATTTATTTATTTATTTATTTTTTCGTATTTATATCCCGCCCTCCCCGCGTGCGGGCTCAGGGCGGGATATAAAAATGCACCTTAAAACAAGGGGTTGCAGATAACTCAGTGGCCTGTATCCAACCATTGGCACATGGAACACAAACCATTCCCATGTTCCTCTTTGCTCTTGCAGCACCTTTTCCTCCTGGACAGATCATTACTGGGGCCCTCCCCACAAACAGAGCAGCTATTCCTCCAGGGACCTTAGTAATGTTCCATGTGCCGATTGTCAGGAGGGCCAAGGGGGGTAAGATATCTCTTTCTTCCCCTTCTGCAAGTGTAACTCCACTGAGGGGGATGTGTCATTTCATCCCTTTGTTCCTCCTCACCCCAGCCCACATAGTTTGGGGCACCCATGTGGTTATTCCTTCATGTGGATCCCCTGGCCAGCATTTCTGGGGTTTGATAGGAACTGCAGGAATGGAGAGACCTGCAGAGAACTTTGTATGCTCTCCGTACAGGGATGATTGGATGCAAGCCAGTATTTCAAAGACCTGATTACCTAGTAGGCGTTAAGTGCTCAGCTCCATCAAAGCCAGATCGGCTACCTTCATTTGCAAACACAACTTCCATTCCATTATGATGGTCAATTTTTTTTTGTTTTCAGCACTTTTACAAGACTACCATAAGCATTTAAAAAAATACTTTAAGCCTCTGAATTTGTGAAGAGCAAATCACGACCTTCTTGTTTAGTTTGTGACTTTACGAGGTCACCGTCTATCTACACTTGAATCTCTTGGAGCAATGTTTTCTTCCAGCTGTGAATGTAAACTTATTGCTCATGAAGTCTGAGAGTCACCTGAGCCTGTTTGTTAATGCTGTACACAAATTGAAAATTAAAAATGGAAAAAATACTGAGGCAGCGAATTAGACTTTTGCCTAAGAGGCTCTGATGCTTGGCTGAAACTATGGATGGGCAAAACTGCTTAAAGCTTTAAAATCTAAGCTGCTTGACCATAAGTTTCAGTTAGACTCTTTGAATAGGAAAGAAGTCAGAGGAAGATATGTATCTACACACACACACACGCATGCACCCACCCACTAGAAATAGCAGAAGCATACAGAATTGCAAAAACAGTGGCAAAGGGTTAAACAGCTTCTTTGTGAGGTACAAAGGAGTTCCATTTAGGAAATCATAATTGCATTCCGTTTTTTCCTGCATGTCAAAATGTAACTACTGGTACTCCATCTTCTCGCAGAAATCACAGCTTATAAGCCATTTTTCATCAGACCAGTATGAATGGTAGCTGATCACTGCAAATGACTTTGCCATTAGGACCATAGCTTTAGTATTTTTCTTTCTGGGTTTTTTTTTTTTTTTTTGCAGCGTGGAATCTGCTTTGGAAAGCAATATAGAGAACCCTGTTATGAATCGATAAGTGATTAAACCCAACTTTACTTGGATACATGCCTTTGCGAAGATGCAGGCCATTGGCTTCTCTGTTAACTTGAATAATTTTCAGCAATGAAGGAAGCATTTATCAGGATGATAAGCATACACCACAAGGTGTCCTTGGGTGAATTGGAGTGCATTTTGGAAATAAATAGATCTTAAAAATACCCCCCAAAGGTAAGGAACCAGCAGCTGCAGGTATTAATGAGAGCCCAGAGAATATCTGCTTATGCATAGGCAATGCAAGCATTAGTGTCCATTTTGTTGAGATCTGTGCTAGAGCTGAACTGAAATGACTTTTTTTTTTGCAGATATCTTAGTGCTTAAAAAACCCCGGGAAACTGCTGTCCTTTTTGGGTGACTTTTTTCAGTGCCGCATACAGACTTGTGCTCTTAATACATTACAGTCACTTGCATGCTCTCCCTTTCAGTTTCCTCTGCCCTTGGTGATCTCATGTAGCTAAATCTAATTTGGGGGTTGTGTAATGGCAACCTAGTCACTGTGTCTCTGCCCCCCCCCCCCCCCCGGTAGGGTGCGCACAAGTATGGAATTAATCTAGGTATGAGAAACCACTGTGGGATATTCAAAACCAAGCAGAATATTTTCCCATGGCCAGGTTTGCTGTCCAAGCATATGCTGCTGATTTGGTTTGTGTGATTCAAGCAGAGTTTAGTGCTCTTGCAACTAGCAGAATCCTGTGACAAGCAAATAGGGCACAGCTTTGCTATTGTGCCCTATGATTACCTTTGAAACCCCCTGGCAACTATGTGTTTCTTGGTGATAAGGTCACCACCCTTGTGACCCCTTTGTAGGCTGCAGAAGGGACTTTCAGCAATCCACTCTTATTCAACAAATGCCTTTAGGTTGGTGTAGTTGCACCTCACAGAAGCTCTTACACAGCAATGATAGATGGCCAGACAAGAAGCAATGGGGTCTGTATACTGCTGTAAGGGGGTGAGCTGTGACTCTAGGGAGCTAGTGCTGTAACACCATTGATGCTGTTACAGGGCTAAGAAGAGAACCACTGTGGTAGGGCTAGCAGATCTGTTACCCAAATAGGCAGTCTCCTAATTAGTTGGGGGAATTAGCAAAGGAGAGCGGGCGAGAGGCAGGTAACTGGGATTCTCCACCTTTGTATACCAGGATTTTTCCCCTAAGGAGAACTCTCACAATAAACCAGGCAGATGTTCAACCAGAAAGAGTTTTATTAAAAAGAAAATAAAAGTGCATACACACAAAAACACACAGAAGAACTAAGAAAACAGGGAGAAAGGAGAGAGATTTTTAGGGAAAGGTAATATTAGGGAAGGGTGATAATTACCAATATTGAAGAGGTCAGCAGAAGCAGCAGTCAAAGAACAAAATGGCTAGCATTTTGGGAATAAAAGAGTAGATCTACAGGGAAGTGGGGGTGTGAGGAGGGATACAATGCATGCACACGCATGCACACACACACACACTGCTGGGTAGCAGGGTGCCATAGTTATAGGGCAAAATGTACCCTTAGGCGGGGATGACATGCTTGCCAGAAAACAATGACTTAATGGTTTTACTGGAGGTAGACAAAAATGTGAGAGGCTTGGTGGCTCTACAAGCAATGGATGGGAAAAACAATTGGGAAGGTGAAAAGATTTAAGCATTGATAAATTGTCAGTTAGTTGGGGGGGGGGGGGGTAATGGATAAGAACATAAGAGAAGCCAGTGTTGGAACAGGCCAGTGGCCCATCCAGTCCAACACTCTGTCACACAGTGGCCACCAGTGGGGCCAGGACATTAGAAGCCCTCCCACTGTTGCCCCCCCTCCAAGCACCAAGATTACAGAGCATCACTTGCCCCAGACTGAGAGTTCCTATCTATACTTTGTGGCTAATAGCCACTGATGGACCTCTGCTCCATATGTTTATCTAATTCCCTCTTGAAGCTGTCCATGCTTGTAGATGAGGGGAAGTGAGTCTGGGGTGCTGATGGGATGATGCTGAGTCAATCAATAGGTCCCGGGTGACTCATTGTTCTAAAGTCATGCATCTTTCCATGGCAAGGAGGGAGATATTAGCCAGCCAGTTGCTCTGACTTGTGTTTTGAAATTGTTTCCCCAGGCTAATGCCTAGCTGGCATCCATCTTGGTCCATTTTGGTCTGGGTGATATTAAGAAGGGGTGTTTAACCTATAAATTTCTCCTCAGCGGGAGGAGAGGTCTGACTGCAAACAGTACCCCTATTGTTGCCAGGTCTGGGCTGGAAAATACCTGGAGATTTTGGGGGGTGGAGCCTGAGGAAGGCAGGGTTTGGGGCATAATGCCACAGAGTCCAACTTAAAGTGGCCATGTTCTCTGTCTCCTGGAGTTCAGTTGTAATAGCAGAAGATCTCCTGTCACCACCTGGAGGTTGGCAACCCTACAAATATGAGCCTCAAACCTTGAGATGAAGCTAAGAAGTACTTCTTTATCAGTCAGGGGGAATCAGGGGGAAAGCTGCATGGAGTCTGGTGGAAGTCTGGGGCAATACCCAGGGATCCAGCAGCAGGGTCTGGTTACAGCCAGGCAGGCACTCCATACAGAGTCTGATGAACACAAGCAAGAGTTCTGAAGCCAGTCAGATAATAAATAGACTATCCCCTTGGTTCTGACTCCTCACCTTGCAGGAAACCAGTGTAGTGAGGTCATCAGAAGTATCAGTCCAGGATCTGGAAAACCTGTTTTCCAGTCCTTCTCCTGCCACAAAGCTCACCAGGCAATCTTGGGTTAATCCTTCTCTTTCAGTCCAGTCTGCTTCATAGAGTTGTGAGGAAAACACTGGAAAGGAACATAGGCCACCCTAAAGAGGTCTAAAGTCTACTCCCAGAAAAGTGTTTGTAGGATTACACTGTGTGTCTTTCCTTTGTAGGATTACACTGTGTGTCTTTCCTGAGAAGTTGGGTGAACCCCCAAGATCTGGCAGTTCTAGCCCTGGTACCAATTTAAAAAAATGCTATCCTTATTTTCTATCCTCACTTTCTAAACATCCTTGCAGTTTTTCATCAAAAGTTACAGCCAGAATTTTGACAGTTTTCAGCCCCCCCCCCCCATCAACTCTAATTTTTCTCTCTTTTTTCAGCACCAAGACAGCACAGAAGCTAAATCAGGGAATGGTGATGAGTATATTATGTGGGTTTTTTTGCATCTTTCCAAACTGTGTCAGACTGTGCTCAATGGGAAAATCATTTCTCTTGTGGAAGACATCTTTGGACAGGTTTATTTTAGTGCCATATGTTTGAAATAAACCCTAAAGAGGGAGGGGGAGAGGGAGGCAGATGGGCTGAGTAAGAACTGATAGAAGAAAAAATAATTCTAGGGACCTGTGGACATGGCATGTATTTTAACCTTCAGATGCTAAATCAAGATATCACTACTCCATTTGCCTCTGTTAAAGAAAACCTGTCTCTTAGTGAAAGTTGGAAGTACACAAGCATCTGAGAAGGTATACAAGTAAGCAATGGGAGATGGATGTCAGGTGCCCAAGGGTAGAAGTCATTTTACCGGGGGATAAATGCCTCAGAAATGTAATCACCCTGACCAACAATATAGCGTTGCAAATGACTAGCAACTTGAAACTGCAGTGGGAGATGCACAAATAGGATTGCACAGCAAGACAGTTGGGAAGGCATGATAGAGTAGAGAGAAAGAGCAGAGAGGGACATCGCAAATGCTCCCTCTAAGCTGTGGGGTCTTGTGAGCAAAAATTCTACTTTGTGAGCTGCTGGCATTAAAGTTGTGAGCGAGCGATTTGGCTACTGCATAAATTAGTTTGTTCTGGAGCCATTCTTCCTGAGCTAAGAAAAAAATGTGTAAGCCGGAGACTAAAAAAACTGTGAGCTAGCTCACACCAACTCAACTTAGAGGGAACACTGGACATCACTCTTCTTTCCTCTGAATATGAGAGCCCATGGTCATCCAGAGCCCCGATCACACACAGAATTACTCGCACGATAGGCATGAATGCCATGGGGATTTTAAGGGCGCGATCACACCAGAACATCTAGCAAGCATCCCACACCCGTCGGCAACCCGTTTCTCTCAGCCGAAGAAGCGGAGTTAAAAGATACTAGGGAAAGTCCAGTATCAAACAGGTTTGCTATGGGCCACAGATGGACTTTCCCCATGTGATCACTCCAGCACGCACTCATGGCATCACGGATAGTCTGATCAGGCTATCTTGATACCATGCCGTTTTCGCCCCCCTTCTCAGTATGCGCATCATCACATACTGCCATAGGAAGCCCTCAGGGTGGAGATGCAATTCATCAACCCCCTGTTTAAGCACATCAGAAAAAAATGGCAACCCCCCCAACTCACCCACGATTGCATCTGATTGCGGGCTGTGCCCGCAGCTTCACAGAACTGTGTGATCGCATAACTGTGGGTCAAATTACTCCGGAGCAAATAGTCTCACCCCCCCCCCCCCCCGATTATCTCGCTTGTGTGACCAGGACCCAGGATTGGCAGAAGGGTCTGAACTGCAGAGAGTAAGCATCATGCACAACAACTGTACCTAAGGAGTTATTACAAGATGGGACGGTGGTCACTAGTGTAGATGCTGCTGAGCTTAAGCCAAGTGCATGTAGGAACAGGTCTATCAACAATAGCCACCAGGTCTGATGCCCAAACAGATCCTCTATGCAGAGAGCAGGTGTATTTACCTAGTGGAAAGAAAGCATTTATCATCCTTCATTGTCCCATTTTTAATTTCTATGCAGGGCCATGGATGCTTGCCTTCCTCCAGTTTCTTCAGTTCCTTTCTCTCTTCTTCCCTCCTCTATGTTTCCATTCATAAAACACGAAATCGTATGACTGGCTGTTCTAAAATGCTTCTGCTGGTGTTCTAACAATGCCTGTCTCACATAAATAAAACACTGTCTAAAAAGAACCTTGATAGAATTATATGTTTGATCATTTACTACTGTTACTGCATGCGTGTTCATTGGTAATGTGGAATGGAAGGGAGAAATATACAGGGACCGCACTCAATACAGTTCTGGACTTTAAGTTTACAAGTCTTCCTAGTTAAATAGGAGGTCCAGCAGTAGGGAACACGGAGTGGACTGACTGCAAAAAACAATAAAGGAACAGAATGGGGAGAATGCTCCCATCCATGGCAAAGAGGCAATTATACCCTTCAGTACCAGATGCTGGTGCCAGACAACGGAAGGGCTTTGTGAACTGCTGGTGGGTTTCCCAGAAGTTTCTGGCCAGCCACTGGATGAGCCTTTTGCTCTGTTCCAGCAGTCTCATCTGATCTTCAGGGTAAACAGGGACTCACATGGTTCAGATGTGCATTGCAATGTGGATACTCCTCTGGATGACTAACACACTCACCCAATGTGTAGGTTCCTGATCGAGTAAGAAAAATGGTATGAAGTCTGCTTTCACTTACCCTCGTAAGACAAAGAATTCAATAGATTTCCAAGCTTATTAAGTAATAAACACGTGGAATTCACTGCCACAGGAGGTGGTGGCAGCTACAAGCATGGGCAGCTTCAAGTGGGAATTAGATAAACCTATGGAGCAGAGGTCCATCAATGGCTATTAGCCACAAGGTATAGATAGGATCTCTCAGTCTGGGGCAAGTGATGCACGGTATTCTTGGTGCTTGGAGGAGGTGCAACAGTGGGAGGGCTTCTAGTGTCCTGGCCCCACTGGTGGACCTCCTGAGGGCACCTGGTATTTTTGGCCACTGTGTGACAGAATGTTGGACTGGATGGGCCACTGGCCTGGTCCAACATTGGCTTCTCTTATGTTCTTATGTTCAAAGTCTTATTGATAACCAGCTGAACACTTTGATAACAAATACTTAAGGCTGTATTTTATATATATATATATATATATATATATATATATATATATAGAGAGAGAGAGAGAGAGAGAGAGAGAGAGGTGATAATGAAATACATATCTGAAGTAACACCAAATGCGTACTACTTTTGGCATAAGGTACAGGAATCATGTTCATTTAGGAAGTACATCTTGCATATTTTAGTGTGTTTGCATTTATGTGTTCATTGCATTAGGGTAGATTTCTGGAGAAACGAACTGATTCTCTCTGTTGCTAGTACAGATTTTGTAAAGGTTAAGTGAGTCATCTTGGTTTTGACTGTGTACGTTGGTAAAACTGAATGGCAGCAGGGTGCTTTAATCTCTGTTGCCTCCAAGTATTGAATATGATGATTATTACAGGTGCTGTAGGGTGACATTTTCCATTTATCTAAAAATTCTCATACATTTGTTAAAAGGTGGCAGTTTGAACATGCAGACTAATCTTTAGCAGTAGAACACAGAGGAAGGAGGAGGGCAGCTGTGGGGTTGGGCAAGTGCATATAAAAGGCTAATTTGGACACAGTGGAAACCCAGACTGCCACAGCACCAAATTGTGGGGCTAAATTAACTATTATGCTAAGTACAGTCTTCTCTAAGCACACTTTTTCTAGGATGCTAGGATATTTTAATAGGCATTGCTAATGTCACTGTAGGCTTCAGTTACTTACATGCATGTCCCTGGTAATGGCACCAATTATTTTTTTCTGTCTTCCTAGGGCCAAAATAATCTGGGACCTCTTCACATTTTCACACTGTTGTCTTTAATGAAACAATTTGGACACGTTACAACTTCATTTAAGCATTTACCTCTCTCTGATGCGTCTCTTGGCTAGCGTCACCCTCTGGTCTTGTGGGGAAAGTTCTTCATTGTTAAATGGTTGCAAAAAATGGGAGTCTAAATCAGGAGATGTACATTTATTCAGTGGGTAGATTTCAGGTGGGAGAAACTGTGTATGGTGTGGGAAAGGCTTGAACTTCCTCTCCCACTGGACCATGGTTTTGATATGAATCAGAGCCCTGTATGCTGGTACTAAAGGGGGGGGGGAATGCTATGGCATCCATATGTGGAATGCTTATCATCTCATTTTGGCCCTTATTCATGAATCCGTTGCTTTAAGAAAGTTTTCAATGCATCTGTCTCCACATGAAGGAAATGTAATTAATGCATTAAAAATGGAAATAGCATGAAGATAAGTAGTCTTGATGTACTGTAGGCCAGAACACTCAAGCGCTGGATGGGGTCCTCTGGTAATTAAGCAATCCACTAATGACC
This sequence comes from Lepidodactylus listeri, assembly GCA_029233225.1. Classification (NCBI taxonomy): domain Eukaryota; kingdom Metazoa; phylum Chordata; class Lepidosauria; order Squamata; family Gekkonidae; genus Lepidodactylus; species Lepidodactylus listeri. The sequence continues at coordinate 115,337,542 of JARCFY010000004.1, read as the reverse complement.
TGATCATAATTATAGTGGCTTCCCTAATTGCTCTCTTCTTGCTGCAAATGGTCTCAAGCGCCTCCATTTCTCAACTTTGCTCATAGTTATTGTCTGGGTTGATGTGGATTTCAAGTACCGTTTTGCAAGAAGAAAACCTGTCCAACCTTATCCCTTGTTCCTTTTTGAAAACAGCATCTCATGGGGGTAGTGATATTAGAAAGGGTCCCCTCCTGTATTTTATGTAGCTCAATTTTAATAAAATTACATAAAAAGCAGCTTCCAGAAATTTAAAACACACACACACATATTCCAACAACAATAAAAGATCAAACCTCAAAATAAAAAGCATAATAGAAAATGAGTAATATAATGGAGTTCACTCCAAATCACATCCCACACTGTGGATTAAAACATTATCTGAATAAAAATTTGCAAGTGGAAGGAGCTGAGTGCGAAGACCCTGGGCACTTGACTGCAGTTTGCAAAGACAAGATGCTGTCACAGAAAAAGGCATTTAAATCCTAATCAGTCAAAAGATGAGGACAAGCCTGCAGGAAGTGATTGTTAAGGCATGTAGGACCAAAGATATATAGGGATTTAAAGGTGACAACCAACACATAATATGGGGGCAGAAGCTACTAGGAAGCCACTACAGGCAACCAAGTGTTGGAATAAAAGAGGCCTACTTCAATAGAAAGATGTTTGAGATGTTTTCCAGGGGTGGCCCCATGAAGAATGTATTGCAGTATTTTACAATTTAATCTGTTGCACTCCACTTGCACCTTTCTCCTACAAAAGTACTTGAGGTGGCTTATATTGGCTTGTAGCCAATGAAAGGGCCAATGGACACACTGATGTTCACATGTCCTTTTTACCCCTGCAGTTTTTATCAAGCCCTGGAATGAGTATTCATTGGTTTATGGGATCTAAATGGATAAATAGCTTCTGAGATTTGGAGTTACAGTGAGGAAAAAGGAAGGGGTGAAGTAATCCTTCTTCCTTCTTGCATCAGCTTCTCAGTTGTGCAAACCATGAGGCTGTTCATCCCCACAGGTCCCAAGACCCCAGGAATAATCTTCCCAATGTTAGAAAGGAACCGCAAGTTGAAGAGGGATGCAAAGAAGCTCAGTGCACCTTCTGTTGGCTCATAGCCAATGAAATGTCAATGGTGCATCTGCACAACTCATTTCCAGCTTCACGATTTGATTCTTTGGCTTTTCCCAAGATGAGCATCATTGCTGAGCTTTGCTGAAAGATGTCTCCTCCCTTACTGGGATATCTCTGGCAACTGCTTCTTATCCATGCAGTGGTGAAGAATCTCTGGAGGTGGACAATCTGTCTCCCACATATATTCCATTACCATAATTGTGTCTCCCATCTTGAATAACCTCTACCCTTCTGTGAAGTTTTAGGAGACCATCAGTGTGTAGGATGGAGACTGATGAGGGAAAAGGAAGCAATTTGCAAATCAGTATCACAGTTAAGCTGTGTTTGTCTCTCTATATAGGTTGATGTTATATTACTTTAAGTGGCTTTACATTTACAGTGGTTCGGATTTCTGCTACTGAAGGTAAATGGTTTTATTGACCTACAGTTTTCAATCACTGCTGAAACAGCTGGAGAGGGACAGTGACAACAGGACCATTAAATTCCAGAAAACAATAAATTGGCATTATTGGCACAGGCATTAAATATCTTGATATGTGGAGCCATAGCTTTACTAATATCACTACATTTGTTCAGCTTTTGCTGACACATGTTTCATCATGACAAGGTATTGAGGAATCTATTAAATTTATAACATATTTGGACAATGTCATATGTCATCTCATTGATAAAAACATTGGGTTTTCTGCTCTCTTTTTTGTACCAGGATTTGAAGTAGTAGAAATAAGAAAGGAAAAAAGGGTTAAGAAAGATAAGCAGTCAAGTCCGTGCTCTTTCTCCTCACTGTGAGACTGGGGATTTCAGTCTGGGGATGTTTTTTGAAAATAGTTTGTATTCTGTGCTCACCTATTGGTGCTAACTTAGGGTGTGGTCACATGCACCAGATAAAACCGGGGTGGGGTGGGGAAGCGAGGCTATTTCCTCTGAAGGAATTTGACCTGCAGTTGCAAGATCACACCTCCCTTTGAAGCTGCAGGAGCAGTCCCTCAGTGTGTGATCAGGTGCAACTGTGGGTGAGTTGATTTTTTTGGTACTGTTTGTTTTCCATGCGCTTAAATGAGGGATTGATGAATCACACCTCTGTACTGAGGGCTCCCTATGGAGTTTGTGATGATGTGCATACTGAGAAGGGGGGAAAAACAATGGCACAGAGTCAGGATGCCCTGATCAGACCATCCTGACGCCATGAGAGTGCACTGGAGCAATCAGACAGGGGAAAGTCCATCTGTGGCCCATTGCAACCTGTTTCCTACTGGATTTTCCCCAGTGTCTTTTAACTCCGCTTTTGTGGCAGAGCAGAACAGGTTGCTGACAGCTGTGGGATACTTCCCAGATTTTGTTGTCTGAACGCGCCCTTTAAATCTACCTGGCATTCGCACCTATGTTGGGTCTAATTGTGCTTATGATTGCAGCCTTAGAAGGATCTGAGCTGCCCATAGACTGGTTACCTGAAGGATAATCAAGCAGAGACTTTGCCTGCATATTCCCAGGTCCACCAGCTCTAACCAAAGGAGAAAATTTAAGGGAGATGCACAACAAGGAAGCCTCCTTGCACCAATTGGCCAGAGCAAGTCAGGTGCTTGTTTTGTTTTTTGGGGACAGGTTGCTTAATAGTTAGAATAGCTAAGAGTCTCTGCTCTTGTTGCCTGTGGCCTGGGTGTGTCATAACCAATGAATCAGAAGCAAAACAACTTAGTTGCTTTTGGCAGATAAGGTTTTTGGAGAGCATAAAGCCCTGTTGTGTCTCTATAAAATGAATTTTACCTCCACTAGTTTTTTTCAAATCAGGGGCCAGGTTTCAAACTAAGCAAGAGCTTGAAGAACCAGAAATATTGGCTCTGCCTTCTATTGCCTCTGCTGCACAAGCTGAGTCATGAAGAGAGGGCTTTTCATCTTCTCCCTGTGTGAGCAGCAGGCTGTGTTAACTGTTCTCCTGTCACACATCACTCACTCCCTTAGACATGCTAAGATATAGGCAAATGGAGTTTAAGCATATAAGGAACCAAGTTTTCTTTGTTGTTCATTTTATTTTGTATGATCATACATGGGGCCACCAAGATTTTTTTTGGGGGGGGGCAAAATTTGGGGGGAGCCAATGTCAGCCTGAGGGCCCCCAGCTGGGCTCTCTGACAGCCAACACAGTAGAGTTTAGTTTCCCCTGGAATGTCTCTGATCTGCCCTTTCTGCCATGCTCTCTCCCTCTCTCTCCCCCTCTCTCTCACACATACACGCAGGGTGAGAGTGAGAGATGGCTTCTGGGGGTTGGCCCAGTTTCTTCTGCCTGCCCCCTTCCTGGGCCTGTGTGGCCAACCAGACTCACACTCTGTGCGCTGGCAGCACATGGTGCTCTTTCCTCTTCTGCATGGCAGCAGCTGTGGCTTAGTGGCAGTGCATCTGCAAGGGCATGCAGTAGGTCACAGGTTTAATCCCTGGCATCTCCTGTTGTAACAATCTGGTAGTAGGTGATATGAAAGACCTCTGCATGGGACCCTAGAGACCTTCTACCAGTCTGAGGAGTCAATACTGACCCTGATGGACCAATGGTCTGATTCAATTGGAGGCAGCTCCATGCATGTGTGTTCTTGGCATGATCAGCCTTCCAAAAAGCCCACCGTTTGCTCCATTCCCTGTGCCATTTCCTGAGCTGCACAGAGAAACTTCTCTACCATAAGAACAGGATTGTCAGCTGATAAATGAGCCCCTAGATGGAGGCAGTAGAAGAGGTAGGGGAGGCGGAACTTCTCAATTGTCCTACCTGGAGAAGATGATGGAGGGGGCAGGACTGTTAAGACTCATACTGTGATGCCGGAGAGGCAAACATGTTTCCAGGCAGTTGCTCAGAATGAGCAGCACAGGGAATAGATCAGTGTCTACAAAGCAGTGGGAGTGCTAGATAAGGTTGCCAGCTGACCAAGAAAGACCATTGTTTTGCCCCAGTGCCTTTAATGGCAGCCTGCGCTATAGAAATCAGCAAGGGGACTTTTGACAAAGCAGAGCAAACACCTATTACTAGCCTGTTCCTGCCATTCAAGCTGCTGTGGGATGCACAGGAGTAGGAAGCTAGTAAGAAAAAAGTAGGCAATCCCTAGATCTGGGTGAGAGTAACTGCTGGGATTGGAAGGGGGGCGGGCATTCACAGTCCTAAGGGGAGGGGAGGGGAGGGCACTGGGAGGTGGAAAGGAAACGGAATACAAAACATAATCATGCACAGAAGATAAATGTGGAATAAAACAAAGTAGTGAATACACACTGGGAAGATACGATCAAAAAAATTAAAGACATAACAGGAATTTTAATTCCAAATACACCTGAGTCTATTTTACTAAATCTGTGGCCAGATTTAAATATCTCAGAGTCTAGGAAGAATTTATTATCCCATCTCTTATTAGCTGGTAAAATAATACTGGCACAACAATGGAATACTAAGAATATACCAACCTTGGTATAGTGGTATGATAAACTTGGGACTTGATGGTCCAGAATAAGATAGTTTCACAATTAATACAAGTTGAGAATTCTAATAGGAAAAATATGTTCATAGAGACATGGTATATATTCTTTGAGTGTATGAATCAAACCACCTGCCAGAACTCCTCAATACCTAAGAAAGACTTAGATTTTGTGTTTTTTTAGTTATAGCTTGTTTGATAGATAAAAATAAAAACGGTCATCATCTGGGGAAGTAACCGATGCTGTATTAGTGCAGCATGGGTTTTGTTTTGTTTTATATGTTGAAATAATTTTTTTAAAAAGAGAATAAAACAAGCCACAGTTTTATTGATTACAGTGCATAGGAGCATTGGTGCAGCATAGGGCACAGATCCAGAAACTGGGCGACCCACCTGTTGGCCAGAGAAGAAGAGTTTATTTTATACTCTGCTCTTTACAACTCAAAAGGAGCATCAGAGCAGCTCACAATCGTCTTCCCTTCCTCTCCCCACAACAGATACCCTGTGAGGTAGGTGGGGCTGAGAGAGCTCCGAGAAAACTGTGACTTACCTAAGGTGACCCAGCTGGCTGCATGTGGAGTTGTGAGGAATCAAACCTGGCTGTCCAGATTAGAGTTTGCTGCTCTTAACCACTACACCACGGCTGGCTCTCATCCCCAATCTGCTTGCTGGGGGAACCAGGAGTGGCAAACTGGTGGTCCCACATGAGGTACAAGCCTCGGTGTGGAACCCTTGCCACCTAAGAGTGGAGCTCTGTGACTGGCCCTGAGCTGGGCAAACCACTGAGTGGGGCACAGCCCTGAGCGGGGCACAGCCTCCCCCCAAATGGATCCAGCCCAATGCCTGAAACTGCCACAAGAGCCAGGCAGAAAAGCCCACTCCTGCAAAAGCTCCTAATGCCCTAACCAAGAAAGCAGAGTGTCATGCACACCATGAAGCCCCAAGTCCGTCCCCAGCAAGACAAGTGAACACCATTATCCTTGTACAGAGCAGTCTGTCTGAAGGAGATGTCTGGGTGGCAAATTACCGACTCGATGAAGCAAACTGCAACCTTGCAGAGTTTCCCCTTAGCAGCAATAACCTTGTCAGATGGAGCCATTCCTCTCCAAACCCATCTCTCAAGCAGCTCTGACCAGAAAAACTGAATCCATGGCAGCCGGACCCGTAGATCTTGTAAATCCATCATGATTACCAGGGCCAGGTCAAGTCCTTTTTGACCAGCTAGATGGTGCTCACCCAGCTGAATAACAAGAGCATCAGGAGGGCCCAAGGAGGCCACAGCCCACAGCATGGTCAGCAAGAAGGAGTCCCAACGCATCGCTCTATGGCCCATCCACTGGATCAGCAGTTGATCATGAAGGCCCAGTGAAGCTCCCCAGCCTGAAGGCAATGTGTAGCAGCCAGCCTAGTGCCCAGTGCTGTGGCCAGCAATCCAAATCAACCTGCGACGGCCTGTAGAAACTAAAAAGGTGAGAGGCAGACCCATCTTGAGGGTGGATATAGTAGGCAGCAGACTTCCAATGACCTATAAAATTAATGTGATCAGCAGATAAACTGCACTGGACCACAGATGTGGCTGCGCCAATCTGAAAGGAATGTGACCTAAAGTCCCCCAGATGAAGACAGAGGGCTGCGAGCCCTGCATGCATGACACCAGCAAACTGAAACCGGGTAAATAAAAAACCATTTGTGTGGATGAAGCAGGGGGTGGGCCCAGAGGGGCCCCTGCTCAAATATTGCCTGATGGTGCAAACCAGGCAAGGCTGACCCACTGCAGCTGTCTTAAGGCACAAATGAGCTCTGCACTCTCCCTGGTCCATCTTGGACCTTCCATTCAGCAACCCTTAGGCCTGCCGTTGAATGTGAATGTCATGAACCCTGAGAGCCTGATCTGACCAGTCATGTCTGGAGGATGAGACAAGCTTGCTACAATGAAAGGCCCCAAAGATGGCAAGTGAGAAGGTGAACCAGAATAGGGCATCCTCAAATCTGGACAGCAAACAGGAAGCTGCTGCAGGAGCACTGCCAAAACCTAAGAGGCTATTGGCCTGCAGGCATCATGAGCATGGGGGGGGGTGAACCTTCTCCAACCCTCCAAGGCCTTGCAGCCAATAAAGGAGTGTTGGGGGTCAGGGAAGCCATGGGCCTTGCTGTAGAAGGAAATAGCTGCCAAGTGAGTACCCATGGTCCTGGATGCTAGACTCTGTACCTTTGGGGAAGCAAGGTATAAGGACCATGGCCTCAGATGTTGGCCTAGAGAGGAAGCCAGAAAGGCAGCTACCACCCATGCATAGGATCACTGGGTGGAAGGCGCAAGATAATTAAATACTCCTTGCATTATTAGATGCTGTCAAGTGCCCACTGGTCCTCCAGGAAGGAGTCTAGGTGGTAGTTTGTCTCGAGAGCCAAAGCTTGAAACCTCTCTTCCTAAAAGCAAGATAATGCATCTGTGATGTCATTATTCACATTTGCAATATATTTGGCTGAGAAGCACATGTCAAGGGACAAATACTGGATGACAAATAGACACATCAACGGCATGACCCACAGGATATATGAATGCCAGGTGGGTCCTCAGAATCCTTAAAAGTGGCTAGCCCAGATGAGAAACCAGAAGAGATATCTGAAGCCCAAAGAACCACTGGGCCATTGCCCCCTTTCCCACTCCTTTTGATCACCTACATAGGCAGGCCTAGAGCATGAGCATTAGTAACCCAGAGTCATGGGACGTGAGCATCAGTAACCCAGAGTCATGAGCAGATTCATCATCAGTTGAGTACTCAGCAGAAGATCCTTTGCTGGGTCTCATGTCTCCTTCACTGGGCTCTGTGACACAATGACTTTTCTTGCACATCTGGGATTCCCTTGGAGCTTTCTCCATCAAAGAGCTGGAAGACTTACTAGGGGTTGCAACCTCGCCTTGGTTGCAACCCCGCCTTGCTTGGATTTGTTGTGACTCTGTGCTTTAAGATCAGTCCTTTTAAGCTTGCAATGCTAGTTGTGCTGGGCATTCTGTACACTGTAACTGGTTGTGCTGGGCTTGCAAAATCCCCCCCCCCCCAACTTGTATTTCTTGTGACTCTGCTTTGAGACCAGTCCTTTTAAACTTGCAGTGCCACACTGGCACTGGTTTCTGCTGAGCATTCTGTACACTGAACTGGTTGTGCTGGGCTTGAAAAAATGTCCCCCCCCCTTCAGTTTGTATTGCCAAGATTCTCTGGTTTGACATTAGTACACTTTTGCTTGCATCACCACAATAGCACTGGGTTCTGCTGGGCATTCTGTACATTGAACTGGTTGTGCTGAATTCACACACACTCTTGCTTGGATTGTGATTCTATGCTTCTCATCTGTGACAGACTGTGCTCATAAGTGCTATATAAGCATGTGATGAACTGATCAAGATGTGATGAGCCAGAAAGCCTTTGAGTGACAGGCTGCTCTAACAGATTTCATTGAATAGTGTCAGTTGAGAAGAAAAAGTTGGGAACTGACTACTGAAGAGAACACAATTAACACTAACTGGGGACTGGGAAGGTAGCAAGGAGGAGTGGAAGGATCACTGGAAAACCCCATTCAGGCTAGAAAAGGGGACAGAGCTTCTAGGCTAGAGCAATAATTCCTTGCCCAGTTAAAAAGGCAGACAGCTCTAAGGAATGGAATGATCCCTGGTGTGTTTAGCAAAGGATTTTGGGTACTTGGTAGTGTATCCCTGCCTTCTGAAACTTGAAGAGTCAGATAACTCAAGAACTTATACAGGAGTATCTAGCTGAAACCAAAGTGTCTCATCTCAAAGATTCTAAGACCTTGTGAAAAAGCTAATACACTCACTTGCTGGAAACATACTATCTAGAGTTTGTGAAATTAATAAGTTGTCTCAGAGTTATTGATTCACCTCAGACATTTTACCCCTGATTTCACCTGACATTTCCCCCTCTATGTTGAATAAAATATTTCATTTATTTTTGAACTTTCAAAAGCCTCTCACATGCTAGGAGGTGATAGTGTCTCTACCCTTGAGTCCCTGGGTTGAGCCAGCATCAAAATATAATAACATGACAGGGTGGGACAGCAATAAACCTTCAAATAAGGAGAAAATAAGAAGAAAATAGATAAAGGGGCTGCTCATCCAAAAAGGAAGAAAGGAAAAAAATGGAGGGAAAATCCTGTGTGTGAGGGAGGTAAGGGCAATAGAAACCAAGCAGAACAGAATGAAAGTCCCAGATAATCACTGTAGTAGAAACTGAATATGGGAGTCATTTTTGCAAGCCCAGCAAAACCTCACAATGTGCCCAGCAGAACCAGTGCCATTGTGGCAGTACAAACCCAGTAGGACTAAGGTAAAACCACAGAATCTCTGAAACTGAAGATGGGGGGCATTTTTGCAAGTCCAGTAGAACCAGTGCAATGCACAGAATGCCCAGCAGTATCAGTGCAATCACACAGTGCCTAGCAGAACCCATTATTTGGTTCAGCCAAAGAATGCATTGTGGGAAGGAACCACCTTTCATTATTCTTCTTGAAGGGTGTTATCAGTGTATCCTGGGGCAAGCCTCATGGACAAAGTGTCTCCCATGTGTTGCCAAGAAGTTGTTCCTGATTGCACTGTTAATGAGACTCTTTTACTCTCAATACCTTGCTGGACTGTGAATTGAGTGCCAGGGCAATGGACATAGCTGTGGTACTAAGCTAGGTGCCCCATGCTGGACTATGGACTGTATACTGTGGCCAGGGCAGCCTTGTACTGCAGGCGCATGCCAAGCCAGAGCTGGATCCAGGACTACAGAGGATTTCTGCCCATGCTCCACTTTGCATCTTCACAAGCACCATGATGCAGACCAGCAGACCAGGTCTTCATGAACACAGAGACAGCAGCAGACCAGAGAGGAGCCATGTTCTGTAAGAGGCCAGATGTTCCTGCAAGGCAGCCATGAAGGGATCACTTCTCTATCACACAGCACATTCCTCCCCCCCCCAAGTCATCTTCAAACAAAGACTGTTGCCCAGCCAGAAACAAAATATGTGATAAGCCTCCCTGCCACTATTCCAGAAGACGCCCATGACAAGCTTTGAATTGTTAAAGTGATTGCACCCCCCTTCCCCATTCCCTTATCTCACCACTTCCCTGAGAGGTGCCACTCCCTTATGCACATTAACCCTAAAGTGTCCAATCATCGTTTCCTTTGTCCTATCCATCCTAAGGTATTGTTTTGGTCCTCTACATTTCCTGGGAACCAGTGACCACCCAGCTCTTGCCTCAGGTCACAAAATTGGCTACTTAAGGGAGACTCTCCGCACATGCAGGTCTCTCAGAGCTCTCACCCCCACCCCACCTTTCAGGTTGCATCCCTAATCAGTTTGGGACTACTCTATGTGTGTCACTGGCTGGCTCACAATCCACTACCCCTCTCTCTTTTCCCTCCCTTTTTGCTGCATGGACTACTCGTCTTGCAGGACAGGTAATATCACCCACCAATGATATTCCTGCTAATGTGAAAGTTGCTGTCTTTTCATACCCTATTTTTCCTAGTTCTGTACTGTGTGTGTGTAAGTGTGCTAGTTATTTTTGTATGCTTGATAATTATTAAGTAAAATACCAGTTATCACATCAACCTGGTCTCCTTGTCTGTTCATGGGCTCTGGGAATTCTGACTCTGGTATACACAGGTAATGTCTCTGCGCTATTTGCCAATTGCTGTTAATATCATAATCCCCCCAATGCTTGATACGAAATAAGGCTAACACATGCCACTCTGGTAACATATGAGTTGGATCTCAAGCTCTGTCATGTGCTTTCTTGAGACAAATTGTCCTTGCAGTGGCAGGAAAATGAAAAAAAATCTGCCAGTGCTGTCAATTATTTATTAGGGAATTAAGGATCATATGCATTTCAAGTTTGGTGATCTTCATCAGGGTTGCAGTTGAACTTTGAAAAAGTTTTTGTTCATAAATCTTTTTATGCTTCTATGTTCCAGACAAAGAGGTACCTTTGAATGGCTCTTTGAGCAAAGTTGGCTTGAAATGTGTCGGGCACTTAATTCCCTAATACATTTTGGCAGCGTTTGTAATGTGGTGTTCTTTTTCTGTGCTGTTACTGAACCTAAAAGCATTTAGTTTTTCCAAAGGGTTACAACTTGTACATGGAGCCCAATTCAGTTCCCGTGCTGCTGAATGAGAGTCAAATTAGCAGCTGAAACAGCTGGGCAAGTTGTACCTTTTGGGGGCTTCTGCATGTAGAAACTTTTTTAAAGTTTCTAAGGTGATCAAATGGAAATGGGGAAAATTCCCATTCAGATGATGGCCTCCATTTGAGAGGGACCACCCCTCAAACCTTAACCCCTCATCTGCCACACTTTAACACATTTTAGCCAATACACCATCTCTTCTTTGTCACTCTGCAGTTATGTCCCCCTGCCCACCATGACATACGTCAAGGATGCAATACAGTACCTGTTTCTTTTCATCCTGTGCACTGCTAAACTGGGGTTTCAGTTGAATTGGCAGTGTAAATTGCATTCTCTTTCTAATACTGGAAACTACTCTCCAAGATTTTTTAAAATGTGATAGGCTACTTATTACATCCACATCAACCGTTATGCATCAGGACCAATGTCCATGAGTCCTCTCTCCCCCTTTACAGTCTCAGCACAGATCGACACATATAGCACATGCTGATGGGCAGAGTCCTGAGATATCATGTACCATTTCAGATTGCAGATGGAAGAACCACCTTTTGAGTATTTCCTGATGTAAAAACTCCTTGCAGGTAAGATAAGCACATCACAGAGAAGGCTGGGTTCTGATGATCTAAGTTTCTAATTGGAGATTTTCCCCCATTAGGGGACCATTCCAACATAGCACTCCTTACCTTCAGCCTGAAATGGTACCATCCACTTTACCACCCCAGGAATTACCCCCTGTCCTGTTTCATGTATAGGTCAGACGTCGAGTACTAAATGAAACATTTGGCAGAACAGAATGGTGGATGGCCCGTCTTGGAGAATTAACAGAGAAGGGAATATATGCAGATATTTTTTTTAAAAAAGATTGCATCACAAAATAGAATCAGGATGCTAGCAAATATGTTTCTGATCAAATAAATAATACATTGTTTCTTAGAAAAGCTTCAGCAACTGCAATTGTTGTGGGGATGGGGACTGGTGGTGGTGGTGGTGGGGGGAGTGTTTGGAATGAAAGCTCCCACTTCTGTTTTAGCGGGCGGGAGGTTCCTGACAGAAATAAAGTGAGTGTATGTTATATAAGTAATTTATTTGTGCATCTTGGCATTGCAGCACTAATAGGCTGGCTGCCAGGTATTCTGGGCTGCAGTTTGTCATGTCTGACTTCTTAGTCCTTTTCAAGCAATTGAAGAAATGGCCTTCTGCAGGCTGTCAGTGACAGATACGGGCTCACTCACATAGATAAAGCTCAATTAGCTTCCGGAGAAAGCATCTTTTAAAAATGCAATGAGCTGCGCCGTGAAAGATAGGTAGACAAGTGTTACACTAAAACAAAATAAAATGTTAACGCGGATGAGCAAGCGGAGTCGCTGGGCGCCTTGCTGGCGCTTCGCCCCTCTGCGTGCTCAGAAAGACTCCAGAGCGATTCACCTTTAAGGAGCCCTCACAAAAAGTTTTTGTTTTAGTCCTCTTCAAAGACTTTTTAGTACTATCCCTTTGTGTGCTTGACTGTGGAATATTCCTGTAATGTATTCTGGAACAATGTAGTTACCCTCAGGACAAGAAAGCTGGAACAGCTTTTCTAAGATCTCTTTTGTGCAGAGGAGGGAACGGAGGACTGGAATTTTGCAGTGTCCATTTGAGGTATTTATCATTCATTGCTGTGCTAGCAGGCAAATGTTGTCAGAGTTTGAAGTTTAAGTTTTATAGCCCGACATCCTTATGTGGATAGCATTTCTACTATTTTATCCATCCTTGCAATAACCAGTAACCATTTCCCCCCTTTACAGAGGGGATTAAAGTGTGGAGTTCATGACATCTCTACTCTGCAATCAGTCCATCATGCTGTCTTCTCGACAATGCCATTTATTTCTCCTTTTCGATACCCATGTCAGGTAGATAAAGTATTTACTTGTTATGTTTGTACCCCACACTTTCTCAAAGGAGCAAAGGATGGTACAGATCCAATTTCCCTCACAATGACTTTGAGAAAACCTCTTGGTCCAGGGAGCTATATAGTGAGCAGGAGTTTGAACCCTGCCAAGTACATCTTATGAACAACAACACAACATATGAATCTGTCTTATGCTGTGTCAGTATAAGGCATGCTCCCCATAGATCCTGCCTAGTTCGGTTCCATTTATTTTGACTGGTAGTGATGCTGTAGAGTCTCAGGCTGAGAAAGATCTGTCCAAACACCAGCTACTTGAGAACCTTTCACTGGAGATGCCAAGGGATGAACCCGTGGCCTTCTGCATGTAAACATGTGCTCTGTCACATGCTAATACTTACACTTGCATTGTTATACCCATTGTCATCAGTGAAACAAAGGATATAATTGTAAGTAACCCACATGCTTAATTACCTTGCTTCCCAGTCCCATTCATGTAGGATAGTTAGGTGATTAGGGAACTGGCTGGAGAACCACACTCCCAGAGTAGTTGTTAGTGGTATTTCATCTGAATGGAGGGAGGTGTCCAGTGGGGTGCCACAGGACTTGGTTCTGGGCCTGGTACTTTTCAATATTTTTATAAATGATCCAGATGAGGGTGTGAAGGGGCTACTCATTAAATTTGCACTCGGCACCAAATGGGGAGGAGCAGCGAACACACCAGAAGATAGAGACAGAATTCAATGAGATCTGAACACACTGGAAGAGTGGGCAGATGTGAACAAGATGCAATTTAACAAGGATAAGTGCTGAGTTCTACATCTGGGTAGCAAAAATTAGGAACACACATACTACATGGAGAATACACTGCTGAGTAGCAGTGTGTGTGAACAAGATCTTGGGGTATGGGTGGACCGAAAGTTAAATATGAGCAGCCAGTGTGACACAGCGACAAAAAAGGCTAATGTGATCTTGGGGTGTATCAACAGAGGCACAGTATCCAAATCACATGTTGTCATAGTCCTGCTGTACACTGCATTGGTCAGGCTACACCTGGAGTTTTGTGTGCAGTTCTGGAGGCCTCACTTTAAAAAGGATGCAGACAGAATGGAGCAGGTGCAGAGGAGAGTGATGAGATGATCAGGGCCTATGAGGAAAGGCTAAAAGACTTGGGAATGTTTAGTCTGGAGAAGAGGAGGTTGAAGGGGGGGGGGGCAGGATTGGTCTCTCTAAGAATTTGCAGGACTGTCACTTAGAGGAGGGCAGGAAGCTGTTCCTGTTGGCCTCAGAGGATAGGAATTGCAATGATCGGTTTAAATTAAGGGTGTGAAGATACTGGCTGAATGTTAGGGGGGGAAATTTACAGTAATTGTTGTGCAAAGGTGGAATCTGCTGCTTAGGGAGGTGATGAGCTCACTAGCAGTCTTTAAGCAGAGGTTGGACAAACACTTATCAGAGATGCTCTAGGCTGATCCTGCATTGGGCAGGGGGTTGGACTACATGGCCTGTATGGCCCCTTCCAACTCTGTAATGATATGATTCTATGTTTACCTGGCAAGATAACTCTAGTGAATCTAATGGGTTTTCTCTCAGATAGCTCAAGGGTGGCTCAGTGGTGTTGTGACTCAGTAAAGAAAGTTCCCACACTGAGGCATTGATTGAATGCTGATAATATGTGATTTTTTTTTTATTAGGAAGGGTGTTTTAGGGGGATGACACAATAAAAATGAGCATTATAGATCTTCACTGCCTTCTGATATATGTTTATTGTACAGCCTGGTTCAGATAAATGATTCACATTTTATGTTATACTGAAATCTGAAGTTCTGTAAATCTGATTTGGATTGCAAGAACAGAACTCCATCTAATAAAAATTCCCCCTTCATAAATGGTTAGCTGAATTAATGCATAGGGCCTGTTTAAAAGATTAATGGCATGTATTGATGGAAAATCAAATCTTGGTGTTTTATTTTCCTGGATTGTCAGAGACTTGACATTTCATTTGCTAGTCTTTTCAACACAAGTCCTTACAACTCACTTTATAAAGCAAAAAGAGTAGTGATACATATTTATATGCCACACGATTTGGGACTCAACAAGAGCCATATCCTGATGCTAGAGAGGGAAATAAATGCTGGTAGCAGTAAAATTCTTAACGTACTTATTCCAAATTTGATTTTTGGAGGGCTGGTTTCCTCATTGAGATTGTGCAGTTTCCAAATCAATTAGAAAGTCATCTCTCAATTAACAGCCAAGTTATTTGTATCAAAGTTAATTGTTGGAATAAGGATGGTTTTGGAGAGAGGCCGTGGAAAGCCAGCAAATGATGTTTCAACAATTGCAGGATGGTTGAGGAAAATGTTGGACATTGCCAAAAGGGACAGATGTTGTCTGAAGGAAGAGACTGAATTAAACAGATGAGTTTGGGAATAGAGAGTCTCCTTTTGTGAATCACTGGAATGTTCAAAGATGAACATTAGAAACGTTGGATCTTTTTCATGAAAAGAAAAAGAAAAACCTCAACGCTTTTGGAGTTTCCCGAAACCTGTTCTTTTTGAGGATGGAGCCTGTTAATTCCTTCACAAACAGGCAAGCAGAGGGCCCAATCCAGCAATGGGCCTGAACTGTGCAAAACTGTGCAAAAGCAGGTTTCTACATGTGAATACTCTACCCCATTAAGAAGGGCTTTGGCAAACAGATGCTTAATTTCACATAAAAATTGATGCCATAGATGTGAGCTCAATCTAATAGACAAGGCTGTGCATATATAGCCCTGTACAATAGAGTTGCAATCACACTGCTCAGGCTGCGAGCACTGAATGTAGTCCCTGGACTCACCTGTTTCCAGCAAACAGCTGCATGATTCAATTTCAACTGACTTTGCAAGGCCTATACAGTACCATGGAGTCAGTACAATTACCAGTACAATATTACTACTATGCAGCCACTACAGACCGATTTCTTCTGTCATTTGTAGTTCTGAAATTCTCATTCAGCAGTTTATCAGAAAAGAAAATTAGGGGATCCTAAATCTTACATGTTGTCAGTAGGGTTACCAGCTCTGGGTTGGGAAATATCTGGAGATTTTGGCGTGAAGCCTGGGGAGGGCCGGCAGGGTATAATGCCATAGAGCTTCCCCTCCAAAGCAGCTATTTTCTCCAGAGGAACTGCCCTTGGTTGTCTAGCGATCAATTGTAATAGTGGGAGATCTCCAGGTGCCACATGGAAGTTGGCAACCAAATGTCACATCGATGTATAGACTGAGAACTCTTGACCTTTGTGACCGCGAGCTGCCAGCTTCTTAGGAATTCCCTAAGTAAGATCAAATCTATGAAAGGTGAGTAGTTTGGCATAATAAAATCTGAGACCCTTGGCCAGTTTGGCAATGCCCCATCTTGGCCTCAGATCACAAGCAGTAACGAATCAGGAAAAGGGTGAGATTCCCATGTGAAGTGCCCAAGAAAATGCAAAGATTTTGAAAAGAGTAACTAACTGCCGTGTTGGTATTATAGTGCTAAATAGTTGACACAAAGAGAAAGGAAAACCTGGGCGGATAGGCAGCTTTGTGGCCCAAATGCAACTAGGGTTGTCAGGTCCTCCCCGGCCACTGGTGGGGGATGGGAGGATAGGGTTGCCAGATCCAGGTTAGGAAACTCCTGGAGATTTGGAGATGGAGCCTATGGAGGACAGGGACCCCAGTGGGGTACAATGCCATAAGTTCCACCCTCTGAAGCAGTCATTTTTTTCCAGGGGGACTGATCTCTGTAGTCTGGAGATGAGCTGTAAATGCAACATATATTGGGCGAGGGCAGGAAGAAACTCATCCATTTTGACAACCCATTCATGGTTGAACACCACCCTGTTTAAGAACCAAAAAGTTTTTCCCATGGCATGCGTGTCTCCACTTTAGAGCTTCCTGCCTAGTGACTACATGTTGCAAAACTTGGGCACAGTGCCCTTGCTGCTGTCTGTGGGAAAACATAAGGATACTGCCCAGAAGACCAGCATGAAAAACAGAAAAGCGGGGGTCAACAACCTTGGGCCTAGGGCCAAATTCAGTTTCCTCATGTATATCAGCTACCTCACAGTTGCCGAGGCATCAGAAGTTAGTGGACTGAAATGGTGGCAGTCCACTTTGTGGAGGATCTAGTCTTCTTCCCTCCCTCTATCTGTGTCCTTTTCAAAGAAGCCCTCTTGTAAAACTAGGGGTGGGGTGGGGAAGAGATTTTTTTTTTAAAATGCTTGGTTTCATGATGGAGAATACAGACCAGCATTTTTTTGTGGTCAAACTTTTCCTGAACTTCTGCATTGGATTCTAGAATTCACTTGATCTCAGAGTGGCCATCCAAAGGATCTGATATGGGTGGCCTCTACACATGTGAGACAAGGCTTAGCCCAGCCTGAAGACATTGTGAACACTTCCTAGTGTGCCAACGAATTCTTGTAATCCTGTTCAAGTTCACTTTGGATTTCATCAAACAGGCACTCCAAGGAGCAGAAGACAATAGGTTGGGTATGTATAAGGGAGAGTCTTGTGTATTTGTGAATGGTGTCAGAGAAGATGTGTGTCTTTTTAGCAGGACCCTGAAGTGCGGCAAAAGAAAAACTTCAAAAGAGAGGAAAATATAGAGCCTTGCTTGAATTTTAGTACTTTTGATGCTATGATGCTTACCAACCTTATCTGTTGCTGTCTTGGTTCCCGCATACAGTAGAAAGGAAGCAGAATATTGAAGTGGCAGTTCAGGTTGTAATTGGGGAATCCCTTAAAAAAATACTTCCCTTCATAAAAAGCTCCGTAAAATAGAAACAAACTGGGCTAGAACCTGTCTCCTGATGTGCTGTTTTTCTGCTTGTAGGCAGCAGTTTGCATATGTAGGCAGAGCATTCCAAAGCATCCCACCTACACTCTTGGAGTGATACCATCTATTCTGCCACCTCAGCTTTCTGTTGCCTTATTGCAATCTTATTTTGCTGCCTGTGTAAACACAGTGGCAGAGATGTCTGTGTTCTTGATGATTTCAGTTCTTGTGCTCTCCCCATCCTCAATCTCTGTCTGCCAATAGTGCTTTATGTTTATGGCTTTTCTTCCTTTTTATATTATCTACAAGTGGAGACCCGCAAGAAACTTGAGGGATGGTTATCCCATTCCTCACACTTTTGCTTCCTCCCTTCTCCCCCTACCTCTTTCACACTCTTTCTCCCTTCTGCCCCCCATTCTTACTCTCTCTCTCTTCCATGCATGTTACTTCCTCTCTCTTTCTGACCCATCATCATTCTCTTTGTTTTTCTGCCCCCCCACTCCATCACTCTTTCTCTCTCTTTCTGCCCCCATCACTCTCCCAGGCTCCTGCCTGCTTCCTCTCCCCCCACAGCAGCCGTGGCAGTGCTCTGGGAATCACAACGGATCTCCCAGCTGCAGAGATCAATTCACCTTAGGGCTGCCAGCTCCAGGCTGGGAAATTCCTGGAGATTTGGGGGTGGAGCCTTGGGACAGTGAGGCTTGGGAAGGCAAGCAGCCTCAGCAACCTTTCAAAGCAGACATTTTATCCAGGGGAACTGATCTCTGTCACCTGGACAGCAGTTGTAATTCTGGGTGCTCTCCAGCCCTTGTCTAGAGGCAGGCAATGGTAGTTTAAGTGAAGGAAATAGCTGGTTGGGAGGGTGGCGTCTATGGCATTATACTGGTTTGTAGTCCCTCCTCAAATCCCACCCTCCCCAGGCTCCACCTCTCAAATGCCCAGGAATTTCCCAACCTGGAGTTGGCAACCCTATTTCCTTCCCACCCAACAGCCAACCTACCCTTATCTGTCTTCAGCTTTCCATCTGCACCCCCCTCCCCCGCAGCCTCTACCTAGAAGAATTACAGTCTTTCTCCACAGTGGGGACTAAAGCAGCTTACATTATTATTTCTTCCTTGTTGAATGCACAACCACACTGTGAGGTTGGTTAGGCTGAAAGTATGTGACTGGCCCCACATCTCCCAGTCAGCTTCCACTGCAAGCTGGGGATCTGAACCTGGGTCTCACAGATCCCAATCTAAAGCTCTAACTGTTATATCACAATGGATTTCATAGGATGCCTGCTGATGAACAGTAGCAAAGCAGCTGGGCCTAATTAAGTCATGCAAATCAGGTGTTATCAAGTCACACAGAGGGTGCTACCTAGGGATGCCAGTCTCCACGTGGGACCTGTGGATCCCCTGGAGTTACTGCTCATCTCCAGACTACAGAGATAACTTTCCATGGAGAAAATGGATGCTTTGGAGGGTGGAGTTTATGGCATTGTACCTCAATAAGGTCCCTGTCCTCCCCAGGTTCCACCCCCAAATTTCCAGGAGTTTCCCAGCCTGGATCTGGATCTGCTGGTGGTGGAGGTACTTGGTAACCCTAGACTGCTGCCAGTAAAAACCCTGCCTTTTACTGACAGAAACAGTTAGAACCTCCCCCCCTCCCTCAAACATTCTAATCTCCTCACAGGTGATGCCTGGAGGTGATGCCATTTCAAAAGGTATTGGGGAAAATTCAACAGTCCCTGAAGTTTTTTTTTAACTTTTCGGGTTTTTCTGCAGACCGGGGAAGGGGCATGACTATGTAGGAAAAGCTGTTGGGGGAGAGTGAGCTCTCTTTTGGCAGATATAAGTATCCATACAGAAAAAAAACCTCTCGGAATTAGAATATAGATAGAATGTAAGTCAGTATTCTTTTTGGGACTGGGGTCAGGTAGGCTGAGGCTGAAAGAGAATAGTGTGTCTTAGGGTTGTCATTCCCCAGGTCCCGGCAAAGAATTCCCAGTTTTGAGGGCTTCAATTATTGCCAGAGGTGCTGTCTTAGCTCTTGGGTAGCCCCAATAGCAAGGGGCACTCCACTTCTAACTTGAACCAGAGACCCACAAAATTCAGGCCAAGGAAGACACTCCTGGTTCTGGAACGCAGAGCAAGCCATAGCTCTGGAAACAGGGATTTCATATTCAGGTTTCAAAATGCACCCTCAAAGCAAATCTCCAGTCTTCCCCCTCCACCCAGAAGAAACTATGCTTATGGGATAACAATGGGTTCCACCAGGTGAAGTATCTACATTTCTAAAGGCTATTTAGAGGCCATCTGGCAAATAGGCCTTTTATCTCCAGAACCTCATCCAGCCCTTTGTTTGCTGTCTCTCCTTGCCCCATCCCTCAGGATACTAAGATAAACTTATCAAACACTCAAATTATTAACGACCCTTCCTGATGCTAATCAGGGATGCATCTCCCTCTTTTGACTGTACCTGGGGACCTATTCAACTGCCTTGGCAGAACCATCAGTGATCATAAAATCCATTCAGCTAGCCCCAGCACACCTGGCTCCAGTTGTTAATCCAGACTCTGCCCCCTCTGGAAGCTCATTGGCCACATCTAAGCCTTGCCCATCCTGATGCCACGCACCTCTGGGACTCATCATTGGTCCAGGTGATCTATTGTTCTCACCTAAGACAAGCCCCCAAGACCTTCTATTGGTCTACATTGTTTTCCAATGCCTATATCCGTGACCACATGGTTTTAGACTGTGTGCTTCTGCCCTGATGCCAACTGGCAGTCCACCCCTAAACCCTTTGGGTTTAGGCCACAATCTCTTCTTCATGGACCTCTGCACATCTGGACAGGTAGTATCACCCCATAACCCCTCTATTAGCTATTAATCACCTCTGCTTCCTTAGTTCTCAATTGTGTTTATGAATGCTTGATTTTATGTTTGTATGTTTAAGAATCCTTTAGTAAAGAAATCACTGCTTTAGTAATCTAGCCTTTGTGTCTATTTCTGGGTTCTTGGGAAAAACAACTCTAGTATACACAGGTCTGATCCTATAGTTATGCTAATTGCACATTAATATTATAATTCCCCATCTTTATTAAAGAACAGAGCAATTTGGCTAACACTGTCCACAGTCAGCCACCTGGCCAGAAGTGATCAGAGATGTCATGCAGCAACACTGTGGTTTTTGAGCAAAACTCTATGGTTTGAGGGCAATTTTACCACAGAGTTTTGCCCTCAAACCAGAATGTCACAGTGTGACATCCCTGATATGGAGATGTCACTTCTGCATCATGTCCTGGAGCCCCACCCCACTCCCAGAAGGGTTCCTTCCACTCCCTGCCAGTGCGTTGACGAGACCAGTCAACCCTAGTCCTGGATCACCTAATGGATTCATGGCACAGGGTACCTTTAACCTGGGGACTTCTTCATTATTAGCTCTCTTAGCTACAGAACTACATCAGATGTTAACATTTGGATGTGAAAACCTAGAATGGGGAGCTTAGACATAATAGTTATGAAACACCCCCTAAAGGATCACTTTCACTATATATTACCCCACTAGTGATGTACGAATGAAATGGAATCTCTTGTTTAATTCCTTAGCAGCATTCATTCATGATGATTGCTAGAAATGTCTAAGAAAAGACTCATTTTCAGTTTTTTCTTGTCCATGTAGGGCCAGTCCTAGATTTCTCTAACATGCACACTCAGTGTAAATGTTACTCACCACATCACAAGGATTAGTGAACACTACTGAGGTGAGGAAAGGCCTGTTTGTAATCTGTTATATGTGATTAGGATCAACGTTCTGGAGGAAACCATGTTAGTATGGATACATAACTAAAATGGCCACAAAATGAAGCAGATTTTTACGATGCACTTCCACGAAGAAGTGATTTAAATGTTACAGTTGTCACTTCATGACATTAATGGATTGCAGTCAGGGAAAACTGCAGTAAGATGACCTTGGTTTGTGTAGTAAGTGTGTGAGTAAGTAGTAAGTTCATAAGTTGGTGAGCTGCGGGTGGGAAGTTTGAGTGTAATGTTTAGACTGGTTGTAAGCATGCACCAGATTTATAAAGGTGGTAGTCATAAATTGGGACTGCTAGTGGTCCTAGAAAAGGCTTTGCCATCTCCCTTCCTTACTCTGCCTTCCAAGGAAAAATGAAATCACCCAGAACTGAAATAAAAATGTTCCTAAACAGCAAATTCCTGCCGAGTTCCAGGTCAGGTTGAATTTTAATAGCTGAGTTATAAGGTTGTACATTGAGGGTTTTATGTCCTAAAACTGCTGACACAAACTTTAACTGCAGCAATGCAAATGGTGGCAGTCTAATAAAAGAAGCAAGGGAGGTTTCAATATGTTGTCTAAGAGCTTGAGAACATTGAAGATGATTTATGGCCAAGTGGACTCAAAATTTAAATGCTTTTTCTTTCCCTAGCGAAGGTACATTTTTCAGCGCAACTCCTGCCAGTGCGTAGACGATTCTGCATTCTGCCACTGTACATGCTGTGACAATATAAGCCTTTTTTTCTGATAGAGCAACATTTGCAATCCGAGATTAAAATCGAGGAAACTTGTCAACAGAAAAGGATGGTAATACGAGTGAAATGGCGGCTATCAAATGAGAATGCCTTGCAAGTAATTTCTGTAATGGTCAACAACTTACAATTTTCTCTTCTCCGCCCTCCAAATATGAGTGGGTTGCCGTGAGGTCACTTTAATATTTTGTGTAACTGTAGCAGAAACCTTGGGATCTGAAACCAAAGGAACAAGTAAGCTATTAGGTACCACGCAAATCACTGAAATCCTGACCATCATCACTTTGACCCTCATTACGGCTGAGGGTGTCCTTATCTTGATGAATAGGATGTACCATGCCAATTGAATGAGAAACGGGTACAATTCTATGAACACTGTAAATTCAAAGGCTAGATATTCTCAGCTGTCTACACCTGAAATGAATTCTAGGAACTTGTTATTTTATTTGCTGAAATCAAATATCTAACACCCATTTCACCAGCCAATGACATATTCTTAATCATCACAGATAAGAGGTAAAACTCCTGCAGCGCGATACCTGACTGCACATTTTGTTGCTTAGACATTTCTAACATACTAACATAGGCCAGTGTCAAAGACGTGTGTGTAGCTAGCTGGTGTATAGACTGTACTTTGAATGTCATAGTAAGAGCTTTGGGACAGTGGAGAAAAAAGCCATCTTCTGATTGTCAGAGGGAAGACATAGCATGGAAGTTCCCTTGGGTAGGATGCTATTCATTCCAGACTGAACCCAGATACAGATCCATATCTCAATCACAGACATACTTGATAGCCTTATTTGAGCTGCATCACTGCAAAAGTGTTTTCTTAGGTTCCCACAGAAAACAGTTAAAATGGAGATTAGTCATAAATGACTTGTTCTATTGGTTTCCATGAGACTTACTCTTGACTAACTTTAGCTGGATCTGGGGTGCCTACGTTTGAAGAGCTGGTAAAGGAACTACCATGATCAGGGTGCTACCAGGCATGTTTGAAGTCTGAAGGCATTTTGGACTGCTGTGGGAGGGCAACAATGGGAAAATCATGCACTGTGAGTGGAAGTCCTTGTGCCAGTGGATCCTACCCATAATCTTTTATTCCCTCCTTTTCCCATTTCTGGGTCTTCAAGTTTGCTCACTGTAGCCTGAATATATGCATATATGCATGCAGGTAGCCCACTCTCTTATGAACCTACTTTACTACAGTCATCTTTGGAGGCTGTGCTTCAGGTGCCTCACCTACTGAGGGCTGCGGCCACACGGGCCTTAAATGCGGGAGGAAGGGCAATTTCTTCCCGCATTTAAAGGGGCTGACCAGACGGCCGGCCCCCTAGTCCCGTGCCGAAGCGGGATCCAATACGGGTTCCTCCCGCATTTTCAGACCCTGGGAAAATCAAATATTTTCCCGGGTGCTGCGGGAGGAACCCGCATTGGAGGTATCTGGACAGCCCTCTCTCGCATGCATTGCGAGAGCAGGGCTGTCCAGATTGCCCCGCCAGCCATTTTTTTCACTCTTTTACACTTGGGCGCATGGCTATCCATGCGCCCAAGTGTAAAAGAGTGAGGGAAAAAAAACACCCCGACTTACCCTGGCGGATGGCGGGTCGGAGGCTGCCACCGCGGCTTCCAGCGCCTCCGCCGCCTCAGCTGAAGCCTCTTCAGCGACGGCCACCGCAACCGCCGCCATCCTTTCTGCTGCTGCGGCTTCCTCAGCTGCCCCCACTTCCACCGTGGCCGCAGCCGCCTCCGCCGCGGCCGCTATTCCCGCTGCGGTCGCCGATCCAGAGGCAGCAGGGGTTGGGATGTTTAGACATCCCAACCCGCTGTTGAAAAAAGCGGCCCCTTTAAATCCGGGAGCCCTCCCGGATTTAAAGGGGCCGTGTGACCGCGGCCGAGGTTAGGCAGGTGACAATCCAGGAGAGGGCCTTCTTGGTCATGGCACCAGAGCTCTGGAACCCTCTCCCTAGGGAGATATGTCTGTCCCCTTCTGTTGCCATCTTCCACCATTTTTTAAAAAATGTTTTGTACATATTTCAACTCTGTTTTTAATTGATTTAATGATGTGTATTTTGGGTTTTTTATTTTAATGGAGTTGATTTTAATGGTTTTAAAATGTGATTTTATCATGCATGTCTAAAATTGTTAGCTGCCTTGGCGGCCCTTGTGAGTGCAGGCAGGCTGGAAATAAGTCTGTAAATAAATAAATAAATAAAATAGCAAATGACCTTCACATATAAAGGCAAAGATTTCCCTTGCTCGAAAGCCAGTCTAATCTGACTCTAGGGGGCAGTGCTCATCTCTGTTTCTAAGCTGAAGTGCCAGCGCTGTCTGAAGACTTTTTCCATGGTCATGTGGCCAGCATGACTAGATTGCAAGGCACACAGAATGCTGTTACCTTCCCACCAAAGTGGAACCTATTTATCTACTTGCAATTTCTTGCTTTTGAACTGTATTAGAGAAGAAGAAGAAGAGATTGGATTTATACCCTGCCCTTCACTACCCAAAGGAGTCTCGGAGTGGCTTACAAACTCCTTTCCCTTCCCCTCCCCCCAACAGACACCCAGTGAGGTAGGTGGGACTAAGAGAGCTCTGACAGAAACTGCTCTTTTTCAAGAACAGCTGTGCCAGAACTATGGCTTGCCCAAGGTCATCCAGCAGGTACAAGTGGAGGAGTGGGGAATCAAACCCTGTTCTCCCAGATTAGAGCCCACACACTTAACCACTACACTAAACTGGGTCTCATTATATGTGCATCTGTGCGTAGAGAGTAGGAAATGATCACGACTGGCAAGTTATCATTTTTGTGTAGATGTACAAGAAATTCTAATATATTAAATATGAAAATCACTTTTATATATGGGCTTAATCAATGAGAAATTTCAAAGCTGGGCAAGGATGCAGGAGAGGATAAGGCTATAAGCAGCAGGAGTGTTTAATAAGAACATAAGAAGAGTGCTACTGGATCAGATTAAAGGTCCATCTAGTCCATACCGGCTAGCCACATGCTTCCATATGCTTCCAGGAAGCCTCCAAGTAAGTTGTGAAGGAAACAGACATTCATTTTTTGATATTCAGAGATTCCATTAAATTATTATGGTCAGTGGGCACTGATAGACCTATCCTCATGAATTTGTGCACTCCACTTTTACAGTCATCTACACCAGTGCACATCACCCCATTCTGTACACCACAAGTTAGCTACACATTGTATGGACTAGGACTGCCATTTTGTTTGCTTTGAGGCTACTTCTAAATAACTTCATTGGGTAACCCTGGCGTCTTGTATCATTAGGAAAGGTAAGAGCTTTATGAGTGGGCAAATGGAAAGAATATCACCAATGAGCTCCCTCAAAACAATGGGAATTAGGGTTCAGGATCTCAAACTTTTTATTATTATATTAAAAGATGATGGAACACCATGATTTTGGGTTGCATTCATTGGGAATATCTGTGGAATGAATGGCAATGGTTTGTTTCAATAGGACTTATTCAGGACAACTACCTGTCAGATTGTGCCCTGGGTAACATCTTCATATGGGTATGTCCTTGCCTTATGGGTGATAATCAGTACATTTAATTACAATTTTTAACAAACCAAAGTGTCTGTATTATACACAACTGTTTGCCCATTTTGGTCTGATATGGAAGGTTATCCTTTTTCTGATTAATGGCTTACTGACCATACCTAAGCCATTTTCTAGTGTAATGTGTCCCTCATTAAAACACAGGCAAAATGCATTTGCAGGAGTAGTTGACATGCATAAACTATCCAGTGCTCCAGAGATATTGTAAATTATTTGCAAGGGCTTTTTACATGACCGTGTATCCGTTTGAGCCTTTTATAAATATATTTATTAACTTGCTATGGCTCATTTATAGCTTAGCTTGAAATAAACTGTCAGTCTGACTTGGAAATATCTTGGCTCTCATCACCTGTAAAGCTATATTAGATAGGTGACAACTTACCATATAATACAAGGCTGTAAAAGTTTGTCATTTATAAGGCCTTCCCAGGTATCTCAGCTACTATGTACATATATAAAGTTAACGGGAAGCTTTGCTCAATCATTCAGCAAGAGCCTTTCTTGTTTATGCACAGTGTTATCAGCTCCTTTTTAACATCACTTCTGAGCGTATATCTCTAAAGTTTTAGAAGAAGCTGATCAGCAAAAATTAAACATCAACATCAGATTCGTATAAAACAACATTTTTATTAATTTAGAGAGCACTGTCGGCATTTGATTTCTTCAGGGAAGGATGTGGGGTGAATCATTACCTGTAGTGGCGCAGTCCCCTTGACAACTACCTCTGGGTAAATAAGTCAGGATTAAGATCAATCATCTGTTTTTAAGGGCTGACAAAGCCAGAAGGAATCACAGTAACAAAAAGGGGTTATTAATATATGGTACGTGAACAGATGTTTAAAGTTTCCCTCGTTTTTGACAATCCAGCTTGTGTGGGAGTTATTATCTGAAGACAGTCTGTAAGGCATAGTGGGTACCAAACTCTAACTTACCTATCGCCTGGGACCTTATTTCCCAGGGTACAGGTGTTGGGCATATGATATTGCAACCTTGCGGAAGAAGAAGAGAAAATAAGGTTTTTATACCTTGCTTTTCTCTACCTTATGGAATCCTCAAAGTGGCTTACATCAGGAGGACTTAAGAATGAGGCTGTTGAGAAGAAAGACTCTCAACTGAGTCATAATAGGCATCTCTTTCCCCTGTTGAAGAGAACTCCATAATAAAGGACGTCCTGGCTGAGCCACTACTAACTTCAAAAGTAACACCTATCAGTTTTGTTGTGTTTTAAATGTTAATTGCTGGCTTTGGCCATAAATAAACTTTACTTTCTGACATCACAATCCCTTCCCCTCCACACAACAGGCACCTTGTGAGGGGGTTGTGAGGGAACTATGGCTGGCCAAAGGTCACCCAGCAGGCTTCATGTGGAGGAGGAGGAATCAAACCTAGTTCTCCAGAACAGAGTCTGCTGCACTTAACCACTACCATGCTGGCTGAAACAAAGCAGATTTGGGCCAGGGCAGTGCCCAGATGCAAGACTTCCTTGGAATTTTGTATTTACTAGGAATAAGGCCCGTTGTGGAAATAAATACAACAGGCTCTAGAAAGAGGCCTTGGGCACTCAGGGTTAATTTTGCTGTGGCAACCTCAGCAGGGTATAATGACACAGAGTCCATCAGTTTCTCCAGGGAAAGATCTCTGCCATCTGAAGTGCAGTTGTAGTTCAGAGTGATCTCCAGCCCTCCCCTGGAGATTGGCAACAATGGTTCCCCATGAGGGACTAATTGGTTTGGAGGGTGGAGTCTATGGCACTGTACCTGTCTGAGATCCCACCCCTCCTCAAACCTCACCGTCTCCAGGCTCCATCCTTCAAATCTCCAGGAATTTTCCACTTGGAGTTGGCAACCCTATCTGCTTCCCAGCCAATCATCAACTTTACTTTTCAACTTTCCATCTCCCCCCCCCTCAGCCTCCATCATACTCTGAAGCCCTGGAGCACTTGGAATTCTGAGTGATCTCCAGTCCTCACCTGGAGATTGGCAACTCTTCTTCACCCACTGCCAGGTAGGTCTAACTGTCCCCTCAGTGGCTTGCTTCTGTTAGCAAAAAGACCATGGACTTTCAGCATAATCCCCTCCCCCGCCCACTGCCAGCTTGGCAACCAAGCTTGCTCTGATTAGGGAAATACCTGGAGATTGGGGGGGGGGGGGTGGATCCTGTGGAGGGCAGCATCTGGGGGGGGGAATGGAAGGACTCAGCAGGGTATAATGCCATAGGGTCTACCCTCCAAAGCAGCCATTTTCTCCAGGGGAATTGATCTCTGTCATTTGGAGATCAAATGTAACAGCAAGAGATCTACAGGTCCCACCTGGAGATTGGCAACCCTAGGGGGAAAGTCAGCCACACAGCAGGGTGTTGAAGAGAATGGTTTGATGGTCTCTGGCCCACCTCATTAGTCAGCCAGCCAGCCAGCCAGCCAGCCATGGTGGAGCTAAGCTGGGCTACAGTCAGACAAGCATTTTAATCCACTGTTGCCCCGCCTCTAATGGATCCAGAGTATTTTATTACAGAGAATACTGATCAGACTCACCCCTTTTAGCACTCTTCAAAGTGCTTTTGTACCATTCTTGAGTGATCAGACACATATCAGACCCTGCAGCCAAGAAATGTTGCTGCCAGCCATTTTTAAAAATAATGTTCCCCTCAAGCATACCCAGAAGCACTGCTATGCCTTCTGGAATATGTAGTTCATGGGGCCATCGGCCATTTTAAAAAAGTTTACTCTCTAGGTACCCTTTCCCCAAATCACAGGAAAAAGCTGAAGTACAGAGGTGTTTTTATTTGAAAGTTTATATGCAGAAAACAATGTTTAGAGCAGCCCCTGTGGGTGTGGGGGAGAGAAAAAGTGGTGTGAATAAGCAGTCGTGTGCACTTCGTTAACTACTGAAAAAAATGGCAGCAGAAAAAAAAGAGCCCTGTCAGAGCTGCCTGATTGACTGGGTGATCAGACAACAGGAAATCCAGTTTGAAACCAGCTCAGGCCAAAAAGAACGGACTTTAATAGGTATCAAATAAACACGCAGTAAAGGGGGGGTGGACAGGACACAGACAACTGGGACATGACAGACAGATATTGCTGTCTGATCGTGCACCTTAAATCCATCAGGGAACAGCAATGGCAATGAATCAAACTGGACTTCTGATCACAGCCTGGGAGAAAGAGCCGTTTCTTAGGGTTGCCATCCTCCAAGTGAGGCCTGGGGATCTCCCGCTTTCACAACTGATCTCCAGATGACAGAGATCAGCTCCCCTGGAAAAAATGGCTGCTTTGAAGGGTGGACTCTATGGTATTGTACTATGCTGAGGCCCCTCCCCTCCCCAAACCCCACCTTCTCCTGGCTCCACCCCCAAAGACTCCAGGTATTTTCCAAGCCAGACCTGGCAACCCTACCGTTTCTACAGTTTATTCTGACTGGAAAGTCAGTGGGTGTGGGAGGGGGTTATGCTGAAAGTCCATTGTCTTTTCACTGACAGAAGCAGGCCACTGAGGGGACAGTTAGACCCACCTGGCAGTGGGTGGAGGAGAAGAGTGGACCCAGCACCCAGTCAGTCCTTCCCCTTAGCTGGCTTCCTCCAGAATGAGGCCGAGATGCTGGCCGGTGGCTCTGTGGGTGGGACTGAGGCAAAGCAGAGAGAGAATGCAGCCAGTGGCCAGGGACCCACTTTTGAGTAGCAGTCCTTCCAGCCAACTGATTTTGGCACCCCATGGAATCTTGCCACTTGAAAATGGCTTTATTATATAGGAAAGATTGCCTACCTTTCAATGATTAAAGAATGGCAGGAACTGAGCATACCAACTGTTGATGGGCAGGGCACAGAGAATAGGTTATATGTCTACTAAATTGACTGTACTGGCTACCAGTGTGCTGATTATTAACTACAAAACTCTAATTGGTCTGGGTCCTGTCCAGCTTAGGGAGAACTTTGTTCCCAGTGTGCCCCTTTGCTTATTAAGATGGGAAGCCTTACTTTGTGTCTTATCAGAGACAGACTGGGAAGTCAAAATGGCCTAGGAACAAGGCAGGCAGAATGGTCCCTGCAGCATTACAAAACAGAGCTGTTGGGACCACTAAGCTCTACAATAGGTGTCAGCTCAACAGTCATGACCTCCTGCACCACTGCCACCCAACTGAGCTGACTGGCCATTGCAGCAGTGGCAAAATAGTTACTGGAGCCTGGCTCTGCTTGCTCCTGTCTGGCTGTGGCCCTCCAGGGCAGTGGCCCAGTGGGAACTTTCCCTGTAAGTTATTGGCCAGTTCTCCCCACCCTGTTTATCATCTGTGAGCATGAGAACTGTGGGAGATACTGTACTTCAGAATTTCCTTCCTTAAAGATGCTTGCTAGGTTGCTTCTTTGAAAATTAAAAAAAAAGCTTGTCAGGAAAAGCTTAGCAAATCTTGTTTCAACGTTAAGGCCGTTTTACACCTTCTTTGAGCTATTGCTTCATGTGTTTACGTTCTTTGTACTGTTTTTGTCTTTTCTGCTTTTAAAATATTGGTTTCATTTTGACATATTGTCTGTGCCTTTTGATAAATAGAAAGGTATTGAATAGGAAAAACACAATAAATGAATAAACTTCTTGGCTGCTTTCAGATCTGTTAGCAGTTAGGGCAGGGGGTTGAATCCCATGGATTTGTTCCAGGAATGTAGGTGCCTCCCTGTGAAGTAAGCTACCTTCCCCTGATCCAAGAGGCTCTTCTGATAGAAGAAAGTGCTACTACCATCAGATCAGATTTGTGGGACCCAACTCAGTGAGCCAGCCCTTTCCCCGAATAGACCTTAAAAACAGGATCTTCATGTTTCAGTTTTGTAATATTCCAAACTAGGAGTAAGGCCCGTTGTGGGAAGAAATACAACGAGCTCTAGAAGGAAGCTCCAGGTGAGTGTCCCGGCTGTGGCTGGTGGGACAGCAAAGGGAAGGGGAAAATAAAGGGAGGCAAGCCATTTTTATTTCCTTGTGTTTAACTATAAGGCAGGGCTGTTTCAAGTCTTTTTGCTGCCCCAAGTGGGTAGTATGGGAGGACAGCCTCATGGTAACAGGTATGGTTCCCTCCAACCCTAACTTATGTTGATTTGGGGTTATGCAGTGGCAGCTAAGGTAGAAAAGCACCTCCTCCGATGCCATGTCTTCTGGGTTCCAAGGGTCTGGAAAGCGGTTCCATAGCCAGTTACAGGGTTGCCAACTCTGGGCTGGGAAATATCTGTAGATTTGAGGGGTAGAGCCTGAGGAGGGCAGGGTTTGAGGAACTTCAGCAGGGTATAGTGCCACAGAATCCACTGCCCAAAGCAGTTATTGTCTCCAGGAGAACTGATGCTGGTCATCTGGAAATGATGTGCTGTGGCTGGGGAACATGGTGATTTCTGGGAGATTTCCAGGCTCCACAGGGAGATTGACAACTAGTGACTCTTTAAGGGAAGATTGGGATATGTACTTTACCGCAGGACTCATTCAATGACTCCCAACAGTAACAGCAAACTGTTTAGAATGTTAGAGGCAAAGGCCAATCAGGCCATATATGCAAATGACCTCTGTGTTCTGACTGGCTATTGGGGGGGAGAGGAAGAGCCTATTGTTTAGAGTGTGGGAGGTGAGACACAGGCAACGCAGCCAGTGGATAGGGACAGCTTGAGTGACACATCAGGGAGCCAACTGATTTGGGAGTGTGTGGAATGTTCAGGAGAGTCCATGACAAAAACACAGTTATATATAAGGAGAGATATCCAGTCCTTTGTGAATCTTATTATAGGCTTGAAATATTCTAATCCTACCTTTAGATCAAAATGTATTCTTAAAGCAGCTAACAAAATACTTACAAATTCATAATATAAAAGTACAAGCAGGGGCACGTGAAAAAAAAAGAATGGGGGGGGGCAATTTGGAAACCCAAGTCCACCCCATCTGCTCCTCCAGGATTTTGTGAACTCTCAGCGAGTTGTGTCAGAATAATTTCTCCTGCCAATCCCCCCCATAAGTCTCACAGTTACTATCAACCTTCTGTCTTTCCTCAAGAATATTCTGACCCTCAGACCATTCTTTTCCCCCCTTGTTGGTTAATTTGGTTAATTTACCATTTCATCTCCCCCTGCATACCTGAAGAGTCCTTCAGGAATAAGACCCCTGCACTGGCAGCAGCCTGATTGTGCGACTTTCACTATCTGCTGAGAGGTCAGTCTGTTTGCCGTTGGATACAGTTACAATAATCAAACCATACCTCATAAATAAAAAAAAAAAAGATGTGTTTACATCTAATTGTTGGGATAGGGTATGCCCACACAAGAGAACTGTAACAGTTCCCCCTCCCCCTTAATTCAATACCATTCAGTTCTGCAACCGGGGATGGTGTCTTGTCACAAGTCTTTGAATTTGAGTCTAACCTTTCAGTATGTGTCATTTAGTTGTCAGTGAAAGAGCAATACAAGGGTGATTCCCCTCCCCCTTGCTCAGAAAGGGGTCAGGTTAGGTCACTTATTCTCCGATCTACCTGGCTTTGAGGCACACAGTTTTTTTATTTAATCCAATCTCTTACAAAGCCGAGATTGCAGGTGTCTTGCTATTTCTCATAGTGTCTTGTTTGACAAAGGTCATGCAAAATACCTGGTTAGCAGTGAGTTTTTATCAAAACATAGGGAAGAAAAATAAACAGGTAATGGAATAAAAAAAGCCAAAGAGAGGAAAGTTGTACACTGAAGGTAAGACTGGGAGGGTGGGCAGAAAAAAAGGAAAAGGAGGGAATATAGTGCTTGCAAATAGGTGACATTTAATTGCAATATCTGAGACCACAATGCATGCTCAGGTAAGGATTTGCTCATGTTTGCTTTCAGCCACAGCTTTTTGTACTATGTTGGAAGCTGCATTTTGGGATGTGGTGGCTGCTGTGGGGAGGGAGGGACCGAAAAGTACCAGTATGTAAAAATTACAATGTGGGGTTTTTTTGCTTGGGGGCTGGGTCTGGCCAACCTCTCAATATTTATAACAGCAAAATGAGATCTGTGGGAAAAATCCTGCCAGGTGTTGTAGTATCACATGACCCTTCAGTTGCCAAAGAAGGAGCGTGGAGAGAGTAGTGGTTGTAGCCATGAGAGTTGCCAGCCATCTGCTTTTCAGAGTGGTGTTGGGGACCTGGGACTCCACTGATTGTTAGACATTCTCAGCATGTTAAGAACAAAAAATAGTTGCACAGAGTTGGAGCCACAGTGCAAGAGGAAAAGGGGGTTTATCTGATCTTCCCCTCAAGGCACAGTTTTACTGATTGAAACTGACCTCTCCCCCTACACCCTTAGTTCAGGGTTTATAACAGTCCAAGGGTGAGATTGTCCT
The DNA here is from genome assembly GCA_029233225.1 of Lepidodactylus listeri. Classification (NCBI taxonomy): domain Eukaryota; kingdom Metazoa; phylum Chordata; class Lepidosauria; order Squamata; family Gekkonidae; genus Lepidodactylus; species Lepidodactylus listeri. The sequence goes on along the minus strand of JARCFY010000004.1, from coordinate 115,304,641 downwards.
TGATCAGCAAACCACATAGAGGAATGTTATTCCTCTTCCCACCCAAGGACATAGACTTTCCAATTTCCCGGGGGCTGGGGCTGGGCCAGAGGGGGGCAGGGAGGGGAGGGAAAAAGAGAGAGACAGGGAGAGCACGTGTGCGCCTGTCACCTGCAATCAGCCAGCCCTCATGCAGCAGGGCCTCCTCGTCTCCCAGAAGGGACTGCCCCCCTGCTAACGTGTGCTCAAAGGCCCACTGCCGCCTCCAGGCACGAAGGTTCTGGCTCGCTCGCTCTGACCGTTAAGGGCCAGCGGCAGCAGGGAGACAACAACTTCTGGGGCTGCTTCCTCTGCCAGGGCTGCCCCTGCTCTGCACCCCCATGCTGCTTGCGACAGGCTGCCGAATGGACCAGCAGCCGCAGCCTGGGGGGTGGGGGTTTCCTCCAGCCCCCTGTGCTGCAGACATGACCCCCTCGCTGGGGGCCTGGATGTGAGTGCAGGCAAGGGTGAGGCACAGGGGCCATGGGCATGTCTGGGCAGGCGGGGGCTTCCCAGAGCAGGTCGCGAGTGGTGCTGCAGACAGACTGCTAAGCAGGCAGCCAGGCAAGGGATGAGCAAGCGCCAGCGGGCCCACAGTGGCGTCTGCAGCAGCCCCCTGCACCTCTGCAGGGCTTCAGCCAGCAGGCCTGGGGCTCCTCAGGGGCAGTGGCGGATGTGCGGCAGGCAGCGCCCGGGGGCCTGGAGGGCGGGGAGGCATGGCAGAGGGCCCTCGGAGGAGTGGCATGGGTGCATGTGAGGCAGGGAATGGCAGCGGCAGGTGGGCTGTTGAGGCTGTGGCGCTTCATGGATGCCTGCTTGCTGCATGGCCTGTGGCACGTCTTGGCCAATGACAGGGCATGCTGGTGGCAGCGGGGCTGTGGGTGCTGGCCTTGGCAGGTACACTGGGGCTGGTGGGGCTGGTGGGCACCAAGCAGCTGGCCTACTTCCTCAGCTCCCCACATGTCACCAAGCTGGACGAGGGGCTTTTGGTGAGGGAGGGGCGGGGTGGGCTTGGAAGCCCTGGGCTTTCGCCCAGGGGAGGCTGAGTCCCCCCTGGAAAATTTCAGGGGTGGCCTGTGCCCCAGTGCCCCTGCATAGTTGACACCTATGTTCCCACCCATACTGTGGCTTCAATCCGGAGTCAGGTACTACACAGCTGCTATTAGAAGAAGAAAAGTTGGATTTTATACTCTGCTTTTTTCTAAAGAGTCTCTACCCTGCAAGGCTACATGTGGAAGAGTGGGGAATCAAATCCAGTTCTCCAGATCAGAGTCCACTACTCTTAACCACTACACCATGCTGGCTATTACCCTTTTAATGTTGGGAAGGTCTGCTGATAGGTCTCTAGTGTCATCAGGGCTCTGTTGGGGCCGGGGCGCGCCAGAGCGCCGCTCCGGGAGAGGGGAAGCCGGGGGGCGGGCACATGATAAAGCCCTGCCCCCCAGCTCGCTTTCCCGGCCCGCGCTTCGGTGCGGAGCCGGAAGAAAGCCTCCTCCCCCGCTCATCCTTGCCGGGCCCTTCCTTTCCACCCCCCCCAGCTCACCCTTCCCTCCCCCCAGCAGACCCTTCCCGGGCGCGCGGCAAGCGCTGCTGGCCCGGGACAAGTCCCTGCCCCCCCGATCATTCCCGGGCCTGGCGGCAAGCGCCGTCAGCCCGGGAGAAGCCCCTTGCCCCCCCGATCTTTCCCGGGCGTGGCGGCAAGCGCCGCCAGCCCGGGAGAAGCCCCTCGGCCCCCCCCTGCAGATCCTTCCTGGTGTGTGTGTGTGTGTGTGTAGTACAAATGAACGCTCGGGGTAATCCGGCTATTTAAAGGGGCCGGAGGGGAGGGGGGGACAGGGAGATGGGCCCATGTGACAAGGGCATCATCTGTTCTGAATGAACAGGAGGGGAGAGGGAGAGTGAAAGGGAAAGGGGGGTTGGGTCATGGTGCCAACTCTGAGGCTGCAGAGACAGGAGGACCTCTTTGGGCAAAGCGGGCGCATGGGTGTCCCCAGGTGCCTGCTGCCCTTTGGCTCAGCTAAAGCTCCCCGGCTGCTGCCTCTGGGAAAGCTCTCCTTCCTTCCGAGCACAGGCAAGAGGCTGCGAGGAGCTCTGCTCCTTTAAGGATTTTTTTAAAAAATTATTTTCTTTCCAGGCAAGGCGGTGGGTGGGGGGATGCAGGCGCTTCCCAAAGGTGCAGGTCTCTCCCCGCCTTTACGCACCCGTCCGTCGCCGTCGAGAGGCCACCGAGGTGGTTCTTTTGAAGAAAAGGCAAGGAGCGGAAGGGGGGGGGGGAGAGAGAGAAGCAGCCAGGCGTCTCTCTCTCCCTCTCTCTCTCTCTCTGGGGTTTGTTCGCTGCAATGTGGCTAGACAAAGGCTGGAAGGAGAGGCGTTTTAGAAAGCCAGCTATCTCCCTATAGCATCGCTGCAGAAGAAAGGATGGCCCTCCCCCCATTAATCTACAATAACCCATACTAGGAAATCATGCCACAGAAGAGAACCCCTGCACAGAGACAATATAGACCAGTGGTCTAAAGAGGGTGCCTTGTTTTAGGGTTGAGTCCCGTGAAGGATTTCCATGAAGGAAGGAGGGAGGCGGTTTTTGCTGATTCTCCCCCCACACTGCAGACCTCTGACTCCTTTCTTATGCTACTGGGGGGCTGTCCCTGAACAGCAGCATTGGGGGGGGGGAGTGCTCTCCGGATGCAGAGGGAACAGGGGCAGGGGACTCTCTTCCATCAGTAGAACTGTTCCATAGGACCCAAGCCTCTCTCTCTCTCTTTCTGTGCATACTTGATTAAAATAATATCGAAAGGTGAGTTTTAATTTTCTAAATCTTTATCTTGTTCTGCCTTAACACAAACCAAAGGTTAAAGCATGTCCTCGAAAACAGAAGACAAAATGAGACCTCATTTCATAGCTGGATAGGCTGGGCTCAGCCTTTAACAAGACTTGGCGGGCGGGTCTTCCTGGGCCCCTCCAGAATGCCAGGCCTGGGACCCTGAAGAGCTGCTTCTTCCTGGCAACCGCAGACCTACCTACCTACCTTCCTGTTCCTTCCTTTCCCCCTTCCTTCCCCTCTCCTTTCCTTCCCCTCTCCTTTCCTTCCTTCCTTCCTTCCTTCCTTCCTTCCTTCCTTCCTTCCTTCCTTCCTTCCTTCCTTCCTTCTCTCTCCCTCTCCCCCCACCTACCTACCTACCTTACTGTTCCTTTCTTTCTTCCTTCCTTCCTTCCCCCCTTCCTCCCTCCTTCCTTCATTTCTTCTCTCTCTCTCTCCCACCTACCTACCTACCTTCCTGTTCCTTTCCTTCCTTCCCCCTCCCTCCCTCCCTTCTTGCCTTCTGACACACTGCCGATGACATCATCACTTCCGGTGATGTCAGGGGGTGTGGCATATGCAAATAAGTTATGCTAATGAGCTCCTGCACCTCTTTTTTTACGAAAGGACCCCTGAGTGTCATATTTGGTTAGGCTCTGAGAACACAAAACTGGGATCTGCCCAGAGGTCCTCTTACCATTTTTTTGTAGTCCCCTCAGAAAAGTTAGCTCCTTTGGTAGTATTATGAGCCTTTTTGGAACCCTCTATTAAATCCATTTGCTTGAAAATAAGATTATAAGTCAGATCTATTGTGCAGTACTTCGGTGGCTGTTGACAAGGTAAATGTAATGGTACTATTTATATGATCATGAGCCATCTCAGTGTAGTGATGATGATTTTCAACACTGAGGATTGAAAGGACTTTTAGAAAC